>CM076599.1:101190000-102440000 GCA_038502835.1 Octonoba sinensis | reverse complement strand
ATGACACGTTGTCATTTACTTTATTAGCTGTGAAAAAGAAAATAAATCTGTATTTGGCTCGTTAAGCATCATTGTTAATTCGCGTTTGCAAAAAAAAATATCGAGGCCGAAAAAACGATATGTACTGAAGCAATACAAATAAAAACAAAGCTCAAGGCCACATAGGAGTGCTAAGGTGTATTTGATGAATTTGACCCGGGATGGGGAAAAAACGATTAAAACTTATTTTATATACTTCTAAACTTGACAAGTATGGAAGGATGCCCCAGTAGAAAATGTGGGGGAAGTTATAAAAATTTCTTTTTGAAGGTTCAAGAGATTCGATGTGAGCTAGAAGTAAAATTTAAAAAATCAAAACAAGCATTACAAGTACTAAGCTAAAAATATACCTAAAAAGGGGTATTAATTTAATCTGTAATCCAAATCAATAATGTGCCTCTAATTCTTTCTTTGCACTGTAGATATGTTTCTGAAGAATGTGAAAAGTGTTATATCATTGTCAATGGGGGAAGCGAAGAAAATTGGTTCCGATTCTAAAATTGATAAAACGTAATTTTGAAAACACGTCCGGCACTGTTCTGCAGTCTAATTGCTACACGATCTAAAATTGAATTTTCGGCTCCAAATGAAACACTTTCCTTTTCCATTCGGTAGCGGTTAATTATGGGAAACAAAGCTATGAGAAACTGATAAACCTCAACTTGTTCACTTTCGGAATAATTTATAAATTTATATGCGCTCAAACTTCACTGTGTAGATCCTACCACCTCCGTTTCGAAACTTACCTTAGCTCAGGGACTGGAAAAATGTCTAAAAATCTAGGATAAAACTAAGGAAACCAGCTTATGTCATGCAATTGAAGAATAATCATATTTTTAGCGGCTACCGCTGAAAATCCAAACGACTTGGCGTCTACACTGTTAAAAATTTCCGTAAGAAAATAGTAAAATAACCATTTATTTGATTGTTATTTTACCATATTCAATTACAACAGTTGAATAACCATTAAAAAGATGGTGCTCAAACCGCTGATTGTGAAAAAAATCGTTTATTCTCTGTTTATCCTAAAGAAGGTTTAACTAACCGTAATTTTCAAGCGCTCAATAAGAATCGGACGTCCATCTTGGTTTGCGAAACCTTTCCGGTCGTACGTTGTTGTTAAAATAAGAATAAAGTTTTATCAGTTCAAATCTGCATGTGTATATAAAAAAAGAAACGAAAAAGTGGCTTTAGCAGTGGTTACTAAATAGAAAGACATACACATGTAAATCAAATATTTGAGACATCGGATTCCCGAACTGTTTGCGGATGAGCGAACCCATCATTTGAGCTGCTAAAGCTTGTTTGCATTTTAATTTTTGCAGCAAATAAAATGATTTTCGTCAATATGCAGTCAATTTAAACCAAAGATGGCTTTGGATCTAATCAAAAACTGAAATCTCAATTTTAATGCAGTTTCCCTGTTGAAAAGCAAGATTTATTGATAAATAAACGACGGCTTTGTGTGGTGCTGATGGCCGAATGGTTAGACAGCAAGGATGGTATACCAAACAAACCGGGTTCGATTCCCGCAAGCTTCGTTTACGGTTTCGACGCCTCGAAGATTCTATGCCTCGAAATGGTTCAAAAATGGTAAAAATTTTGTTTTGAAACCATTTTTAAATGATAATAATAATTTAACTTTGTGCAAGTAAACAGTAATAGAAATATAATTTCACGTTAATTTAAAGCACAAATGAACATTAAAACGCAGACATATGTTTCGGGATTGCTTGGAATCCCTTTTTCAATGCGACAGGGAGCGTCTAGATGCAAAACATCCAAATGAAGCAGACAAAACAACAAAAACAAAGCTTATATAGCCTAAGAACTAACTAAACCAATGAGAATGAAGGCAGTGTGAAGTGGAAGTAGAAGTAGCAGGGAAAGCACCACTAAGAGAGCAACAAACGAATCCAGTTGAAAGTTCAGGAAGTAAAAATGAATATCAATAAAAACAAAGCAAAAAAGACAACAACATGCATGAAAATGTGAAAATACATGAAAATTGCAAAAATAATAAAATAAAATACAAAGAATAAAATGGAAATAAAATAAGTGCAGAAAATACCAAAACAAAAAGCAAAACAAAGTACACATGTAAAGGAGGGGGAGGGGGGGAGAAAAAAATTAAAAATAGACACAAAAAAGGAAAACTAACAAGAAAACCAAGAAAGAACAACAAATTAAAGGAATTTATGCCAGACCTGTGAAAATACATGAAAAATGCAAAAATAATAAAATAAAATACAAAGAATAAAATGGAAATAAAATAAGTACAGGAAATACCAAAACAAAAAGCAAAACAAAGTACACATGTAAAGGAGGGGGAGGGGGGGTGAAAAAATTAAAAATAGACACAAAAAAGGAAAACTAACAAGAAAACCAGGAAAGAACAACAAATTAAAGGAACTTATGCCAGACCTGTGAAAAATAAGGAGTTGAGGAAGAATCATTAACCAAATTAGAACTATTCCTGTTAATATGATAAGCTACCCAAAAGTCAAGCTCTAAAGGGGAAGAACATTTTTGAATAATTTTCCCAGAATTGAAATCAAAAGAGTGGTTGGAACTCCAACAATGTTGAGCAATGCTAGACTTATTTAACTCTTGCTTTCGTACATAACCTTTATACTCATTTAACCGAATTTTCAGAGCACGTTTTGTCTGTCCAATGTAAGAAAGGCCGCAAAGGCAACTAATTTGGTAACTACCCCAAGTGTTAAGTTGATCGACAGGATCTTTAAGAGAAGAGAAGGAAAGTTTGTTGCTAGGAGCAAAAACGACTTGAAACTGAAACCTTTTTAGGATTTTAGCAACACGAAAACTGACAGAATGGAAGAATGGTAACACAACCAAATTCTTTCTAGAAACCACATGATTGGGACCAGAAGTTTTTTTAGAAAATTTGTTATGAATAGAATCAATTAAAGAGTGAGAAAATCCTCTATCCACAGCTACAGCTTTCAGATAGTTGAGTTCAATCTTGAGAAGCTCGGGAGAAGAGCAAATATTAATAGCACGATGGACAAGAGCATTAAAAGCCGAATATTTTTCGTTGAGAGGATGAGACGACATTCTATGAGGAGGTAAAGAAACAGCGAAAGGTTTACTACGATAGACAGAAGTAGTGAAACCAGACCCACTCCTAGAAATCAAAACATCAAGAAACGCGAGGCTACTATTAAGTTCTTTCTCACAAGAAAGCTGGATATTAGGATCAATGGAGTTCATAATAGAAAGAGCATCATCAATACCTAACAAGTTACTGTCTGTTAAGACAAAACAATCATCCACATAACGAACATAAAATTGAAATTGCAATTTCTGGAATAGTTTTTCCTCAAAATAGTGCATATAGAAATCACTTAAAATAGGACTAAGAGGACTTCCCATAGCCAGGCCATCAACCATAGCATAGAATTTACCATTAAATACAAAAGTTCTCTGCTGCAAGCACACACGAGTAAGAAAAACTAATTCCTCAATTTTCACAGCAGTAAAATGGAATTCAGAAAGCCTTTTCCTGAGGCAAGTCAAAGCGCCATCAACAGGAACATTAGTAAACAAAGAATTAACATCAAAAGAGGCCATAACCGAATTGTTCGGAACGAAGTTATGAAGTTTCTTAACAAAATAGGTGGAATTTTTAACAGTGAAAACATTCCGACTCCCAAGTGGAGAAAATTTGTGCTTTAAATTAACGTGAAATTATATTTCTATTACCATTTTTAAATGGTTATAAAATCGTAAACTTTTGTATTTACGGCTTTTTAACCAAGCTGATTGGAAATGATTAGGTCCCATAAAGATAGAAAAATGTTCCAAACCGTAAATTTAACGGTGAATTAGATGGACAGACAGCTGCCGGTCATTTAACCGTAATTTCATGATGAAATTTCTAACAGTGTAGTATTTGTTGAGCAATGCACTAACACGTATCTAATCTTTTCTTGTGCGATGCCTGTATTGCATAAAGAAATTTAAAATAATCAACTGCGTTACTATTTTCTTACTTATTTCTTCTCAGACAGGAAAAGTTAGAAATTGAATATGGGACCTTTCGTGTTAAATCAAAATGACTGGCTTAAAAAGAGAATGAATATTTTAAATTCGTGTTAAATCAATAACATCAAGATGCAAAATGAGCAGGACGTAAGTAGTGTGCGACTCAAAATAAAGACGAGAGAAAAAATGATATTATTTTTATTTTATTTTTGGTTGAAAGAGGAACTAAGTAATAAAACCAAAAAGTACAAACCGCACCTGCAAAACAAGCTTCCCTAAAACTCGAAGGGATTCGTTCTTTTCTGCCATGCACAGAAGTTTCCAAATATCAAATTCCGTGGTCAAACTGTACTTAATACTAATATATTTAAATGATAACGTAAATAATAAAGTATCTTTAGCTTATTAAATTATTTTTCTTTTTAATTAAAAGAACGAGAGTTCAAAATCTACCTACATTTGTTATAGTGCTTAACCCCTTCCCTCTCGTTCCCGTGAAAATGACGGGCTGAGGTTTCGCCATCTATTTCCCGCTCCCGTGATATTTCCGGGCTAGAGTGTTTAAAATTTCAAAATAAAAATAAATCAAAAATTAAAAATGAATATATATATATTGTCCATACACATATTTTTATATAATTTTCAGGGATAAAAAATATAGGCACTTTTATGACCGTTTCCTTGAAAATTCCCCGACCGTTAAGGGGTTAACACGTAAATATTGTCAAATTTAATGGTAACCTTTCGTAATGTTTTTAGAGCTCGACATCGACAGAGATTGCATCCAAAACTAGACAAATACATGTTTGCTGAAACTGTCAGAGGAATCCCTAAACCTGTGAGTTGCATTTTTGCTTACCAAAAAATTATTTTATATGATTTAATTATTCTAATTAAAATACATACTGAAACAGATTTTTAATTATTTTAACTCTAGTTCAATTTGTACCCCAGTTTTCTGTAACTTTTGGGAAGTGCTCGATGTTTTTAACTTATAAGAGATGATTCATTCTGTAAAATGTAGATTATATTGGAACTTTCTTTTATGTTGGATAAAAATGTTCGTACTTCGTGATTCTGAATAGTCTGATGTTTGTGATTATAGATAAATATGGAAGATAAAATAGTGATCACTAACTCAGAAGAAAGTTTCACCATGAAAGGTAAAAAAACTCTTTTTGTTATCTTAAAAATTATTAAATGTATTCAATGTTCTCTCAGTGTTCCTCAAAGTTCCTTCAATATATTTTTTACAATTTCCAATACAGAAATTTGAGGGAATCCTAGGATTTTTTTTCCAGAGATTTTGCCCTGTTCGGGAAGAAATGTTAATTTTTACATAAATTCAGAATAAATGAACTCAAAGATTTTTCTTGTTTAAACTAACCACTTTTGTGATAAGATGCCTTTATCATCAGATAAAGGTCATGATCAGAACATGCAATTGCTGTTAATTTCTGTATTAGAAAGAGTATGAAATTAATGCATTTTTAGCAACACACTTGGCCCATTGCTTCAAAAGGTGTTGCGCTACTGGTTGGTCCTTCTCCTTTATTTATTGTTAGATTGCTCAGACAGGGGGTAACGCGTTAATGAAAGAATACAGAAAAAGACATCATTTTAAAAAGAATAAGTCATCAAAAACATAAATAATAAATAAATGATTTTAATCAAGGAGAAGAAAAAAACAAATGCGGTACCATTTTACTCAAAATGCTCTCAAAATATTCACACATCTTGAAATATGCTCAAAATTCAAGATGCACGAAACGTCTGTTGTATATATACAGTAGCGTACAAAAGTTTCGAGCCATCCTATTTTTCATACATATTGCACATAAATACGATGGTGAAAGAAATTTAAACGATCGATTATAGCAGATATTCACTTATATTTGAAAAGAATGAGTTATATACATTGATATTACTTTCAGATAATTATTTGTTCAACATTTCTTTTTTAATGACTGTGCAAAAGTATCGGGACACATACTACCTTTAAAAAAAATCAATAAGAATAAAAGAGAATTGGGGTTAAATGTCTTGTACTCCTTCACTCGACTTAATACTTAGTTTCCATGCCCTTAGCAGTAATGACTGCAGTACACCGACGAGCCATTGAGTCGATTAACCGCGAGATTCGTTCTTTTGGCAATTTCTCCCACTCTTGTCGCAAATGGTTCCACAATTCCGGCTTGTTGGAGGGATTTTTCGTTACAACACGAACCTTCAGGTCTTGCCACAAGTGTTCAATGGGATTTAAGTCCGGTGACTACGATGGCCAGGATAGGAGGCGGACTTTTCGGCTCTGAAGAAAATTTTTCACAAGACACGAAGTTTGTTTTGAATGGTTATCTTGTTGAAAAATCCAACCACGAGGCAAATTTTTCGTTGCAAATGGAAGCATATTGTCTAGCAGAATGTTCTTGTACATTGCAGAGTCCATATTGCCGTGAATTTCCACCAGCGGACCAACGCCATAAGCAAAAAAAACTCCCCAAACTTTGATGTTCCCACCACCGTGCTTAACAGTAGGAGTTTGATACCTTACGTTATATCTGGTACCTGTTGGACGTCTTACG
Source organism: Octonoba sinensis (assembly GCA_038502835.1). Classification (NCBI taxonomy): domain Eukaryota; kingdom Metazoa; phylum Arthropoda; class Arachnida; order Araneae; family Uloboridae; genus Octonoba; species Octonoba sinensis. The sequence continues at coordinate 102,433,371 of CM076599.1, read as the reverse complement.
TACTTCCGAACATCACTTCCAAACAATTGCAATTTGGATTCATCAGAAAAAGAGCATTTTCCGCCAATCTGATGCCGTCCAGTTCTCACATTTTTTCTCAAAGTCCAACGTAGCCTTCTTATTCTTTTTGCTAATTAATGGTTTCTTGACGCCAATCCGTCCAATCAGCTCTACAGCCTTCAGACGTCGAGACACTGTACTCTGACTAACATCGGGTACATTTTCACTTCGTATTGCTCGTGAAATATCGGCTGCGCTTTTTCGAGGATCGACAACACTTTCTTCGTATAATTAACGATTCAAAGTTTTTCGCAGCCTAACGCTCCGTTTTTTATCACACGGTTAGTTTGTTGTTTTATACTTAGAAATAAAACGATTAACAGTACTTTTACCGACAGATAAAGCCCTTGCAATGAAACGTGAACTTTTTCCTTATGAAGAAAGTTTCTCCTCGATTTCACGAACCTGAATATTCGTGTGTTTCGGCATCGTCGCCACAAGAAGACTAATTTTCCTTTGTGTAGCATGTTTTGAAACCATCGTGCCTAAAATGTAAACAAACCGGGAGTACAGAGCTGCGGCAAGGTAGTGGCCCAATATTTTTGAACACCGACAAAAGTGATTTTACGTAGTACACGTAGAATATGCTATGAACCAATGTAATATTTTATGTTTCTTTGTATATTCTAACTTTCTCATACATTTCGGACAATGAACGAGTGGAGGAATAAAAAATTTTATCAACTCAATGGAAAAATCAGGGTGACCCGAAACTTTTGCACGCTACTGTATATATAATGCATTTGGATGGATAGAAAAACCTTTTTTCTTATTTTTGATGATGGGCAGTGCAGAAAAGGTGCCGTTAGTGCCACAAAGGGCACATGAATAATTTGAAATTTGTAAGACAATTGCTTGATTTGCCGCAAATACGTGGAAATTTCAGCGTTTTTTTTAAACAAAATTTTAAAATAATAAAGAAAAAATGTTTTTTAGCTAGATTGTTCGGAAAGAGTGCCGTTGGTGTCACTCATTTCATGTATTTCAAGTTTGTAATTTTGTTAATGCATAGAACTGAAACCAACAAAAAACATATTTCCCTTTTCTGTTATTTAGTATTGATGCCAGTGTGTTCGTTTTTAAACCAATTATTAATATTGATGCCATAAGAAAAGAATTAATTATGCATCCATAAAAAGCAGAAAAAAAAATTTCGAAATGGTCAAATAGGATGCGTTCCACTAGAATAAAAATTAAGCGAACTTGTAATAATTGTATTGTATTGTATTAATTGTACTTCAAAAAGTTCTTAATTTCATTAATAGAACGCACATTTGGTACGCATTAGTTAAATGCATTTTAAATTTCAATTGATCTTTTCTGTACTCGAGAAATCAATCTACGTATTTCCTCAATTTCGAACGATATTCTCTTTCACCCAAGGTATTCCAGTGAGCCAAGGTGTGGCAAAAGGATTCGTACGGGTTGCACTCACACTCGAAGATGCAGCACACATTAAGGTAAACTCTCTTTCTATACAAGTGAATTCTAACTCATAGGTTCTCAACCTTTTTTTGATCACCGTCCACTTTGAGAATATTTTTTTTTTCTAAAGCCCCCTTTTTTTTAATTGTGAATCTGAAATAGCTATTCCCACGAATATATTTTTAAATGTGTAATATTATACATTTTATTCGTAGATAGTATATGACCCTATCCTATTTCTGTTTTTCATAAGATCGCTGATTCATTGCCGTGGGCGGATAGTTTTTAATTATGTGGAATGCTATCTTTTTTAATTAAATAATATGATTTACCCATAAAAAAAGTTACCACTATAGACACGATTGCGAACCCACTAGTCTTTTCATTTTTTAACACGGGCATAGCCGTGCGAGTACCGCTAGTATAATATAAAATGTGAAGCAAATTACTTCTCAAAAAGTTTCATCGTATAAAATATGAAGAAGAAAAAAGAAAAAATTTCGTTTCTCTTCCCCCCCCCCCCTCCCCGGGTATTGCGAACATGGTGTAAATAATTCTAAGACAAAAATTACGATTGGAAAAAGTAAGCAACAATAGAAAAAATCATTGCAAACTTTGAAACCGAATGTGAAACATTTGGACGAAGATTATATATAAAGTTATGAGGAGTGAATTAAAATAAATATGATGACCATGTCTTTAATATTACCGATACTGCACTCATTCAAAGTAAAAATTTCTTACCGGACACCACATCTCAAAGTGTTCAAACTCCTAAACACATTAAAATATGTTTTCTAATGAGTCGAAAAGTCCGTCGCGCAACTGTTTTATAATTTTTTTTTAAATCTTTAATCATTAAAAAGAAAGTATTTTTCCCTATTTGATGGAATGGTTCGGCGCTCTATATGCTAAAATCATTCTTAAAGTAGAGGCACAATTGGTAAAATATTTCCACCACGAATCAATTAAAAAAAGCAGAGTGAAAACCTAATAGACCGATTGAATGAGGAAATCCTTTTTTTTTTTTTTTTTTTTTTCGTTACAGCCAGGCGAAATCCTGCTGGCGTATGGTACTGACATCGGATGGACACCTTACTTTCCAATGCTGGCTGGATGCGTTACGGAAATTGGCGGGGTCGTATCACACGGTGAGCAATATCACTCATTTTCTGGATTATAATTCCACTAATACATCGGGGTTTTGTAACCAGTTTATTGTCTGTTTTTGAAGATAGAATTATTTTTTAGAAAATAAACTATTTTCTTTCAAAGTACGTTATTGAGTATTCTTTTAGCGCCTTCAACTTGTTATATAATATATGCGCATTTAAATGCAGTACCATCGAAAGAGAATGCCTGGGATTTAAAGCCTTATTAAAAGTTATTTTTTAAAGGTGAAGAAATAATTCGTGCATTCAAATGTAGTGAAAGAATGTTAAAATCTATCACAGGCACCAACGGAAACGTACCAGTATAGCCGTTGTTCTCCAAAAGTGAATACCGTGAAATGGGATGATATTATGCCCCTTGGGGTGAAAATGTGCGATCATGGAATTCAGCGAGCAAGTGCACTCTAATGGTTTGCTATTAAAGTAAATTCGTTTTTCCATTAGTTATAGGTAGTGCTATAAATGTTAGTACGATGCAACAAGCATTGTTATTGTTGTCGCTGAATTCCATGATGGCATAATCTCCCCCCCCCTTTCACGGTATTGTCGTGCGCAAGTATTACGTGCCCATGACAGAAATGGACGAATCCATTCGAGTTTTAAGGAAGTTCGTTTTGCAGGTGCGTTTATTAGCACGCAAATCAGAATGTTTGCCTCTCTATTTCTTGAAAGCAACCAATTTTTTTAACTGGCAGATAGAATCAGGTGGAAATAAATCAAGCACGCTAACCGAACTAAACGAGAACGAAATACAGCACATTCCTTATTGGCTTATTATGCTAGTGTAGCAAAATGAAAACTTTCTTTCCTACCAGGGGGCTCTCCGCACCCTGTTCGCTGTCGCTCGCCTACTCCCGGAACTGTTTACACAGCTTCTTCGGATCGCTTCAGGTGTCGCTCCGCTCGCTTATTACTTAAGGAGGGAAAAGGACTTAAAAGGGAAGGAAAAGGAGAAAATCAAAGAGGGGTTAAACTAGAAAATCATTCTAAGAATAAAACTTTTATAACGAAAAGCAAAAGCTTAAAAAAAAAAACTTCTTCGAGTAAAAAATACAAATCATAAATGATTTATTATCAAACGGCGGGAATAAAGCTCATGGTTATCGTATTATAAAACGTCCACTTTTCAAATGGTGAACCTGAATTTGAAATAAATACAAAAATAAGATTTTAGTATCAAACATTCCCATTGTGTTTTTGATGTATAGTGTCTTATTTTTGAATTAATCAAGGTGTTCTGTTAAGCCTTTGAGTGAAAACTTCGTTTTCTATTGGCAGGTGCTGTTGTAAGTAGGGAATACGGACTTCCTTGTGTAGCTGCTGTCGATGGAGCTACAAGAAGATTTCAAACAGGTAAGAAGTTAAATAGTTAAAATCTTCATAAAAGGCTCCTTTCTGATAAGCTTTTAAAAAAACCTAAAGTACCGATTTTACCTTGGCTCAACGTAGCCTAACGTCTATAACTCCCATTTTGTTTACAGCAGAATTTTTGAACAAATTTTCTCTTGAGCAGCTTCTTTTCTCAGCTTTAAAATTGTGTATAAATGATTCAAATGAAGTAATGTGAAAAAAAGAATAGAGAACTGATTCATTACTGAAATTATGAGAAAATTTTCTTAAAATGTCAGCAACTGAAAAAACAGCAACTTTTTTAATGGGAAATGCTACAAGAAATAGTTGAATGCTGCGCCAGATCTAGGTCAAATTCATCAAATGGCTTATAAAATGGTGTAGGAAGGTATGGCGTTCAGACAAACAAAAATAGAGGACTTTCAGATGAATAAGCAATTGGTAAACTTATCAAGTTCTGTACTATTTTGGAATGTGATTTGGGGAAATAAAATCGACACTTCTCAGAGTCAAAAACGAAATCATATCTCAGTTTCTTTGAAAAATGTACTAATTTTCTTTGCTTCACAATTATCGGTATAAACATCGATGTTAAATACAAAGGATTTCCTTAAAACAATGTTCATCTGTTTTCATGAACAGAATGCAACCAAATTTGGAATTCAAACAATTTTTTGCATGGTAAATTTCTTTATAGTATTAAAAAAAATAGAGGATTCCAATCAGAATTTTAAATTTAGTGATTATTGTCAATGCAACCCTTTGTAAACATTTATTTTAGTATCTTAAAGACTATAATAATCGGTGTCGATAATTGCCCTTACTAAGAAATATGCATCTTGGATAAATAATTTGAACTGTTTTTTTTTCTTTCTTTTTTTTTTTTTTTTTTTCGTTTTTTTTTTCTACAGTACTGCTTATAAACTATGTTAATTCAGCATAATCGACGTGTCTAAAATTGTATAAAAAGAATTTTTTTAACTTTTCTTAAACATTTTTTCCTCATTCTATTTTTTACATATTCTTTAATTAATTTAACTTTCCTTTTAGGTGATTATATATTGTTGGATGGCAACAAAGGCGAAGTGACGAAACTGCCTCTTCCAGAAGCTAACTCATCCTGACATAAGACTTTTGACGAATACTGAACAGACACAATTCTGTTTACAAGTAGAAACATTTGAACAAAGACTGGATGTGAATTTAATAATAAATTTATTTATTTTTTCATGTTGTAGACATTTGTATACAACTGTTGGAAAATGTATGCCAGATAATGAAAATATTCTTTTGATCTTTTACATACTTACGATCCTATTCAAACGCAGTTTTATATAATTTAATTTCTTAAAATGTGTTATAAAATTAAAAATTTTACGTTGGAAAATAATACTTACTTATTGTCTACATACATGACATACATGTTACACACACATTTTATATATATATATACAGTGCGTATCGAAATGATAGGTCCACCCGCATTTTTCAATGTTTCGACTGTTAATTGAGAATAATTCCTTTTTTTTTTTTTGGTACAGATAATTCAACAATAATAGTTATAATTATCTAGAAAGCAATTTGTTAAAAATAAATACTTCTTTTTTATTTTATGAAAATTTTTATTTTGAAGCCGTTTCAAAAAGATAGGTCCGCCTTTATAAATCCTTGTACGAAAACGTTTTTTTCCATAAAATTTGCTTAATCATCATAGTTCAGTCTTACTGCGGGACTACGCTGGCTGCCGTGGAAGTATTTAAACGGAGTTGAACACCACATTGTAATCAATCGAAATGGGTCGTCATTGCAGTCTTTCACTGGTTCAACAGGGGAAAATTGACGTATTTAAGAAGTGTGGAAAATCGAATAGAGAAAGAGCCAAACTTTTAAACAGATCTCCTAATGTCCTAAACAAATTTTTGAGACTTAGAAGTGCTTATGGTAGGAAAACATCACCTGGTCGGCCATCAAAAGTGACACCCCGACAAAGGACTATTGTAAAGGAGTTAAAATCTTCAAATACGAGCTTATCCACTTTGGCCAGAAAACAAATTCCTGCAATATCAAAATCAACGGTTCATAGAGTGATAAAGAAGTTCGGCAGTTTAGTTTACAGGAAGCGAAAAGCGGCTCCGAAATTGACTAAAAATCAAAGAAAAGCGATTGAAATTCGCACAGAAAGTGATGTCCTGGAAAGAAAACTGGCATCTAGTGATATTCAGTGATGAAAAAAAAAATTCAATCTGGATGTTCCAGATGGCTGGCAATATTACTGGCATGATCTGCGTAGCAAGAGAGAGATATTCTGGAAGAGGCAAGTTGGTGGTGGTTCCGTTATGGTGTGGGCCGGCTTCGGAGGCGCAGGAAAAACTGATATAGCATTTGTATACAATCGCTTGAATGCTGCAGGCTATCAACAGCTGCTCGAACAAAATTTTCTTCCACAAGCAGAGCACATTGGAGGGCCGTTCTTCATGTTCCAACAGGACAATGCTCCTGTGCATACTGCAAAGTCCACTTTCGAGTGGTTCCTGGATAATGGTGTGAATATTATCGATTGGCCACCTTGCAGCCCGGGCCTGAATCCGGTAGAAAACATGTGGGGCATACTCGCAAGAGCAGTATATGCAGGTGGAAGGCAGTACAACTGTACTACAGACTTAAAAAGATCTATTTCCTCCGAATGGGCAAAAATCGAGTCCAGCTGTTTGCAAAAACTTGTAGAAACTATGCCGAATAGGATTTATGAGCTCATTTTGAAAAAAGGTGGAAAAATTTCTTATTAATTGATTATTAATTTAATGTTTGGTTCAGTGGACCTATCTTTTTGAAACAGCAATTTCACAAATTTTTTGTTTCGTTTATCATTCCTATGATTTGTATATTATTTAAGCATTATTTTTTCATTGGATGAACTAGAGTATATTATAAAATAGTACTTAATGCATAGTAAAAAAATTTTCACAACATGAACTTCGTTTTTACTGATGGACCTATCATTTCGATACGCACTGTATATATATATATAATATATATGTATATAGGGTGGCCGTAGAGACATTTCGATACCTTAAAGGCATGCCCGTCATCTGGGGGTCAGGGGTCAATTACTCCCCCCCCCCCCCCCCCCCCCCCCGTCTTGGGAAATATAATGTATTTAAGTATATGTGCATAAATTTCGTTGTTTTTTTATTGCAACATACACTGAGAGTTTTCCCCCCTCCCCCTTTGTAATGACGGACCTGCTTCAAGAAAAATTATGAATAACTAATTAACGTTTGAGGTTTCAATGAATTTAATATTTTTCAAAAAAATATTTATATATATATAAGGGTTCACATTGTGAAAATATTTTCGTTTCGCTTAAAAAAAAACCTACATAAATCATATAAATACTAAAAAAAAACATAAAAGCAAAATGTCCATGAACTGCAAGAGATCTCGGCAACTACGTACGAGGTGACAAGCACGATTCAAATCGGCAAAAAACCAAAGTCATTAACGTTTATTACCCGTTATCAATAATCATCTTACATTTCAAGCTCTGTAAACTACGAAGAACTTACCTTATTGATTTTCAATGTTTATTTTCTTGCTCCAATCTCTGAATCTTCAAGAACTTTTATTCACAACAATACACTACACTCTTTGGTTATTACAATGCAGGGGCTTCTATATGTGACACTAGGGAACACTGCGCTTCTAAGGTGCTTTATTAAACCCAAATTCACTGCCAACCTGGACCAAATCCTCTAGCCGCGAGTTCAATAGGGAAGTTCAACCAGCGGTTCGAAATGGTATTCACTGTGAAAATCTTTACTTAACTTCCTGAACTGAGAGTGAACTCGATCTAAGGATCGCGATTGGTTAATCAGAGTCACGTGGCTTTGTTTGTACATTTGCTAGTTGAAATGAAGGGAAGTACAGTTTTATTTACGACTTTTGAGAAAGAATCATTAGTGGAATTTTTTAAAAAAAGGCTACGATTATTTTTTTAATCGTAGTTTTTATCCAATCTACAATTGAAAACTAATACCTATTAATAAGTTATCTATTTATAATGAAGTAAAGTGCTCTTACATATTTCTTTTTGAAAGTAATTATGCAGAATCTGATATCTGCTTTACTTTGAAAATTAGATAATATCAATTTAAAAAATTGGCTGTTGAACAAAAATTACTGTGTGATTTGCAGTTTGCACTATTAGCTACATATTTGATTATCAAACTTCCCAATACTCAATACAGCTATATTACTGCAAAATAACAAATTTTCAAATTTATATTATTTTACAGCACTGAAAAGCAATTGGTATTATTTTAGTGTGTTCTTGCATTTCATTATATTTTGTATTTTAAGCTTGTAAATTAAATATAGCAACATAGGAATCATTTGTAAATGATGTCACGCTTCGAGGGGGGAGTGGGGTTTGTGAAATTGTGACGAGGGGAGGGGTAACAAGAAGTGTGACATCATGCTTATGCAACATAGCGTGACTTGTGACAAAGGGGATAGGGGGTCCTTTGAAGTGTAACATTTTGTGACAATAGGGAAGGGGGATCAAATATACGGGGGAAAAAAGTGATATCATTTATGGATATTGGCTGAAGTTTGAATTTGAAATGTAGTTGGCAAGGGTACTTATCATAATAATATAACTTTGTGCAAATAAACAGTAATAAAAAATAATTTCACGTTAAGAAAGCACAAATAAGCGTTAAAATGCAGACATATGTTTCGGGATTGCTTGGAATCCCTTTTTCAATGCGACAGGGAGCTTCTAGAAAAGGGCTTGCGATATTAAGATAGCCAATGGAAATAATGTCGGTTGTAGTTCATTAACGCCATTGCACGTTTCTGAGTCAAACAGCCTAAGAATGGAATATATTATATTATATGTGTCCGTCGCTACTCCAAATATTCATTAAAATATTGCTATAAAAAATCTTAAATTTGAATCCAGAATTTATCCTGTGATCCATCATTATTTCCTAGTAGTGACAGGAGAAAAATACTACGGCAAATAGCCCTGCTTGATATTGAAGATTTTCCCAGATTGGTATCTCTGTCTTGAAGTTACAAAACTCAAAAACAATGTCCAAGAGCACATACGAAAAGTAAATTCAACTAAAACTAATTGTTAAGCTGATTAATCAGTAAAAATTGACCGATTATAAGTAATAATCGAAAGAGTGGCTGATTAATTGGTACATTCCTACTGAAGAGCGATCTTCATTAGGGTCAGGTGGGGTAAAGTGGACATACTGCAAATAAAAAGCTATAGCTTTGAAATAAATAAAGGAATTGGTTTGTTTTTTTGTTTTAGCTTTTAATAATTAAAAATTAAATTTTACATGCAACATTATATTAACAGCAGCAGGTGGCGAAAACACTCGATTTGTTTGTTTATACAACACTTTGAAATTGAAACAGCTCCTTTAACTTCTCTCTGACATTTTGTTTTAAAGAATTTGCAGTAAATAGACGGTGCAGGTATTTTTACACAGATCTCAAAAATACTGCCTCACTAACCGCGAAGCTAGATTTAGTTTATATATTGTTTCGCAGTAGTTTAAGTAAGATGGGGTAAAGTGGTCCTAGTATTAGGCTTAACATGCGGCGATGTTCTAAAGTTACTTTAGGTTAATTTATACGGTAGACCAGGGATTGACTTGCATAGGAATTCACGGAAGCTCAGTTTCCACATTTATTTTCAACTTTTAACTATTAGAGGAAATTCAAGCTATTTACGCAAGAAAATAAATTTTGAAGACTACAGTGCTCGCACTTCTTTTGTTAGAAATTAAGCCACGAGACAGATGTCAGTTACACTTTAACTAATATCACTAATACTGTATTATTATTTTTTTTAAATAACTTTTAAATTTACTTTTTAGAAAACCGGAACTAACACAACTGAGCTCAAATGCAATAGAGATTGAAATTAATATAATACAGTCTTCTTACAATGGTGTGTTTAGTTTTGAAAAATTTTCAGAAGCACTTTTAATACAAGAATTTTCAAGTATCAATGATTCATTTATAAACAGAATTATTATAAGTATTATTAACCTGTAAATGTTTAGAACTATAGCAGTGCTTCGGACAAGAGCAATATATGAAAGAGAGAGAGAATTAAAAATAGCTAGGCTAAAATATGTAGTTTTCTCCCATTGATTTTTAATAAGCTATAATTATCCAGAACTCTTTTATTAGCAATATTTTCTTAATATGTTATTTAAGTAATTTAGTCATACATTAAAAGCTATTTTAAATTTTTTCACGGAAAATTTTGAATTCCATATTTATGTTTTATTATATGTATTGAGTTAAAGTACAGACTTATAATGTAATAGTTAGGGATTAAAAGCCAAGAATACCTACTATTATGTATCCCAACATGTTTTGGTACATAACTTCGTTTTAAGACCATATATGCAGCAGCTGAAGAGACTGAAGTACCTTACGAGACGTTACGAAGATGAGGCTAACTTTTGACCATAATAGAGGACATAAATAAATTCAATTGAGGGAAATAAAGTTCTTTTCGTTATAAAATGAGCCTTTGTTGAGTATTTTGAAGTATTATGGTTATTAATACTTTTACATAGTTTTTTTTCTACTATGACCACTTTACCCCACCCCATTGGGTAAAGTGGTTATACATACATCCCAGAAAGAAGGCGTCATAAAATTATTTCACTTATTTTTTTTTTTTGCTCAAAATTTAATGCAATCTGTTCTTTAATAATGTAATGTGAAATAACAAGAAAAAAATCTGAAGGTTTTGAAAAAATTCTTATATTTATTGGCAAAGAAAGTTGAAAAACGTGTATTTTATGCCCACTTTACCCCACCTGACTCTATATATTGTATGCAAATCCATTATATTTGCAGTCCTTATCATTGCAAAATATTCTGTTGATAGATACTTATCATTGTATCCGACATTGGTGATGATTAACTGTATTTTTCAATATGCAGTATACGAGTATATCTGATTCAACGAATGTTTATGGACTGTTAAATGCTAACGTTAAATCAAGAATAACGTTACATTGAGGAAAAGTAACATAAATCCAAACTGGGACTTTAAAAATCTATCACTAAGTTGAGGAAATGGTTAAATCGAAGTTTTACTATATGTACAAAATTGTGAAAATATTATAGACTGATCTCTCATTTCAGTTCCAGTTATCGCTAGAATTGCCTCAAATAACTTTAAAAGTAATTGAAAAAAAATTTACCACGAAGAACTTGGCCAAACGTACTCAGTTCTGAATTTATTTCCCGTCTCCTTGCTTTTTTTTTTAGTTAAAGCCTTTTTGCCTGGGGGTTCTATATGAATACTCACACATGACATTATAGTTTATTCCAAGATTTTGTTTTAAGATTATTCTCTTTTATTGTGGAAGAAGGAGACTATACAAATATTTAAGTTATTTAAGTTTCTTTCTTCGTATGCTAAAACAGATATCAGGTTAAAATATAAACATCCGCTGAAAATACAAGTCATCTTTGCTGGTCAAGGACCAACCTCGTTGTGCTCAGTATGTTTCTGGCTGTCTCTTTTGTAGTTATATTTGTCACCTACAATTTAACTTTTGCATTTCAGATGATATCCGTCCAATAAATACTGCCTCTAAAGAGAGTATTCCTGAAAGTTCGGTACATAAAACTTCATAAAACAATTTCTACCAAATGAGTGTTCTTTTCCCTACATATTTGCAAAAATGTTAAATGCTTCAAATAGCAATGACGAATAAGTTGATGTAAAAAGCATGACTTCTTAAAAAATAAAGCATTTCTAAGAAAAAAAACGTATTTAAATTTTAAAAAAGTTAAAAGAAATACTATCAATTAAAGAAAAAAAGGGAGTTTGACAGCACATTTGCACACAGTTACTTGATGCATTTTTACAAATCAACTTTGTTAAAACATAATTATAAAACATATATGCTTGATAAACATTGTTACATTGTCAATTTCTTGAATTTATTTTCAGTTACTAACCATAACTGTCAAAACATATTTATTATGTAAATTAGTCAGTAGTCTCAACTAGAAGGACATACCACCTACAAAAACACTACTGCCACGAACGAGTTGGAGTTTTTTCGTAGAAAAACGAAAAGGCCAGCAAAAGAGCATTGCCCACCGAGTCGGAAGTCAACGTAGAGATTACGAGGTTGAGAAACACTCGTGAAGAAGCGAAGCATTAGTTAGAGATGACTTCGTTACACAAAAAAATTGAAGTGCAGGATACCTTGTTGAAGCTTTTGCGTTCTAATCCCCAAGCCCGCAACATAAATTTTCACATGTAATTTTGTAATATTCTCAAAATAAATATTTTTCCTGTGCTTATAACTGGCTACTCTGTGCATTTAATGTGCGTGTGTACACTATAAGTATGCACGTTGACTAAGCCTCGTGGGTTCCTCCCAATTTGGTTTCACTGAAGACCCAGGGGTCATTTTTAGGCCCAAGGTTTCTTTCAGTTACTTTATTATAATATTGCATGCTGTATGTATTTTTAAGTTTACACACCATTTAATGAGTAAAAAGAGAGGAATAAAGATGCAATCAAAGTAAAATTTAGTTTACGTACTAAAAAAGTGTTAATTTTAAAAGAATAATAACTGAAAATTTATTTGCAATTGTTATAGACCTGAAACGAATGATCTTTTCTAGTGCATTAAAAACACTTATAAAAAAATTATTACATTTTCTATCCAGTTCTCTTGGACACAAGTTATAATCTCCTCTCTTTTTTCGCTGGCCCCAAAGGTCTCGAGTGCAAAAATTGAAAATTTAAAGAAAATGAAACAAAATATAAACAAATTCATAGCACTATTTTATATGTGTTTTTATTAAAACAAAAATAAAAGTCACAAAACACCATCAAAATCATATGGTTAGTTAACAAGATATATTAAGCATAAATAATGTTGGGGTCATATATGATTTCAAAGGATCTACGAGAGCTAAATAGGTTAAGCAGCATTATCCTTAACATTTTGTGGTCCGCTCACACATCAGCATGTGTTTTGATAACCATTATTGTGTGGTCTGTTATTGGGCCAACAATACCAATTACGAAAAACGTAGCCGCTCGAAGGCTTGATAAATTTAAATATCACCAGTACAGAATTGCCTCTTGCCACACTATTTTTTTACCTCATTACTTGTTTATTCCATAAATTTTACAAGGGTGTGAGAAGTTACAGTGAATGTAAGGAATAAGATCGTGTCTTATTTCGATGCACGTGGCAACACCCTTGCTACTCGTAGAAGAGCGAGGAATTTAATGGATATTCTGTAAAGTGACAATTTATTAAGGAATCTGGGCAAGTAGAAATGAAGATAGCAATTCATGTTTATCTTTATATACATATGCATAACATTTTATGTTTAAATGGATTGACATAATTCCCGGAAAAGATTTCGTGGGTAAGCATATGGAATATTTCTCTTAATCAACGAATGTTTTATGCATGGTATGAATAGACTTCAAGATGTAGACGATTCTTCTGGAGGTGTTAGTTTCTGCAGAATTCCCTTGTTACCATCGAGAAGAACATAATCACCTGTAAAAAATACGGTAAAAAATTAATGTTGGCTTTTTCCAATCATCTTTTAAAATTATTGCTTTTGAGTCCTTTCAGCTTTCTTACTCTCAAAAAAAAGTCAACTGTTCGAGAACAACATTAGAAAAAAACAAATCATGTGAAATACAAGAAAACTCTTAAGATATATCTTATTCTGCGTTTAGAAAGATGAAAGTAGTGTTGATTTTTTGTTTTCATGTGAATGTGTACGATTGGAGATTTTACTGACACAAAAACGGCCTCCAATATTGCTGCTTTTTAAGAAGTACAGATGTTTCGGATAATTTTGTTCGAAAAAAATGTGATGTATGTATACATTGACTCCCGTGTACGGCTATTAAATAATATATACATTTTAGCTATCTAAAAATGGATGCGTGTACTCATGCACGCACGTTAAAGGTAACCTTCTTAAGTTTTTTAGTGAATTCTCAAATACCTATAAATTATAGTATGTATAGGGAATGGCACTTTTGAAACTTAAATAAATTAAAAATCTTTGTTGCATTTGAAACCAGAAATTCTAATAACAACACCTAAATGGAAAGCATAAATCAACAAAAATACAATATAAACATGGCTTAGCTTGAAGAGAAGAATATTTTAAATGCCTTCACCCCTACTTTGTTGCGAATTAATGTAAGGAAGACAGTTTTACAATATAGTCGAGGAAACTCAAATGCTTTTAACCATAAGGAATTCACGGTAAACGGAACAAATATTGCGAAAATAGCCGAATCGACACTGGGTTTCGAATTCAATTTGGCCGCCAAATTTGGTGATATCTTTCCAAATATATTATGTCAAAAGAGAATATCCTCAATACAGTAGTCCATAATTACCTGTCTGAAACTGTCTGGTTGCTCCATGTAAACCTGCAACACAAGGCAGTCCGTATTCACGGCTCACAACAGCGCCTAAAAGACAAAATGTGAATATAGGGCATAATTGTTTAACAACTGTAACTTGTTTTTATAAAGGATAAATCGCTATATGGAGCGAAATATAAATTGTACATGCTTCAGATCAAAAAGTGCTAAGTGTTAACACAGGTGACCGCTTAAATTATGCGTAAACAGCATGCCAGAGTTTAACAAGAATATTTATTACAAGGGGGGGAGAAGAAAATTTCATCCTGTTTCGTGAATAAATGTCTGTAATATTTCAAAATTATACAAAAAACTTATTAAATAATCTTTAAAATGTGATGAATAATAAGAAGAAAAAAGTTCAAATGATTTTTTTAGTACATAAGTTGGATTTAATAAACTATGTTACTTTCCAAAAAAATTCTTTAAAGGGGAGTGCGTTTCATGCTCGTAATGTCTTAATGTCAGTGAAATGTGGTACACCAATTTTGTGCCTTATTTATTTTAAAATTAATAAACAGCGCTATACAGAACTTTAATGCATAAGTAAAGACTAATTGCAAATGTTAAAGAGTTGATGTCCTTCGCATCATAATTAAAATGAACGTGGATACTAATAGCTTTACGGCGACGGACATGTTTAAAATATTATAAAGGCAGATAACAGGTTAAAAGTATCCTACGCCACTTTTGCTGAGAATTTACAGAATTCTGCAGATTTTCTGTAGCATTTTTGGTTTAGTTTGCAATTTCCCCAATTTTTTTCAGACTCTTGCAATCCTTCTTATTTGTGAATTGGAGGGTAAATATCATCTATGTCGGGTGTAGAAGAAAGTCTTAAAGGTTAATTTACCAGGACAAGAAATGAGGAGCTTGCTTTTGACCTCTTCGATAGCTCGTGGGGGGACTGTTTATTAATATTGGCTACCTATTTTGACTATTTTGGGCATATGTCATTCGTCTATAAAAAAAATATCATTTATGCTCAAAACAAATCATAAACAACCCTAGCATCAATTAACATCTGTAATTGGGTCGGTTCACAGTTCGTGTGTTATCCACGGTCAATATTTGCAATCAAACTTTTTTTGTTTAGTTAATTTTGATTACGAATTTTTAGGATTGACCAACCAGGGAGAGCCGAAAGCAGTCAGCACAATTGTGGGGATTATTTAATCGAAAAGAGAAGTCACATGCTGTAATTTCCAGAGAAGCCAAATAAGAAAAAGCCAAGACCGTAGACTCATAAAATATCACTATGACGTTGGTTAGTTCGTAAAAGAGTAACGACAAAAATGTGCGCTTACCGTGTGAGATCAAACCACCGAGTTCCGTTACCACACCTGACAGCATTGGAAAGTAGGGCGACCAACCGATATCTGTGCTGTACGTCACTAGAATCTCACGAGGCTAAGGTGAGAAAAATACTTTTAACTCCCCATTGAATGGTGAAGTAATAACAATAATTAATTAGTTAATTTAAATAAACACAAATTCAAATCTCTAAGATATTAAAAAAGAAACTAAAATACTTTAAGTTGAGCTGCTTCGTCTAGTGTAATGGCGACGCGAACAAATCCTTTAGTAACACCTTGACTGACTGGAACACCTAAAAATTAGCAAGTAATAATTTTAAAAATAGAAAACAAATTTTCTAAAAATCATTGAGGGAACAAAATTTGCTTGTTTGCTGTAGGCAGTTAGGAAATGTATTATAGTTTAATATGAATAAGCAGTTCTTAATTAATTCAATTAAGTCTTAGTAACGCAATAATTAGCCTTTCCTTGTATTCACTTATTGTAAAATCATGATCTTGAATTCCTTATGTGAGTCGTCTAGATTCAAAACCAGATACATCCACTTTTTTCGATTTCAACATTTTTACACTTTCTAATACTTTAAAGTAATCTTCATATGGTGTTATTTTTTTAATTTTCTAAAGCAGCTACATCATGCTAAAATGTGTGTTTGAAATTTGCCGGTTTGCTACAAAACCAGATCCCCCCATCGACCATGCTTGTCAGCTCTTCTTTTTTTCCCTCCAAATATCTTCCAAGGAAAAAATATTTTTGTGTTAAAATTTCAGCAAGTTAAAAGTCTATCCCAATGCTCTTAGCTATAAATTCGAATTTCTTAGACATAAGTTTTTTGCCCACCGTGAACAATTTCATTTTTTGGATGTAGCTGGTTTTGAAACTAGACGACTCATGTATTAATATTTCATGATGACGCTTCTTAAAAATGAAAAATTTCTCCGTAAGAAATAACAATAATAAAATAATAAATAATAGTTATTGTTACCGCATACTATTTTTTCACTCAATAATATATCATTGCATAAGATTACGAACGATCGACTTGACAAAATAATTTATATCATAAAAAACCGTTTTTGAAATAAAGCAAAGTTTCAAACCTACCTCTAATGTAAAAATACTAATGTTTCAAGATGTTTTTAATTTATAAATGAACAATATATATATATATATATATATATATAACGCTTTTGACAAGTTTATCTTTTACTTTGAATTTATAATATCTCCTCAAAGAACATACCACGTCCGCCAGCTGAAAAGTCCCCAAAATAAAACATAGAATTAGTTTTTCATTAAGTTATTGATATAAGAACTTACGTATAAATATCGAGTTCATATCAGTGACGGTTATAGCAGTTGTCTGTTGTTTCGAAACACAAAGAGAAAAACGAGAACGAAAGCAAAAGAGACAGTACAAATGATAGAAACAATCAGGCCAGTCATTTCAAAATTTCCGAGGGGAGGGTAATGGTTACATATTCAATGAATATTATAGGTAAGATTCAACAAAATACATGCACACATGTATAAATATATTGTGTTTCTAAATGTCAGTGAGCGCCAGATTGCCCCCTTCTGATCCCCCAAATGACGGGCCTAGAAACAATAGAAAGGAAGACGTCAAAAACATTTACTTCATCATCTTAAATTACGATAACAGGTATTGTAAGCACAGTTTTTGGATTTAAAACGCTTCAATGGAAAAAAAAACTTGTTTTCATAGTGTTCAAAATGTATCAAAAACTGTTCTTTACACAAAATCAAAGCTCCCTGAAAATTTACACAATCAAAAAAAAAAAAAAAGAAACCCTAAGGGACAATTTTCACTATATATTTAGTTTTCTTCCAGAACATGCTTGATTACAGTCATCACAAGTTCTGTTCATTATAATATTTATTTTTCTGAAATCATTCTAAAAAGTTACCTTTCAGCATAAACCCATCACCAGTTACTTCTGTTTCTATTGGACCTTTGTTAATCTGAAAAAGAAAAAATGAAAAAAAAAGAATATTTTAATTATGATACAATGCTGAAAAAATAATTTTCTTGATAATAGCGAACTAGCCGTCTGTTCATTGTGAGCAAGGACTATATACCTGTGTACTTTTAATTTAATAGAATTTAAAACAGTCAAACGTAACTTATTCAAATTTCAGTAAAGCATCACAAAACAAAATCGCTCTAGAAAGAAAGACTTCGTCAAAAAGTGATGTTACTAAATGTGTTTTAGTTTTTTGTGAAAAGACTTTTTCTTCAATGCTTACGATTATAAAAACAAGATGAAAATTGAAGCTATCGTAAATTTTAAGTAAAAGAAAACACATCGACAAGTTTTATACATCGAAATAAACAGGTTTAAAAAGGAATTAATCAAAATATGTACAGACATGAAATAAGTTATCTTACTGGCACAAAAGAACTTAAGATAACAATTCTAATAAAACAGTATTTTTAGAAATAAATAGTTTAAGTATTTATATAATCTGGGGAGGGAGAGAAAATATTTTCATCGCTCGTCTACACATCTGGAAAAGCGAATGATAATGGTTAGGTAAGATGAGCTTCTGTAACTCTCTTACATTGGATATATTGTAATTGGTAGCAAAACGCGGTGTTCCCCCCCCCCTTCTTTTGATCACTAACGAGATTTGTAGTGATGCCTAATCAATGAACAAAATTGCAGTAACAGAAATAACAAAATTTCTGACATAGCGTCAATTGGTGGCTTGTAACTAAAATCTTTGTAAGAACTCCTCCATGAGTCAAATGTCGTAAAAAACTTTTCTTACGTTGAAAAATATGCTTTGCTTTTTATTCTACTTTCCTGTAAAAGTAATTTATAAAAAGATTAAAGTATGAAAGAAGGCTAAATGTAGCTTAAAAATATCAGTAAAAACAAAAAATATGTATAAAAAATTAAATAAGATTGAAAAATAAAAAAAAAATTGAAATTATGGTTTGAGATGGGGAAAATGTGTGTGTCTGTCGGTCGGTCTGTCTGTTTCCTCCCCCCCTCCCCCCAACTAACTGTAGAGGATGATGTCCAATTTGGAAAAAAAAGCTCTTTTCTTTAAGAGAGAAAAATTAGAAAAAAGCAAAAAGAAATTATTTTAACATACTGGTATTGGAAATCCTTTCATGGTCTCAGGGAATATGTAATCGTTCAGTTCAGGATATCGTCTTCGTCTGTGGATGGCCCTGCAATAACCCAAAGTTCAATTATGAAAAATTACTAAACCAATCCATGCCGTCATAATGCTTTTGAAGAGCCTATATCATTCAAGAAAGCGTGTTTCCTTTTGAGGGCACTGACCGGTTGGACCGTGTAAAGTAGTAGTCAACTTACTTGGCGATGATGCTGGGTGACCGGGTTTCCAAAAGTTCTTTAATTTCTGGTATAGTCATGAAGAACAAGATGTCTTTATCTGGAATACGCCCTTCCGATACCATGAGTTTTGCTAGATGGCAATAACCTTTTCTCCAGGCATCCACTCCTCGAATCAGAACAGACTGAATATAAAGGAAAAAAAAGCATTAGAAAAATGCAATCAGAAGCTTGGGTTAGGAACACTTCCTGCTCAAAAAATGATGTAGAACAAATGGGCATCATAATATACATATATTTTTAATGCGAAGGAGAATAATGATTGAAATTAAATGAAATCAGAAATGCTTCTAATATCTGAAAATATTGGGCTTTTAATCTTCGAAAAGATGACACAAAATATGTATAGTCAGAAATGTTTTTTACTCAACTTAAAAGATAACACTGCAAACAAGAATTGTTCTCTTTCTTAATAAAACATGAAAGTGTTCAAATCGTAAATTTTTGGAATTTTGTCACATTTACGATAACGGTTTGTCTTTACCGAAAAAAACGTATTTTGAATCATCTGCTGAGAAAAAATGAAATTTGGTTATCGATACCATTCTTCTGAATGTAAGATGATTACTTTATTTCCTCTCATGAGAGTACTCATAAATAGGGCCATTTAAAATTATTTTAATATACACTTTGCACAGAAGTAAATTAAGACTAATAAAGATAGTTACAATATAAATGTCTGAAATTTGAAATTAAAAATGGCCATTAATGACTTTTTCTAATAATTAATCTCAAAAATACCTAACCAGTGATCTTCCATTTCATGTTATATATATTTCAGAATAAAAGGTTGAAATTTATTTTCGACACAATACTAAATATTTTTGTACTGCCAAAAAAATAACTTTCAAATATTCAAAACAAATAACTGTTTTATGTGCATGTTGTGTACGTCAGAAGTTCTTTAACCCTTTCTAAGGCGGTGGGAAGTATGTTTCCCACCAAATTCATCAAATTATAGATGTTAATAGTAAGATATTTTACCCTTTCTGATTGGCAGAATCTTGCAAAGACTCTGGTAAATATATTTACCACCACATGCATCAATAATCAAACATTATAACTACCCTCCCCCCCTCAAAAGGGAGGTGGAAAAAATCATGCTAATCTTATTTACTGTTTTATATGAATTTCTTTTTTGAAACAAAACAACATCTGAAAAATATTTTAACATACCGATATTACAAAAAAGGGGCCCTATAAAGGGTTAAAGTTTGTCCGAAGGAAATCCACCTTTTACAACGAACTTTATAAAAGATTCATTTTTTTCCGTAGATTTGATAAAAGATCGAAAATTGATGAAAGGAGCTATAAAACTTTTGTTTACTTTTGAGGCTTCTCTGTTCTGGACTCCTTTTCTGCACGTTGGTAACAAGAATTTCAAAAACATCCTGGAATGATACCTTGTATGAGAATCAAATACATAAAAAGTAGTAAATAAATGATATTTTCTTGTTTAACGCTAAAATCTTTTCAAACTCATGCAATGCAATAATTTTTCATCCTTCCACTTTTCAGTACCTTTCTGGCAATGTTAGGTGTTGTTGAAAATTAAAAGAGCAGTGGGGTTTTTTTAATCCTAAAACACTTTTATGCCCAAAAAGAACTCAGATATCCAAATAAAACAGTCCAATATTACCCTCATGTTATACAAATATTGAAAACATAATTTAAAATTAAATTAATTTATCAGGCACTTTTATTTTACAAGACTCTAAATTTATTAAACTAGATTTTCTCACGTCGCACTTTGTAATAATTCTAAATTGATGAATTCATTCTTTAACAAGAACGTTGAAAAAATCTCAAACAAATATATTCATGCCTTGTACTATTGGATTTAGAGAACACAATCCCAAACCCTTTTTAATATATCCAAATCAAGTACATTTGCATGTAACTGTTTAAGAGCTTTTTAATTATTCCTCAAAGTAGGTACTTTACTTAAATTTAAAATGAAAATAATAATGCAGGTTCCAAATTTACCTGGCTTTGTTGTTTAATTGTACGTGCAGTTCAGACAGAAGTTTATCAAAATCGATGTTCTTCTTTGAAGATGGATCTTTGACGCTGCCAACAAGATTCTATCAAAACAGAATATTTTAAATACAGAAAACTGGTACTAGTGCACGCGTTTAAAACACAAAATATTATTCAGTTTTTTGAAAACTTTGATTCAAAACTCCAAGAGTAGCAGCTTTTTTAATTCATCGTAGAACACAAAAATATAAATGTAGAATATACAGAATCTATAGGCTGTTTATATTCATTTTATTGAAATTAAAATTATGAGAGAAGAAGAAATAAGCGGGAAAAGCTTTGTGCGATAGCTTTTACTATACTGCCAATTTCTCTTGAAATTTTTGATGAACCAAGCTAATAAAAACTGGTTTTTTTTTTTTTTTTTTTTTTTTTTTTTAAATCCTTTGTAAACTTTTTTCATTGAAAATTCAAACATGTTTTGCTTATAGTTAACATCTGATTCAGATAACAGTTAGCATCGTGGCGGTTATACTTTATTAGCTAGCAGTGCCATTTATTAAGATGCAACACGAATCCGTTCAGCAGAACAGGAGAGAGAGTTTGACAAATAGTTGTACTATAGAAATAGCCTATATAGAGCTGCGTCTTTAAAATATTCTACTGACATTTATTTCATTTTTATTGACAGTGATAATTACACTTAGTGCTACATCATAACTGGAGATGTATCAATCAATTACCTGTAAAAGTTGTATTAGGAGCTTAGGATTAGTTCCCCAAGGAATGGAGTGGATATCGAACTGAAAAAGAAAAACATACGCATCAAAATCAATGTCTTTTACTTCAAAAAAATATTAAATGAAACAATGCTGTGCTCCACTGAGAATCCATGTCTTTCTATTGATACCATGATCCTTCTGTTGCTCATTAAAAAATGATCTGTAAATATTAAGTAAGAAACTGGAGTCACTGGTTTGTTCACTTATTAAGAGAGTGCACTTGAAATCAAAGTTAAGTTCAGAATGATAACTGTGCGCTATAAAAAAAAATCCACCGTTGCGTTGGTACAAATTTGTAATGAAAATTACATATACGTCCAGGGTTTCAATGAGACCTTTCTTCAGTGCAAGGAAAAAGAGCCATGGGAGAAAAATAGCTTATTTTCCCTATATTATTATTAGTCCCCACATTTCCGGATTATTTTTCTATAGTAAAAGAAAGGTACTCACCTCTTTCAAGCATCGATGACCGTGCTTCATCAAAAAGTCTTTGAACTTCACACCAGTTATCGTTGTCGTCGTTTTCAGCCAAGTTTCTGCCTCCTTCAAAAAAGTTAATAAATTAAAAATGTATCATTTGTAGAACAAGAAAGTGGTTTACTTTTACTATTGCATAAGCATTTTATAAATTTAAAAGCACTTCAATTTTATCTTTTAAAAGGGGAATCTTTTGTTCATAAAAATTTCCAGATGGCTCGTACTTTTAATTACTTTGCGTGTAGTTTGTAGTTTCAATATGTTTTGGTACCTTCGTTCTTTTACGTTGGTAAAGTAATTCATTTTAATTTGTCACTCGTCAATCACTGAACATATTTGTGATTCTTTTTTTAAGTTCTTAAACTGAAAAGTAAAACCAATTTTTCGACGATTAATATACACTGCTGGTCACCCAAATTGCAACACCAAGAAAGACAAGAGATATCACAACGAAATTTATTTTGTAGATAACATGTTGCCCAAGTATCAAATGATTAAATTTATAGACTTCTGTGAAGTGTGGTTCCTGCCAAAATCAGTAGCCAGAGTAGCAGCCATTGTTAGTGATCATCGCTGTCATACGCCTCGGCATTGATTCAAAGAGACTTTGGATGTGTTCTTGGGGTACAGCAGATCAAGAAGCTTCCACAAATTGCCAAAGTTGATCTGGTGTGGCAGCTGGGGATGTACTCTGGGTCAATCGTTGAGCAACCATGGACCACATGTTTTCTATCGGCGAAAGATCCGGACAGCGAGCCGGCCAGGGAAGCAATTCAATCTGGCGGTTGACGAAGAAGCCTTGGACAATGCGTGCCACGTGTGGTCGTGCATTATCCTGTTGAAATATGGCTATGGGCAAGCCCTGAAGGTAAGGAAGGACAACTGGCTCCAACACCTCGGAGATGTAGCGCTGGCTGTTTGGAGTACCAGCAATGCATACTGGAGGAGTGCGAGAGTGATATCCAATACCGCCCCATACCATAATACCCGGTGCAGGACCAGTGTGGCGGTGCCTAACGCAGCTGTTCAGTATCCTCTCTCCACGGTGTCTCCAGACTCGAATCCGACCATCGTGGTGTTGCAGACAGAAGCGTGACTCGTCAAAAGACTCTCAGTAAAGACAATTTCATTCCATTCTGCCGCCCACATCCTTCTTTCATTGCACCACTTTTCTTCACCAGACCCCATAACCACTTAGCCGGAGCCTTTGGGTTTGTTGAAACGGGAGCCTGGTGACCGTCGATCGTCTACGGTGGGCCCATTTTTTGCGCCGAGGTAGTTCCGCTTAACTGATATGCGTTCTACCACCCCGCCAGTCCAGTTTCCCTACCTCTTAATGTGTGAACCTGCCCCCCCCCCTTGATACCCTATGCTTGAGGGGTATCATTTGGGGGGTTATGGTTCCCTCATTGCACCACTGGCGGCGGAGACGTCTGTGGTTCTGCGTCAAGGGTAGACGAAGCAGTAGACGTCTTTTGGACAGACCACTCTGCTGCAAACGTTGTCGAATGGTACTCGCAGACACTGGATGATGCGTTAAGGACTTAATCTGCTGTGCTATGGTTCGTGATGTGACTGAGCGATCCGTCACTGCCGTACGCACAATATGCCTGCCATCACGTGAAGTTGTGCACTGAGGTGGATGCGATCGATCACGTCGGTCCGTCGTACCCTCCTGCATCCAACGATCACATATCCACATTACAGTTCTTTGGTTTCGTCCAACACAACTATCAATTTCCCTGAAAGATAATCCACAATCTCGGTAGGCCACTATCCTTCCCCTGTCGAACTCGAATACTTGATCAAAAGATGATCGCTGTGTTCTACGAGGCATAATTGATCGTTTTTTTGGAAGAAACCACAAGAAAAACACAATTTCAGTACTTGAAATCGTCGAAATCTCCAAGCCTTAAAAAGCGCTTCCAAGTGGCGCCACAGGCGCGCGTGATGTGCGTCTGCGCTGAAATTCTAATGAGTTGCATATCTCACCTCCGCTAATGCGTGTTGTAAATTTCGTATTATTTTCACGCTTCCTTCAGGGTGTTGCATTTACGGTGGCCAGCCGTGTATTTTTAGTTCTGAGCTAATTTTCGATTACATAATCATCATATTAATCAAGGAGCAAACGTTCGGTGCCGATGGGGCCTGCTTGCTCGGCTCAAATGGGAGTCAGAAAACTTTATTTGTGAAGTCCCTTTTGTCTTTACGAAATGTTTCTTTTCTCTTTCTCACTTTTGAAAAAGACATCAGAGAGTTGCTTCGACACTTCCCCTGATGAGTTGGTGCTTGGGGCAGCTACCGGACCCTGGTCGTAATGATAGTACTTCCTCGTGGCTAGGCGTGCAGCCTGGGGTCACGCTAAATTCCTCCTGATCAACTTTAGCGGATTGAGAATTGTTTATATAACTTGTCTGCTGTCGAAGAGCTGGTAAAGCATGTTTGCATTGCTTTTCGACCCAGGTTTTATCTGAGTCGGAGCTGTCAAATGTATAGTAAGTAAGTCAAACGTATAGTAGTAGAAAGTCTATGAGTTGGGTGTAATCTATGAAACCCTATATGGTAATATGAAGGGAACTTCTTCAATGAGTACCCTATTAAAATTTATAATAATCTGGATTTAAGTAAGGTCACTGATCCTCCTTCATCGGGATGCGGGATCACTAGACCTTATCGCCATCACTGATAAAGCATCAAAATAATGCAAATTCTAGAAATTACCAGTCATAGTGGGCGAATAAACAACTACAGATTGAGATCTCTTCCCCAAATACTTTTAAACCATAGAATGTAAACCTCCAAATAATGTGCATTTACTTTGAGACATGAGAAATTTTCTTCTGTGATTCATATTGAGGTACTAACAAATACGAAATGAAATTCTGTACCTAAGAGCCATAGTACCTTAAGTCCATTTTTCGAGTTTTTGCGATGAAGTTAAAAAATAAACGTTTTCATTACTATAAGACTAGACTTTTCCGTGCGAGCCTTATAATAAAGATGTCTGATGGATGCTTTAAAAGTTCGGAACTCTCATGTAGCTAGTGGCTTTGATGTCGGTATTCTGCATGTCCGTTAAGAGTAAACTCTCAAAAAAGTCGAAAAATGAACTTAAGATAATTTGGTTCTCAGGTACAGAATTATTTTGTACAGCCACTAATAGATACCTCTAAAGTCATCTTCTTAAAAACATCTGGATCGATGTCTTGAGCTATTCTATAGGCAAGATCCTAAGGGGGGAAATAATTGTAACTCACATTAAACGATTTGTCGATTAGGAGTCCAGGCAAAAGTAACGAGTGTTAAGAGCGAAATAAATACCTGCATTGCAGCGGGCACATCTGCACTTTCTATCTCGCTGATAGATGCTAGGAGCTTGGAGAAATCATTGTAAACGTCATCATTCAGTTCTATAAGAAGAATTCATAAATCACTCACCACAATTTAAAATGCAGTTTTATTTTTATTTTAAACGGAATCTGTTGATTCATCTAAAGTTCTTAGTAGATACCTTAAATGACACTTTTAGGAAAAATAGAGATTTTTTTTTCTTTTTGGATGAACATGTTATTATTTTCTTAAACATAAGATTTTTTTTTTCATTTTCACTAGTTTGTTAACCAATGTTATTTTATTAAAGCCCTTCCAAGCTGAAGAAGTTATGGAAGCTGGAAAGGAGCACCGACGCAGAGTAAAGTTGTAGCAGAAAATTTCAAAACTTAGCACGGCCTCTATCTATTGAGATTACAACGTCGTACAACGAAAAAAAACATCGCACCCCGGCAACAAAAGTGACACAACTCACAAATTTGAGTTTGCGAGTTTCTATCTTTCAAAAAATTTTCACAAAACAATGTAACATCGTTCTGGAAACACTAACGGATGAAACGAAGCTAAAATATTAGGATCAATATTTATTAATCGTTTTTTTTTTATGCAATACAAATTCATGAGATTTTTATTTGTCGATTTGTTATACGACAGATTGTTTTAATGATTTTGAGTTGTGTCACTTTTGTTGCCGGGTGCGATATGTTATGAAATTAAAGTTCGGTCAATGTACATTATTGCTGCGACGACACAATATATATATATATATGTATATATATATATATGTCACGTGAAAAGAATTTTGTATTTTTTGTTGACGGATTAAATGTTTCGCAGCCAAAGACAGGTTCTCGTATCAATTTTCATAATCAAATCAATCGAAAATTCATTAAGGTTTTAGATTTAGAAGAGGTTTTTAAATTAAAAATATTTAAATTTCAAATGATATTGTTTAATTTTAAAAATTATGTTTTAAGACGGTTATGAGTCAAACTAAATTTCAGTCATCGGAAAATACTCTCGAGCTTTAACTTATATTTTGAGATTTCCAAGGATGCTTTCTCATCTTTTGGACGAAATATGAAAAAGAAGTTATGGTTTTAGAG
Organism: Octonoba sinensis; assembly: GCA_038502835.1. Classification (NCBI taxonomy): domain Eukaryota; kingdom Metazoa; phylum Arthropoda; class Arachnida; order Araneae; family Uloboridae; genus Octonoba; species Octonoba sinensis. Next base: position 102,406,506 of record CM076599.1, on the reverse strand, counting down.
AATATAAATCATTACACGTTTCTTTAGGTTGCATTAAAGGAAAATAGTACCGTATTCAGTATAGTGACCCATATATAACACTTCATTACGGAATATACTATTAACGGAATCAGGAAACAGATTTAGACGTCCTTGTAAAATAACACATTGCAGCATCCTATCTAACAACAGCCATCAAAAAAAATTAAGCCATGGGTCAAATTGACATTTTACGACCCTAATGAGTTTGTGTGATTAGATGAGGCACTGCTGCTACTGCGTATGATCTATTTTTGGAATAGAAATCCTAACTTTATAGGTGCATATTTTGTAAACTCACAGTAAAGTCGATGTACTCTGCCACATACGGAATCAGTTTACTTAAATATATATGGTAAATATTTTTTGGTAATGATCTCTTATTTCTACAGTAAAATGCAAAACATTTTAAACGGTCATTTGAAAACGCACGTTGCTGTCTTATGTGCTTATCCTAAATTGCTTATGTTTGTAAGTAATTTTGGATAAAGTAAAACCTCGATAATTTGAATTTAATTAATTCGAATTTCGGATAATACAAACTTATAATGGGGAGAAATATATTGATAAAGATTATATTCAAACGGATTTTCAGCTATAAGCAAAATGTTAGTCAATATGTTACAACTGTGAAAGTGCTATCAGAAGAACCCCCTCTCTAAATATAGTCACTGTATTTATACTAACAATAAAATAGAAAATTTATTGAAGCACACTTAATTTCACACAAGGTCTTACAAACGATTAAAAATGTACGTACCACCTTCTGGGTCACGTAAAAGCGACATCACGATCATGTTGTAAATACTGGACATGGAAGAACACAGCATGTGAGCACTCATGCTCTGAAATAATTTAATAAAATTTGAGTGCCAATTGTCACAATACAAACAGGGTTCGAAAATAGCGGTCGTTAGTCGTATTTTGCACCTAAAACTTCCCGTTTGACGACCACGATTTCAAATCCAGTCGTCACTCTTGACGATTAACCTTTCTTGAAACTTTTAGTTTGATAACCACAATTTTGCACCAAGTCGCCATTTTATATTTATTTTATAACGTTGTACAGTTATATTTTTATATACATATTTCATCTACTTTTCTGTATTTTTTTACGATACCTAGGAAGACTATCGTAATTTCTTGACCTTCAAATTTTTGAATCGTAAATTTTTACTTACAAATGAAGTTTTGCTAGTAACAGTAACACTAGGTTGTAAATACCACTTGATAAAATAGTTAAGCCAATTAATTCATATTTATTTTATTGAGCATCGATTGATCGTTTATATTGATTCCTAAACTTAAGGGAAAAATTTCCGATTTCTTAAAAGTTACTAATAGAAGTTGATTTTTTATCATTTTTTTCTCTTATCTATCAATAATTTTCTCAGTAAGGTTGTGACTTTTGCGATGCTTTCTAACAATGGCACCACTGTCTTCATAGTTACCAGTTATCTCTGCCCAAGCAATTTGATTTATTTTAAAATGACGCCTAGAAAAACATTTTTGGCAACTAAAAAAAAAGCTAGGTGCCAATGGCGCCTAATTTTTACATCCTAATTTCGAACCCTGAATACAAATGCTATCACATTGCAGTTAATGGAGAATTGACATTATGCAGTGAGTGGCTCATATGTTTCTTTTTAATTTTACATATAAGTGGGGACTAACTTACGGAGGTCAGATCTGAGCAACAATGCAGCAATTCTTTGAATTGCTCTTCCGCTGTTTTCTTCTCTGCTACACTGTAATTGGCGTAATATTTCTGAGCTTGTTTCAGCCGTCTCTCAGAAATGCAATAACCCTAAAAATAATTAAACAGAGCGTCATCAAATCTATCCCCTTTACATACACGAGCGCGCGTATGCGCGTGCGAAACAAATGAAGTAAAATTCAAATAAAACTAGCAAATTAAGCAAAGAATTCAGAACAGCAGAAGTATTTTCTTCTCCGTTTGTTGTAGATACGTATAAATGATCTTTGTATTAGTTGTTCCAACTTTTCTTCATGCAAGAATATCTCTCCTAGTTGTGCTATTGTAAAAAATTCCAGATAAAATAGCATGGAAGCTAAATTTTGCTCATCAAATTTGTTCACCTGGTCACACTACAATAAAAGACGTGAACTTAGTGCTCCTGTTTTAATAGGTAAAATATGGAACGTAAAGTAAATTAAAAATCAAAGATTTAAGTCTCTATAATCATTTGTATCAATAATAAATTCATTTGCTATTTTTGTTTTCCAACGTAAATAATAAATAATGTGCTTTAAATTTCTTGAACGTTAATTGAACCAGACAGACCATTCATCAATGTTAAGTCTAAAAAGATTTTTCTTTTCGTTTTTACCTAATAATATTTTCTGAATAATTTTTTTTATGCATAAATTTTTGTTTTCCAAAACAAATTCACTAAAAACAAATTTCCTATTTCCACAGTTCATTTCTATTTAAGTAATTTTGTTTTGAATAAGAATGTTGTTTTACTGTAACCATTTACATTTTAAGAAAGATTTTATACAACCAAAGCTTTTGGTAGTTCATTCTGAATTTACATGCTTCATATGAAGGAAAACCCTATATGATTTTATACTTGATTTTCAGATTGTCCCATTTGGTAATATTTAAAATGTAAAAATTCTACGTAAAAATGTCGATTCTTAAGAAAATAACATCACAGTTACAGCCAAAGTAACTATATACATTTATTTAAAGCAAAGCTCTTTACTCCAAAACAAATTTCCTATTCTTGTTAACTCATTCCCAGCTGATGGTTCGTTTTCGCATTTCGCACCCTTTTATAAACCCTTTTTTACGGTCCCTAAAAGAGAAAGCTTCTTTTAATTCAACTTTTTTTACGTAAATGAAGAAGCTTTTTTCCACAATTTTTTTTTTATTTTATTTTTAACTGTTACCTATCTGTGTTTTTTTTTTTTTTTTTTTTTTTTTTTTTTTTTTTTTTTTTTTGCTCCATTTTAAAGAAAGATTATTTAAGTTTTTAAATTTTGATTAGATCATGAAGGTCATAACAGACAGTGAGAAAAATATTTTTGGACATCAATTATCAAATTTTGCTTTTTAATGACAAAATAGCATCTTTCGTCTAGATATTGGTTTTATTTTTCTTTGTTTTTTTTAAACTTAAAAATAATAAACCTTAAAAATAACAAATTTTCAACGGTGTAAGAAAACAGTTTCTCGTTAATCTTTGAATTAGAAGTATTTACGGGAGGGAATTGGTTAAAAAAAACTAACAGCGGTTCATTTGTCAAAGTACTCAATTTCGAAGCGTATACAATATGAAATTCAATAATGGTAAGGACACCAATTTTGAAAGAAGAAAAAGCGGTTGTCAGAAATGATCATTCGAAGACAATAAGCAGTCTCTTGATTGCTGGATAAAAGTTCAAGGTACCAGGAATGGATTGACATATTTCATTAGGGTAGAGGTTTTCTTTCTCCTTCCAACTCTTTCTCGAGCCATTTCGATGAGCTCGTTGTCGTCAATGACTCTTCCCCAGATGGCAATCTGCCCCGCCTGCGCCGCTGCGGATTGCTCCAGCATATTTTCCATTAACTGAAAAGATTTCGAAAAGTTTTGTTAAATACATTCATAGAAATCACATACTAGCACATAGCATAGAGATCATAGACTAGCACAGTTAGTATAAAATTAATATTGGTTTTTGTGAACTTTTGAAAAATTAAAAATACCATATTATACTGAAGAGCTTCTGAACCTTGAGTTAAACCCGCTTTTCAACAGACAACCAAAAGTAAGTAAAAAGTGCATAATCTTTGCCCAATTCAGTTGGAAAAATGTACCAAAAGTCTTATTACTTTACTGTTTTGTTTGGTTGCGATAATGATTTGTTGTTTTCATAAACCTTATGAATATGATTCCAATGTACAGAGGTTTTAAAAATTCAATAATCGAGACGCACATCAAATAAACGATTCTTTCCTAATACTAAGTTTCTGCTCAAATTCCATTCAACCGGAAATACATAATACTTTAAATAGTTTCAGTACTGGATTTGTTCGACGATTTGTAGAGCCCCCTGATCCAGAGGTTGCAATGTCAAAGTAGTACATTTTTGAAGAAGATTGAATTGTGTACTTTCATAAGCTTAAAAAATGAAGGTCAGAGGAACTGAAAGATTTACGAAAAAAAAAAACGCAGTGTTGGCATTCGCCGAATCTTTTCCTCCATAAGTTCATTTCTGTTGCATTGAGAAAGCGGTTCCTTATTACCCTGAGACATATGTCTGCAATTCTCACTGCAATTTAGATGTTTTGCGAGTTTCTAAAAAATATATAAATTAAAAAAAATAATAAAATCATTCTTTTTCCTTTTTTTAGTGATATTTTTAAGAGCATTAGAGATTTAAAAAGGCTTTTTACACGAAGTTTTTCTGAATCCGTTCTAATATTTTTCAGATTGAAAGAAATGATGAGGAGAACAAATATATTTTCTAAACAAAAACAACACCTGGATTTTTTTGTTTTCCGTAATTAAAGTTAGATCTCAACCTAAAGTTAGAGCTCTTCTGTGATTCAAACGCCTTGTGACAGGCAATAATAATAATTACACAATTTTCCACCTGCAAGCTAGAAGTTCCGTATTTCGCAGCGAAGATTTTGTGAAATAAAGATGAGACATCGATATGAAAACGTCGATGTTCTAGATCAAAACATGCAAAGCAACCTGATAAAAAAAAATTGGCGAAGCACAATGAGAAAGTGGCAAATAAATATTCCGAACATGGGCAGACCGTACATCTTCGACGAGGAGAGAAAGAGCCTCCAATTGCTGGTATCAACTGACATCAATGACGTTTCATAAAATAATAATAATGCATTTATGAACAATCGAATTTGTAATGGAATCTACTTACATCAGCTGCGTAGAACATCACGTGATAGTACATTTGACCCATGCCTTTCTTGAAGTAATTTGGTCGAACCGAGTTATTCCAATCGGTAAGTGACCGCCTCTGGGAGGAAAAAGGGAGCATTGTTATATTTCTTTTTCAGGTGTTTTGTGTCAACTATGTGCAAAATGATGAAATTATGGTTAATACTTACTCTAAAAACAAGTCCGAAGAACTTGATAATAACATCCAGACCCAGTGGGGACATAGCCCCTGGCATTACCTCCCTGAGGGGGAAAAAAGTTACTTAAAATGACCGCAATTCGACAAGTGGAAACCAAGTTTTTTATAGTTAAGTTTCAAGCAGCGTTGATGATAAACATCGTAAATCACAAATTTTGTCAACAAAAAAAAAAAATTTTTTTTCTCCTTTTGTTTAGTGCAATTAGGTTTCAAAGACTGTTGTACATGCGGGATTTAAATAAATTATTTTTGACCAGCAGTTGTCAGGGAATGTAATGATGTTTTTTATCTAATTTTTTGAGAAGCTCCGAGAAATGTTTTGCATTTTTAACCCAAGATGTTTATACCAAGGCGACCACAAACGTTATTCCTGGGGCAAAAAGACGTTAATATTTCTGGTTGGTTTAAAGACAAAATTTGCATTATTTTCTATCTCATCGGCACAAAAGTTGATCGAATTTCAATGATGCTTCTTGTGAAACACATTAGAAGTCTCATGCATGTGCTGTTGACTAGTGTTTACCATCCCGTTTGGCACACATACGGTAAAATTCGTTACAAAAACAGTCTGAGATAAGTGTCCAGACGATACGTGAAGTGCGTTTAATACACAAGGATTTGAAGTTGAAGCATACCCGACATTGCAGACGCTAAAGTATTCGTTTTCAGTACGTAGAGGATCGTCGGTTTCGTGGTCAATCTCGTAATCGGTTTCTCCGGAACCACTGGTCACAGGACGAGACTAGTTTGGAAGAAAGCAAAAAAGGCAGAATGCCGTACAGCCGCTAACGAAATGATCAAAGCATTATAGCTGATATTGGAATGAACACGTACCTGGAAAATATAGAGGTTGTTGTTCCAGAAACCCCACTCAATGTCTCTGTGCGATCGATAACATTTTTCAATCTGAAAAGCAAAAAGATCTTACCAGATAGATTTAGGACTACGATATTTGAAATGAACTCATTTGATGTAAAATTATGTCCCACTTTGTACATTGAGCAACGTAGCTTGCAAAGTTTTAAATTTATAGTTCGTCGATTCTTTTGCCGGTTTACTCATAAATAGTTGTTAGCTTATGCTGTGGTCAATGTAATAAATTAGTCGTTATATATAATTATCATGAAAATTTTGATCATTTCCGGTGCATATCCATCATAATAACTGTCTTAAATAATAACTAAACGAATAGAATGACCATAACATATTAACGAACATATACTAACGATCTTATTTTATGCATGAAAAATGTATGCTTTCAAAAAGAGACAAAATAGTTCTTTATGTGAACATCCTTATTTTTTATAGCACGAAAATAAGGCAAACAACACTTCCTTACGCAGCCCTTTTCCCTGTATTGCCCGAGGTCAGTTGGGGCAATTTAAGTATAACTGGGATCAGGCTGTACAAGCAAGGGGCTTAGATTGACGGTAAAACTTGAACTCCAGCTTATGTCCACGAAAGCTTCAGACACAATTTAAACGACTTCAACTCTATAGGCATTATCAGCTTTAGAGTAAAACGCCGTTCTTGTCCTGAACACAGAGATGCTTTAATGTAGGACTTTAACAGCGCATTTACAGCTTGTATAGAAGAAAACTATAAAATCTCCTAGAAGCTGTCAGGTGTGATGTTAATATCCACATTTCTCAGAGAAACGCTTGCGATCTAGCTTTTACAACACCAGACTAAAATAATATATCAGCTAGTTCCCCGTAGAACATACGTTTCCATAATGTTTGGGCATTTTTGGGCACCTTAACTGGCGAAAATGTTTTTCGCTGATTTAACAATAAATCAGTTGAGGCAAAAATCTCTCGTCCTTTTAACGCCCTAAGCCTTCTAAATTTTCTTGAAAGTTTTGAAAAAATTTGTTTCACAATTCCACCCGCTTTAACACATTTTTTATTTAACAGACGCTTAGTAGGTCTGATGATTGGATTGTACTGGTACTTTAAAAATATACTTCTAAAAAATAGGGAAAGTTTGTCCAAAACTCTATATCTGACTTCATAATCACGTATTCCTGTAATTAAGATAGAATAACTGGTTTTTTACCTTCACTGCTAAGTGTCCAAGCTTTAAAGCCATTTCATCGGACAAACAACATTCCTGCCGCTCTTTTTCTGATACATCGACTACATCAGTACCTTTATCAGCTATAAACGGAACAGACAAAAAAAGGAGACATGATTTTTATATCAAGAATTACATTGGTGTGTAGTATTCCTTTTTAAAAGCTAACAATTTATTCTTTATTAAACGTAATAATGTTTCCAAGAACGATAACATGTATTTTACGTAGTAGTAATGACGAATTTGCAAATGAAACTAATCATAAATATCACAAATAGTTTCAGGAATATTGTTTTAATAATTTTCAAAACTCTAAACGACGTAAGTCGAAAGAACCATTTGAACAATCATCATCTTTACTCTTCCAACACCCATCTCGTCTAAATTACTTTAAAAACATTTTAACATTTCACCTATACAAGAGGCAAAATGCTTAATTGTTCATTTTGCACTCATTAAAAAAATAACATTTTTCAAAATACATTGCTAATAAATCAATATTACCTCTCAAAACAATGCGTCTGCTTTTTGCACCAATGATTTTATTCTTTACTTGCAGTTGGTCATCTGCATCCCTTTGCAGCTCAATTGTATCTGGTTCCTCTGATCCTGACACCACGGACTATAAAAATTAACGAAATTTAGAAGTTACATTTATGTTAAATAATTTACATGGCAATGTTTGTCAAATCTGCCCTTCTAAGCAAAAAAGGGCGTACCGAAAGTTTTTTTTGGACCATATCTTATTCATCTAAGGACAATTTACTACTCTTAAAAGTTGCAAACATACTTAACTTATCTAATTAAATAAGAATAAATAACGTAAAATATTAGTAATGAAACATTTTGGACGCATATCCCTGCCTTGTTGACAATCAGAGACGACAAAATATTGAGAAGCAATCTGTTAATTAAATTAGTCTTCACGCACTGCAGTATTTTTTTTTTTCAATTCAAATGAAGTAGTCGGTAGCACTTTATATCTGTTTTCTTTCGTAATGTTCCACTGAAGCATCCGATGAACAACACAGCGCACAGAACAAGGATTTTCTTGAGGCCACAATACAATATTGTTATAAATGTTTCTCACCATAACATATTTCGCAAATGACGCACACTCTAAGTGTATGTACTTATTTAAACGTGGCTATGGAAAAAGGAATAAGTTTGTTTCTAACCGCTGCCCAAAAAAAGCATATTTTCTATGATGTCCTCCTTTCACAAAAAGAACCGCGCAGAACATTAAGAGGTGGTCAAATAATAATTTGTTGGAAACATCTGCTATAGAGCAAGTGCGCATGTAAAACTTCTACACAGAATGATTACGTGGCCCATCAAAATATGTTCATATGAAATACTCTTTTCACAATAGCTTTTTCGATCAAGATTATATATTTAATACTTTTTCTGCGACACAAAATGGAGCTTTGACAAAAAAATTTATATCTAAAATGAACCGTTAAAAACAAGTTAGATTATAAGTGGATTCTTCAGAAAAAATCAAGATAACAAAAACGGATTACAAAAAAAGGGATGCTTTAGAAGAACCTTGATCACAAAAACATTATTCGCTACAAATTTATTTATTTCGCTCTTCACAAAAGTGTTAACAGTTTTTGTGATTTATCCCCTTCAAAGCCTGGGCTTCTTAATTTAAAGATTTTCATATATAATCGACCTCTGCTATAAGAACATCGGAGGGTCCATGTTATTTATGACGTGCAAAAAAATGTAACGTTATAAATGAGGTTGATATTAGAAAATGCAAATCAAATTGATCACTGTCGGTGTTTCTTAAATTGTGTTCCACGGAACCCTGATGCTCCGTAGATATTACACAAGAGTGCTCTTTCAGTCTTTCCTTTCAATGAAAAAGCAATAAAATTTTCGAAGAGACGTCGCAAGTTTTTTGATAAGGATAGGGAACTGAAGAGAAAGAGTGCTGCGATGAGTGCGCCTTCTGCGATTAAAACATAAATTGATTCAGTTCCAAAATCTAAAAATTTGCATTAATAGTTTGTTTCTGTTTTTTATTTCGCTGTTAACAAGTGGAGCAACTAGGACTTTCTCCTATGAAAGCGGTGTTGGTTCATAATAGTCCTTGGCCATGTCTATGTAAACATGCTAATACTAGCAAATCGCTCAAAACCAAGAATTCTAGTGGGTTAGAGTTTCTTCTTTTATGCGGCCCAGTTGACATTCGACAGTACTGTTACTAGTTATAGGCTTAATATCGTTTTGAAACATTGGTACTTACGGGAAAACCCGTCTATCATTTTCGTTAAATGAAGCCAAGAGCATCAAACCAGGCAATTTTTCGCCAAAATACGGAAACACTTGCTTCAAACGCATGTGAATTTATGTAACCTTGAGAAGACATCTTAGTTATAACTTGATTACTGTGCTGTAAATTCGCAAAACTTTTGGCGACCTTTTTTGGTAGACGGCATATTCCGTAAGTTTTTTTGCAGAATGATCAAGTGTCTTTAAAACCAACTAACTTGCATTTTTGAGCTAAATTATTTAACGAAGAGATGGACAAAAAATTTCAGAGTATCAACGAACTGGGAGTGAGGTTCGATTTCTAAATATTACATCGAGATTTGCTCCTTCGAAAGAATACAAAAGGAAAAGTAATATAAAAGTTTTGAAGACACAATTTTCGATTTTCGAAAGATCTGAAATTTGCGGTTTCTAAACAATTCTTAGTGGTGTGGGAAAATGAAGATCGTTTATGGAATTAAGGCTAAACAACACATAGGAATCAATAATTTTAAGATAAAACGCTTGAAAGAAAACTTTCACATGCTTTACTTTTGCAATTTTTCGACTGAAGTAACGAGTGATGAGCCCTTTTTGTAGTGCTGCCATCTACAGGAAATAGACGAAATAGTTGCTCTAAATTTTGTAGTGCTGCTACCTACTGGAAAAAGAACTGACAAGTTTCGCTGAGTCTTGTAGTGCTGCCACCTAGTGAATAGTCTGTCATCTACTAGCAGTTACTGATAATCTAATTTCTAATAGATTACTATTTGGCTTTAGACAATGAATGACCTTTTTACACCTCAGTAGTTCATTATTGCTAAATTAAATTTAGTTTTGTGGGCTTAATTAAGTAATTTTTGTTGTTTCTGTATTGCCTAACTTTTATTTCAAAGGTTTTCAATGATTACAAGAATATATTTAATATTTTTGTTGCTTTTGTCAGATAGCTCTGCTTTCTTTGCACTATACAACGGATTCTTTGCATTTCTGAAACGAGTGTTTGTAGTACTCATTGTAACTTTTGCCTTTTAAAATTGTTTTCCATGTAAAATCTGTTATCGAGATTGTTGTTACTATGAATAGCGAAAGACAAAACAGTTAAGTACCATTTTATCCTGTTTGTCAACCGATTTTCTTACTTTTTTTATTTAGTAGCTATTGATGATTTTTTGTGTTATTAATTTTGAAAAACGGAAATAGCTAGGTCTCTCCTACTACCCTCCCCTACTTCCGACGTAGATACAAAGCCTCTTTTTAGAAGTCTTTATTCGTCATATTTTCAAGCTACACCTCACGTCTACAATCCACAATATTTGTACAACACTCAATACATTTTTTACTATTTATAATTCAAAGAAGAAATTTTAAGAACAAAACCAAAGAGAAAATGTAAAATATTAAATGAATATCAAAACAAAATAATACTAATCTTAAGGTGTCAGTTTAATTTATTTCCAAATGATATATCTAAGATAAGTCTGTCATATTGTTTTTCCAATACAATCAACAATACTTCAAACAATATGAAATACGGTTTGAGGTTAACACTGTCTAATGTAATATGAAGTGAGAGAATAAGTGTGGTGACGCGTGATTTTGCTTTGAAGCAACGTTTCGTACGTTTGTTGAGCGTTTTGAATTCTTGATTAAATTGAAAGTAAGTTTCTGTATTTCTAGTTTATTCAATAATATTAGGGTGGCAGGAATTTTTTTATTTCTAGTTTCTTTACAGGAGAAGGAGTGCAGAAATATAAAATTTATGTATAATATGTGTTACAAATGCATTAAATTAAATAACTCCCTCAGTGACCAATCAGTCGCACTGAGGAGAGATTCTTGCTAGTTTACATATTTAAGCAAAACAAATTGTTGTCGAACAGAAAAAATAAAATGTGTAAAAGTTGCTTAAACGTTCAAGGCTGAATTTGAAAAATTTAATGAATTACGGTCAAATTTCGACTGCTGGGTGAACTCTAGTTGTTACAATTATTGTTGTTGTTGTTGTTACTATTATTAATATTATTGTTATTAATTTTGTTCTTTATTATATTTATGCGTTTGCAATATAAGCATCGGGAGAAAGTGCTGAAATGAAAATCGCATTGGAAGTGGTTGAAATCAGTCAATACTGCTTTTCTGTTTATTTGAGAGAAAAACGCTCCAATAATGAATGACGATTCAAATAAACTGACATGTAAGAAGGTTATGTTTGTTGCGACGGCTCATTGTTACGCCCATCCGTGATTGTTGACATATTTTGCCACACAACTGTAACTAATATGAATGTGCACATTTATACTAGTTACCTTTTGTATATAATATACAGATGTGTTTTTCAACTTGTCATTGACTTTATAATGAACAGTATCATACTCATCCATTAATTTGGGACCAGTGATTTTTTTAACAGAACTATTATCAGGTTGTTTATTTGTATCAAATGATTTACAGAAAAATGATGTTGTAGCAATTCCCGATATTCGCAAGTACAAGGTGGCCAAAACGTTCCTTTACACCCGAACAAAATGCATGCAGCAGTGTAAGACGGTAAGATATTTAAGATTTGACTCTGGTCATTGCTTTGGCAAACTGTTCCTCATGTGAATTATGTCCTTAAAGGCAGTCTCTTTATAAAAGAGTTCCACTGCACTTTTCAAATACTGGACGAAATATCGCTTCGATATGTGTGTCAATTTTATGTTAATTCATCCATCAATTGCTTCACAAAGAAAAAAAAAATCCGAAAGATTCATAAAATCTGACATACCTCCCCAAGCCCATAATTAGCAGTGATACTCATTGTACTGGGATTTCCTGTCAGAGGGTTGCACGTAAACAGAACTCCAGCAACATCGCAAGAAATCATTTCTTGAATCACAACAGCCATCGGAGAATTTATGATTTGACCATTCTGCCTAAAATGAAATAAGGGATTATGAACAAAAAAAACCACACTTGTACGAATTTTCTCACACCGCTTGAAAGTCCCCATATACGAATCAAGATATAATAATCCAGTTAAAATTAACGTGGAAACTGGGTAACCTTGTTGTGCGCTTTCTGGCAAAATGCTTCACAACATTTAAATCAAAGACTACTATGCATACATGCATCAGATTATGACATTTATCACCTGTGTTAATGCATACTTAGATATTTTTACAGCAAGATTTATCACTATTGAATGCATTTATTGCATAAGCTTGAATTTATTTTTCTAAACACTCTCAATTAAACTTGTAGCATTTTAATAGTAATTAAATACATTTAAAATAGTAGCAATATAAGTTTAAAATATGTTAAAATATTCGTAATATTTAAAAATATCTATTATGTGTTTCAGTTTATAAAAAGGATCATAGCAGAATAATAATAAACTTACTCGCTGTAAGAAATTAATATAATTCAGTGTCTGTTGCAAATACACTATTTTCGAACAAATTCTTCTATTTCTCAGAAAGTCCCTTATAAAGTTAAGATTAATCGGAAATATTAATTATTTCTTCTCTATTTATTATTTCTTCATTTTTTAATGCAGAACTTTCGTCAAACAATTATTTCGTTCTGTAAAAATTTATTCAATCTCCCCTGAGAAAAAAAGGTTTAAAAAAAAGTATTTCTAACAAAATCAACTAGATTAAAAGTATAAAGAAAGCCCATTTTGTACTTATTCAATTTTAAAACATAAAACCGCAGTGTTGATATTCAATTTACCTTTTGTACTGAACAGCTACGAAACCAAACTGTGATGACCAGCATTTTTTTACGGCTGAAACAATCTGAAAAGGGAAGAACAAATTTTATAAAGATCTTATCTATTTCCAAACAAAAAAAAAGCAAATCGTAAATATCCATCCACCACCCTGATTCCCCCAAAATACAAAATAGGATTTTTTTCTGTTTGATGAATTTATTTAAAAATCAGGTTTGTTCCCATATGATTTTTTTAATTATAAGCTTTAGGAGAGGACTTGAAGTTTTCTGCATGAGAATTTTAATAGGACCTTCATTAGCTTTTCGTATTTTTCATGTATTTATTTGATCTTATCGTACTTATTTTATTCGTTATTTTGCTTGTTTGTATTTACTTATTATTAATGTGTCTAAATACTGCCCCTGTAAAATGTGTTCGCTATTTCGAAATTTGTAAATGTACTAAAAGCAATTTTAGCTCTTCATCTGTGGTCCTTAGCAAGTACTTGGTCGCTAGTGGGATGTCTTGATGTCCTTTTCCTTCCAGTCACCACATCCGGGAGAACCCTCACCAGATTAAGTACGGTGGTGGTTGGAGAGGCATGAGTTATAAGCTTTGAATGGCGGTCTTCCGGATAATCCACTTTGCGATTAATTCGTTCAAAGACAATCAAGAGTTTTCACTAAAATAATTAAACAATATTCATTTTTCATAGCGAATAATTTTTATTGACGTAAAAATCTGATGCACGTTAATAAATGTAAGCTTTACGAGAGGTAAATAATAATTAAGTAGCATTGTCCGTTGAAATTCGAATATAAAACTGCATATCCCTGAACCATTACTAAGCAGTCAGCCTCTTTACATTTTGCCTTTTGAAATTTTGCTAAAACATATTTAATCTGAACATTTTGATATATTACGTATGTTGAGTTCCATGAAAAAGCGGATATTTTTAGAAAACATAAAAAAGAAGAATAGTATTGCTTCTTAGTGTTTGTTGAGATTAGGAAACTATTTACAACAACTCTTTCTGCCCCCAGATCGGAGAAAAACTGATTCACAATAAACAATTCGGTAGCTCCCCGTTTTTCTTTTCTATTGCACTAGGTACAACCATAATATACTCTTTTCGTATATACGTATAAATAATTAGCCTAACACTAAAGAATACCACAAATGAACATCTCATCTTTTAAACATGCATTACTTTTTTACTTGTATAAAAATTTCCCTATAACAAGCTTATATATAGTTTACAGATTTTTGAATATGTTCAGATTTTTCCAATACGTATGTCCATTTCATGTTGCATCAGTTACTGTAATGTTTTTATATTTTTTTCCTCACAACAAAGAGGCTAACAAAGTTGCAAATAAGTAATATATTAATATAGCTGCATAAGACAGTAAATTAAACTATTACATTCAATGCTTCACTCATTCTAATTATCAAAAGTTAACTTTTTGGTTCCAAATGTTGCGTCAGTTACCATAAGGAATCATCGTGGAGTGCACCATATATTTATATGTGTGTGTCTTACTTACCTCATTAATACCGGTAACTCCAAGAAGCGTCTCCATTTGCCCGGCAGCTGACAGTTGTTCCGTGTCCTCCCCTACAATATAATTTCTTGATTAACAGGTTATCAAAATAACTGTGAAATCACTGAACAAAAATTTACGGGTCCCTTGTTTATTTTGTGGAGCTTTCCAATTCAAAATATTTGAAGAAAATTAAGTAACTAACATGCTTTATTCCAAGAAAGATATTACCTTAATCGTCTTATTTGTCAGTGGTAGTATCTTTCTGTCGCTCCACTTTAAATTAAAAACAACTTTTGAACATTTTAAGTAAAATTAGAATATCACTTTACTATTTCCTTCAATCCATGTAAATATGGACATTGCAGATCTCATGCTTCTATAAATTTAGGGGAGAAGTTAGTTTAAAATAAAGCAATATGCAAAGGCAAGTCTATATCCAAGATTGTAGGTGCTAAAAGACGCCCAATACTCTGTTGAGAATTCCATGCGCAGCATAAATTAACTGCAGCAACGGAAGGTTTTCTGCTGATTTACTTCTCTGTGAAGGCATTTTGTAATTTCTTTTCTGTGCACATAGTATGTGCGTGCTTTTCTTTTCTTTTTTTTCTGAATTTAGTATAGTTTTGATTTTAATGATAATGTTACTCAAAAGAAAGCAACAGCATTCCAATAATATAAATTTCACATATTGTTATCAACTACAATAATAATAATAACGGCGCAGCGATTTTCTTTGTTGCAACAATGCGATAGCTCTCCAACAGTGCAACAGTGAAAATGTGTCCAAACTTTTCACTTTTAAGTGGATGCGATACTTTGACCATTGAATTCTTCTTATACTCCTCTTTGCTAATTATTTCACTTAACTAGCGAATTTCTGTGGAAAATGTGCACGGTAAGTCGACATTTGGCTTTAAATGTCGTTTACAAATAAATAAATTCAATTTTAAATTTTCCGGCATAACTCTCTCTTTCCTGGTAAATCAACATTTGGCAGCTTTTGGAGAAGAAATTATAATCAGTACTCCATCAAATTAAATCCCAACTCTTACAAGACGTTAAGTTCTATCACAAAACAGGACTTAATAAGGTTTTCCGAAAGCGAGATCCTTGTGTAAAACCTCTTGTGAAGTTAGCAATTGAAAAAATTCAATTATATTCATCGATTGATGTATGTTGTAAACTCAAAAAACTATTCAAGCAAATGAAAAAGAAATCTTTAAAAAAAAAAAGATTGTTAAAAACATTTCAGATTACGAAGAAAATGATACACTACGGTGTAAAAATGATTAGGAAACAAGTTTTTCCAACATGACTGAAAATTTCCTTTTGACTTGATGCTACAAGCAAAAATGAAATTTTTAAAGAACAAGAAAGCCCGTTCAAGCTGTTCAAGATCATCTTCTGGAGAAAAAAAAATACAGTAAGTATTCCATCAAAAAAATCCTCTTCCATTGAACGCATCAAGCTTGATAATGATGCACAGCTTGAAGAGGTTTTCCATAAATAGAGGAAATTATGTTAAACCTCTAGTGAACATTGCAAATGAAGAGGGGGAAAAACAAACAATATAAAGAAATTTCTCAGAACATTGCAGGTAAATGTGATACGCACTTTAACGCAGATAACGATACTCTTTCGTATACACACCAAGCGGAATCTAGATTTATTAACTGGAATTAAAATTTCTTTTTGGCTTCATGCTACAAGCAAAAATGACATTTTTAAAAAACATGAGGTCCTGTGAAGCAGTTCAAGATAGTCTTCTGAAGAAAAACTATAATCAGTAGTCCAACATGAATAAAATTTACTTCTATTAAGGACATCAAGTCCGAAAATGATGCAGAATTTAATGAGGTTTTCTCAAAAAACGACACAACTTGGCAAAACCTTTAGCAAGCCCTGCAAATGAAAAGTAAAATTGTTCGACAACTGATGTATCTGCTAAAGATTCAAGAACAATTGATGCAAATTAGAAAAAGCCGTTAAAACATTTTTGATAACGAAAAAAAATGAACACTGCTGCGAAAAAAGGAAAATGAAGCAAGTTTTTTTCAACATGAATGAAAATTTCCTTTTTGCTTGATGCGACAAGCAAAAAATGAAATTTTTGAAGAATATGAAAGCAATCATCTTCTGAAGAAAAAAAATCACTATTTTCACCGAAACAAATTTCCCTTCCTTTAGGAACATTAAGTTCAATAAGGACGAAGAAAACCTAAAATGAGGTTTTCCAAAAGACCAAGTAATTGTGCAAAATCTCTAGGAAACTTATCAGATGAAAAGGAAAATTATTGTTCGCCAATAGGTGTATCTGCTGAAAATTCAAGAACTATTGATTTAATTCAAAAAGAGAAAAAAGCAATATAAAAGGAAGTTGTTGAGAATATCGCAGATAAATGGGACACGCACTTAAAGGCAGATAACGATGCACTGCCTTGTACAAATGAAAAGGAAACAAGCAAAAAGGAAAGTTTTCAAGAATTTTAGAGTTCCTCCAGTAGTTCAAGATCACCATCTGGAGTATAATCACTACTTCATCAAAGTTAAATTTAAATTCCATGAAAGTCGATAAGTTTAAACTTCGTGCCTTTCATGGAATTTAAATGTAAAACTTAACGAGGTTTTTTAAATTAAGGCAATTATACAAAGTCTCTAATGAACGTTGGAAATGAAGAGTCAAAATTTTTCTCCAACATATGTAACTGTTTAAGATTCAAAAACTGTTTATTCAATAAACGTAAGGCGAGTTTTAAAAAAAGACGTTGAGAACGCTGCAGCTAAATGTCACAAGCACACTAACGAAGAAAAGGGTTTAGTTGTCATTGCTTCGTTTGCATCTGGAACTGAAGAAAACGTCCAAATGAAAAAAAGTAAGCGATATTTTGATTTCGAAGTGAAACTTCCCACACAAGTATTTTTAAAGTTTCTGGGGACTGGATGATGAGAAGTCAATGATAAACTTGTTTGAGCATCCTGATTATATTCCTCGAATGTATTCATTCTACTGCAGAGCAAAATTTGTCGCTCACAGAGTCTAATGGAATGCATAACCGACCTAAATTTTTCATTTTGTCTAGTTAGCGTTATTGATCATAAATCAACTAAATTTTCAATCCATTGCTTTTTGACTAATAATTCAAAAACTTGGTTAACTGACATTTAGTTCAGATAATTTTCAATATGAATAAACTCAATTGCAGATGTTGATTAAATTTATTTCAAAGTAACATGGGCAGCCATGCACTGTAAAGAATTTAGTGGTATTGTTGTATCAAAGAACGGTGCTGATTGATTGGCTACAAAGGATGGTGCTTACTTTTACTATATTTTGGTGGGAACTTGCGTATGTTGCACCAAAATATAGAAAAATTAAGCACCAACTTTTGAAGTAAGCAACACTGCATTATTTTTTAGTGCATTTGGTAGTAAGTTGCATTCTTTTTTGATGAAACATGCAGTTAAATTTTTTACAGTGTGAACCGCCTTACAGTTTATGAGCCCAAGATGAACAAATATCTAGGGGCTCTCGCATTCAACTGACATGATATAGAAGTAATGCGCTTAAGTCAAAGTTATATGAATCTTATTGAATATTCAGATATAATATTTGATAAGTTTTTTGCTAACCCATATTTTTTTCAAAATTGTTATTCAATTCACCATTTAACTTTAAATGTTCAAGCTATGCTGAAAGAATTTTTTTTAAAAAATGAACAGACTACAAAATAATAAAAAATGTAATTGCTAGCTCCAATGAGAGCTAACTTCTTTTAGTGCTCAATTTTTTTTTTTTTTTAATGAACTACTATTTCTGTAATTTCAACTCTTCCTAAGATTTTTTAAAATTCGTTTTATTAGTTTTCTGGCAATGGTCTAACCAACCAATAACCGTATAGATTTAATTATTAAAAATTAGTGCATGATTCACTGAAATTATCCTCATGTAAGCCTTGCAAAATTGGTAAACTATTCTACGTGCAGAGCCCAATTCGAAGAAAAGCATTTGTTTTGTTTGGTGGGGAAGATAATTTAGCGAATCACTTCCTACCTGTTGCAGATGAGCGAATGGCGAATTTCATGGAAAGTATCTTATCTGAAAATGCCTTTTGAAGTTCATGAATAATTGCCTGAAGTACTGGATCAGGGAGACTGGTTTCTATCACTGCTTTTTCCAACCTAAAAGTAACAAAATTGCCAGTTCAGTTATGCTGCATTATTTTGTTTTCTTTCTTAAAAATTAAGCTTTCAAAAAAAATAAATTTTTATCACGAAAAATCAGCATATCGCGAATGGAAATACAATCTATAATGTTACATTTTGACAATCTTCACCTCATGGCTATGCCCCATTCTTTGAATATTGTTCAGACTGATCTCTTTGATCATATACCGAGTTTTCATTCAATGCGACTTCGACCAGATCGGCATTTGTAGTGAATAGTTTTCCGCTATCTTCTGTCTTCAAAGTGAAAATCTTCAGCTCTGACTGTTTTAAACTAAGTGCAAATCATGTGGACAGCTACAAAATAATCGATAAGAATCAGAGCATAGCTCACAGGAACTTTCTTTAGCTTTGACAAGAGGCAACGAAAACATCCACTCTACAACAAACGCAGTAGCTTACTCTAGTTATCCATTTTTAAAGCTCTTGCAAGGCTGGAACTAGAATTTTACCTTATTCTATTACTCAAAAAAAAAAAAAAAAAAACGTAAGTCACATTTTTTACGAAATTAAATTAGCAGTAGTTTTGCCATATTTTAAGATATATATATTATAGTTTCATTGCAGTTAACCACTTTATTTCGGGGTCACAATTTTCGTTTAGTGCAGAAAAAGTCCCCTTAAAAACCCTAAAATCCTATTTTATTTTGCCAGTCAAATTATTTACATTTTCTTCTTAAATTAGGTTTTCTGCCCCTTAATAAATGTTTAGTTAAGAATAATGCAAATAATAACAATAACAAATAAATAAATAAATAAGTAAATAAATAACTAAAACTCAATATGTTGGTAAAAATTTATCATCGTCACGAAATATCTACCGTCTTTCGCTTTTCTGGTTTCTCTTAGATTAAGTAATAAGGGTTAATGCAAATAAATAATGAATTAATTAAAAATTAACGAACTGTGGAAAAGAAAGAACTCATGACCTTCTACAAATATATTTTCCATAGAAATATTGATTTTTCTATCTTTATTTTGTTTGGATTTTGAGCGCCAAATAATCTTTGAAGAAGTTGATTAATTTTATTAACCATAATGATATGAATGTCAATAACAAACTGATTGCTTAACCCATCAAATCCAGATAAGATGCATTTCTATAGAGGAATCTATAGAAATGTAATTTCTATCGATAGTATTTCTGTAGAGTATGTATTTGATGAAGATGATTAATTTTATACGTATGTAAAACTATTTTTTCCAGTTCGTTAGCTTTTATTATAGAGTTATTTGTTTCTTTGATAAATATCATTTCACAGAAAAATAGACGAAAGAAAAAGAAAAATAGAGAATTATTTCATTAAGATGATTTTATGCATTTGTACTTGAATATTTTTTATTATTATTATTATTATTTTAATTATGTTAAATTAGTGTTAAAAAGATCGTTTTTACTTTGCTTGCATTTTTAAAAGACATTTTAATTAATTTCAATAGCGAAATAAAACATGGTTTATGGTGAAATGATGATCCTACTTTTGGATAGAGTAATACAAAAATTACTTGTTGCATTTAACTCATCTTTGATTGAAATAAATACGTTTACTGAATTCTGAAAGATTACATTAATGGGACTTATGCCCTTTCTAAAATCATCTATTCACACTATCTGATGTTCTGTAACCTAACAAAACCGTTCACTTAAATTACGAATAAAACTTTTAGGACGGTCTAATGCATCCCAAAGAAGTGACCCAAAAACAAATTACCTTTGACAACATTCTTTGACATCACCTTCGGTGTTTTCACTGAAAAAAAATTGTTATCATAATCATGGTACATATATATTTAAAACAATAACACTTGAAAGTTTCAAACTTGAATAATTTCATTTGCAATTTTATATCAAATCAAGAAAAAAATCATAATTTGGGGGGGGGGTGGAACCGACTTCAATTTATGCCTTCAAAAATATGCTCTGCGGCTGTGCAGATGACTAAAGACAGGATTGTTGTCTTTGTCGCCTTTGGTGAGAAAGCTCCCTAAGATTATTGATATTTTCTCACATCCTGTATTTTCCTGAGATTCTCCCGCGTTAAATTTATTTATTCACTAGAATATAAGAGCAGTAAATATTATTCATAAGAACACAATTAGGCAGAGAGCCATATGGTTTCTCCTCTCCCCAAAGCTACATTAAAAGTATTGTTAATGATAAATTGAGCATTTCCGGAACAGCTCAGTTTGAGTTCCATGCAAAACACTATATTTTTGCCACTCTGCATGCTGTTGTTGATGATTTATTTAAAATATTTTAGCTACGTAGGTAAAAATAATTTAACTTTGTGCAAGTAAACAATAATAAAAATATTATTGTTTACTTGCATTGTTTACATTTTATTGCTCATTTGTGCTTTAAATTAACGTGTAATTATATGCATTTTGTTGCTCATTTGTGCTTTAAATTAACGTGTAATTATATTTTTTATTATTGTCTACGTAGGTAAGTCAAAAATTACCTACACTTTTCGGTCTGCAATTTTATTAAACAAATGTGGGTGTACAGCAGATACATTATTTTTCGATATAGGCTCCCCTTTGAGCAATGCATTTGTTCTAGTGAGCCACAAGCTTCCGTTTACCTTCCTGGTAGAACGATTTCAGTTGTTTTGGAAATAACTTTTGCTCCGCATCCCGAACGTCTATATCTGATTGAGTAAATCAATGACCTTTCAAAGCTTCCACGAGTGGCCCAAAGAGAAGAAAGTGAGGGAGCAAGATCTGGGATGTAGGGAGGGTGTTTCAGGGTGTCAAAGCCCACCCTTTTGATTTTTCAATGGTGTTACGGGCTGTGTTTTCTGTCGTAAGCATTCGTGAAACCCATCGCGCACACTCTTCCTGAATTTGGGTTTGTCGTGGTTAATCTGAGAGGTAAAATCGTGACTGATGTTATAAGAAGATGCGATCTAATCTTCGGTAACTCACCTATCTGTTCTAACCATCTCTCAAGCTTGCTGAATGCTGTTTTCATCAGTCAAGGTTTGCCCATCTCCCTCTTTTTTGCTACGCTCGTGCGGCAACTTTTAAACATTTCGATCCACGAAAAAACACTTTTACGAGCTCAAGCACTTTCCCCGTATTATGAAAAATATCTCCGTTAAATTTCACTAACTTTCACACCATCTGACTGCAAAAATATTATTAGTTCTCCTGGCTCCTCTTTGGTGCAATCTGATAGCGGAGATGACATGCTTATGCTGTTTCTAGCTAGACGACAAATGATGCGATCCTGATTACACTGCGCATGCGGGGAAGCAGGGGCACCAATTTAACTCATGTCCATGCAACCACCTCCTATCTCTAATTAATAAAAGTGTAGAACGAAAAGTGTAGATAAATTTTAACTTACCCTCGTATTTATGGAATTTCTATTGAGAGAGGGAAGCCCCTTTTTTTCTTTTTCATAAGTGTGGGGATATTTACAGGAGGTTAACTTCTTTGAAGAAACCAGAAACCCCATGCAAGAAAATAACAATAAAAGGGATCTATAAATAAGTAATAGAATTACAGAAGAATGAGTTATTTTCAGAAATGGGACTTTGAAGGAAAACATGGAGCCTGGAATTAATTTATTTTTGTTGCCTTAAAGTTACAAAGTCTCTTGACCACATTTTGGAGCCGTGCACGATTGTTTCAGTTGGTCTGGAATGCAGTTAGGCATTCGGTAAAGACAATTGATTCTCCCGAAGGTCAAAGTTTAGTAAGGCAAACCGAAGGTTTTATAGGAAATTAAACTCTAAATATTTTTAATGTCGTTAATAACGATGTTTTGAGAATAAAAATTTGCAATTAAAACTAAAACCTTCTGCGCAAATATTTAGGGATCTAAGAAAAGTGTCTTCTCGAGCGGAAAAAAATGCAAAACGTTTTATCGTTTGTGTTTTTAAAAACAATAACGATACAAATTACACCATAACAGCTTAAAAGTATGAACTGAGTTGTGATCGCTCGCTACTTTACGAGCTTCATTATCCACTTCATATCTACTTACTACAGAACATTTTCAAGATGCTTGATCTCTTTCCTGATATTGTCCGTCAAGAAAGCTTCATAGGCAGTTGTCGTCACAACCATTCCGGAAGGAACCACAAACTAAATATTAAAGAAAAAGGAAGGATTTTAAATTAACTAGATCAAAAAGTTTTATTTCAGGCTTCGTGCAATATAAAATAATTTTTAATAAAAATCAATGCTTAATTAAATCTACCTAAACGATGATTATCTTTGCAATTAACAACAATCCTAAAATCTCAATAAACTCAGAACTTATTCAAAATATTGTGCAATACTTAAGATTAAACACATACTATATGCGACATGTAATATGTAAGGTTTGTTTTGGGTCTTTTTAAGATCTGAAAACGGATCTGTCAAAAATTTACATTCCAAAAAAGAACACTCCTCATATGTCTTTCAGCTTGCCCTGAAAAAATGCTATAAAAAACCCTCTCAAATCACTATTTATTTCAAACTGGGTACTGTAGGGGTTTTGCGAAAAATTTACCAAGTCCACCAAAAAAAAGATGAGCTACTAAAATGAATTAGAATTTGCATTTACTTATTTGAGATGTAAACCTTCTGCATAATTCAAAAATTACGTAAGTAATCCTACTGCAGGAGTTAGGGGTCTGTAAAATGTTTTAATTGTGTTTAATAAGGAATTGAAAGTTCAAAGTGGCAATGTCTCAAAAGCGACTTTATGGACATAGGGAATTTTACCAAAACACCAACGATATATCCAATTAAAAATAAAAAGAAAAAGAAAAAACTAAAAATTTTATGCTCAGTATTTTCTTAAAGACTGCTGTTAAACTGAAAGAGCAATAATTTAAAATGAAAGCTTATGTTAAAAAGTTAGTTTACTCAGGCACATATGTATTAAGAAGTGGAGTGGGTTCTAAGAGTCCGACATTTCAAAGTTTTCTGGTGGATAAAAACAAAGGATACTGGAAAGGGGCACATCTAAACAATTTTTATCTATATTTATATTGGTCACACTTAATAGAATTTTTACGATTTAAAGTTTATTTTATTTCGAACATTAGGTTGGTCATCTCACAAATATTTAATCAACGTTATACCATCATACAACCACTTTATGCTTTGTGCTTGTCCCAATGCACGCGCATGACATATTATTTTTCCAATGTGCCCCATCAGTTATTTTTTTAAAAAATTAAGTAGACCTAATAGTATTATAGAATACACAGAACTATGATTTACAGCGGAATGAAACGCTTAGATGTTTAAAAGGATATGAATTATTGCTCTTAAATAAAAATATTTTTATTAATATACGTACGTTTTTAAGGTCTTTGCTGAGACACGTCAACGTCCCCAATGACGATCCTTTGCCACCTGTAACTTCCGAGAACTGGCATACTCCCTCCGTAAAATGTACTACGTAAGGAATCTCTGTAAAGATATTCATAACTGAAGCAAAAGATAGTGGGAAAAGTCACGAAATTAAATTCGAATTTCCCCATTTTTTGAAGAATTATTTTTTCTTTTAAGAACTATTCAACAACGTAGAGACAATCAAGCGAGTACATGCATATCTAGACTTCGCAAACGATAATACTGTTGAAACTTTTCTCGGCATAAATTTAAAAAATTAATGTAATTAACCACCGATTAATTAATCATAAGATTAAATGTACTTCCTGCTCATCCAACAAGAGACAACCATAATTCGTCAATGAGTAATGACTGTCTAATTAAGTTGAAGAGAGATTGTCAGAGAAACGTAATGAATTTGATTCGTTAAGTAGATCATTCGGAGCCTGAAATTGTCGTTTGCTGAACGAAAATAAAACTAGGTTTAAATAAATTTTCAAAAAAGATCATCAGTTTAGAAAAACATTATGCGAAATTAAACTATATCAATGATTTTAAAGCAATACCTTTGGGGAGCTGCTTTGGAGCACTTTTCAGCATTTTCCTTCTTGAAGTCTTGTCCACTTTTCTGAAATAAAAAATTCCTATTTTTAAATGTCAGCACTAGGGATAAGGTAAGTTCTTCTATTTTTTTAGTTTTGTTAGCCTCAGTTATTCGGCAATCAAGCACCACAGGTGGTTTAGAATGGACACTCAACATTTCTTATTCAAAATAGATGGAAACTGAAGCACTCCGTAGTGAAGCATCGTTAATGGAGCTTCGGTGAAAATTTGATTAAAAGAAAAAATAGTAGGAAATTGCGAAAATTACTCACCCCTTTATTAAAACTCCACTACCTTGCTGGCCACCTAATTTCATGTTGAGGCAATCAATGGTGAAAGAACCTTCCCAGCCGGTCTTGCTCTCAAAATGAGATTGTTTTCCCACCAGATTGCCACTCAGTGTGAACGTGTAACCTGAAAACACGAAACACACAATCTAAAGTGTTTCAAAGAGACTTTAACATCAATATTATGTTCATTGCATTACATTTACATACGTTGTCATGTAAAATTTCTTTTTACATGTACATAAGCTCTTCGCGTTTGCCTTCTGAAAGAAATTATTACTTCTTTGGACGAAATCAGTGTGCTTGTATATTTAATCTTTCCAAAATAGTTCTTTTTTATTTGTAGTGCAGGCAATTAATGGCAACAGAATAAGTAATTAACGCAAAAGCTTTAGCGCTAATGAATAGTTGATTCGCAAGTCATAACGATAATATTATGAGGACTTAGACGTCTCGCATGCCATATTCGCATGTCTAACATTCGCATGCCTAAACATTCTTTAGTGCGTGATCTTCTCAAAGAGGATCTTTGAGCTTTACAACGTAATAATAATGAATAAATATATTATTCTGAAAATATGAACAGCTTAGTTCCTTCAACAGATCCAAGGTTTCGCTTCCAATTTCAAGCCTTTGAAACCATCATGGATCGTTTCCATAGCAAATTATTAAAAATAAAAATGTCTCAGATTAAACTGAGAAAGATTGATTCCACAAATAAATTGAAACAACCTTCATAGCCGGTTCAACTTAAGACTTTGGCGGAAACCAAATTAAAAACGTGAAATTAAGAAATGAAAAGATGAGAAAGCTGAGGTACAAACCATCGGAGTCAAAGCGGGCCTTCACGTCAGAATCTTCAGTTTCTACGTCAGATAGATTTTGGATGTTCATGTCGGTAACTGGAACTACAGATCCATTGGGATTGATTATAAAACCTAATTTCAGACTAGATGAGGAAACAAAAGAATTTTAAATTCCTTTTATTATGAATGTAATAGTTGAATATATATGAAAAAAAACTTCAAATAAAAGTCCGTGGATGATCTTTCATCTAAAAACGTTTCTTAAATACACACATGCCTCGACATAATGAGTACGTGTTTTACAGTTCGACCACGGAATTGGGACATTTGGACGCTTCCGCGCATGGCGGAAAAGAACGAATCCATTCGAGTTTCAGGGAAGTTCATTTTGCAGGTGCATTTACTTTGTACGCGAATCAGAATATTTACTTCTTCGTTTGTTGAAAACAACTAACTTTATAAACTGGCACAAGTATCAGTTCGGAAGAAACCAAGAGTTCGGATGAATCATCTAAACGAACTAGAACGAGAACAAAAACGGCAAATTCCTTATACCAGCAGTTCCTCCCTTGAACATGAAGGGATTCTTCTTGGCACTCTGCCAGGCAGATCACTTTGGTTGATGGTAGAACTGTACGAATAATTCTAAATACCAGCTGCGCTAACAGTGATATGAATTTTAATACGAAAAGAATCGCTGAATACCGATATACTAAACTATATTAATTTTTTTCAGGATTCATAAACGTATCGGTTTATTTACATTCGTACTTTTCTATGGTAAAAATCAAGTTTCTTCATGGTTGTAGAACTTATAATGCACAACCAGAGGAACGGGAGTTTAGTCCTGCCACATATAGATATGTAGAAACCAGGTCTACTGTAATAAAGCTTATTAGGTGCCGTTTATATTTCTAAGAACTATAACTAAAATACCAGCAAATATTACTGTTACGTTTTTGGAACTAACTTTACTTTAAACAAAAAGCTATATACAGAAATATATACAATGATCTCATTAAATCATAGGGATGGCGCCAGTGCGGTAGCCGATTGGTGTCAATGAGGCAGACAGCCTTGAGGTGTCACATTAATAAGATGTAACAATTCTCCCACACTTATTAGAAAATGATAAGAAATTGAAATATTTTTAAAAATTATATAATATAATGAAATTAAGCTATTACGCGTTGATTAATTATATGGGAAAATATTATAAACACTCTTATATAACAGTTAAGTTGAAACATTATTTAACAGATGTAAGCATATCTTGAATATATATATGAAAGAAAAACATGCAAGGACAGTTATTAAAGTCATAGAATAAAGTTCAATATATAATGTAATCTTGCAAATAAGGTGGGGTATTGTGAGGTCTCGTTGACCGTCTTAGAGATGATTGAGAAATTGAATTATGTACAACAGTGTCTGGAATATTTGTTGATGGAACAGTGTCATTCGCAATGTTGCTATTACGTGTAATAGTAATATCGAACACGATAGGTTGAGGAGGTGAGTCGATGGTATCCGGTGCAAATGTCACTCGCTTCTTTTCGATGTCTGTTTTCCTAAGTTGATTGATATGTCTCTTAAACTTATGACCATTGTCTAGTTCAATCTGATAGTGTAGTTTTCCAAACTTCTTCGTGACAGTTCCCAATTTCCAGTGATGTTTTCCCAAATTGTAAATACGTGCCATCACCCTATCTCCCACACTTAATTTTCGATGAGGGAGGTGGTTTTTCTTTTTTGTTGTGTGTTTTATGGGTCGAATTGCATCCAGTTGTGTTCTGATGTTACGATGAAGGTACAGTTCTGTAGGGGTTTTGTTGTTAGCTAACGGTGTTGCTCTATAACGTTGAAGTATTTCACGAACCTTTATTCTCATAGGAAGAGGTTCATTAATCATGGCCTCAAGCCTATGCTTTAGAGTTTGCACATTACGTTCAGCTAATCCATTTGTGGCTGGATGACCAGGTGCAATCAGTTTTTGAAAAATACCATTTTGGGCACAGTAGAATTTAAACTCTTCACTAACAAATATGGTTGCATTATCTGAAACCATTGTTTTAGGATATTCATGAGTAGCAAATATATTTGATAATAGCTCGATTGTAGATGCTGAGGTTGGTGGATTCTTATACACATCAATTTCAGCCCATCTGGACTTTGCATCTACTGTGATCAAAAAATAGAACCCTTGGGAAGGACCAGCGTAATCGATGTGGATCCTGTCCCAGTTCTCTTCAGGTTCATCCCATGGATGGCAAGGAACTTTTGGGGGGTTTGTTTTGATGCGTGCACATGCTTCACACGATTTTGACATATGCTCGATATCCTTGTCGATTCCACTCCAGTACACAAATCTTCGAGCTAATTGCTTCATTTTTGTGATACCAATGTGTGTACGGTGAAGTTCTTTCAGTGTTGATTTTTGAAGTGATTTTGGTATCATGACTCTTGATCCTTTGAACAAAATTCCACTTTCGTACGTGAATTCCAACGCTTTTTTATGATCGTCCTGGATTTCTTGTATAATTTTTGATAAAAGTTCATCCTTTTCAGTTTCTTTTCGAATGGTATCGGAATTGAGTAGTCCATTTGTTGAAATCTCGAAGATACTAGATAGGCATACTTGATTGATTTCCTGGTTGATTTGAATGTCAAATGATGTTTTGTTTTGATTGATGGGTGCTCTGGAAAGGCAATCAGCATTTTTATTTTCACTGCCTTTCTTGTAGATAACTTCATAGTCAAATGCTGTCAAAAATGTAGCATATCGAAGTAAACGTGCTGATGTCATTGGAGGCAATTTGTTGCTTGGATGGAAGATTCTTGTCAGCGGTCGATTATCTGTTGCCAGTTTGAAATGTCTTCCATACAAGTAGTTGAAGAAACGATTAGTCGAGAAGACTACGGCTAGAGCTTCACGGTCAAGTTGTAAGTAATTTCTTTCAGCAGCTGTCAATGATCTTGATGCAAACGCAATTGGCCTTTCTTGATCGTCGATGATGTGTGACAACACTCCGGCAACACCTACTGGGCTGGCATCACATGTAAGAATAATTGGGAGCTCTGGATCAAAAGGTATCAAAAATCGTTCACTGCAAATTTCGCTTTTTAACTTGAGGAATGCCGATTCACATGACGCGGTCCACCGATATTGAGTGTTCTTATGAAGAAGCCGTCTGAGAGGATATGTCGTAGTTGAGTGTTTTGGTAGGAATCTGGAATAATAGGTTACCATTCCCAAAAATCTTCGAAGTTCTTCGACATTGGACGGACGTGGCATTTCGCTTACAGCTTTCACTTTTTCTGGTGCTTTGCAGATCTTGTTGTACTCGATTATGTATCCTAAATAGTCGATACGCTCTTGAAATAGGGAACATTTTTGACGATTCAAATGAAGATCGTATTTTTGTAGTTGATGAAAACAAAGTTCTAAGCTCTTTTGGCACTCTTCTCTCGTGGATCCATGGACAATTAAGTCGTCAAAATAAGCAATTGTTTTGGGCAAGTCTTGTATAACTTGGTCGATTATTCGATTGAAAATGCTTGGTGCTGTTTTGATTCCAAATGAAAGTCTATTCATTTTGTACATTCCTCTGTGGGTCGAGATTGTTTGTATTTTACTGCTTTCTTCGTCTATTGGCACATGAAGATAAGCCTTGTGTAAGTCAAGACGACAGAAGAATTTTGAATTTCGCAGACTATTAAGAATTTCGTCGATTCGAGGAATAGGATAGTTGGAATTAACTAGACGTTCATTTACTACTATTTTGTAGTCAACACAAAGACGTACGTTGCCATCTGGTTTTGGAATTACTACGAGCGGTGATCCCCAGTCACTAGTTTCTACTTTTGAAATTATTCCTTGAGATTCTAACAAGTCCAGTTCTTAGTTGACTTTATCTCTGAGAGCATAAGGAAGATTTCTTTCTTTATGGAAAACAGGTTTTGCGTTTTCCCGCAGTTGAAGAGATACTTTAATTCCGGGGATGCAACCTACTTTTTCTTCAAAAATACCTGGATATTTTGTTATGAAGTCTTCTAGCTTGTTTACAGCCTGGGTTTGATGTGTAACACTAGGGCATGTTGAATCGATTTCTTGAAGGTTGATTCCCAGGTGACGAATCCATGTGCGACCGATCAAAGGTGGAAACTTTGATGGAACTACGAATAAGAGTTCTTTTGATTCTGTATTTTTGTATTTTACTTGAACTTCAGCTACACCTAGAGGTTTGAAAATTTCAGAGGTGTATGACCTGAATTTTACATCAGTGCGTTGTAGAGGTGTTCGAAGGTTTAGTAGATGAAATTCTGTCTCAGGTAGAAGTGTAAATCCAGCTCCAGAATCAACTTCAAAACGTTGAGGTTGACCTTCAAGTAGCACTGTCAAAAAATACTTTCCAGCATCCTTTGCATTCGGATCTTGCTTATAAGCATCGATGATCATGTTGATATTTGAAAAATCACTTGCTGATGAATATTCTTCTAATGTTGAAACTGTCTTTTGGTTGGGGGAGGAACTTAGAATTGTTTTAATGCAAACTTGTTGTACATGTCCCTTACGATTGCAGGATTTACAAGTCAGCTTGTTTCTATCAATGCGACACTCTTTTGAGATGTGGTTTGATTTTCCACAGCGTAGGCACACTCCTGATAGTCCCAATTGTTCCAGAGGCAATTTTTTATGTTTTTGGTATTGTTTCTGACATGCGCTAGTTGATCTATTTCGTTGTCGAAAACGAGAAACGGAACGTCCACGTTCGGAACGCGAAGTTGAATTTGTACGCGATCGCCGATTGCAAAGTTGATTTGTTGCTATTTCATGAACACTGATATTATTGTAATTAGCCGCCGATGTTGACAACTCTGCACAGTTTATTTTGGATGCTTCCAGTGTGAGTGCTGTTGATAATATATCATCCAAACTTGTGGCATCTAATTGTAACAGTTTCTCCCGGATGTTGTTGTCGCGAATGCCTCGAATAAATTGTGCGCGCAAGAATATGTCCGCGATCGAAGTTTCACACTTGCACGGCGATATGAAATCACATTCGGTACTTTCTCGTTTAAGAATTTCAATAAATTGTGAGATATTTTCGTTTTCTTTTTGATAGCGAGATAGAAACTGATGTTGAGCCACAAAAATATTTTTCTTGGGGCATAGATGCTGTTCAAGGGAAGCTGTAAGTTCATCATATTTCAGTTCAGTTGGCCTTTTCGGCGAAACTATCGATGAAAGAAGTTGATAAGTTGTCGATCCGATTGAATTCAGGAAGATCTCGGCACAAACTTCATTTGTTGTTTCAATATTTTTCAATTTAAGATAATTTTCAAATCTTTGTTTATATAGTTTAAAACTTTCTTTTTCTTTGTTGAAATTTTCAAAACATTGCACTTGATGAAAAGTCGTTTCCGATTTTGAAGTTGGCAAAACTTTCTCTAAGAACTCTTGTTGCTGTTTTTGAAATGCCGATAAAAACTGTAGAAATTGTTCTTGATCCATTTTAGACTTCGAGCTTGAATGTTCAATTAAAATTGTAGTTGTACTTTGATACCAATATTGCAAGACAGAAACTCGACATTGAAAAACTTATGTTTCGGAAATGAAACTTGGCATTGAAAAATTAATGTTCCGATAAAGAAACTTGATATTGAAGAGTTCCATATTGTTTTGAAATTTGATATTTCATTTTAAACATTTGAATTGATTTGTTGAATGAAAGTTGAATGTTGAAAATCGAGTTTTACTTACGATGTATTCCGAGAAAAGAAGCATATCCGAATCGGCAGGCAGAGCGCGAATTTTCACGACTCGTCGCCATTATTACGTTTTTGGAACTAACTTTATTTTAAACAAAAAGCTATATACAGAAATATATACAATGATCTCATTAAATCATAGGGATGGCGCCAGTGCGGTAGCCGATCGGTGTCAATGAGGCAGACAGCCTTGAGGTGTCACATTAATAAGATGTAACAATTACCCTTATAAAACAATTAGAAAAAGAGCAATGAGCTCTATACTTACTGGTTAATGTCTTTGCTGGAAGGCCGATTGACGTTGTCGATTTTCGAATTTAAATTTTTATATTTGTATCATAAAAGATCAATAATTACAAAACGTAGAATCTTTTCAGGAAAAAAATAATATTATTAATATAATAAAAATAATATTATTAAGCGATAAAAAATCTTACTTTTTCACAACATTCTTAATAGAAACTTCAGCTACGTGAATTATCTCACCATTCTGAAAAATAAAACTGCAAATCAGATATATTATATGATAAAAGGCTCCAAAATTCAAACCGTTTTGCAATTTAAAAAAAGCATTTGTTTCCTATATTTGTCAGATTATGTCAAAGTTTAAAGCAGAAAAACCTTAAATCCAAAATCCTCGATCTTAATACACATGTAAAAAAAGTGGAGGAATAGTATTTTGCCGTCAATTAATGCCGATGAATAAGTGATTGATAAATAATAATATCTGAAATCACTTGAATTAACTCCTTAAGAGTTACTCAGAAATAAACAATACGGAGCTCTGAAGAGCAAAGTAAAATTTACGTTTAAACATAGCTAAAAACTTACAGGGTTTTTTTTTTATTTAAATCAGATTTTTTTTATTTAAATCGGATTTTTTTTTATTTTTTTAAAAAGGCCTTAAATATTTTGGATATTTATTATGTTACATTCATAGAAACAATATGGCATGTTAATCAATATGCAAAAACACACTTTAAGCTATTTTCACAGCAAGTAATATTTTTAATAATAATAATAATAACGATAAACAAATTTTAATACAAATGCATGACTCAAATGAAACTTAAGCCTACCAGGAATAACAGTACACTCAGAAGTACCGCGAAAATGAACAAATTTAATCTGAATTATTTTGCTGTTAAAAGCTAAAACAATTGTGAGTGCTTAATTTTTACATTGAATGTACTTTAATCACTTTTCTATTTTATAAAAGAAAAAGCCTGAAATATTTTTACCGATTTAGTAGAATCATATACCCACACCATTACTAAAAACTGAAACTTTTTGTTTTAATCAAATATCTTTATTGAAAACATCTATGATAAAAAATGCTTTAGAAGGAAAAAAAACCTTAAACTATTAGGGGAAATGGATGAAACTTTAAGGATACATGTTCTAAATTCTAACAATTGTTGTTAAAAATCATTCCGAGTTATTTATTGTGTGGCATTTATTAAACTGATCTAAAATACTATTTTAAAATAAAAAAAACACAGAATGGTTCATAATTATTATGAATTCTGATTTTAATGATTGAATGAATTATGTTTTGCGGTTAAGATGCTTGAAGAATAAGAATACTATTGTAAAATTTAAAAAATAGTAATTTGTTCTAAATTTATGAAATATGTTATGCACACAGACAGATGGACCTAGGAAGTTTTCTTTGAAGCAGTGGCTATAATTGCAACACACTTCATTTTTACAACACTTTCTAACATTGTAAAATCAATGATTTTTTTGAAAAAAAATCACTTGATTTAAATCAATGATTTTTTTTAAAAAATCACTTGATTTAAATCACGATTTAAATCATGATTTAAATCAAGTCGATTTAAATCAACGAACCCTGAAAACTTATGTATTAAACTTATTTTAATCAACTTTACAAGCACTAAGAAAGCTCAAGGTTACTACGTAAAATCTTTTTCTTGCCTTTGTGATTTGTCCCAAGACGTGGAAGAACTCCATCCCTTCTAAATTCGTTGTGTCTCCTGCAACAACAAAAATATGTAGTACTGCACATTTATACACTTAATCCAGCATGAAAAATTACTTCTATTTCATTGAAAAAATATTTTTCATTCATTTTAACAAAAAAAACATTGTTTTTTAATTTTGGTTAATATATAAGATCGTTCTTTCAGGCTTTACATTCCATTCAAGAAAGTCGTGCCTGAAAGCAACGAAAACACAAAGTCCCTAATTTTTACCATTAAAATAAGTCACTTATAGATCAAAAATTAATTACCGAGAAATCTGAGCCTTTCACCAAACAGGTACAAGTTGTGTTCTTCAGTGTTGTCGTCGATGCTCACAGTGCCAGAAATGGTTCCCCCTTGGGCATATGTATTTAGCGCTCCAAAGAGACTGCAACGATTGATAGATTAATTACATTCTACAAACTTACAAATGGATTTTGACATTAGTAGCAAAAAAAAAGAAGCATAAAAAATTTGGCTGGTCTTATTAATGGTTTGTTTGACTGGATGTATGCCACAAAAACCTTGATGATCCAAACAATTGTTGTGATAATAAGCGTGCTCCAAACTGTTGTGATATTAAACCTGCACCAAACAACTGTTGTGATAATAGCATTAACATAACAATCAAGATCAACCATTCAAGAAATAAAACGTTTCCTATGTGCACATATACCAATGAGAAAATCAACGATATAAACGTACAAGGTCACAAAATTGTAAAACACATGGGAAAGGTCAAGAACAAACTTTCATTTACTGAAGGTAAGTTCTCAGGAGAACAAATTCTTGAATTCTGAATCGTAATTGAAGCTTTTAAAAATATTTCTTCATTGAAAAAAGGGTTCCTTCACATGTAATATTTTTGTGGTTTGTGCATTGGTAACGTTGTTTTTATCCTTTATTTTTTCTGCACAAAGTTAAACGCTTGACTTCTTACAGTGTATGCTACTGAAATGCAAATTATAACAAATTATATAAATTGTATTCGTATGCATGCACAGGTACTCTGTGTAATTATATTCGTATATATACGCAGGTAGGAAAACTATCTTATTTTTTGAAGTATCTACAAAAAAAACTAAGTTTAAAAGCGCTTTTAGGAAGTTTGTAGCAAGAAAATTCGTAATCTAGTATACTAGCTTCTGCATTATCGCAAGATTTTTAGAATTTTTCTTAAGTTATCCTAAGAAAAAGCTTTTTTTCCCCAATTCATAGTTTTATCTAAAAATTTCAGGAATACTCTTTTGTCAACTTCTCTCAAAGTAATGCACTCAAAATGATTATTACTATGCCACTTACTTTTCAAGAGGAGGAAGAGGATCTTTCCAGTTCTCATTGGACAGCCCTCCAGCTAGCAAACCTGCATCGATGTCATGTTGAAAATCGAAGGAATCTGAAGATGCTCTCCATCTAGAAAGAAAATACAATTATTTTAATCTTTGTTTTTTGAGCCTGGATTGAATAGATTTTTTTAACTTAATTTTCATTACGGCGATTCACTTCCAAAAATAAAAAGTGAAGAAAAACGCTTAATTGTACTTACAGAAATGCAAATTTCACATGAACCATTCTATTTAAGCTCGGATCATCGTCTGATGTTTCCCTGCAGAAGAAAAAAAAGGGTAATTCATGATTCTTTCTACTAAAAATAAATAAACAACAAAATAGTTATTTCTTAAACTATCATATTTTCAAAATAATCAAAATGTTCGTAAACACGTTGTAAAAATAAAGAAGCGAGGAGGAGATATATAGTAGTTCTCAAGACGAGAACCCTTACTATGAAAACTAGAGTCGCATTCTCGTTTGACACCAAGATACTTGCCTCGAGTGCCACCGAGGCAAGAATATCCATTGTATAAAAAAGTCTACATCATAAAAAAGTGAAATCTATGAAAACAACTACAACTTTGAAGAAAAACTCGACCGATATACACTTCTCCTTGCAAATATTTTTTTCCCACCTGTGAACGCCTGTCTTCAGGTACAACCTATATCTATGCGCCTTCTGTAAAAGCTGCGCAAACTCGGTAAATAAATAATTATAATTCCGTAAAGGTCATTCTTTTTTTTTTCTTTCTTTGACCTTGGCTATTGTTTTGCTAGAGTGGTGCAACCTTTACCAACAACGGCAACTCGAAGAAGAATACCTACTGATAACTATAAGTTTCTCGCTGTAGTACAGAGATTTTTTTTTCCTATAGTGCAGATTATTATTTTATTCAAAAATTGTTGTCACTCGATTTAAATGTTCTTGATTCTTTTTCACTTTACTGGTTTTTTAGTTCGCTCAATTTACTTTAAAAAGATGGGCGATGAATGAAAAGCTGCGAAAGTGACCATATTTCAGTACCATGTAATGCTGAAGTATCAAGCAAGAACTAAAAAAATGCATTACTGATTAATCCTTGAAGAGAAATATGTTCATACTGAAATTTGGGGTACGACCTATCTTTTTGACTGAACATAAAAGGTGCTCAAAACTCTCTGAATCAAAAATGATTCCATTTGGCATCAGTAGAATATTGAGATCGAGATTTGTCTGCTCAAAGATAATTCCGACTGAAACCGTTTCGGACGAACCCGTGGCTCCACTTGGAATCTTACGAGCCGAAATTGTCAAGGAATGAATTAGGTTTGCCTTTAGAAGAAAAAGAAGTTAGATGAATATTCACTCCTCTCACCTAAGCAAGCCGTTGAAGAAGATCCTCCACAATCTCATCGGCATGATGTAGTGCATCTGTAATCCACCACAGGAGAAGGTCTTCTTGTCACTACTGGACTGCTGATATCCGCTGGTGTCCCTCAGTCGATATATCTTTCCGTTCTTCAACTTCAAGTAAATCCAAGCGCCTGCCTCGTGGTTAGTGGAACGGGCTATCCGCGCAACCAGACATTCAGATTGGGAATTGACGCCATAAAAGAACACCTCATCTGCTCCCTGGAGAGAAATTAAAGTGGAACTTAATTTTTAAAAAAGCATTTTTCCACCTTTTCGAGTGAAAAACATAATCAGACATCTAAAACCATTGTGCGCCATGTTGTTCGACAAACACAGCCTGCGGGAATCCCTGATGGCCTAGGTATAACATTATTACTATTTTGACTAAACCATTCTTTTTCGGTTTTGATGTCTGGATTGGTATCTTATTCTGAAAGAGGATTCGGTTTTCATATCTAAGGTTACAAGTGCTTATTTGTACAGGCAAATGTGTGTTTGGCCTTTGTGTGTTTGGCTCCAACGCAACAATGCCAAATTGACTTTTCCACCGTAGTAGATTTTTTTTCACCTAATCAAAAAACCAACAACAAGTGATTGAATCGTGTACATTTCAACCCCTTTTTCTAACCAGTGTTAATATTTTTTAATGATTACGTAGACTCCTAAACTGATTTTTTCACGTCTTTAAAAAGAGAAAAAAGTCAATTCATTGCAGTGTTCCAGAACATATCCAAATCACACATTCTTCGGGAAACGAGCCTCCCCTTAGACATCCTACTAACTCTTTTAATAGCAAAGGAGTTAGATTGCTAATCACTGGCATAATTTGTAAACGATTCGTTTAATCACTCAGCTTATTGAAACATTAAAAACTGACCTTCCTTTATTTTCCCCCCAAGAGAAAGTCTTTTGAGTAATGCAATATTTGCATCCAATACATGAACTTCACTTAACTTACTTAGCATTAACTGAAGCTGCTATCACAAGCAAAACTCTTTTGCTGCAGGTTTTCGTTTAATAAACTTTTCCTTATTACTTTACACTACGGATATATTACTTAAACAATCTTCCAATTTCGGACATAATTTTCTAAAAAACTGACTCAGATATTGGTCTTTAACAAATAAGAATAACTGTGGTGTCATATTACCCAGAATACAATTACAAACATGACGATCAACAACAGGATCTGACCCGCACTGTTAGAAATTTCATCATGAAATTACGGTTAAATGACCGGCAGCAGTCTGTCCATCTAATTCACCGTTAAATTTTCGGTTTGGAACATTTTTCTATATTTACGGGACCTAACCATTTCCAATCAGCTTAGTTAAAAAGCCGTAAATACAAAAGTTTACGATTTTATAACCATTTAAAAATGGTTTCAAAACAAAATTTTTCCCGTTTTTGAACCATTTCGAGGCGTAGAAACCGTAAACGAAGCTTGCGGGAGTCGAACCCGGGTGTATGGTATACCAACGTTGCTCTCTAACCATTCGGCCATCTGCACCACACACAGCGGATGTTTATTTATCAATAAATCTTCCTTTTCAACAGGAAAACTGCATTAAAATTGAGATTTCAGTTTTTGATAAGATCCAAAGCCCTCTTTGGTGTAAATTTACTGTATATTGACGAAAATCGTTTTATTTGCAGCAAAAATTAAAATACAAACAAGCTTCAGCAGCTCAAATTATGGGTTCCCTCATTCGTAAACAGTTCGGGAATACGATGTCTCCAATTTTTGATTTCCGTGTGTATGTGTTTCTATTTAGTAATCACTGCTTAAGCCACTTTTTTTTTTCTTTTTTTATATACACATGCAGATTTGAACTGATAAATCGTTATTCATATTTTAACAACAACATACGACCGGTAAGGTTTCGCAACGAAGATGGACGCCCAATTCTTATTGAGCGCTTGAAAATTACGGTTAGTTAAACGTTCTTTAGGATAAACAGCGAATAAACGATTTTTTTCACAATCAGCGGTTTGAGTACCATCTTTTTAATGGTTATTCAACTGTTGTAATTAAATATGGTAAAATAACAATCAAATAAATGGTTATTTTACTATTTTCTTACGGAAATTTTTAACAGTGCAGTTAGGCTGGCGCTAGTCAATTTATCGATCCCCAATGAAGATCAGTAGATCAGTAACCTTCTTATATCCTTCGCTGCTGCCGTAACAAAATGAAAATGACATTAAAGTGAGGGAAATTTTCTCTAAACTCCATCAGAAAACTGATTTCAAAGCTCACTTTTAATTTCGTGCCGAACTTTAGGTTTCATTTTACGCTTGAATCTGGTCTTACCAACGTGATAACCTTAATGAAGTGGGAACCGTTTGAAAAGTTATTTGAATGAAATGATTAACGTTTGAAATAAGGAGAAAGCCTTTCCCGCTACAAGGACATTTTCCTGTTTTTACATTAAAAAAAAATTTAAAATAAAAAGATTGATCCAGCTATCTTTTTCTGAACTCGGGGATATTCCTAAGAACGTTATTGAAAGCACTGCACACTCATATTAAAACAAAACTCATGTTATGTGACATCCATGAATCGATTTAGTACTTTACAATCTTTATAACAACAGCGCTAAAAGTTACTTGTATGAGATGGGATTCTGGATGAGGGGATTCCAATTGGCATTCTTCATCTGGATATATGAATCCAACCTGAACGGGATCGTGTTCGACTGCTAGGTTGTAGAGATCGAATCTTTTCTTCTTCGTCCATCTTTGATACTTGATTATAAGATATGAAAGAAGCCATTTATAACTCTTCTGGAAACCTATAAAGAAA
This sequence comes from Octonoba sinensis, assembly GCA_038502835.1. NCBI lineage: Eukaryota > Metazoa > Arthropoda > Arachnida > Araneae > Uloboridae > Octonoba > Octonoba sinensis. The sequence goes on along the minus strand of CM076599.1, from coordinate 102,367,237 downwards.
GGAATTTATTACAAAATATTTCCAATAATATATCTCCTAAAATTCAGGGCACATGCATAGCAACCTGTAGCAAAAACGTTAAATTCTTGCACATTAACTCTTTAAACATCCTCATAACAAATGTAGTAAATGCTTGAAGTGTACAATGTTCCATTGATTCATAAAAAATTGAAAATCTTATATATTTAAACGAGCAATTATTGTATATTTATGTATATATTTAGAGTTTTCGAAAACAGCTCTAACGATTTGGACCAAATTTTGTATTTAGGTCAGGTTTTGTTTTTTAAGTTTACCTATGTAGGTGTCTTCCCCGAAAAAACGCGAGTTTCCACAAAATACCCATTTTTTTAATAACGCCATTGAGATGCTTGTAAGAATGAACAAACGTCATTTGCTATAGATATTTTATTTCAATTGAGGTTGAAATACATTGAGTGGCAACACTTAATTTTTAATTTACCTTTCGTTGATTGAAATTCGTTGTGTTACCATTTGTGCAATTTAAAATGCCATGCAAACCCATTGAAAAAAAACGTTAATAATGCTGCTCGTAATCAGGTCTATGAAACGGTGTAAGACTCATTGTGACAAGTATAAATAATAACATGATAAAGGCAAAAATCGTTATTGTGAACAATCTGGCAAGGAAGTACACATGCATGTACCTATATTCACTTCTTGGGTACAACTTTAGTGTAGAGGCCTGTTACCGAATTTTGGAGAAGAAATTGTTGATTACAATTGGCAATTAGTTGTTTCGTGTTTAATGTGTGGAACTCGGTAGGTTCTTGATATATCACTCTTTTGGCGACATCTTTCTTCACCAACCAAAATAAATTTGCAACCGGTCCCTATACTAAAGCTGTTCCTTTGTCATGACAGTGCACACATCTCAAGGTAAAACTTTCGAATTTGTTGGAGTGGACTTAAGTTCATCAGTTTTTATCCATGGCATGTTGTTTCTAGAATTTTCCAGAGTAAAGCGACTAACTACGTTAAAAGTACTTCTCCAAAATGAAATTCATCGAAGTACCCGTAACATAGTATGAAGAACGCATTGCATTAAGACCCGATGACATCATCGTGATGCTGATGAAACATTTATACGTATCTATTCTATATATCTATCGTATCCTCGTATCTCGGAGACAGCTCTAATAATCGGAGTAAATAAAAATTTTTATTTTGTAAACACTGTACTTTTCCAAATATATATAAATAAATATTTGTTTTCAAAAAAAAAATTTTTTTTGAGGAAAAAAAAACAAAAAATACTACCGAGCTATAAGCTCGGTCGTCGAGGTACTTTATTATAATGTAAGGAAAACTTATGAACGAGAGGTATGATTACATGGTAATTTTCCGTTAAGAAAAAAAGTCTATATTATTTTTTCCCTTCTGACAGAAAAATAAATTTTTATTCACTAGTCACTAATAGAAGTTAAAACTCAAACAGTTCACTAAGTCAGTCTTGCGATCAAGCGGGTCATTTAGGGATGGGGTCAGGAAGGAAGAAATTTCACCTTCAGGTTTTCAATGTACGAGGGTCATTCTAAAAATAAAGAACGTTTTTTTACCTAGACATGTTTATTTAGGATAACCTGATATAGTCAGGATAACAGCATATTTTGATATCTTACCTATTTTTCTAAGAGGTAGACCTAAATATTTATGCCTAACACAGTCCTTTTTTTCGAAAATCGAAATCTTTACGTTGAAAGAAATCTAATTTTAACTTCAAAACTGCAACTTTTTGATGCTAGGTAGGCAGTTATCTGAACCCATACCGTCAAGAAGAAATAATATAAAAATTTTGAAAAAAATATATTATTCAAAACAAAGTTTAATTACTCAGTCACAAAAACCAAAATTTAAAAATACGCATAAATTAATTTTTTGCAATCATTTCAGTTTTATGGAGCAGTAGAAACGTAATGAGATTGAGCCTTCTGTTTGCGCTCCTCAGGGCTCAATTTTGAATAAATCAATATGAGTTTTGAAATGCAAAGAGAGAGAGAGAGAGACCGGTATATTTATGCTTATCAGAGCCCTTTTTTCGAAATAGAACCTTTTTAAGCTGGAAAAATCCTATTTAAACTTCGAAACTGCAACATTTTAATACAGCTTCCTTAATCCGTAACGTTAATAAGAAAGGACTTCAATAAAAATTTTGAAAAGAATATATTATTTAGAGGAAGGTTAATTAATTTGATCACAAAGAAACAAAATTTTAAAATATGCATAAATAAAGTTTTTGCCATCCTTTCTGTTTTATGGAGCCGTAGAAACGTGGAGCTCTGAACTTGATAGGTACTTAACGGTTAATAATAAGTTCGCCAAGACTCAGCAGAAACATCGCCAAATCACATAACAATGCAATTTTCTCGAACGAATTTGGTCGGTGATTTATTAACAGCTCATTATATTATTTAATTTATTGATGGCTCATCCAGATTATGTGCAATTTTTTCGTTTCTAATGAAAGTTATTTTATGCTTTGCTACGACGAATAAAATATATGTAAATTGCCGATGAAGGAAGTAATTTTAATGTTTAAATAGTTTTTGTGCTATTAGTTTGTACGTGGATGTGCCCGGCCTCAGGCAATCTCTCTCAAATTTTGCATTATTCTCCAACGGGAAAAGGATGGGAAATCACTTGACACATATTCATCACTCTCTCTTAAAAAACAGATAACTTTAGTTAAGACTCCCCATTTGAATATGAACAACAAAATTGGTCCTGAATATTCTCTATTTGAATAAGGACAACAGTCCCTAAATACTCCATTAGATAAAGAGTAGAACTGCCCTAAAACCCTCATTAGATTAGTGCAACAGTCCCAAAAAGTCTTCATTAATTTCTTTCTAACTCGAAATCAAAAGACAATAGTATTTAAAATGTGTGCATGCTAAAAAACGAACCTTTGTTTAAAGCAATTAGGAGCTGGAACCACGAAAAATCCAAAATGCCTTCAAACCAACATCAAAATACTCTGAACCAGCGAAAGCCTGTTAGTTCAAATTGTTCTGAACATCAATGAATACTATTTTACAGTTCAAGTGAGCGACTTTTGTCAGGAGACTTTTCGATGGGAAGGTTGTTCCTGACATTCGGAATCTCACGAAGTTTCTGATACTATAAAAATATCTATACATTATGTAACCAGTTCCCCCAGGACTTAGCTTAGGGGGGGAATCAAGGTTTTCAGAAGGGAGGCATTGGATATTGATTTTGTCGGACATCCAGTGTCCTTTCTTTGACGTATCGGAACCGGATATCAACTCTGGTTTTTTTAAGTTTGTAAACTATCTGCCTATTATTGAACATTTTAAAGTTTTTAAATCAGATGTATCTTTTTAATTCGCATGTATTTTCGAAACAATTCTTTATGCTTTGAAAATCAAAATTTTCGTTTGAGCGGAAGGTTTGCTTCTCCTCTCCGGATATCCTACCGGACGTCCATTCTGCTATACCGTATCACAGGATTTTTATTGCATACGCAAGACTCCGGATATTCAATGCTTGGGGGGGTTCCGTTCGTTTATCCCCATCAGTGCCCATCCGACCAAGCACAAAAGATGTATTTTTCGATTCCAAAATGTTGTGTGTTATGTAGAAGAAGACTAAACCAGTTTAGCCTGCAATGAGCAAGCGAAGCAAATCGTTCCGAGGAGAGATCCGAAGAAACATTTCCGGGAGTTGGTTAGCGATAGCGAGCAGGGGGCGGTAGCCCCCTAGTGCTGTAAAAATGTTTTATTCCATTATCTTGTATAGACATGCCTAAAGAAAAGAACGTTCTTTACTTTTAGAGTGATCCTCGTATTCATACATCCGTGCATGTACTTCATTGTTTTGCACGTGCATATTAACATATAGCTTTCGTCCTCCTTTGAAAACTTTTCCCTTGACGTGCCTGCTTGCCATAAAGGAACAATGTATATATTTAACATGAAATTATCGATGAAGCATGAAAACGCTGGATCAAGCTGTGCTTCATTCACTTGTCAAGAATTCAATTTTTAATCATACCCATTTTAAAATCGTAGCCGGGGCATGGTGGCGTAATGGTAAGGCGCAGGCCTCGTACTCCCAAGTTCGCAGGATCGAACCTGGCCCAAGTCCGTGGATTTTCAAAATGCAGAAAACCGACAGCGCCCATGTCATATGATTATGCAGCATGTAAAAAAATCCCTTGAGTATCCGCTTGGCGTGGATACTCTCGGCTAAAATCCTAGTGCAGTTTGCATCAATTAGAGCTCAGGGGACGCCATCTAGGGGAAACTAAGCCTCAAAAATTGCGCAATGATACCACACTCATTGTGATGCCGCTGAAGGAGTTGGCACCGATCTCTGGGAACGCACAAGGTTTGCAATGGTTAAGAACCCATACAGTCCATTAGGTAAAAAAATAAACTCTTAAATCAAGCTCATCCATATTTTAAAGAACTATTCATAGATTTAAACTAAATCATGCTTTAAAATGTTTCTTTCCTGCAGGACATAAAGTGTTCTTGTTTTAGTTTTTGTCTTATCTTTATGTCCGTATTTTGCCTTTTTTTCTCTCTTAAGCTTATGTTTTCAAAGTCACTTTTTCAGTTTATTATTCTCTTAATAAAATGCTATTACGTTAAAATTTCAAGTTTTGAATCTCACAACTTTTAAACCAAAATCCAGAATAATCAGTTTTGAAATTCAGAACCACGTCTCAACGTAAAAACGATGACTGTGCCTTCATTCGCTCAAAATTGGCTGACTGCTCACATTAAAAGTTCTGTTTTTTTTTTCTACGTACTCAGAAGTTTTAATTTTACTGTTTATAAGAAAGTAGTTATAAATAAACAGCGAATAAACAATAACAGCGTTCATTCACCATTTTTCTAAAAAGAAAATCATAAAAATCAGTATTTTTTCTAAAAAGAAAATCATAAAAATCAGTATTTTTTCTAAAAAGAAAATCATAAAAATCAATATTTTCTTCCTAAAAAGAAAATCCTAAAAATCAGTATTTTCTTCAAAAAAAATCCTAAAAATCAGTTATTTATCTTTCTTTTTGTATTTTATGGTATCCCAAATGCATGCATGGTACTGGAGTAGAAGTAAAGCTTCCCCATAATGAAGATTTGGTCTTTAAATGAAACTTCATTGTGCTTGTGCTGGTGCGGGCGTTATTTATTAATTATATCAGAAAGCTTTTCCTAATTTGCAAATACTGCAATAAATATTATGATTTTTTTATGTGTACTTTTCCATTATATAACAAAATATAAAAAATACATTTCTGCGAGTAATGTTCATATGCTAAAAATTTAAATAATTTAATGTTTAAAATATAGTTATTTTTTTTCAAAAAATAGATTTAAAATTTTTTTTTCGAAAGTAGTTGGAATTTTGAAAGTAGTTGTAACTAGTAGTTGGGAAAAAAAGTAGTTTAACTAGTAGTTAACTAGTTCAAAACAAAAGTAGTTACAACTACTAGTTAACTAGTAGTTGCCACTAGTAGTTAACTACTTCTAGTTAACTACTGCCGAACACTACCGATAGCTTATTCCGATTTCCTTACTAAGAGAAAACTGCATCGTGCTGCCATCTACACAATTGTTTCTATAGTGAAAACGACTAATAAGCAAAACATTTCTCTAGCATTTTGAGTGAGGCATCGCTAGAGTTGCAATCTCCGTTAAAAATTAGTGTAAACGCGAATTTAATTTAACCCTTCTTTCTTCGTTTTAATTTATTTATCTTCCGCGCTTTTTATATATATATTAAAGTGGCAGCGCCCTTTTTTCCAGTTTCGTTAAAACTATTGTTTTGACGATGATTATGTTGGATATAAATAGATATTTTTCACAAACAATTAGATTATATAGTAAATAATGTTTTTATTTTACAGCTTATTATAGCTTAGAGGATTTTTTTCCGAAATTTTTATATGTTTATTATTTATTCATTAAACTTTACTGTTCTACCTGATAAATATCTCTTTGATTTGATGTGCATTTCCGGTTCCTGGGAGAATTGTATATTTATAATGTATTTAAAACAGCGATCATTTCGTATGACCGCCGGGCTTACTAGTTTTGTCATAACAGTTGTCAAATCAGCATGCGCACATAGCTGTATTAAAGTGACTTAGCCGACTAAGGTAACCATCATAAAACTACTAACGATTGTAACTTTTCCATTGCTTTATTCAAATCGAGGAATGACATAAAAGCAAAGAATGAGATCGTGTATAACAATGAATACCTTAATCCAGGAAACTAGGAAAAAACTTTCGTTCATAGAACGTGAACTTTACGATTTACATCTTTCTGTATCTAATTCTAATTTCGATTTTGGGTCTATTGATAGAATGTCATGGGCAAGAGCTCTTCGTTCATCCGACAGTCACAAAATTACTTTAAATAAGAAATTTACTAAGTTGTGTAACGATTCAAATGTTCCTGTTCCGGCTGATTTGCCTCTTGTTAATAGGAACACGGTTGTAAATCTTTCGAAATTTCCTTTGAATAGTAATGAAATTAATGCTCTGAAATGTAATAACAATTTTGCTTTGGCTAAAAAGCCTTCTTTTTCTGAACTTATTGCTCCGGTTGAAAAAGCTTTCAAATTTAGTGTCTTAACTTCCACTCAAAAAGAGTCGGTTACGCATCTTATTGCTTCCAATGTTGATTTCAACTCAAAAGTTCCTAATACTGGTTTTACCCATTCTGTGAAACGATGTGTCAATAATTTAGTTTCCAATTCTGATTTGGTTATTACCAAAGCAGACAAGGGTGGTCAGATTGTTGTTCTTAATAAATCATCTTATGTTGAAAAAACTGATGACTTAATTGCTTCTGGTCCTTATTCTGAAATTTATAAAGATCCTAGTGACAAAGAGTTAAAAGCTATTTCTTCTGCTGTTAAGTCTGTTCATTCTATTCCTTTGATTGCTAAACGATCTGTGCTTCCTTCTGTTGCTAATTGTGCGCGTTTTTATGCTTTACCAAAGGTACACAAGGCAGGTATTCCTTTCAGACCAATTGTTTCCAATATTGGCACTGCTTCATATAAACTTTCCAAGTATTTAGTTTGTGTTTTCTCCACTTAGGAGTCAGAATGTTTTCACTGTTAAAAATTCCACCGATTTTGTTAAGAAACTTCATAACTTCGTTCCGAATAATTCAGTTATGGCCTCTTTTGATGTTAATTCTTTGTTTACTAATGTTCCTGTTGATGGCGCTTTGACTTGCCTCAGGAAAAGGCTTTCTGAATTCCATTTTACTTCTGTGGAAATTGAGGAATTAGTTTTCCTTACTCGTGTGTGCTTGCAACAGAGCACTTTTGTATTTAATGGTAAATTCTATGCTATGGTAGATGGCCTGGCTATGGGAAGTCCTCTTAGTCCAATTTTAAGTGATTTCTATATGCATTATTTTGAGGAAAAACTGTTCCAGAAATTGCAATTTCAATTTTATGTTCGTTATGTGGATGATTGTTTTGTCCTAACGGACAGTAACTTGTTAGGTATTGATGATGCTCTTTCTATTATGAACTCCATTGATCCTAATATCCAGTTTTCTTGTGAGAAAGAACTTAATAGTAGCCTCGCGTTTCTTGATGTCTTTATTTCTAAGAGTGAGTCTGGTTTCACTACTTCTGTCTATCGTAAACCTTTCGCTGTTTCTTTACCTCCTCACAGACTGTCGTCTCATCCTCCCAACCAAAAATATTCGGCTTTTAATGCTCTGGTTCATTGTGCTATTAATATTTGTTCTTCTCCTGAGCTTCTCAAGATTGAACTCAACTATCTGAAAGCTGTAGCTGTTGATAGAGGATTTTCTCACTCTTTAATTGATTCTATTCATAACAAACTTTCTAAGAAAACTTCTGGTCCCAATAATGTGGTTTCTAGAAAGAATTTGGTTGTGTTACCATTCTTTCATTCTGTCAGTTTCCGTATTGCTAAAATCCTAAAAAGGTTTCAATTTCAAGTCGTTTTTGCTCCTAGTAACAAACTTTCCTTCTCTTCTCTTAAGGATACTGTCGATCAACTTAACACTTGGGGTATTTACCAAATTAGTTGCCGTTGCGGCCTTTCTTACATTGGACAGACAAAACGTGCTCTGAAAATTCGCTTAAATGAGCATAAAGGTTATGTACGAAAGCAAGAGTTAAATAAGTCTAGCATTGCTCAACATTGTTGGAATTCCAACCACTCTTTTGATTTCAATTCTGGTAAAATTATTCAAAAATGCTCTTCCCCTTTAGAGCTTGACTTTTGGGAAGCTTATCATATTAACAGGAATAGTTCTAATTTGGTTAATGATTCTTCCTCAACTCCTTATTTTTCACAGGTATGGCATAAATTTCTTTAATTTGTTGTTCTTTCTAGCTTTTGTTGCTGTTTTCCTTTTTTGTGTCTATTTTTCTCCTTCCCCCCTCCCCTCCCCCTCCTTTATAGTGTACTTTGTTTTGCATTTTGTTTTGGTAGTTTCTGTACTTATTTTTATATCAATTTTATTTTATTATTTTTGCAATTTTTATGCATGCTGTCGTCTTTTTTGCTTTATTTTTATTGATATTCCTTTTTACTTCCTGTACTTTCAACTGGATTCGTTTTTTGCTCTCTTATTGGTGTCTTCCTGCTACTTCTACTTCCACTTGCTGCCTTTATTCTCATTGGTTTACAGATAATTCTTAGGCTATATAAGCTTTGTTTTTGTTGTTCTGTGTGCTTCATTTGGATGTTTTGCATCTAGAAGCTCCCTGTCGCATTGAAAAAGGGATTCCATGCAATCCCGAAACAAATGTCTGCATTTTATTGCTCATTTGTGCTTTAAATTAACGTGTAATTATATTATTATTATTGTTTACTTGCACAAAGTTAAATTATTTTTATAATGAATACCTTATCATATTTTGTTTTTAAAAAAATCTGAAATCTTTAAAAAACATATAAGTGAAAAGGTTTGTTTTTATTAACATTTATTTCAGTTATATCATACCCCTCAGGCACAGTGGCGGACGCAAGAATAATTTTTGGAGGTGGCACCAGGGAGTATCAAGAAGTTTTCCCTCGTAAAAGTTTTCATGAACAAGTTCTCATGCGGATTTTTATGTTTTTATTATCTCTTAAAACCAATTTATCGACATAGAAGTGCAAAAAAAAAAAAAAAAAAAATGAGTAAAAAGGTATTTAATGTACTTATTACCAATTTTTTTTTTACTTCTTGGGAGGGGCACATGCCCCCCTGTGCCTCCCCTCCCTCTCTAAAATCCGCCACTGCTCAGGCAAGTACAATCTCCTTTCGTAACAACTCTCTTTAGGTATTCAAAAAACAAATCAGCCAAAAGTCAACCATTTGAACGCGAAGTTCGCAACCAAAATATTCAAGAATGATAAAGCGTGGAGGAAATAAAAATATGCAGCTCGGGCAAAAATTTATTGCGCTTGTCAAACGTAGCAGACCGCACTTTTTACCTCTATCGGTTGTTCACATTGCGGTTGATATCCGTATCTGTATTACACAAAAGTGACCCAATTTTTTCCCATCACAATTTATCTCAAAAAAATAATAATAAATAAAAGTATAGTTCTTGATAGCGATATCATACTTTCCCTTTTGTTACGCTAGACATAAATGCGTACAAAATTTTCGCTGTCATTTTCTCTATTGTTCGAATGCAGCGAAATAAATGATAAAGAACGTTCGAGAACACACCAATAGGCCATGTGTTATTTTTGACGTTTTTCTAAAAAATATTGCCGAACAGGTGCGTTTTCTCTCATTTTACATTAAAAGCTTGTATAAAACATATCTGAACTTATTTTTACGGAAGTGTTGACATGAATATCTATAACATCATATGCATTACAAGTGATTTAAATAGTTAGTTTCATATTTTAAAATAATAATAATAAATCTTTTAAAATTTGCTTTTTAACAATTTGAAATATTGAAAAATTCAACTTACTTACATGAAACTTTTATAAAACAATCCAAAGCATCACAACACTTATGGATATAATTTCGTTCTCTCATTAAAACGTTCAATAAGCTGATATTGAAAACACGCATAAAAATAGTATATGTACGTAATTATAAAACTATTTTTCGTAAATAATTCTATGAACAGTAATGTGACACATTATCCGGTCTGACGGCAAATGCTATTTTTGTCTGAAAATTATATTTATGTTCTTCCGGCTTCTTTCACTTTTTAAAAGAATTTCATAATTTTAGAGATTATGAACGCTATTAGGGAAAAAAAGAAATTAATAGCAGTAAAAAAAACAAGAAGTATCGTCTAGAACTATACAAGCATACTTTCCCATGTACACCAATATCAAGTTGATAATCTAGCTCTCTCTCTCTCTCTCTTTCTCAATTAGCTTTAGTTCTTAATAGCTTCAAATATACCTTTTTAACGGTTTATACATATTCATTCACTCATTCATTTATTCATTCATTCATTCACTCAAGTATTTATTTATTCAGAAATGTTCTCAAAAATCCCTATTATCAAAACGTTTCATGGGAAAATAAGGCTCGCTTAGTTCTGGATGAACTTCGTATCTGTACATGTTCTGCGGCCTAACATCTTAGCGATAAAGTTTGCTCCAAGCAAATCCGTCAGTTAGATTGGGATTTATATAGGATTGAAATTTCCACGCAGCAGCGCTGTCCCCCTGCGTCCCCCTACCTTTTTATGTTAATACAAGGATCCCCTCACATTTATTAAATTTTAACATGAGCGTCCCCTCACTTGTAATTTCAATTACTTACCTTCGAATGAATAAGCGTCCCCCCCCCCCTTTTTTTTCTTTTTTTTTTCAGGACTACACCACTGCCACGCAGCCGCAATTGTTAATTTTCTCTTTAATTGTTCAAAATTGAACAAAAAATTTTCAAATCAATCAATGTTTCCGGTTGAAAGCTTCTTTCAATAAGCTTGTTCAAAGAAACTTGGATCTTATGCCCAGAGTTTACATAATTTGCTTCATTTTTGCCCATAAGCGCCAATGTTTAAAATTTTTGAACTGTTCAAAATAAAAAGAAAAATTGTTGAAATGAAAAGGAGATGTCTTCGCCGAGATCTCGAATGCAAGAAAACATCTATCGAATCGGACAATTCCCTCAAAATTTATTAGGGGGGGGAGGGACAGACAGACCGACAGACACACATTTTCCCCATCTCAAAACGCTACCTGCAACTTTTTTATTCTTCAATATTTATTTAATTAACTTATTTTTGATTTTATCTTATTTTTAACGATATTTTTGCGATACATTATGCCTTCTTTCATTCAATTTTCTATTTTATTAGTTTTACAGAAAAGTAGGCTAAAAAATGATATGGCAATTAATGTTTTCGAACTCAGTTAGTTTTCACCGTCATTTTGCTTAGTGTGGAACTGAATGAAAGGTAATCGGATCTTATACAATCATGGCGCTGATAATGAAGTTCTATCAGACTATTCAGAAGAAGAATTTTTATTGCATTCAAAAAAAAAAAAAATCAGGATTCGTGCTTCCCATCTAAATTTTTTTTTAAATGTCTATTTATTGAGACATTACCATGCATTTAACAAATCGGTAACCAAACAAAAAATATCTGAATTTTGCTAGATATAAGAAATTTCTTTCTGGAGACTCTTAGAACTATAAATGTCGCTTTATAGCGAAGTTGTATTTACAGCAATATTCAGCCTAATCTTGAAACCTCCTCCTTGAGCATTCCGTGTGTTCAAGAACTTCAACACATCACTCTCTGAAAAGTCCCCAGCTTCAGCGCATCCATTTTCCTCAAAATGAACAAAAGGTTCGTCCAAAATTAAATACGTTTAGTTTCCCTCTTGCCAACATCGATTTTGTGGACACCGGTTATAATGTCTTCAATTCAAGATTATTGAAGAAGCCTCATCAAGAATGTTCTTGATTGTTTTTTTTTTTTTTCTTTTAATAGTCTAAAATTTGTAAACAAAATAAAACGGAGTTTTTATGTAATAAAAGAAAACTCATTCTCTTTGTTACTCATCATATATCAGTAAATTGTAACTATTAAATGAGGGTTTAGAGGGGACATGATTCAGTTCTTTAAATTCATTAAAATGGGAAATGTTGATGGGCTGCAGTTATGCGCTGAAGGTAGAACCAGCTAGGTCATTGGTTTAAGCTTTTCAAATCTCAGGCTAATCCTGAAATTAGGAAAAATGACTACTTCAATAGGGTTGTAGGCAGTTGGAATGGTTTTCCGGAAGCGACAGTTACTTGCAGTGGGGTAAAAACTTTTAAGAAGGCTCTTGATGTTCATTGGGAATTGTTAGATTGACTAGGACCAACCTAGCTGGGCCCTGTGCTTGTTGCTGGTCGTTACTTTTGTATAAATGTTTTTAAGAAGATGTTTTGAAAAGTTAGCAACATTCTAACAATGTACATTTACAGACAAAATGTAATACATTTACCGACAAAAAAGAAAAATAATAAAATCTTTAAAAAAGGGCAGGAGGAAGCAAAAAAACTCATGTCGAAGTTTTTAGCAGCACAAATGTGCCACTAATACAAAAAATTATTTTGAAATAAAGAAGCAGTTAAAATATTTTTTAATTTTTTGCGATCAATTAATAAAACTAAGTAGCATTAGTAGTAAATAACAAAACTCGTTACTTCTTTTCAATTGTGAATTGAAACTAAAATTGCGACAGTTTTTAAAGTTCCGTAAATGAATAATAAAATAATAATAATATTTTTAAAAAACAATAACAAAAATGCATTGCGATATGAAAAAAATCATTTATCTCAAAAGTAAACTCGTTGTTTCCTACATTTGTAAACGTTCAACTATTACTAACTTCATAAGTAGAAACTGCCCTATCAAATAGCTATCAATGTTTTTAAATTTTTTGCTTTTAATACTCTTTTTTATTTCATACAACAAGAAATATATTCATCGATTTCTAAAATTTTTCAGTCATCAGTTTCTTAGATAAAATGCTTTGAATTTCATCCACAAAAGCTAATACTTATGAACAGTAATAACAATGACAGCCTTAAATGAACAAATAGAATAATCTGTTTATCCATATAATTTTTAATCAAGAGTTCTTTTTGGCTAAGTTTATCTGAACTAAACTGCCTGTTCGGTCAGGAAATTTTTTCCAGTCATTTATTTTTAGTTATTTATTTTTTAACTACGTAAAGTTTTTTTTTAAAAAATTCTTGGAGAAAGTAAATAGGAAGAGAATTATTCTGATTAAAAAAAGGTGAAAAATGAACAATGAGATTGAGGTGTTTGTTCAGAAGAAAAAAAAATTCCCCAGGATAAATTCCTTAGAAGTTATGAAATATGAACAGAAAGACAGATACCTTCTAGATATCAAAATATACTTTCGTATTTTTTAATGAATTTTATGCTTTTATTTTTAGCATTTTATTTTACTTGAATTATACATGTTTTGTAAATTTGGCTTGTTATCGTTATTTTTAAGAGAAATACCAAAGTTTAAGGTAAAAATTCACGGACTTAGGCTATTCGCCAAGTGGTACTCTCACCTGTTGATTTGGTGATCAGAAAGTAGATCGCAGTGGCGATAGCGAGAAGAACGCCCATGCTGCCGGGATGACAGAAGATGAAGAAAAGCAGGAATGAGTTAGCAGGGAAATAATTGTTCGGAGGGGTAAGATAATGTTCAGAGATAAAAGCTAGGAACACTGATAAAATGTTTGGAATTCGAAGGTATCAACGTGAATGACAATTCAAAATACCATCGACTGATTGCATCACAACCTACTAATGTTCGTTTACTGAACGACTTTTATTAGCCATTATTTTGGGGAAATGGACTTCTGCTGTCCTTATGAAATCGAATATGAAAACTAAAGAAAGAGAATAAAATCCTACGTTGTTTTTTTTCTTTTTTTGCGTGTGTAGGTACATTTATATACATAGGTGCGTGCGTGGGGGGTGGGGGTACCAGGGGTATCGTGGTACCCCAATTAGCCCATGAAAACGAATGCTAATATGACACTGACAAAATGTTTTGTGTTTTAGAGTCATCGATTCCAAATCTCAGATGCATTTGAAAGGATTATTTTCGCTTAATTCATCAAAAGTTTTATGGATGTGCTCGACCCTCATTTTATAGGTGCAATCTGAACTCCAGCCCAATTGGTACCACCCCCATAGTTCAATGGTAACCCTATTTCTAAAGCTCTGCGCACGATGTTTATATATCAAGCTATTCACATAGAACTGATCAGAGACTTAACTTCAGAAACCACCGTATCATGGCTATTCTGTGGCGATTTTTTGCTCGTATGCAGTTAACATGTCAGGAAACACACCTAGTTTTAAGGAAGCACATTCAGAATTGAAACGAATGGTATCCTTATCAGCAGCAGTACTGGCAAGAAACAAAGATGAGGGGACACTTATATTAAAATTACAAAATCAATTGCTTTCCCTCGACTACACCTACTGATACATCATTGATGGAAAAAAAAATTCAGATGACTTAACATCAGACTCAATAACTTAAAAAGAGATGTGGAGACATATGAAATTCAATGTTAAATCAGTTAAATTAATTTCAAAATGAATTTTAATCATGTACACAAGAATTCATGACAGTAGTCGATTAAATGGAAAGTTCGTTCGGTAAATTCGCGTCCTTTAACTCCGACGACATCAAATTGTCATTCGAATAAAAGTGTATAATTTTAAAATTTAATTTTCATAAATCAGAAGCATTCGCGCTGAAGCAAATCACTTGCCTGAAGTTTATTAGTTAATCGATCTATTTAGAATCGCCAAAGGCGAGAGTTGAAAAGGCTCCCTCACCTTCAATATCATAATACTAAAGTATAGTTTACACTGTTTGTCGGAGAAGCGCTACGAATTACCCGATTGGTCAAGGACTCTTCCGGTAAGTGGGCGTACTTTGTCGGATTTAAAAACCAAACCTATGTTTATTGGTTGATTTCGGAAGACGGAAGTAATTATTTTACCAAAAACTTATTAACCAACCTCTTGATTTCAGATCACTTACTTATTTACAGCAACTTCCATTCAGCATGTATCATTCCTGCAAAGTAAAAGTGGCATTTGATCTACGATCAACTATTGCAATATTTTACATGAGGACAAAAAAATTAAAAAATCATAAAGTAAAGAGAGGGGAGAAAGAATCTCATCTCACTAAACATTTTAAATTTAATTTATTAAGAAAGGTTATGATTTTCCTTTCATTTTTACTCTTACAAATGTACAACAATAAAGTTACAACATCAGAGTTCCATGAATTAAATAAAATATATAATCCATATTTTTTTTTAAAATAAATACATTTGTATACATTTACAGTTGATTTAATAAGCAAGTCCTAGGCTTCACCGAAGAGAAGACACATAAGTATGTAACAAAAATAATGCATATTATAATACAAGGAAAATGAATAATGCATATTATAATAAAAGGAAAATGAATGATGCATATTATAATAAGAAAATGAATGATGCATATTATAATAAGAAAATGAATGATGCATATTATAATTACAGGAAAATGAAAGTAAAAAATAAAAACAGGAATGATTCTTATCAAAGATCAATATTTAACAAGCACTGTCCAGGTAAGCAATTCATTACAATAAAAACAAAAAGAAAGGGGGAGAGAGCATGGGTGATTCTCAGTGAAAAGAAATTTTTGGAACTTCACACAAAGTTTTCGGCAAAAGTATGCACCATTAACTTAAAATAAAGATTACATACGTACTTAAGTGAACATGCCCCCTGCCCCTCACCATCGAACACAGAACACGCAATACATACATACGTGTATATATTTTTATACATACATATATATAAGCTCAAAAAAAGAATGCTTTAAGTAATAATTAAATGAAAGGTCCAATATTAATACCAAGAGTCGCTTTTTTTCCCCCGAAACGTTATCATATTGTCTTGAAAGTCTTAAAAGCAATACAAAATGTTTTACGTGTCTGAAAAAAGATCGAAAAGTACAGATATTATTCGCCAAAAAAATCTTAAGATTAAAAAATTGAAAAATTTTCGGAAAACCGATTTTTTTTTTTTTTTAATTTTCAGAACAGGCCCTTGAAAATTTTCGGAAATGAGGGAGAATTTCAGATCAGAATACTCTCTGGGAGAAAGCTTTCATTAAGAAACAAAAGTTATCATTGTTATATATTAAAATTGGAGAGTTAACAAACGTATGTAACTATTTATGGTGCGCTATCGCCTCACAAACAGCAGGGAGTTAAGAGTTGAGTGAGGCATCAAAATGTTTGAAATTTTGCAAGGAAGCTCTTTTGCCTACTCTCATCACTGTGGGACTTTAATTAGCGAAGATATTAATTAAAACGCAATAATTTTTAAAGTGCCGTTTTATTTTATTTGCATTGTTGCCATTTCAACAATACAGCTGGCATTTTAACAAATGAAATTTTTATCATCCATTCTCGCATTTTGAGGAATCACTACATTTGCTCTTCATTAAATTGTTGTGTATGAATAAATATAGGGAAAAAATATCCTTTATTGATAGTCTGCGAAAGTATTAACATGTGTGAAGAAATGGCCATAATCGAGTGAGAGATTTACCTACCATTTCTGATAAATCTGTAGCGCAGACGATATTTTCGAATCAATGGGCTTTTAAACAATTGTGCCTACATTTTCATATGCATTATTGTGTTTGTGTGTATATTTGCAAATCATCTTTCTGCAAGAATGAGCAATATTTGAGATAGCCAGGGCAACACAGTTAATTATGTATAAAATATAGATTCCCTTACATGGTTTGATAAAATACCTTTTTTGGAAAAGGTAGTTTCTAGATACCTATTGAAAGACTCATTCATGGACTGAACTTTAATTCACGTAAACATCCAAATGCACTATGTTGAAATTTTGACTTTAAAATGTTATAATACATATTTTGTAAACATCTTGGATATATACTATTACTCTATAACAGCAAAAATTCCCAAATAAAATATTTTGTTTAAAAAAACATTTAGATTTTTTACACTTTTACACTTGAGTATTTTCCCAAGTCAAAATATTTTCTTTCAAAGGGGAATATAATTATGAAATTTTGTGGAACATGATTCCTCCCGCTTTTTAACAAAAAATTTGAAAAGGTCTTTTGATACATAATTACAGCATTTTCAAAGATAATAAATTGGAATCAACAGTGTAAGCAACAGTCAATACTATTAGTGAGGTAAAATAAAACTAAACATAGTAGTACATCTAATATTCAAAGAGAAATTACGTTTCATATAATTTTTAATGAAAAAAAATGACACATAAGGTAGGTATTCTTTTAACTCTATAGTAAGTTATGTAACAAAAGAAATTGTTCTTTTATATCTTGGATATACCCTCAGACTCCTACTATATAATAAAACTATCCATAATAGCAAACTTCTTATGGAACTTTAATGGCCAAGTTGTTTTGGACACCAGCACATGCCTAAATACAGGAGGTTTGATTCCCTCTTGTCCTAGATATTATTTCCAACTTTCGGTAAAATTGGATGTAGGCTAATAAGTAGATTCTGTGTGAACAAACACACATGCCTGAAAATGCATGTATCCCATACACAAAACATCTTTTGAACAAAGAAAATCACAAGAGATTGGTTGATATTCATGATTTCTCTTCAAGAAAAATTATATAATTGAAATTTTTTGACAAGTTTCGAAAAAAAAAAAAAAGTATCCACTCAAATCTTTTAGCTTTCCTTTTAAAAAAGTCGATAGATTCATTTTGTTAATCAGCCAAGGAGTAAACTTCTAAGAATATGTTCCATGAAACAATGACAACTGTAATAACTCATGAAAAAGCATTGTTGAGAAACAGACACTATATTCCTTCAAGAAGATTATTAAATTCTAGAATTACTTCTTATTGAAATAATATTGTTACTTTAAAAGATTTAGTTTTCATTATCTTTCAGAATAATTTTAGTGATTTGAAATTAGTTAGCAATGAATGTTGGTAACAATACTAGAAATATTGATTAAAACACTTCATGATGGCTATATATTATAGGATTCATGTAAAATCATCCAAAGGTTTTCAATTCGTTTCCATGTGTAACTTACTCTCTAAGCAAATATTTCAATTTCAATTTTTACAGCAAAAAAAATATTAATTGAGCCCAATTGTTAATTCAACTATGCTTTAAACATGAAATTATTTTTCAAAAAAACAAATGCCAAGTATATATGAAAAAAAAAATTATTAAATTTCAGAGGTGTAAATTTTAACATTCATAATGGTCACATAAAACTATTAAGAAGCCATAATTGCTATAATTCTATAGCAACATATTAAAATACTCCTTTATAATGCTGATAAAATACAAAGATAGTATTATTTTCCAAGTTTTATTATAAATTCTACTCATACTTATTACATACACAATCATATTACAATATAAGATCCAGTTAACCAGCATCTCAAGAAGGGACATTCAGCAGGATATCAGGACAGGAGAACTGAAGTTCCCTCTTAAACAAAAATTTGATTTTCAAAGCTTAAAGTATTAGCATGTTTTGAGAATATATAAAAATTATGAACTGGGTTGTTTAAAAATATGTTTAGAATTTACAGGTTTCGAACATCAGAGCCAGATATCCAGGATTTGTCAGACAAGGAACACTAGATATCCAGCAACGTCAATATACAATACATTCCTATTCTTGTCCTTGCCATTAGCTGATGCCGAAGGAACTGATAAATTAACTGAAAATCATTCATCTAACATAGAAGGAAGTGATGCAATGCCAAAAAAAAAAGTATTATTACTCCATAGCAGGTGTCCAAGTTTAAAAATTAGGTCCTTTGTAAAAGCATTTACTATTGTGAGAAGCGGCTTTAAGTAGACTTTTTAGATTCTTTGGTACTCCAAATGCCAATTTGATACTTCAACCATATTGCCACTAAATCAATTCCCATTTGAAGCCAGCTCCAAAATGGTACTAACTTAGAACCTTCAATTTCTGTCCAGTTCACAGCCACTTCTTTGATAGCCATGTTCTTTTTTTCAGCTATGTACAGTAATTCTACATCAAATGCCCATCGTTCGACGTGAAGAATGGAAAAAACACTTTTTGCAGCGTCGCGTGTGAACAATTTGAACCCACACTGGGTATCTTTGACAGTACGCACGCAGAAAAACCATACTAAGAAATGGAATCCGTACATAAGTATGGTTCTGAAAAAAGAACGAGAAGCGATGGCTTGTTTCTCTAAATGAGCCCTTGAACCGATTACTATGGAATTAGGGTTATCAACGACAGAAGACCGCATTTCTTTCTCCAGTTTATCAATATCACTGAATTTCGTAGCTCCATCCGCATCCGCAAAAAGCAAAAATTTACCACGACTGCTCAAAATACCTAATCTTACTGCACCTCCTTTACCACGATTTTTGACTAATGTTAGGACTCTGAATTTTTGAGAGCCATACTTTTTGGCATAAATTAATGCAACTGCAGTTGTTTTATCCAAGCTACCATCATCCACAACGATGACTTCGTAGGTAAAATGATGCTCTTTAGAACACCGGCTTTCAAGATATTGCATACATTCATCCAACATTATAGGAAGCCTTGTTTCTTCATTGTACGCAGGTATTACAACAGAAAGAGTCACTGACGGATCATCTTCTATGCATGGAAACGGAGATTTGGTAGCTGGTTCTGTGCAAATATCCAAATAAAATTTTTCATCGTCAAACCGGTGAATATTGTCCATATTTCCAGTACCAGAGAAAATGAACCAACCAATAAGATAAACAAATAAAAATATTACTAAGAAAGATATATTCAACAAGTTAAATAAATTCGCATCCATATTTGAATAAAAAGTCAACTGCCAAAACAAATTTTTAAAGATCACCTAGTCAAAACATTTCGATGACGTGTCCGCCATATTTGTTGTCTATGCTATTTAAATAGTGGTCGCAATTACGAATGTTCTAAAATGAATTTTTCTTGAAGCTAATATAGTTATCAGGTTATTAGAAAAACATTTAAAAGAATTAATCGTTGGAGAAATATGTTAGTATTTCGCAAGTAATCTGTCATAATGACGTTTTATTAAGTAAAAGGTTTTTGAGCTTATATTTATGGAAGTGTCTACTACTCCAGCAATTTACTAGCAACCCTTGCAGTAACTTGGCGTGATTTCAGTACTCCGACTAATTTGGCGAGTATGTGATTCATCCAGCCAAAAGTAGCTAGCCCTCGTGGTGGTGTTTTCCTGTTTTTTTCAACGTGTTCAAAATGGCTGTGGAAGATTCCAAAAAGGAAAAGAAAACAAAAATCAAAGGAAATCTAAATGAGTAAAATTATGTTTCTGTCTTATTACCTTTATACTGAACTGTACGATAGAGGAAATCAAATTCATTATTTTTTATTGCAATGTGTTTCCCACGTTGGATTAACAAAATGTACTGTATTTGCTAAAAATATCTCAGCGTGCATTGTAATTTATTTAAGTCAAACTTCATCAATTTATTTGATACTTGAAAGATTACGTGGAAGAGGTGTAGTTATTAATTTATAACAAAGCCGACTATAACTAATAAATAGTAGAACACTAAAATCTTTTTTAAGGACGATACCAATGTTGTTAGTGCACAGAAATAGCAAAATCAATGCATGGGCTTTATTTTGCTATGCACTTTTTTCTTACGGGGAACTTTTTTCAATGCCACAAAGGTTTTAAGCTTCGGACACTAAGCAGTAGATGCCAAATTCTTCTTTGTTATGTAGCCACGTATTTTCGAAAACTAGTGGTACTGCTGTATTTATCTATATTACTAACAATGACATCTCTATAAATAGGCCGTCCCATGCAAAGCCTATCCCGTAGTTAATGAGTAATTCTCTTTTGAAGTTCGCAGTTCAGAATCTTTTGAAGATTCTGAACTGCCATATTTTGATTGACTGGAATTTTGTTAAGGGTCTATTTTGATTAAAGAGAATTCTGTAAAGAGTCCTAAAACGACCCCGAATTTCCTTTGGCGCGGCCCATGACTACATTAGACAGAATATTACAATTAAAATGGAAAGAAAACTTGCTAAAAGCAGCAAATCCCTTCAAACACATAAAGCATGAAAAGTTTTAAATAATATATTTTAAATGTCCCAGTATAATTTGGTTTGACATTGAAATTTTTAAATAATATTCTCATTGCAATAATTGTTTTCTAATTACAATGACTATTTGATGTTTTTTTCTTATTTTGTTTTTTTAATTATATCACATATTTTATTTTTGCAGGACGATTCGTACCGGTTGTCCCTCATTTTTTGAACTGTTATCAAATGATAGACAGATAACGTCTCATTGTTACAGAAGCTTTACACCATCATAATCATCCAATTAACAAAAGCTTTTTAAAATGCATGTAAAAGAATATACTTGACACCCAAAAAGGAGGGCAGTTCCTTTAGACACTCAGCTATGCCTTTTTTTCTATTCTTGCATGTAATAATACAACTTGATAACCTCTTTATCTTTTTAAACTTAGAAGACATACCCTAGATTTCCTGATCAGAGCTTTCATAATTTATATTCTGATTTTACCTAGTCTGGGATTTTCATGCAATAGCATGATTGCTTTGATGTAATGACATATGGTCTCACAAAAAGTGCTAAATTTGCAAGCATATACATATTTACACAAAAATATACCTTTGATATATAATATTGCAATTTCATAAAAATTTAGTGTTTATGAATGCCCCCACAATCATTCCTGTATATTACATATAAAAATAGGGCACACATATATTGTTAATTGACATATTTTCATATTACTGATATAGTGGAATGTTACCTATGTATTATGTAACCTAAATATGGTGGTTAACACATATTTAGATTAAAGAGAACTAGCACGTGAGTAGAGTAGTAAAGCACTCCACATTTAATCAAATGTGGAGTGCTTTACCTCTTTGACCGGCATATTAGGAATACTTTCACTGAAGTCTGAACTTGAGAAATATTTATTGTATTCGATTTGGGTAAAATTTTAGAAGCAAGAAGAAATACTTGAATGGTAATTTCAAACACTTAATTTTCTGAAGATACCCGGTGAAATCTACTTCCAAGTATGTCCACAGGTTGTAATGAGTGGCATCTTGTGAAGTGTTTTTTCCAGGCAAACTTACATGAATAAAATTGGTGTTGCACAGTTGAAGAGTTTTGCTTATTTTACAAGTGTTGTAACACTTGAGAAATCCTTAAAATATTGAAATAAAGTATATTTTATGCATACAAATGTTTCATTTCATATGCAGCATTATTAAAATACATAGATTTACATTGCAAAAAACAAATTAAAAACCTCTATGCGTAAAGTTTACATATATAGGTTTTTTAATTATCTTTTCATATAATAAAAATGTTTTTTGAGATGTGATGCATGAAAATGCTTGATTCGTTTTGAGGCAGCAGTGTTTAAAGTTTAAACATATAAGAATAAAGCCAATCTGTAGGGGGATATCAGTCAGACAAGGGAGAGCAGATATCCAATGTCTGGCAAAATCACTATTTGATACACCCCTAAAATAAATAATAGTTTCTTGGTGCAGCACTTTAGAGATCAACTTATAGAGGGTGGACATTTTTTTTTTTTTTTTTTTTTGTCATTTCTTGCGTTATGTGTTTATTCATTTGTACCTAATTAAAATATAACTTCATGTATTAACATTATTTTAAAATTAGTAATTGGCTATTTTTTTTTCAGTTATCTAAAATATCATAATATCGAATGACTTACACTGTATCTTACACAGCTTTAAAATTAAAGCACGTAGTTAAAATTAAGATAAATATCTTATTTATTATGTAAGTTACTTATTTGATAAGTAACTTAGATTTCCTAAAAATACCTAGTTTTTCTAAATGGCTATATCAATTAGAAGAAACTTATTCAAAGAATAAAAGAGTGCTCTTAGTAGTTCTCCCATATGGTTAACTTACAAAGAGGTTTAGGGAAACTTTATATTGATGTTTCATCCATCCAAATACTGGGCTAACCCCCCCATTATAGCATAAAAATATCCTGGAGAAACTATTTAAGTGTTTTTAATCTTTGCAAAACTAGATGAACAAATAAATATAGTAATAATTAGGCGGTCAACTTACAAAGGGTTTTTTATAATGCTGCCACGCAAATTTGGCATACATAAGTGGTCAATATAGACAGGTGATCTACTTAGGTGGTCAAGTTACAAAGGTTTTCTTACATTATAAAATATAAAGCTAATTCCGGTCCTGACAAAAGTGATCAACTTAGACAGGTGGCCAACTTACAAAGGTGGTCAACTTTACAGGTTTTACTGTATACATATATATAAGATATGCAGTTTAATGTGTGGCAACCAATAATTGCCTTCTTAGAATTAAGTCTAAATTCATCTATGTCCCAGACCCTCTTAGCTGAGTGTGAATATTTTTCATATGGCTACACAGATCTATTATGTAATTGACTTTTCTAAATGCTTTCACTACAAATGTCTGACTTTTCAAAGGAAAAAAGCGATTTTTGGGGTTTTTGGAATAAAAGCATATTGTTATGTTCTTTTTTTTTTCTTTAGCGGCGCCCTGGTAGCTTAGTGGTTAGGATATCGAGCTTCGGATCGGAGGATCTCGGATTCGATACCCGAGCCGCTGAAGACCTACTATGTAGACTTAGGAATACATGCATGTAAAATCCGTGGACTCTGAAGTTTCGAGGGCTCTGGAAGGTGGAGATTTTCCCTTCCCTGCACTCTTAGGTCAAAAAAAGGAAGGTGGCTTATTTGTGATCCCCCCATCCGGTGTCGACCAAGTACATCCTGGAAAAAAAGTGGGGGAACACATATACACGAACATTAAATTAAAAAGGGGGAGGACGCTTATGTTAAAATCTTAAGTTCAAGACAAGTAGGAGGACGCGTCCCTCTTGACTATACCACTGCTTCTCCCACCCCAAATTTTAGAAGCGCAAAAGGTATTTATAGATGTCTATGCATTTTGTTGTTCTTTACCAATAAAATAAGCATTGAATATCCTTTGCTCTCCTTGGAAAATATTAAAACGATGGACCCGCCTTATCAGGGCTCTTTCTCGGTTCTTTTTTTTTTTTTTCTTTTATTTCTAATGGGCTTCATAGTATTGATTCTTAACCACTGCAGATCTAGTGTGCTCTTAGAGAGGGGTACCAACTCTTTCAGCGGCACCACAATAAGTGTGGTACCATTGTCGCATTTTTTTTTGACTCTCTGTTTCCCCCTACATGGCGGCACCTGTTGGCGGCACCTGCACACTCTAATTGATGCAACCTGCACTAGGAATTTAATTTAGCCGGGGCTATCCACGCTAAACGGACACTCAAGGGATCTTTAATATGCCGCAAAATCATACGACATAGGCATTGTCGATTTTCTGCATCTTGAAAATCCACCGACTTGGGCACTTGGGCCAGATTTGATCCAGCGAACTTGGGTGTACTAGGCCTTCGCCTTACCACTACGCCACCCTGCCGATTCTTATTACTATGATATAGTCTCTCCTCTACCCTCTCATTGTGTGGGGTCCAATGTGCATACCGATGAAAAATGACAAAAAATAAAACATTCTGATTAAGAACACATTACTAAGGAATAACCAACTCAGTTTTAAAGTACAATAGTACTGTTAAAAAACTTGAAAAAGTAAAATTTGGTAACATGAATAATAATAGTTTGGATGCTCAAATTCAAATTTTCATAAATGTTTAATTTTTTCTAATTTTATTGATTGATATACTTTAAAAAGAAGTATACCATTTAATTTTTTTAATGACTAACTTAAAAGAAATCGCAATCTTTTAAAAAGTTATTTTCTATTGAAGAGTAGGAACTTTGTTTTCATTTCTCTTTTCGTATCGCAACGTATTGCCATCAAATAAAGTGAAGTGAAATGAAATGAATTTCTGATGACCCTTTTACTTTTAGAAATAATACGCAGTTGAATTAAAGTTTTTAGCCAAAAAGAGCGAGTATATCGCCAATAAGTAGTCACTTCCATCGCCGTCTCTGTTGGCCAATCATAGTAGCGTATTCTGCTGGAGTGGTAGACACGTCCTATATTTATTGCATTCAATTTTGGCAGTTATGCAACATAATTGACAGAATTACAATGGCAGCAGTATGAAGAACTTTTTGTTTTGTTTGGTTTGGAGTTTGGATTTGTCATTTGCAGATGAAAACAGAATGGCTGTTTTGGGAAATGTAATTTTGACTGAGTTAATGCTCTATGAATTGCAACGCAGAGCTATTAACCGTGAAAGACATTCTAGAAAATTTCGATGGTCACATCTTAATGAATTCGATCTTCCAGACTCTAAATTCATTGAATTATTTTGCCTTCCAAAAAATGTTGTTAGAACATTGTGTGACGAATTAAAGTCTGATTTGACTTCTACTTCCATTTTCAATAAAAGCATCGTTATTTCTGCGGAAAAAAAAGTGAGTTCAATAACAAGACACATAGCTGCTGTGGTCTTTTCATTATCCTTCGTTTTTCGGGACGTTTTTTCGAAGGTTTTAATGTTTCTCAAAATCGGATGGATTCCTTTGCTTTAAAAATCGTTATTATATATATATATATATATTTTTTTTTTAAGAAAATTAAAATAAAAATTCTAGTTTTCTTGAGTAAAATCTAAACGAATGGCTTTTTAGAGACTGCAAAAAATTTTTTTGTAGTTGAGATAATATACTGTTTTATTTTTTATGAATATATTTTCATTGAATAAGTATATGATGAAAAAAGAAGATACTTAACTTTAAAACTTTTTCTTCATTTATATTTCGGGATTCTAGATGCTCGATGCTCGCAAATAGAATAAATTTAGGCGAATTCCAATTGGTGTGGGGAAAAACACAATATTGCGTACAAAATGAATGAATTATGCATATATGAGCAAAGAGAGAGAGTTCATTTTATGCAATCATAACATAAGGGAGTTTTCTCCCCCCCCCCCCCCTCTGAATAAACTAACTGTTTATGATGAATTCCATAAAAAAAGGGAAATGGCACTTTAATTTAGAAAATTAATATTAGACCACTTGTAATCAGGGTTGGAAAAAAACATGGTTTTTTTTGAAAAAAACCAAAAAACCCGGTTTTTTTGGTTTAAATAGCATTTGTAAGAAAAACAATTTGACTTTTAGAAAATCATGGTGATTTTAGATCCTTAATTGTAAATAAATGTTATTGATAGTTGATTTATTGATAATTAATTAAGCAACTATAAGTTAAAACTTTAAATTTTAATTACGTTATATAGATGCAGCGCTTTAGTTGTCAACTTATAGAGGGTGGAGATTTTTTTTCTTTTTGCCATTTCTTACGCTATGCGTTTATTCATTTGTGACTAATTAAAATAGAACATCATGTATTAATGTTACTTTAAAATTAGTAATTAGCTATTTTTAACAATTATATGAAATACCATTAGATAAATTTAATCTGAATGACTTACAATGTATCCTATACAACTTTAAAATCAAAGCACTTAGTTAAAGATAAATGTGTTAGTTTACTTATTTGAGTGTAAAGATTCCCTAAAAATACATAATTTTTCGAAACGTCTAGATCAATTAGAAGAAAAAGAAGAAACTTATTTAAAGAACAAAAGAGTGAGGCTCATAATAGTTTTTTTGAATAGTTAACTTACACAGAGGTTTAGGCAAACTTTATATTGATGTTTCATCCATTCAAATACTAGTCTAACATTATAGCATAAAAAATATTGTCCTGGAAAACTTATATGTTTTTTTTTTTTTATCTTTGCAAAAATAGATAAATAAATAAATATAGTAATAATTAGGCAGCCAACTTACAAAGGATTTTTTATAATATTCCCACCCAAATTTGGTACTTAAGTGGTCAATTAGACAGGTGGTCAAATTACAAAAGTTTTCCTACATTAAATAATATAGGGCTGATTCCGTTCCTGACCAAAAGTGGTCAACTTAGACAGGTGGCCAACTTACAACGGTGGTCAATTGTACAGGTTTTACTGTATTAACACGTTATAATACTCTATTTATACAGACCTTTCATCAAATTATTAAAGAAATAATTATTATGCGGGTTGAGTTTTAAGAGCATATTTTACTAAATCAATAAAAAATAAGCAAAAATGAAAGATACATTAAAAATAATGTGTGTTGATGTACAGTATCAGTAATATCAACAAATGATTACACCGTAACACTAATACAAATCAGCAAGATTGGCTTAGAAATTATCACTATTATTTATATTTTTTTTTAAATACAATTTTTCCTGATTAAAGAATAAATATATTTTTAAAAAGAGAATAATTTAGGAAAAAAAGAAAAATTTGCACTGATTAAAAAAAAAATTTTGTTACTTTATAAATTCAGTAATTCATGATTTATCTAATGCTGTGCTTGCAATTTCTGCACAAATTGGATTTTGCAATTTTTTATAATGCGAAAAATAAATGAAAAAAGATTTGGTTTCTAAAAATTGTTGTCTGTAACATACATTTGCAAATTGGTTATTATGAAGTTATTTTATTGTTTCTAATATGTATTCTTTAGCTCCATGAATTACAATTGCAATATCATTTTAATTTTTATAATGACTGAGAAGAGTTTTTCTCAAATTAGCTTTTCCAGAGCTAATTTTAGAAAAACCCAAATAGTCTGGGATAGGTAGTCTGTAGATAGGAGATGAGAAAAATTTGTATTGATTAAAAAAAAAAGTTTGTTAATTTTCAAATTCATTAATTATCCAGTGCTGTGCTTGTAATTTCTGCATAAATTGGATTTTGCAACTTTTAATGATGTGCAAAATTAATGAAAAAAGATTTGGTTTATACCAAGTGGTTTTTTTAAAAAAACCATTTGGTTTAAACCTTGGTTTAAACCATGGTTTAAACCAACGTGGTTTAAACCAAACAACCCTGCTTGTAATGCCTCATTTTCTTCAGAAATAAGTAAACTTTTTGAAAATATAAACATTTTTTGAGTTTAACATAATTTAAGTTATGCCTTTGTAGTACTGAATAATTTAACCTATAAATTTGGTTAATTGTTTTTAAAAAGTTTAAATAGATTAACTGTTATACTTTATGTATTCTATTAAGCTTTTCATTCATTTAGTAAATTTTAAAAAATATTCTCAGAAATGAAATGAAATGAGGGAAAGGGGGGCACAAACGGCCAAGCACTGCGACCAGAGGTCTATTGTACTAAACCCCAAAAAGATGAGCATGCCTCTAGAAGAGACCAGTAGCTGATGCAAAGTTCAGCAGGCACCTAATAGGGATGTCATGAATTTCCCAGGGTTCAATGATATGACGACCCAGGTGTTCAAACCTATAAGCAGAAAACACTTCACAACTACATAAGATATGTGCAACGGTTTCCTCATGAAAATGGCAACCCCTACAGGTTGTGTCGTTACTGACCCCCATAATAGTGAGATGCCGCTTTAAGGTACAGTGACCAGTAAGAAGACCAATTGCCTTCCTGATACCATTTCTATTCAGTTTTAGTAACTCTTTCGCCCTGATGCTGGGGCAACCGTAATTAAGCTCTTTAGCCTGGCGTTGTCCATCTATATTACGCCAGTTACGATACTGCTTATCTTTAAAAATATTAAAGACAGTGGTCCTAATAAGATTCCTAGAAATCCCAATTGCAGGCTCTGGGCCAATAAAGGGAGTGTCAGAACCTTTCCTAGCCAGGCGATCAGCAATTTCATTGCCCGCGACACCTGAATGCCCAGGCACCCAATAAAGAGTAATCCTATTATGCTTTGCAAGAGTACAAAGCAAGTTGAAACATTCCCAAACAATTCGGGAAGTCATAGCAACTCTATTTAAGGCCAGTAAAGCAGCTTGACTATCAGAGCAGATATGAACACACCTGTTACGGTAGCCCTTCTCTGAACACAAAATACAGCACCTAAGAATAGCAAAGACCTCCGCCTGAAAGACAGTACTGAACCTGCCTAGAGGACAGGAGTACTCAGTGCCATCACTGGGACAATAAGCTCCAGCACCTGTATTCAAATTCATTTTGGAGCCGTCAGTGAACCAGAGAGCGCAACTCTTGCCGTGCATTGGAGGCAGATCACTCCAATCACGGCGAGAGGGAAAGATCACTTGATAGGGCCTATCAAACGCCCAATGAGTGTCAAAAGAATCACTCGGCAAGCCAGAAAGGGGATGCCCCAGGACCTCCTCATCAAAGTTTTTCCAGGAAAGGTACCCAGAATAGGATTTCCAGAGCCCGGAATGCTTAAGCCTCTCCATGCACAAAAAAGCCTCAGCCTCAATGCGCATGTAGAGGGGACAAAGACCTAAGAGCAACTCAAGAGAAGCAGTAGGTGTGGTCCTTATACAACCACTTATGGCAATACAGACCATCCTTTGCAACTTGTTAAGCTCAGTCTTAACAGTACTTAAGCCGGTTCTTGACCACCAAACAATGGAGCCATACGTAATGATGGGACATATTATCATCGTATAGATCCAATGGACAACCTTGGGCTTAAGGCCCCAAGTACAGCCAACGGCTCTTTTGCAGGACCAAAATACTTTACAAGCCTTGGCCAGGCAATGGGTAAAATGCTTGTTCCAGTTAAGTTTGGAGTCGAAATAGACTCCAAGGTACTTTACCTCATCAGAACAGGTGAGAGATTGTCCAAAGAAGCTGACACTACGCACCTCGATAGTTCTCTTGCGTGTGAAAGCAACCATAGTAGTTTTAAGAGGATTCACAGAGAGACCTTCAGAATGACACCACCTTTCCACACATTTTAACCCTTGCGATAAAATGGAGGAGACAGTGTCAATAAACTTACCTCTGGCTACAATAGTTACGTCATCAGCATAGCTGATGCAGGAAAGACCAAAAGCCGTAATATTATTTAAAAGTGAATCGACTACGAGACACCAAAGGGTAGGTGAAAGTACACCACCCTGAGGACAGCCAGCATTTGCTTGCACAGTAAGTTCATCACCACACAGAGAGGCGTTAACATACCTATATGATAACAGATTTTCAATCCAATTAACAATAGTTGTGTCAATACCTCGCCTGATCAGGGCACCCAAAATAGTGTTTACAGGTACCCTATCAAAGGCCCCTTCAATGTCGAGGAAGACAGCTAGGGCTATTTCCTTGTCTTTTATAGACTTTTCCAAAATATAGGAGAGACTATACAAAGCAGTTTCAGTAGACCTGCCAGACTGATAAGCATGCTGAGAGGGAGAGAGTGGTGACACCAACAAAATTGTTTCTCTAATATGCCTATCAATAAGCTTTTCTAAAGCCTTTAAGAGGAAAGAAGTGAGACTAATGGGCCTAAAGGATTTAGCCTCACAATAATTATCCTTTCCAATTTTAGGTATAAAAATAACCTTAGTTTGCCTCCAAGCAGTCGGAACGTGCTCATAAGCAATGCATGCTCTGAAGATCTTACAAAGTATGGGGGCAAGAGTCTTTAACCCTTTCTGAAGAAGGGCGGGGAATATGCCATCCACACCAGGGGTTTTGAAGGGCTTGAAAGAATCAATAGCCCAAACGACTCGTTCATAGGTAATAATCTTTTTAGCACACACCCATTTACGCTTTACACATCTACGAGTAGGTATGGTAGCAGAAGGGACTGGGCCATTAATGATATCTGAACCTGGAAAGTGAACTCTTAGCATTTCTGCCAGAGTTTCCCCTCCTGATTCCGTATACCTGCCATTTGGAAGTTTAATTGTATTAAGATCACTGTTTCTATCTCTGACCATGAATCTAGTAATTCTGGCAGTTGAAGAAACATCGTTGATATTATCACAGAACTGTTTCCAGGAATTATATTTTGCATCCCGGATAGCTTTATTATAGTTGGTGAGGGAAGTTTTATAAGATACCCAATCACCATTCTTCTTTGCTCTATTAAAGAGCTTCCTGCACCTACTACGTAGATTACTGATCTCTTTTGTCCACCAAGGAACTAACCTTGGCGAGTCAATAACAGTAGCCTTACAATTTTGGTAGTAAGACTGGAGAATGGCGCGTTGCACTGTATCAACAGACAATTCCAAGTCAGCTACCGAGTTAAATTTACTAAAGTTACCTCTAGTAAGATGCTCCAAATCCTCCACATAGGACGCCCAAATGGTGTTTCTGGGGTTCCTTTGGATGTTTTTTAGTCTCGTAGGACCTGAAACAGAGAAAGTGACCAGGCGGTGGTCTGATAAAGTAACTTCATCAGACACCCTCCAGTCATTAACCAGATTAGTGCAACAGTTATTGCACAGTGTTAGATCAATAACCTCTTTTCTGTTTGCAGTAATGAAGGTAGGTTCATTGCCTTTGTTTAAAATGTTTAAATTAAAATATAAAATATCCTCAAGTAAGCTATCACCGCGTTTGTTGCAGTCAGAGCTGCCCCAGACTACATTGTGCGCATTAGCATCACAACCAATGATAAACTTCTTATTATCCATCTTACAGTGTTCAATAAAAATTTTCATTTTCACTGAGAGGGGATCCTTGTTCTCATAAGGGAGATAAGAAGACATAAAGATAAAATCATCCTTATGCCCAGCAACCTCAAAAGTAACCTTGACTGCGACATTTTCACCATCTAAGTAGCTAACTAAATTTAGAGCATTAAGCCCAGTGCTAGTAATAATACATACTCTGGGCCTATCACAGGTAAGATCGTAATGAATCTTATGATCCCGACTACTAAGACCAAGAATCTGTCCATTTCTGGTCCAAGGCTCCTGAATAAGAACAATATCAAAGTCTCCTTTAGCCATTTTCATGCTCAAAAGAGCAGAAGCAGCACGGCTATGATGAAGATTGATTTGACCAACTTTCAAGCGACCAGCCATAAGTAAAAAGCAGGACCAAAAAGAAAAGACAAGTGAGGACAAAACCAAACAAGTCAAGATTAGGTGGTGGTTTGACCATCACCCTCCGTATGCTCTGTTTCTAACACTTCTTCCATCATCTCTTTTGACAGAGGTGAATGGGCACGCAATGTTTCGTCAGAGCTAGAACCTAACTCTAATTCATTAAACATTAGTAAATCAGAATCTTTGTCAGAATCACCTACCTGGGAGGAGGTTTCC
Organism: Octonoba sinensis; assembly: GCA_038502835.1. NCBI lineage: Eukaryota > Metazoa > Arthropoda > Arachnida > Araneae > Uloboridae > Octonoba > Octonoba sinensis. The sequence continues at coordinate 102,335,049 of CM076599.1, read as the reverse complement.
TTGCTTTCAGGAGACTGTTCCTGTAAGGAGGTAGATGGTTCAGCCGAAATATCTTCCGTCCTTTTATTGGGGTCATTCAATATTTTGAAGATCCCATGATCGAGCCCGGTAAAAGCACCATAGTTTGCATTCCTGATAGCCTCAGCAGCCTCACAGTCAACCTCGAATATCCATCGTATGGTGTATTGTTCCTCCAACTTGTGGATGAAACGCCACTCCTCCGAATTCAATCCAGGGTTTAACTTGTTAAGACGCCTTAGCATCAGGGCTGCATCCTTAGTGAAAAGGTCTCTTGTTTTGAATGCCACCTTAATAGGTTTTGGAAGTTCACTAGCCTTCAAGACTTTGAGTGTAGTGCCACCAACAACCTCGCCATTACCATGAAACACCGACTTTAACCACTCTGCAGTTTCAACATCACCACAAAAGATGAGCAATGTTCCAGCATTTGCAATTATCCGGTAGATCTTCGGCGTATGATTCCCATCAGGGATCATGTCCGTTCTCCTCAATATCTCCATCTGAATATGTTCGATGTCCCCCTGAGTGAGCTTATCCTTTGGATAGGCCTCCTTCACAATAGCCATCTTGAACATATTCGTTACTTGGGCATAGGTCCGTGATTGCACAGTTCTTGCCCTCTTATGTACGGCAGTTTGGGCAGGAGAGGGTGTTGAAACTTCGGACCGCAGTCGCTTGGTTCCGACAGACTTCTCAGGATTAGTTGTCATAGTGGCTTTCGCCTCTCGATCCAACTTCCTTCTTTCCTGCCTACGTTTATTCCTTCTTTGTGTCTTAGTAAGTACTACCTGCTCCCCTGCTGCAGAGTTGGTGGGTTGCAGACTTGCAACTTCACTTCCTCCAGCAGCAGGATTGCTGGTGTTGCCCCTAGTGCCAGGATCCAACTCCATAGGAGTTGTTTCACAGGCCCGTTGAGTACATTCGTCAGAATGACTCAACTCTTCATTTTTTTTGGAAATTTTTTCAATTTTTGAATTTTGAGAGTTTTTTAAAGAAGAATCCATAAAAGACCAAATAACTGGGAGGAAATAAAAAGTCAACACCTGCATAGCCTCCCTGTGCAGGCGCAAGGCTAGATAAAACGAGGACTCGCCAGGTACCTCGAGTGGACCGTTAGCAACATCATGACCCAGATGCCACACATCCCTCGGCACGGTACCTCACACCTTGGATTGGGTTCGCCTGCAGATTTTAGCTGAGCATATGGAATGGCCTTCTCGCCATGGGTGACCCTACCAGGAGTTATAAAACTCCCGACGTGCATCGCCCATTCCGCCCAGTGCCACCCCCTTGCCACGTTGAGGCAATCTGCAGGACTTAAGGGGGGGATTCTCAGAAAAGTAGTGGGTACTTATGTACTATCGTAATGGCGCGTTATCCCCGAATTTTGGCATGGTTGCGATAGTACGTAAGTACCAAGTAGTGTATTCATTACGCAAATTGAACATGTCCTTCCGTTACCAAAAAAGTGGGTATCAACAAAACTAAAAAAATTTCGTGTTAAGAAAGCACAAATCAGCATTAAAATGCACATATGTTTCGGGATTGCTTGGAATCCCTTTTTCAATAGACGAGCTTCTATGTATTAAAACTTGTGCATGAAGTTAATTATTATTTTGGGTATCAACTACTTCACTCAGAACACAATGGCTTAAGAATTTTGAGCTTTTCTGTTGCAGGCATGGACTGATGTACCTCGGTTAGCTCGGAGCTTGGTTAGTCGGGTTTCGGATAACCGCGGCTCTACTCTATAGGAATTTTTTATGCAAGATGAATGTATTGAAAAAACAATTTATAGTTAAAATAAATTCTTCTTCTAGGTTCTCTGTGCTTTGAGGTTTTTTACTTGTGGATCCTATCAGAATTTTGTCACAGATGGTATCACCTTCCAATTAAGTCAGTCATCTATAAGCAGATCTATTAATAGAGTATGTGCATTAATCAATGAGAAGATGTTAAAGAAATGGGTCAAATTCCCCACTGATACAAGGTATGATTATAATGCATTTACAACTTTAATGTCAAATTTGCATTAGTATATAGAGAACTTTTTCGGCAGGGCTCTCCGGGTAGGGTGGTTTTGGAATGCGATAAAACATTCAGTGACAAATATCCTAACATAGTAACCTAGCTTTTCTTTCTGGAAATCAATTTTGGAAAAAAATAAAAGATGGACCTGTCTATGAAAAGAATATCATCTGCTGCTCAGTTTGTTTTGTTGATAAGGAAAGTTATATAAACTTGACTCCAACTCATCTATTAAACATAATTTTAACATGTCACTTTACCCTGGTGATAAAAGACACTGCTTCATTAGTTATTTTGAATATTATCCCTGCTCTAACTGGGGCAGTCAATTCGGTGCTGCTATCAGCAAAACCGTGCAGCGAGAGTTATTCTTTTACTAAGCATTTAGCATATGATGGCAGAGATACAAACCAGTATGCATTTGTGCAGTCATTATGAAAATTGCCAAATTGTCAGTTTATTGTGGACTATATGAAATTCCAAATTTTCTATGCTAAATTACGTACATTTGTTTATGATTTACTGTAGTTATTTTTTGGCTATTCATAGAGAATTGGAAAGAAACAAAAGAGAATTTGAAGCATTAATAGAATTCCCTGGTGTAGTTGGTGCCATAGATTGCAGCCACATCGAAATTTCTGCGCCTCCAATTAAAGATGCTATCTGTCCACAGCACATTTTCCTTAATGATCACGGAACACATTCTTTAAATGTTCAGTTGGTAAGAAAAATTTTTACATTTTGTATCATAATGTTTTTGATAGTAATCTCAATTGTATTACAGAATAACCCTGAATTTATAACAATGCTGCTGTAAGAATGCATCATTTATTTATTTTTTTATTTATATATTTGTAATATAATATAATATATAATGTTTCAAATTTTATTCATTTGTCTTGTATGTTTACGTCAACTAAATTTTCACAAACTAAAAGTATAACTATAAGTACATTCAGTAAAAGCAGTAAACCTTATGCAACAATGAAATACAAAGCAAAGCCAAGGTGGATAATGCAAATAAAATTAAAATATTTTTTATAAATGCAAATAGCGGTTTCGAAGCTGAAGACACTTATTCAGTTATGCTCTGAGTTTGAGAGACTGCTTTGATTATTAAAAGAAACCAAGCTCTATTGATTGAAATAATTCTTGAAATTGCTGTTTGCTTTAATGCAAAATTTTCCCATGCTTGTTTTGCTTTTTATTCCATAAGTATTTCACAAAATAAATTATTTCCTTAACAGGATGTTACATATTCCTATCAGAAACATTTTTTGGTAGACTTTTAATTTACACTTCAGGTATTAATAATAATCTTAAATTCATCGTCAGTGATGCACAGCTCTAGAATCTGATTTGAAATTGCATAGTATTTGGATCTAATTTAGATAGATTCAAATAGTATGTAAATAAATAACACTAGATTTAAATATCTGTGTAATCTGTATATAAATACCTATCTATATCCAAAGATCTGTCTGCATCTGTAATCCTTGTTGAAAATAAAATTAAAGAGGGCGCTGAGTGCCACTCTGTTACGTACGAGTATATAAGGTAAGAATAAATGTAGAAGCTCGCGCTTTCTTTTGGTGTTAGTTCAGTCTTGAATAAATGTTTGTGTTGTTGTTTGCAGACGTCTCTGTGTGATTTTTTCATATATGCACCACGCATCCGGTAGATGCAGGCCCATTGATGATGAATTTCTGAAACAATGATTTTAACATTAGGATTTCAACATATTTGGTACCCTCGGCGGGATAGTTGCGTTTTTATTTGAACTGAACTACGAATATTAGAACCAATAGAGCCAACCTTAATTTCCAATTGAGTTTTGAATTACGATGTTTGAATTAAGATTTGAATTTAATGAACTTTCTTGAAGTGTTTTGAATTGAGAACTTTTGTATCGAACTTTAAGAATTAGAATTTTTGGAATTTAGAATTTTTGTTTCAAATTGAGACTTATTGAAACTGACCCTCATTCGATTTGGACTTTAAATTTGAATTTAAAGTATTGATTTAGAACTAAAAATGGAACTTACTACTTTGAAGACTGCAAGAAAAGGATTGAGAACGGCATTTACGAACACTGCAAAGAAAATTGAAGCTGAATTAGCTAAAGAAATGAAAGATTTGAAAACGCTTACAATTTTGCAATTCCAACTAGGTGACAAATTTCGAAGACTTGAAGAATGCAAAAATTCTATTTCGGAGAATCTTTTAATGAGTGCCGATGGCGTAATTGAATATAGTAAAGATTTCAAAGAAGCTGAAGGATATAGAGATCGGTTTCTGGAACTCGGTGCTCAAATTGATTCTGAGTTGCAAATGTCTGTTCTTCCGGATGAAAATAAAGAAACGAGAAGATTTAAACTGCCTAAAATTGAACTTAAGAGATTTTCGGGTGAAGCTAAGGACTATTTGACATTTTGGAGTCGGTTTCAAAAGATCCACGATGATAACACGATAGCTGATGAAGACAAAATGCAGTATTTACTGCAAGCCATGGAACCTAAATCAAAGGCAGAAAGGTTAGTACTTAGTTTTCCGGCAACGGCGGCAAATTATTCTCTAGCCATTGAACAGTTACGTGAGCATTTTGGACGTGAAGACCTATTAGGACAAATTTATGTGCGCGACTTATTGAGTCTTGTGACGAAGAATGCTGCAACTGGAAGAGCTAAAACAGATTTATCTGTTCTATATGATGAACTTGAAAGTAAATTGCGGGCCCTTGATAGTTTAGGAAGAACACAAGAAAAATATGGCGATTTTTTAACCCCTTTAGTGGAAATTTCTTTGCCAGAAGATGTATTAGTGGCATGGGAAAGAAGCAGAAATCACGACTCTACTGAAAATGAATCTAGAACTCTAAAACAACTGATGAACTTTCTGCGTCAAGAAGTAAAAGGGGAGGAAATGGTTCTACTAGCTTGAACTGGCTTCTCTTCCCATCAGAATCAACGAAAAAAGGACTTTCATGTTGAAAAACAAAGATTTACCGATGCGGTAGCGGCGTCAGCCCTGGTAAGCCTTGATAATTCAGGTAAGCGAACATGTGTGTCAAATTGTATTTTTTGTGAGAAATCCCATCCCAGTGAAAAATGTTTTTCCGCGAGAAAAATGTCATTAGCTGAAAAACAGCAGATATTGTTAAAAAAGGGTGCATGCTTTTCTTGCTTGAAAAAAGCTAACCATTTAAGTAGCTTTTGTAATGTAAAAAATCAGTTAAATTGTTCCAATTGTAAAAATAATCATTTTGATATAATGTGTTCTAAAGTAAAAGATGAGGATCAAAAGGTTATTTCAAAAGAAAATTCTCTTTCTAATTGCAATGAAAGTGAGACTGTATTTGCAAACCCTTTGCGGTTTTATTCGATATCAAGGTGGCGAAAAAATAATAAGAATTGCATTTGATTCCGGATCACAAAGCAGTTACGTTAGCAAAAAGATGGTGCGAAAGCTCAGAGCCGTGCCTATACGGCGTGAGACGGTAGTTCCTGCGCTATTCGGGGAAGAAGAAACTAAACCAAGACAACATGAGGTGTTTTCTTTCGAAGTCGGTAATCTGAGGCGGAATTTTGTTTGTTCTTTCGAAGTACTGTCAGAGGAAAAAATTTGCGGTTTTATTCCAAAGATTCCAATTTTGAATGGAACTAAAAGGAAAAAAAAATGGATTTTTCTGATTCCTTCAGAAATGAAACAGAAATTGACCTTTTAATTGGTTCGGATACAATAGGAAAATTATTAACTGGAAATTCTGTAGAATTATCGTCGGGTTTAATGACTATCGAAACGAAATTGGGTTGGGTAGTGTAAGGAAAACGGAATTCGGATGAAGGAAAACATTTAAAAACTTTTTCAATGCATTCAATGAAAATACCTATAAATCAATTATGAGAACTGGAAACTTTGGGAATTTCTAATACAATCCAAATTGAGAAAAATGAAACGGAGCTGAATTTACGTGATTTTAATGAGAAATTAAAGATTTTTCCCGATGGAAGATATGAAGTGGAATTACCTTGGAAAAATAATTCGGCGAATTTACCCACAAATAAAGAATCAGTGTGTAAAAGACACAAGGGTATGGTCAATAAATTAAGTTGTGGAGAATTTTTTACTGATTATCAGAAGGTATTTGGTGATTGGAAAAAATTAGATATTATTGAGCGTGTACCTGAAGAAGAATTAAATAATGACTGTCATGTTTTGCCTCATAGGCCCGTAATAAAATTACATAGCACAACTACTAAGATAAGACCAGTCTTTGACGCTTCCTTTTCGGAAAAGGGAAAGCCCTCTTTGAATGAATGTCTATATCGAGGGGTCAATCTTATTGAATTAATACCCGATATTATAGATCGTTTCCGAACTTATCCCATCGAGATAATTGCAGATATCGAAAAAGCGTTTTTAATGCTATCTGTTTCACCAAAAGATAGGGATTACCTTAGATTTTTTTTACCATGCAAAAGAGAACAATTAATATATAGACATTGTCGCGTTGTGTTCGGGGTCTCTCCCAGCCCCTTTTTATTAAATGCTTCTATAATACACCTTTTAGAGAATTCTCCTCCTCAATATAAAGATATAGCTCTAAGACTGAAAAATGCTTTTTATGTTGACAATTTAGTTTCTGGGGTATTTCATGGAAGTGAACAAGAAAGTTTTATTGAAGAGGCTAAAGGTATAATGTCAAATGGATGTTTTAACTTATGTTGTTTTGAAAGTAATGTGGCTGGAAAAAATGTTAACAAACACTCGGGAGAAACTTCTGTTTTGGGAGTAATTTGGGATTTGGACCATGATACTCTAAAATGTTGCACAAATATTGATACCTTGACATGTGATACAAAAATTACAAAAAGATTAATTTTGGGAATTCTGCAGACAATTTTTGATCCCATTGGTTTGTTAACACCTGCCATGTTGCTTCCAAAATTTTTGTTACAAGGTATGTGGAAATTGAAAATTGGATGGGACGATGAATTGCCCACTAAAGGTGTAGATATATTTGTCAATTGGTGTAAAGAACTGTGTATTTTAAAAGATGTCGCTTTGTCTCGTTACATGATAGTTAATGATATGTCTGAACTTCATGTATTTGTAGATGCATCCAAAGGGGCCTATGCTGCGTGCGTCTTTTTAAGATCAATATATAATTCAGAGGTTAAAATTACTCTTGTTCGAGCCAAGTCTAGAGTAGCACCCTTGAAACCCTTAAGTATTCCTCGTTTAGAATTAATGGCGTGCTGTATCGGCTCTAGACTTGTGAAATCGTTTATTAATGCTTTAAATTTACCAGATATAAAGGTTACCTTTTGGACAGATTCCACAACTGCGCTTTGGTGGATTAATGAACGGGGTAATTGGTCCGTTTTTGTAGAAAATAGAATTAAGGAAATTCGAGATTTAACGCGGGGTCATTTGTGGAAACACGTACCAGGTAAAATGAATATTGCTGACGCATTATCTCGTGGATGTTCCCCAAAGCAAATGCTTCTTAATCGTTGGTGGGAAGACCCTTTGTGGTTAAGAGAAAAACGTGAGAACTGGCCCATTGGGAAAAGTCTCTGTTCATCTGATAAGGTAGAATTGGAAAGAAGAAAAACGAAATTCGTGAATATTGATCTATCAAATGACGCACCCCCTTGGCATCAACGTAAATTTTCGAGTTATTATAAGATGATAAGAGTGTTGGCGTGGGTGTTTAGATTCGTAAGAAATTGCAAAGGTAGTAATGAAAAAATTAAGGACTCTAAACTTTCACAGTCAGAAATTGAAAATTCTGAAAAGAATGTAATTTGGTTAGTCCAGAAATATTATTTGGTGCATCCTAATTCTTCACATTATATTGAAACACTCTTAGATGATGAAGGTATTTTGAGATTAAAAACGAGGATTTTGAACAGAGATGATAATACATTTTTTTTGTACCCAATACTCTTACCAGAAAAATGTGAATTTACTAGGCTCCTTATTAGAAATGTCCATAACAAATATTGTCATGCTGGGATTCAAATGATGCTATGTTTGTTGCGAGAAAATTTTTGGATAGTTAGAGCTAGAAAGGCCATAAAAAATTCTTTTTCATTGTATAATTTGTAAGAGCTTTAAAGTTAAAGCCATGTCTTGTGAACCAACTCCTCTGCCACCTGACCATGTTTCGGATTGTGCGCCATTCCAAATTCTAGGAATTGATTTGGCAGGTCCTATGTTTTTGAAAGATGAAGGCAAGGTGTGGATAGCGCTGTTCACCTGCGCAGTGTATCGGGCTGTTCACTTGGAACTTGTAAATTCTCTTTCCTCACATTCTTTTCTTATGGCACTCTGTCGGTTTATTTCTAGACGCGGACGGCCTAGAACAATTTATTGTGATAACGGGACCAATTTTAGAGGGGCATATAATGATCTTGCAAAATTGAATTGGGATAAAATTTTAGAGGAAGTGAGAATTGAGAAAATTCGTTGGAAATTCATTCCCCCTAACGCAAGTTGGTGGGGTGAATGGTGGGAAAGGTTGGTACGGACTATAAAAGAATTGTTGAAACGCACTTTAGGAAAATCTGTGTTATCTTACGAAGAACTCTATACTATAATTTGTGATTGTGTGTTTATAATTAATTGTCGACCCTTAACTTATGTCTCCGAAGACCCGCAAGAATTGATACCTCTGACACCTGCAATGTTCCTTATCGAGAATAGAAGTTCCAATGTTGAGGATATTGATGAGTTAAATTTCTTTAATTTTAATAAAAGAACTAAATATATAAGTAAATTGTTAAAGGATTTACGGCAACGCTTCAGAAAGGAATATCTTAGTCAACTGGTGCAAAAATATAATGAAAAACAATATCGTGAGCCCATTGTTGGAGAGGTTGTCTTAGTTAAAGACGACAGTAAAAAACGTTTATTTTGGCCCTTAGCAAAAATTATCGAGGTTATTGCGGGACGCGAGGGAAAGATTCGTACGGTGAAACTTAAAACTCAGCATGGATCATTTTTACGACCAATTCAGCGAATTTTTCCTTTAGAGTTACAGGCAAATGAAAAAAGCGAATTTTCCTATGGGAAACTGAGTGCAGAGGAATGTAATTCTTGCGCTGATTGTAAAATTGAAGGTGGATCAGCACCTGATAACTTAGTGTTGAAAAGATACACATCCTCTGGTAGATAAGTACGAGTTCCGAAAAGACTTGACTTGTTCAACAATGTCTTTTACGAGCTTGAGACTCATTCCGAATCTCAAGGGGGGGGAGGATGTTGAAAATAAAATTAAAGAGGGCGCTGAGTGCCACTCTGTTACGTCTATAAGGTAAGAATAAGTGTAGAAGCTCGCGCTTTCTTTTGGTGTTAGTTCAGTCTTGAATAAATGTTTGTGTTGTTTGCAAACGTCTCTGTGTGATTTTTTCATATACGCACCACGCATCTGGTAGATGCAGGCCCATTGATGATGAATTTCTGAAACAATGATTTTAACGTTGTGATTTCAAAATCCTGTAGCAATCTATGCTGTTTATCCAAATAGTACCTACAAAATATTTTAATGTTTAAACTTATTAATCAATCACTTTTATTTTCATTTTTATTTAGCAATTATGCATTAAATTTGTACTCGGGTTACCTATTATTATTTTTATTGATTTCACTTGAGCATTTGTAATCAGAGCTGGCCTTAAGACTTATTTGCCCCATTGGGAGTAATCTTGGTGGGGCCTTCCTCCTGTTTTGCTGCAATTTGGTACACCCCTTCCTCTCCTGGTCTTATAAAAATTGTCATCAAGACCCAAAATTTCCTTTGTTGGGTTCATAATTTTCAGGAGCAGCCACCTTGCTCTGCTCTGACTTCAACTTCTAAATACTTGTTCCAACTCCGCTCCATGATACGATTACTTTTAAAAGATCATATTATTTATACCTTTTTTTTTTTAGTTTTTTTTTTTTTTTACATGATAAAAAAAATTGGAGCAGTGAGCACTACTAGTTTCTTTGCTACCACTCCGCTTCAGTTTCAAACAAAATTCATGGTTCTGTGCTTGCACTCCATGTTCTACTGCCGATCCCTGATACTTTTGCACTAGAATATTAAGGAATCAAAATATGCACTTAAGCATGCATTTTTTCATGGAAAAATATTTTCAGGTACACATGCAGAAGGCTTGAAACTTTGTTGTTAAACGTAAATACTGTTTTTTTTCCCCCTGAGAAAATTTAATTGAAGGTGCATTAAGCATAGGACCCTATTGGAAACAATTGTTCCAATTGACTTAACGCCGGTCCTGATTATAGTTCCCAAAAAGATAAAAGCTTATTTGTTTATTGATGGGTTAAAATTGTACTCATGTGACCTAGTTGTTGATTTTTTGTAATAGTTTATTTATTCAAGGAGATTAGTCAGAATGCCGTTTTATGGGAGATTCATGTTTAAAAAATAGTCTAATAGTCTTTAAAAATAGCAGAGACTAACACACTGCTAACAAGAAGAAGCTCATACAAAATCAGTAGTTTGATTATTCAAAACTTTTAAAAGGGAACGTTTCTTTAGCCCTTTAATAAATTGATGTATATAAAATTTAAATCATGTTTAGTTTTTTCAACTGTTTTACATGCATGCACTGCTCTAGTGCATTCCCCATCTCAATCACTTAATTATGCAATGAGTTCCTTGAGACTATCCAGTTTTAATTTCAATTACTTCATTTATTTTACTTGCTTGTGTGAATATGTTTTAATAAATATCATCTACCCTTCCTGAATAAGGTTTGTGATGCTCATTTGAGGATCTTGAATTGCAATGCAAAATTTCCTGGATCACTTATGGACTCTGATGTGTGGAGAAAATCTGCAGTAAGGAGAATTATGGAAAGATTGCATTCATCTGATCAGGAATCATGGCTTCTAGGTACTACTGCACAGAATATTTTTTAACAATTCATTTGTCTTGAAAAGATTTTATACAGCCCAGTCTGTTTGGCCTGATTAAGCTTATTGATGAGAAAGGCCCAATCTTTTCCATGGCCTGTACTATTCCAAACTATTGCTGAAGATTAACATGTCACTGAAAGGAATGAAATACTTTCGTTGCATCTTTTTCATCATTCTACCTATGCTGTACAATGGGATTCCTTTCAGGAGTGTTTTTTTTTTTTTATCTTGCAATCTCGGCTTATGTTTGAACAAAGGGAGGGGGAGCAGGATTCAGATTTTAAAGGAAAGTTGTCGAATTAAACATAAATTTGTAGTTTTAAATTATAAATGAAATAGAAAATGTTCTTTCGAAAGAATACTGACAAATAATTTTGTAAGTGATGAAAAAAAGGAAAACAAAGTACAATGAAAATCTAGACTAAAATAAAAACAGCTCAATCTAACGTCACCCAATCTTTGTCACAGTTTACAAAGGTTGGAAATTGTCTCACCTCTGCCAATCTTTTATGAAAAAAAGTTGTGGTATCCGTTTTATAATATTTTTACCTTGAATATGTAAGATTGAATAATTAAATGTACATCTAAATCTAATGTGTTTATTTAAACTATGTTTCAGAGATGCAGATGAGATTTGGGAAAAGGCTATTCTTTCTTATCAATAGATATCCTACAGCTATGGCAGTGATTTCCAACTGTTTTTTCCTTGCAAACCTCTTTTAAGATCTGAAAGAAAATAGCAAACTCCTTTCTCCAGTCATTAGAAGCGGGTAACATAACTAAAATTGGCTAGCACATTTATTTTCTGTGTTGCTCAGTAATTTACAAGAAATGAAAGTATAAATGCAAGTATCTAAGTTTAAATAAAAACTAAAATTACTTTTTTGTTTTTTGAAATAGTGAGAATCTAAGGCAGCGTTTCCCAATCTTTTTTTTTTTTTTCGCGTACCACCATTTTCTTGAAAACCATTTTGCGTACCACTGCTGATACAACTTTATTATATAGAATAGGACACTAATAGATTGTAGATTGATTTATTTTGCCTGCACACGTACCACCTGGAGAGGCTTCGTGTACCAATAGTGGTACGCGATCCACAGTTTGGGGACTGCTGCACTAGAGCATTTAAAACCAGTGCAACGCCGGTTAGCACAAATCGATGCAATAAGTGCTAAATAAGGTGCTCACTTGGTGATTCGTAACCTTGGATTCCATTTGGAAGAGTTACCACTGCTGATACAACTTTATTGTATAGAATAGAACACTAATAGATTATACATAGATCGATTTGTTTTGCCTGCACGCGTACCACCTGGAGAGGCTTCGTGAACCCCAGTTTGGGAACCTCTGATCTAAGGGATGTAAGTGACAAAATTGAAAATTTGGAGATAGCTGGTGCAAATGATAGGGAAAGCACCATTCTATATTGTGACAAGAAATTTTAGTGATAGTTCTAACAGGTGCTCCGCTTTAACGTGATTTAGAAAAAAATTAACATTAAAAGTCCCATAGGGTCCGAAATTCCGTAACTTTTTAGGGGGTACCCTTTAATACTCGCCATGCGGTGGCCAGCATAGAATAGCGCCGACGCAGTTATGCGTGTCGTAAGAGGCGACTAAAATAGCAACATCCGATCCGGGTGACGTAAGGCTTGCTTTGTAGCATGACTATGGCCCCGGGTCGGTAAAGCAGGTCGGCAAAGCTCTGCCAGCCCAGCCCCTTATGGCTGGTGCTGGTTGTCAGTTTGTCAGAGAGTTTGTGGGAAGATCGAGGAGGATAGTGCTGCAGTCGCACCCCCTTCTACTGGGGGGTAGTCTGTGAAGGCCTCGATGCTATAGACAGTATGGCTGCAGTTTGCATTATTTACCCTTTAATACTAAGGGACACAATATTTCATGCTATGAGGGGTGTAAACAAGTCAAGTTATGCATCTGACAAGATATGAGGGGAAATAGTACTTACCAAAACCATAGTTTTTTCAAAATCTAAAGGCACATCCCATTTTCCATGTCAGAAAGCAGTCCTTTTTAAATATATCGAAGTACAAGTTTTTCCTTCTGAGGTTTTCTCCTTCTCGGAGAAATAGCACATCTACAGAATACCAACCATGCAGTATTACAGGGAGTGACAATGGGAGGAAATACCTCTCCCCCGAGAGTCACGTAAATTAATTATATGAGACGAACTGAAACTTTATGGTTTTCACCCTTTGTAAAAACATTTCTGGGCGGTAGGTAAAATTATTAAGAAATTGCCCCCTCCACAGCCAAATCCTGTATCTGTGCCTGACACCAAAATCATCAAGCATTCATTAGGTGCATATGCAAGACTTTTTACAACATCTCATTAGGGAAATTGCTGTGCAGGGCAGGATAAACATGAAGTCGGGAGTTTTTTTTAAAGTTGTGCCATCTTATTTGGGCCGTAAAGTAGTGTGAACGGGGCGGGGGGGGGGATTGGTGCCCCACTGTGTATACATATTTGTATGTATATATGTATACATATATATAGAGAGAGAGGAATGGCATTTCAAATTTCTTACTTATATTCTTGCTTTCAGGCAGCAGCAAATTTCCATTGGAACCTTGGCTGATGACACCAATAAAGCTTGTTGAAACAGATTTGGAAGAAGTATATAATATTAGGCACTTACGTGGGCTAAGTGTCATACAGAAATGCATACATGTCTTGAAATCAAGATTTAAGTAGGTTTATATGTTTGTAGAATGAGCCTACAATTTCTTTGATCTTTTTTTTTATTTTTGTTTATTTTTAATTATTTAATTCATCTATCATTATTTTTTTAACTGTCATGAAAAAAATAATTGAATCATATTGCTGTAAGGAAAAACTCGTTATTTGTAAAAAGTAGATTCATCCTGAAATTTTTTTTATTCACTCTGGTGCTGCCAGAATGAGTTACACTAAAATTATATGTATAGTAGACGCCGCTTAATGTGATCACGGTTAATGTTATCAATCGTTCAATGCTATCAAAATCGCTTAGTCCCGTCCGCTTATATCAAAATACATTGAAAAATCATCGTTTATTGTAATCAAATGTTCGTTTATTGTTATCAGTTTGTATGTAAATTTTATTTTCCTGAAATCAATAAAAACAAGAAGGAAAACTTTTTTCTCTTTTGTTTAAAGTGTTTCCTGAAACTTACCAAAAGTCCAAACGGGGCTCGTATATTATCTTTTAAACACCTGTTATTAGGAGGGGGGGGGGGATATGGAACACAATGAGGGCATTCTTCTTTGAGACGCCTTTACCAAGTCCCAACGGTGACATTTCAAATTCCCTGAAATCCTTAAATAAAGAGAAAAGAAGACCTGCCAGTGACCTGCAAAAGAGAACATTGTTCGGGTATGCCACGTGATCTTGGAACTGCCACGCGCAGACGCATGCAGAAGAAGATCAGCATAAATTTTCACTTTACCATAGTTCATACGGTTTGTACGTAACCTGGTTTGTTTTCTATAATGGAAAGGAAATGGAGAGATCTTACTGTGAAAGAAAAGGTTGACATTTTAAATCATTACGATAAATTGCCAAAAATGAGCCAAAGGAATGCTGCTGTTCAATTGAATGTTTCGCAGTTGCTTTTGTGCAAAATTTAAAAAAATCGTGAAGATATCGAGAAAAGTGCACTTTGAACGAAAATCTGAATTGTAAAAGAAATCGAGATGGGAAAGACAGAGAGGTTGAATCTGCATTAAAACTCTGGTTCACAAACGTTCGTGAAAGGGACGCTCGTGTTAATGGTCCAATTTTGCGCCAAAAAGCTGAAAATTTAGCTGGAAAATTGGGTAAAGGAAACTTCGTAGCCACAGAAGGATGGTTCCACTGCTGGAAAAAGAGGGAGAACATACTCTTCCGAACGACACACGGTGAACAAAAGATGCCGATAATGTAGCCGCAGATCAGTGGATTAAAGAAGAATGGACTAAACTTATTGCCACATATTCACCTTAAGATGTATATAGCGATGATGAAACTGGCCTATATTTTCGTGCGTTGCCTGAACACACCTACATGTTTCAGAAGGAAAGTACGCAAGGGTGTAAAACCTCCAAGGAAGGCCATCGAGGACAAAATTCCGACACCTGCTCAGATGAGGGAGGCACTTCAAATCTTACGTCTAGGTGTGCAAAACAAAGCCGACGCAGAACACTTTCATAAACATTATGATTATGAGCGATTTGTAAATGACTTGCTTCGAAAGAATGCTAAACAATCGACAATTGATGATTTCTTTTTCAGTTAATAATTAACCTTTTGTACATTTTGTATTGTTTTCTGCAATTCATCATTAAATATGTAAGTATACTAACTAATTCTTTCTCTTTAGTGTACATTAATTTCTATTAAATACTATAGAGTTTTACAGCAACAGCTCCTAATTTAAAATAATTTTTATTTTAATACGTATGTAAAAAAATCATTTTTTAGCTTTAAATTTTTTTCGTGTACTGTAATCAATCGGTTATTGTTATCAAATCACGTTCGTCCCGATGTGATCACATTAAGCAGCGTCTACTGTCTTCGATTGGTCATTTCTCACAGGACCATTTCACATAAGAGATAGAGGAAAAGAATGAATTCTGGTCAATATAAAATGTCATGTGAAGGATACAAGAATGTGAGGCAAAGTGTTACAAAATGTTACATAACAAGTAGTTAATTCCAGTCAAAAAAAGTAAACTCTAAAGATAAAGCTGTATGATAATGCATGCCATTTTCAAAATTTGATGCTTATGTTGTAATATTTTGTGTCATGTCAAAAAAAATCTCTTATTATATGATAAAATTCCCGTTATTAATATTTCAAATATTAATTAAGACCTTAATATGAAACTCATTAAGAGAAGATCAACTCCCCTGCTTTGGCACATGCCTTAAGCCTCTAAGCTAAACAAAAGCATTGTCAGTACCCCAAGGGTTTTCCAGAGCTCAAAAAATGAATTCATTTATCGTACAGGAAATGACAAGACTATGAGAAGAGTCTATCAGGAACATTTGTGGTGTTGTTTCAAAGAGGAAAGCACTCCATGATTGTTTTCCCATATGGGAAGATTTTTTTCAGTATCGACTGCTCTGTTTGGAAAAGGTTAAAACGTTGACTGCCAACACACTGACTGCTAGTGTTGGAAAATGTTGCATTTACAACCTCTATTTCAAGCAAAACTTCATAGATCACATTGTATTGTTCGAAATGTCTTAAGTGAAAAATTACAAGCTTTCGATAAATGTACTGAAAAATGAGAATAAGCCAGGAACTATGGTAACTTGTAATTTGGTCTCTCCGCAAAGTTATGTACTACTAGTTATCTTATAATTAGCATTCAATGTGTTAAAAAACAATATGATTAAGAGAAATGTAAATGAGCTTAGGATAAAATTGTACGTAAATAACAATTGATTTTTTTGACTAGGCATAATTTTTGTATCTTAAACCTTGTATTTATATACACAGTATATAAATATAAGGTGAAGGGTTTTTTTTATTTCATTTTGTTTTTTAACTCAGTATGTGTGGCATAAATTGGTGAATTTCTCTAATTTTGTAATTTGTTTATTGGTATCAGTCCAATCAGTTATTGTCATCACAGTTGTGTTCCAAAGTGGTCATCAGCACATTCAGTAGAGCTCAGGGTTCGTGATTTTTTTAATTTTTTGAAAAATATATAAAAAAATCGGATTTTTTTTTTAAAAGACCTTAAATATTTTGGATATTCATTATGTTACATTCATATAAACAATATGGCATGTTAATCAATATGCAAAAACACACTTTAAACTATTTTCACAGCAATAAAAAAAAATTATAGCAATAATGATAAACAATTTTAATGCGAATGCATGACTCAAGTGAAACTTAACCCTGCCAGGAATAATAGTACACTCAGAAGTACAGAGAAAATGAACAAATTAATCTGTATTATTTTGCTGTTGAAAGCTGAAAAAAGTAACAATTTTGTGTACTTAATTTTTACATTGAGTGTACTTTAATCATTTTTCTATTTTATAAATGAAAAAGCCTGAAATATTTTTACCCATTTAGTAAAATCATATGCTCACACCATTACAAAAAACTGAAACTTTTTGTTTTAGTCTAATATCTTTATTGAAAACTTCTATGATAAAAATCTTAAAAGGGAAAACCTCAAGTGAAAAGGGGACATGGATGAAACTTGAAGGATACATATTCTAAATTCGATCAATTGTTGTTTTAAACACCATCATTCTGAATTATTTATTATGTGCCATTTATTAAATTGATCTAAAATACTATTTTTAAGATAAAAAACACAGAATGGTTCATGATTATTATGAATTCTAATTTGAATGATTGGATGAATGATGCTTTTCTGTTAATATGCTTGAAGAATAAGAGTAATATTGCAAAATTGAAAAAATAGTAATTAGTTCTAAACTTATGAAATATGTTATACACACAGACGGATGGACCTAGGAAGTTTTGTTTCAAACAGTGGTTGTAATTGCAACATATTTCATTTTTACAACACTTTCTAACATCGTAAAACCAATGATTTTTTTTAAAAAATCACGCGATTTAAATCATGATTTAAATCAAGCCGATTTAAATCAACGAACCCTGGTAGAGCTATACTTTAATTTCTCTTAAGAACTTCAAAAGTTGGTTAATCTCTTTAATACCTGTTAAAATGAGGTCAAATTGATAATAAAACAAATAAATCAGTAGTTTATATTTTTTAACAGTTATCTTAACATAAAATTTCATATATTTATGAGTTATCATTTTTATTATTCATACAATTCTTATACTCTTAATCACTTTATTATTTTGATTGAAGGTTATTTGTGCATGCAACCATTTTATGAACTGAATGCTTAGAATTCAACTTTTGAATTGCAGCCAATTAACACTTCTTAATTCCTGATTTTATTTGTATCTGGTACAGGTGCCTTCTTGGAGAAAGAGCTCTTCATTACTCGCCACTCAAAGCAGCCAACATTGTCAACGCATGTGCTGTGTTGCATAACATGTGTGTTCATTTTAATGTTAACGAGCCAAACCTTGAAGAACTGAACCATCCAGAAACTGATTCTTTAATTTCGAATGAAGTTCATGGAAATGCAAATGAAATTCAACAAAAAATTGTTAATAACTTCACCATTTGAAATCATGCATGCCATTTTAGAGTGATTTGTACATAAGTTAATAAATTTTTATTTACAACCTGAAGCAACCAAATTTTTCAAGAAAAAACCCAGAACATGAACAACATTGTTGATCCGAAAAAAAAAAATAACTTTATAATTAATTTTTAAAAAAAATCCTTTATATTTTTTTGTTTATTCTATCTAATATAAAGACAAATATTCATTCTAAGTTTTACAATATCATTTATTCCTGTTTCTCTTCCTAATGTATTCACTTACACAAAATAGAGTGATATTTGGCAAGGGCAAGGGGTTTAGGGATCTCCCTAGGTAATTTTTCGAAATGGAAGTTTTAAAGACATAATTTTAAATCACCTTTGGTGGTTTGTTGCGAAAGAGGACGGCCAAAGGCTCCACTGGAATTTTTGAGAAATTAGAGTAACGTTCTAAAAAAGCATTTTTTACCTCCCTTTGTTCCAGGGTTTTTTTTTTTTTTTGAAATTTTACTGAAGCAAATTTTATTGCATAAAATGATAGTCTTTTATTTGTTAATAGATCATGTGCTATCCTGAAATAAGTGCCCCTCTTTTCCGAACTGATCGGTTTGTTGTAAAGGAGAACAGAGTGGCAGACATGCCAGCTTGTCTGGCTTTTTGACACTATAAGTTCATTGAGAGCTCCTGTGATTTCCGTAGGGGCATTCCGGTGTCCTTTTCATCTCCTGGGCGCTGACGTAGAACAGGGGTGTGCTGTAGACACCTTGGTACCAAGCTCTGCGCTAATCAAAGTGGACATTGATTTGTGACGCCATGCTGGTGTACAAATCAACGACGAGCTCAAATGACAGCGCCCCCTGACCCTGTTTTCCGAGGACAGGAACTTTAAAGTTTTGAACTTTAAAATAGGTTAGTTGATAATTGGAAAGCCGAGGCAACGGGTGCCATGGCGAACTCTGGCTGTGCAACTCGCCAAAGGATCTGGGCTGCAGATCCAAGTGAACTTAACAATCGGCCCTTGTAAGGTGCGTCTCATAAATATAAAGACACTGTTATTTCTGAAATAATATTTTAATAATTCAGTATTCAAAAATATTTTTATGCATATAACAAAAAGCCTCTACCGACAAAACATTTTATATTAAATTAAATTAAAATTAAATAAATTCAACTCGAAAACTGATAAATGGAAACAAATTAGCTGTCTCATAAATATAAAGACATTTTACATACTTCTGAATTATCGTCCAATAATAGATCCATTTTTATTAATGACAGCAAATATTCTACCTGGCATGCTCTTTACTAAGCTCTGTAAGCATTTTTTCAGTAAAGGAATTCTGCGCATATGCCGATACACAATATTTTTGCTTTCTTTTATACGACGATTTTCTGTGTCCTTTGAGACCACACCATCAACTCGTTGAGAAACTTCTCGGAGTGACAATTTTTGCGACGAAACAAATCGCATAATCTTGCGATCGAGTCTTTCAGTAGTCTTTCTCGGTCTGCCAGATCGCTTTTTCGAATTTAATGTATGAGTTTCTGATAAAACTTTATAAACTGTAGCTCTGCTTCTCCCAGTTTTCTGACATATTTCAGAAACTTTCAAGCCTTTAGCTTTAAATGCACGTATTCTGCAAATCTCATCTCTGGAAATTTCAACGTTCCGCGGCATTTTTGCAACTGAAATAAATCAAATACCTTTGCTCGTTTCGGGTATTTAAGGTGTGTTTCCGCGCGTGCGCATTAGTTTTGTACATGCCCATTCGAAAAAAATTTGCATATGAAGCAGTTTCAAATTTGTCTTTATATTTATGAGACAGTGTAAATTGTTCTTTTTTTTATCATTCGAGTGAAAATTTATTTATTTAAATTAAAAACCCTATAACATATACATTTCATTGTTATTAACATGAGGCATAAAATTAAATTTTTTTATACTGATTAAGTGAAATGTAATTTCAAACACATTTGGGTCTTTATATTTATGAGACGTACCTTATATAAGAATTGTACCTATGAGTGTTCTGAAATATAATCTTCAAAAAAAGTATATCATTGTTCTATTTTTAGTCATTGTTTGGTATTTTGATGATTCCTGAAGATTTCACAATCACGTTTTTCCATTTGGACAAGCAATATTCGTAAAGAATATTTTTTGTAGTTGGTGTTTGTTTATTGAAATGCTTTTAGAATATTTTTTTACATTCATGAAAAGTAAAAATTAGGGGCCTCGGTGGCTGAGCGGTCAAATCGACTGGCTCTGGTGCCTCCCTGCGCGGAGAGAAAGAGGCGTGGGCTCGATTCCCACCTTTGCCCTGGGTGTATTTCCTTCTTTGTATATTAAAATCTGTTGTGCTGTCTTGTTCTATCTGCCATATTAGACGAAAGTTTGAGGCATATCCTTGAGAATAGCAAATAAACTCGAATATTTATGTGACCTGAAATGGTTGTAAAGAAAGAAGAAAATAAAAATTACCATTTGGGCTAAGTTGGCTCACTGTGCACGGGGGATGTTAGCGCAGCTGTCAAACGAAAGATCAACAGTGGTTCTCTTATCAGATTCCTTTTATCTTTAATTCGCAATAAACATATTTAACGTTGAGAAGTGGAAAGAACATGAACTTGGTTATTTTAATTAAGAAAACATTATGTTATGATGCAATGTTGTTTTTCTTGATATGAGAGATTATTCTATGTGTATGATTATTTTATGTGTTGATAAAAATATATATAATGAAAATATTTAAAAAACTCATAATTTTTAGAGCAATAAAAATTTTGTGTTTGCCTACTTGGGGTGATGGCCCAGTCGGGAAAAGCTAACAAGTCTGCCCCTGAATGTTACTATAGATTTTTAAAATAGATGAACTTTTACTAAAACATGTACGTGTACTTAGTTTTGGTTTATAGATGACTGAAAATAAAAGTGGCAGATTTAGAATTTTTCTAATTGAGCTAAAAACCTAGGAGAAATCAATATTTCCACCCTTCTTTTGGTAAAAAGTAGAATGAGATTTAATCTCATTTTACTTTTTACCGTTTTTTGTTTCAGATAAACGTTAAATTTTTGCTTTGTTTTACAATTTAAATTAAAGGAAATTCCTTTGATCAGTAATTCCCTTCTAATGTCTGATCCATACCGAAAATTTCAGATTTGTGTTTAGTATTCAAGCATCTCCACATTAAGTTAATGATAGTGTCCTAATTAGTTACAAAGCAAAAAAATTAATTTTTCTCCAAATATGAAACGTATTTTTAAGAGAGATAAGACTTCAGCAGTTCATTTAGGATACACAGATTGTATGTTTAATTAATTGCCTTACAATATACAGTGAAATAAGTAAATTTTGAGACTAATAGATTTGTTTGTATGAAAAGTTGTTGAATCAGAAATAAGTAAGTGAATCTGCAATGGTCATTAAGATTTGAAATATATAAAGCTTTATTTGTTCATGAAAGTGCAGTTATACGAGACAGCAAGCACTATTTTACATGTCTTACACAAAAATTGGGAATATTTACAAATGGTTCTTTCTACGAGATAAGTAGGTTCAATTTCAACACTAACAATAAACCACAATTCCAAAAGTGCCAAATTGGAACAAGAATATACAGCATTAAATAATCATTTAAAATGTTAACATACAAAAACAGTTTCGTCAGAAGACATGGTGGGATCTGTACAATTTTTATTTAATTTATTTTGGATCAATAATAAATAAGTACAGCTGGAAGTATGCACAGCATTCTTATGGACAATTTCCTATAGATAAAGCAGTCAACATTTAGATCTGAGATATGTACAATTTTGAATATATATCTATGAAGAATAAACAGTCTAATGCATCATTATATTTGGCAAACATTACCATTTAAACAATTCATTTTGCACACCGGAATAATGGATTCATTTAGACATTTTTGCATATTTAAATTCTTAGTAAAATTTTAGCAACAGTTTATTTTTACCAAGCATGAGGATTTTTCATGGAAATGCAGTGTACCAACAAATTTTACTTGCAAGTAGCTGTTAGTTTAAAACAACAAAAGGACATTTCTATTACATTAATATTTCAAAAGTGTTGTGCCTAATTTTATAGGACGGTTATGAATTGAAAGACAGATAACCACAAGGATAATCTGAATTTCTCCTGGGGAAGAGAAGGGGAAGGTCACATAAAAGGCCTTATATATATATATATATATATATATATATATATCAGGGTTCACACTGGGGAAAAATACAAGGTGGGATTTTACCTCTTGACCAAAATTTTAAGTGGGATTTTTAAAGTTTAAGCTCAAAAAAAATTTTTTTTTGAGTGGGATTTCAAAAAATATTGCGGGAATCGCGCAGCCTAGCGCGAACCCTGTATATATATTACCACAATAATTTGACAAATATGGTTCAAAACCAAGTGTTTTTAAGAGGTTAACACTCAAAGCACCCCTTATAGAAAAATAAAGCTAAAAGTAAAAGCTTTTTTTTTTTTTTACTAGAAAACAATGTTTATTTTAAAATTAAAAAAGAAGAATCTTGTCACTTGGAGTTTTAAAATAGGTATATGCATAACTATTATATATTACATAAAATGAATACATTGTATTGAATTACCCTATTGATTAAATATACATCCTGTAGATGAACATGAATTTGTAGAAAACATTTTTTTAAGCTTTAAATTATTTTATAAATGAAGTTTCTTTTTTTTGTGTGTGTGTGAAAACATCTGGTCTGATATATGAGGTATTCAGGATACAAGTAGCACAAATCTGAAAATTTAAAAATAAAAACGTGTTCTGTGTGAAGTTGTGAAGGGTGCTTTGGCATACTAGAGCCTGGAATAATAAAATTGACCAAAACTAATAAGTATGTATTTTTTCAAACCTTTACGAAAATAAGAGGAGTCCCCATAATTAGTTGGATCTTCAGGATAATTAATTCAGAGTCAAAAATGTGCATATGTATATATAGAATATAATGCATTTTCAATCATAGATACTTTTAATTACAAAAGTTTTTGGCAACATCTAAAATCTTGTATGTAATCGAAGACTTAGATTCTAAAAATCACTAAAACAGTCAGAAAATCTTATATTCTCAAAGTTGGTGTCCATGATTTGGGAATACACTAACTGAAATAACTAAATCCTTGTGCCAATTACATATATCAGGAAGAGCTATGCTTTTAAGCAGAAATGTATTATTCTTTGAAAAATATTTTCAACTGTTGTTAACTGTTGTCAATATGTTCTACAAATCATATGTTCACCGGCATTAGAATTAGATTTGAAGAGTGGTATCAGCTCATGATCACACTGCATGGCTATTCAAAGTACAGTGAAACCAGTGTGCGTTGACCACTTGCAGTGCAGCATTTTAGTGGCCAACTTAGACAGGTGGTCAACTTATAGACGATTAGGTACACGGTAGAGGGTGAAGGGCTAATTCTGTTCCTGACAAAAGTAGTAAACTTAGACAGGTGGTCAACTTTACAGGTTTTACTGTAGATATTGGGGAACATGATCACATGTTCATTAGCTATCAGAAGTACCAGGCAGAAATTTCAAGATGTCCTGAAGTGCCTGGTGCACAGAATCAAGCCAGTAGCTCTGTGGATCAAAGTCTGATTCAATTCTGTGCTTTGGTACTTCAAAGCATTGACTTCTCGAGTATGGGACTTAACAGCATTAGCACTATAAATTATTTATCCTCAGGGAACAAATTAAAACATCATCCCTGTCATTTCTTATCCCTTTGTACAGACTATGTTTCTGGAATTCACATTATACTAATTCTATAGAAATCCGTAGTTCTAAGGTCAAAATAAAGTTTAGAACATGCTTCTGGTAAAAATGCTCTAATACTCAATTCTCAGGTTAGTACACAACACAGAAATAAAACCTTGAAAGAAGCCTCTATGTCAATGTACTGAAAGCTGTGTTTTGTGATTGGTATGAATTTTATGAAGAAAATGTCCTCATAAAATTCATACCAACTCATTTATTGAACTTGGCAAAAACATTCTGTGCAAAAAAATTACTAAGTTCAGCAGCATATATTTTGCTAATGAAGTTATGACTAAATGAGAAAAGAAAAAAAATTCAATAAATATTTACAAGACAATGATAAATTATTACATCACATACTGATCTAACCAGAGAAACATCACAATAATGTAAAGATATATCATGCTAATCATGAGGTTAAAAAAAAAAGTCCACAATCACCAACATAAAAACCCACACAAACTAAACTTACAATCAAATTGAATCAGTTCACAAGTATCACAGGAAATTATTTTTTTTTTTCATTTTTATTCAGTAACAAAGTAAAGAGTGTAACATTCACACACATTTAGTAACTTGCATTTACTAAATTGCTGACAGTTCAAAATACCTTATTGCCCAAGAGGATAAATGTGCAAGAAATACTTCTCCTGAAAAATGTTTTGATAGACCATTTTTAAAATGCTCACATTTCTTTTATGTAATACTTTTTGTTGGTGATATACAATAAAAAAGGTTATTCTCACTTTCATAACTTAAAAGCACTCAAAATGTAAAAACTTTAACTGTTCATTAAAAACATCATGCATCATTACATTGGTCACACCAACTATAACAATGCTCTTTGATATACTGTGGGAAAATTGAGTTCAGAATTGCACCCATAATTTAAATTATAGACAATATTTTAAGCTAAAAATATAAAAATTAAATTGCAAGGTTTTATTTCTTCCCTATCTACCCTTTTTATTCAATTGTAACATTACATAGCACCACTAATAGCATAATGAATAAAAAGAAAGAAATATTCAATATCCAGGTGATAAAACAATTCATTGCCGAATGATTGGTGTGAAGTAAAGCGTTTGGCAATGTATCATTTGAACATCAAAATAGTGGCTGTAATATCAGTAGCATCATTAAAAATTGATGTATGTAATATCTCAATGGTAATTACTCCTTCACTTTACATAAGTAGGGCGTTTCAATTTTTTTTTTAATGCTGGACATTTAGCACTATTTCTTTATTAGTAAAAAAAATCCCTGCTTCAACCTGTAACTCCACCAAGTTTTCTTCAGGTCATCTAGTGTAACATTACTTATTTCAAAGTTCTGAACATTTCATATTAATAAATTGCCCACACAGTATATCTTGTTGATTAAACAATATACTTTAAAAAAGAAAAATAAAGCAAAACTAACTTGGGGTAATGCACAAAAGAAAAAATCTTACATATTGATAAATCAAATATTTCAAAGTCTCAGGAATTCTTCCTCAATGATGACTAACATCTTATCTAACAAGAAACTAAGAATTGAACACATTATTATCTTTTAATTTTTATCCACATACAAATAACTATATAATAAACATATTTCACATTTTGATAGGTATACTTTTATTAACTAAAACTAGCTAAAAAAAAGTCTGAAGTACAAATCAAAACAAATTACTTATAAGATATTAAATTTCAAAAATTATTTCAAGTATCTTAATATAAAAGAACAATGCTATCGAGGATTATACTTCTAGTGTAATGCTTGTACCCACATATTTTGAAATTAAATAGTTTATCAAAGATTACGCAAATCATAACAGGAGCTGAATCATAGCAATATATTGAGCTTCATAATACATGTAGCTTCAAATATATGTATTCTGTTAAAGTCAGATAGACATTTAAGAGGTACAATTGGAGGGATAACTGCCAAAAAAAAAACCTCATCTACATAAAAGCAACTTTTTAGAAATCAACAAAAATTAGCTCAGCTACCTCACAACAAAAGAGACATTCTTTTGACAATTTTCACAACACATATGCTTTTCAAAAAAAAAACTGTTATCAGGTTGCTAGCTTTTGTTGATTTTTTAAATTGTGATAAGGTTGTTTTAGCATCAACTTTTGAATTTTAATATTAAAATTACATAACAAAGTACTTACTTAATGTCATTAAAGCAAGAAAAAAGTGATTGCCATTTTAATCAACTCAGAATTTTATCTACATGAATCATTACTCAGGGTTCACGCTAGGCCGCGCGATCGCGCTTTCCCGCAATATTTTTTGAAATCCCACTCAAAAAAAAATATTTTTAGGCTTAAACTTTAAAAATCCCACTTAAAATTTTGATCAAGGAGGAAAATCCCACCTTGTATTTTTCCCCAGTGTGAACCCTGTTACTGTTATATTTTCAGTTCATTGAAGTAATACCATCATACATACAGGGTTACTATGGTACCTGGAAAAGTCGGAGAGTTTTATTATTTCATCAGAAATCTAGAAAGTCCGGAAATTTTACATGGCGCTCGCTAAACACGCAACTTCTGTGCGGTCACACGCAATGCTACCAGGTTTTTTAGACATGGACAGTCCGATATGCAAACATGAAGCCGGCTCTTTTGCTCCACTCAAAACCCAACAAGCAGAGATTGATGCCCTGATGCCCCATGATTTTACCATTTAATCATTAATAAATTTATCAACTCTTAAGGTTAACTTGTTTACTTATTAATAACTTATAGGTGACTCACATTTTATTATAGTTATAATTTTTTTCTAAATGCATTTTCAATACATTAGGTAATTAACATAATTTTTTTTCCCCTCTCAAATATTTTGATAGCAATCAATTTTCTGATCAAGAAACCCAGTTATTAGACCTTTAAAAACATACATTTTGTAAAATACCTAGTTTTCTTTATTGATCTGCTTGTTCCTTCTTATCACTTTGGCTGAATAATAGTTCAAAAGTTTGAGAGAAATTATTTTAAGGTTAGCAATTCCTGCTATTGTTTTAAAAAGATATTTTAGGGCAAATGTACGTTTTCTATTAGTATGATGATACTGCAGAGTTAAGAGTAGATTTTTTAAAAAATATGTCTGAAAAATCTGGAAAAGTTTGGGAATTTCATTCTGCTGTTTGAGTAGCAACCCTGTATATATATGAGTATATATATATATATATATATATGAAGCAAAGATATGATGACTCCCCTCCCATCCCCCAAGGGATTTAGCCGAAATTATTGCATTATAGGATTTGTACTTTGTCATTATGTGAGTAAATATCACTTGCATACAAATTAAAGATGATGTAAACAGAACAATTGCAGTAATGTTTGGAACCAGCAATATCCAAAAACCATGCTGGAGAAGATCTAATTTACGAAACATGCATTATGAAACAATTTTGTGCAATGATTTTTAAAGAAAACAAATACGTAACATTCATAAAAATCTAATCTGTTTAAACTCTATTATAAAAGCATGTGAATTTTCACTCTTTAAAAAGAAAAACACATAAAATAATTTCACTCTGTACAGTTATACAATTGCAAAGATCAGATAGCAAAAACAAACTCAAACACATGCACACAATGGAATGACAAGAAGCGTTTTCATACAACACCATTGCTCACTAAAATTAAATTTTTACTACTAAAAGTGCAGTAAAACAAAATCCTACTTTTTGTTTTTTTTTTTGAATTCAACTTTACAAGAAGTAAAAAAAAATAAAAGTTAAAGAATACATTGAATCAACTGAGTAACTACGTGAAAAATTTGCAATAAAAAAACTTGAATTAACCTCCATCTTGGACGGATATGAATCAACAATTTATTTAATTAATTTTTATTCTGTTAATGGTGTTTTAGACCATTACAAGTATGAATAAAATTGATGTTTATTTGATTTAATATTATATTTAATGTAATAAAAGCAGCAAAACCAATCGAACAAAATTTAAGAGATTTAAAGACACAAAATTTTTCTTTTCCACTCAGTTTAACGAAATAATCGACTATAAATAAAACTACTAATTTCATACTTGCAGCTTAGGCATTATAGTACAAAAAATTTATTGCTAAAAAGAGCTTTTGTTAACAATTTTTATTGCTTCAATCTTGTGTGCGCGTGAATTGAATTCCCCCCCCCCCTCCCCTACATTTTATCAATCACTTTTGTAGCTAATATAAAATACACTTTTTAATGGAACAATTTTCCTTAAATTTAATTGCTTGCAAGATTTATGCGATAAATTTAAATGAAGTAATTGTTTGGTTTAAAAATTCAAACAGAATAAAATAGTTGAAGGCATTAAAAATTTAAAAAAAAATTTAATGCTGGTATTGTCAGACGTTTCATCATGTTTTTAAGTCAACTTTAACATTTAACATTGAATATCTCCAATTGTTTACTGAAATTAGAAGTTGAATTTTTCCTTATTATATGCATTGAACAGTAAACAAAACTCTTTGCACTGAGTTATGAAATTAAAGTATAAAAGAATCAAGTAAAGCATTCACAGAACAGCTGAAGAGATCAGGGCCGCCGAGAGGGGGATCAGGTGTGCCTGATCCATTGCGCCCGACCCTTGGAGGCAGTCCGGTTCGGCATTATAGAAGTGCAGAGGGTAAAATGTTTCTATGGTTAAGATATAAGTGTAATGGGAATGGGGGGGGGAGGAAGTGGCAACAAAACTAACATGCCCCCCCCCCCCTAGCTCTCCACGGCACAAGAAAAGATAAGATAAGCAAATCTGCTAAATGTTCAGAAACAAGAATTTGATACTGAAATTTACTTGTTGCTTCGTAAACAATGGAGGAGGCTTATATGCTTGGAACTTGAAGCAACTAGACGTTGTTCAAAATCTCTTTTTTACAAACCTGATGTAAAGGTTAAAGCACATCTTTCTTAAGAATTCCAACAAGTTTGGAAGTACAAGGAAAGAGCAGACAGAAAATGAAATTGTAACACCATCAGTTACACAAGTTAAGGTAAAGTGCTTTAAAGCCGACACCCAAAAAACGGTTCCTAAAGCTAACACCCTCCAAACGGAAAAGTATTACCAATTTAAAGAGATTTAAAAAATGATATACCCAATCAAAAAGAAAGAAAATCTCATTTTAAATTATTTTACGGAATTGGTGATACTTTAAATTTATTTTTATTTGAGGGTGTCAGCTTTAGGACACTTTACCTTACTTTTTTGAAGCACAAAACAATAGTAAAATCTTTTTATTGTTGGTAAATAGGAATCATCTTTAAAAATGTTGTATTGACCCGAATTAAAATTAACGATTACTTTAAATTGGGATGCCTGAATAAAGATGAGTACCAAAGTATTTTACTTGCATGTACTATTTTTACTGTATAAGTACAGTAAAACCTCCCTTAGCGGACACTCCCAGATAGCGGACAATTTCTCAATCCCCAGACCATCAAGATAGGCGTATAATGTATTTCACTCCTCCTTAGCGGACACTCCCGTTAACGGACATGAATTAGATTGCCTGGGTTCCTTTTTGCCCGTGTTTGGTTGTTTAGAATTTCGTCTTTCACTGTTGTTGTGATAAGCAATTTTTCTACTTCTACATTCCTTTGTATAATGAAAAGGAATAATACCGATACTGGTTAAAAAAGGATTAACACCCCTCTTTTTCTCGGAATAGAACCCTTTCAGCAGAGGAATAGCTAGGTGGGGCAAGGAGGGACAGCTGTCCCCGGGCACAGCGTCAAGGGGCGCCAAATGAATGTTAATTTATTTTATTTTTAAATGCGAAAAGAAAATTATTTGAACTGAAGAGGTGTGAATGTGAATATGCTCGACAAAAAAGTGGGAGTACTGCAAATCATCGGGAATGACCAATGTAGAACAGGAGTGTGTGGGAGATCAGGCAAATTATTTTGCGAAGCCAAAATGTCCCCATTTTCCCCTTAGAAGTGAATGGTTGCCAATAAAAAAAAAAAAAGGTTAAAAGGGCTGCTTTTTAGAGCTATTTATCATTTAGGAAGCATAAAAGTTTTTTTTAATTCCCTTTAGAGGCCCCCCCTAGGCAAGCATAAAAGATTTTTAATTTCCCTTAGGGGTTCCCGTAGGCACCCAGGGGCACAGGGGTGCTGCAAACCCTAGCTACGCCTCTGCCTTTCAGATAGGGATAGTCTTTTTTGTCCACCTGTTTGAACAAAAGAACAATCATTGAGAAGTTCAGTGAGGGAGGGGGACGATTCGAAAAACGGAGTGAGAGTAAGTGATCACATGACAAACACGTGCAACGAATTTCAGTCTCTCGTGTGGTGTGCGGTTTATTCTGATTTTTAGATAGATTGTGTTGCTAGTAACTGTGCTTCCACTTATGCTGTGTAAAAAATGTCATGCAAGAGGAAACATTTAACGTTGAAATAAAAAGTTGACATCATTGATTATGCAGAGAAGGAAAAATCAAGTATAAGAAGTATTTCTGAGCATTTTGGTGTTGGAAAGACACAAATTGGAACTTTACTAAAAGAAAAGAATGAAATTAAACAACTTTGGTTTTCAAACAGCAACGAAAATGCAAAAACAAAGAAGTTGTTAAAAATTAATGATATTGATTCAGTTGTATTTGACTGGTTTTGCTCTGCTAGAACGAACAATTTACCTGTTAGCGGACCACTGCAAAAGATGTAGCAGAAGAGTTTTGCCAAACCGATTTTAAAGCATCTAATGGCTGGCTGCAAAAATTTCGAACCAGGCATAATGTCTCCTTTAAGTCAATTTGTGGAGAAGAAAAATCAGTTGACCTAACTACTGTTCAAGAATGGACAGCGAAGATAGAAGAACTATGCAAAGGATATGAAGAAAAGGATATTTATAACTTGAATGAAACAGGATTTTTTTATAGACTTTTGCCAAACAAGACAATGTGTTTTAAAAACGAGAGATGCATAGGGGGTAAAGCTTCTAAAGAAAGACTTACAGTTATGCTCTGCTGTAACATGCTTGGTGATTTTGAGAAACCTCTCGTGATTGGGAAATCCGCGAAGCCAAGATGCTTCAAAAATATCAACATCCGAAAATTCAAAGTTGAATGGAACTCAAATAATTCTGCATGGATGACAACACCACGGCTCCCACCGCCTTAACACAATTTGTAGCAGTTTTCGGAGCAGGAAAAATGTCCTTTCTGTATCAGTTTGGAGCAGAAGAATTTAACTTTTGTATCAGTTTGGAGAAGAATTTAACTTTTGTATCAGTTTGGAGCAGAAGAAATCTACTTTTATATCCGTCTAGGAGCCGAAAATCTCAACTTTGTACCATTTTTGGCGGACTTCTCTTTATTTTTTAAATATTAAATGGCTGTTTTAAAGCAATGTTATAGCATCAAGGATAAGAGCAGTTTCAAGTCTTCAAAATGATAGGAAATGTAAACGTCAGACATCTTTCAAAAACTGTATTAGATTTTTTCAAAAACTGGATTATTTTTATACTTCTTAAGATTTTTTTCAAAACCTATTCAAAAAGTAAGACTAATTAAAATTATAACATTTATAAAGGTTTTTCAATACTTTTCTCAAAAAACGGATTATTTTAAAAAATGTTTTATTGTTTTTTCTTCTTCTAATAGTTAAGAGCAGCTGGAAGAAAGCTTAAAATTTTCTTCTTTTAAAAAATCATTGCATTCTCTCTTTTTTGTTTAATAGCTAAAACACTATTCTTTCAAGAAAATAAGCGAAAACTAACTAATATGAAGGGTTCAACTATTTTAAACTATTTATCATTAATTAAAATTTGTTTTTTAAATGGTATTTATTTAGGTATAACCATTGTGATTATAGTAACAGTAAAATTTTGAATGAATTAAATATAATTTCATAAAAATATATTTGAAGTCGATCCTATTTTCTACCTGCAGTAATATTCATTATTTTTCTGATTAAGAAATATTCCTTTAAATTTCAATCCTAAATACTCACTTAGATGCTCTGGAAGTAATTAATAAAACTAAAAGTAAATTGCTGAGTTTCATAATTTTGCAGCAAGAAAATTCAAGTATCAAATTATATTTTTCAGTTCTATAATAGAAAGGCAAAATGTATTTTTTATTATATGTTGATAGTTTAATATCTAATGATTTTTTCCCCAACAATTTATCTTTACATCTCTGAAAAATTGTGTAATAATTACAATTAAATTTTAAGAGTCATAGGGGTACAGCAATTGGATGCCGAAAGAAACTAAATTGAATTAAAAGAAAAAGGAAATGCATGGTAATTTCATAACTTTCAAATCTAGTTTAAAAATTGAAACTTTAAAAAGAGTACTTTTATGAGGTCGTTCATCCACAACAAAATTTCTATTTCTTCTAATAATATTGCTTAACATATTTGCCAAAGATCATCAATTCATTAAGATATATGTACATGCTTTTTTAATGATTTTCTAACTTAGCTGTAATTTTTTTACTTATTTTGTTCTTTATATTTATGTTTTTTAATTGCTTGTGGTTATAATATATGATATAGATTACAGAGCTTAAACAGGGTGTCTACCAAGTTTCACAAAGTCAATTTGGTGACTTTTCAGGGACTTTGTAAACTTATTTAGTGACCTAGTATATTTTCATAAAACCTGTTTTTAAAAACTTTATTTTTAATTTTGATTAAATAAAATGACAAATTAAAGCTGAATTTCTTAATATAAATAATTTAATTTTAAGTTTTTACATCTTTTTATTACTGGAGCTCAATGTCTAACAAAAAAAGTGCGGTAGGTCCTACATTCTTCGGAACTTACATTAATATGTAAAGTCTGAATTAAATCTGTAAAAACTCATTGCATCGACTTTTGAGCATCGACTTTTAATACTTGTGCACACCATAGTAGATATTTTATTAATATATATGTGTATTAATTTGAACTACTTGACTAATGAATTTCTAAGACCAAAAAGAGGCAGAATTAAAAACATTAGGATTAGTGTTTTGTTGAATTTAATGATCACTTTATCGCATATAAAAAAACAATTGCTAAATTTTTTACATGTTTTTAAATTATATATTAAAAGAAAATAGAAAGAAATGTTATTTATTTTGTAACAATATAATGAGCACTTGAAAGGCGAAAAACCTAATGCTAAAGACAATCTAACATTGAAAAAAGTTTTTAATTGCATGCAAAAAATTAAGGGATATTTTTCTTTTCTAGCAAAAATATTTTTTAAATTATATTCTTAATAAGGCTGCAATATTTAATAATTATAATCAACTGATATGAACCTTATGGCTAAAAATGAATTTTAAAAACTCCTTAATTTGATTAAATTTCGAGGGACGCAGCAAAATGACGTCCGTGCAAGTCCTTTACTACAGAAGTTGAAACTTGAGAAAGATTTAAAATAATGGTAAACTCGAAGTTATTGATGACTTAGAGGAAGAATCCGATAGCAAACGAGAATTAGAAAGTTTTACCGAAGCCGATGCAACTGGATTTTGAAATGCGTAAAAAACCGGTATTGACCCTTGAAAGCGCAAAAAAAAAAAACGGACTACTCTTGCAAATTTTACTCGTGATTTGGAACATTTGGTATGAAGATACGTAGGCTAAGTTAAAGAAAATTCATAGAAAAAAAAATTAGAAGAAAAACTTCGAAAATTACGAATTTTTGCGAAAACGAAATTTTTAATTTCCATTTTCACCGAAAATACGGAAAAATTACACGTCTGATAAAACGAAAGTGTGAAATGATTTAAAATCGATGTTAATATCTACCATCTACCGCATTAACCATTCCCATTCAGTTCTAAAAATAGCTGCGCCGCGAATTGTGGCAATCATCGGGCCGAGAAAAAAACTTTCAGTGTCGTTGAATTTTTTCGTGACCGGTTATCCAATTTCGTTACTTTTTGGGGATTTCCGTGACCCCTTTGACGATTTGGTGACTTTTCGGGGACTTCAGTGACCGGTAGACACCCTGTTAAAGAGTAATGAGAAAAGAAAAAAAGCTGCAATTCAATGTTTAATTTTACAGCGTTTGAAAGTCTACCTCCAAACACTTTCAGGAACAAATATATATTTTCAAACAATGTTTTTATTTAAAATAAAAATACATTTTATTTATTTACTTTGAGAAGAATCATTATAAACAGTTAAAATGAAAAAAATCCGATTTTTGTAGCGGATGCAAAAAGATTGTAGAACGTATGCGCTCCTTTGCTTACACGTGGAAAGTAAGCTTACGGAATTTTAAAGAATTGTTATAATGGAGCAGCAATCTTTTTAAAATCTGTTCTTTTATTGATTTTTCACATTGATTAGTATTTCCTAAACATTAGAAAACACAAAAAGCACTGAGGAAAAACGCTAAAGTTTTTTTTTAAACGTTTCATGAAATTGTAAACTTTTTTTTATCTATATTTCAAGAAAAATTTACTAAATAAAATGTTCAACAGAAATAGTGGTAAGAGGAATGATTTTTCTCTATAATACTACAAAATATTAGAAATCGTCTCACTGTTCCTTCTACAGGCGTGGGATACCATCACTCATTCTGCTCAATTTTCTCATCCCTATTTGATGTTCTTAAGAGAGAGTAGAGCTAATATTCATTAATAAACTGCTTCAAAGGTAAAAAATTAGTTGACTAAAGGAAAAATGTAACAAATGATGTCGATTTTAAGGTTAAAAAAAAGTTTATCTAAAATTTTTCGATTTTTTTTCGGAAAACCGCGATTTGGCGCAAGTTTGCCGGAAAAATGCTTTTTGTAGCAGAATGTAGCAGAAAAATCGCTTTGGCGCAGTTTTGCGCAATTGGCGCAGCCGTGGGAGCCCTGCAACACCCATAATAAACAAAATGGTTAATGGATTTAGATGAAAAAATGAAGAAAAGCAAAAGAAAAATTCTTCCCTTTATGGACAATGTCAAATCACATCCCACGAACTTGAAAATTCAAACTGTGAAAATCATATTTTTCCCCACCAAACCAGGCCTGTAGCCAGACTCATGACTCCAGGGGGGGTCAAACTTTTGGACAGGAGGGGTAGACTAGTTTTTCAATTTTTTTCTAACATGTTTGAATATATGCTCCATTTTGGGCGTTTTCTTAAAATTTAAATTAATAATTTATTTAATAGTTAATGCAATTATTTAATTTATTACTTTATTAATTAAACAATTAATTATTGAAACTAATACTAATTTAGTTCAATAATGAAATTATTTGATCTTAAAAGAAATCCTTGATTAAAACTTACAAAAGGCAGAATTGAATTTTTAAAGCTTATCCTAAGAATGTCTTCTATAAATTAATGAAATATATGAAATAACAATCATTATCCTTCGGAGACGAGTAACTATGCAGAGAGATGATTCACTGATATAACAAAAGAACTCGCATGTCGACAATCAATTCGATGGGCTGACGATTGTGCAGAAGAAAAAGGTATTTCACCTCTTTCTCTGGCATCATGCTCAATGTTAGGAAGTAAAGAGAAAACTTACAAAGTAAGTGACCTCGGGAACTGCCCATGATCCTTTCATTAGTGCCTAGTTTAGATTGAAAACAGGAAAAAAAAAATAATAATAAGCTGAATAAAGTAAAAAGTTTACGTTTTTTATTTTTTCTAAAATTCGAATTAAGAGAGAAAGGTGCATGAGAATAGGATTTTTTCGATAGGACTTGGCGTTTAAACAAATCATAAAGTTTAAAACAGAAGTACCATAGATTATTAAGGTCTAATCAATCATGCTTGGAGGGGCAAAACATTTTCCAGGTCGGGCATTTCCCGTCCTGGCCCCCCTCTGGCTACGGGCCTGCATCAAACCACATCAGTTTGCCAACCCCTGGATCAGGGAGTTATTCGTGCGTTTTAAATGTGCATATAAAAAGCTTTTACTAAGAAGCATTTTGCCCAAAATGTTCGACACGAATAATAGTGAAGAGAGAAAAAAATCAGTCACAGTGTTTGACGCAACAGTCTGGATTGCAGAAGCACTTAAAAGTGTTAGCACTAGTTGTGTCCAGAACTGCTTTAAGAAAGCTGGATTTTGGAGATGTGGTTTTTCAAGTGATGCAAAAACAAGTGTGAGCAAACTGAATGAAGATGAGAAGGAGTTAGAGACATTAATTAAACCTTTTGATTCGCCTGCTGATATTGAGAAATACTTGTGTGCTGATAATAATTTGGTGCGCTAAAGCTAAGGAAGAAGATTATGATGAAACAGAGGGAACATTTTGCTATACAGTAGCGAGCAATAAGGATGCGTTAGATCATACTCGAGCCTTACAGCACTTTTTTATGAAGGGAGATGACTATGAAGGACTGGAATTAGCAAATAAACTGAAAATTCACTTAGAAAAAAGATTATTTCTTGCTTCAAAACATGCAAAGCGAACAGTTTTAACTGATTTTTTCAAATAAATTATAAATTTGCGAATAAAACTGCTTTTCAAGCTTATTCCTAGATCTTTATTTTCCTGGAAGATTCAACTGTTTATTACTTATAGGTAAGTACGATTATGTCCAGCACTTTTATTCCTTTTAAAAGAATTTTATATTACATATATAGTTTTGAAGGGCAAAATTAAAATTTCAGGGTTAAACTTCTCAATAACGGACACTCCCCGTTAACGGACATTAAACTCTGTCCCAACGGTGTCCGCTATTTGGAGGTTTTACTGTATATGCAACTTATTCAGTAGAAAACCTGCGTTTTCAATGTAGCTTAGTTTGGAAATATATATATATATACATTAATATAATGCTTACTTTTCAATATGTTTCGATTTCATGAACTCTTCATTTTACTAATTTTGTTCACAAAGCTTAATCGTTTGCAAAATCGAATTTTAACTGTTATATTATATACGTGCATGATATGCTTTTTTTTTTTTTTTTTAACTTTTTAAATATGTAATAATGTGTACGTGTGCGTTTTAAAATGCATTTTTCAAAACAGGAATTCATAGGTCACTTATGTTATCACTGGTATAACATTATAATTATCATTGGAATTCTTTGGCAGATTCAGCGATTTCATTTAAAATAACAAACAGAAAAGGTCAAAATTATCTTCAAAATATATTTCAAGCTAATAATGATCAGTTTGCAAGTTTTCACATAAACCAATGCAAATTTTTAAACTTAAAATATAAATAATTAGTAAAATTTTATTAGGTACAAGTAACTCATTTTGGTCTGTAAAAATCAGTATTCAATAAATAAACTAAGCATTCAGGATGACATTTACCTACATATGTTTCTAGAAGAAAATAAAATGATCAACAGAAAATAAATAAAATAATAAGAAATAAACAAAACAATTAGCACAACACACTTTAAATCAGGGGTGCCCCTTCCCCCTAAAAAGCTACTTAGCACCCTCTCCCAAAATTTCAATAACGTAGTCTGCGCCACGACCCCCAACCCCCTTGGCGGCCCCTCTTGTTTAAATCATAATGTTTAAAAAAATTTATAAATAAAACAACGTATGAAGGAAAAAAAGAAACCTCCTTATTACATCATAATAAGTACAAAATGACCATAAATTAAATACTCAGAAATTCATGCTTTTAATGTACATATATTGAATTTTTGAAAGACTTAGATGACAAAATACTTTCATTAAAGTTGAATATATTGAATCAGGCCCCTGGTTTACAACGAAGTTGATGCATTTTAATTTTTAAAAAAACGGAAATTGTTTTGATTGGCGGATATTAATTTAAATTTTTATCAAAAATGCACAAGTAGTTAACAGTTTCACATAATTTTATATAACATAGCCTTTGTTAGTTAATATATATTATATATATCTTATATATATATATATATATATGTATGTATATATATACAGAGAAACTTTTAAAATGTTGTTTACGAGACCAGAATATTTATGGTGTTGTAGACAAATAACATTTATGTGCAATCAACACAGTAGTTTTTGGGTGAATGAAGGGAGTAGAATATCTTGATGTTATAACAGAGCTGTCATAATAAACTGGATTACTATAACCAACTCTCCTCCTCCCACATTTTGAATTTTATCCCATAACATGTCAGATATTTTCATAACTTTATAGGAAATTTTATTTAACGTGTCTGATTGTGTATGAGTTCATGGAAAAAAAAACAGGGTAGTACTTTTTACATTTTCTTAATAAAAGAAGATTGTATATAATTTCAGTGAAATAAAGTTTAAATTTGTTTTTTCAATTAAAACGTTATCCATGTCCAGATCAGTCCAGATGAATGCATTTCAAGCAAGATCACAATCCCTTACATACTGCAGGTATTGAATATTTTGTTTTGGTTTTGAAAAACCCAGGGAAACATTTTGCAGACTGAAACAAAGTTTAAATTAAAAATTTAGTTGGGAATTTCTAGTCCTACCATTTTAAAGTGGGAAAAAATATTGCTAACAAGAAAAGAAGTTATTCTGTTCATTAGGAAATTTTTTACTTTTTTAACTTAAGTTTACTTTTTTTTCCACTTTTTGAAAAAATACTGGGAAAATTAAACCCTATTTACAACGTTCTTCTCATGAAATAACAATATCATGCTATCAAACGAATAAAGTTAATTTCATGTAAAAACTATGTTTATATAAATTAATGTAAAAATGATCAACTTATTTAACATTATTAAAACAAACTTAATTTAAACTTAATTTAAAACAACTTATGCTTGTAGCAAGTAGCAAGCAATGTGCATAGCATTCCTTCTCCCCCTCCTATCCGGTACATCAGCTTTAAAGAATCAACACTTAAAAATGGCCTAGAAATGCAGTTTTATAGTGTGTTCCCACTTTTTTTTTGCATAACAGACATTTTAGTTTAAACTTTTGAAAAAGCACATTTAAAATTTACATTGCTTAATAATTAACACTCATGCAAATTTCAGATGTGGAAAGTAAAATGCTTCACAATCATTTTTAGGAAAAAAAATTCTATATAAGACAGTTACAGTGATAAAAGATACTATGTGCTACAATTAAAAAATTCTATCCTTCTTTAGGACCCTGATTAACAAAGCGACTAAAATCAGAAGAAAAATTATAAAATGTATGTTTCTATTGGCTTTTGAGCCAGGTCTAAAAT
This sequence comes from Octonoba sinensis, assembly GCA_038502835.1. Classification (NCBI taxonomy): domain Eukaryota; kingdom Metazoa; phylum Arthropoda; class Arachnida; order Araneae; family Uloboridae; genus Octonoba; species Octonoba sinensis. Next base: position 102,296,047 of record CM076599.1, on the reverse strand, counting down.
TCTTTGAATGAATTCCATCTCCTCACAAATGGAAGTAGTAAAATGAAAGTATTTTAAAACAATCTAAAGCTACAAACTTTTAACAGAAGAAACAATAACTGCTCCTTTTGTACACATGTACAACAGATGCTGCAACACCAATAAAGTTAATTCTACTTCATAGATGCATTAAACCTTGCTTAAACAATAAGAATCATATCAAAATAATAAGGTTCATCTTTGAACAGTCAATGCTAAAAGGTGGCTTTTATTTAACTTCTTTATGACTCTCACAGTGTTAGTGAATTATATAATGATATGATAAATGATTATGATATCTGGAATTTTAAAAAAAGTAAAACTTTATTAATACTTTTCTAAAATTCTCCTGCAACTGCAAAATTTAAGCAAAAATTTTAAAAAATATTATTTTTTTTCAAATGAGATTAAAATTTAGCATTGCAAATAATTTGTAACTTGTTTAGTTTTTGAAGCACAAAATGAAATTTTAAATTGAATTAAAAATCATTTTTTTCCTCCCTTGGTAAATCCTGATTGATGTTCACCAAGTAATATAAGGGCATTTTAAACCTCCAGAAATAATGGTGAACTTAACAAATATACATCCTAAAAACAATTATAACTTCTGACTGATTATACATGATCAAATAATATGAAAATTAACAGTTTAATCTTAAATTATATCACATCTTCAGCCATGTAAATACTGAATATGCAAAATGCAGAAAATATTTGTCATGGTTTTAAAAAAGAATGCTATATTAACTGTTTTACAGAATTATACATGATTGGAAATACATGCGATGATTAACAAATAAGCTTATCTGCTCACAAAACAAATAATGAAATAAAATAAATAAAAGCTCAAAATGCTGTCAGTATACAGAAATGGAATTGCAAGTTGTTATCTGCAGAAGAAATCAAATTTCTTTTGCCTGCAAAAGTTATTGCAATCAAAGTTACTAACACTAAGAGATCAGATTAAAGCTATCTTTCTGAAGTTTAAAATAGTCTGACAATAATTGGCTAGGAATAATTGCTGTGCAGTAAATTACTTTTGAAAATTAAAGCAGTATGTTGTAAATCTGGGTTAACTGAACCTGTTCAACAGACATCGATTCTTAATAAATAGTTCTGTACACATCTGACTGAAACTTATGATTAACCAAAGCTGAACACATCTATGGAATACCATCAAACTGTAAAAATGCTTTTTCAGTTCACTTTTGTGAGCTTACATTCCGAACCGCAGACTGGTCATTCATGGAAACCAGTGATGTGGCTGTCAGAGGGGACAAATTACCTGTCGGCACCATGTTGGCCATGCTTACCACTACGACCGGCTTCACGATCGATTGGTTAGAAGAACCCACAGAAACCTGCTGCAAAAACTGCTGTTGCAAAATAGGAATAGGGTTGATCTGATTGACCGACTTCAAGACCGGAGAAGCTAGTACCTTGCCGATGGATGGCTGATGGACTGCGCCTGTGTGAGAGACAACAGAAACCGAGCCAACAAGGGGGCCTACATGATTTCCTGGAGCAACAAGCTGGCCGACGGGTGTAGATATAGGAGACTGGGAAACTACATGTGCAACATGAGCAACTCCAGTGATCTGTGGCATGGATCGCACAGCATTTGAAGAAGTGGGTTTTAAAGATGAAGTTATACCATGATGAGTCCCATTGTTTACTTGAGATCCTAGAGAAGAGAAAAAACATTCATTCAGAAAAATTTTAACCTGCAAGATCACTCATTGATTTGATAGCTAAGCACGGAAACTCTCTTATTTGGTAAAATTAGCATAGAACAAAAATGTAAGGGAAAAAAACATTTCAAATGCATTTTTAAACATTAAAAAAAGATAAGCACTTTCTCCTCTTAAAACTCTCGATGCAAATAATTTGTATAAATTTTGCGCCCACTAAACTGCTGAAATTAATCGCTACTGTTTACCATGCCATGTTTCTCAGCCCAGTGGCAGAAATAGTATGACTCAACAACATTGTTACAGAAAATATTTTCACAAAGGCAGCAAAAAAGTTTCAGCTACAAAAAAAAATGTTATGCATTTTTTAAAATTATTTTAATCTTCCTCTCTTTCTTTTTGCGTGGTATATTGAAACAAGATTTGAACAACTAAATGTCAGCAGGTGCATGATACTAAACAATAAAAGTCTCTATTTGCAGACTTTTAAATTGTTTCACAGAAAGCCTTATGATTTCCTGCTACAGCAGGGGTGCCCAGATAGCCATCCCCCCGACAAAAATGTGAAAACCTTAGGAGCAGGGAAAATTTTTAGGAGCCAACTATAATATTTTCATTTGCGAACTAGTCGCCATAGCATTTTTTTTTAGTTGCCAAAGATTTGTCGGAACCTGGCTATAGCACAGACTACTTCATTGAAATTTTTATAGGGATTGTCTTCAAGTGGTTTTAGCCATTTTTAGGGGGTCATTATTCTTAGGGGGGAGGGGCATCCTTGTTTGTTACAAACAAGGATGCCCCTAGTTTGTAGATAATTGTAGTACAATGCAGATAATTGTAGTTATCTGCATTGTTACCCTATAATATTTTTTAAGTGCACTTTGATAAGTTTTTAGAAGAAAGTGGAAAAATAAATAACATTCAAATTTTCTGAGAAGAAATAATGTATTTATGCAACAATTCAATGGAAAATTACATAGCATATTAGCAGCATACATCCAAGTGCAGATTCAGAGAGAGGGTCATTATCGGTTATGCCACACTTAACATACATGATCAAAGCTAACTTCAAACTGTATTTTTAATATGTCAATATCCTGGCAAGGCATTGATCCCTTCCCTATTTTTTGGTAAGTATGTGCTCCTATCATCCATTAACCCATACGCATTACCAAGGTCTAATTGTTGAGGTGGACGACAATTTTTTCTTACCTTCTTAATTTTGTTGTACAGTATTGATAAAATACAATTAACTGGAAGGCTTTACTATTTTGGTCTTAACTGTCATTTTTCCTATTTATATGAAACGCTTTGGTTTTCATATATATAACACAGTGAAATATAGTTAATATGACTACCGAAAAACGTTGTATAATCAATTTACTCTTCTGACTAATTCTAAGAATTGGAACCACACTCATGGGTGAAAGTATTTAGTCTTTTTTTTTTTTGTAAATCTTTAGATAGAAAAGGCCATAATACTTAAAACTAAGTATTTTAATATAGATTTAAATACCTCTTTATAATACATAAATGCTTGTTTTTATGTTTCATGAACCTCAACCTATAGATTAGAATCCTGAAACCAGAGGGGGTCTCATTTTCTATATCCCCGGGTTTAATGGTCCTATTTTGCTCAAATTTGGTATTTAGGCTAATTTGAGCAAGCTTTCAATGACAGAGAACGGACCAGATTTCCTCTGGTCCGACCCCTTCTTCGGGTCTGTCTGTCGGGTTTGCTTTCAAATTGTACTTTTTACACCATTATTTATTATAAAAGTGGCAAATAATATTAAAAATTTTCATTACTATATGTATAAATTTTCAATATCATTTGATTTTTCACAAAAATCTCTTTAAAATTCGCAAAAAACAGAGCCTGTTAAAAAATTCTGGATCAACGCCTGAATTCTGTTGTCAAAACTATAGCCTTTGGTTCATTTAATTTGTATATGTCAAAATTTTATTTATCAAATTTTTTTTTCAATACTGTAAAAGAAGAAGGTAATCGATGACCATTGACATCTTACTTGTGTTTCTAAAGCGTACAACAGCCAAGTAACTTAGAGTGTTTCATCCCCTCCCCCTGACTACATCACATTCTGTATCTAGAATTACTTTTGAAACACAGAAATTTTGAAAAGCATGAAAGGAAGGGTGAGTACAATGTAAACATCTTATCAACGCATAAGTGAAAGATACTTCTGAAAGTGAAGCATAAAAATTGTAGCTTTAAACAGTGAAAGTTAATAGCATCAAGTCACTTATCTATGTTTTGGTCAGGACTTTACTGACATACGGGAGACACATAAAAGAGGATATTGTATAAGTAAGACATTACTGTACCTTTTTTGATAAATTCTATGATCAAGGTACTATATTAACAGCACAAATATTTGATATTGCACTTTTAAGGCAATATACATTATATTCAAATTTAACATAATGATAAAATATTAAAAAATAATAACATAAACAGTCCATTAATACTTAAAAAACATGATCTTTATATCCATTGTTTTAATATACTATATGCAATCCATGGAATGTATTATTCACTTAGATTTATGCTTTAATGCTCAGTACATTGAAAATTTAAAAATATAAATATGCAAGAAAAGCTTAAAAAGAAAAAACAACACAAAAAGAAAAACACGCTAGAAATTGCATAAAATACAAACAATCCTGTGGTGGATTTTAGGTGGGGGGGGGGGGGGAGCACGAGGGCATGTGCCTCCTTCAAAAGAAATAAAATAAATTTGTACAGTGAAACCTCTCTAACCGACAACCTCTTTAAAAGAACAAAAGTTGCTGGAACAGAATTTCCCCGCATTAATTTAATGCTAACTTTACCTCCATTAAGCGACCACACTTACAGTCCCCCTCAAGAAGTGACCATATTTTCCTGCCACTTTTATTTCTGAAGCATTTAATTGCTACAATTAGTAAAAAACGGTGCTGTAATGTTTGTGTAGTTGCATCTTAAGAGAAAAATAGATTTATGTGCTTGGCATAATAGGCTTCCTTTGAAAATCAGAAAAATATTTTTTTAAAAGATGCCCATATTTTCCAATCCTTAACTGAAGTGGAATCAACTTTACATTAAAACTTATTAAAAATTGTTCTTAAAACCATACCATTGTTTATTTAGATTTATTCATTCATTTCAATTTTACTTGCTAACTTGAAGTTACAAATAAAAACATAAAATAAACTCACCTCCTTGAGTGATGATGCTGGATGCCAAAGTTGGCTGAATCACTTGAGAGTGGGGCTTACTCACATGGAGTGTAGCAATCATGTTAGAATGGGATGTACAAGATGCCACGACATTGCTATTACTCTTCACAGCTATGGCCAAATTCCCTGAGAGGACAGAACCACCCTTCTGCGAGAGGTTCAGAGAGCCTGCCGCAGTGCCGTTCGAAGCGTCAACAGACTTTCCTTGAGGTATCCCGACCATTGCTTGGGGCGACACAAGAGCCAGTGGAGACATTAGGTGGGGCTTGGGGACATTCTTAGAAGTCACTTGCACAAGAGAATCGGCAGAGAATGGCTTGCTGGTTGCGGTAGAGGTGGCGTAGGGAGCACTCGAAGTGGGTGCAAGAACATGGATTTGTCCATGAGTCTGGTGGTGGTTAACAGAGATGTGCTGAACGGAAGAGTTGGATGCCATAATAGAATTTGGGGCTGTGATAACTTTTATACCAGAAGGTTGAGTAATAACTTGCATAGTATGAGGAGCAGCAAATATTCCAGCCATGGCATGGAGGTTGCCAGTTGAAAAAACCTAAAGATGAAAAAAAATATTTAAGAACAAAAAATTATATATAAGAAATGCAAAGCAATGAATGCACAACATATAGATTTACAAAAAACAACATTTGGTATACTGTACAGAATTATTGATACCATTTTAACAATAGAAAAATTGTATAAAATTTATTTAAAAAAATTAATTGTAAAATTGCCAGGGACCAAACCATGATTTTTATCTTATTAGCAATTTTTGTGAAAATCTTATATTGATATTTTATTTTTGGAAATATTTTCTTGACATTCCATTTTTGTGATCTTTATTTATTTATATATTTTAATAAATATCCCACTTTTTGTAAAAAAGAAAAATAATAGTGTAACCTAAATTTCAGTTGGAAAAGTAGTCTTCTAAAACATATTTTCAATAACGCTAATAAGTTGAAAAAATATGCAGTACAAATTTTTAAGAAATTACTGTAAATATTGCCCTAAAAAGAATCAAAGAATATTTTAAATATTTCATTGGTAAATTTTATTCACATCAACAAGAGAATTTAACATACAAATCCTTTTTCATATCTTGATACACTTCTTTTATTTGGATACTCACTCTGGCAGGTTGAGCAGTACAGCCTTCTGTATTACTGATCGAGTGAGCAGTCGGTCCAGAAGACATGGGGGAAACCAGCGGAGTTCGATTTGTTACCGATATTGCAGATTCGTGTATAAAATTGTTGGGTGATGTGGCAGGCTCTTTGCTGGAAACAGACAGCAACTGACTCGAGGTAATTTGTTTTGAATGAGCTGCACAAAAAAAAATGTATGTATAAAACTTAAGTCTAATTTTGATATGAACTCAAAAACTGAATCAATACAATAAGATGCTGAAAGTCTACAATTAGTGCACAGTTTTGATCTTGGTACCATTGAAAAGCCAGTAAGAAACTGACACAGAAAAAGTTTTTTCTTTTCTTTGTACTGAAATGCAAAGCGTAAAAATTAATGAGAAAAGAAGTCATAAGGGTTTTCCGCTGTAGTTCGAAATTATTTTTTCCTGGTAATTAACTTTAATTTTATTTTCCCCAGACTATTGATAAAGCACTTGCTTTTTATTTTATTTGAATTGCTGCCATTTTGTCTACATGTATATTTGCTAAATAAAATTATACTCACAATGCTTTTAGCATTTTGAGGCGCAGTCAATTTTTAATTTATTTTTTCTTTTTTTAGCTTTTGATTCCTCTTTCTTTTTAAACAATTTCAAATTTATTTCCTGCGGCTCACAGGCAATCAATAACTTAATTTTGATTTTCTTATTTTGACAGGTATTTATTTTTACGGGACTGTTTTCCATACTCTACTGGGATTTTTTAAGATATGTTTGCTTTATAGCAATTTGCTATTCCAAATTATTATTACTATTTATACTTCTATTTATTTTTCATTTCTTCCCAGTGAATTAGCATATATGTCGTTCGACTATTTTAGCTCAGATGAAAGTTTCTTTCCTCTATGACATGGCCATGCAGGCACCGCTAATTGTAAATAAAAAGTTTTTTCTTGCTGTTTTCTAAATTTAATTAAATTTATTGTTTCTCCAGGGATAGCCTTTATGGCTTTTGAGGGTTTTTTTTTTTTATTAGATACACACCCATAGATGAAGCAGATGATGCAGTTGTAGGTACTGGTCCCACAAGAACACTACTGGCTGTAGAAGATGAAGATGAACTGGTGAAATCGGGTGTCACTGCACAGTTGGTGTTGGACGACTCCTGGGGCAAACTGTCATCAAAGTCACTCAGAGCCCCACATTCTTAAAATGAAACACATATTTTTTTTAAAAAATCTATATTAGATTTTAAAAAAAAGAATTACAGTGTTTGAAATTTCAGTTTACAATCTTATATGAATATTTTTCTTTGTACCTTATAGCTAAAAATTATAGTAATAATCTTCTCATCAACAGAAAAATTTCTATTTTTCAGAGGTGCCAACCTGCAAAAATTTTCTGTAGCAAACAAGAGAATTTACCATAGTTAATTACTCTTGCCCAAACTACGGTAGTCACTTCTTTGGCTCTCAACACAAATTTTGGATCCAAATTTTTGACAAGAATGAATATCCTTATGCTATCAAAGTATACAGTAGCACATAATTCCCCCAAATCTAAAATACAAGCACAAATCCTTGTAGTTAAATAAAATAGGATCAACTTGTAATTATATAAGAAATTTAACAATAGTTAATACAATCGAAAACATCTACATCATCTTAAATTCAAATCTTTGTTAATGTGTTATGATTACACATAAAAGGCAAGGAAACATGTTTTAAGTTAAGCTACATTTGCAGCATTTTACATTGCCTATATTCGGCAGCAGAAAGTCGAGCTTATTTTCACTCAAAAAACAATTTCAATTACAACTTTACTTAACATAAAATTAACTGCATAATTTGTTAACCACCTTGCGGTTCTTGGTAACATATCTTGTCCATTTAACATATAATTCTGGCACTGCCCAACCGCAGGGTGGTTAAAAATAAATCAACATTTTTAATTGCTGTTTTTTTTAAGACAAATTTTATGTAAAACTCATACAATGCCTTTATTTCATCAGTAATAAAATGTCCAAGTCTGCATTATTACTTTAAAAAAAAACGATAATTAAAAAATACTTGATCCAAATTTTGTATTGTCCATAGTCTGCAGTAAATTAAAAATGTTAGCTATTTTCCATAGTGGCTACGGGCAATGGATTTTGGTTAGCCTCTCTCATTTCTTCCCCTTTAACATATTCTCATCCATTAAAGTAAAAAAAAGCCTAATGTCAATTTTAAACTGTCTGAAAGCAAGGCATTACTGTTTACCTGAAGCAGTTGTTGTTGTTTCATTATCCTCTTCTGGAATGATGAAATTATTGATGTCTATATGATCCATTTGAGTGGACAAATCCTTTTTCAAGATCGAAAGCCGTTGCTGGAATGCTATTTTTTCACGGGCAAGACGCTCCATGTCATGTTCATACTCGCGCTCTTTTCTTTTCAGCACCTGTGAAGTAGTTTTTATGTTAATATTTGAAACAATCAATTATACTTTCAGACATTGCTGATGATTCTTGCCAATGGGAAGAAACATATTATGAAGAAAATATTTTAAAAATTTACAGCTTTTAACCATTTTAAACTAGTTGTAAAAATCTTTCAAAAAGGAAACTTTGGACTTATTAGTTCAGAAAACTGTGTAGAACAACTAGGGAGGAAGTATATTTAATATTGAATAACCTTTAAGTAATTACTAAGACAAACTACATAACTATCAGTTAAAATATTTTTATTTTATCAAACTTAAAAAGGTAACAAAAACACTTCTTTCAATAAGAAATTCTAAACTTAAAAATTATGTTAATTTGGTACTGTTAAAACTGCGTTAGCAACAGGAAAAATACTGTTAAATATCCCAAATAAAATTTTGTCCATATAAAATTGAGAAAGTATTTCTCTCTCTCCCTCTCCCCCCCCCCCCTCCTCCCCCGCAACACATCAAAAAAATTAAAAGCAATGTTTATAAGTATAAATAAGGCACTTTAGCAAATAAAATTTATGTAAGTTTACTTTTAAGTGTACATTGTTTACACATAAGGTTTGGCTTTTGTATTCAAAACTGACTTTAGAGCAGACAATGGTATTTATTCTTAATTTTTTTAACTTTTGAAACTGAGTGTAAAGATTGTTCTTTGAGAACTTTTTGTCTTATTACTAGATAGTTTTCTTTTTGTAGTTTATCCATTAGGCTCAAAATTGAATCTATTTTTACACTTAAATTTAAAAAAATTAATTTACACTTTTAAATTTAAAGAAACAATGAAAGAACATAAGTTTAAATAACTTATGTTCTTTCACTGTTTCATTGGTTAAAAGTAACTTATATTTTCTTTAATATGTTTTCCAATTTATTCATTAGTCTTGGTTTCAATCTGCAATTTACACTTTTAGCAAAATATCAGTAATTTATAATATATCACTTTAAATAATATCTTTCTAAATAAAATGAGTACAAAAATTATTTTTAAGAGAAAAAGTCTCTACCTGAATAAACCTTATAGCTCCTCTTAATATGCTTAGATTGGAGGTTTTTCGGTCATCCATATTTGGTAGCTGCTTTTTTAATGCTTCAAAGCATTCTTTCAAGTGAGCTCTCCTAAAAAATGTGATGACAATTAACTGTAATACTTGCATATGTATGCACTGGTATGTACAAATGCAACAAGTATTTTTAAAACATTTTATCTTCAACACAAAAGTATCTATTCATTGATGATTTCAAACAAACATAGTAATAATTCTGTGTACTTATGCTGTAATTTGTGATAAAACTATATGAAATATACTAACAAATATCTAAATTCAAACAAATTTAACCTAAAATATTATACAGAAAATCAGTAACAGTACTATGGGGGTTGGGGACACCCTAAACAGATTTAACAATTTAGGAAAAATATATGTATTATAATTGTGCACCCCCCCCCCCCCCCCCCCCATTCTATTTGAAAAATATTTGATCTATAAGTAAGTACATCGTACTTCTGTCTAGAAATCACTACCATCTTTTCTTTAAATTTATCTATTAATCATCTTTATTTACTTCAGAATAAAACTTTTTTTGGGTGGGATTACAGCACAAATTACCACACCAGGTGACACCCGTACTAGGAACACTACTGAGAAAATTGATTTCAAATTAAAAGTGCTCATAGTTTTTCGTGATTGAATTTTGCAGATTTGTGAGCAACTCCTCATTATACATTTCCTTTTTAGCCTACTTTCCCGTAAAAGTAAAAAAAATAATAATAAAGCATGAAAGAAGGCTTAATGTATCGTAAAAATATCGTTAAAAATCAAGAAAAGTCAAAAATAAGTGAAGTAATTAAATAAAGATTGAAAACTAAAAAATTTGAAAGTAGGGTATTGAGATGGGGAAAAAGTGTGTCTGTCGGTCTGTCGTCTGTCGTGTCTGTCCCCCCCTAATAACTTTTGAACGAATTGTCCGATTGGAAAAATTCTTTTTGCATTCGAAAGATCTCGGCGAGGACATCTCATTTCTATACTTTACTTTTTGATTTGAACAATTTTTTGTTCAATTTTGAACAGTTCAAAAAATTTTAACATTAGCGCCTATGGACAAAATTGAAGCAAATTCTGTAAACTCTTAGCACAAGAGCCAAGTTCCTATTGCAAGCTTATTGAAAGGAGTTCTCGGCGTGAAATATTGATTTGAACAGTTTTTGTTCATTTTTGAACAGTTCAAAAAATTAACACAGAGCTTACGGGGAAATTTCAACCCTATATAAATCCTGATCTAACGGACCGATTTGCTTGGAACAAACTTTATCGGAAAGCTCTTATAACGTAGAACATGTAGAAATAGAAAGTTTATCCAGAACTTACGAGCCTATTTTGCTATGAAATTTTTTGATCGGGATTTTCAAGGATATTTCTCAGTGACTCAATGAGTGAAATAATGAATGAATGAATAAATGAAAGAGTGAAAGAATAAATCAATGAATAAATGAATGAGGAAAAGAATGAATGAATAAATTATTGAATAAATGAAAATATAAATAAATGAGTGAATAAATACATGAATGCGTAAATGAATGAATAAACACTTGAATGAGGTAACGAATGAATGAATAAATGCATGGCTGAATAAATGAAAGAATGAATGAGTGAGTGAATGAATATGTATTATCCGTTGAAAAAGGTGTATTTTCAATAATTAGAACTAAAGATAAATAAGAAAGAGAGAGAAAGAGATAGCTAGATTATAAATTTGAATTTGGTGTATACGGGAAAGTAGGCTCGTATAGTTCTAGACGGAACTTCTTGTTAAGATTCACTTTTAAAAAATCAAGTGATTCCAACCAAGCGTGTGGAAGAAGACAGCAGAAACTGATTTCAATTCACCACCAATTTTTTTTCAACAAAAAAAAAATTTAATTGCTCTTTTCTGTTTTGAGCTAGGCCCTAAGAATCTTGACCCCTTTAAGAAGAGCAGGCTCTAATTGATACAGCACTGATCATATAAATTCTAGACTAGCCCTATGTAGATAAATGTGTATAGACCTGCCAACCTTACAAAATAAAAAAAAAAAAGTAAAAATTTCTGTACCTCGGAACCAGATCAGATATATCAGAATGCTAGTATAAAACTGATAATGTTTTGTTATTAGATATAAATTATATAGAAATTAATCCACAAGATAGAAAATGCATATTTATCAGTTATCCACTTTTAAAAGATAATTTAGAACTAAAAATATAATACTGATTTAAGCTGTTTTATTTTTTAAGATCATTTACTCCATTATTACAAATGTCTTTTGTTAGTTAAGAAAATTGAGAACTAATGATAAAAATATTTTTGCGATCTAAGTAGAACATTTATGTGGTCATGAAATGCAAACACTAAACAAAACATTTATGTTATGAAACAGCAGCTTGTAAAAACCTTTGGAAAACGAAATTGACATAAATATTAACAGGCTTAAAGTTTTCTAAATTTTTACTAGTACAAAGGAAACTGAAGAAAAGTTCAGAGACTTCTCTATTTTTTTTATTTAAAAAGCAGGAGAAATTTCTGTATTGGCAAGAAGCAGGAGATTGAACAGAAAAGCAGGAAAGTTGGCAGGTCTGTGTGTGCATAATATATTGACTTACATTACATGTTCTCTTTTAGTAGATAAGAACAAATTAAAGATAGAAAATAATATCTGAACCTTTGATATTTTATGTCATATTTACCTGTTTTTCTCTAGTTTATTGTGAACTTCACGAGTAGCCGTCCTGAAATAAAAAGTAATTAAGAGGTAAAATGGGTGCAACGAAATACTAAACTTAGAGTGACCTGGGGTAATTCCCGATCAAATAATACAAACATGAATTTTGTAAAATAAAAATAAAAATTAAAAAATGTGTGCGGTAGAATTCTAATTTTTTCTGAAAATTTGATGATTTAGGAACTGATTCCTATGCAACTTTTTTTTTCTGAAAATAAAAAAAAGAATTTACAATATTTAAAATTTTCAGTGATTAGGAATTATTCATAGAATAGGGTAATTCTTGATCACTTCAGGGGCAAATACTGATCACCCAATTTTCTTTTAACCCCTTCAATTGAAATGAGGAGTCCAACTTGTCATGAATTTTCCCAACACTAATTATGTTATTATATGTATATATAATAATAAACATTCATATAGCTGTGTGAAAAAAATATTATTTTTATACAGGGTTGGAAAAAAAACTGTTTTTTTTTTTTTAAACCAGGTTTTTTTGGTTTAAACCGGGTTTTTTAATTTAAATAGCATTTGTAGGAAAAACACTTTGACTTTTAGAAAATCATAGAGATTTTAGATCCTTAATTGTAAATAAATGTTATTGATAGTTAATTTATTGATAATTAATTAAGTAACTATAAGTTAAAACCTTAAATTTTAATTACCTTATATAGGGTGCAGCACTTAAGTCGTCAACTTATAGAGGGTGGAGATTTTTTTTTTGTCATTTCTTACACTATGCCTTTATTCATTTGTGACTAATTAAAATATAACATCATGTATTAATGTTACTTTAAAATTAGTAATTAGCTATTTTTAACAATTATCTAAAATACCATTAGATAAATTTAATCTGAATGACTTACAATGTATCCTATACAACTTTAAAATTAAAGCACAAAGTTAAAGATAAATATGTTAGTTTACTTATTTGACTGTAAAGATTCCCTAAAAATACATACTAAATTTTCGAAAAATGTCTAGATCAATTAGAAGAAAAAGAAGAAACTTATTTAAAGAACAAAAGAGTGAGGCTCATAGTAGTTTTCTAGAATAGTTAACTTACTCAGTGGTTTAGGCAAACTTTATATTGATGTTTCATCCATCCAGACAAATACTGGTCTAACATTATAGCATAAAAAATATTAACCTGGAGAACTTAGATGTTTTTTTTTTAATCTTTGCAAAAATAGATAAATAAATAAATATAGTAATAATTAGGCAGCCAACTTACAAAGGGTTTTTTATAATACTCCCACCCAAATTTGGTACTTAAGTGATCAATATAGACAGGTGGTCAAATTACAAAGGTTTTCCTACATTAAATAATATAGGGCTAATTCCGTTCCTGACCAAAAGTGGTTAACTTAGACAGGTGGCCAACTTACAACGGTGGTCAACTTTACAGGTTTTACTGTATTAACACGTTATAATACTCTACTTATACAGGCCTTTCAGCAAATTATTAAAGAAATAATTATTATGCGGGTTGAGTTTTAACAAAAGCATATTTTACTAAATCAATAAAAAATAAGCAAAAATGAAAGATACATTAAAAATAATGTGTTGATTTACAGTATCAGTAATATCAACAAATGATTACACCATAACACTTATACAAATCAGCAACATTGGCTTAGAAATTATCACTATTATTTTTTTTTTTTTTTTTTTAATACAATTTTTTCTGATTAAAGAATAAATATATTTTTAAAAAGAAGAGAATAATTTAGGAAAAAAAAGAAAAATTTGCAGTGATTAAAAAAAAAAGTTTGTTACTTTACAAAGTCAGTAATTCACGATTTATCTAATGCTGTGCTTGCAATTTCAGCACAAATTGGATTTTGCAATTTTTTATAATAATAAAAATAAATGAAAAAAGATTTGGTTTCTTAAAAATTGTTATCTGTAACATACATTTGCAAATTGGTTATTATGAAGTTATTTTATTATTTCTAATATATATTTCTTTAACTCCAGTAATTACAATTGCAATATCATTTTAATTTTTATAATGACTGAGAAAAGTTTATACTGACTGAGAAAATTAGCTTTTTCAGAGCTAATTTTAGAAAAACCCAAATAGTCTGACATGGGTAGTCTGTAGATAGGAGATAAGAAAAATTAGTACTGATTAAAAAAAAAAGTTTGTTAATTTTCAAATTCATTAATTACCCAGTGCTGTGCTTGTAATTTCTGCATAAATTGGATTTTGCAATTTTTAATGATGTGCAAAATTAATGAAAAAAGATTTGGTTTAAACCAAGTGGTTTAAAAAAAAAAAAACATTTGGTTTAAACCAACGTGGTTTAAACTAAACAACCCTGTTTTTATAACAAATTATTTGAGCAGCAAAACTAAGTCTCTATATCAATCCCTCCTCTTAAAACTAAGAAAATTAAATTGTCTGCCTGAGCAGTGCTTTGCAGTTCAAGGGGTTAATGAAAGACATTTCATAAATAATTATATGAAAGTAGTTAACATAATACATAAAAAAATTAATAAATAGGCAAAACATAATTTAGCAGCTAACAAGTTGATTTATTTTTAAAAAATGACTATAGTTTCTAAAAATCTTTATAAAATTTCTTGTAACATTTATATGCACTGTTTATGGAAGAATCATCAACTGTGCATGGATCAGCTCCATTTAAGGGCCACAAGACCATAAAAAATGTATTTCACATTTATCTTTTCAATTTTGTCCCTTTTTGGCTATCTATAGTAGCCTGCACCGTTTTCTCGAAACTTCATTTCAATCGGATCTCCTTCTATATTTTTAAAGCTTTTCAAATGTACATTGGATCATTATCATAATAAACTGCATAATAGCTGTGTAAAGATATATTTTTGTGAATAGCATCCAACAAGAATTTAGCATCATTTAATTGGGTGGTTTTATTTATTTGATCAACTTGTAAATTTTCTACTAATGATTTGCTATCATCTTTGTTCATAACTTGTTCTGTACTCTTTGTTTCTTTTTTCCATTAGTCTTCGACATTTGGTGATCTGTCATTAAAAAGAACTGAAATTATTATTTTTAGCTATTTCTGATGAAATTTATGCCAAAAAAAGCAAGTGATCAGGAATTACCCTAGTGATGAATATTTACCCCATCGACAGGGAGCAACATTTGGTACAACTTTAAATAATAAATTTTAATGTTCACAGAAGATGTGAAACAACAAATCAAAATCTTACACTATCTTTAGATAATATGAATACAAAGTAGAACAAAATATTTTCTAATAAAAGAGGAAGAAGGATCTTTAGAAATGCATTTTTAGAAACCCATCTTTGAAATGGCAAGTTCTGAGAGCAGTTTAAAAATTGCTTAATGTAATACACTTAACAACAAGTAATTATTTAGTAAATGTAGTTATATTTTAACAAAATGCCCAAGAATTCCCGACTATATCTCAAATTACATAAAGATTAACTTTTTATTCATAAAAAATGAGTGATCAATATTTACCCCAGAAACGCAGTGATCTGGAATTACCCCAGGTCACTCTACATAAATGCAAGCTACAAAAGCCTATACAAAGTTTTTTAAAAAATATATCAACATTATGTGGTCAAATGCATCTGAGCAAAATTAAACTAGCTGTGATGCAAAAGCAATTTTGCATTCTGTGAGTATCATAAATTTTAAAATATTTTGTTGTGTTAATTCAATAACAAATGCTTGTTTTGAATAAATATGCTTTAGAGGAATTTTCGAATTGTTTTGTTAGACTAAGAAAAGAAACATTTTGTTTCTTATCAATGTGCACATTGACATAATGTATTTTTCACAAAAATGTCATGAAGCTGCCCACCTACAAGAATGAACCGCATTCTTGTAGTTTCCTACAATACAAAATTAAATGTTTTGGCACCAGAAAATCTATAACCAGAGTACAGGCCTGTATGGCAATGCCTAAAGAGTAGTAGTAGTAGTCCAGTTCTGAGCAAAGTATAGCCAATATTATTTCAATAACTAATAATCTAAGAGATAACATTTTTGATGGGATAAATAGAAAAACCCATAATTCACTTTAAAAATGCTCCCTAGGAACCTTAAAAATTAAGTTACTTTTTTAACTAGGAAGCTATCTCTCCACCCCCCACCCCACTTACCCCAAAGAAAAGTACACATACAAAACTCTAATACATAACATAGCATAACAAAATTTGGGATTCATCTGTTGATATGCAACTTACCCAGAATGTTCATGAGCCAATGAGGAGTCTCGAGTCACGGGGGTAAGCGATCGCCTCTTTTCTCTAATTTCTTCAGGAGAATGTGAAGAATTTGAAAATGACTGTTGCCTCTTGGAAGGTAAGGGCTCCACATGAGAATAGAGGCCATCTTTACTTGCAGAGCCGAGTTTAAAATAAGTATGATAATCGTGAGGTTCTTCCCCTGTTAAAAGGAGAAACATTAATACCAAATATTTGAGGAACAGCAGACTCTCTCTGTTAAACTGTCTAATAAATTTGTCGATATATTATTAGTGTAGTTTTTTTCTTCCATGAAATAAATAATTAAACATGACAGAATGCATTTTTGCACTTAATTTTGTAATTCTAAAATAAGATTCATTGTAAAAGTAATTTGAATTCTGTTATTACAAACTGCTAGTTTAGTACTTACTACAATCATCTCTCAGTTATATGGTATCTTTCTTCACAGAAACATCAAACAGTGAAAAAACATTCCTCTATCCACTTTTTGCAAGTTTATAATAAACATTAACCATTAATACCAGTCAAACTTGAAGTTTGTAAGTACAACTCATTTTTAAAACATCACATTTCTAATAGCATTGATATGGTGATGCACTTAACATTTGATTTAAATATAGCAAAAGTTTAACTTTGCTATTTAACAGTCTTAACTTTTAACACCTTTTTTGTCTGCTGTGGGTTTCTTCCATATTTTCCAGTTCAATCCACAGTGCTGGGAGAAATCTGTTTCATATGAAAGAAAACCAACCCTATACAGACATGAAATTTTTTTTTTTTTTTTGTCTTACCACTTCGAGTGAATGGTTTTTCAATCTTTCATTTGCCATCTTTAAAATAGAAAGCTACATTTGCATGAGAGCTCAACTCCTGAACTTCTTTTCATTTTTTAATGAATTTTTACATCTTACATGGAATTCAGATGAATTCCATAATAACCCATTTACATATGAATATAAGTTATGAAGGATTGGGGCTCTCTGCACTTTTTTCTTAGAAATTAAACCGTGCTAAGAACACAAAACCTAGATTTCTCCAATTCAGGGATCTATAGTGGAGCAGTGGATTAACAAGATTTTGCTGGAAACTGGAACGGAGCCAGAAGAAGGAAATTTTTAGTGCTCCACTGCTCTTTTTTTTTTTTTTTTTTTTTTACTTCCTGTAAATTTTTTATCACATAAAAAATTAATTAGCTAAAAAAAAAAAGAAAAGAGATAAATAATACAAATTATTACAATTATTCGGAGGACAGAGCACAGCCTGAGCAAGTATTTTTTTTAGTTGGAGCAGAGCACCTCAAAAGAGTGGTTGCTCCAGATCCCTGCTCCAATTTGAATTTTATATAAGGGCAAAGAAAAAATTGACATGTGAAAGAAGTTTAAAAAAAAAAACATGTAAATCCAAGAACTGATTATTAACTTTTATTTAAATTATAATAAAATATACTCAAATATTTATTTGTACTTAATAAATGTTTAACTGTGCATTCAATTTTACAAAATATATGCATTTTCTTAGAAAGCTGTTAAATTATTTTCTCTATCAATATTTATTTCCTGTGTTAACTGTGTCCCCCTATTTAAAAAATAATTTTGTCTAATCCTTTCCAAAATTTCTTGAGCTGATTACACTGCATTTTATATATTTCTCTCATTTTTAAGTGAAACAAAGTAAAAGGAAAGTTAGAGACAAAAAAAAGGGAAGAAAACGAAAAATTAGAACATTTTAACTTTCAATCAGAAAATTAGAAGTTAGGATATCTTCAAACAAAATTGGAAGATTTGTCATGCATGCAATAAATTTGCTAGGAAATCTTAGGCTTGTAACAACTAAAATTCATCAGATTAGTATTTTATTTAAAGCCATGCATTTAAGAAAAAAAATGTTATGGAAACCAGAAATTTCTTTCTAAATAAAGAGTCAACTTAGAAGGTATTGATTAAGGGTAATTTTAATGCAACTGAGCTTCAAAAAAAATTATAATTTAGTTTGCTCATAAATTACTTTCATGAATTTGTTAATACATATTAATTATGTATTACTGAACCAATTCTTATCTAAAATCATGCCTTCGTGTAAATTTCTTACTTGGTACAGAGAAATTTTATATTAAATACTAATTCAATTTATTTTTTAAGCAAACATGCAGTTCAATATCTTTTAAAATACTTTCAAATTTAACAGTAAAGCTAAGTGAACTCTTTTTGATAGTACTACTGAACAATGTGTGTGCATGCGTGTTTTTTTATTATTATTATTTATACCAAATAACAAACTAATAGTAAATTGTTTGAACATTTTGTTTTGAACTTGTTCATATGATAAAGGTCCATAACTTGGGATTCCTTTTCTTATGTCTGTTACTTTTTTTAGTTTTTCAGTCCCAAAAGAAATACAAAATTTACTGGCCTAATTCTTTAATCAAATGAGAATTTTTTGTTCTTTTTAACTAGGTATTCTAAATAAATGTGAAAATCCAAAAATTTGTCAATTTATTTCACAAATCAAATTTAATGTACATAAATTGGTTTAGCATAAAAAAATAACAAAGAAACCATTGCACTCCACCAACTATCAGAGGTTATTGACTTCTTGCTCTTCAGAAAACATTTCAGCAATTTTGTTCAAAATACTAATTATAGTATCATTCTAAAAATATTTATTCCCTTCCCTGAAATTGGATTTAGTGAAATTTGTGATTAAAAAAATCCCCTTTATAACTTCATTTAATAATTATAGTTGTTTTAAATAGTAGAAATTTATTTCGATTATTGTACTTTTTCTTTAAGTTAAGTTGGATTAATACTATGTAACATATTTAGGTGAACAGAATGTGAACCACATGCAATATTTTTTCAAGATTACCCCTAACCTAACTCATACAAACAGTAAACAAAATAAAATTATACATACATTTTTTTTTTTTAATATTTAGTTAAAAAGTATATGGTTGTTATTAATCAATGACCAAATTATTATTCATATTCAAGAAACTAATAAAACAAATAATAAATTGAAAATGGGCAATAGTACTTACAAGTTACAATAATTCAATTGTGATGAGTTAGACAAGATATAATTAAAATTATAACATTATTTACTCAGTTGTTCTGAATGTATGCCAAAATATAGACATATGCAAAATTTGAATCAGTTAACATAAAAACTTAATATACATTTTTTCCTACATTCACTGAAAATATTAACTTTTTCAAGAACAAACCAATTAAATATAAAGGATATACTAAGCTACTAAGTATCTTTTTTTTTCTTGGGAGAAAAAGTATTCTTTTTTTTTTCTCCCAAGAAGAAAAAAAAAAAGAAAAATTCACTTTAAAAATTAGCACCTTAGTTAGTGTTGGCAGATATATATCACTTGATAAACATATTGATATATATTGTGATAGATTTTGATATTTATAAAATGATATATACACAATCACAATTTAATATTATTTAAAGTTACTTTAAATTCATCTTAAAACATCCCATTGATTCCCTCTAAGTTAATAATGTAATGAGAAAATATAATTATGTAGGAGGAAGTATAATATAGAACAAAATTTATAGAGATGAACAGAATAAGGATGAGACAGAGAATCAAAAATCCACAAGTGTTCTTTTTTAAGTGAAGTTTGGCTAACTCATCAGAAACAAACTGAACTCATAATGTAAACATTAAACATGAAATTAATTAGATCTTATAGTTCTATGGTATTACACAAAGTTAAAAGTATGTATCAGATATAGCATAATTTATATTTTCTCATTATGATGAACAAATTTATTTACATTGATTATATAAAATATAAAAATTAAATAAAATTTACTACACACAACATATTAAGTGTACATTTATACAAACCTAATTTTTGTTTTAAATGAAATAATTATTTAAAATCTTGATAGATTAATTTTTATAAATACAAGCAAATTTGTACTGACTAAGTAAGACTTAATTAGTAATTAACTCATTTAATAACATTCTGGTTAATACAATAACATTTAAATAAGCATAGCTTATAAATAGTTTGTGTGAAAACCATCAGCAATATAATCCTAATAATCTGATATTTTGATATTCATATAAATAGGATATTTTACAACATTGATTCTAATTTTAACCCATAGCAGTGGTAGGATACTTAGTGAGGAAATAAGTATATATAAATAAATTGTTTCTTTTTAACTTGAAAGCCTGATTTTCATTTAATTTATTTCGGAATTAGTACTTGGAAAAATATGACGAAAATATTCTTGTACTACTAAAAGTGTATGAAATAATTTATTAGGCTATATACACAACTTAATCTATAACAAGTCACCAAGTTTCCAAAAAATAAACAAATTACTAAAAAGTCTGCAGAAGTGTAAAAGAGACAATTGTAATGAAAGAATTTATGTAATCTAAGCTTCAGAACAATACATTACATAGATGTACAATATTTATTTTTTTAAACAGTATTTTGATAATTCTTCTTTTAAATATTTTAAATATTACATTAAAGAACAAAAAAAAAATTTTATTGTGTTCTTTTGATTTTAAAATAGCTGTTCTAAGACACATATACTTGTAGTGCAGTTTGAAAGGTATCTTAGTTTATAATATCAACTTTTTAATAAGTCTGCACATTCAAAAATCTACAATTTATTTATTTCTTCGTTATTTGTATGCTTGTTTTCTACAATGCGCCCCGCATAAGATAGTAATATATCAGTCACATATTCCCGAAACAAGCAGATACACAAGCCATGTGTACAACTCGCTTGAATGGCCATAGATACTAACCAGTATTTGTAAACACGTCATTTACAGTGTGGAATCTTGATAAGAAGATAGCAGGCGTAACACCAAAGGTCGGATAGAGAGGGATTTCTTCAAATAGCAATACTTTTTTATGATCTAAAACCATCAGAAATTTCAAATTAGCAGCTGAGGGAAATGCAACAAAAAGAATATTTATCGTCCCTCCTTCTGACAGATAAGAAAACAACTGCGTTCTGTTTGATGACAGATTTATTTCGAGATGTACGGCCTTTAAACTTGGTTAGCACATATGCATATTTAACAAAGCGCTTTCTAATTAAATATTAAGTTCAAAAAATAACATAAAGACGCCTTTAATAAGGCGCATTAATTCGATCGAAAGTTTACCGATAGAAAGTGCATTGATGACGCTTTAGCCTTTCAATCTACTTTTCGTAATTAGTACATTAAAGAATGATCTCAACTAACAGTTAGAGCAACAAATGGTGTTCGAAATCATATTTTAATATAGCAAATGAAGGTGTTGTGATATAAATAAATAATTAATTGCTTACCACGTGCTTTTGCTTCAGATCGATATTCTACATATTTTGCGGCTTCCAGTAAAGTTTCGAGGCTCATCGCTTTCCCACGCGGCCCATCCACATTTAAATCTCTTCTTGGCTCCTACAACTCATCAATGATTTCGTGAAAACACGACAGTTTCTTGCACATTGCCAAGCTTTCACTCTCAAGATGGCGGGATGACATCAAAACATATAGAGGAGAAGCAGCGTACAAGCACCACGTGGTAACTGTGATTGACGTAAGTTTTCTTTAACGCAGCACTTGAACGATCGAATGCTGTTTACTAACAATTCCGTTGTTGCTGAATTTGAAAACCGAAGCTTTGAAGATTAATCCAGAAAGAAGTCAAATTCCGACGTAAACGCAACACCAATACTATTCTTCCGAATACACAAAAGGTATGTGCAGCGTGACGAAAATTGTTGTTTACCGCAAATACCTGGATCAATGATTCTGCTGTATAAACGCTGATCGGAGATACTAATAATTCCTTTGGTTAGAATACTGGTGTATTTTTGATTGAGTTATTAATTGCAGGTTTAAAAATGTTATTAAAATGCAACTTCGATATAGAAATGACTCGTGACCTGTCTAAAGAGAAAAACCCACGTTATTATGTTTGCACGAGCTAAAAGCTGGTAACCAATAAGCTGCAAGCAAGCGATACCAGAGGCGGGGTTAACGTCACATGGAGCATATGCTGCTATTCCAGCTGTCAGTTTCACTCCCTAGCATACTAAATATGAAAAACAAGCGTCTTTTTCTAGAGCAGTGAAATAATGCTTTATGTAATAAAAATAAATAATATACTATAAATTTGCATTTGACAGATTCCCACAGTCCTTATAATTATTTAATATAGTCCATGTACCGAATTTAGGGATATCCATCGTACACAATTAAAGTGTCATGAAATTTACAGCAGCAATAGTGCTGCCATCTATTTTTGACAGATTTAGTTTTAAATTAACCCGCCTTGTATTTAAAATTAAATACCCAGTAATATCGTGGCCACCGATAATCTGGATCTGAATCTAGATTCTCGTTGGCCACGGTAATATATGAGGAATCCTAAAGTTTCATTAATCTAAAATCTTCATTTATTTAAATATTTGGCCCATAAATTCGGCTCCAAAAATCTAATTTTTTTTAAATAAAAAAAAAAATCAACTATACATATTTTTGTTTGTTTGTTTGTTTGTTTGTTTGTTTCACGAAGAAAACTGGCTTGTTTGATGGAATTTTGGATTACATTCTCATCCCTTAAACTAGTCGCTCCCAAAGGGATCTATATAGACCATAGGTTCTCAATCTATTTTTGCCCACCGCCCACTTTGAGAATATTTTTTTTCTATAAAGCCCCTTTTTTTAATTGCGAATCTGAAATAGCTGTTCCCACAAATATATTTTAACTGTGTAATATTATACATTTTATTATTAGATAGGATATGACCCTATCCAATTTCTGTTTTTAAGGAAGACTCTTTTAATGAGAGCAATCAAAATGCACATTTAATTATATTGAAAAGTATTTTTATTAAAAAATTTCAAACATCGAATTCGCAACTTAACTAATGAGAAGGTTGAATTTGATGCATTTGAAGGAGTTTGCTAATATCAGGCTCGATTTTACTTAAACACGTACTCGCCACGTACAGTAATATAAAGCAGATTGCTAGTTTTGGTTACCAATGTTGCTACAGCACTATAGCCACGTTCAGCTAAATATGAAAATAGGAATGCTATCAGAAATCGTTGAACAATCGAGCATAAACCTAATACTGTTGTTAGTACATAATCAGCGTGTTTGGTCTATTTTAGACTATATTTAATTAATCTGCCCACGCCCCTCCATGTCATCTCAACGCCCCCTAGTTTTCTCTGGGTCTTTTACTGCCCCCTGAAAGTCTCAAACGCCCACAAGGGGGCGTTATCGCCCACGTTGAGAACCTATGATATAGACCATAGACCCCCATAGAGGTACGTTCCAACGTGGGTCGATGTCAATAAAGGAAAAAACTGAGCGTGCATAAAATGTAGCTAAGTGCTCCCAAGACTGAATACCATTTATAACCAAAATATTGGCCGTAGTGCACCTAACACAGATTTCACAAATACAAGCGAAAATAATACTTAATTATGTTATGTGCAAATAACTAGATAAATGAATAATTATATAAGCGTATTTCGTGAACAAGTCGTAGATAGATACTAACTCCCTTTGTGGTCACAGTATTACTTAAAACTTGCACGTTTGACGTTTGATATCAGTATCAACTATCAAGGCCGCAAAAGCATAAAGGGAAATTCTACATGGTAGAAAAAACAATCTATACAAACTGCTTCTTAAAATTTTGCACCGTACATTTAGCCTTCACCTAGTGTCGTAGCGTGTGGGGGGGGAGGGAACAAAGGGGGCCCTCGAACTGTTCGGAAGTTTGTTAGGGGGCGGATTCTGTATCATTGAATAACCATTAAGAAGACTTCAGGGAATCCCGTACTAAGTAATTTTCCTTTAAAGTTACGAAAGTTTTTTTTTTTTTTTTTCTAAGTACTATGGATATTGTTTCAGAGAGTGTCTATAAAGTTTCATTTATTTCTATTCCTCTTGATCGATGTTTAGCAGAGCGGCCAAATTTCTAAATAGACATCGTAGGCAACTGCCTATGCTTGTAAATTTTTAGAAGCAGCAATTTTACTTTTCACAGAAGTTTTTTACTGACCTTGAAAACAAAATGTCAGCAAATTTTTATTTTCTATAACGACACCTTTTTATTTCATTAAAGAACATTTATTTTCATTCATCTCAAGAAAATGAGACATATTTTTAAAGTCAATCTCTTAATATTTTTTCTAGATCAGTATCTGCATTTACCATCACACTAAATAAGTGAGAGGGGTAAACTGAAATAGTTAAGATAAATTACATTTTTCAAAATGAACAAATTTGAAATTCATTTTGGAAATCACAGTACATAAAGAGAGAACTATGAATTTCATAATAGAACTTGCATTGAAATATTATATTGGCAGTAAATTTGTATGTTAAAGTAAAAGTGAAAAATTATCACTTTGCACCATGTATGGGACCAAAGTGAAAAAATGAAATATTTTCTAATGAAATAGTTTTCTATGGGATAATAAACCTTTGCATTCGTATGGCGCCTTATGTAATCATACTCGTAACATGTAATGATACATTACGACAAGACAAGCCTAACATTAAAAAATAATAATAATAACGTTGCCCTGGACAGGAGCGTAGCAATTTAAAAATCATGGGAGGGGCTCAAACAATTTTATTTCCAACCGCTCAAAATTATTTCCAAGAAAAAATAATTAACAATTAAAAAGTAATTAGTATTCACTTAATTATTATTAATATTAATCATAAAAATCACTAATAAATGAATATTTTTATAGATCATTAAAGTAAATTCATAGTTTTCACAAAATAACCGAAATTCTTATGCAGTATGATTTCTAATGGGAGGGGGGCCTACGGGGGTATTCTAGTGTAGACTTCTGAAATAAGCGAAAAAAAATTTTTTTTTTTTTTTTTTTTTTTTCATATTCCGACCGCTACAAGTCAACAAAAGAAGGTAGACGTTCCCGAGTAACTACAGTTGAATATCCCTTATAAAATCTTTATTGTATAGTATCCCTTTTAAATCTGTATTTAATTGAAGGACATAAAAACTTGTTTTGTTGAAATATGCTCCTTTTAGTTTTATTTTAAGTTAGTTTTGAGCCAACCTTCGTACCAACCTTCGCAGGTATTTTTAATGAAGGTTTTATACCCATATTAAAAATCTTAGATGTTTTGGGAATCACGATTGGCCCAGAAGCTAATGTTTTTGCAGCGAGGCAGGACGAAGCGCGTATCGAGCGCTCGGAACTCCGCACTTCAGAGGCGTCAAAGGAGGGTAGAACCAACTGGTAGAACTGAGGAGGCTTGCTCGTCTTCACCAGAGAACATCGGAGAATGAGCATTTTGAAGTAGAGGCAAGTTTGAATTATATGGAGCAGAAATCGGGCCGATTAAAAATCTGTAAGCATTCTGTACCATTCCATAAGTAAAACTGCCGAAAACTTGTCTCAAAACTTTGAACGCGTTTTTCTCGAAACTACTTTTTTCGAGCTGGCGGGCGGTAAGGATATCTTGAGTTCTAATGGACCGATTTACTTCAAATTTGGAGAAGATGTTCTTTATCGTGTGGACCTTGCCCAAAACTATAACTTTTTATTTAGTATTTTTAAAAAATTCGGAATTGTTAAAAAAATATGCAAACAAAAATTTTTTATTTTTCAAACAGCCGCTATTTTGTAAAAAAAAAAAAAAAAAAATCTCCAAGGGTCATACGATAGCGGCATCTCTAATAAATAAGAATCCGTCTGTTTTTTATTTTTCAGATCACCAGGAGGGTTGGAATAATGCACGCCAGGACCCAGGACACCCTCCTTTTTTTTTTTTTTTTTTTTTTTTTGGATACCCCACTTTGACTGCTCATAACTTTGTTAATTTTATTTATTTATTTATTTTTATTTTTTTTTTTTTTTGTTGTTGGTTAATTTTTGTATGTAATAATAAAACATATCTTTAGAGTTTACTATTGTTTGACTGTAACCAGCGGCGGACTGGCTATGTGGGCATTCGGGCCCGGTGGGCCGGTCGCAAAATATAAATTTTGTTTTATGAAATATACTGATTTTACAATGTTAATAAAAAAAACGGTGACCAAAACTTTCCCGTAATCCGGGCTTCAGAGAGTGCAATAGGACAAAATCTCCAGGGCCTGGCCGTCGGGCCACATGTGGGGGGGGGGCAGAATTTTTCAGGACCAGCTGGTCCGTATAGACAACCTGGCCCAACGGCTGTCTCAGGCCCAAGATTTTAGGGACTGCAAATTAATTGTACATATTTTTTTAATTTTGAAAATTAATAAATAAATAAAATACATCAGTTTTGCGCTTTAGGCTGCCGTCTAAGCTGTCTATATGGACGAGCTCTCGAGGCCTGCTTGAGAAATTCTCATGGCCGATTCGTCCATATAGAAAACCTGTAGGCGGCCGCCTGGGTTGCAAACTTTTAAAATTGATGTTTTTTTTTTTTCTTTAAATTTTGAGTAGTGCCGGCGAGGGAGGCGATGCTAATTCTCAAGGCCGGCGTGAGATATTTGCAGGGCCAGCCCTGAGAAATCCTGAAGCCGGCCCAGAAAATTTCTCGCGGGCAGTTGTCTCGGCCAATTGCCTCACTGCGCAACGCCCTAAAGTGCGGCAGCTATTAACAGCGAATTAATATATTATGTATCATTACACTTCTATGATGAATAAGAAAAATAACTGTACAGTGAACATTTAATATTTTAATACATATCTTCATATTTACTGACAATATTTTTAGTTCCTGCAATCTACAAAATACGGCCCTGAAAATTTCTCAAGCCAAGCCTGATAATTTCTCATGGCCAGCTCGTCCATATAGACAACCAACTAGTCGGCAGCCTAGGGTGAAAATTTTGGAGGCTGCAAAATTTATTTATTTAATATTATTTTAATTTTGAACTGGGCTGGCGGGAGACTGAGGCATTAAAGGCAGTAACATTAAAAAACAGATTCTTCACTTAGCGCATGATTGGGAAAAAATAAAAGCTTCCACATTTGAAGAATGCGTTCTGGAAATGGAAGAACATAGCAACGGTAAAGAAGAGGAAGCAGAGCAAGAGGAATTTAGGGATGAAGTCAATGTAAAATCTAAATTTTGAAAATCCTGCAATAATTGTTACATTTGTTGTTATAAACATCTGAGTCATTATAATTTACCGACAGGTTCTTATGGGATTATTGGACTTGGTTACATTTGTTGTTATGCACACCTGAGTCATTATAATTTACTGACAGGTTCTTATGGGATTATTGGACTGTCTTTAGGTAATTCCATGTCAAATCAACCAATGGTCAAAACCTTGCGTCTTTGGATTTCATTTATTTTTGGCTCAAATGGAGTATTCATATAATAGATGAAAAATACTAAGTTTTGGTATTTTTTATTCATTCGTTTTTGAGTTATAAATTTTTCAAATTTTCATGAAATCAAATTTTACATATTCATGAAACTTTAAGACAGCTGTTATTAAAAAACTATCTGACCTAAAAAAATATAACTTGTACTGTTTTGTTTAGTATTTTATGAGGTTTTATAAAATATATAACATGACACAGCTACTTAAAAAAATTTTTTTTTTGTTTTGCAAACAAAAAATTTACAAAATTTAATATAATTCAAAATCAAAATTTTTAATTTTTTTGAAAAAAAATTATCGTATTTAGCTTCTTTTTAGCAACATGTATGCAAAATTTCAAGATGGTGTTCCTGTGGTATTATGATGACAAAAAAATTTCTCTTTATGAATGTAAATGTTCAAAGAGAAATTTTTTTTTTCATCATGATACCACAGGAACACCATCCTGAAATTTTGCATACGTATTGCTAAAAAGAAGTTAAGAATAATTAAAAATCGACAAAGCAAAATTTATAATTTTGTCAAAACTTCAGTTTTTTATCTTTAAAGTAAGTATAATAAACAGACAAAAAATCATTACAATATAAAATACTGACCTTAAAAATTATTTTGTTATTGGTTGATTTTGACATGGACTTACCCTCTTAAATATTTGTTAACTTTGTCTTTCTCACAAGTAGGTTGTAAACAAGTTTTTCTATTTCAAGGCATATTTAAAACATATTGAGAAGCAATTTGACTCAGGACAAATTGGAATCACTTATGTAAGTGTCGTGAGAAAAAGACTAGAGGTTGACATGAAAAATCTAATAGATGATGTAGCAAATAAGAGTCCCTTTTAAAAATCACTTTTAAAACACTAAATGGCCTTCAAAACCTGTTATTATTTGTATGTTGCAGTACTGGAAACCAGAACAATAAACAATTCTTTTAACTTTTTCATTACTAGAACTAATTTTTACTTGATGTTAACCTACTGATTGTAGCACTCTCAATACACAAAGAATACGATGGGTGCATAATTTTTCATGTTTATTCTTCAACTCTACCTCTTTTCACGAAATTACTGCAATTCTGAAAGCCAAAATTCTTTTTTAAATGCTATTAAAACTCGTTGTTGTCATTGAGTAAATTTCAAACATTTTCGGGAGGGGAGGGAGTTCTAGGCTTGCCCTCCCCTGGGAAGTGAAGTCCGACGAACGCTCATTACCGCTCCGAGACAGGTTTTCTGGGCGCCAGCCCAGCCTAACTCTTACTGTGTGAACCTGGCCCTACTTGATGCTAGTGTGATAGAAGGATATCATTCGGAGGGTTGAACGGAACCGCAACCATAAATGAGGCATAAATAAGGTCATAATAAAGGAGTGCATAATATCTGATTAGCGTTCATTTTCCGTTTCTTGGTAGAGCCTCCCCCCACGAGGGCCAGTCTGTTTGTGATACGCCCAGGCCGAATTTTCTTCCCAGTCCGCCCCTGACTGTAACCAAGTACATGTTATGCAGCACAGTTAGAATGTTATTAATTAGGTGGACCTGAAAACAGAGTGAATATTTTACCATTTCACTTTGCCTCAATTTCCCCTACTATAAATAAATAAAATACTAAAAAGAGTTGGCACATTTCTTCCAAAGTTTGATTTATTTAATTTTGGTGACGCTCCTTTTAGAGGCTTTAGTTGATTTTGCAAAGTCAAGGCAAATTTACTTCTCCCTTGAAGCGGCAGGTCTGTCTATGGACGGCGTGGAGCAAACTTCGATTTTGACAGTGGTTTACGAACTTTTAAACATAGCGACCCTCAGGCTTGTAGGAAAGGGGGGCTCAAGGGGCTTAAGCCCCCACCCCATTAGAAATCAGGATTTCGGTTATTTTGTGAAAATTAAATTTATTTTAATGATCTATAAAAATATTCATTTATTAGTGAGTTTTTGTAATTATTTAATAATGAGTGAATAATAATTTCTTTTTAATTGTTAATTGGTTTTTATTGGAAATAATTTTGAGCATTTGGAAATAAAATGGTTTGATTCCCCCTCCCCCCTCCCCATGATTTTTAAATTGCTACTATCCTGGCGAGCCCCACTTTCAGTTACTTAATCTATAGCATTCCACTTCCATCTTTCCAGTATTTACTAAATAATTTATTTATTTGTGTATTGAGGTCCTTATAGGTTTGAGGTTAATAAAAGACTTTATTTAAAAGAAACTTTTCATGTTTGCTTTTTTTCTTTCAATTCATTTCAACGTTGCACACTAAAAGTCATTCAATAATCAGAGCATGTTTTTGCAGAATGAAGCCTTTATGGCTGAAAAGGGGACTTTTATATATAAAAAAAGAATATATTGTGAAATATTTACATTAAAACATAAAAATTATTATTATTGTAAGTATTTTTTCTTTCGAACTGCATTCAGTTAATACACAAAACAAAGTTTGTAGAAAATTGAAAAAAGTTGAGTTTCATCTGGTTTCATGATAATTTTTCTTTATAAAATAATTTTAGAAATCAGTTGCGAAACAATCTTCTAATTCTAACACTAAATTGATTACTTATTCGAGTATCTTTACGTACTCATTAAAACTCGCCTGGAAACCTTGCAGTTTAAGAGACGCTTGTTTAATAAATAACGTATAAGTGCGGTGTTTCTTCTTCTTCTTCTTCTTCTTTTCTGGGGATGGAGTGCAAAGGGATGGAAAATATAAGATTTTTTTTTTTTTTCAAATGCAAATACATATATAGCTCATCCGGGTATATCACGCTCTTTCTATGTCTCTGAACATTTTAAGTTTGAACTCTTGAAAGTAAAAATATTGCATTTCTGAGTAAAACTCTCCTCCCCCATTAAAAAAAAGCTATTGAACAGGAATGTTTTCTTTTCTTCTGAATTTGCTGCAGTTAAAATCTGCAGTAATTCTCCTCCCACTCCCCAACTTACATGCCTGCAGAATGATTCTACTCAAACCAGGTTTTACTTGTTTTATTTTTGTATTGATTCTAACGCCCATTGAATGAAAGGGAGATGTCCACTGCCCAAGCAGAAAAAATATACCCATTTCTGGATTGCAGAAAGGATTCGCCCTTGGCTGAACAAATCCAAATTATGCAATCCCCTTAACCAAGAAAGGGAGAATGATAGGTAAAGGAATTTTCTGGAAAACAAATGGTTCCCTTCATCTTTCACATCGTTTTCACGCCGCACCATGCTCAGGTGGCATGTGCATGTCCACTCAATTTACTTGTACTTTTTGAGTTATCTCTAACGGCATCTTTTTTGCTGTCCCCCGACAAGCGCGATATAACGAGGGGCTACTATATTTTGACTTACTTTAGTCAAAGTTTGAAGCAAATTATACGAGTAGAAAAGAAATGAAATAATTTTTCGAAGATAATAGTAACGATAGTAAAATAGGATGTACTGGTGTAATGATCTGTTTACTGATTATTGTTACACTACTGCTAAGTTTGGTGTTGGATAAACACAGATTAATTGCATCTTAAAGCAAAAAAAAAAAAAACGATAGTTTTCTCCTCTAACCTCCTTTCCTGTTAGCACTAAGCCTTAGGGAGGCCTTCCCCCGGGCGCGAGGTAATGTGGGTAGTGGGGTCCACGGATTTTGCATGCACGTAGCCCCAAGTGTACCAAGTGTACCTGGTGGGTCTTCAGCAGGTCGAGTATCGAACCCGCGACCTTCCGATTGCTTTAAAGTTCAGAATTTAAAACATTTAGTCATTGACTGGTATCGAACCAAAAACAAAAGCATGGATGTCTATCACCATCATGTTTGATAGACTTATGAATTTGTGCTATGCATTTTGTAAGATAAATTATTTTATCTCTTTAAATATAATTCACTAAAAAGTTATCTACAGTACAGACAATGTTTTTGTCCCGTTAAAGTCCGTTATAGAGAGATTCTACTGTATTAGAATATGACACACACATGTAGATATATGTATATTATATTATATAAATAAAGTCTCCTAAATATTTTTTTCACTGTAAAAAATTTTCTGCTTATAATAGTTTGGATGGGACGGGGTGGCAAATTCTGCACCTGCCCCGGGCGACAAAAAGCTATGCTACACCATTGCTACCACCTGAATGTTTTGGAACACCTTGATTGAAACTTTCTCTCTGCTAACTTTGTTTCGAAATGCTCTTAAATGCTAGCGCTCAAAATGTTTTTTTAAATATTACACTGGCTGACTGGCTTTGGAAAGACCTCTACGAAGGATTCAACGAAAAAGTGCGTTTACAGGATTTTGCTAAGAAGGCGCTTTTTTTTGCGGGGTTGGGGATTATCTGTCTTTTGGAAAAATCATTTCAAAGTGGAAAAACTACAAAGTTTCAGCTCATTATTTATGTAATTTTTAATAACACTACTCTCTCGGGGAGGGTGGGGGGTTGTCCCTTCCCTCCTGTATCTACGCCTGCCTACTAAAACTAAAAAAAAAAAAAAAAAACTGCAAGTAGGCTACGGACAGAAAAGTTCGAAAACTTCTGTTCTAAACTGCATTTCATAACTAAAAAGCATTGAGTACAAATTATATAGGCCTCCGCCTCCATTCAAGCTGTATATACAGTAGGGTCTCGTTAATTCGAGTCTCGATAGTTCGAGTTTCCCATAAATCCGAGCTAGCGAAAAAATATCGGCTTAGCTCCCAAATAATGTCCAACAACAGCGAAACTCGTTGAAAGAAACACTACATCTAGTTTTTATTGTTATTCGACGGTTCATGCGTGAAAGTATCGAATTTGGGTACTTTTATCCATGACTGGTGACCAAAAATTTCATTATTAAGTACGCTGGCTACATTTAAAACGATTTGAAATGGTGGCAATAAATTCAAAAATATAATTAACTTTCAATTGTGTAACTGTATGTAAGTACATTTTTCCTGTAAATATATGATACTGAAATTTAAAATTTGCTTTACTCCCTTTTACTTATTTATAAAATGTTATGATTTCTATAATTCGAGTTTTCGATAGTTCGAGGTAGCTCCGGTCCCATCCACCTCGATTTATCGAGACTCTACTGTAATAGGTTACCACAGTTCTGCTTATGTAATATCACTCAAAGGGCATCTTAAAACCAGGGGTGTCCACCAAGGCACCAGGGAGGGGGGGGGGGAGTTCATGATGTATCTGCGCCATTAAAATTTTTAGGGTGGTTTTTAGCAGGTTTTTAGTTTTAGCTGATTATGGGGGCCTCCTTAGCGTTTTGGGGGAGAGGTTTTAAAATAAATAAATAATAAAATTGCTGTATATCGTCCGGTCACGCATTACTAATGTTCTAAAAAAATTTTTTTTTTTTAAATAGGTTAAACTTGTATTGGGAAAGAAAAGAAGGAAGTTTTCCCCTACTGTGATTTACCTTTATTTATTCATTAATTATTTGTTTATATTTTATGTTATGCGATTTATTTAATTCAGAATTTCATTAACTTTGGAGGCAATATACGCTGGCAGGGATTTAAACGTTATTTTTCGTAACTTTATTGCATAAGCGACCAGGGATTTAAGCTTTATTTTTCGTGACTTTATTGCATAAGAGTTTAAGCAATTACATTCAGAAAGAGATGAATTTTAAATTATTAAAAATGATCGTAAAAATGGGAATTTTTCCAAAAGTCGGAAATTTTAGAGCGCGATAGGAAGACATAAATAAAATAACTTTTTCCCAGTTTTTTTTTTTTTTTTTTTCCATGCAGTGATGTTAAACCAGATTTTTCACTAAATGCATGAAATCATAATATAAAGCTTATATGACCCTCTTTCTGAGTTAACATTATTGGAAAATTACTGGGCTTGCAATGAATTTTTAAAACTGAAATATTAAATTAAATTGAAAATGGAGAAATTCAGAGAAAAGTAGCTGAAAGATATTGAATTTCTAAAACTACATTGTCTAACACAGTTTAAATGAGCAACAAATATGTTAGGAATTATAAGGGTTGAAAATTCATTTTTATGAATTATTTATGTCAAAAAGAAAATAACTTTCACAACTAATCAGACCTATAGTTCTTTTAACTACTAGTTACTTTAATTTTAAATTTGTATAAATTATCGCCAAAAATACTTTATATATTTGTTAAATGAAACAACTAATTACTGTTCAAAAATAATGTACAAAATTAAGTTAAACTTGGGTACTTTAATTAGGTAACACCTGTTTTTACTCGAAACTGGAGCGGAGTCGGAACAAAGACATTTGTTGCGCTCGACCGCTCCGATTCTTTTTCTGATTTTTTTATCATGTAAAAAAAATTAATTAACTTAAAAGAAAGAGATAACTAATATCGTCTATTAAAGTTATTCGGAGTACGGACCGGAGCTGGAGCGGAGCCGCGGGAGCAAGTATTTAGAATTCGGTGAGGAGCAACTCAAAAAAGTGGCTGCTTCAGATCCCTGATTTTTTCTTCGCAATACGTTTAAAAAAGGAGGGGCCGTCAGAAGACTCGATTTTTTCTTCATTCAAAAGTTAAGGAAAACTTAAGTCAGAAAAAATTTAAATGCCACCTTCAAAAAAGGGACACCCAGGGTTTCAATTTCCTTAATAAGAAAATACATTAAAAAATCTTATTTTGGCACAAATAACGCTTACAATTTCTGCTTTTCACATTGGGATAAAGTGTCTTAAAATTTTATGTTTTGTAGTGGCACTTGCCAAAGTTCAAATACTGCTCCAAACAAGGCCCGTAGAGGAAGCTGCACCTCATTGAAAATAATTGTTCTAAATTTTTCAGTAAATAAAGATTGAAATACACTGCTTTTACAATTTCTAGAAAACACGATAGTGTTTCAATCCCCTCCCATCAGTCAAGTGGTTTCCGGACATGGAAGAAACGGGGGTTAGGGGGTGCATTCTTTGACAATCTCCTGAGTTCTGAGAAGGGAGAGGTTTTCTTGATGATTATTGTTTGAAATGCAATCAATAATAACAATATCGTACTTGGACTTAAAAGCATATGTGTCGCAAATTGTTTTTAAAATCTACTAATTCATCTTATTTAATCCAACGCAAATGCACCGACGTCATTGCAAAATAATTAGAAGAATGCCAAGTTCGTCATTGAAAAATGTTGCAAAAAGAAGGGAGGGAAGGCAAAAGGTCTCAATGAATATTGTAGGGGGAAAGACATCAAAATACACACACGTATATCAGTACATTGTATGTCTAAAACTCAGAAAGGTGTATGTGGGGGGGGGGGGGCATGTACATAATCGTAACCCCGAAATGACGAAGAAAGAAGCTTCCACATGTCAAACACTCAAACACACCATGTCTGAACCACAGAGGGCTAGATTTCTTTGCCCAAGAAACAGAATGAAAAAAACCTTTCCAGAATTCCAGAGCATTACGTCATTTTGCTTCCTTTCAAGATTTTTTTTTTTTTTTTTTCCCCGAATTGTTCGATTTTTCATCTTGTTCTCATTTCCATTTCCAACCATTTCCTATTACTATTAATATTACTAAAACCAGTGACGTTCCTAGTGTGGGTGTCACCCGGGTGGTAGTTTGTAGGGATTCCCACTCCCCTCCCCCCCCAAAAAAAACGTTTGTTGCATTGTTTTTGTTTTGTAGTATATTACTTTCAACAGTGCAAAAAATAATCTTAAAAAATTATACTTTACTTATAGAGTGGAACCCCACCATTCGTTCACCTCGCTATTCGTACAACTCGCTATTCGTCCAACATGTTCAAGTAAAATTCAACTCGCCATTCGTACTTGTCCCGCGATTCGTACGGTGCCAGGGGCCAGCTGCCTGCCCAGTTTGGCTTTTTTAAGAAAAAATCGAGAAATTATGTTCATTTTGAACTGGTCTGGAAATAATTTGCTTGTCATTTTGGATTTTTTAAAAATTTTAATACTTTTTGAGCTTTTACTGACAATTTTAGCTTTCTAAGGGGGCAGCAAGGGAAAGTGGTTGAAGAACTTTCTTCTTCAGTGAAGGAAAGTAGTAAGGAAAACATTTCCTTCGCAGAAATTAAGGAGCTGTGATACCCCTGCGCGAAAACAAAGACTGGTGGGAAAACATTGACATCCCAACATTGATGTGGTCAACAGCATTAACTTGTTCAACGCTAATGTTATTGACCATTTTAGAAAAATTCTGAACAATCGACAAAGGCAGACAACATTGGACAGGTTTTTAGAGAAAAAAAAACAAAATTCTTCTAGTGCAAAAAGACAGAAAAAAGAAAGAACCGCAGAATGGGAGAAAACACTTGAAGGGATGTTACCTGATGTTTTTAAGGAAGGAGACTCTTTTTCCAACCATTTCTCTTCGTCCTCTCAACATTCCACTTATGCCGTCAGCTCACCCAGTGGTGTAGTCCTGGGGAAAAGGTGGGGGGACGCATATACCAACATCAAAAAGTGGGGGTACACGTATGTTAAAATTCAAAACAAATGGCGGGACGCTTTTGTTAAAATAAAAAGATAGGCAGAAGCCGTCCCCCTCGACCACACAACTGAGCTCACCTCAGTACAAGCAAAGTGCAGTTAAATTTTTATTTATTTATAATTTCATGTACAGATAACTGTACATTTGTTTTTCATAGGTTTAAATAAGCAACCACCTGTGGGCCTGGAACGGATTAATCCAATTTACCTTATATCTTATGTGAAAAAATAATTCGCCATTCATACAACTCGCCATTCGAACTGTTTTCTGGAACGAATTGTGTACGAATAGCGGGGTTCCACTGGGGAACCCCGCTATTCGTGGGTGAGGGAGGCGGTCCGAAGGATAACTCCCTTTTTGGCGGTCCAAAAAGGGTGTTACCCTTTTTGGACCACCTCCCTCACCCACCTCCCCTTAGTGACGCTACTGCTCAAACATAATGTATGTTTTAATAATACCACGTAGAAACCGTGTGTTCTCAATAAGTGTCAAGTATAAGTTGCTGAAATTAAGAAATTTTGGAGTAGTTTGTAATTTTTATTGGATGATTTTAAGAAGGAAATTTCGTTGAGATTCCACATTTCCTCATAATTTTTAAGTGTTCGTATAAAATGGGCTAAAGTAAAATGAATAATCATTTAAAAAAGACTCTAAAATAATGCTGGAATGACTAAGGCAAGATGTGTCAATCGGTGCAATCCAATAATTTATCAGATTTACCTTGTCGGGATTGCCAAACATCCCGTATTTTACAGGACAGTTCCGTAGGTTGAGAAATTGCCCCGCGTTGCAGGATGCAATACGGGACAGCAAAACTCTCGTAGTCTTGACAGGATATTCATTTTGCCGGATATCGGATATCCGGTAACTCTTATTCTTATGTGACGGATGTAAGTCAAGTCATTTTTTTTGACATCCAACAGCTTCCAAATACGTAATACCAGGGGCGTCTACCATGCCGCAGACTGCTCTATTGAAATAGGAGGGGGGATTTCAGGGGATTTTGGGAGATATTGTCGACGGGTCCGATTTGGGGTGGGGTCATCGTTTTTGAAAGGGTGCCATATAGTTTTTTTAGGGATGTACATTTGCAATTGCTCAGAGGATGGGGGATCCAGGGGTGTTTGGGGGGTTCAACCCCCCCCCCCCCCATTGGGTATTTAGTTATTTAGGCACACAAAAAAATTTCTGGCTACTGCCTTGCAAAGCACATCTATTTTTTTCCCTAAGAAAACTGAACACATATGCATTTGATTTTATTTCCTCTTTCTGAAGGGTTGTGATCATGACCAAAGTACGCACGCGTAATAGGTTTTTAATTTACATCGTATATTTTCAAAATTAGCTATTAATCAAATTTTAAAAATAAAATTGACCTACCGGATAAACTGGTCTGTCGTCCAGTGGCTGGATCGCATTCCGGATCTTCAAAAATTGGTCGGATACCGGATACCCCAGGCAGGTCTTTCTGAGGCCCAAGGCACAATATTATTATATTATGGTACGAAAAATAAAAAAAAAAAACCTTTTAAGAAATATTTTCAAAAATCTTTCTTACAATTTGGGGCAGCGCTCGACTAAAAAGTTTTCCTTCCCAGGGCGCTGTCAACTTTTCCTGCCCCCTTGGTATGGTTCACTTACATGTATGCATGTATGCGTCTACTGCGGTCAACGTGAAATTGATTATAAAGAATAACCTCTAATTATGAAGAATTGCCAGCGGTTATTATGAATTGAACTGATTATTTTATGTAGCAATTTTTTTAAATGGCATTTAAATGACATTATAGAAAAATTTACTGCCCCTTAGAGAGTTCCTGCCCAGGGCACGGGCCCCTAATGCCCGTGCGATAGTCAGGGCCTGATTTGGGGGCCCAAGGCCTATTTGGCCTTTGCGGTAATCATGCACTGCTTCTAGGGGGAGATCTCCCTCCTTCCTGTCTGACGTCCGTACAGGCAAGTAACTAGGTCATTTTCTAACTGGGGCAAGACCAGGATTTAGCACCCCCTTCCCCCTTTTATACACAAAAAAGTATATGTATTTAGGTAAACACACACATTTAGTCAATATAGCGCCGCTAAACTAATCTGGCGCCTGGGGCATACACCCCCGTCTGCCCCCCTCTAGTTACGTCCCTGCGTCCGTACACCCTGATCACAAATCAAGGCCGTATCCAGAGGGGGGGTCCACGGGTCCAGCCCCCTCGAAATCCCGAAATTCTTCGAAATGCAGCAATAATTCCTCCCTGAAACTTTCCTCAACATAAGTGTTTCAGAGCCAAGGGCCCCCCGAAAAAAATTTCTGGATACGGCCCTGTCACAAGTTGTAGGTTTTAAGGGGGGGGGGGGAGAATAGTCGCGGGACAAATATTTCAGTTTTTCTTTCTTATTCTGGGAAAGCTTTTTCAAACATCGGGAGCAGCAATATTAATAACAGACTAACTATACTTGAGTGAAATATTGAAATGGAATTTTTTTTTCCCCATGATTAAGTTTTTTCTTTTTTCTTTCACTTTCAATCATTGTGGAGGGTTTTAGTTTCAGAGAAACCTCCGTTCTAAGCATAGGCGTAACTAG
Organism: Octonoba sinensis; assembly: GCA_038502835.1. Lineage (NCBI taxonomy): Eukaryota > Metazoa > Arthropoda > Arachnida > Araneae > Uloboridae > Octonoba > Octonoba sinensis. The sequence goes on along the minus strand of CM076599.1, from coordinate 102,257,155 downwards.
AGTTGGTGAAAGGGGGGGGTCACCCTAAAAATGTACCGACTGAACATGCCTCTAAAGATATACTCCGTGTTTATTTCAGGCATCTCCCGGGGGGGGGGGAACTACCCCCTTGGAGCAAGTCAACTCCTCCCTCCCCCCCCCCGGAAAAAAAATTCAGAACACAAGTTTTAAAAAAAGAAAGAAAAGAGAAATTACGCTTTTAAGACACTTTACTTTCGCAAACACTTTCAGGGAAAGGACATTCAGCACTATCACGAGTGACACCAAAAGTAACTTAAAAGATATAAGACTTTATTTTGAAAAAAATTGCGCTGGGGAGAGTAACCTAACTCCTTTCTGTTTCCTCTAAGATCACCAAAGTATCCCGAAATTGCATTGCTAGGAAGATTTCAAAAAGTTTCCAGGGGAGAGACCTCGAAGCCTTGCCTCCAGAGTTATCCTAAGCATTATACATGTAAGACCAGTTACAAAAATTTAAGTTGCAGAAACCCCAAACACCCACTCCTCTAACTTCACCAAAGATCTAAACATACATCTACTATATATACATCAAAAAGCTGTCATATATGTAAAAAAATTCATATCAACATCATTTCTAATCATATATATCTATATATATGTATATATAAAGGGTATGATTTTGAAGCATACACTGCCCTTCCTAATTCTTAACATGCTCTCCCTGCTCCGGAGCCAAGGCAGTATCCAGAATTTTTTTTCGGGGGGGCCCAGACTTCGACACACTTATGTAAAGAAAAGTTTTAGGGAGGAATATATAATACATTGCAAAAGATTTTGGGGGGGGCTGCCCGTGGGTCCCCCTTCCCCTCTGGATACGGCCTTGATTCACAAAAACATTAAACATTCCTTACTAGATCTATTAGTTTATTTTTTAATTCAAACGCAATAGAAAATTCAATATTTAGCGCTAAGCAATCTTCTATGTCCAGGCATTCATAATATTAAAACCGGGAAATAGTCGAATTTTAGAGAAAAAAATCCAAACTCCCCTACAAAAATGCTCATTCCCACAATAAATTTCTAAAAAATTTGTTAAATTTGTAGCAAAACATACCTCAGAAGTGGAAGCATCTGAATCAAATTTTCTTTCCTTTTTGGATGACGAACGTGTCCATCGCTGGAGTGCAAACATTATTATGTATCGAAAATAATTAAAAATTTAGCTAAAATATAAATAATACTTGATTGTAAATTAAAATGCAGCATTAAACCGTAGCAGTGAGATAGGAAACGCTGAACGGATGATTTTCAGAGTCGTAATGCAATCAGTGATGGACCATAATAAGAAAAAAAAAACATTTAAAATATAAGAGATGAGAGAACATCTGTAAATGAGAATGCAATGCAAATACAGTTCATCAGTTTTCCAATCGGCTCATCTACAAAAAAGAATTTATCAAAATGGGTGTTTGGACAGGAAGTCATAAATAAATACAAACTGCTCTTTAAGTTTCTTAATGAGCATCCCTTCCTGGCTCGAGGGTTTAACCCATTAGGACGATTGGACTTTAGGACTCCATCACAGTAGAGAATATTTTCCAGGAAACTTATTACTTGTGTGATTGTATTCCCAGATTGCTGCCTTTGGGTAAAAAAGACATCAAGAAGGAAAGAAAACCCTCTGGAGTGATTGGAAGGATCTCTGTCTGTGTGTGGTACGGTGATTGAAGCCGCCTTTCGCTGTTAACCCCTCCCCCCAGGTGATAAGGGGGTTGATTATAACCTTATAACCAGATGAAAAGTCTTCTTTATTACGAGCTGCATACTTTGGCCATGATCGCAACCCTTCAGAGAAAAAGGAAAAAAAAAAATCATATGCATATGTGTTTAATTTTCTTAGGGGAAAAAAAATTGTGCTTTGCAAGGCCGTAGCCAGAAATTTTTCTGTGTGCTAAATGTGCCTAAATAAGTACATACCCAATGGGGGGGGTATGAACCCCCCAACCCCCCCCCCCTGGTTACGCCTATGGTTCTAAGATGTGCTTGACATTAATATGTAGACGTTCGGGATTCCCTTCCCCCTCACTTTTGTTGTAAATACACGTGGAATATTTTTATGGAGGAAAAAGACAACTTTTACAACATTCGTCTTTGTCCGTAAACCGTAACTGTTATTTAAAGCACGTTACGAAGCTCGTAAACATTGCAAGACGTAAGACCTGCGTAAGACGAAAACACATTTCCATTTAAAAATAAATGCACAGAATTCAAGGAAAGCAAAATACTTTTTGACATGATGAGCAGTTTAAACTTCTGGTTTTGTGCTGGAGCTGCTGCTTTGGTTTTAGCTGGAACATATATTTTTTGGGGGCCTTCCAACCGACCAAAGAGGAGGAAAAAAGGTCAGATTTCTGATTGCGTCAACGTTAATCTCCATATTTTTGATTCACGTAGTATTAAAGTTTTTTTTATTTTGAAAAAAAAATTTGGTTCAATTAATTCTAGATCTACATAAGCTACATTAAAGTGATGTTTTAGGCATTACTATAATTGATCTCTCCCCTCAACAAGTGAAAAGTTTTTTTTAAAGAAAAAGCGTGTTTTAATATTTAAGAAAAGAAAGTTTTTATTTTTGTATCAAAATCTTTCCATTTGAGAAAGATTATTTCGTCTGTCAACTAAAACTTGGAAATTGCTTTCCGTAGTGTGTGGAAGTCTTGGAAAAAAAGTTTGGGTCTTTTTTCGTCTTTAGTATTTGAATGACAATTAATGTTGGATATTTTTGTTAATAATTGTATATGCATGCGTAAGCATTTTCTTGAAGTAGCACTCGTAAAGAAACATAACGTATGATTTAAAACCTACAGTAAATTTCTGAACTTTGCTACAATTTGTCTCCCACATTGAGGATGTGAGAGAATTGATGTTTATTTTTTTATCATAAAGAATAAAAATGAAAATGCTATTTAAAGTTTACTTGCTAAACTAGTTATAGCAACTAGTATCTTCATTGAAATACATTCTTTGTCAGGGGTCTGTTTGGAAAAAATAGGTCAATGGGCTCTTCAGTCTTCATAAAATATTTCATTAAAAATACACTCATCTCAGTATTTTTCATTTTAAAATGGACCCTTCACAAAATTATTCCTCTGAAAAATAGACTTTTCGATTTCTTAAGGTACCTTTCATGATCCTCAATCAGTGGTGTAGTCAAGGGGATGGCATCCCCTTACCTTTTAATTCTAATAAAAGCGTCCTCCCACTTTTTTAAAATTTTGACTTAAGCATCCCCCAGGTTTTGACTTCAATTACTTATCTTCGTATGTATAAGCGTCGACCCCCGATTTTTCTTTTCAGGACTACACCACTGCTCTCCGTGCATCTAAATGGAACCAAATCAATATAATTGCTTTTAATGTCTCCTCTCTCGGAATGCAGCTAAATTATTGTTAGTTTCAATTCTACTGGCAATGGACGTTATTACCGTAGTGGTTTTCAACTTATATTTTGTGTTACCTATTAACTAATTTTATTTATAGTTTCCAATGTTACAAAACTTTCAACAGTAAATGTAAGGTTTCTAACTGTTATTTTAGTGTTACATTATTACTTCTCAATTTCTAAGCAATATTTTTTTTTAATTTTGAAAAACACATAAAAAAATTTTTTTTTACCTTGTTCTTTTTAGTTTTAATGTGATTAATGCAATGCTATAGTTCATAAAATTGTATATTTTTGCAAATGCAGAAGGAAGTCCTTGTTTAAAGTTCATAAACCCTTAGATAGACAAATCTAGTTTACTCATAGAATTATGAATATCTGTATATTTTTTCACAATTTTACAAAAACAAAGAAACTACTTGATCTGTTTTTCATAATAATAAAAGACATGGGTTTTCCAGAAGATTAAGATGTTGTAGAGTTAAACTCTGGCATGGTAGAGAATGCAAGTAAACAAAGTACAGATGGATTTTTTTTTTTACAATATTGATGTGTAGTGTATTTTGTCCTCTTTTCCCCTTTTAACAAAAATTGTAAGCAGAATTAATTTAGTAATTACCAAAGCAAAGAAATCATAGGTTGTCAGGGAATAATAATAATAATAAAAAAACAATATGTTTTGTAAATTGTAATCTAAAATAACTGCAAACTTCGGAAACAAAATTGAAAAAAGAAAGAGGTTGGTTGCATGTTATTAGCTATGATGGTTCTTTGGTTTTAACTCAACACCAACACCTTGTACATTAGTAGTTGGCAGAACAGGTCTGTCTTTACAACCTACCTTCCTACAGTAGACTATATTGATAATTTTTTCACGGACCATTCAGGTCGAACGATAAATAAGGGAAAAGACGTGCATGAGTCAATGTAAAGTAATCTGCACCACAGGGCCATTAAATCAAGACTATATATGGAGGTAAAAACATGAACAATGGATTTAAGTTCTACTGTATCTACTTAATTCCATTAATCGGCATAAATTTCCAGGTGGTGGGCAGTATACTGAGGTATTTCATTCAATGTTGAAAAATATCAAGTATATTTAGGTTATAGAAATAGCATGCGAACAAATGCTTACAGGGATTCATCATTTAGTAAAATAGGAAAAGAAGTTCTCATTCTCTTAAGTGGTCATCTCAGGAGTTCAAGTTACAATATAGAAAGTACCAAAGCCAACAGAATGCTTAAATTTTTTCCACAGATCTATTTCAAATAATTATATTAAGTTCTGCCATTATATAGGAGTGTGGTAAGAACTATACTATTCAGTTTTTGTTTTTTATCTAAAGAAAGGTTATCTTATTGGAAAGGGTTCAAAAGAGGGACCTTAAGTTAGTAAGAAGATTTTCAAATTTGGAATTTGCTTCCAGAGCTAAAAGGCTTAATATGCACTTTCTCAAGCAGAGGAGAATTTGAGGAGACATAATTTTCAGCTGCTTGTGCGGCCAGCGATGCCTAATAACTACAACCCTGTCGAGTCTTCTAGTAAATGCCAAGAGCTTTCTCCAAGTAGTAAAAAAGAGGACACTTTGCTTTCTCTTCCACACCGCAAGGTCAAACATCTTCTCTCACCACAACCAAGGGGAGAAAAAAACCCATGTTGCTGCCTTCCTTCGCCAAGCAGGCGAAACAATCCTTGCTGCGTAAAGGGTTGCTTTACGCAACAAGGAATGTTTAGGAATTACGCAAAAGGAATGTTTATCACTTTTCGGTATATTTTTCGCTGAATGACTTTTGACTTTACACCCATAACCACATTTGTTGAGGATCGTCAATTGCAAAAATATTTTTATTTTGCACAAAAATAGAATAAAAATCTCTCCCAAACCCTCTCCCCCCAAAAAAAAATCTTGATTGAGCCTTGCACTTAAAATAATAATAACAATATCTCCCCTCATGTTGGTTTGTTATTTTAAATTCAGGATGGTGACAGAAACAGTAGATCAGGGAATTCTAATGTTCTGAAAAAAAATCAGAGACAAGACATGGAAATGTGCAAAAATTTCCGAAAATCAGGGAATGTTTTCTTTGCTTTTGATTTATCCTGAGGTTCCCACGATCTTATTTGTAACCATTAATATTAATCAATGTTCCCTTATTAAACTTTAAATCTAAAATTATTTTACTCAAAAAAGTCCTTTTATTTGCCGCTTTTTATACATTTGCTGCCTACATCGGAAAAATGCAATCTTTTTGCATCCGAGATGGGAGCTAGACTTTTAAAATTTTCTATGTTTTTTATGTTTTGTCAAAAGGCAAACAAATGAAATTTTCTTTTATTTTCATTAAAACTTTCATTTCAAATTTTTGATCGAAATTTCGTGAATCGTGATGGTAAGGGCAAACTTGCCACAAATGTCGAAGAAAACATCTCTAGTTTTATTTTTTGTTTCAATTTTGTAATGCATGCATAATTCTTCAGATCATTTAAAATACTCCAAATAAAGAATGAGACTGTTAAATAATGTTTGAATGTGAAAAAGTCGGGAAACAAAAATCATTAACTAGGCACACGTTTTGGCTTCATCATGGCGATAATTTTTTCTATTGCACACATTCATTCATTACACAAATTGATATTGCACAGAAAGAACATGTTAAAAATTAGCAATTATAGTAAATAACTAAATAAATAAAATAAAAAATAAATCCCAAAAATCATGTTTCATTTCTTATTCAGTATGCTATGCGTATAAAACCTTGGATTAAATTCTCCTGTAGTAGATAAAGGAATTTACCTATTTCATGTGCACAGTTCAATTTTTTGACATACTAGCATTAATCCTAAAATGTTTAATCTTTCATCAAAAGTATTTATTGGAGCTTGGTATTTCCTAATAGAATTAAGTGCTTTTTTTATCTTGAATATGCATAAGTTTCTTAATAAAATTTTAGTATTTAAAGAAAAAAAAAGAAGTTTGAAAGTTATGCATATTCATTCTTTTTTCAAGCCGTTACCCTTTCACCCATCAAATATTTATTAATTGTTTATGTTGAATAGCATAAAATTCAATTAAATAGAAGCAGAATTAAGAGAAATGAGCTTTGCTTGTAGAACATTAAATTTTTAAGGCCTCTTTCTTCTTCTTCAAAATTACAAAATTAAATATTGGAAAATTTTAACTGTTGTAAATTTTGTTCTATCTAATATTTTAATGTAGCGTTCATTTGTGTTCTGAATAGGTCTGCTTTTTATCTTTTGTATGTGTGTGTATATATATATATATATATATATACAGCAGAGCCTCTGTTATCCGATCCCCGACTAACCGAGGTACAGTTGCCCTTAAAAAAAAATCTTTTTTTGATTCCATTGAACAGAAAACTATATATATAAATTAGATATTTGTATGTATCTAACGTCATTATTTCATTTCATAATATTTACAGTAAATACCTTTTTTTATATATTTGACGACATTTTCATTTATTTCAACCCATGTTTCCCTCTCGATTTGGATTGAGTCCGTGTTATCCAAGTTTTCGATTATCCGAGGTACCCTTGGTCCACATTACCTCGGATAATCGAGGCTCTACTGTATACAAATAAATAATATACAAAATATTCAATCATAGAAATTTTCGGAAAAATCTCTGGAAATCAGATTTGAGGAATTTTGCTTCCGAGATCCTGTAGCCACCCTACAATTGTAAAGCAAACTATTGTACTCGGGGAAAAAATATTTGGAAAACATCTAATAAAATCAATTTTAATTTAAAAAAAACTTTAAAATATTGTGATTTAAGGAAAACTTGATGTATCCACATTAATATCAATAAATTTTTCTATTTTTTCAGGGGGGGGGAGGGGGGTCATAAAACTGATCGGGCGATTTTCCTAATGGGCTGTACGGTTTTCAGTCTTTTCACTTGGCAACTTGCAAACCAAGTATGTTTTGCCAAAATATGTAGAGAAGCATGGCAAGAAGGAATTTTTTTCTTCCAAAATTCTTTTATTGCAAACTGTGTTTGCTTTTATTTTCAGATTTATATCTTCAAATCTTAGGTTTCAATTATTTTATTTGTTATGTTTCCGTTTAAAAAAAATTACACATCAAATCATTGGGGGGGGGGGGGAGGGATGCAGGATCGTGCCTCTAAAATTTGTGCTTGACCAATTTGCTTGTGAAATAGTAAATGCATCTAATCCAATATCTTTCAAAATCAATGCAATGCACCCTATATGCCGACCTTGTCCCTCCCTCCCCAAACTGTACTACTGCATACAAACATATAGCAACATACTCGTATGTCATCTTAGTAGAATAAAGTCTAAAACCAATAACTTATGCTATTTTAATATTCATGATATATTGCATGCTTTTCACATTTTGCTCTTTTACTCAATATTCACAATAAATCCCAAACAAGTCTGACTTCGACTTTGTTAATAATAAGAAAATAAAAGTCTCATATTCTCCGTCATAATTAACTATTGCATGATTTTAGGAGCAAATGCTAAGTATAAAATACAAGATCATAACTTTAAAATATGTTTTTTTTTCAGACCTAATCAAACCTAAAAACAGTGTTTAAGAAATTAGTTTTTATAATTATTTTCATTTACTAAAACTATGCACTGATGTGTTCTTTTGCAATAACTATAATACAATTTTAAATCTTCTAATTTCTTCATTTTTTCATATTTCTACTGCAGCAGAACTATTCGGCCAAATAGTCCATCAATATTTGGCCCAGCCGAATTAGATCTTGCCGAGTATTCGGCCAGGCCGAAAACCGAATCATGGCCGAATAATTCGTTACATCCCTACTTACTACTTTGGGGATATTGAGGAGAATGAGGCACTTAAAAGCAGTAAGTGACAAAATTGAAAATTTGGAGAGGGAAGCACCATTCTTCATTGTGGCAGGAGATGTTAAGGGTATCCTTAACAGATGCTACTTCGCAACGTGACATTACATTTACATTAAAGCTCCTATGCTAAACTTTGCATGTGTTTTTTGGTCACTTTCATCCTTTTCCTTCTCAATCTCTTAAATGTGAAATAGTAAATGCATCTAAACCAAAAGCGTAATTTCTGTATCCTCATATAGCGCCAAAAATGATCTTTAGTGATAAATGGTTGAGCATTTTATTCTTTTAGTAATTAGTGTAGTAATATTGGTAAATTAATAACTAGGGATGCTCTGATAAGCAAATTGACCAATTACTGATTAAACGACAGAAGATAATGAATTGATTAATTGGTAGCTGATTAATCAATATGATAAATACAATCATATCTTCATCAGTATTTTTTTTTGCTTAGTTTTCGACTTTTCAAAATTATTTAACATTCAATGTTTGTGACTGACAGTTTATTTTCCCCCATTTTTGTGATTACTTCAAAAAGTAATATTTTCAGATTTTATTCAAATTCTGTGAGCCAATTTTCTTATTGATTGTTAATAAAATCATTTTGTTAAGTAGACCTCAAAATTCAAACATTTAGATCAGTGATTCCCAAAGTGGTCTATATCGACCCCCAGGGGTCGACGACAACTTGCAAGGGGTCCATGTCAAGTAACAAGAAAAAAAAAAAAAAAAAAAACGGGGGCTGCATGAAATGAAAATGGGGGTCAACGATAGTGGATCTCATGTAAGCTAAGATTAAGCCTAACTAAATTGGTGCCAAATGTTAATAATTTATTATTAATCAAGTTCATCTCTCCTACTAAAAACATTTATTTATTGCTTAGTTATTTTATATAGCAGATAAAATTTTTTATTTTGATGCGTTTTAATTTGAATTTAATTAATGTATAAAATTAACGTGTTTTTTTTCTTAATTTTTTCACACTACACTTCACTACAGTTAGAAATTTAAATCTTTCACAAGGAGTAGCACTATACCAGCTAACAAAAATACATTTGAAGTTGATGAATTTACAAAAAATCAATATCAGGTAAGCAGAGGATCTACCCAAAACCGAAAAAGATGGCAAGGGGTCTACGAGACAAAAAAGTTTGGGAACCACTGATTTAGATTTAGATCATAGCCAGAGACCCTTTTAATTTAGTAGCACTATTTTTATTATTAATTGGCATTTTAAGTGGGCAATTATTAATTATTGCCAATTATCAGTGCATCCATATTAAGAACTTGAGTATTTAACATTTATTTGATTTGAAAAAGGGGTTTCATGTACTTATGTGATATTCATTTAAAAATATATGCATCAGTCTATCATATACAGGACCTAAAACCGCATAATTTTTAAAATAAATTATATTTGCACATTGTTAGTATAGAACAGTAAAATATATTAATTGTTCGAATTTTAAAAAAATGAAAGCTTCTTGCTGTGAACACAATAAGTTGGAGAAATCCATGACTACTTCCAGATCTTGTCTATTTAAGAAGGACATAAAGCTCTTTCTTTCTGCTGCAATATCTGTTCTGTAGCTTTTCTTATTATAGAGGGTTGATCCAGAATTTTTAATAGAGTTTGTTTCTTGTGAATTTTAAAAACATTTTGTAAAGAATAAATATTTTTCTGAAAATTCAAAATTTAAACATACACTGTTAAATTTTATTATTTTTTCCTCTTATTTAATAAATGATTCTGTAAAAAGTAAGATTTGATAGCTCGGAAGTATGTGAAAGGTCCGTTTTGATTGATTGAAATTTTGTGAAGGGACTGAAAACGGATCTGAATTTTCTCTGGCGTAAAACCCCCGATTATTCAAGATTTTTGTAGAAAATTTAATAGATTTAAAAGCAAAAGGAATTATATAAGAAAATGGTATGCAATTTAATTAAATGAATCTTTTTGGTCTATGTATAAAAAAATACTTATGTACTAATTGAGTAATATTCATTGTACATATTTTTTTCATTTACTTCAATATAATAGCAATTAAAGCGTATCATAAAATATTATCATACATTCCACTCATAAAAGAAGCAAAAGCAAAGTCTTTCCAGAATCATTTTGAGAAAGTTGTTGCAACAACCAATTTTCAAAAGCTTTTATTTATTATGATTGCTCTGTTGTGGAATAAGTTCGAGAGCAGTTTTTCAAGTAAACCAAGCTGAGCCCTTGTAAAGAACCAACAACCACCAATCAGAAAGATAAATCAAGAAATTGCATAGGTACTAATTTTAAACTTTTTTAGTACATTTCTTAAAATTATGGAAAAAGCTTGAACTTAATTTTTTTTTTCATAGATATTACTTCTTCATACTAAAAACATAAGTACCGTATAATCAGGGCTCCCGCGCTGCGCCAATTGCGAAAAACGATTTTTCTGCTACAAAATGCGTTTTTCCGGAAAATTTGTGCCAAATCGCGATTTTCGGGGGGGAAAAAAAGCAAAAAAATTTTAGATATTATATTTTTTTCACCTTAAAATAGACATCATTTGTTACATTTTTTCTTTTGGCAACTAATTTTTTACCTTTGAAGCAGTTTATTAATGAATATTAGCTCTACCTTCTCCTAAGAACATCAAATATGGATGAGAAAATTGAGCAGAATGAGTGATGTATCTCACCCTTGTAGAAGAAAGAGTGACACGATTTCTAATATTTTGTAGTATTATATAGAGAAAAATCATTCCTCTTATCACTATTTATGTTAAACATTTTATCTAGTAAGTTTTTCTTGAAATAGATAAAAAATTTACAATTTCATGGAACGTGGAAAAAATAAACTAAACGTTTTTCCCCAGTGAACTTTGTGTGTTCTAATGTTTAGGAAATATTAATCAGTGTGAATAATCAATAACAGAACAGATGTTAAAAAGATTGTTGCTCCATCATAACAATTCTTTAAAATTCCTTAAGCCTACTTTCCACGTGCAAGCAAAGGAGTGCATACGTTCTACAATCTTTTTGCATCCGCTAGAAAAATCGGATTTTTTGCATTTCAAATATTTATAATGTTTCTTCTCAAAGTAAATAAATAAAATGTATTTTTATTTTAAATAAAAACATTGTTTGAAAATATATATTTGTTCCGAAAGTGTTTGAAAGGTAGGCTTTCAAACGCTGTAAAATTAAACATTGAATTGCAGCTTTTTTTCTTTTCTCATTACTCTTTAAGCTCTGTAATCTATATCATATAACCACAAGCAATTAAAAAACATAAAAAATAAATATAAAGAACCAAAATAAGTAAAAAAAATACAGTTAAGTTAGAAGAAGAATCATTAAGAAAAGGATATATATCTTAATGAATTGATAATCTTTAGCAAATATGTTAAGCATTATTAGAAGAAATAAAAATTTTGTTGTGGACCTCATAAAAGTACTCTTGCTTAAAGTTTCAAATTTTTAACTGGGTTTGAAAGTTGTGAAATTATCATGCATTTCCTTTTTCTTTTTAATTCAATTTAGTTTCTTTCAGCATCCAATTGCTATAACCCTAGGACTCTTGAAACTAACTAATACACAATTTTTGAAAAATGTAAAGATAAATTGTTGCGGAAAAAAAAAATCACTAGACATTAAATTATCAACATAAAATAAAAAATACATTTTGCCTTTCTATTATAGAACTGAAAAATATAATTTGGTTCTTGAATTTTCGTGCTGCAAAATTATGAAACTCAGCAATTTACTTTTACTGCCATTTATTACTTCCAAAGCATCTAAGTGAGAATTTAGGATTGAAATTTAAAGGAATATTTTTTAATCAGAAAAATAAGAAGTATTACTGCAGATAGAAAATAGGATCGACTTCAAATATATATTTTGATAAAATATGAAATTATATTTAATTCATTCAACTGGTTACTATATCACAATGGTCAGGGTCCGAAAAATCCCGGGCGCCAGGACGCCCGGGTGACTAAAAAAATGCCTTGGCGACTAGTTTTTCAGGTGTTGACAAATGGAAATATTATAGCTGGCTCCTAAGATTTTCGCATTTTTGTCGGACTCTGACAATGGTTATACCTATGTAAGTACCAGTTAAAAAACAAATTTTAATTAATGATAAATAGTTTAAAATAGTTGAACCTTTCATATTAGTTTGTTTTTGCTTATTTTCTTGAAAGAATAGTGCTTTAGCTATTAAACAAAAAAAGAGCGAATGCAATGATTTTTGAAAAGAAGAAAATTTTAAGCTTTCTTTCAGCTATTTTTAACTATTAGAAGAAAAAAAACCAACAAAACATTTTTTTAAATAATCTGTTTTTTTTTTTTTTTGAGAAAAGTATTGAAAACACCTTTATAAGGGTTATAGTCTTACTTTTTGAATAGGTTATGAATAATTTCTTAAGAAATATAAAAAGAATCCAGTTTTTGAAAAAATCTAATCCAGTTTTTGAAGGATGACTGACGTTTATATTTCCTATCATTTTGAAGACTTGAAACTGCTCTTACCCTTGATGTATGAAAATAACATTGCTTTAAAACAGCCATTTAATATTTAAAAAATAAAGGAAAAAAATCCTCCAAAAATGGTACAAAGTTGATATTTTCGGCTCCTAGACTGAAACAAAAGTCGATTTCTTCTGCTCCAAACTGATACAAAAGTTAAATTCTTCTGCTCCAAACTGATACAAAAATGACATTTTACCTGCTCCGAAAGCTGCTACAAATTGTGTTAAGGTGGTGGAAGCCCTGCGTATAATCCCAAATACCACCTACCCTCAATATGATCCACACTCCATATTGGGGGTAGTTTTGGGAGAAGAAGAAACGTAATTTTTAAAAATCGTATAAAATTTCTGGATGGAACTGATAGATAAAACAGCTCAAAAATAATATTGATATGTAAGTTCTTCATAATAATCTTAACTTTATAAAACTAGTGTTATAGTGGTAGATTGTAGACTGTCAGCATCATACTTTAATCAATGTTTGTTATTTTTTTAAATAAATAATTAAAAAAATTTCTGAGATACATGTATTTTACTTTTTTGTTATTATTTAAAATCCAAAAAATCTACTAGGTAAATCCAACTTTATGAGTGATAGATGGTTAAAAAATAAAGAATAATAAAAAAACAGGTAAATAAATAAATAAAAATTAAATAAATAGTAATAAAAATTCTGAAATATGCATATTTTATTAGCTCTAATACAAAAAATCAAATCCGACTTGTTGAGTGATAGAGGTTTAATAATGAAAAATTTTGAATTTGAAAAAAAAAAAAAGTTGGAGAAATTAAGTGAACTTCTTCTTCTATGTGTCTTTTTTTTTTTTTTTTTTGTAATAATAATGTAAAGTATATTTTTAAATTCAGTCAGTAGAGTGAAATTTTGTACTTTTCAGTTAATTGACGGCAGTTTTCGGAATCGTTGCCAACATGATTTTTTAATATAACGAAATAAGCTCCCATTGTTAATTGAATTACAATTTTTAAAAATTGCTTTGTTTACATTTGATTTGGCAATGTAAATCTCTTTTGGCAACTTTAGCATGGTAAGCCCTACAATCAATAAGTACCCGAATTTTTAATAGAGTGGTAAACAAAAATTTAAACTTATAAATAAAACCATTATATTTTCAAAAAGTTTCAAATAGATATCTTGACATTGTTTTCAAATGAAGAAATAAAGGCAAAAGAGCATGAGCAGGGTTGCCAAACTTCCTGGATTTTCTACGACAGTCCTGTATTTTGTGAAATAGTCCTGCGTCCTGGGGAACTTCCGTATTCTTGCCACAATATTGATTTTGACAGATATCAGAGTGACTGGTTTCTTACTGGATATCTTGCAATGGTATATGAAACCTGTAAATTCTGTACAATTTTCTAAACCACAGCTTTGAAAAAGGAATACATTTTAAATTTATGCACATTTCCAAGATATACTAATTAATTAAATTTTAGGCATCTAAATAGACATGACAGATAACCGGATCTTTCGTGCCTCCCCAACAGTCCAGTATTTGCAGTTTTTTAATTTGGCAACTCGGAACATAACTAGAAATAATTATTAATGATTCTGTATTTTAATGGTTTTTAAGATAACTAATTGTATTTTGACATTTCTTTTTAAAATAAGAAGTATTTTTGTATTCTTTATTTAATGTTTTTTGTTTTAAATTAAATTCTTGTAAAATTTGTCTGTTCATGTATTACAAAGATCAAGGATTATCAAATGTAAAGCCTTGTTTCTCAGCTAAAGAACAAAGCAATGATTTAAATAACTTAATTTCCTTTTCCTTTTCTGAATGCCTTTGGTTTTCTGTCATTATTAGTCTTTGTTTCACTGTATTAAATTCAACATTGCAGCATTTTTTCTCAAGTAAGAAAAGTTTCTTTTGAAGATGATCTTGCCTTTTTTGCATCTTTTCTTGTTGTAAGTTTAGTTTTTTACTGTAGTTATTTAAAATTTTGTTTTTAGTTGTAGTTGAATGTGAAACTTTAACGTCTGCTTTCTTACTATTAGAATATTCGTGTGAATTTTTTGTGTTATTCACCACGGGTTCATCCTGTTCTATAGTTGTACTTTCATGTTCTGATGAGTCTGGTTTTAATTTTGTAATTTCATTTCTTACTTCTTCATATTCTTCATTGTAAACAATACTTTCGATAACTGATGTTGGTCGTAATACTGAACACTTGCCGAAAATTTCATGAACTTTATCATAACACCCTAAGAGCTTTCGCGCGAAAGCCGGCGAGTAATTGTTGTCAATTACCGTCTTGTAATCTCGCCGCAATTTTTTAATTTTCTCGCGACATTGTTCTCCGGTTCTGTCAATTCCAAGATCCAAGAGTTTTCTAGATATTTTATCGTAAATACACATATTGTGCAATCTACCCGCTAATTGTTGCTGTACTTCTTGGTCAGCCCAGATATCTAGGAGTGCGCAGACTTCATTGTAGAGCCAAGCTACTCCTTTATTCGTAGGGTTCTTCGCAGTCATTTTTGTTTGGTATTTTTATCATTATTTTTAACCATTTTTAAATTTATATGTTACACTCGTTTATTCAGATGCTTTGTTTTGTCTCAAACGTTAACGCTTTCATCGTTTCATGTAGTTGTTTACATTTTTGAAGTTGCCAGATTCAAGTATTTAACTTGTTACTGTTATTGGTGTTGCCAGGTTTATTAATGTATGCAAAAAAGGAAATAAAAAGACATTACTTCAAGATTTTTTTTTTTGACAATTATATATTATTCTAGCATAAACAACCTTTTTAGAATGCTAGATTTTGATGCCGCAACATTTGCGCACTAATATCTCCGCATCATTGTCTCTTGATCAGTGGTGTAGTGTGGGCGGCAGCATATGCTCGTACGCTGAGTGTCCCCATTTCAAAATGAGTTTTTAAAATATACATTTAATCACAAGATTAGATTATACTGATTTTAGAGCCGAAAAAAGCGCAATTAAAAAAATAAAAGAGACAGACATGATTTGGAGTTGGATTACGAAACGGAACGGAAGTTCAGAAACCGAACAGCGATCTCCGAGCACGTCAAAAAAGTGCCAGGCTACGAGTTAGCAAACCTCAGAATCGAAAACAAAATCTCTTATACGCATTTCTCCCCCCCCCCCCCATCGCACTTGATTTTCTTTTCCCCGATTGATTATAATCCTATCGTACGTAAAATAATTCTAAACAAAGGTGCCAAAAATTTTATTTCAATCTTAGAAAT
Source organism: Octonoba sinensis (assembly GCA_038502835.1). Classification (NCBI taxonomy): domain Eukaryota; kingdom Metazoa; phylum Arthropoda; class Arachnida; order Araneae; family Uloboridae; genus Octonoba; species Octonoba sinensis. The sequence goes on along the minus strand of CM076599.1, from coordinate 102,241,127 downwards.
GAAAACATATGAGAAAATTGAAAAAATTTGAATTGTAAAAAAAAAAAAAAAAAAAAATAGGAATTATGAGAAAAGTAATGACATGAGTTCCTGAGTTTTCTGGTATTTAAGTATTTGTTACTAATGATTTATTTTATTAATTAATGGTAATTGGTTATTCAATAGGTTATTTTTTACTGTTTTTTGTTCTTGACAATCTACAAAAACAAAATATGTTTGGTGGTGTATATTGGGTCATGATATAAGATTGGTGAACTTTCGACCCCCCCCCCCCCCCACCTCCTTGAAAAATTCCTGTGTGCGCCACTGAGTGAGATTCAAGCAGAAGTTTCTTTATGCGCCAGCATACAAATTCATTTTAAATTTTCGTAGGAGAATTGTGCATTTCTATAGATTATTTTTCGGTTGCATTTTCAAAATTTTTAAGAAATTTCTATTGTGAATGCTTGTTGCACGGTATGTGAATAGGAAAATGCTTCCATTAATATTCCCAGAGGTCATTTCAGCATTTTTAACAGGGTCATGAATTTGAATTTAAAAAGATTTTTATGAAAAATCTAATAATTTTGTGAAAATTATAAATTTCAACATAGTTATTAAAACTTTTTTATGAATAGCTGCTTATTACTGTGGAAAGGGCGATTTGACAGCTTGGAATTTTGTGAAGGGTCTGTTTTGATTAATTTTAATTTTTTGAAGAGATCTAAAAAAAGGACCTGAATTTCCTCTGGCACAACCCCTGATGCATAAATATAATACAAGTTAGTACTTGGAAATAATAAGTTCTTTTTATACAAAATCTGTCTATCTACATGTGTATCGGGATAGTTTTTAATTTATAAATCTTTTTTTTTTTTTTGCTTGCATCAGGTCTTAGCAAGGCATCTTATTTCAAGGGCAGGGGAGCGGAGACAGGCTACATAATCGCCATACATTCTAGTAACTAGCAAAATATATGCCTTTTTATAAGTACATTATTACACTCGGGGAAATTGCTATTGATGGGGGTAGACGGTGTGCAAAACACTCTTCACGATATAATATTTATAATGTATGCTTTTATTATCTAGGTTACATTCCTGGGATGATCAACTTAGGCAATTCATGCTTTCTTAATGCTGTTCTTCAAGCTTTAGCTTCTTGTACTTCATGCATTGTGTGGCTCGAAAAAATAGTTTCTACTGCATCTGAATCGACAGCTGAGAGTTTAGTTTTGATAAAATCTCTTGTGTCTATTCTTAACAGTGAGTTTGAAACTTCTTTTTTAAAAAATCATTTCATTGTATTATTTGTATTAATGTTTAAGGATTTAAGTTAGTTAGGTATTATTACTATGTAAAAAACACTTGACTTTGTTCAAGAGCATTTTGGAATCCCAAAACAAATCCTCACAAAATTATTGATCCCCCTCCCAAAATAAGGGGGACAGAAAAAAAAGAGAAAATAATCTTTTATGAAGTAAGTAATACTTTATTATATATTATCTTCATTTCATCGTAGTACGTTATTTAGATTTTGATCATTTGTGCATTTATTTATTTTTTTTGCTTCACAAAATAAAGTAAGTTTCATGAAATTAATATTATTTACTCAAAAATACTCAAAATTTTCAATAATGAACTCAAGCAAAAACTTGAACAATTTCCAGAAATTACATTTGCATTCATTTCAAATTTTAAAAGCAATCAATTTAAGCCTGTTTCTTAAAAACAAAAAAAAAAAAAAAAAAATTGTTTCTTACACTCGCAAGCAAACAGTGGTTTAATTTTCTTCAAATTTAGCATGAATGTTTCTGCATCTTAAAAACCAATTAGTATCAGTGGTGTAGTCGAGGTAGGACTACACCACTGCACGCAGGGAGACAGTGTCCCCCTACCTTTTTATTTTAATACAACCGTTCCCCCAAATTTGTTACATTTTAACATAAGCGTCCCCCCACTTTTTGATTTCAATTGCTTATCTTTGTATGTATAAGGCGTCCCTCCAACTTTTTTTTCAGGACTACACCACTGATTCGTATGTAAGGTTTTTTGTTTTTGACTCCATTTTAAGATGGTAGCTATTTTATTGATTCTGTTCCTTATGAAGATAATAATAACTTAATAGATAAAATTTAAAAAAAAAAGAAAATTGCTAATGCTTCTAAGCCACCAGGATTTTTTTTCCTTACAGTTATGGGACTCAAAGTCCAAATGCTTCAGAAACAGCTTCAGCAGTTGTACTAGAGTGTGCTGTAAATTAACTGCAAAAGGAAAGTGCACTAAGTCAAAGTGATGTGACTGTTATTAGAGAATGAAGTATATATGCAATCTCTTGATTTAAAAAAAAAAAGTGAAAATTTATAACATGAAGAAATTTGATGTTCAAAAACTTTAATTGAAGTGCTTGGAGTGAAGTGGAATTATTTGTCTGAAAAAGATTGGCATTACCTTATTTAACCTTGCATATTAAATGTTCATAGCTCATAGTTTTCATCTTTATTTTAAAAAAACCCAAAACCAGCTACAATTTATCCCCCCATCACAATAATTAGTAAATATAAATAGCATAAAGTAAATTTCATGTATTTTGAGGATTGTAGTTTATTGTCATATTAAGTCTTAAATTTAAAATTGAAATATATGAATATATTTATAATTAAGGAACATTTATAGTTTCGATTTACACTCAATTTTTTTTTAGGAATTGGTAATTTAGAGATTTTGGCGTAACAGAATTTCATAGACCAGTGTTATATGAGTTAGTCACTCTCAGTGTCTCAGCCAGAATTTTCCCTTGGAGGGTTCTTGGTCCATTCATGTAAATACATATCTGTACTAGGATTAACTATATGGCTTAAAACTGACGGGTCTGAATCCCCTAAATTTCTCCCTGCCTGAACCCTAGTCACTTTATCCCTTTAGTTTTAACCTCTTGAATTAGTACTTGATTATTTTGTGCATAGGTTTACATGACACAAAGTTTTTCACCCAGCATTTTACTTGATTATTTTGTATAGAGATTAAGAGCAGGGATTGAAATACTGTTTTCTATTCTATTACAATGTTAATGTAGAACAAAGTTATAACTTTTTGAGGTATTATGCAGTTTTTTTCTGTCACTAAGTAGTCTCATTTGCTTTCAGCCTTAAATGACAGTGAAGAGATTTGCAATGCTGCACAAGTTATTGAAGCATTACGTAGCCATCGATGGGTTATCACAAATGAAGAGCAGGTATTAACTCGCCATTTTTATTAGCTCAATAGTATTACCTTTTTTTATTTATATAGTTTTCATTCAATAGTTTTCATCTTCTTCTCATTTCTTGTGGTATTTGCCTTGTGGCATTTCTTAAAATCACTCTTGCCATACTAACGGCCAAGTTCACCATCAATCTGAACCGGCAGTTAAGAGCTGACTAGGAGTTAAGTATGCATTTGCTATTCACCACTGACTTGACTTGCTCTTCAGGAGATAAATTTGGTTGAAAACTCAACCCGCCAAATGTGCTGGGTTGACAGGCTGCAGCTGTTAATATGTAACATTTTTTTTCATGTATTATAGGGGCAGAGGTACCATATATTGCTATTTCAATATGTACTCCCAGCACTTCAAAAACTAAGGAGTAAATAATCTTAGATGATGCAGTACATATCGCATGTTATATTCTTTAAACTGAATTTTCAATCCCATCTATTATGTAAGATCTTTTATATAATTCTTTATATAAAAGAAAAATTATATTAATCTCTCTTTATGTAAGGTCTTTTAATAATATTGCTTTAAAAGCAAAATTTGGTCTAGGTCAGTATTTCCCAAACTATGGGTCGCGACCCACTGGTGAGTCTTGAGTGAGTATTGAGTGGGCCCTCGCCACTGTACGCATGAATTAAAAAATAGAAAGTCTGCGAATAAAAGTAGCTAAAGTTGAAGTTGATGCTAAAACTTTAATTAAGGGAAATAAGAAACAAATACATCCTTCCCCATTGAAATAACTTTGTAAAAAAAACCTTGCAGGTGTAGGTATTTAAGTAATAAAAAAATATATTTAAGCTGTGTTTCTTATTTCAACAGTCTTTTATTCATATTGGTAACACTAATTTTTTTTTTTTTTTCTAAATTTCAATTAGAACAAATAAGACAGATTTAGGTAGTTCCACAACTTGTCACTCAGGGATCTGAGCATTACCAACATTTATGTCCTCTTTTCTCTAAGACAGCTAAGCGGAGGGTCCCAAGATTGGAAATTTTCGTTAGTTGGGTCGGAGGTAACTCACGAACATAGAAATTTCATAATCATACTCAATCTGTCTTGATGGTTCTTGAAAAATCATAATCTATTTGGTAGTTTATTTGTTGCTTTTCCCCCCTCAAATTTCTTGTAACACTAACAGAACTGCTGAGCTGTCATTTTGTTGTAATTAGCCTGCTGTTGAATTGTTTTACTATGTATTCAGAATGTTTATTCAGATTTTTTAGAAATAAAATCTTTATTATATTGTATGCAATCGACAACGTTGTTGCAGTTCTTGATTAAATTAACTTGAAGCACATTTACAAACATAGTAAACAACACAAAAAAAACAATAGTTCTTCGTTTGACAATGATAGAAGTGTAGTACTGTAAACAAACACATGTGATTGCAATTGGCAAATCACACAACCGCTCCAGGTACGCTTCAGTTCGGAGCAAATTGAGAAACTTGAGTTAAGTTTTCAATGGTGAATAGCATTTCGAGCCGCAGCTTGCATTTCCCAGATAAGGAGTTGGTGTACTCTCGGTTAGGGGTTCGGATCCAGGTTGGCAGTGAATATTGGTGTTATTACCTTTCTATTGTTGCTTTGTTTCAACTGAATGGAAAAGAAAATGCATATAATAATAAGTAAAAGGAAAATTGCATGTATTTTATCACCTATTTATTCATGATTCTGACAAAGTTATATAGCAGTAATCATTATTTGGTTCTTACACCTAACTAAATTATTTTATTGAAGTAAATAAAATATCTTTTTTTTTTCAGGATGCTCATGAGCTTTTTCATGTATTAACTACTACAATCGAAGAAGAATTGTTGGCCCAAAAGCCTGTATTGTCTTTGTTAGATGCTGGAAAATTGGAGGTATGTTTTTTAATGTGAGCATGTTTCTTAATCAATGAATTTCAATTTTAAGAATTTATATAAATACAAAAGCGACAACCAGCAACAGGCTTTGGACCCAGCTAGGCCCAGATTGTCAACTTACCAATCCCCAATAAACATTAAGAGCCCTCTTAAAAGTTTTACCTCACTGCAAATAACAGCTGTTTCCAGTAAACTATTCCAACTGTCTGCAACCCTATTGGAGTAATAATTTTTCCTAATTTCAAGATTAGCCTGAGATTTGAAAAGCTCAAAACAATGAGCTCTGGTTTTATTTTCTGTGCAAAAGTGACACCCATCAACATTTTCCATTTTAATGAATTTAAATAACTAAATCATGTGCCCTCTAACTCTCTTCTGATTGGGACTAGTACACATATTGAGCATTTTTAAACCTTTCATAGTCAAGGTGTGAGAGACCACATACCAACCTAGTAGCCCTCCTTCGAACCTTTTCTAATAAGGTAATATCCGTCTTTAGATATGGAGATGAAAACTGAACAGCATACTCCAAAACATTTTTTATAACTAATTGGAAATTTAAAAATTGTTAGGATTTTTAAAAATTGAATTGAAGAAAAAAGAATGCTTTTGACATGCATATAACTTAACTTTCCTTGAGCAAGCAACAGAGATTCCCATTACCTTCTCTTTAGCATAAAATTCTCCTACCATTCTTTATTTCAAGAACATAACTACAAAACCGCAAATGTAATTTGAAAAGTCACGAGAAAAAATCATTTGTTGTCGATGTGCATGCACACACACACATGTACTTTTATTCTTTTATTTGAAAATAACTTCCAATGATCGAATTATAATTCATTTGGGAAACTTGTTACAAGATGACATGTGAAATTTTTTGAACCATGACAACTCTGAATAAAATGCTTACATTTATGCCAGAAATGATTACAGTAGAGCTTTGACATGCAAACAGGCAAAATAAATTTTATGCATATCTTTTGATGTTTCAAGAAAGTCCTTTATCATGGCAAAGAAAAGTGCACGTAACAAGCATTCATATTCAATTTGTTCTTCATGTTTGTACATTATTATAACATTGCCAAGCTGTGATATAAATTTTTGTGCAGTACATTCTGCTCACGTACTTTTTTTCTAGCATGGTCCTAAAATGAAGTTCATTAATTGATTTCAGCAACATTAACAAGGAACCGTTTATGTATAATGCTCATTAATGTTCATTAATTCTGATGTTTTAAACCATGTTAAGCAAGTGTCTTGTGTATGTGGCATAGGGGAAAAATGTTGAGTATGGTTGTTATAAGCCATAATTTCTAGTAATATTAAAGGAAAATTGCTAGGAATGAAAAAATGGTGAAAAAGAAAACAAAAATTAAAACATTGACAAAATAAAAACAGCATTGTACTCTACTTTTTTGTACGAAATGCATCTAAGCATGTGTGCTATTTGGAGAATGCATTCCTATACATGACATTCCTATACATGAATTTTTGGGAACATTTTTTGTCATGTCATTAAATCACTAACAATAAAAAAAAATATTGATGGTTAACTAGCAAAAATTGATGCAAAAATGAATAATGATAGATAAATAAAACCAGTTCTTAACAAATTGCTATCAAGCACACATTTTATCAAGTATTTATTGTGATCTTTCAGAGAGAAATAAAAAAAATTTCACCAAAATTCAGTCAGACAGATTTATTCTTCATCATGGTATATTGATCACATGGTCAGAGGATTAATTTAAGGATTATTCAATGAAGAATTACAAGAGTTTTGAATCTGAATCTGTAATGACCCATCTGCACATAATCCCTCAGAGGGCTAAGATTTAGTTTCCAGTTTTCCTTTGCGTGTGTGTGTGTTTCCTTTAAATAATTTTTTTTCAGTTTCGATAGGCTGTTGGGAAAACTCAAGACCTGGAATATGACTTTTTTTTTAAAAAAAAAGCCTTTTATAATATGTTTTGCATCATATTAAATCTTGAAATTTTTTATAATATGTTTTAGATAACATTACCTTTGTTTTTGGAAACATTAAGGGTGTTAGCAACAAAAGTGTTACATATTGTAAACACAATTGTTTTGGAAAATATTAATTTTCTTTTGCTTTGAACAATGTTTACTAAAGTTGTTTTCTCTTTACAAGAATGCCCAAAATGAAGGAAATGGCAGCGGATCGGAAAAATCATTTGTCTCATCACAAAGCTCATCTTTAAAAGTAGCATCTCCTCTTGCCGGACTGTTAGTTAGTGAATTAAAATGTAATTCTTGTAATTCAAAGGTTAGTAACAAATTTGCTATCCTTTTTTTATTTATGCTAATTTGTTAGATATTCCCGGAAAATTATATATTTATTGTTACTTTTTGTGCATGGAAAGAGTGGTTTTTCATTGGCTTATTATCTATTGTACATATCTGAAAACTTTTCATGTTGTATAACGTTTTATTTAGACTATTTTGGTTTACAAGACTTGTTGGTTACTATGGGACCGTTCATAAATGATGTCACGCTTTTTCCCCATATATTTGAACCCCGTCCCTCTTTTGTCACACTTCAACAAACCCCTTACCCCCCTTTGTCATATGTCCTGCTATATTGCATAAGCATGATGTCACACTTCTTTTACCCCCTCCCCTTGTCGCAATTTCATGAACCCCCTCCCCTCTTGAAGCGTGACATCATTTATGAATGATACCTATAGTAAAAGTAAAATTTGTTCACCTTTATTAATTATCTGATTGTTATTTTTGTTGAGAACCATTTTAGCTAATCATGGAATTTCTGACTTATTAGCTTACTCAGACCTTTGCCCAGGATTTCCTAAAGAGAAGAAGGGTTTCAATTTTTTTCTATTTTTACCAACAGTGCTAAAAATCACACCAGTGTGTCAAATAACTCATTTCTTTTAATGATGACATTGTTCCTTTATGCTACAGTTTCTTTTGAATGAAACATTTCTTATCTGTTTATGGCCCAATGTATTGTAAACAGTATAAAAATATTACACATTTTATTTTACATCTATGAGAGGTTTTATACTGTATTGATAAATAAATATTTTGCTACTTCATTGTAACAATATTCTTCTGTTTTGTGAAAGGGGAGGTTCATCATGAGTTTCTTATAAGTAGGCTTGCCATACGTCCCGGTTTGACCGTGACAGTCCTGGTATTTTGCTCTTGTCCCGGTGTCCCGCCCAGTTTTATCAATGTCCCTCAGGGCTGCCACTCTTCCGTCCTGGAGACGGAAATCCGTCTTTTTACGATGATCCAAACGGAACTTTCCGTCTCGCAAATTATTGGTTTAAAAAAAATTGTAAAAGAAAAATTCTGGCTTGAAAAAATACTGAATATTCGCCCCCGTCAACTTGAATTGTTATTGAAATTAGAAAGAAGGAACGAAAGCAAACAATCAACAAAAATCGCTTTTGAAAAAACGAACCCTTTAAAAAAATCTCGATCGAAAAATTGAATGCGAGCACAAACCCCAAACTTGGATTGTTATCCAAATTATAAAACAATGAACCAGAGGTGATTGTATTCCGGTTATACACCAGAACTCCTATGTTTTTCCGCATTGTAATACCGGAAATTCGGTATTTTCAAAATTTTTAAAATTACCGATATCGGCAATTTTTTAAAAATTGTTTTTAATTTACTCTATATTTTCGACGATGCCGATTACTATTGATAAATGGAACATCATCAATAGTAATCGGCACTATTGATGATGTTCCATTTATTAATTCACATAAAAGGAAGAAAACATCAAAAAAAAATCATGTGTCTTGTGGAAAAAAAAACAAGAAAAGTGGACGTAAGCAGCGATGCCGTGGACGCACTATAGCACGTCAAATACGCAAAAATCGGATACGGGGATACAAAAAAAATATATATTACGCGTCCCCCGGAACGCGTGATTATCATCGTGGGAGAAAAAATAATTAATCGAGTAAAATATATAAAAAATCGATACGCAAAATTATTTTTTGCTTGGCTTTGTCCCGCATTTTTCTTGAGGCATTTTTTTTTATATGAAGCGAAGGTGGGAAAACGGTGCTAGCTTGCGCTGTCGCGGCTTAGGTAAGGGAAACAGGTGAACAATTCGGAGATTCAATGCCCAAAGATTTCTTTAAGGATATAATCAGCCTGATGTTTAATAAGTTCGAAAATATGCGTTTCTTTAAATCTGCTGGTGTGAAAAGGTTTCGTTTTCACGATTGAAAATTTTCGTAAAGTGTTCGTTTTCGCAATTACGATTTTTGCTGAGCTTTTATTTTGAATTAAAATAATAAACAAAATTTTCCTATTTAATTTGCTTTATTGCATTCACTATTTAGAGAAAGAATGCTACACAGTTCATGTAATCTACATTGCGGAAAATTCGCGAAAGTGGCATTCGTCTAAAAGTCAATGACTTTATTTTTAGCTTTTAAATATGGGATTTTTGTTTTAATTCTTGGTCGAATTGTTATGGAATCAATTGCTTATTGCATTGGAAAACAATTTCTTGTCATAAAATGTTTATTTTTCATTTATATCTCAGGAATGGTAGAGTTCCACAAAGACCGGAAATTTTTTTGCCCAATCTCTGTAAATTGTTTACCCTCATTTTTTCCCCTTTAAATTGTAACCACGTGTATTTCTTGGTTAATTGGAGCAATACTTTAAAAATTACGTTGGCCTAATTTCCATGTGCAAGCAAAGAAACGCATGCGTTCCTTTTTGCGTAATCTTTCTGCATCCTTTACGGGAATCGTATTTTTTTTCATTTCACTGATTTTGTAGGTTTAATTAAGAAGTAAACAAATAAAAAATTTTCTTATTTTTATCAAAATTTTACCGTTTATACTTGCGTATAAGTAGATTCGCATGTAAGCCGAACCTCCAACTTTCAGACAAATAAACGGAAAAACTCGTGCAAGTCGACCTCCATACTTTCAGAGAAATATCGGGTACTTTTTTGCTGCGGATTTTTAGACACAAATTATTTAAAATGAAGGGAAATGAAATGTAATGACAATCGGAAATGTATAGTTTCAGTTTGCGATTTTTGTAAAGGGTTCGTTTTTGCAGTTATGTCTCTTGTTAATTGTTGCTTTTATTCTGAGTTAATAAAAATAAGTTTCTGCGCTTTAATTTCTTGCAATATTACATTTAATTTATTTTTGTTAAAACAAGCTCCACTCGATCAATTACGCAAAATTCGCGAATCCAATTTTTTGTCGTTTCTGCACTTTTTGCCTAGAAGATGAAGGACACAAAAGACTACAAGCAGTATTAAAACAAAAAATTATGCAAAATAATGAAGCAGCAAACGCCGTGAATGATGCAGGAAATAATAAACTAAAGTAGGCAAAATAAATGTATTAAACGTATGTAAATAATTTTAATAACGTTTTTTTAACACTCTGATGATTATTTAGATGTCATTGCATTATTTCGTTTAATAATCCACACATTTTATTAAAATAGTACACGATTTTTTAAAACTATTTTTCTGTTTGTCCTATTGCGACCCCTCGTTAAAATAAGTAATTTTATCCATTTCTGCTTGATCCCAGTATTTTTCATAAAGTACAACCTTAAAGTACAATCACATTTCGTCTTATATGTCTGACATTACAGTACCTTAGTAGCTATTAAAAAGAATCAATGTTCAGGAATTTTTTTTTTTTAAATTTCAGGAAATGCAACCTGAAATGGTGGAAGGACTGCAGCTACCCCCCCCCCCCCCCCTGATATCTCTAAAACCATGATATGCAGTGCCGGATCTAGGGCGGGGCAAGCCGGGGCCGCGCCCCGGTGGCACTTTTGGGGGGCGGCAAAATCAGCTGTGATGCACAAAATTTTAAAAAAAGGCGAAGAAGAAGAAAGAAAGAAAGAAAGGAATAAAAAATAATTAATTAAGAGAATTTAACTTTTGGAAGAAAATTAAAATCTTAGTTTGGCGCTCTGATTTTATGATTGATCAGCTATTTTGCTAATGATTAAAACCAATGAATATAGTTATATATTTGTATTAACAGTTGGAAACTCTAAAATTTTAAGTAGGGGCAGAAATTTTCGCAATGTCAAAATTTTAGAATTTAAATTTTAAAAAGTCAAGGTCCCTCCCCCCTTGTAATCATGAAATACCGTATGCTTTGCTCAAATGGTACCAATAGTTTTTCTTTTACAAATTTTCAAACCATCCTTTTGGGAAGAGTGGGGCGAGCTTGTAAGTGTCGTTCGAGAAGGCAGACACAGGGCTCTTCGATATGGAAAGTGGTTTCGAAAGAAAAAATGTGGGGTCCTGCCCCTTAGATAAAAGAAAAATGCCAATTTTGTACTGCATTTTGATAAGTAAAAGGGTTTAAATTTTTAAAATGTTTCTATTACGCTTCTTTTTTCCCCTCTAATACTCCTGCAATCCCAAATGTGTCTCCAAAGGCCTCAAAATGCACTACTTTGCACATAGTTTTCAAAATTTTCCCCGGACCTCCTTCAACTGTCGGAATTTTATAGCTCCAATTTTTGAAGTCTAGCGGCATCACTGCCGAAAGATTAAGATATATTGTGTGCTTCTTTTTATCTCCCTGTGAAACTGTTTGGTTACATATATTGAATGATATTTTTACATCAGAAAGCAAGAATTTTCGGCTTTTTTGAAGAAAATATTGGTACATTCAAATATGTGTATATCTTAAAAAAATCCGCATATTAGTAAAAACTATTAAGTGATTTGGCTATTATGTGCATGGTGAAAAGTTCAGTCTAAAAATTTTTGAAGAGTGGCACCCCTGATGTCCCGGAAACGACTGTAAGATGTAAAAAGTAATGAATTTATGTTTTTAAGTATCTTTTATGAAGACATTAAGAATCTTTAAGATTACAGAGCATTAATGGGGGAGTCCACTGCAAGAGCATTGATTGTGTGTAAAATAAACTTTGGCGTTTTCTTTGCTCTGAGTTTTATGAAAAAGTCAAACTTAACAAAGACATCTTGAAAAAAGTGCATTCAAGTCAGAAATATGAGGGGGTTGAAAACAAAGAATAACATTGTTAACTTATTAATTGCTTTTTTAGTTTAACAAAAATGTGTATTTGAAATGGTTTTTGTAGTTAGACAAAAAGTTGTAATTTAAAAAAATAAATCTTAGTAAAAACTTTATTTTATTAACACTTCTTTCTAATTCGATTCTAGATGGTAGACCAGAAAAAAATTCTCTTTAAAAAGGAAGAAAAATCTTTTAAAGTAAATTATGTAGCAAAAATTCCTTATGTTTAAAAGGTGGGTAGACAAGCAACTGAGGGTTCCAGGTTCCCTACTCTCGTTACTCCCAAAGTTAAAAAAAAAGGCTTAAAACTCACCATTTTGCTTTTAATTATTATTTTTTAATTTCCCCAGACACCCCCGCTACTGGGGAATATTTCATACCTATATTCCTATATTAATGCGTCCCGGTTTCACTAACCAAAAATATAAAATTGTAATGGCAGATTCTATGAAGAGATCCAAATAAAAGTTGTTTAGGACAAAATGTGCCCAATACAAAACTAAACTTTATGTCTTACAAATTATAACAAAATTGCATACTAATTTCTTTTTTCTTTCCATTTTTAGTACCCAACAAAATGTGATAGTTTTGATAGTATATCTCTTGTGATTCCAACTCCTCATTGTGTGAGTATTTTGCAAAAATATTTTTACATAAAGTACTACTTTTTATGATAAGTGTATTGTGTACACAAAAGCTTAAAAAAAAGAAATTCAAATGCCAGTAGTATTTCTAAGATTTGTGGTATTCTGTAAAATGCTTAGTGTTCTAAATCTATATTACTAATATACAATACACAATAGCAGTATGTAATGGTTTAGTCCTGGAATAAAATGTGGAGTCATTGAATTGATATTACTTAAGTAATCAAAATGAAAAATTGATAGATGTTACCCCATATCCCCAGACTATGTAACTACTCTAATATTTAGTGCCCTAAACAGTTAATCAGTCTTCACCTCTTATTATAGTCTACCTGGAAGATTTTTTGGAGTTTTTACTGCTTCCGAAAATGTTTTATTTCATTTCAAAACCCAATTTTTTTTAAAAAAATTACATTTAAAAAAAAAATCTATTTAAAGGGTTGTATGTTTGTCATGGTGAAAAAAATGATCAACTTATTCCTTGTTAATAAGTTCATGTTTTAAAATGATTAATTTATATATAAATGTTTTGCGTTTCCAAGTGGATATATATATATATATCTTTTCATTTCAGGGGCAAATTACTTTACAAGATTTATTGTTGAAATTCATTTCTTGTGAATTAGTTCCAGATGTTATTTGTGATTTTTGCTCCTCACAAAATGAAAACTCATCACAGCCTACATCTGAATTTAAATCTGTTTTCAGCAAGCAACTAAGTTTTGGAAAGGTAGGTAACTTTGTTCATTGAGCCTCTGCAGTGAAGAGTCATGGTATGAAAAATGAATTTAAATCAAATTACTTAATACTAAGATTTTTTTTCTCTTTTCCTATCTCTCTCTTTAGCTTTTTTTTTTTTTTTTTGGTGTAAAGTTTAATTTTCGTACTTGTAAATATAACTAAAAGATAAAACTATAGCACATACATACAAAAACAGGAACATACAAGTAGAATATTACTTTTACAAAATATTCTTTGGTTAAGTACTGAAAATTATCTAAAAAATTGCCTGCTACAGTTTTAAAAAAGAATGACAAATTTCAGATTGCTTCGCTGAATTGAGTCTTTTGATTTTAACAAAGACGAAAAATATTTTCTACGCATGATCTGACCATTCGAGCAACCAATAATAATCAGTCATGTGTCGCAACATTGTGAAGAGAGAGGGATTAGGCGGGTGATTCATTGTTAACCAGTAACCAGCAGTAACGTATACCAGTAAAAGAGTACCTGAAAGACTTTCGGTCTCAGGGGTCAATGTGGGAGGTCAGTTGATATTGTTACATATTTTCTAAATTTTCAAAACCCTTGATATGCCGTAATGATTCTAAATAGTAACTTGCCTATATTTTTAATGTTTAAGACACAATTTTCTTTTGGTGATTGTTCGTTGGAGACATATTACGTGTTTTCATTGAAACTAATCAAATTTAGTACTTTCGTTTTAAAAGTAGTTCACCTCCTCCACCCGTCATTGTTTTTAGCAAACCATGTACTTTTAATGCAAAAATGTTCCTTTGCCCTTGAGCCTTGATTTTGAACGTGTCTACCTCTTACTTGATTAAAAGATTTTAAAGTTTTTAGTATTATATTTAAGTAAGATAAACAATTTGGCATTCATGTTGATTTTGTTCATTTCTAAAATGCAAATGGAAACAGCATAGAGACTTTTCCCTCTTGGAAAAGTTAAGTGAATTTCGGAAAAGGAAACCATTAGCTACCATGATGTACTCTTGATTGTTTTTTTACTGACTAATGTTAGTTATTTCATTGCATTATTTTTTGGAGGCTGGTTTATTCTTTAATACTCTAAATTAGATTTTTATTAATGTTTTAAAGAAAATAAAAAGTTTCTTTTTCTAATTTCATTTTATTCTGTTTTCTTCCTTAATTATGATTGTAAAGTGCAAATTTTTAGTGTTTTGAATTAATATGAACTTGAACTAGCATTAATTGCAAGTGTTTTTTGTGCAAGATTAAAATCTCTAGCTTGCAACTTTTTATGCATTTTTGCATTTGGGCTCTGAATTTTTTCAAAAAAGTGCTTAGTTTCAATTTGAATTATGAACCTGATATCAGTGGTGTAGTCCTGAAAAAAAAGTTGGGGGGACGCGTTTGCATACGAACATAAGCAATTGAAATCAAAAGTGGATGGATGCTTGTGTTAAAAAGTAAAAATTTGGAGGGACGCTTGTTCTAAAATGAAAAGGTAGGGGGACGCCATCCCCCTTGGTCCCTCCTCGACTACACCACTGCCTGATATATATAATTATGGAAGAGTGAACATTAATAATATCAGTAATAATAATAGTAATAAAGTGAAATACTGTTGTATTATCAACATCATTATGCTGTTGTATGAGTTTCTTTTGTTGTTTCAATGAACACTTTTGATTCAAGATGCAAAAGATGGTTATTAAAAAAAATGTTTATTATTTTTTTGTTTAGCTGCCTAAATGCTTATGCATACATATTCCAAGGACAGCATGGCTCAAAAACGGTCTTTCAGTAAAATGTTATGATTATGTGGCCTTTCCAGAAATTTTAATCATGGATTATTTTGTCCATTGCCACATAAAGAAGAATAAACACCTTGATGCAAATTACACAAGGCTGAGACTTACTGGTGGAAGTACTACAAAAAAAATATTGTAAGTCCAACAATACTTTGCAAATTAGTTTTTTGTGTTATTGCTATGCATTAAAGTACTATATGTATTTTATTCTTATTAGCTTACTTTAAAATGCATGGTAATACATCAATTGCAAAATCGTGCTTTTGTCATCAAAATTGCTTCATTCTAGTAACTGTTATAAGAACCCACCAAATATTATTCCCTTTAGGTTTTCAAAAGGACCTTTTTACTTTTTCTTGTTATATAGAGATAACCAAATGTTCGACTTATTTCATAATAAGTCTTGAATCAAACACAGTTCCTTAAAATAGTGGTTTTTACTTACATCAAATGTTTATATTAACTATGAAAATGGTTCCTTCATCTTTTTATTTAATTTAATAAATAAGTTCAGCCATCTTTATTACTAGTATTATCTATTTATATAAAATGAAAATTTGATGAACTTTCGAGTTGGCAACGCCCTTGTGGCTATACGCTCTACAGCAAAATCTACGCAACGTACGATTACGAAAACTGGCCCAAAATTCTGTCATATCTTGATTGTTTGCACCTCAAAGCTATTTTTCTAAAATTCGTCCTATATTCTTTAAATTTAACAATTAAAATATTAATTCTCCAGGATTTTTTTTACTTCACGCGAGTTCTTCAAGAATTGACGCGAGCGAATTGAAGTGAAGGGAGAAGCTAATTTCAGAAATTCCGTGGTTGAATTGTAAACAACGTAGTAGTTTGAGCTATGAGGCAAGTGTTTAGGAATTAATTGGATCCAAACTCCTTTTTGGCTTAAATTTATTGCATATTGGAGAAAATCATTGTATTTCCTGCAAAAATGAAACACAAACAAGCTTCAGAAGCTCCAATTATGGGTTCGTTCATTCGTAAACAGTTCGGTAATCCGATGAATGCAATTTTTGATTTACGTGGGTATGTGTTTCTACATACCCACGTAATTCTATTTACCACGTGTTTCTATTTAGGCCACTTTTTTTAAATTCTTTTTTTTATATACATGCCGATTTGAACTAATTAAGCTTTTCATATTTTAAGGCTTAAGATTGCTCGGTGCGGTCGCCAATGTTTTAACCACTCGATGAGAAATTTACCGATTTTGGAAAGTCTTTACAGATTTGATCGATTGTTTTAAGGAAATTTATTTTTTAATGGTTCCTAACGTGAAACAAATCCTTCGTACTAACAAATGATGTGTACTGCATGGGCGATTCTGATCCGAAAATTTTCGAGCTCCTGTTCCGAGTCAAAAAAAAAAGATTATCCAAAAGTTTTTTTTGACAATTAATATCTGCTTTTTTTTTCTGCCTTCAGATAAGCAAAATATTTTGTACTGCTTTAAAAAATTTTCAATACAATAATTTTTCCAGAAAAAAAAACTTCTGGCATAAGTATAAATAGACTTTTCATTCAATTACTTGAAAGATTATTTTTGAGCTTATATATATATGTGTATGTACTGTTGTGTTGAGAGGGAAAAGGGGATTGTTAACCTAAGTATACAGTTTTATATTTAAAATAGTTGGCTCATACTTTTTCCGAGAATTTTGTGTGAAGCTCCGATTTTTTTCCCCGCTAAGAATCACCCATGGTTTACTGGAAAGGTGAAAAATTTGATTTTCTTTTTTAGAATGTTGCTGCTAGATTTTGATCATTTCTTGAAATGTTCGGTATTTTTTTCGTTCAGCATTATTCTTTTAATTTGCTACCTCCCGTGGATACACACATTCAAAATAAAATTAGTACGTTGTTATTAAATAAAGAATTTTAAAATTAGTTGAGGTATTTATGCATTTTAATGAATTTTGATCATTTATTGAGATGTTCGATATTCTTTTCTTTCAGCATTATTTTTTAACTTTGCCTTTTATTATACAGAAGTATCAATCGCTTCCGCTCTTTATTGTGTTGAGCCTAGAATGTTCTTGGTCCTGCTTAAGCAATTTATATCGAATTCAACCATTATTACTCAATTAAGTGACTCGACCAACCAGTTTAATTCAACTGAGCTGTTCATAAAAATAATAACCATTCATTACAAAAAACAAGTGGCAAACAACTTCACTTGAGCGGTGAGGAATTTAATTTGTCTTTTGGCAGGGCACTGCTTCAGTAACGTTATGGGGGGGGGGGGGGCTCTCATATGATGCACACATTAAAAATAATATAAGTATGTTTTTTCTAATAAATGATTTTAAAAATAATGAAGATAATTTTAGAAATCCCACAGATGAATGTAAACAGCATTGGGGTCTCTGTGGTTGTTTCGAAACAATTCAATGTCTGCTGATTTAATTTCTTCATTCTAGATGATCGCCTTATTACGAATAATCCTGTTAAAATTTGATGCTCCATTTATTGGAATACTTGCTTTTTTTTTCAATTGCTGCTGGATTTTGATCATTTATTGAAATGTTCGATATTTTTTCTATCGGCATTTTTTTTTATATTTACCTTTTTTATACAGAATAACAATAATTTAAGTTTCATATTCATTTTGTGTTGTTTTTGTTGTACGCCTTTGTTTTTTTAGAAGGATTTCTAATAATGAATGCTTTATTCCGTGACAACATTGTGTGTGTGTGCGCACAGGTGATGCAGCATTAAAATTTGTAGTTTAATCCTTATTTTTAGCAATTATTTATCAATTTTGCTTTGATTCATAAAAAATGTATTATTACCACAATTTCATGTTAACTGTAGGGGTCAAAAATTTATTTATCTTTTTGAAAGCACTGTCGGTCACATGTAAACAGGTCCGGAGCAAGTATAAGCGTTGTCATGAAGCAGCAAAATATTCTGTGCCCCTATTTTATGTATTTTGTTGAGAATAGCGATAACGAATATTGTCATTAATCTGTATTTAAATATTAAATATTCGCAAGAAGGACTTTTATTCAAATGTAATATAAGCATGTTGTTTTAAAAAATAGTTGAAGTATTTAGGCATTTTAATTATGTAAACTTCAAATGTTTGCTTAATATTTTATGATTACTTATATATTCATTATTAGTTCTAAATATTTCCACTTGATTACAAACAGGGAAGCCTCCCTCGATACCATGAACAATGCCAAGTATAGAGGGGCAAGCTAAATGTGAAGACTTAAGCATGAATCAAAAAGGGGATCATGACCCCTTTTAATGTGACCAAAGGTAGCCTGAGATTAAATTTCTGGAACTTTCAAGTCAAAAAGGTTTCTGGAAAAGCTCACATCTCCTCCCTCTTCTCTTAATGCCCCCAAACATAGCTCAAAAGTGTGTTTTAGGACTTGAATAAAAGCTTACAAATCCCTTTTCCTACCCCTAATTGCACCAAAGGCAGTTTATGAAAATTTCATAAAATGTTGCGCAGAGAGCCGCTGAATCTCCTGATGTTCTTAAGATGGCCTAAAGTTGTGTCTCAAAGACTTCGAATTTAAAAATTTCTTTCGGAAATGACCAAACTGTCCTCTCTTCCGTCACCAAAGTTAAGAGTAAAATTTCTTCTTAAGAACCTCATTTCCAAAAGATTTCGGGTGGAGACTTTTTGGTCATTCTCCTGTCTCCTAGAAATAGACTAAAAAATTGATTTTCAAATTTCAATGGCAAAAATTTTCTGGCAGTTTGAACCTTCCCCTTCTGTCAATAATAAACCTAGCTTAAATAAGTATATGATTTTAGTATTTTAATTTGTAAGAAATACAGGAAGAGAGCTGGGGCGTCCACCTTCCGCTAACCGCCTCGAACGACAGCCTATGCGAGTCATTTTAGAACTTCAATTTCAACTAATTTCGAGGAAGAGCCTCCCTTCCCCTCCCCTAATCTTACCAAACATAGTGTAAAATTGAGTTTTTCAAATTTCAATTTCAAATAACTTCTATGGAAGAACTGTTGTCGTCTTTCTTCCTATTACATAGCTAAAGATAACCCAAAATTGTTTTCAGCAACTTCAATATTGAAAACCATTTCAGTTGGAGGGGGCAAGAGGTACAATTTTCAAACACCGCACCCTTGACTGGACTGTAAATCTGCTCTGCCGTCATACAAATATCATTGGTTACAATCGGTATTATGCAGTTAAGTGTTGTATTTGATTGTGGAGGGAAATTTAATACTTTAGTATATTGGGTAACCAAATTAGTAACACAATAGTAAATACTAATCTGTAATTACTGTTATTTGTTAAGGGAAAAAAATGTTGAAATAATTCAGTCAACAATTTTTCTCTTTCTTCATTTTTTGAGATCTAATGAGAATTTTTAATGCGTTACTGTCCACTTGCTTGAAAAATAATGGAAGAAAGTAGGTTGCCAGCATAAAACAAGAAATAACTTGATGCCGCTGCTAAAGTACACATGTTGAGAAATTTGTTATTCTTCAAAAAGTCGTTTTAAGGTATCTTAGATTAAAAGATATTTTTTGCATTATATGGGATTATTCTATTATCAAGCAGAGAGTGAACAGTGTCTGTGGGAAAATTTTTAGTTTTAATCTTATGCACAGGATATTACATTATCCGCTTCCAAAGAAATGTCTATTTGACTTCAGGGGTGACAACCAGCCGGGACGGAGAAAAAAAATGGAACCTTTAAAAGCTCCATAAAATAAAACAAATGCTTTAAATTGGATATTTTTTTTCTCTTTTGAACTGAGGAAAGTGTTTCCTTTAAAAAAATATATTCGCAATGTTTTTTAACCGCTAATCCTAACCATTGTCATCAACAAATACTTTAAATATTATGAGGCTCATGATGCAAATGGTGTTTTTATTTTTCAATCTGGCGATTTAAAAAAAATATATATTCATTATATTTCCTTAAAACTCATACTTCATGCTCACATGATTTTTTTTCTTGGAGGGGGTTCTTTTCCACGGGTGACACCTATCACTACCCGCCCCGAGTGTCACCCATGCTAGCTACAACACTGCATTCCATACAATTTTCACCATCAACATACTTCACATCAAGCCGCCACTGATTTTTTTTTAATTTCATCAAACTCTACATATAAGTAGTCCAGCATCTCTTCGCCGCAGCTTTTGCTTTTCTTGAATAGGCTAAGGGTGATTAGAAACTGTTAGATTTTTCAGATGATCTTTACTAAATGGTAACAAAAAAGGTCTGATCAATTTATCAATTTTCCATTTAGCCTACTTTAATTTGTAGCAGTTAAAATTTCATATTTAAAATTATATCAATTCATTTCTCTGATTTGATTTCAAAATGTATGTTTATGTATAAAACTACTAATATACTTAATTTTTAATTTTTGTACCACAATTTACTCTTTTTATTGGTTGAAATAAAGATTTATGAAATAACATTTATATTTTTGCATTCAGACTCGGAAAGAATTTACTGCTATCTGTCAGAGTTAAAAAAAATAAAACCTATGTAAAAGTTTTGATGATGTAATAAAGATAAATATACCATATGATACAAATATAGATCAATAAGTATTAGTGATAGATTGAAATAATTTCATACCTAAGTCCAAGTAGATATACATCTGTGGAAAAGAACGCAAATAAGTTTAAGACTGAAAAAAGTTTTTTATCGGGTCAGAAGTGACTTAAGAAGCCTTGCTTGGGGGAAAAAAACAAGTTGCGTCGTAGGCGCCGCTATTTTAACTTTGCACGGGCAACGCCGTTGCGGGTACCGCTAGTAATTAATAAAATCAGAAAAGATGAAATTAGCAGCAATGAAACTTAGTGGTGTGTGGTTGTGAGTTCAGAAATGTAAAAAAAAGCCCCACATTTTTATACATGTTTGGAAGGTATACATCTTTTTTTTCTTCCAGAAACTGTGCATACAATTTAATTTTAAGATAGGCTAAATGCAAACTATGTTTGTATTTGTTTTCTCTTTTAATAATAACTCTTGTTAAAGTAGAACTTTTAAATGAAATATGGTGAAGTCTCTCTATAACAAAATTGCTTGGTTCCAGTTGAACAATTTTGCTATCGAGAAAATTTCATATGTAGAGATTAGATTTCTGCAGTTATTTAGCTAAATGTTACGAACTTTTTAGTAGATTTGAAGAAGAGTTCAGAAATATTTTATTCTAATTTTCAATGGAAGAGGAAGTAAGATTTGTTATAAATTTTAAAATTATTCTAGTTGTTATATTCTATGAATAAAATGCTTAAAAGTGAAGACAATTTCCCAACTTAGAAGAAAATAATTTGCACTAGTATGTGCTAAGTTTATTGTAGTTGAAAAATTCTGTTATTTTACATTGCTTCGTGAGTGAATGGGTTACTGAGAAATTTGCAACTTCAGAAAGATAAACATCTGAAAAAAATTGTTATGAGGAGGCAAATACTTTGTTACATAGAGAATATTTTGAATGCTTAACATTCTGAGTAAAAATTTCATTACAGAGAGAAATTCTTTTTGGAGAGACTTCATTGCAGAGAAACATTACTGTATATTTATGTATGTGTTGCTTTTGTATAACTTCATTCTTAACAATTAATCTAAGTCAAATAACTTATGCAAGAGACGTTTTTAACAAGTTTGAATTATTTAATTTTTGTTAAATTATCTTGAAACAATTACTTGTTTTCTTATTTTTTCTGTTAAGAACTGCTTTTGGAAAAAGAAAAACATAAATGTCTGCTCTCTGCACAAACTTAAATCAAGCAACACAGTATCGACGAAGTATTTATACAGTATCAACAAAGTTTAACACAATTTCAATCATAATATTAGCAAGGTTTATCAAAATAACAATGCAAATTGAAGATAGAAGCTTGTAGAAAATACATGGATTTTGATTTCTAAAAGGGTGCCCCGCCCCTGTACATTTTGTAAACAAAAGTTACAGTGAATAAAACTGTATTTTATTCACTATTTTTAAAGTATAAATAGATAATAAGATTATTGCAATATTTTGACACATATGAAGAAATTTTGAAACTCATGTTGCAATTTATGCATTTTTATGTAGTTATTTTCATGCTGCTTTTTATAGTTCTAGTTATGTTCCATGTATGGAAAAATTATCCCCGTGAAGCTTTCTCGAATCACCATTAGCCCTGACGCAGATGGTGAATAACATAGGATAAAATTGCTAGGATTAAATGTTCAAAAGCTAGAAAGTTAGAAAGTGCTAGGATTAAGATCTATGAAAATCTATATGTTAAGTTGGTAACAATATTATTGTAAATAATGTAAACTTGTGTCAACTTATTTCTAAGTTTTACATGAAAAATTATTGGGGACTGTCCGCCTGCCAAATTAATAGGGGAGCCCTGAGTTCCCATAGGTCTTGATGCCTGTGCCTAAGAGAATTTTTATAAATAATTAATTTTTTTATCGGGTACGTGAATAAGTTCTCGCTGTTTTTTGTTTAAATGATTGCTTTATTTTAAAAAATTATTGAAACACATGCTATTAAAAGTATTGTCCATCGTTAGCCACTACTTTTCCCCATCTTCCTGGCAGCATTTAAATTCTACATCATAAAAACGACAAACTTTTGAAGCTATTCAATAGTCGACCCAATTTTTGGCATCTTCATATGAACAGAAGTGCTGCTTAACCAAGCCATGTGTCATTGAACGGAACACATGGTAGTCGGAAGGGGCAATGTCCAGTGAATATGGCGGGTGGGGTAAGACTTCCCACTTAAGCGTTATCAAGTAGGTTTTTACTGGTTTTGCCACATGCGGCTGAGCATTTACAGGCAGCAAAATGACCTTGTTGTGTTTTTGCTCGTATAACAGCCATTTTGATGATGAGCTCCTAATGATTCTGCAAGTTTAGCTAGTGTTTGACATGAGTCTTCATGAAGTAATGCTTCCAATTGTTTGTCTTCAAGCTTTTTCGATGCGCCAGAGCGTTCTTTATCTTCAGGATCAAAATCATTATTTTAAAGTTATCTAAGCCAATCTCTACGAGTTGCTTCAGACAGGACAGCATGATCACCGATGTAAATGACCGCATCGCGACTTTCCGTATTGCGGTGCGTGCAGAGCCTTTGCCGATTTTCACCAAACTGGCGAAGATGCAGTTCACAATGTGGCCACCCCTGAATGTGAACATTAAACGGAGAACAACACAGCAACCCTGCGAATCGCCGCCATTGTAGTTTCGTCTTTGTATGTCTGCTTAAATCTTTGAATTACTATTGCAAGGTTGCAATAATTCACACATACATTATTGCAATGCGTTTAACTTATTATTACAACAACATCATGGAGAAACAAATACATTGCAGTATGTATTTTATTATTATGATGTTGTTTTCAATACTTGAATGACTTATTTTTATTAAATATTGTTTCAAGAAATACATAAAAAGCATAAATCAGCATAGAAACTTTCTTATACTGTGCAAAATATGTATAAAATCTGACTGTATGCCAGGAGAACTAAGACAGTTGGGGGTCGTTTAATTTTAATGCAACATTTTTTAGATTTGTACCAAAAGAATTAATCTATTTATGCCTGTATAACTATCTTTTGTAGTTAAAAGGCGAAAATTAATAGAAGAATAAATATGAAAATAGCTATTTCAGAATTGATGAAATAAATGAACTTCCAAAATTTCTTTTGTTATTTTCCTTTGTTGTGATACTTTTTTTATAAATCTATAATCCAGCTGACTTTTCTCCGTTCAATGTTCAAATTTGTTAAACTTCTTTTTTATTTGTTATTATTATTTTGAATTACCGCACGCAATTTATCATTATGACAAAAATACAATGAAATCATCAATATATGCTAATAAAAACAAACATTTAAAAAGTCTTAACATTTTAATATTTTTATTGAGTCG
Organism: Octonoba sinensis; assembly: GCA_038502835.1. Taxonomy (NCBI): domain Eukaryota; kingdom Metazoa; phylum Arthropoda; class Arachnida; order Araneae; family Uloboridae; genus Octonoba; species Octonoba sinensis. The sequence goes on along the minus strand of CM076599.1, from coordinate 102,216,915 downwards.
ATCATACATTGAAAATACAAATAATACTAATCGACTCAATACTAAATAAGAAATAAAATGTTTGACCTAGTAAAAAGCCATTTGCTCAAAAACCAGCATTAAGAAATCACAAAAACATTGTACATATGTTATGCTGGGTCAAAAAATTTTTTTTTTATCAACTCATAAAATTGTGAGCTTCAGGATGCAAGTAATAAAATTTTTACGCATTCAAAATGTAGATGACATGATAATGATAAAGCAACTATTGAATAATAATTCATTTATTGAAATTACGGGTAGTTCCTGGCGTTTGTTTACTAATTTGAGCTTTGTGAAAAAGCATCCATTCAATATTCTATAATATACCCTGTGCCTATAGAAATGCAAAAAACCCAAGAATTTTGAAGCGAGGGTAAAAACCCGGAAATTTTCGGGAAGAAACTGGGAAATTTGGAAACATTGGGAATTTCAAGAGGAAAAAACGAACTTAAGCTTTCTTCAAATAATCATAAATTATTTACTCACTATAAAACTGTTTTCAGTGTTCAAATATTGTTACAGAACATATAACATTAACATTATATTATTTCTATTCTAGCATCAAACATAACGTTTTATAACAAACTTATAAAATTGAGAAAATTAGGAAATTAATTTGTAAATTCAATAGGCCTTTTTATTGCAATATATTGATTCCAAAAATATATTTGACTTGGCTACTTTGCAGAAAATAAGATTAACCTTCAAAATGTTTTTTTTCTTTATTCCTTTCCTAGGTTTCAAATTACTTTTAGAAATAATACATATATACATAACTTATCCATTTTATTCATAGCATTTTATTGCAACTTTACCAACACATTTGGAGGGGTAATTTTTAATAAGAAATACTATTTAAAGCACTATACATTTCAACAGCGGCGGATCCAGAAATAACTTCTGGGAGGCACCAGGTGTAAAAAGTAGTTGCTCATCTTAAACTTTTGCATATTAAAAAACGCATAGGCTTGTTTCACGTTGTTTTAAGATCACTTGACCAGGGTTCGCGCTAGGCCGCGCAATTGCGATTCCCGCAAAATTTTTTGAAATCCCACTCAAAAAAAAAAAAAATTGTTTGCGCTTAAATTTTAAAAATCCCACTTAAAATTTTGGTCAAGGAGGGAAATCCCACCTTGTATTTTCCCCCAATGTGAACCCTGCTTGACATAAGTTAATATTTTTAAAAGTATGAAAAACATACCTAATTACATCAAATGAAAGTGAAATACATTTTTACATATTAATATAATTAAACAGGAATACGTTCAGTTATTTTTGAAAAATACCATTATATCTAATTCGTACTAATAAAAAAACTGTTCTGAAGATTATAATAACGCCAAAGAATAAGTAGTAGGTCAAGCAGCTTTTTAAACATTACGACTGTTTTTCTCAAAATTCAATATTTGAAAAATAAACGATGTCAATGTAGTGATTTCAATACTTAAATTATTATACTGAAATTATTATGTTATTTATCTATTTATTTTTTTTTCATACTCAGACTTGCACTGTGTTTCTATAATGTTTTGAATATTTTTTTTTTCCTTTCCGCTAAGAAAAGTTTGAAACGAGCACTGCCAGGAGGGAAGCACTGCCAGGAGGCACTGGAGAGGATAGTGACTTTGATTGCCGACTTTGCAAAATTTAATTTCTTCTTTTTTTTCTTCTTTTTTTTTTTTGCATAATTTTTTATTTATTTTATTTTTTTTTTTTTAGTAAGAAAATGTAAAAAAAATATATAACAGTTGAAAAAAAGAACATTTTGGGGGGGGGGGGGCACGTGCCCCCTGGGCCCCCCTTAAATCCGCTACTGCATTGCAATAATGTTTTGTAAAGGTTGGTTTTTTATGTATGATTTTGTTTATTATTGATGACTTAAACAAATATCAATTTTGCCAATAAAAATAAAAAATACTAACAACTTCCTTTTTTTTTCATTCTAACTGTAAAATTTTGTTACAGCGAATACTAACGCAAGGAAATAAATACGTTGTCTGTTTTAAAATGCTTTAACAATAATGTTCGGTAAAGTATTTCTATTATTACGAAAATTTCATAAAAAATTATGTATTTTTGACGTATTAAAATTATTATTTCAAGCAAAAAATCGAATGTTCCCAGTTTTTGAGTCTGAACTTCCCAAGTCTGCAATTTCCCGATTTTGCTTTAAATTTTCGGTGAAAACCCCATGTTTTTTTCGGGAATAAATAAATCAGGCGTTTTTAAAGCCGTGCAATGCTCCCTTTGCCAGAATAAGCCCAGCAAATTGAACAATCTTACACTTCTACGCAACAGAAAAATCTATACTAAGAAGTAATAATTGAATAATAATTTAACTAAATAACATATTTTAGTAATCTGCACAACAATCACCCACAAAAAATGGTCAACTATATTTTTCTCAGTAACGATCGTACTATTCATATTTTCAAGCTATTTCTACCGTACAATGTAGCGAAAGTTCGTATGCAACAGATACAAGATCTGTTTTGTTATTAAATTTCAATTTTTTTTTTTTTTTTTTAATCTTGCTTAACAAAACACCTCTTGCATAATTCATTATCTTTATTAACCATCCGAGTCGAAACCTAAAGATAGAAAAGTACCCTCTTTGAAAATGTTAATTTTACAATTAAAAAAACAGTTCATAACTTGCTAAACGCTGTTCAGTTACATGCGAGCAGCCATGTTGTTTATATCACGTGATTTCCGTCTTCCGCCTTGGCTGCTACGTATTGGCGAAAAATTTTTGGTGTTTAAGGGATCGAGCCAAAAGCTCTGCACACACCGCAATACGGAAAGTCGCGACCGCATCAGCAATTTTTTTTTACTTTTTAACACGTAAGCGCAGCTGCGCTTACTCCCGAAAATACGGTACTTGTAACTAGATGCGTCACTATCACAAGAGCGTAACCAGGGGGGGGGGGATCAACCCCCCCCCCCCCCATTGGGTATTTAGTTATTTTAGTTATTTATTCCTTTTTGTTCCTCGACTTGGTGGAAATTATGTCAAGTTAATCGGGTTGTTTTTTTTTTTTTTTTACTTTGTGTGAACAACAGGAACAACATAGGAGACAAGCCAATATCGTGGAGATGGACGTTGAAGGAGAAGAACGGGCAAGACTCTCGGGGCCTGGAGCACGGTTCACCACTAGTTCACATTCGTGAGAAACTGAAACTGGAGAGACACGTGATAAGGGGGGATGCATGTGATAAGGGGGGATGCATCTGTCAATCGTCATTTAGGGGCGAGTCTGCACTTGTAGCCAAAGTTGAACTGGAGTTTCTCGGAATTGGTGGAGGGGTTGCTATTTCTTTTGGTTCTAAAATTCCGAGAAAACCGAGGGATGTAAACTTGTTGGGAAGGGGGGGGGGGGGTTAAGACGCAAAGGGATAGCCTTTTGTATCGTCTATAGCTTGAAAGAAAATTGCAAAATAGTTACAGATGTGCAATGCCTTTCTTTTCTTTTTTACCAATGTGCTGTGAGAGCCATGTGCTTCAGTTTCTGCAGTTGAAAAATTCAGATTCATGCATCACTCATTTAGTATCAAAATGCGTAGCATTTTCCTTCCCTAACTTACCTTTTCAATTTAATAACAGTAATATTAAAGGATTATAAACATAATTTTAAGTGATTTCTGCCATAGGCGTAACCAGGGGAGGGTTTTGGGGATTCAACCCTCCCCCCCCTATTTTGTATTTAGTTATTTAGGCACATTTATTAGGCACACAAAAAAAATTCTGGCTACGCCTTGCAAGGCACATATCTATTTTTTCCCAAAGAAAAATAAACAGTAAACACATATGCATATGATTTTATTTCCTCTTTCTGAAGGGTTGTGATCATGACCAAAGTACGTAGCTCATATTACAGAGGACTTTTCATCTGGTTATAATCAACCCCCTTATCACCTTTAGGAATTTTACAGCGAAAGGTGGCTTCAATCACTGTACTACACACACACAGACTGACAGCAGAGATCCTATCAATCACTCCAGATGGTTTTTTTACCTTCTTGATGTCTTTTTTACCCAAAGGCAGCAATTTGGGAACAGAATCGCACCAGTTTCCTTTGGGAAAAAATTCTCCTCTTTGATGGAGGTTTGTTTTCTGATAAACTGGTGTTGTAGGCAAAGCCGTAAGCAAGGGGGGGGCAACGGACCCGAGCCCCCCCCCCCCCCCCGAAATACTTTCGAAATTTTTAACCTGTCTGAAAAAAAAAATTAAACAAAAAAAAATAATAATTAGATTTTGGTCTTTGAACCAACCTGTTTGGAAGCGGGAGGGGGGGTCCTCTGTTTTACAAATAGGGAAACGACAAGACGGCGCTTCAAATATCTAGGGCCTACAAACCAGAACTCAAAAAAAGACCCTTTTTTCTCTCAATTCTCCAGACGATAGGTCCTGCGTGTCATCAACAGATAACGGATTGATTCCTTGCCTAAGGACTGCATATGGTTCTAATCACCCGACCACACAAAAACAGGAAATATAGTGATCCTTTTTTCGCAAAATGCGAGCCTCATGGAACCACATCTGCCATAAATATACGTACAACAGTTTGGTGCTTTGTCCATCCTTGCCCGAAGGTTATATTCGTGGAAATGGCGACACTCTAACTACCCATATTGTGGAAGTAAGCTAATGCCTAATGGACCCCTGCTTCTACGATTGCGGGATATGGATGTTTGTGTTGTTATTTTGCTGGAACAAATCTTAGTTCTTTTATTTTCTTTTTTAAACTAGCAATTCGTAAAATCGAATCAACATAGAAACGCTTCCGACAAGGGGGGCGGGGGGTGGGCTCTTGCCCCTTTGCGGATGCCTCTCCTCGAATCATATTCTCTTTTTTTCCCAACCATTTTGCACAATAAAACAGAGACCTTGATTGACCTTGGCAGTTGGGAATTTAGTGGGTTCTTGTGGTCTTGCAAAAGTCTCCTTTGCTCGCCTTCGCACATATTTTGATTATGAGTAAAAGAAAAGGTGAAAGTATTTTGTCCTATTTTTTGAAGAAACCCTGAAGCAGGAAAGGTATGATTATTTTTATGTAATTTTTTCGAAATAATATTTTAGCTTCCCCCTCCTCTTTTTTTTTTTGCAATTTTAGTTTCAACTTTTTATTTCTTCCTCCCATGCTGAGAAACTGCTTATTAATCCTCCTTTTTTTGTTTTTTAACTTCATAGGGGATGATGTCACACTACTTCGAGTGGGGCGGCGGGGGGGGGGGGGGGTTGAGAAATTGTGACAAGGGGGGGGGATAACAAGAAGTGTGACATTACACATTTTGCTTTCTATAAAAACGTGTAAAAAACCAGCAGATTAAACTTATTTTTGATGATTTTTTATTTTCATAATTTGATTTTAAAGTTTCATTGATTTCATTTTATATTGAAAATACAGATGCTTATTAAGGTTTGAAATCACTTCTAGTTAAAATTTTAAAAGAAACTCTTCTTAGGTATTTACTTTTAAAATAAATAAGTGCGGGTCATTTCTCAGAAGTCAATTAATTATTTTTCACTATTATGCACTAATTATCTTTTTTCTATTTTAACCTTAATCTAATTTTATGCTATTTAAGTCCACGTGTAATCATTATCATTTATTGTTATGCTCACAAATGTCGTTAAAAGTTAAAAAATAAAATTAAAAATGTGATTCTTTAACGTAAGTACTTTATTTCTGAACCGCAACACTGCAAGTACATGTGTTCATGTAATATAGCGTGACACGTGGCAAAGGGGATAGGGGTATGTTGGAGAGTGTCATTTTGTGACAAAGGGGGGGGGGGGGCTCAAATATATTGAAAGAAAGTGTGAGACTGTTTATGAATGGTCCCATAGAGCGTGTATAATAACATTGCGAATGTGAAAAATACCGTGACAAAATTACACTTTTACTTAGCCTAATCATAAATATACATTGAACAAGAAATATCTGAATTGATTGGTTCTCATGGGATGCAATAGTGGCACAACTCAAAATAACACGCGTTTCGGACTAAGAACAGATTGTAAATATGAAAATACATTCTTTTCAGCAGCAATACTAGCACAATGCATTATTCAATATTAGGCCTTAAAGATGTCTTAAAAGCGTAATTTCTCTTTTCTTTTTTTAAAAATTGTGATCCGATTTTTTTCGCCGATGGGGGGGGGGGGGGAGTTGACTGGCTCCGAGGGGGTAGTCCCCCCCCCCCCCGAGAGATGCCTGAAATAAACACGGAGTATATCTGTAATGACAAGTATTTATGACTAGTAAATTTTGAACTCTTGTGCACTGCTTATTGGTGTTCGGTCTGTACATTTTTAGGGTGACCCCCCCCTTTCCCCAACCCTAGTTACGCCTATGCACTATCATAAACTAAAGTAATCAGTTCCAGTATAACTATCTGTTGGAAAATTGCAAGAACTTATTCAACTATCCTATACACAACAAACAAGAAAGTACAAACCAAGCAAGAAATGTTCTTGATTTCATTACTAAACTTTAGCTTAATGTATATCATAAAAGCATAAATATCTTATTCTTAACAATAATTTGAAAAATTTATTTTCAACTTCCTTTATTTTTTACTTTCCTTTATTTTATTATTATTTTTAAAAAAATTTTGTTTTTCTTATAGTCAAGATAAAATGGATTCCAGCAGCTCAACTTGGGACAGAATTTCTAAATTTTCAGAAACAATCAATCCTGCCATGAGCATAAGTGCTTCTACTCTTTCAGAAAGAGATGAATAGTAAGTCCTTTTACCTGTGTTTATACATAAATACAAGTAAAATGTATCTTTACTTAAATGGTATAGTGATATAGCAAAGGAATGTCACATAGACCCTCAAATTAATATAGGATATTTTTATTTATTGTATTTCACATAGTAAGTTGCAAATCATACTGACCATGTAAAATCAGCCAAATAAATTATTGACTACCTTTTTTTTTTTTTGTGAAAAATTGATCAAATAACTTTAAATGAAATGACTTTTAAATGTGTTTTAAATTCTTTTTAAATGCATTTTTTCTTCCAATTTTTCAGTTTATCCTCCTACAATTATGCGTACTTGCTTAAAGCTGTGATTGTACATCTAGGCGATACTACCTCTGGTCACTTCATAACTTACAGGCGTGGGCCAGCAAAATATTCGAATGAAAGTACTTGGTTTTGTGTCTCAGATTCTGAAGTTAAAGAAGTCTCGTCATCAGATGTTTTCAGATCATGTGCATACATGCTGTTTTATGAAAAGATAAAATGAGCATTTAAAAATCATATACTTAAAATGTTCATCTCAACATCATCAGCAAAAAGTGCATCTAAGTTATAAAATGTAACTAATTATTCATAACATTTAGAATATAAATTCAATTTGAAATTGATCAATAGATTGAATCACTGAATTATGTGAAATTATACTTTTATAAAAAAGTTAATGTTAAATTGTAAAATAATAATAATATAAGAGAATCTAATAAAGTTAATCAATCAGATTTATACGATATGGTTGTATCTCAGGTGATATTGGGATACATCCCTTCCACCGCTACTCAATTCCAGCATATAAAAAAAAAGGTATTTTTAAATGGAGCAGTGTTACTTTATATAGTAATAATCTCTAGCCCCCACCGAAAAGATTCGTGATTATGCCATTATCTACAATGCAAGGAATCAATAACAGAATGTGAAATGGAAATAAAAATTAATTAAAAATTATTATCCCAGACTAATTTCTATTTTACTTTAGTGCAATATGTATATAAATCCAGCAGTAAATTGACTAAAATACTTTTATTCATTGCATTTTTTTCTTAACTCATCACTCTTTACATTTAAATATGAATAAATATGCTGTAACCTTGGAATTGGGGATACTTTTACTCACTTGTGCTCCTGTTATTGCACTTTTCTATTCTTCCAACAAACAACATTCTCAAACTAAAAAAATCATGTTTTTGCAATATTTTTCTGTATGACTTGGTCAAGATTCCTAAATTTCTAAGATAAAACACATTGAAGCTTTATAATATAAATATTCTTTCTGGTGGCATGAAAGCTGAAGTATAAGACATTAACGTAACTAGAAAACGCAAGCAAATATAATTTTTAATAACTAAAACACAAATTCAAGTTTTGTTATGTAGTAAAACAACTTATGTATAATTGCAAATAAATTTTAAAAATTGAATAAGTGGGACATTTAACTTTAATTTTCAGTAATGAAGTTTAATCTTCAAGTAGGAAGAAACAGTTGCATTTTCACGTATGATGTGAAAAGAACTCGGCCGGAGCCAAATTAAAAACCTTTCAAACCATTTTTGTACTTCTTTGCTAAATGCCACAATTTTAAACTCCTATCATACAAAGACTTTGTGAACAGCTTTTATGCACCGCCTTGCATAATTATGCACCATATTACAACAGCTGTTCACACTTTAAAAAAATCCTGCATAATTGATGGACTTTTTTCTTTTAACCAGTCGTATGATTGTAGAAAAATGTCACACATGTTTTATATTTTATCAATTTATTACAAATTTTCATATAACATTTTGACCTTATCAAAACAAATGTAAGATTGTATCCTAATATTAAGTACATCATCTTGGTACAATAATGCATTGCTTGTCAACCTGTGGATCGCCTGCACTGTATAGGAAGTGTCATTTTATTAAATAGAATATCTGAAATTGTATGCAAGTGTTAAAAAATTCAAAATTGTATCGAAGGAGTCAGAAGGCTTTTATTTGTAATAATATTTTATCTATCTATATTTTTGTGTTTTGAGGCTGTCACAGTACGAGAAGGGGGAGAAACAATGCAATGAAGTTAGTTCTTTCCTAATGGAAATTATGTATTTCAAAGATTCTTCGAAGTTTTTTGTGATATATGCAATGACATTTTTTTAAAGTGTCAATATTTCAAGGGATAAAGTACTTAAGCTAATATACTTATTATATGTTATTTCATTTCAGTTATTGTACATTATTAATTTCCAGCTGTTGTATTACTATCACCATCATAATCATTTTGACTTAAGATTCTTGTTTCCTTTTTCCATGCACCAATTTTGACAACTAAAAGGATTATGGCCCTTTTTTAGGATATACAAAATCAAGAAATTACAGTATTACTTCGATTTAATGATACTCAAATCAACTATTTCCTCAAATTAATGATAAATTTGGAAAGTCTTGTATTGGATTTGATAAGTATTAAATTTCTCCAATTTAATGATATCCCTGACTTAGCATTTAACTGGCCATTTATAATCATTAAATCAGCATTATACTGTACTTGTTTTTATTCTTCCTTTGTTTCATTACATTACTTTGGGAACTGTCCCTTTATATCATTAGTTATCATTAGCAGTATCATTAGTCAAAGTTAAATTTGGGGTAAAATAAAGTATCCACCATGACACAAGTATTTATCTTTTCACCAACTGTCTACTGAAATAAAATTAATGAGGGTAAGGCATGAATTTACTACATTAGGCATAAATATTGCTTATATGCATGAATTAGTATAAAAACGCATACTTGTGTTTTGGAATTACAAAGTAAGAGAAAAACAAGGTGTTCTTGCTGGTATATGCTTTCTATAGTGTATTTCTCTCAGAATTCCTTTCACGTATACTGAAAAATGGATTCCTTGTAATTCCTGAACACGAGTGTGCAAAATTCATTGCAAATTTTTTTTCATCACATTGGCTTTATGCAAGTATATTGTGCATAAGTATCATACAATAATGTAATACTTAAGTTTTTGTAAATACCAAGATGAAACATAAGCAATTATTGACACTTTTCCTCATAAACAAACTTAAAGTTAATACATTTTCTGTAGTGGAATGAAAATATATGATTAAAGTTACTGTTTAGACCTATGTAAAGCTGGTTCTAATAGATGTCATTGAAACTTACATGTACCTTTATATGAACCATAGTTAAAAGAAATTTGCAATGTAAAAAAAACTTCAATTTTTTGCCAGGTGAAGGCTTCTTGCTTCGCTATGTATTGTCTCATCTTCAAGTTTCTGGAATTGGAAGGCAAAACCTTTACAATAACAGGGTGGAAACACAACCAGAAAATTGGGGAATTCTCAGGGAAGTTTTATGTTCTGGAAAATAGCCGGGAATAATCAGGGGCTATTTAAAGTTTCACCAAAAATCAGGGAAAATTATAGTTTTCAATATCCAAACTAGCAATCATCCGGAGTTTCGTTTGATGAATTTCCTCTCATTGCGCGTGGTCAGCTCAATTGCTGATTTCCCATTGGTTGAAAATCCTCTTTCTCCGATTAAGCAACAAAAAAGTCATGTCTTTTGTCTATGAGTCAAGAAGACTTTTTTCAACCCTAAAAAAGCCGCTCATTAGGCATTTTTAAGATGGCACTTGTCAATGTCCATTAGAAGGAGCTCTGTTTAGGTATAAACAGGCTAATTTTAATTATAACCCCCTGTATATTTAGTGTACAATTTGTTTTCTTGAATTCATATCAATCATAAGCTTATTTTCCAGTTTTTGAATGGTAATTATGACTTGTTGAAATATTTATTTGAATGATGAATCTGTTTTTTGTACATAAGTGTTTATATATAAGCCATAGTTTATTTCAATGTGTTTGTTAAAGTTTTTGTGAAATGTTATATATATGGTTGTGGAGTTTTTTTATGTAAATAAAGAGTTTATGTTCTCCTAATGAGTTTTTTTATTCAAAAATTTCTTTTTAAAATAACACTGTGTGTTACATACTGATTGAGCAGTGACTTGAGTTAAAGCTTTGGCATTGAGCAATGGCTTAAACAATGAGTTTAACCGGCCCGCGGCCTTGCACGTAATATCACGGCCCGGGAAAACTCCCACGAGAAGGCCTTGCACGTGAAAAACTGCCACCGAAAAAGCTACCTCGAAAAGGCCCTGGCCGTAAGATTCCATCTCTGCTCTCCCCCATACCTCCCGTGGCGAGAGGCATTACTCGATTCACCCTTTCTAAGCATGCTGTCAATCATGTGGTTATTTAGAATCAGAAGATTTCAAACAAGTGTCCATTTGTGCCATGGTATTCTCGTTATTTTCATGATTTTGGCTGTGAAAGTTTATCTGTTGGCTTCTATGCAATAATTTCATTTTTTCGCTAAGAATTTCTGTAATTTTTTTTTATGTAATATAAAATCATTCGGTACTATTTGAGGCATCAAAAATTTCTCAATTACATAAATATCGAATACATTTTATTTATATCAAAGAAGTTAATAGGCTTTAGTCTTTATGTATAATATGTATAATAACATAACCAAGATTTCAAAAAACTGTTCAAATATGCAGTATATTAATTACAATATTGTTAAACTATTTTACGGCATTTATAATTAATTTTGTAGATTTGTTTCTAGAAACGTTTTGTTTATTCGGGAGATGTTACTTCCTGCAAATTATTTGCTTGCAGTTTAGATCCATCGTATAAAAACAAAGGTTTTTAGGACAATGTACAAGTAAGACTTATTCTGTTAAATTTCCAGCCACACCTGAAAACTAGTCCCTTTACTTGCGCATGTTTATGCTGCTGTTTTTTTTTTTTTTTTTTTTTTTTGTCGACATAACACGTTTTAATCTGATCATCCAGCAATTTCACATGGTATTGTTAAAAAATTGCAGCCTCAAAAAGTACCACAAGTTTTCCAGCTCATTTTCTGTTTGGTTAAGCATTAAAAAAAAATAAATAAATTATTGCTGCTTTCATATATTTATTTCTGATAAGATGTAAATATTTATACTTATGTACATATATATATATATTAGGGATGTGACGAATAGTGATTTGGCAGAATAGCCGAATACCGAATATTCGGAAACTTCTTTCAGGCCGAAGCCGAATATTCGGCTATTTCTTCTAGGCCGAGTAGACCGAAGCCGAATATTCGGCCAATACCGAATATTCGGCGTCCGAATATTAAAATTTCTAGAAAATCGTTATAGTATAAAGTATTTGACAAATGTAAAATTATTGACAAAGTCAAACACAAATCCCACGCAATCTACGATGTATGATTTAATTTTGTTTAAGAATTTAAAATTATTTAAAATTAATCTACTTTCTCTATTGTTTTGAATGTAATAAAACTAAGAATTTCATCCACAAGTGGAGTAGAAATGACAGATTTTATGGTAGTAAGCATTAGCATCATTTTACTAATTATTTAATTCAAATGAAAGAACTACTATTGCTTAGTGAACTTTTAACTTGCTCAAAACTGTTTTATGGAGATATTTTAAAAGTTATAAAAGTTAATATTTTTATTTTATGGTTTTTTTTATATACATACCTATTCTTAAGAGCTCTATTAAAATTTAATGCAATTAACTGGAATATATATTTTTTTCAAAAACCCCAATAACTTATGCTATCTAAATATTCATGATATATTCTAGGCTTTTCACATTTCTCTCTTACCCAATATTCACAATAAATCAGTCTACCCAAACAAAGTCTGACTTCCACTTTGTTAATAATAACAAAATTAATTTCTCATATATTATAATTAACTATTGTCAGCTTTGGGAGCAAATGCTAAATATAAAATACAATATTACAACTTTAAAATCTGTTTTTGCTCAGTCAAGCCTAAAACAAGGTTTAAAAAAAGTAGTTTTTTCCTAAAATTTTTATTTATTATAGCTATAAAATAATGTACTCTTTTGCAATAATTATTATACAATTTTAAATGTTTAAAATCTACTAATTTCTTTATTTTTTTACATTTCCACTGCAGCAGAACTATTCGGCCGAATAGTCCATCAATATTCGGCCTGGCCGAATTTGACCTTACCGAATATTCGGCCAAAGGGCCGAATACTGAATAGTGGCCAAATATTCGTTACATCCCTAATATATATTATATATATATATATCTTATAAATCTTTCAACCAAAAATGACACATGCCAAACAATTTCAAACTAAACAAAGATTTAAAATAAAACACAGAAATTTATATTAAAAAAAATCATATCAAAAGGTTATTTTGTTGATTCACGGAGCAGGTATTGAATAGGATTACAAACAATTTATGTCATATATTGTACGTGAGGAAGAAAAAGAGAATGTATGCTGAGGCATTGTGACAAATGCCCATCGAAAGATAACCTTGTTCAATTTTTACAGTCAAAATTTGAAGACCACAATGATGAAGCCGTCGAGTACAGTCAATGGGTTTCGACTGATCGAACTGAAATAATACGGTGTTCTAGCTCAGTTGATGAGTTTATTGATAAATTAGTAGAAAAACTGAGCAAGTTAATACCGCATTCATACATTGCTATATCACAAGCTTTGTTCTTCAAAAATTTAAAGGGAGCAGCCTCCCCAAATACAGCTGTGATCTCCATGGATTTTAGTCAAAACTATGCTTTCACAATACAAGAAGAAACTCAAGGTTACCATTGGATCTCAGATTCGTGTACTATTCACCCTGTTATGATTCTCTGCAAAGATGCAAGCAATGAAAAATTGATTTTAGCACTTTGTATCATATCTGATGACCTTAAACCGGGGTTCATGATTTTTTTTTTTTTTTTTTAAACATTAATAAAAAAATTAAAAAAATATATCGGACTTTTTTGGTTTAAATCAGATTTTTTGATTTTCTTAAAAAGACCTTAAACATTTTGGATATTGATTATGTTACATTCATATAAACAATATGACATGTTAATCAATATGCAGAAATACACTTTAAGCTATTTTCACAGCAATAATTTTTTTTAATAATAATAATGATAAACAAATTTTGATACAAATGCATGACTCAAATGAAACATAACCCTACCAGGAATAATAGTTCACTCATAAGTACAAATAAAATAAACAAATTTAATCTGAATTATTTTGCTGTTGAAAGCTGAAAAAAGGTAACAATTGTATGTAAGTGTACTTTAAAATCATTTTTCTATTTTATAAATGAAATATTTTTACCCATTTAGTAAAATCATATGCTCACACCATTACCAAAAACTGAAACATTTTGTTTCAATCAAATATCTTTATTGAAAACTTATGATTGAAAAATATTTTAGAAGCAAAAAGCCTTAAGCTATTAGGGGACATGAATGAAACTTTAAGGATAACATATTCCAAATTCTATCAATTGTTGTTTTAAATACTATCATTCTGAATTTATTGTGTGGCATTTATTAAATCGATCTAAAATACTATTTTCAAGATAAAAAACACAGAATGGTTCAGGATTATTATGATTTTTAATTTGTATGACTGAATGAATTATGCTTTGCTGTTAAGATGCTTGAAGAATAAGAGTAATATTGTAAAATTAACAAAATAGGAATTAGTTCTAAACTAATGAAATATGTTATGCACACTGACAGATGGTCCTAGGAAGTTTTGTTGAAACAGTGGTTGTAATTGCAACATATTTCATTTTTAAGACACTTTCTAACATTGTAAAATTAATGATTTTTTTTGAAAAAAATATCACTTGCTTTAAATCTATCATGATTTAAATCAACGTACCCTGCCTTAAACATGACGGGAGTATGGTATATGAGATCCAAAAAACTGTAATATCCTTTCTGAATGAGAACTACCCACATCTAACAAACATTTATTACTTCAGTGATGGTTGTGCTGGACAATATAAAAATAAATACAACTTCATGAATCTGTGTCTGCATAAGAAGGACTTTCAGCTCAAAGCCCAGTGGTAATTTTTTGCAACCAGTCAAAAGAGAATGTGATGGATAATAGGGGGTACTGTAAAACGTTTAGCTAGGAAGGAAAATCTTCAACGACAACTGGACAGACAAATAATAACAACAAACGATCTTTTCGAGTTTTGCAAAGACAACATTGCAAATATTAACTTTCAATTCATTTCTAAAAAAGCAGTTGATTCAACTCGCCTGAATTTGGAAAGTCACTTCAAAGATGTTCAAACGCTTCCAGGAACAAGATTTTTCCACGGCTTTCAGCCAATAGATGAATTTGGAATGATTGAGGCTTGAAGAATTAGTAGTGATGAAACACCAGCCTTTACTTTCAACTTATGTAACAAACAGTAAACTTTACTTGTGAAAATAGAAGATTTATATCC
Source organism: Octonoba sinensis (assembly GCA_038502835.1). Lineage (NCBI taxonomy): Eukaryota > Metazoa > Arthropoda > Arachnida > Araneae > Uloboridae > Octonoba > Octonoba sinensis. Next base: position 102,201,781 of record CM076599.1, on the reverse strand, counting down.
TGGATGTTTCATTGCTTGTATTTATGACAATTTATGGTATTTTGGTATGGTGAGTGAGGTGAATGCAGAAGAAGATGATGTCATTGCAAAGTTTTTATATCCTCATCGACCATAAGCATCACTTTTTTTTGGCCCCAGAGGGAAGATATATGTTCGATACCCACCACTTATCTCATTGCAATCATGGAAAATCCCAAAACAATGACTGGAATAACTTATCAATTCTCTAAAAAATGCATGTTATATGTTCAATCCAGTTTTAAAAATTCTGGAGAAAATTGAAATTCAACGTCATAGAGTTTGAAATATTTTCCATGGTGAGTCTTTCAACATTTTCCATTCCGACAAATATAAACATGCACTTTGTAATTAAAATTTTTACTTTATTGATTTGTTTTAAAATCCTGTTTTATCAAGCTAAGTTTGGTTTTGGATAATAGTGGTTACTTTTTATAATTTTTAAAGGGAAATGACTATATTTAAACAAAATGAAAAATTTCAAGTTAATATATTGTAAGCAAAAACTTTAATTAAAAAATTTTTTGTGTATGAAGGAGTGAAAAACCATTATTTTTCATTTTTCATGTGATAGCATATATATTTTAGCATAATAATAATAAAAAAATTTTGTAATTATCCTTTTCCCTTTTGATGATTTTCCACTTGGCGTGGAACTCCATATTTCATTGAAAAAAAATTATTTCAACACTTCAGGATTTTTTTCAGACTATTTGTAGATACTTTATGGTTGTATTATTTTTTTTCTAGCTTCCTTATCTATTGAAGTATTATCATAAAAAATTTCATCAACATTGGTTCGTAAATAAAGAAGGTATAATTTATTTTCTATAGAAGAACAAATTGCATTTTCCCCGCCCAATCGATAAAAACCGCAAAATTTCAAAAACTTTAGCAGGCTGTAAAAAATAAACTATTTGAGATAAAGCAAAAATATTTTATATCCTTACTTATGTCCATGAAAGGAACAAACATGCCAAGTTTCATTAAAATCTGAGATCATGGGTGTCGTCGTATTTTTTTTTTTGGATGATTTGACGAGGAAATGACCCAAATGCAAGTTAAAAGGGCTGCTTTTTAGAGCTATTTATCATTTAGGAAGCATACAAGTTTTTTTAAATTCCCTTTAGGGGCACCCCTAAGCCTCCAGGGGAACAGGGGGGGGGGGCGCTAAATCTTCAGTTGTCCCAGGGCTGCTGAAAACCCTAGCTACGCCACTGCAGTAGTGGCACCACAGTTAATAACAAAACCTGTACTTTTGAAATTAAACTTACTGTGTTGGCCGTGGCCCTATGTAGATATAATAAAAGATGATGAAAATATTTTTAGCTTTAAGTTTCCAAAATTTAGAAGACATTCACGAAAATGGAAATACACGTGAGAAGTAGACTTAACATTCTATAAGATTGAACGATTGATTCAGTTAATTCGAATCGCTTCATATTATTTAAACTTTATACCGGGAGAAACTTGTGCAATTCAGTTCCATAATTTGTCTCTTTTCTGCGCCTTAATTAGGGGCAGTGCTTGAAATTAAAATGTTCACACTAATAAATTCATCAAGGGAATTCCCTGAAACATAACAAAGTAGGGATCTTTTCGGAATTAATTAGCATTAAGGCAAAATATTTTGTTTTAAATCAAAATTCATAATGAATATGATTGTAAGTAGTTCATTTCATAATGCATGATATAAATTTTAATTAATATATTGGGTTACAATGAATATATATTTAAAAATCTTACTATATAATTAGTATATATTATCTTTACTGATAAGGAAGATTCTTCAAACGCACACCCCCTTTCCTTTTCTCTTTCCGACTGTTTAATATTTTTTACTCAAAATCAGGGCCCAACTTGCAAGTTTTCATGCCCAGGGCACTTTCAATGTTCCCTGCCTCCTTTGAATGGTTAACTTTATATAAATATATATGTATGCATGTATGTGTTCTAGGGTACAATGTAAAATTGGATATGATGAAAAATGTCATTAGTTATGAATTATAAATTATGAATTTATTATTAATTAAACCGGTTATTTTATGCTACAACCTTTTAAAAAGAAATTTCAGTGATATTATGGAAAACATTCCTGCCCCTTACAAGTTACCTGCCCAGGGCACGGGCCCTGTGGGTACCCGTGCGATAGTCAGAGCCTGCTCAAGACCAGTCTTTTCTGAGATTGAAAATTATCAAGCTATTATTTTGAGATTGAAAATTAAAAGTATAGTTTTAAATTCGAAAAACGTTCCGAAATAAAAAGAATAGAGAGCAATTTCATTTTGAAGGAGTTTAAATTAAGATCGAGAACACTCACATTTTCAGAAATTTTGAGTAAAATTGGCCCCTCTTCTCCCTCGAGGCGTTATATTTCGCTTATTGAACTTTCTCAAAATCTTCAGAATGCTACTAATTTCAGTTTTTCCGTTTAGTTTTAAGATTCCCATTGCTATTTTTCTTGTTATAGTTTTATGTTTCTTTTAATATTTGTCAATTTCATAGTAGAAAAAAAAAAATAGATTCCTAACAAAAAATATATTCTAATACAGATGAAAATTAGTGCATCAATTGCTGTTGAAATAAGACAAACTGATAAATAAGACATTTGACAGGAAATTAAAGAGTTTTTACAAAATAATTAATCCTTTTCTGTTGTGAAGTATTTCATTTTGAAGCAAATTCGCTAGTATAAATTTTTACAATTATAATTATTTATGGTGTAAAAAAAAAGACAAATAAAAAATATAATTTTTGCAGTTCATCCGACGAATTCCTTAGGCAGCACATTGAAATTTGTAAAGGGAAAAGGTAGTGTGTAGGGCTGACTATCAAATTTGAAAATCCACGTGTTTATACACTTTGGTCACTGAAAGGAAGGAATGTGGGGAGGAGTGGACACTTCACCTTTTATGCGAAATAAAGGGGATTAGTTTCTTTCAACTCACACCTCAAGAGGGGGAAAGAATTTTAGCGCGAAAACTGTGTGACCATTTGAAGAACATACATTGTTCAGACCCTCGTGTTTTTTGAAACTGGTTTTAGGAAATTTCTTGACTCGCGGGAGCATAATCGTAACTAGGGTTGGTGAAAGGGGGGGGGGGTCACCCTAAAAATGTACAGACTAAACACCAATAAGAAGTGTAAAAGCATTGAAAATTTACTAGGCATAAATACTTGTCTCTAAAGATATACTCCGCGTTTATTTCAGGTATCTTCCAGGGGGGGGGGGAGCTACCCCCTCGGAGCAAGTCAACTCCCCCCCCCCCCGACAAAAAATTCAGATCACAAGTTTTAAAAAAAAGAAAGAAAAGAGAAATTACACTTTTAAGACACTTTACTTTCAGAAACATTTTCACGGGAGAGGACATTGAACACTATCACGAGCTGCACCAAAAGTAACTTAAAAGATATAAGACTTTATTTTGAAAAAAAATTGCGTGGGGAGAGTAACCAAACTCCTTTCTGTTTCCTCTAACATCACCAAAGTATCCCGAAATGCATTGCTAGGAAGATTTCAAAAAGTTTCCTGGGGAGAGCTATCGAACCCTTGCCTCCAGAGTTAGCCTAGGCATTATAGATGTAAGACCAGTTACAAAAATTTAAGTTGCAGAAGCCCCAAATACCCACTCCTTAACTTCACCAAAGATCTAAACATACATCTGCTATATATACATCAAAAAGCTATCATATATGTAAAAAATTCATATTAACATCATTTCTAGTCATATATATGTATATATAAAGGGTATGACTTTGAAGCATACACTTCCCTTCCTAATTCTTAACATGCTCCCCCTGCTCCGGAGCCAAGGCAGTATCCAGAATATTTTTTCGGGGGGGGGGGGGGCAGACTTCGACACACTTATGTTAAGCAAAGTTTCAGGGAGGAATATATGATACATTGCAAAAGATTTCTGGGGGGGGGGGGGGCGGCACGTGGGTCCCTCTTCCCCTGTGGATATGGCCTTGATTCACAAAAACATTAAACATTCATTACTAGATCTATTACTAGTTTATTTTTTAAATCAAACGCAATAGAAAATTCAATATTTAGCGCTAAGCAAGCTTCTATGTCCAAGTATTCATAATATTAAACCTGGGAAATAGTGGAATTTTAGAGAAAAAAAATCCAAATTCCCCTACAAAAATGCTCACCCCCACAATAAATTTCTAAAAATTTTGTTAAATTTGTAGCAAACCATACCTCAGAAGTGGAAGCATCTGAATCAAATTTTTTTTTCTTTTTGGATGACGAACGTGTCCATCGCTGGAGAGCAAAAATTATTATGTATCGAAAATAATTAAAAATTTAGCTAAAATATAAATAATACTTGATTGTAAATTAAAATGCAGCATTAAACCGTAGCAGTGAGATTGGAAACGTTGAACGGATGATTTCCAGAGTCGTAATGCAATTAGTGATGGACCATAATAAGAAAAAAAAAAAAAAAAAACATTTAAAATATAAGAGATGAGAGAACATCTGTAAATGAGAATGCAATGAAAATACAGTTCATCAGTTTTCCAATCGGCTCATCTACAAAAAAGATTTAACCAAAATGGGTGCTTGGACAGGAAGTCATAAATAAATACAAACTGCTCTTTAAATTTCTTGATGAGCATCCCTTCCTGGCTTGAGGGTTTAACCCATTAGGACATTTGTTCCCAGCGCCTACAACACTGGTTTATCAGAAAACAAAACTTCATCACAGTAGAGAATATTTTCCACGAAACTTATTACTTGTGCGATTGTATTCCCAAATTGCTGTCTTTGGGTAAAAAAGACATCAAGAAGGAAAGAAAACCCTCTGGAGAGATTGAAAGAATCTCTGTTGGTCTGTGTGTGGTACGGTGATTGAAGCCATCTTTCGCTGTAACTCCCCCCCCCCCTAAAAGGTGATAAGGGGGTTGATTATAACTAGATGAAAAGTCCTCTTTATTATGAGCTGCATACTTTGGTCATGATCACAACCCTTCAGAGAAAGAGGAAATAAAATCATATGCATATGTGTTTAATTTTCTTAGGGAAAAAAAAATATGTGCTTTGCAAGGCCATAGCCAGAAATTTTTTTGTGGGCCTAAATGTGCCTAATACCCAATGGGGGGGGGGGGGTTGAACCCCCCCCCCTGGTTACGCATATGCGCGGGAGGGTTAAGAAGTGGCAATATCCACACCCCTTTCCCTGGGGTTTCGCAAATGTGATATCAGACAAAATGAATATCCAAGATATATCTTGAGTCCTGACCTTGTCCCCCTCCAAAAGCAAAATCCTGGGTGTACACTACTGTATGTATATAAATTCCGTTTTAAATACCAGGAATCTGGACATTTTAAATCTTCATTTGAATCTCCACATTTTTTAGGTTGCTCTGCTTCGAGATTCTGAATAGTTTGACTAGGAATCATATTAGTTATATCTTTTTTTAGTCAATTTATTTGCAGTTAATCTTGGTATTTATTTATAATTTAAAAAGTTAATTGAAGATTATTTATTGATAAATATGTAATGATTTTACACTGTGTTGCAAAAAAATTAGTCCTAAGAAATAATTAAATAAATAAAAGAAAAAAACATAATTATGTATTTTTGAATTCATGAATGTAATTTTAAAAAAAGAGAAAGAAAGAAATGAAAAAAATTGGAGCCGTGGGGAAGCAAATTTCTTTGATACTGCTCCACTGCAGTTTGAAGCAAAATCTCACAGCTCCATGCTTCACTCCACATCGCTGTTATATAAAATTGGTAAGTACAGTGATGTTTAGCCCAAATTTTTGCCAGTGTTGTATTTTTGAAAAATTAATGGGAGGGGGGGGGGGGGGTGAAGAGATGCCTGACAGGTACTGATGATCCCACCAAATACTAAGATCAAGGGCGCTACAAATAGGGTCATTACTATATGTATAATTCCATCTTGTAAAATAAGGAGGGGGGGGGGATGAAATTTTAATGGTATGAATCTGTTGCTGTTCAATCTTCAATTCATAGAATGCAATGCTTAAAGCTTTGCATTTTATCTATCCAGCTCCCCCTCCCCTCGCAACCAAGTAGTTCAGTTAGTTTTGTGGTGTTAGTGTTTGTTCAAGAGTTCGTTTCCGAACAAAAAAGAGTTTGACATACTTGCCAAGGCTACTGTTTTTAACGGGAGACTCCCGTTTTTTGCGTCTGTCTCCCGATCTCCCGTTTAACACAATTTTCTCCCGTTTTTTGTAATTTTCGCTTTAAAATAAATGAATGAAGCTTCAATCTCTTTCTGCTCAATGGACGGCACTCGGGATCGTAGTTATTCGCCGAGTAGTTTTTATGTAATTTTCTTGTATTTTGACGAAATTCCGTATTTTTGGTATTAGAAAAGTCAAAATTTCGGTTCCGCGAATATACGTAATTTTGATACTTTTTCCTTTCTTTAAATGAGAAAATTTTGAAGCAGCATGCGTAGATACTTGCTTTACGAAACTTTTACAAATTAGCAGTAAAACTTCCGCATTTTGTATTTCATATGCTTTCAAGGGTCAGTCCCGATTTTTCAAAAATCCGATTGCATCCGCTTCGGTAAAAGTCCCTAGTTCTTGTGTACTATCTCATTCAATCTCTTGGACATCAATACCTTTTGGTTTACAATTATTTTTAATATTTTTTACGATTTAGCCTCTGTAGTAGAGGATTTGCACATCTCCTTTTGCCACACCCACTCGAAATTTCAATGAAATATTTTAGCCTTTTTTAAAACTTTTGGTGATCATTTAGTTAGTTGTAACTATTAATATTGCATCCTTATTAATAATCTAGTTTTTAAAATATTTTTTGCATAGAATTAAATTTTTTTTTTTTTTCATCTTCTTAGGGTTTGGCTTTTTTTTTCCTTTTTGGTAATCATTATATATTGTTACAAAATAGATGAATAAAATTTCTTCCTATTTTCATCGAATAACTGAAAAATGAAGTTTCGTCCAGTGCTGTCAAATGAAAATCTAGAGAACATCCTATTGCTCATAAAAAATAATTTTGCTATAAAATGTTTCGATCAAACATTTGATGATAAAATTTTATCAAATACTGCTGTAATGAACATTAAAAAAAATATCTTTGTATAAGTCAGTTTAATTGTTCATTTTGTGTGTGTGTTGGGGGGGGGGGGATGTCATTGAAAAAAATCTCCTGTTTCCCCCCCCCCCCCAAGGTTGGCAAGTGTGGTTTGAAAATGCTGAAACAAATTCTAAACAAAGCCTGAATACTAATAAAGTTTCTGTTTATTGCAGGCGATTGAATCAAGTAGCATCGACATTGAAGTTTTATTTGAAACCATCTGCTATATTAATCTAAACCAGTGAACCTTGGTTTATTGAACCTTCACAGGCTGCTTTCTCCACAAAGAAAGGGGAAGTTGGCTATATTTACAAATTATGTGTTATGACACACGTTGGAAAGTAGGCTCGTATAGTTCTAGACGGAACTTTTTGTGCTGAATTCTGAAGTTTTAAAAACAAAATTTCAGAATTCTTATTTTAATATATTGGCCAACATAAATTTAATTTTATAAATTTATGAAAATTTTAATAAACAAAATCCATTTGACTTCTGACAACATTGTTCTTAATTTATTATTACAGCTCTCTGAAAATTATTTATATACCATTTTTATGGGCAATAAATTTTCCAGAAAATAAAAATAAATAGTTTATTTACAAAACTGGCTTAAACTCCAGTTAACAAAAACAAGATACAAAAGTTTGTAACAAAAATTTGAGTAAACAATACATACAATACAAAAATAAGTATATAGTATCAAAATCAAAGCCATTTATAAAAACCCATTTTTAAATTTAGAATTCTGCCTGGTCAAAATTGATAAGATGAATAGAGCTGAACATTTCCAACAATTCAAAAGTGAAATTTAAATAATACACATTGAATTATTTCAGAAGGAACTTAAAAGCATTTTGTTTTAAACAGTCTAAAAGATACAGTAGAGTCTCGCAAACTCGGCACTCGATAGCGTGGCAGTCCCGATAACGTGGTCACAACCTGGTATATTGAGTGCAGTGCGGAAAAGTGCGACATTACACACTTTGGTATTTTTTTACAGAAAACAAAGGAGCCAGTTTTTGCGAAGTCGGTTAGTTAACTTTCATAGCTTTATGCCTTTAATAAACTATTTTTCTGCAGTCTGTCTTATTAGTTAAATTACTGTACATTGTGCATTCATTTTCATGTAGTAAAGACTCTATGCCTTCATAAAGTTTATCTTTCCTTTGTTGGGCAGTTTGTTGTTTTATTATTAAGCAAATAATGCATACAAGTGCAGTACCGTATTTCCAGAGAAAACACTAGTAGTGGCCATTCTTTGTCAACCAAATTCCTGACAACTCGGCCACTCTTTGGTCCACATTAGGCCCAGTTATAGGGACTCTACTGTAATATAATTGAAAGTTTTTCAAGCAATGCACTTCAATTGCTGAATAACGGAAAAACTTTAAGAGTTCAATACAATTGTAAATATAACAGATATATAAAATAAATTTGTTCACAAAAGATCAGGCTGAGTAAAACATAATTTATGAAAACTTTAAAACTAAGCAAATTTGACTGGAAACTTTATGGCAGAGTACATATTTTTTTTTTAATTTACAAGGCACTTTTGGTACAGAAATGTTTTTCAAGAAACTAGTTTTTTTTTGAATAAACAAGCATTAAAACTGGAACAGCATATGAATATATTTTATAATTAAACATCATTATAAAATTTGCCAAGATTAATTTTATGTAAATAAAGGCACATTAAAGTTTAAAGCAACTCGATTATACCAAACCTTTTCCACCTTAAAACTAGTTAACTATTTTCTTATTCGTAGCCCACTACGAACATTGACCATAATATTCAATAAGATTAATTCACTTCATAATATAGTAAAAGAAAAATAATTTTAAATTACTGCAATAAGTCTGCTCATTCTTTTAGAACAATAGTTCTCAACCCTTTTCATGTTGGAACCCCATGTATATACTTTCACACAAGTATTTTGACACAAAAATGACACGTTAGATCCCAAGCTGTCTCTGAATCCTACTCCACTGTATATTTATTAATTTTACAATGTCCAAGGACATTGTGAGATAAAGAAATTTACAATTGAGTTGGATGGAAAGTTTAATTTTGAACTTTTTATAACTTTTTTGTGCCCACTCTAAATCAAAAAGTGATGCTTGGTGCACACATGGACCCTAATGGGAAGTAAAGGTGATTAATTTCCTGCTGAGTAATCTCGTTAAGAAGGGGATGGTTCAATTGAACCTTTCTCTTGTTGTGCTACATCTCAAGAAGTAATGGAAGGATTTGAATACAAATTGGTAGTCGCTATATTATTAAACAAGCTCTGCATGTATTTTGAATATTTCTGTAACCAATTTGAATATTTTTGGCACATTTCTTTCTTTTAAGCATTTTTGATGGATTTTATTCTGGTCTGATATGACGAAAATTGTGATGTCACTGGACAATTTCTATGCAATTTATGCCATTAAGTGTAGCACAGAATAATTTAAAATGATATTTAGTATAAGAAAAAGTTATTTTGTTTATGTAGTACAGTTTTTTTTAATTGGAAATTAGAAATAATGGGCGATCCCGTTTGGGGTCGCGATCCTCAGGTTGGGAAGAACTGTCGGTTTGTTTTTGGATATACTTTTTTGTTGAAATATGGATTTTTAATTTCATTGTAGAAAAAAAATGCTACATAGGCCTCCAAAAAGCCATTCAATGGGGCGCTATTGAATCTTTCTAGCATCCAGCTGACATTGATATTGGCAAGTGTCTATTGTTTTGTTTACCTCTGCTACCACTTCTTGCCATTAATTATTGCAAAAGAAAAAAAAAAACAATGCCAATAGTGTACAATCAAAATGTACAGGTGGGAAGTGTTTTGATGCATAAAATTATTTATATCGAATCAGCAATATGCTCAAGGTGCAGAAAGAGGGTTTGGGGGGGGGGGGGGGACTCCTAAATATCCCTTGCTGTTAGTTACTGAAAGTAATGTAATTTCTATAAGATCTACTGTTTTTCCTCTCTTATGAAGTTAGAAACTGGTGTCAATTTCATAACACTTTTTTGGCTGTAATAATGTGTCCCATATTATACTTCAAAAATACACAATACTCTGATATACCAAAAGTAAATTTATCAGTACAAAATAGATCTTTTTCTATTATAAATGATAAGCTGAAAGAGCAGTTTTTAAGCATAATTTGCAATGTATGATAAGTTTTACAACAATACTTTGATTTTGAAGCTCACAAGAGCTTCATGAAAGCATATTGTAGTACCTCATGTACTGAATAGGAAAGGGGGGGGGGGGGTTATAAAATAAAAAAAACATTCTTTGCAACTGAAGTTTTTTCTTAAGTCTTGAAATATTTTGATGGATGTACCAAAGTTTTGAGATTTTTCATTAAGGCACAAAAAAGAAAAAACACTATTTGGCTCCAGGATTAAATTTTGCTCAATTTTGGACAAAAAGGAAAAAATAGACAGTCAAATATGATAAGTGGACGGCAAGAAATTACGTACAATGCAATTCTAATGATCAGCCAACATCATAACAAATACAAAAGATTCATTATAAATGGGTTTGATTGAAATGTAGACATGTTTAACAAGTGTAAAAGTGAACTGAAAATATATTTACATTCATAAAAAACACAACACAAAAACAAATGTACAAAAATTCATTAACATGTGGATGGATTAGAACTGGGAACCTCAGGAACTTTACAGCGGGGAGATAATACATGTTTGGGATTCCTTTTCACAGTTGATACATTTTTGGAAGAATTGTCTATGTCACTGCCTTCTGTATCTGAAGTAGTTGAACTATTGAAAAAATTCCGATTTGTGTCTAAAGTCCAACCATCTTTCTGTAAATCTGAAGGATTATTCATGGGAATGGTTGCATCATCACGTTCTAATCCCTTTTTGTACATCAACCTTTCAGTATTTTCTGTTTTGTTCATGTTTTCTTCAACTGTAGGAGAGGATTCAAGAGAGCTAATGTTTGCAGTAAATGCTGATAAGTTCTCTGTTTGCACAGTGTCTGACTTCGGCTTTTTTGAATGGGATTTTGATGTGTGATTTTCTTCCATGCTATTGAGAAATGATGAAAAAACCTTCAATGATGGTGGAAAGATATCTTGATTTTGACTGGGACAACTAAGGTCAGTAAAGGACCCACCATCTCCTTGATCTCGCACACCATGATTCATTAGAGCATCAAGATTGTTACTGATAAAACCATCCTCTTTAGCTGAAGTCCTGTGACTGTGGGTATGAGGAAGAGGTGGATGTTTCGGTGGAAGTGGTGGTTTTTGACGATGTTTTTGGTTGATATTCGTCATTCTACTGGTAAGCTGGATGATATTTTCAGGCACATCTTCAGTCAATGCTTGAATATTATCAGTGGCTAATATTTTAGAAAGAGATGGAGCCAAACCCAGTCCCACATTACGATCATGATATACATCGGTTATGGGAAGTTCTTGGCTTAAATGTCTTAATTGAGTATTCATAATGTATTTTCCACCATGATCTTTTTTACCAAGCAAGCTATTGTGGAATGCTTGTGGTACATATAAAGACTTTCCCCTGCCAACAGTAGATGGCACACGTATTTCAAGGATGTCAACATTTTCTTGAGTTTTCCCTTCGAGGCAGGGTGCGTAAATTCCAGTTTCACCTCCAGGATATGTTTTGTTATGAAATGTTTCAGTCTGATGTATCTGAGCTTTAGTTTCTACCATGTGGCTCAACGTATTTGCTTTTCTATAATAATGTCTATCAGGTATACCTTTCCTGCAGAAATCCCTATTCATTGTTTTATTTACAACAGTGGAAAACATGCATGATTTTCTCTTTAAGTCACTTTTGCTACTTGAGCTGGACAAATTAAAATTAGGCACCTGAGATGACAAATTCCCAACATCAGAACTGCTGCTAGGAAAATCAAATTCAGAATTGCTGTTTGAAAGAATGACATCATTATCATCATTCAAAGAATTAATGGATGGATGCTTGCCACTCAGAGAATTGCATATATTCTGCTTATATGTGTGCCCAATGGAAAGATCCTTCATGGAGGCAGACTCTATATCTCGGGATGTAAACTGTCTCCTTACAGTAGACTGACCCGAGTCCCATTCTGCAGCTGAGCTTGCTGAAGAAGAGCTATCGGGTCGAGTGCCATTGTTATCACTCGGAGGGCTGTCATTGTACATGCACCGAATTTTACTCTGATGTGAAAGATTAATGGCAAGGTGCGGACTTGGTTGTGGTGAAGGCTTTTGAGCATGTACTCCACTATATGGTTTCATGGTGTCAACAGGACTTGGAGTGAAAGTATCGCTTTCTCTTCCTTTTTGGTCACTACCCATGGTTGCCGTTCGACCATCAGGTTCACCCCTTGTCCTTGCATATGTACTAAAAGCACCAGTACTGCTTCTGCCCAATATTTGGTTTCCTACTACTGGACGCCAAGTAGGATATGCTAGAGTAGGTGTAACTGTGGGGTGGTGGTGATACTGTTCTTGCATCACTGGGTACACTTTCTAAGCTCTCTAATGAACTAGACTCTTCTAATGCCAGACTCTTGGCAGCTTCTTGAGTATCTGTTTTAGGAAGATATTAATAATAAATAACAACAATGAACATTTATCAATAATTACAATACAGAAGCTAGTTAAAACTCTTTACATGTAACTAATTTGATAATGTTTGTCACAATGATGCACAACATTATACATACAAAAACATAACGCATTTATGTATTTTGAATAAATTTTATGCTAATTAACCTTCTTCTACAGCAAGTACTTACTACTTAGGCTCTCCGTACTTAGGTACTACATTTACACTATTATTTATTAGTTAAAAAATAAATTTGTCTAAATTGATTGTAAAAAGCATCAAAGCCAAGAAATAAATCTTTAGATAAGTAACTTTTACAATACATTTTTAGCCTACTTTCCCGTGAAAATAAAAAATAAAACATGAAAGAAGGCTTAATGTATTGTAAAAAATCGTTAAAAATAAAGAAAAGTTAATAAACAAGTGAACTAATTAAGGGGACCCGAACTGTTTTGAGGCGGCCAATTTGTAGTCAACTTTCTTCAAGTGTTACTCCTCAGTCATGGAGAATTTTGCTTCGCGATTTTTTAAATTTTTTTAAGTAGGTCTTTCTCTATATGTAGACCAAATTGTACCCAAAAATATTGAATATTTATTTTTTTATTCAATATCAAAGTTTTTTACAATTTCATAACTTCTGGAACATTTTTCTCATAATCCATTCAAGATTTTATTGATCTTATTTTTTTATTTTATTTGTCACATCTTATAATGAATTCACAACCAGGGATATTTAAAAATTTCACTTTATAAAAATCTGGTCAGCTAAAAACTTTTCGTAGTGAATACACAACATTGAAAAAAATTGTTTTTTGTAGGTTGTTTTCAAAATTTTGAAAAACCCTTGGTTGTAAATATAGGCCTAATATAGCCAAATCATACGCAAAAAAAAGGATATTGATTCATTTAGCCGTTTTTGAGAAAACGGTTCCGAAAGAGAAAAAAACGCAACTTTTCAGGAGAGCCAATAATCCAGAAGTTCAAATTTCCTGCTATTCCCGGGCTTTCTGTTCTCTTAGTTCGATATTTCCATGCTATGAATGCCATTGATTGTTACTGTAACTACCATCAAAAATCTGTATATCAAAATAAACTTGAAAACACAAGGAAGGGTAAAGTGTTTCCCCTTGCAAAGCAAAAAAAACCCAATTTCGCTAGACCAAATTTCGATAGACTCGCAACTTTCAAAAAAGCATTTCAAGTACTTAGAATGCTCAGATTTACATAATTTTTACAGCAAATGATTCAGGAAGAATTCTAGTTTTAATTAAAAATATAAACAAAGTGAACTTTTTCACCCAAAAACGGTTTGGGTCCCCTTAAATAAAGATTGAAAAATAAAAAAATTAAAAGTAGGGTTTTGAGATGGGGAAAATGTTTGTCGGTCCCCCCCCCATTAGCTTTTGAGAGGTCCCTTAGAAAGACTTTTTTTCACATTTGAAAGACCTCAGCGAGGACATCTTATTTCATATTTTACTTTTTAAATTGAAGAGCTCAAAAAATCGTAACATTAGTACCTAGGGGCAAATTATGTAAACTCAGGGCTTAAGATCCAAGTTCCTATGAACAAGCTTATTGGAAGAAGCTCTCGGCATGAAATATTTTTTGATTTGAACAATTTTTGTTCATTTTAGAACAGATTAAAAAAATTTAACATTTCAATTCTCAAATTTCAATCCTATATAAATCCTGATCTAACAGACGGATTTGCTTGGAACAAACTTTATCAGAAAGATGTTATGACGTAGAACATGTACAGATACAAAGTTCAATAGAACTAAACGTTTCCTATGAAATTGTTGGATCAGGATTTTTAAGGATACTTTGAAATGTGTGAAAGAGTGAGTGAATAAATGAGTGAATGAATGAAAAAATAAGTGAGTAAATAAATACATGAAGGAGTAAATGTCTGAATACATGAATAAATGAATGAATAAAGGAGTGAGTAAATGAATATGTATTAGCCATTGAAAACAGTGAGTCATTCCATTTCAAATCAGGCAGGCAGGTCTGAAACTTGTCACATGACCCTCACAGATTTTTTTGAAAAAATTACAGTAATTACAACTAAGGGACATATAAAATATCCCAAAAGGATTTTTCAAAAAAAAAAAAAAAAAATTTCTCTAGTTACAGACGTTTAAAATTTGGGACAAAGTTGGCCATTTTCAGAAAATCAGCAAAACACTCACTTTTAAAATGGCCACTGTTTCAAAAGTTTTTAACCGATTCGAATGATTTTTTTTCTATAAATAATAAAGGGATGGTATTTTATTTATACACTAATTTTAAAAATTTAGTTATTTTCATTGATAAAGAAAAAAAAGTGTTTCTGAAGTGAAAAAATAGTGTTTGTTCCGACTTTATGATTTTTTTTTCTTATGAAAGAAATTTATTTTTGACAAAACAGAGGTGGCGATCTAAAGTGCTGTTATGGAAGTTTTGTATCAAATTTTATTGTAAGCATGAGATGCATATCCTCTCAGAATTTAAATTTTGAAATTTGAAAATGTTCAAAAATTACGATTTTTGAAGTGTGATTACTTAAAAAAGCCATTTTTTAAAAATCTGAAAATCTGCTCATTTGTTTCCCTTAAAGTGCCTAATGAGCTGCTATCAATTATATTGTGTATTTTTGCCCCAGATATTTTATATGATTTTTTAAAAATGCCCTTTTGTGCGTTTCTCAAAAAAGCTAGAAATTCAAACTTGTTCTTATTTAATCACTTTAATATAATATTTAATCAATATTTATTAAGAAATATACTTTATTCTTACACAATTACTACAGATAAATTGTACTTAACCTTCTTAGAACTTAAATAGCTCCTAGCACAAAGCGTAGCTACTGTGATTTAATGCATGTTATTCTGTTCAATCCAATTACTAGTTTCAAACTCACACGCTTTATATCAAATACCAAGCAACAGCAAATGTAAAATTTATTGTTGGAATACAATCAAAACATTATTGGCTATCCTAAAATACTGCTAAATATTAAAAATCCCTAAAATAGTAATGCTTACAGGGGACGCATGAGCAAACAAGAAGTGGAAAACAGTTAGAAAACTAACAGCCTCTTAAACAAATATAACTCAATGCACGATTTCTAAATAGGAAAATTTATTGAAAGTGTGAATGAGAATTATTGAATGGGGCAAATTGAGAATGTATCACCGATGGTTTAGGGACACTATCGAATAATTTGTACACAGATAATCTAGAACAAATATTTCAATAGCCAGAATATAATACCACAAGAAATATAACACCATCTGAACCCTCCTAGTCTTTGCATTTTTTTTTGGTAATAACGAGTAGAAGATGATTCAAGAACTTGATTCTACTTATTTTTCTTTAAGTACATAATTTCATATGCGTTTAAAACTATGTATATCAGTGCTGTAACATATTTGATGTAAAGTGTGCAAGTTTAAAACTAGTAATTGGATTGAACAGAATAATATGCATTAAATCACAGTAGCTACGCTTTGTGCTAGCAGCTATTTAAGTTCTAAGAAGCTTAAGTAGAATTTATCTGTAGTAATTGTGTAACAATACAGTATATTTCGTAATAAATATTATATTAAAGTGATTAAATAAGAACGAGTTTGAATTTCTGGTTTTTTTGAGAAACGCACAAAAGGCCATTTTTGAAAAATCATATAAAATATTTGGGGCAAAAATACACAATATAATTGATAGCAGCTCATTAAGCACTTTAAGGGCAACAAATGAGCAGATTTTCAGATTTTTATAAAATGGCTTTTTTGAGTAATCACACTTCAAAAATCGTTGTCAAAAATAAATTTCTTTCATAAGAAAAAAAAAATCATGAAGTCGGAACAAACACTATTTTTTCACTTCAGAAACACTTTTTTTTCTTTATCAATGAAGCCAACTAAATTTTTAAAATTAGTGTCAAAATAAAATACCATCCCTTCATTATTTATAGAAAAAAAATCATTCGAATCGGTTAAAAACTTTTGAAACAGTGGCCATTTTAAAAGTGAGTGTATTGCTGATTTTCTGAAAACGGCTAACTTTGTCCCAAATTTTAAACGTCTGTAACTAGAGAAATAAAATTTTTTTTGCAAAATCCTTTTGGGATATTTTATATGTCCCTTAGTTGTAACTACTGTAATTTTTTCAAAAAAGTCGGTGAGGGTCATGTGACACCCTCTGCCTGATCTGAAATGGAATGGCTCAGTATATTTGAAGTAATTAAGAACTAAAGCTAAATGAGAAAGAGAGAGAGAGAGAGAGAGATAGCTAGATTATAAATTTGAAGTTGGTGTATGCCCTCACGTTTGAGAGGATGGACACCCTAGCCGAGGTACCATCATTATAGAATAATTTTTACCATGATATATTCTTTGAACATTCATACATAACGCATGTAAAATTTGACAGTATGTACATTAAAAGAGTATTTCTTCAATAATTAGTTTTAAATGAAATATGTAGGGTTTGTGCCAGCATAGCGATAAAGAGACAATTGTTGCCAAATCATCAACACATCTTACCAAAATCATACATAAACAACAATTATGTCACCTGAAATACTTCAATCTTTTTTTCCTACATGGAATTTTTCTTGTTTTGATGCTTGATATTTAAAAAAAGAAGGAAGGGACATAGTAAGAGAAGGCATAGTGATATTTCAGGTATTTATCAGCAACATACCGAATACAGCAAGTAAGGCCTGTAAAGCAAATTGAATGGTCCTCCTGTTGGCTTGTTTTCCCATACGAAGCATGACTTCATCGCGACCAACTTCCATCAGATCAAAACCTAAATAAAGAAAAAGTGGTGGAAAAATACATTGAAGCATTCTTAATGCATGTTATTAAAAAAATTATTTTGTGCATTTAAGTACATAATGATTTTTAAAGAATTTGAACCATTTTACAAACAAATTAAAGAAATTTAGGAATCAAATGAGGAAAATAAACTATTGTTTACAAACAATTTCCAACAATGAAAATATGTTTTACCTAGAGAAGCTAGTAGTTCATGGCATCCAGGTATACTCCAAAGACGGACACTGACTGAGCATTCAATGTTTTCATCTTCTTGATCTTTGTGCAGAAATTGCGACATTACCTGACGAATCTGGATTTCAAAAAAGTCAAACATCAAACATATTTTTATATCTATAACATAAATATTCTGCAATACAGTTCACAGTTCAAAATAAAGATCTTTTGAAAAATACTTTCACTTTCAAAATTCAAATAATTAACATCAAGTTGAAAACATATGCCAATCCATAGAAGTAAAAATTAGTTTTTCGTTCCTTTCTTAATTCATCCATTTCATCATGTTAATGAAAGAATTAAAAGAAAATAATAACAATCCTATTTTTATTATAAAAAGTTGATTACTTAAACTAATACTTCTAGTCAAAGATTTAATCAAGGTCATTCTTAGAATTGAAATACATTATCTTTAAATATAGATGTATCTTATACTGCCGTTATTTCAAGTTTATACTGAATGTTAAAAATTGAGTGACACACAAAAACTGGATTTTTGGAAAACACCAGTAAACATAGAAGTCCAAGAATTTTTTTTTTATTAACAGCAATTCAACGAATAAAACTTGCCATTTAAGATACTGTAAAATAAATTATCAATGTGAAATTACATTCTGTAGATGGCATCTTGTATGTATGCATGATTGTAATTTCCTGTTGAGTCAGTGTTGAGGTTCCTCATTGTTGATATTTTGCGGAGTACGAGTACTTCATGGTTGTCCTGTAGGTTTCCTTTTCACAGCACATTCGGTCTTTTCAAAGTTTTTGATTCACGTGATGTTTTGACTTAACCCTACCAGTGTGCCACGAGTTGAAAAAATGTTAAAGTTCATTGTTTTTATAAAAAAAATTCAGTTGTTGACAATTTAGATTGTCTTAAATGGCAAGTTATAGTGGTTTAATTGCTGTCAAAAAGATTTTGTTGTTGGAATTTTATTATTTTTGGTGTTTTTTCCAAAAATTCCCGTTTTTTTTTGTGTCACACTTTAATAATAGTTTTGGTAATTAATACTACTATTTTGAGCAGATTTGTTTCAAGTTAATTTTTAAACGATTATATTTTTAATTATGCAATAATTTAATGAAAATACATGAAATCTGACTGAGAGTTTTAGTATCTTTCGGATAATATGCAAATGAATTTGAGAGAACTTTACAATAAAAGTTTTCTTAGGGTCTATTCCACTACTGAAGAATGATACAAACCAACTTTTTCTTTCGAATAAGTAATAAATTACTGACACATATTCAATTAAATAGATACAATATTTTCAAATGCAATTTTAATGACTAGCAGAATAATTTCATAGAATAGTCTTATTTCTAGGTTTTTACATTTGACTCATTCCCATTCCTAATGACAGAATTAATAACTCTAAAACATACCAGTTGAATGATATCATCAGCATATTCAGGACTAGAGAGCAACTTGGTAATTGCACTTAGAGATACAGATGATAAACCTATTAAATAATCTTCGATTAGATAAAAACAATTTATTATTTCAATAGAATAAAATAATTTCTTTCACATAAAGAGTTTTGAAAATGCAGTTAGACAGCATTGTAATAATTTTTAAGGAAGATGTAGAAAATGTCATATTATATTTTCATCATATTCATATATTATAGATGTCTGAGTTATATCAATTTATCTATGAAATATTCAAAATCAGTATAGATTAGACAGAAAATTAATTGATTGTTTTTTTTTCCATAGAATTATTACTAAATTATTTTATTTTAGTTGCAACTTTTCAATATTTTATTGTAGTAGCATTTGGTAACTCTTAGAGCATCTTATTAGTTTTGCCGCATGAATACTCTACTCAATATGCTTAATTCTACTTATTTTAGTCTCTTGAAAATAAAAGGTAACTGTAAAATACAAATACAGAATTTTTTGCAGGTAGACAATTTAAAATGCAGAACTTATTCTACAAAATATGAGAACTTATATGATACATAATATTTTTAATTTTTTTGGCAGTACAGCAGCTTATTTGATTACTTAGTATTTCCTATTTGATGAATGAATACTAAAGACACTGCAGAAAAAAAAGTAATGGGTAGACACAGAAACAAACTTTGCATACCCCTCCCCCTTTTTTTTGCACTTTTCTAAAAATTTAGCCATTTGGAATTATGAGATTTTGCAATTAAAGCAACAATATATCACACTCCTAATGCAAGAGGGCCAAAATAGAGACGACGGGGAAAGAAAATGGCAGAAAAAATACGTAAGTACATTTTAATGACATCTTTTTTGTACACTAATGGAATGTCTTTATTTGCTTCATCTTTTAAATTACTCGAGATAATTCAAATTATGGCTGGAACAAAATGATCACTTTCTGCTTTAATTTTTTGCCTTAAGGCTAAACTTAAACTGAGTACAAAGAATACAGCGTAGTTGTAATACAGAACTTTTCAACATTTTAAATCAAAGATTAATTAAGTAAAGATGGACTTACAGACTTATTTGGGAGAAATGTAAACAAGCGAAAGAAATATTAAATAACTAATAACGGCAATTTAGCTGGGTTTAATTTAGTATAGTCAATATAAAAACACAAATTTCAGCTTTTCAAAAATTAATGATATGCCAACAAAACGTAAATGTGAAAAAAAAAGCCAAATTCGAAAGAACAAACGTCCTTCGGAGTAGTCAGTGTCAGCGAGAAAAGAATTTATTTCTAACGGGTGACAAGTTCCATAGCAGATCCTTTAATCATACCTGTAAGAGTGTAAAATGCTCTCTAATTTATTTAAAAACATTTTTTAAATTGGAATTCTAACTTGGCAAGTTAATAAATTGCATTCAAGAAGACGATAAGAAGACAATTAGAAATTAACTATAATAGCTTGTCACATGATTTTACTAACTATTAAAAATTTCTAATTGGATGAGTTACATTTTTGGAAGGTAATTTTCCTTAATTAAAACTTGCCAAGTTAGAAATCCGATTAAAAAAATGTTTTTAAATAAATTAGAGAGCATTATACATTCTTACAGCTATGATTAAAGGATCTGCTATGGAACTTGGCACCCATTAGATATCAATTATTTTATCGCCGACAGGACTACTATCGACTACTCTAAAGGTCATTTGTTCTATCGAACTTGGCCCTTTATTCACATTTATGTTTTGTTGGGATACTTATATTCATGGTGAAATTACTCGAGAAAAAACAACCATTCAAAAGAAATTATTCTATACCCAAGAGAGCTTGTAGGCTGGCACTGCACTGAGTCAACCTTTCTCCAGGATCGGACTGAGGGAAAAATACAGATGCAGGCAAACCATTAGAAGCTGGTTCAAATCGGAATCCGACAGATATCAAGAGTTCTTTCCAGCCGTTCACAGGACCCACTTTGTTTTCAATACTTTTTTGAGTTGTATACATAGCATTTTTATGTCCCCTGTGGATTCTTTGCAGTGATTTTTCAACCTATTAAAAAACTGACTTTAAGTAACATATAAATAAAGCAATAAAATAGGCATTTTAAAAGTTTGGTTTAAAGTTTTAAACTGCTATTCTATTGGAAAATGAAAAGGCTTTTTGTCAATATCTTTACTTATTGAATTGAATTTATTCAAACCAAATAATCAGATATTTCTGAAATTAAGCAATGTGTACATTTTATCACTATATTCTTTTGCATTTTGAATTACTGATTCTTAAAGCAATTCAGAATAAATAAAAATGGAGCAACAATTAAATGAGAAAACAATTGCATGCTGAAAGTAGAGTCAATTTCAAATGTTTAGATAATAATTAGAAAAATGATTTGAATACATCTTGAAAATTTGTTAATTTAACTTGTCTTTCACTGCATGGAACTCTTTATGTATCTGCATGTACATAACTAACATAACTAAGAATTTTATCTTGAATCTGTTTGCGGACGGGGGGGGGGGGGGGGGGGGGCAGCGGCTCAAAATAACACAAAGGGTCATAATAAAATTAATAAATTTTAAAACTCTATGGAAGTAATACGATTTGGTCATTTTGTTGATTAAATCTTGAAATTTTCATGCCTAAAAACTAATTTAGCTTTTAGTATGATTTTTTTAAACAAAAGTTCTACTGCTGACAATGAGTGATAGAGCTTAGTTCCTATCAGCATCCAAATTTTTGGTTTTATTGTAAGCCAGAAATGTTGAAAATAAGACTTACTATGTTCATAGAGTTATTATCTACTGATAAAATATGCTCTATAGGATAAGGTTTGTGCCATTTAAAAACTATTTAATCCATGGAAGTTTAACTCATTGGTCCTTTCAATTAAATTGGTCAACTTGTGCCATTGAGAAATTTATAAGAAATGATACATAGTGTCTCGAAATGATACATGGTAAGACATGTATACTTACTAAACATTCAAGTGCCTAAATGTAAGAGAGATTCAATGTAACATAGCATACATAAACTTGAATATATATATATGCTATACACTTTGTACAAAAGTAAAGATACATGCCATTTTTGAATGGGTTAGTACTGTTTAGTGGGTAGAAATAAGTCTATGCTTTCCTTTCTGCACATGCACAAGGCTTGCAAAATGAATTTAGGATGTCAAAACACAAACTTTTTTACAAAGCTGAAATTTTTCAACATTTATTGAAATTAAGCTACTGAAGATTCCTATTCCACATGCTATCAAAAAATAAAAAAGTGCTTTCAGCAACTGGATTTGTGCTCCATCGATATTTTTTACCTCTTCATTCAATTATTTTTCAGTGATTGCCAGTCAGTGAACCAGCAATAATTTTAAATGCTGATGAGTGTGAAGTGTACAATTGTACGCTTTAGAAATTTTCTATTTTAGAGTGAAAAAAAGAACATTATTATTCAATTAAAAATAAATTACCAAGTGCAGAACAACACGCAGAGCAGCAGTGCACTTGTCTGGCGTCTTCAAAAGATCCGAGAGAGCCTGTCCCATGAGTGCTACTTGATTGCTCAAGTGCACATCACTTCCTACCAAGACAAAACTCGCCCAGTTGGCTGGATGAGCAAAATGTTTTGTGGTCTGAATTGTCCTCATTGCCTCTGCTAGAGCTAAACTTACCTTGCTTCCCTGCAAATAAATTTCAAAAATTTAAAAAAAATACAAAATATACATCTGTTTGCTCTATACTGTGTTTGCTCGAACCCTATGCAATTTAACACCCTTTCCCATTCAAATAAGATTTAGAACAAAATTCAATCATCTCCTGCAGGGAAATACTGGTAAGGTACCAATTAAAAATTCATTTAAAAAAAAAATATTTATATTGATTTTACAAATCCTTTCGGTTGTTCAGGTAATTTTCGAATGTTCAGATAGCCTTTGCTTCAGTTCTCTTGACATTAAATATTTTTATCAAGTTTAATTGCAAACTCTTTTTTATGACAGAAGGTGGAATTTTAACTTCTTGTTTATCAATCAGCAAAACTGGGCTTTTGCTTCTGTAAAATATATATTTTATTGGTATAATTATCTTTATCTGAGGCTAGAAGGATTAAAAGAATTTGCAACATTAGAATGGCTTCACTAATGAAATTAATGTTCTCAAAAATAAGACCTTTGCTACACAAAAACCTGTAATATTTTAGCTCTGAACTGTTCATTAAATTAAGTTTCTCTTTACAGCAAATTATCACGTAAATATAGTAAATATTTCAGCATGCATGAAGAATGAAAGGAGATAAAAGTTTTTTTTTATACCTGTAAAAGAGAAGAATAAAATGTTCTTAATAGAATTTTCACAGCAGAATCTGGAACAGGCCACAAGGAAACTAAGACACACTGTGCTCCTGCAGCCAAAAGTGCACGTGTGAGTCCAACAACGCCATCAGAATGAGCACGGCCATGGTGATTTCTCGTGTGGCATGAGCTAATGACAACCAGACGGGCAGACAAGCGAAGATTTAAAATGTCGGCAGCAGTGAGCAGGAATTCAGACAGAGGTGGGAGATCTGTTGAAGATAACTCTGAAGTAGGTTCTTCGGAATAATCATTGTTTTCATGGCTGTTTTCTGACTGTGATCCATGAGAGAAATGACGAGATGATTCCATGAATTCACCTGGTGACAGAACAACAGCAGATAATTTCCAAGAAATATGTGTTGCAAAATGAATACATTCTGCTTGAGATAATTGATTTAAAATGTTTTCTTTAGTGGCATTTGCACCAATTACTGCTTTGGTGGACAATATCTCAGCTACTAGATTAGCCTCTTGTTCAGTCTGTGGAATGTCATTCCAACCCCAATGTTCTGAAACAATGGCTGGAATTTTTGGGTTCCCAACAACCAATGCAGTTGCTACATCTTTGCTATTATTTTGCCGAACTATTTTAGACCTCTGGCTGGCTTTTAAGGCACTTATAGAAGGAAGCACAGTTAAGCTGAACCTTTCACAGAGATATTCATCACAGCTGCTGTTCTTCAAAATAGAAAAAGGAACTAGGTAAAGATCACCATCAAGCACTAGCAATAATTCTTGAAGTTCAGGGTCTCTAGGTAGATGCTCTTCAACAGGTGCAATGAGTAGATCGTACAAGGCATGCAAAGGTGCTGGACCTTGCCACTGAGACCTGCGAGACCGAATACTGCCAGGTCTACTTGTGAGTCCACTTGCAATACTGCCTCCCAAACTACCTACACTAAAGAGACTGCTCAAACTGTAATTGCTGCTGTTGAACAGATGATTTCTATTAACCATTCTCAAAAATCCAGTTCTGTCATTCTCCTGAAAACAGAATATTTTGCTTTACATAAATAAAAAATATTTGCAGATACAAAACAAAACTACAATTCTGCTGTTTTCCCCTTCAAATATGTTCTAAGGTACAGAAGTGTGTAAATTTTCTTAACAATTTTGGATATCTTTTGCTGCAACCTGTTAATCTGTAATATGTTGATTTTGTACTGTGCTATGTTGAATAATAAGGAATTTTTAGATATTAACTGTATTTATAGATTAGGCATAAACTGTGCACCTTGTGTTCTCTATGTAATAAACCTGCAATATGTACTTTTTTAATTTAGTGACTTAGAAAATGGCTTATGTTTGCTGGTATAAAATTTTCATGCATGTGGATGGTCTGTTTAAAGCATGACGTATGTCAAAATTACAACAGGGTTGTGCCATAGGACAGCTTGTATTTTCTATGTCAAATGCCTTAAAAATTTTTATTTTAAAATTGTTTGCATAAAAGAAAATATGTAATTCAGAGGAATACAATGATGCAACTGAATGATCTCTTTTAATTGTAAATCAGACTTAAATTAAGACAGTGAGAAGCAAAGGGATGTAAGTGGACCAAAAAGTGATTCCGAGAAAACTATTCAAAATTTGGATCTCATGGGACCTTTGATGCCACTTTTTTTCCTAAATCATGTTTGGGGGGGGGGGGGGCACAAAACCTGTTAGGACTATCCTAACATCTCTTTCTGCAATATAGAATCATGCTTTGCCTATCGTTTGCAGCATTTATCTCCAAATTTTCAATTTTGTCACGTACACCCATTTGTTTCTAAGCGTCGCAATTGTCAAAATGTAAAATTAAGATATGAAAATTTCCCAAACTACAATATGCTCAACACCTTTTTTATCACTGCAGATACCCACATTATTTTGAATATATGTACACATAATACTCTAAATTGATTATTATCATTATCATTGTTATTATTATTATTTATTTATTTATTATTTTTTTTTTTGGTTATCAAAATTCTTATCAGTTTAAAATTAGTACTCAAAGTACCTGATTCAGTCGATCTCCAATCTCTTCCAACTGTTGGTTCCACAAATCCCCAGCCTCACTTTCTGTTTCACTTAGTGTTCCATTGTTTTGAGATGGTATGTCAACACCGAGAGCCTCTCGCACATGAGCAATATATTGTTCTAACAATGAACTAGCAGATGGAAGTGCAGCATTGGTTTCATCATTAGCCTCATTCTCCACATCACTGATGTTATTCTCATGAAACTTTACTATGCCTGAAAGGGGAGAAAATTCATCTGTAATTACATGCATTCATGCCCTAATTTACAACTTAATAAATGAAAATTAACTTAACAAATAAAAAACCTTAACAAATAATAAATAGGAAGAAATGGAGAGTGCAGGAGCACCATGGTATACCCAGATAAGTGCAAAGGGACATAAGCATCACCCAAAGAGTTTTCTGGAAATTGAAATATTTTAGGAGTTTTTTTTTACTATAGTATTATAAATATTCTAAACTAGAAAAAAGAAAGAAAAAACTTCCCACTTTTTTATGCATGAATTTGTTTCTTCATAAAAGGAAAAAAAAAAAATGGTTCCACCTAAACTGAGGGTATCTACCAATTTTCAAAAGTGAAATTTCATGACTTTTTTGTGAATTTTTTAGGGTTGTTCGGCAATATATGGTTGGATATTGGATATCCGGTATGCCTTGTATGATGCATACATACTGGATATTCGGCTGACATTTGAAACTTGTAAGTTCTATAGATATTTTTAAATATCCAACAGCTTCCAAATAGGTAGTCAGTTGGTAATTTACATGTATTTTCAAAACATGTAAATTAAATAAAATTTAAAAATCAAATTTCATTTGCTTGATAACCAGATATTTTGTGCAGGACTTTTTCATTATTTTCATGACTGATTTTCAAATTCGTGACTGTTGCAGGACTTTCGTTACCTGTAGACACCCTGAAACTATATACCGGGAATTGATAGCAAAGTTTTTCTTGTCTGAAAAATCAAACAGCAAAGGGTCACATATTTGGCTGGCCCTGTTTGTAGACGTGTGCATCTCTGAAGAAGATATCCCTTCTCCTATAATTTTTATAAATCGATTAAATTTAAAAATAATCCTTTAACAATTTTAAATAGAAAACTAATATGGCATATTCTTTAGTTTTTATCCAGTGGGGAGTCTGACCTAAAAACAATTGCTTCTTTCATGCCAATGATGATATGCAACTCCCAAAAGTAATTTCTGGGGGGTTAAAAACTGAAGTAGCACCAGGTTAAAATATTACAATATAATAAATTTACAACTTATACCCATAAAATACCTGTTTCATATAAAACCCCAGTTTTTTTTATTCAGTAGCATTGCAAAAGTATACTGGATCTTGGGATCACAAGGAGCACCTTTTTTAATGCAAAAAAGCGTTAATCACACAACTAGTTTCTTCACAGAAGAGTTTGGTAATAAATATTTAACCGTTTTCTAAATTATATTTGATTTTTAATTGTTTTTTAATTTTGAAATTTTTTACATAATATTTAAGTAAAACACAGATTATTCATTCAAAAGCAGGGTTCGTGATTTTTCTAATAAAAAAAAAAAAAAAAAAAAATCGGATTTCAAAAAAAATTTAAATTAAGATTTTTAAAATTTAAATAGGATATTTATTATGTTACATTCATAGAAACAATATGGCATATTAATCAATATGCAAAAACACACTTTAGGCTCTTTGCACAGCAATAAATATTTTTAATAATAATAATGATAAACAAATTTTAATACAAATGAATGACTCAACTGAAACTTAACCCTACCAGCAATAATAGTACACACTAAGTACAGAGAAAATAAACAAGTTTTATCTGAATTATTTTGCTGTTGAAAGCTGAAAAAAAAGCAACTATTGTGTGTACTCAATTTTTACATTGAATGTACTTTAATCATTTTTCTATTTTATAAATGAAAACTCCTGAAATATTTTTACCCATTTAGTAAAATTATATGCTCACACCATTACTAAAAACTGAAAGTTTTTGTTTTAATCAAATATCTTTATTGAAAACTTCTATGATTAAAAAATATTTTAGAAGGAAAAAACTTAAGCTATTAGGAGACATGGATGAACCTTTAAGGATACATACTCTAAATTCTAACAATTGTTGGTTTAAACACTATCATTCTGAATTATTTATTGTGTGGCATTTATTAAATTGATCTAAAATACTATTTTTAAGATAAAAAACACAGCATGGTTCATGATTATTATGTATTCTAAATTGAATGAATTATGCTTTGCTGTTAAAATGCTTGAAGAATGAGAGTAATATTGTAAAATTTAAAAAATAGTAATTAGTTCTAAGCTTATGAAATATGTTATGCACACAAACAGATGGACCTAGGAAGTTTCGTTTAAATCTGTGATTGTAACTGCGACATATTTCATTTTTACAACACTTTCTAGCATTGCAAAATTAATGATCTTTTTGAAAAAAAAGTATCACTTGATTTAAATCAGCAAACCCTTTTCAAAAGTGATGCGTAGCATTTTGAAATGTAAAAAGAGCACAGCAATGGTTTGATACAACATTCAAGTAGAAATCGAGATTAAAGGCTTCAGGAAAAAAAAAAACTTGGATTTCCCACCACAAACCCAGGTAGGCAATGACTGCTTAATCTAGATCCATTAGGCTTCATAACTAGAGTACAGAGACTGAAGTGTGGGGTCTTAGCATGAGCCATATCACACCACAAAAAGGCTCCCAACCTCTTTATATCTTAGAAGATTTGTCAATGAGTTGGTTCACACTCCATTTCCCAAAATAAAACAAGGAATAACAACAGGATGGTTGCAGGATCGCAAAGACAACACTCGCAAACTTATCTCTGATTTTCATGAAATACTTTAAAAGTTTCCCTGATGTTGCAGAAATTTACCAACAAGACAGATAAGATCTACAGGTAAATTCTGAGCTGTTATGTAATTTAAAATATTAAGAATTGAAAGTAATACATAAAATATTTCAAAATAAAAATTGTTGTTAATAAATATGGTGTAGTTTTTATACCTTTATTAGGCACAACAAGCCATGTATAAAGATAACCAGCTGCAATACTGTAGTATAGAACAGTTGCTTTTTGACGGCTGACTATATCATATATTTGTTCTACATTAGCAGGATTGAAATTCAAAATGCTCTGAGCTGAACTTGTTTGACGTTCTAGCAGCAGATCCACAAAAGCTCGTGTACGGCCCCTTTCTGCAACAACTAAGGCTTCCTGATACCTTCCGAGGCCAACCAAAACACGCTGCAAAATATTTAAAAACAAATTACTCATGTCATTTTTTTAAAGCTTTCAAAATGTTTGAAAAAGTATTGTTGAAATTAAATCCAATGTTTGCATAACTAAACTACAATTACATATTAAGAACAGCACCATATAAATTACGGATAAAGCACAAAATGAATTATAATGAAACAAAAGTAGCAATGTAAATATTTTTAAGGAAAACATACTAATATCCATGCATAATTTATGATTAAATTAGGCTACACAATTTTTTGCTTACAAATCAAAACGTGAATACAATTCACATGATTATTACATCCCTTAGAAGACTATGTAATTAATGTTGAGTTTTTAATTGAGGGGGGGGGGGAATATATATATAGTGTAATTTAAATAAACCATGGCCAGATTGTGGTGTTGCATAAATTTATGGCTTAAAGCAGGGCTCCCACCGCCTTAACACAATTTGTAGCAGCTTTTGGAGCAGGTAAAATGTCCTTTTCGTATCAGTTTGGAGCAGAAGAATTTAACTTTTGTATCAATTTGGAGCAAAAGAAATCGACTTTTGTATCAGTTTAGGAGCCGAAAATATCAAATTTGTATCACTTTTGGAGGGTTTTTTTTCTTTATTTTTTAAATATTAAATGGATGTTTTAAAGCAATGTCATTTTTATACATCAAGGGTAAGAGCAGTTTCAAGTCTTCAAAATGATAGGAAATGTAAATGTCAGTCATCCTTCAAAAACTGAATTAGATTATTTCAAAAACTGGATTATTTTTATATTTCAAGAAATTATTCATAAGCTATTCAAAAAGTAAGACTAATTAAACCTATAACCCTTATAAAGGTGTTTTTCAATACTTTTCTCAAGAAACAGATTATTTAAATAAATGTTCTGTTGTTTTTCTTTTTTTCTTCTTCCAATGATTAAGAATAGCTAGAAGAAAGCTTAAAATTTTCTTCTTTTCAAAAATCATTACATTCTCTCTTTTTTGTTTAATAGCTAAAACACTATTCTTACAAGAAAATAAGCAAAAACTAACTAATATGAAAGGTTAAACTATTTAAAACTATTTATCATTGATTAAAATTTGTTTTTTAAATGGTACTTATTTAGGTATAACCATTGTGATTATAGTAACAGTAAAATTTTGAATCAATTAAATATAATTTCATATTTTATCAAAAAATATATTTGAACTCGATCTTATTTTTCTACCTGCAGTAATATTTATTATTTTTCTAATTAAGAAATATTTAAATTTCAATTCTAAATGCTCACTTAGATGTTTTGGAAGTAATTAATGGCACCAAAAGTAAATTGCTGGGTTTCATAATTTTGCAGCAAGAAAATTCAAGAACCAAATTATATTTTTCAGTTCTATAATAGAAAGGCAAAATGTATTTCTTATTATAGGTTGATAATTTATTGTCTAATGATTTTTTTTTAACAATTTATCTTTACATCTTTCAAAAATTGTGTAATAGTTACAATTAAATTTTAAGAGTCCTAGGGTTACAGCAATTGGATGCTGAAAGAAACTAAATTGAATTAAAAGAAAGAGGAAATGCATAATTTCATAACTTTCAAATCTAGTTAAAAAATTGAAACTTTAAGCAAGAGTACTTTTATGAGGTCGTTCACCCACAACAAAATTTCTATTTCTTCTAATAACATTGCTTAACATATTTGCTAAAGATCATCAATTCATTAAGATATACATGCTGTTTTTAAATTTTCTAACTTAACTATTTTTTTTACTTTTTTGTTCTTTATATTTGTCTTTTTAAATTGCTTGTGGTTATATGATATAGATTATAGAGCTTAAAAAGTAATGATAAAAGAAGAAAAGCTACAATTCAATGTTTAATTTTACAGCGTTTGAAAGTCTATCTCTAAACACTTTCGGGAACAAATATATATTTTCAAACAATGTTTTTATTTAAAATAAAAATACAGTTTATTTATTTACTTTGTAAAGAAACATTATAAATAGTTGAAACGAAAAAAAATCCATTTTTGTAGCGGATGCAAAAAGATTGTAGAACGTATGCACTCCTTTGCTTGCACGTGGAAAGTAGGCTTAAGGAATTTTTACGAATTGTTATAATGGAGCAATAATCTTTTTAACATCTGTTCTGTTATTGATTTTTCACATTGATTAGTTTTTCCTAAACACTAAAATAGAAAACACAAAGCGCACTGAGGAAAAACGCCAAGTTTATTTTTTCCACGTTCTATGAAATTTAAAACTTTTTTTATCTATTTCAATAAAAATTTACTAAATTAAATGTTCAACATAAATAGTGATAAGAGGAATTATTTTTCTCTCTATAATACTACAAAATATGAGAAATCGTCTCACTGTTTCTTATACAAGTGTGGGATACATCACTCATTCTGCTCTATTTTCTCATCCACACTTGATGTTCTTAAGAGGGGGTAGAGCTAATATTCATTAATAAACTGCTTCAAAGGTAAAAAATAAGTTGACTCAAAGGAAAATTTAACAAATGATGCCGATTTTAAGGTGAAAAAAGTATAATATCTAAAAAAAATTTCGATTTTTTTCCCCGAAAATCGCGATTTGGCGCACATTTTCCAAAAAAAAAAAAAAACGCATTTTGTAGCAGCATGTAGTGGAAAAATCGTTTTGGAGCAGTTTTGCGCAATTGGCGCAGCCGTGGGAGCCCTGCTTAAAGGCTTATTGCAATTCTTGTTAGTTGGTCAGAAAAAATATTAAGTCAGGGCAAAATATTTGAATAGGCAAAAATATTTTCTTAAAAAAATTAAATATTGGAAATTCAAAGATGAAGGAAGAAATTGGTCTATTTGAGATGTGGAATAGAAATTATGCTTTGGCATCTTCCACAGCTCTTGATTCTAACAAAAAATATTCCTAATATATTCAAAATTCAAATCAAGTTCATTTAATGAAAATATAATGGCTTCATTGCTTAAAAAGATGCAATTTATTTTGAACAATTAAGTTCAATAGGAAAAATTTTTTCTTAGATATTATACTGGGACAGCTATGATAGCGATTTGCAGAATTTTGGTCTTTCAGTGATTTCCGGCTTTCAAAACTCCAAGTAAACTTTGTTTTATAAAGTAATAGTACAGACATGTGGGTGCTTTTGATACCATTTTTGTTATGCATACATTCTAACACAGCTTGTTTCAATAGATTGAACTTTCTAACTGGTGTGAACTCAACATCTATTCTATAAATACATCTATAAACAGTCCTTAGTTATGGACTTAGTTGGAATGTTTGAGATACAAACATTCCAAATATTGATATCCCATACAGATAGGAAATGTAGAGAAATATTAAATTTCCTACCTTTTAAACATAGTGTTTGTTTCTCTAAAGAAAATATACACCTTTAATAAAAGGAATTATATAAAAAGCTAATTCAATAAATTACACATTTCTGAAATATTACTGATTGAGGCAATTATTGAAATTTTCAGAGATTTGGGCATAAGAAACATTCTATAGTAGTGAACACAAGCATACTCACACAAATATGATAAATGTATATAAAATTTTCAAACATCCAACTACTTATAAATTTCATTTTCGTTGGTTGTAAACTTAGGCTGACCAAAACTTATAATTTTACTTAGGACATACAACATCTGCTGTAATTATTGCATTAAAAATAGCTCTTAAGCATGTCAAGTTGCCTTTAAATGGTGCCAAAAAAGAAATAACTTTGTTCTCTTGATTTAAAAAGCATGTTTTTTTTTTTAAGCGAGCACTTAAAGCTGCTATGTCTGAAATCACTGTTGAGTCAGAAATGGCTGTAGTTACAATAACAATCTGGGCCGCTACAAAGATTCTAGAAACCTACATGTTTTTAAAGGTGTCCTCCAATCCTTGGCCTATCTCTGTAATGCCTGCATTTCTCGCAACGGTGACATGTTTGAACATATTTTATAACATTACGAAATATTATCACTTGCCACAGCACATGAAATATTCTTAGACAATAAATATCTCTCTGACTTGAGTTCTTTCATATCTTTTATATCCAGTACCATATTCTCATGGGTTGCTACATAATTTGAAATCCTTTTGACAAACCTTATCTCTACTTGAAATTTGCTCCAATATTTATGGGACACCCTGTATTATTATGCACATGTGTGCAAGACAAATTATTAAATGCAACATTTTATACTTACATTTATTTCTGAGAGCATGAAAAGAGACAAATATAAGAGTAACAAGAATTTAAAATGTAAGGAAATTTTAAAGGAAAGAAAAAAGTTGGACACACATACCTGTAAAGCTTGATAAGAAGCAGTCTGCAGGTCAAAGAGAGACAATTTGTAATCACTTGTACCCCTGGCTTCTCTTCTGATACTCTCAAACAAATCGGTAGCACGATATAGCTGCTGCTGTGCTCCTTCCAAATCATCGTTACCCCAGAGAGCCAGCCCCAGTCGGTGACGAATTCTTGCTTCATCTTCCCGTCTTCCAAGTTGCTCAGCAATGAGAAGACCTTGTTGCAAATAAGCAACAGCCTGGGGAGTATTGCCAATGGCATGATGTACTCTCCCTGAAAAACAAAACTCAGAATTATAACAGGAAAAATTCTCTTTGCAATTGCATATAATCCTATAATATATCTTATTTATTAAAATCCAAGAGTAAAAAAAGGTATGTATGTATCTATGTCGCGCTATCTCCCCACTAACGGCTGGGAGTTAAGAATCAAGTGAGATATCAAAAAAATTTGAAAATTTCCGAGGAAGGCATTTTGCTCATTTTCATCACTGTGGGACTTTAATTAGCGGAGATATTAATTTAAAATGCAATAGCTTTCAAAGCGCCATTTTATTTCATCTGTATTATTGCCCTTTCAACAATACAGTTGCTGTTTAAACAAATCAATACAGCTCCCTTTCAACAAATCAAATTCTAATCAATGTTTCTAGGATCTTGAGGCATTACTGTATTTGCTCTCCATTAAACTAATGTGCACGAAGCGCAGATATTTTTCGACTAAATTTGCTATTGTCTTTCAAATGATTGTGCCTGCATTTTATGCATTACTGTGCATAGATACTTATGTTTGCAGTCTCATTTGTTTTCAGGTTTAATGTTAGATTTTTAATTGTCCTAGAGTTATTTTTTGGGATTGATGTCGTGATTGTAATGAGGATTTTTTATGTAATCTACAATTTCTGATAAATTTGAAGCACAGAAATTTTCGAGTCAAGCTTTCTGCTATGGAATGAGCATTGTTGAAGATAGCCCGTGCAACACAGCTAGTTTAATATTGCATAGCGTTACACACATTTCAACAGCTATTCCTTTTTTTTTGGTGGAATGGGAACAAAGTGGGTTTTTAAAAAAGAAAGAGCTGGCTGGTTTAGGAATTAGAATTATAATGGCTATAAAACAAAAGCTACATATTATATTTATTAGTTATTGAGCTAATAAATTTAAATTATTGAACAGATTATCTATTTTAGTCTTCTGAATGCACCACGGGCATTTGTGGAAGTGTTCTGTAAAAGTTGACCAGGAGCAAAGATTTGTGTGGTGATCATTTATTTTCTACAGAGAAGGTCAAGAAAATGTTCCCTTTCTTTGTTATACTTCCTTTCATTTCATTCTTGCAGGCTCTAACAGCCATACGTAAGTAAATTCATTTGGCCTGCACTGAATATAAGTGATTTTTTGTGATAGTGAAGAATGTTTAGGAAAATTATTAATAAACCTTGTATTATTGCCAGTTAATAGATCTGTAATACTTCAAATGATTAATTAAGTTACACCTAGTATAGCACTTTGTTTTGGTTATTAGTGATTTGATTTATGTGTGCATTTCTTATGATCTGTGGTACTTTGTTTAATAACTTCAAAAACCATTTTTATAGTGTTCATTCTGTAAATTGTTCACATTTTAAAATGAAGGTTCTATTAAATTTCACTTCAAGTGTTCTTATTATATGCATATCTGGGTATGCAGTTGAACTATCATGTTAAAGAAAGAAAATAATTAGGTTTGTTTGTTTTTTCTTTATTAATTTTTTGTGTTTGGCTAATGCTAAATTCTTTGACCATATTTCTTTGAAGCAACTGTAAGTATGTTTAGGAAAAGTTTTTTATGAATGCGTGTCTTAGCAACAATACAGCTATGTTTCTAGTTTTATGTTCGTTCAATAACTGGAGCCTTTCACCGGTCTCTGTGACTTTGTTTTCATTTATTGTGGGTTTAACTATACGATAAAGGTCATTTTCGTGAAGTCTCGAGGGGTGACTATATATATATACATATATATATATACATATATATATATATATATATACACACACCCACAAATATGGATCTAAACCAACATTATTTAGCAAACAAATAAGCACTAAAACCATATAAAGCAGGAAAACATTCTAACCTAGACTGCTATATGCAAGTGTCTTGGCAACTTTATCATTTATTTGGGCAGCTATGCTCAAGTGCTGTTCTTGAAATATGATGGCTTGTTCGAAATTGCCAAGAGATTCATGAGCAACGCCAAGATTTCCATAGGCACGCCCTTGGGCAGCCATGTTGTTCATTTCCACAGCAATATCCAAATCCATCTGGTGGTATTTCAGTGCTCGTTGGTGATCTGCCATTTGCTGGTATACAGTACCGAGTCCACATGCAGCATCAGCTTCAGCATTTCTGTCCAACATTTCTCGTGCTAAGTTCAGTTGATGTTCAAGACAGGCTATGGCTTGCTCAAAGTTGCCCAACTGACTATGAATGCCTCCCAGTTCTCCATAAGCAGCAGCTTTGGCACTGGTGTTACCCAACTCATGGGATACAACAAGTCGCTTCTCAAAGCAAACCTGAAGCAAAATTTTAAATTTAATACAATGAAAAGATTTGACATATAACCCAAAATTAACTTTGCTGCATGAAATCAATAATAGATTTAAACACTAAATTATGTGCTGCATTTGAAATCATAAATTACCTTATCATGAATACCTTTATACATTATTAGAAGTACATAATGCTGACCTTAATATTGGAAAACTTTTTTCTCCATAATTCTGACTTAATGTCAATTCATCAATCAACTTTTTTAAAAATAAATACAGTAATTTTAGAAAATTAATAGCATTCCCACATATTTAATAACATTTTACAAAACTAGTTAAAAGTTTATATATAAAAAAGAGGACCCTGCCAAAATACCTGAATTACTCTTGTTTATTTATCATTTGGGCAATTTCGATACTGATTGATCTGCCCACGGTTGAGTGACAGGCTCAAATAATGGAATTAAAGTTTGTTATGCTATAAATATTTAACAAATATGAATTACAAAAATTTTTAAATCACATTAAAGGACTAACAATGATTTAAGTATAGTCTTGCTTAGATGTTAAAGATGGTTTCTTTTAGCAATTAATTGAAATTTCATCAAAAACAAATGTACCATCAGTTGAAGTGGGAAGATGGAACATCAGGTGAAGATGGAACAGGAAAACATCTGATGGAAAAGAGAACGGGGAGGGGAATGAATTAAGAAGTGTAATTAAAAAGCCCTTTAAAGCGGCATTTGTAACAAGCCACTGAAATCAACAACTTTAAAACATGGTGAAGGACCCATTGAAATCCTGCTAATGAAGTATAATGTTATTAAGATTTTTACTCAAAGATTAGTCAGCATACCAAAGCTTGTTGAAGGTTTCCAATGCAGCGATGGGAATTTCCAAGTCCTCTGTAAGCTCTCTCTTGGTCTCGAGGCGACTGGCTTTTTAAAGCAATGGCTAGATATTGTTCATGGCACTTCACAGCTTCTTCAAAATCACCAAGAGCATCATAACAATCTCCCAGATTTTCATAGGCTCTGCCTTTATCAATAAGTGCACTGGCATTTCCCAGCTAGATAGAAAATTAAAAAATATACAACATATATAATTATGCTTTACAAAGCAAAGTTTATATGAGGAAAAAAACTTAACATGAAATTATTTCTTAAGAATATTTGTTTTATTTGCTATGAATAAATAATTTCAAAAATTTTGCTAAGGTAGCTTAAAGTTTTTGGTTTAAATCTGCTGTTCTAGGATGTTATCCAGGTTAATGTGGAGCTCTTCTATATTCAAATGACCTTCACAGCTTTGGGTACAGACCTTTGTAGTTTATTACTGCCTTAAGAAAATGTCTGGTTAAATTTGAAAATGTCTGGAAAACATCTGGTTTTACCAGACATTTTCAAATATTTACCTTTTTTT
Organism: Octonoba sinensis; assembly: GCA_038502835.1. NCBI lineage: Eukaryota > Metazoa > Arthropoda > Arachnida > Araneae > Uloboridae > Octonoba > Octonoba sinensis. Next base: position 102,164,754 of record CM076599.1, on the reverse strand, counting down.
TAAATTACAAAGCACATAAATTGTGAATGAAAATGTTAGATGGCTTAAAAAATTAATAGTAATCTAATTAATTTTGAATTCCAATGCAAGATGGTTTGCAGTTTTTCCCAACAATAAATAAGTTATGCTTTTAAATTTTTAAGATCCAATTTTTTCATTTCTAGCTTCTTATGTTCATTTTTAATGTTGACAAAACGACAAACTTTTACATACCTATGACAAACAAAATCATGTCTATTAGACTAAAAAGTTAAGTTTTTCATCAGAGCTTACCTGTTCCAAAAGGGCAAGTTGTTGCTCAAAGTAGCCAATTGCATCTTCAAAATGACCCATGTTTAATCTTGAAATACCCAAATTCCCTAAAGCTTGAGTCTCTAAGGCACAATCACGTAATTCTTTGGCACGTTCCAATTGTTCTTCATAGCACTTCATTGCATTAGTATAATTTCCCAGGGATATATGTACAGCACCCAAATGTCCATGGGCTTTACATTCGCCACGAACATCACCAAGTTCTTGTCGCAGGGTTAGTTCCTATAAAAAACAAGATCCAACATTGTCAAATCAGTAAAAAATCATCCTTCATGATAATTATTTCAAAATGCACAGTTCAAGCTAAGACGGGGCATGTTACCCTACTTGCCTTTTACTCATGAAAACACAACTTTTTCCTTTACCATAAAGGTACTATTAGACTAACCTCAACCACAACAAAACCTTTGATTGGTTCTACCTAACTTGTAAACCATGCCCTCGTACTTGCCGATTGGGGTTTCATTGTGTCATCAAACGTGACATTTACTTAGACAACAATAATTTGTTGATTGCATTATTAAAGAAAAACTTCATTGCTGTTAGTTTGATAACCATAGCAACGGTCTATTACGAGAGAGACATTTTGTCTCCATCTGAGACAAAATGTCTGTCATAATAGTTATTAAACAGCAATGATGTATGCCTTTGATAACACAATCAACGAATCACTGTTGACTTGGGGAAAGTCCCTTTTAATGATGCAGTAAAAAATGCCAGTCAGTCAACTTGATGGCATAGCTATGAAATTGTGTATAACCAATGACATGCTCCAAAAATTTTGTCATCATATGTCTTTGTTGCGTTTCGTATGAAAGCACCTCAAAAGTTAAATCTAAAAGTAGGGTGAAAAGCTGTAGCTGGTCACCCATCACCAGGAAGAATAAAAATTATTTCTCTTCCTTCCTTCTCCAGAGCATTTGTTTAAGAAGAAATTAAATCTGTTATTTAGAACAATGCAGGACTTTATTTATTATCATTTTAAAGCATGCATTCAAATAAAAGAATAATTCCGTTCTTCAAAATGGCTAAAAATGTGAAATATCTACTTCAATAAAACATGCAAGTCTGAGGCAGCCCAATCGGTTAGGCACTGAGGATCTGACCCTCGTAGTCAAAGACCTCCAAGTTCCCATTACAAATTAACAACTATATGAGTACTGGAACAGGGGTTGTTTGCCCAATGATCTACATCAAAAAGTCGAAATGTTGATAGATGGAGCTTCCATCATGTGTTGTCTAAGATTAAGTGAGCTTTCCCCCATAGGGGAGAGCTGGGAGGAGTGGGACACATTTCACTTTTTTTCTTTTATTTGTTCTACAAGTTTAGACTTATAAAGAGTGCAGCTTATAAAAATCTAATAGTAGTTCATCAAGCTATTCAAAAAAAGTAAAAAGACAGCAGAATAATAACTTACTTTTATGTACCCATTTAAACATTGTAATATTTTTGTCCCAACACCTCCCTCTTGTGAGGGAGGTATGGTGACACACATGAGGGAGGAATGACAGGATTTCATAAAAATTAAAATTAAAATTAACAAATATTGTATTTTAATAAGTCAAAACTGAAATAAAATAAGATTGGGTTTGGCTGGAACCACCATGTTGCCCCTACTTGTGGTTTAGGCAATTTCATTATGATCTCATTTTTCTCTACTACAATGAAGTGATTTTCCTGTGGAAAATGAAATTTCCACCTTCCTTTTCATCTTTTCTCATGAACTGATAATGATAAGGCTCTATATTGTTATCTATATCCTCAACTCTGCGAATATATTAAATGGTCTTCTTCGTCAAACACTTAACATGCATAAAGCCCTCTTTGGATCTTCTTCTTTGGATTAATTTCTTGTGCAAATTCACTATCTTCACAAATAGGATGTAAATCAAAAGCTTTTTCATCAGAATCGTGAAAAGAAAACATCAATTTGATGTTCCATCTGTTTTATGTTTTCCATCAATTGATGCATCATCAGATAATTCATTCACTTTTCTTTCTTTTTTTCTTCCTAACTTCAGTGCTGTTTTTTTTATTAGCTGTTAATAATTAAAACCTTGAGTTGTTAGCATATTTTGCTGTTTAAAAAAATGAAAAATAAGAAAATAAAAAGGAACAAGATCAATCAGGGCAGGATAAGACAGGACCTATTCCTCTCGAAATGTTGCCATTTCATTCCTCTCATTGTCGATCATTCTTTTAAAAAAAGCCTATCACATAAAACCTGATGAATTTAAGCTGAATTTGACTGTTAGTTTAAAAACACTATATCTTTGAGTTTATTATCCACTTATAATATTTTTATTTAGTAGCAATGCGTGACTGAAAAAAAAATCTTTGAAAAATTAAAAAATAATCCCATTCCTCTTAGCAGTCCCCTACATATAATTTATTTAAATATTGAAAATAAAAGATTTAAGTCCTTCATTTATTTGTACTTGTGGTATAAACACATTATTTTGTAAATACAGATTTGATTATTTATTGAAAGTTGAAATTTTAATAGAATTTATTATTCTTTTCTTATTTTTGATATGATAATGTTGGTAATTCTGTTAAACATTCATTCATATCCATAGCCTAATTAACACTTTCAGGTTACAGGACTTTTCAAAACCTTAATTTTCTTTTCTTCTAACCAAAATTACTCTCTTCCATTTATATATCTTGGAAGAAAGCTTTTCCCATCTGAATTTTAAGACCCTGATACACATAAAAAGTAATAAAAAAATATTATGAGTCAATTGTTGTATTTCTTTCTATTTTAATTAATTCAATACCTGGGTATGATAACCCAATGCTTTGTCAAAACATTGCATTTGTCTATGGCAAAGTCCAAGGGCACCATAAGCAACAGCTTCCAATGCTCTGTCCCCACTTTGCTTTGCGAGTATCAACTGCTTTTGGTACACTTTAACAGCTTGGCTTGGATCTTTCATTTTCATTAACACATCACCCAGATTTCCAAGGGCTCGAAACTTTCCCTAAAAGAATAACAATATTTTTTTAAAACAAAGAATGCAATTCTATTAACTAGTTTCACATTAAATATGTTTAATGCAAAAGTGATATAAAATTAACTGAGTGAAATCAGATTTCAAAGGTAAAAGACATAAAATCTCACTTTCTCACAACTAAATTTAGAATCATATATATTATTTCTCAAGGCCTTTTTTTTTTGTCGATATATTAAGGAAGCTTTAAGACATAACTTCCTTAATACTTCATCGAATTTCATGAATGATCCATCATTTTAAATCTTTCCTTAACCATTACACCCGAAAAATATACAATATACAATTATACAGAAAGCTTTTCTTAAATTTGAAGTTTAAAATCATTTAAGAAGAGGTCCTTTAATGGATGCCAAGTTTGTGTTATGTTTGCTGGTTAGAGGCCGAGTGGTTAGGAGCGCAAGGCTGGTATACACAACACCCATGGTTCGAGTCCTGTATTTCGCTTACGTTTTCTCCAATTAATTGTTTTGCAGGATCATTGATTTTTGATAAACTAAATTTAAGAAGGGCTCTTTTATATTTTATTTAGTGTTTTTATTTTCATGCAGTAAATAAAAAAATAGTAGAAAGTATACTATTAAAATTATTTATTAAATTAAATATTCATTGCATAAAATAACTTCTTGGAATGAGTTCATCAAACATACTCTATTATTATATTATTATTAATTTATTAGCTGCTAAATTTAAATCATTTTATGTGAAAACAAGATATTCTTTCACAATGCATTTATATTATGAGTGGGTAGAGCCTTACCAACCAACAGTAACTATATTTTTAGTACTGTATTTTAATGCAATGAATACTATTAATAAAAATAATTATCATTATTATTGTGATTATTTTATTATTTTGAATACCTAAATAATAGTGGGAAAAAATTGTCACAGCTATTTGTACTGATGTGTTCAATTACATATCTTCTTTTGTACCAACACCCTTTTGATTTTTTCTATTTTTCATAACGTCCTTTCTCCCAAATTATTGCGGAATTCTCCACGGGTCAACTAGTAAGATAATAATTATACAAAATCATAGTCATTAAGTTTCAAAACTTGAGAAAATATTGTATCTTTTGATGTCATTGATTAGAAGGATTTTCCCAGGCTTTTGAACAATGGTATGCTAAGTTAAAAAAAGTGATAATTGAGACAATATGTGTGGGAAATGATTGAAGGAGGGATATTTCTCCAAACAAGTTGGGTTGTATTTAATTCAGGAATGTTTAAAAACATTATTCTAGATTTGGAAAAAAGAAAGACAAATTAGAGATAAAGAGAATAATACACTTTAGACCAGAATAAACTCGAGGATCATGGAAATAGAAGTCGGTTTTTTATCTTTACCCATTCATTTGAAACCGTGTTTTTCAAGTGAATGTGAAAGAGTTTGTAAAATTATATTTGCTTTAGCTCAAAATTCAGTTATTATTCCTGTTAATAGTAAATATAGATGCTTCCAGACAAAAACAGAGTGCCAGTTTCAAATGCAAAGTCATTCAATTTGCAAAAGAAATTGAAAGTTGTGTTGCATCAAGTTTTGATTTAGGTACATGTAGGAATCAATTATTTAAGCTTATCGTTTCCTTGGTTTTAGACCTTTAATTTTTATACCTGCCAAATAAAGCGCACCATGTGAACTTCAATCTTATTTTTTATACCAAAACTGTGAATTATATGGCAGACAATATAGTACATTAACTTATTTCTGTATTTTGTCAAAAAAAAAAAAACGTTATTGCATGATTATGGATTATAGAAAATAGTGTACGCTACCTGAAGATGTTTCATCATTTGTGCAACAGCTAGGAAGTAACGCTGACATTCCAGAGCAGCTTGAAAATTTCCCAGAGCAAGGTGAGATAATCCAAGATTGCAGTATGCCCTTCCCATGCTGAGTCGATCTTGCAAATCTTTTGCCAACTCTAAGTCTTGTTCGTAGTAATGAATTGCTTCCTATAATTTTCAAACAATAAAAATTTATTCATTAATAAAATAAATAAATAAAGCTTTATCAGTTTTTAATTCTTGCAATTTGTAAATATTTTATTATTACTTTAGAAAAAAATACTTATGACAAAAAAAAAAAAAAAGAAAATAAGTGACCACCAATAAACCAGTCACAAGGTGACAAAGTTGAAAAAATAAGTGACATAATACACATTCTCAAATGATTGTCATTGCAACAATCCTAGAATTGAATTACTATCAGGGTTTATTGATTTAAATCAACTGCTTTTCTTTAAATAAAATTGATTTAAATTACTTTTCAAAAAATCATCAATTAAAATCACTTTACAAAGCATTTTAGGTTTGCTCTAAATTTATTGAAGTAAAGCTACTTTTGCTATCTATATGAGAAATATTGAGTGAAATAACATTTGCCAGGACAATGACAATTTTCTTGATGATAGTTTTTACAATTATTTTAAATATGACAAATTAATGCTAGTCTTTCAAATAGTTATTCATTGTCTAAAATACCTTTTTTTAAATGTATATCTGATAAGATTTAATTTTTAAAAAAAATCTCATTTATTTACACTGGATCTTGAAAAAGGGTAGATAGTTCTGGTAACAAGCCGGGACAATAACTTTAGAACAATTAACATTTTAAAAAATATATAATCATTAAGAATTTTTGCATTTTATACCACATTTATAGGTTGGTCTGAAGTACGGCAAAGTATAAGAATTGTTTCTAACTATTATTACTTTTTCCTTTTAACTGAAACAAGGCAAAAACATGTGTTTTGCAAGGATGACCCACATATTTATCACCAATGAAAGGTACATGTAACCGATAAATATATGGTGGCGAAGATTCAAAAAACCACCTCCAAATGAAATGTAGGCCTTTTAACTTGTGATATTGTATATCACATATTTCATTCATTTTTTAATGAGGGGAATTTATTATTTCTGTTTTCAAGAAATTTGGGATAGCAGTTATTTATTTTGTGAAAATATTAAGTTTGGGTTTTTATTTATTTTACAGGGGATTTAATTGTAAAATATCGGTTGGTTTTATTGTTTTTTAAATGGGGGTATTTTAATTTTAAACGGGTGTAAGCGCGTTCATTACTATGCATCGAGCTTTTCCGTATTCTTCCCGCTCGTTTATATGCGTTGGCGTCCATTTTTTTCCTTTCCTTGAGAGAGCGAAGAAGCGTGACGTCATGATGTTGTTTCATTGTGCTCTGTTCTGATTGGCTGCTTGGATTCACGGCGGATGGATATCGCGTTTTCAATACACCAAAGGTGGAACTTGTGCACGTGTGAAGAGAAATTTTCGAAGGCAGTGGTGCTGTAGTGTCGATTGGAGGTGCACGCATCTTTTGGCGGTAGAGGCCCACGACGACCGTTCTAAATAGGAGATGGATAACTTCGCAGCATGGCCGGATCTCAATCCGGATACATCCTTAGGCAAGGAGTAATGGTCTAAGAAACAACATCAACAGACCGTGTGGTCTATCCAAGATGTCCATGAAGAATTCCGTATTTTTAGAGTAAAGGGTTTTTTTGAGGATCCAAGGGAGTTTTTATCGAGGAGTTAAGTGAACACGTGCTGCCTGAAATGTTCACGAGAGACATCTCCACCATCCTGCCGTTAGCCTGATCTGTCTTAAGTCCAGCAGCATTGTTTTTAATATCCACCGTCATGCATGAGCGTTCCACTGAGGCCATGGTGCAAGGTTTGGAGTTTTTTTTTTTTTTGAGTTATATGTTAGCCAACCTGTCTCCGGACATCTTCAATTTAATTTTAAGACGAGTGTTTTTTTTTAGTTCATTGATGTCTCAGGATTAAATTTTTGCAGTTGTAACTACACTCTTTTCACATGATGTGATTAAAGTTTTTTGTACGGAGATCTCCACAAAATTTCGTAAGAATGCCTGGCCAATAAAAATTTCTTTGTATTTTCCTAAATGAGGTGTGGATATCGATTGTTTAAATGATTAAGCTGTGATGGGGTAAGTTCTTTTTCTTTTATTTTGTTCAAGGTTTCACAGTGCATCCAGACGGATGAAACGTCCTGGAGTTTTTGCGGAAGCACATGCCACTATACGATTCGCGACAATATTTTTGGTTCAAATTATAATGGGGGGAAAATAGATCATGGTACAAAAATTGAAAGGGGATTACTAAAAATTTAGCCATACTTGGCCTTTCCACCAAATAATGGTGAAGCACCACAACAAATTGGTGAAGTTTTTTTGACTTGTGTTTGGATGCATGTGTGGAATTTTTAAATTTTTGTGAGATTAATGTGTGCAACACTTGAAATGATTTAGTTGTAGTATTTTTTTGTTTGCATTTTTATGTTATGTTTCAGATTACAATAACAATCCTATGTGTTACATTTATATGTTTCATATTCTGGACTTTAAAAAATTTGCTGAATTGATTTTGAATATTTTGGGGGAAATGATCAATATGTTTTTAATTGAAAAGGCATCATATGGAATTTTTTTCTTTCATTGCACACATTAAGTAATGAGTTTGCTTTGTCAATTAATGTCTTTAGTGTTAGTATTCAATGCCAATTGTAGTTAAGTATATGAACCAGGGGGAAAACGGGCATTATTATACTACAATCATGTCGACAGAGGAAGAGCAAGGAGCAGATAAGGGAGGTAATTCTGTAAATTTTGCCATCGCACCTTTCTCAGGAGATCCTGAAAGCCTTGAATGGTTTATTTCTCAGGTATCCCAAATTAAAATGATTAACGGGTGGGATGATGCCACGGCATTATTATACTTAAAAGCAAAATTGTCAGGTGCTGCTCAATACTACTTTCAGTCCAACCCCAGTTGCTTAAATATTTCAAGGTTTGATGATGCTTGCGAAAAGCTGCGAACCTTCTTCCAAATACCGATTATGTCATCTGTATCTTTGACACAATTCCAGAACATTTCTCACATCCAAGGGGAGACGATGCATAGTCTCGCCCATCGTGTAGAAAGGGCTGCCCATCAGGCATATGCACAGCTAAGTGATGATAATGCTATGGTGCATATCAAAAGCTTGCGATTTAATCAGGCAGTTCCTAAATTTGTAAAAGACAAACTTGTCGATAGTGACAGTAACAACTTCGAGGCTTTAGTAAATAAAGCACATAAATTGTTTTGTATGCTCGAAGGATCCCAAAGTCAAATGACTAACACATTACAAATGCAGTCAACTGAAAATGCCCAGATTGAGTCATTATCGAAACAGGTACAAAATTTAACATTGACACTTGAGACTATTTTGAAGTCATGTCGGTTATGTTCCCAAGGTAACCATCCCTTAACTGAATGTCCTATTTGGAATTCTAGACCTGAAAATTCCACAAGACCAAATGAATGTCCTCAACCTATGGGTAATATTTCTGAAAATGTCAATCAAAGTCCTCGAATGCAGTGCTCATTTTGTGGAAAACCGAATCATGTAATGGCACAATGCAGATCTTTTCTCGCAAATGCCAATCCACCTACATTTAGACCCAGGGCTCAGAACCTGCAGTTTTTTTCACCGCGTCTACCATATAGACCTAGGTATCCGCAGGGTAACCAATCAAATAGGTCAAATTTTCAACAGAGACAATTTTCTTCACAGCATAGGCAGCATTTAAACTCCAGGGGAGGTCATCAATAGGGGACGAGATGATCTCTGATGTCAATATTGCTCAATTCAATGTCCCTAATGTTTCTAAACAATATCCAAATGTTAATGAGTTTTTAAAGAAACCTATGTCCAATATGTCTAGCAGTGTAGGAGAATTTTTGTGTTCTTTTTCAAAAGATCAGATAGAATCGGATAGTCCAAAAGTTAATTACAGTGCATTCACTGATTGTAATTTACCCCTTATAAAGTGTCAGTTTGGGAGTCTCAACCTCTCTCTGCTTTTAGATTCTGGATCAAGTGTTAGTCTTTTACCTAGATATATTTTTGATGAGATTAAACAATATACCAAGTGCAAATATTTATCACGTGCAGTAAATATTAAAACAACAAATTCCACATTAAAATTTTCTTGTTGTGCTGAAGTATCCTTTAAAATTGGAAAATTTTTCTTCAAGCATCCTTTTTATGTCTCTGATTTTCAACCCGATTTGTTTCAAGGAATTCTTGGTTTTGACTTTATGAAAAAACATAATGTATTAATGGATTCAAGGAATGGTCAAGTCACTTTTGATAATTTTAAAGCAGCATTAATTACTCCAACTAAATTAAGGGATGAACCAAGTCAAATCCAGCCAATTAATTATTGTAATATATTTCCAGTAACGTTAGAAAAGAAATTAATGGTCCCACCAGGGGAAACTACTTTAGTATATTTAAACAGTAAAAATTTGCCATCTGCTACTTCTGAAATTTTATTTGATCCTGAAAATACAAATCCTGCTATAGAAATTCTCTCGAGTGTTCAATCTGTTTGCAAAGGGAAATTTTCCACAATAGTTAGAAATTTAAGCAATAAAACCATTCATATTAATAAGGGTGCGGGATTTGGTCATGCTTTTACTGAGTTTGAAATTTCTGAATATAATTTAAATGAAGAGAATTGTGAAAATAATGAGGATCATTGTAATTTAATCACTGCTTCTCAGTAAACTTTGGAGCTTAGAAAAAATGAACTGTCTCAATCAGATTTCAAGGTAGATCATCTACCTAGTCATCAAAAATCCATTTTTTTAGAATTACTTCTAAACAATTTTGCAGCATTTAGTAATTCGTTAAAAGCACTTGGATGCACTGATTTGGTCAAACCTTCCATCAAATTAAGAAACGAAAATCCTATTCGCACTTTCCCTTTTGCGATTCCGCAGGCACTGAAAGATCAAGTAAAAACTGAACTTGCTGAATTAGTTGAAGCCAAAATAATCCGTCGGAATGTATCTATGTGGCAACAATGTCCCATGATATTGGTTCGAAAGAAACCTGATCCAAATAAACCACAAGACCCTCCAAAGTATCGAATGGCGTTGGATTTACGTCTACTTAACTCTGTCATAGAGAGTTCATCGTATCCATTGCCAAAAATTTCCAACATTATTAATGACATGTCATCTTTTCCGTTTTACTCAGTTTTAGATTTGCACTCTGCGTATTGGCAAATTGCCTTACCGGAGGAAATGCAAGACATTATTACTTTTTCTACAGAATTTGGTTCATTTTCAAACCAACGTCTTCCATTTGGACTTAAATCTAGTGCTAGTTTTTATCAATCTCTTTCTGATCATATAATTGCTGAATTGAATTGTCAGGGTATCGATGGTGTTTTTGCTTACCAAGATGATTATCTTGTGGGGGCACAGAGTTTTGAAGAAATGATTTCTAAATTAACTGCAATTTTTAAGATTTTGATCAAGTATAATTTAACTTCGTCTCCTGCAAAATGCATTTTTTTCGCTAATGAAATTGATTATCTTGGATTTCATATTACACATAATAAAATCACTCCTATTTCATCAAATATTTCAAAAATTACAAAATTTGCTCCTCCTAAAACTGTAAGACAGGTAAAAAAGTTTTTAGGATTGTGTGGTTTTTACCGCAATCTTGTTCCAAATTTTGCTGAACGTACTAATGTGTTAACTGAGTTAACGAAAAAGAATTCAAAATTTATTTGGGGGGATAAACATCAACAGGCTTTTGACATGTTACAACAAATATTTTTCAGTGAACCTTTCGTAGCGTTACCAAAATGGGATCAACCATTTTTGTTAAATACTGATGCTAGTGGACAAGCCATATCTGCTGTATTGCTACAGGAGCACGAAGGTAGTTTAAAACCCGTGTCTTTTTACGGCAAGACTTTATCGAATTCAGAGAAAAACTATCCGGCTATCAAATTGGAGTTGCTAGCAATTTATAAAGGGGTAACATTGTTCAAAACCTATCTCTATAACCGCAAGTTCAAACTATTGACAGACAGTAAGCCGTTGTTGCACTATAGGAAAACCTCCTCGCCAGCAGACATTACCACAAGATGGTTGCTGGAGTTGAGTGAGTACTCATTTTCAACAGAGTATATTCCAGGAAAATTAAATATCTTGGCTGATTTCTTTTCACGTAGCCCTGATCCTGATTTACGAGAACCGGCAATTGGTCCGGAAGAAGCAAACAAACCTATTTTACCTTTCGTCGAAATTAATAATGTTGTGTCTGATATTAATACTGTGAAGGACCCTTCGAATGAAGTCTCCATTGAATCTTTGTTACAGGCCCAGTTACTAGACCCCAATATTCAAGAAATCAGTAAATGTTTAAAATCTCCGTCTTTGGCTCACCCTAAGTGCTATCAAAATTTTTTTCTATCACAGACATCTGGTCTATTAATGCATATTAAAAACAAATCATCATCACCCACTATTGTTGTCCCTGATTCCTTAAAAAGTAAAATTTTAAATATTGCACATTGTTCACATACTGGTATCAAAAAAACATATGAAATAGTGTCTTCCAGATACTTTTGGAAAAATTTGTAGTCTGATGTCCAGAACTTTGTTCTTAGCTGTTCCGAATGTATAAAATTCAAACCTTATTCTCCAAAACCAGCTCCATTACAAAATATGTGGTTACCTCAAAGACCTGCAGAATATGTATCGACAGACATTCTTGGCCCAATTACAGATTTTGGTCATATTTTGACACTCATTGATCATTTTTCTAAACATGTTACGTTATATCCTTTGGCTAATTTAACAGCTTACGCTGTAGCTAAACATATACTACATTACATATCTATCCATGGCAGAATGCCCTTTTTATTATCTGATCTAGGTACTCAGTTCAACTCTGATGTATTTCACACGCTAAATAAAGCTCTAGGAATTAAAACTTTGTCATTCTTCTCCCAGTCATCCTGCTTGTAATTCAGTTTCTGAACGCATAAATACATCCATAAAAAGTTCTCTTCTCACGCTTAGGGATAAGGGTATGTCTTTAAATACTGCTATAGTCATCCATCAATCAGTGTATAATGCAACAGTTCACTCGTCAACAGGATATTCACCCAATTTACTCCATTTTAGACGTGAATTATCATTATTTTTTGATACGTACAATGAAGATGTTCAGCCTCAGTTCATGAACACAGCTCATTATATTAAAGAAGTTCTTAATGACTTGAAAATTGCATATGATAATACCTATTCTTCATTAGAACGTGCTCAAGTTGCACAAAAGACAGCATGCAAAATCTAAATTAAGAATTTTAAAATCAGGGGATATTGTATATCTAAAATCTTCATCAACATTTAGACCAAAGTTTTAGGTCCTTATACTGTTACAGAAAAAGTAACAGAAGTTAATTAAAAAATAAAATTTTTAAATGATGATAATGCACAGCCTTTCTTAGTTCATATTAATCACCTTCGTCTTGCACCTAGTCGCAAAAAAATGTTTGAATCTGAAGCTATTAAAACCCCATGTAAACCTCAGCAAACTAGGTATTTTCTTCGCAGTCGAAATGTTTAAAAATGTGTATACTGTGGTTCACGGTGCACCTTGTGTTGCAGAATTTTAGTTGTGCTGGTCGTAACTTATCCCAGGTTTTTTTGCAACATTTGGTTCCTCATGTATCATAAATTTTTTGTTGTGTTAAATTTTTTCGTATTTGCGGTAAACAATTTTTCTTCAAAGTACATTGAGCAATTGAATTGAGTCGTATTGGTACAATATTGAATGAGTCATTTTTCAAGAATCATTTGTCACTGGTAGTTTAAAATGTATAATGAAAATTTATGCTGTAACAAATTTTTTCAGAGTCTTACTTTTCTGTTTATGCTAGCTAAATAGTTAAGTAATTAGACAAATACTGTGGTATTTTGTCGTTATTTTTTTTCTAGACTATACCCATGATTGTATAGTTCAAAACCATGGTACATGATGTAACTGTATATAATTATTATACTCCAGCTGTTACATTTTTTATGTTCTTGTTTTTATCTTCACCTTTTGGACTTTTAACTATTGTGGTGATGTATTTTTTTTTATGTAATTATTTGATGTGTGATATGTTTCATGCAACACTGTCGGGATAAAAGTTTTTTTTTCAGAGGATTGTTGGCAAAGGTTTATGCAAACTCATTACATTTCTCATTGAATGTATTTTAACTTTTTCATTTTGTAACTTACCCTATGCTGATACAGGTATTCCCTTTAGTGTGATGTGAAGTTGTATTGTCTCATGTAAGGAGATAGGTTGGACAAAGATATTAGGGTTGAATACTTAAGCTTGACAAATTAATTCTTTTTTTTTCTCTTTTTTTTTTCTTCTGATTGCTGAGTGAATTGTGATATTGTATATCACATATTTCATTCATTTTTTAATGAGGGGAATTTATTATTTCTGTTTTCAAGAAATTTGGGATAGCAGTTATTTATTTTGTGAAAATATTAAGTTTGGGTTTTTATTTATTTTACAGGGGATTTAATTGTAAAATATCGGTTGGATTTATTGTTTTTTAAATGGGGGTATTTTAATTTTAAACGGGTGTAAGCGCGTTCATTACTATGCATCGAGCTTTTCCGTATTCTTCCCGCTCGTTTACATGCGTTGGCGTCCATTTTTTTCCTTTCCTTGCGAGAGCAAAGAAGCGTGACGTCATGATGTTGTTTCATTGTACTCTGTTCTGATTGGCTGCTTGGATTCACGGCGGATGGATATCGCGTTTTCAATACACCGAAGGTGGAACTTGTGCACGTGTGAAGAGAAATTTTCGAAGGCAGTGGTGCTGTAGTGTCGATTGGAGGTGCACGCATCTTTTGGCGGTAGAGGCCCACGACGACCGTTCTAAATAGGAGATGGATAACTTCGCAGCATGGCCGGATCTCAATCCGGATACATCCTTAGGCAAGGAGTAATGGTCTGAGAAACAACATCAACAGACCGTGTGGTCTATCCAAGATGTCCATGAAGAATTCCGTATTTTTAGAGTAAAGGGTTTTTTTTTGAGGATCCAAGGGAGTTTTTATCGAGGAGTTAAGTGAACACATGCTGCCTGAAATGTTCACGAGAGACATCTCCGCCATCCTGCCGTTAGCCTGATCTGTCTTAAGTCCAGCAGCATTGTTTTTAATATCCACCGTCATGCAAGAGCGTGCCACTGAGGCCATGGTGCAAGGCTTGGAGTTTTTTTTTGAGTTATATGTTAGCCAACCTGTCTCCGGACATCTTCAGTTTAATTTTAAAACGAGTGTTTTTTTTTTAGTTCATTGATGTCTCAGGATTATAAATTTTTGCAGTTGTAACTACACTCTTTTCACATGATGTGATTAAAGTTTTTTGTACGGAGATCTCCACAAAATTTTGTAAGAATGCCTGGCCTATAAAAATTCCTTTGTATTTTCCTAAATGAGGTGTGGATATCGATTGTTTAAATGATTAAGCTGTGATGGGGTAAGTTCTTTTTCTTTTATTTTGTTCAAGGTTTCACAGTGCATCCAGACGGATGAAACGTCCTGGAGTTTTTGCGGAAGCACATGCCACTATACGATTCGCGACAATATTTTTGGTTCAAATTATAATGGGGGGAAAATAGATCATGGTGCAAAAATTGAAAAGGGATTACTAAAAATTTAGCCATACTTGGCCTTTCCACCAAAAGTTCAGTTATGTCGTGGTGAAGCACCACGACATAACTGATACAAACTATAATTTTACATGACACCAAAGCATAACAAGTACCAGAAATCAAATTTACCTTATAGTTTCCAAGGCAATAATGGGCATAACCCAAAAAGTGACAAGCTTTGGCTTCACCTTCAACATCACTGATCTCTTGACACAATCTCAAAAAACTCTCATAATATGGAACAGCTTGGGAGAATTCGCCACGAGAGCTGTGACAATTTCCCAGATTGCACAAAGCACAAGCTTCTCCGGCAGTATCTTTTAGTTCTTGGGCAATATTCAGGTGACTGTGGTAATGCAGAAGCGCCATTTCATGCATACCTAAAGCTTGGTACGCAACTGCAAGATTTCCGTGAGTTGAGGCTTCAGCACTACGGTCATTGACCTCTTTGGATATCGTAAGCTCTTGCTTATGAAACTTGATGGCCTGCTCATACCGACCCATGGCACTGTAGGCATTTCCAATGTTGCCATAGGCACGGCCCATGCCAGCCTTGTCTCCGAGCGTACGTGCAATATTGAGATGAGCTTGGTGGAGTTTGTGAGCTGCATCAAAGTCTCCTAGAAGTTGATACACAATGCCCAAGTTGGAACAGGCTCGGCCTTCAGACACTTTATCCTGAAAAATGAGAAAATAAACCAGATGGCACATGAAATTGATGCATATGTACAAGTTTATGATTTATTACATTAGAAATTTTAAAATTTCGAGAAAACAAATGAAAAACGTTATTATTAGTAATAACTGACAACATTCAATTTATTTTTAACTAACAGACTATTTATTAGCCCAATATTTCACATAGTAAAAGGTTGAAAGATGGTAGGAACAAACTGTCTGAGATAAAACAAAGCTCCCAAAGATTTAGCAACTGCCAAACGGACTAAAACAACAAGCATAACTAAATGTACTCAAGACAGGAGACTAACTAGTTAATTCGCCTAGCTTATCTACCTAGATAATTGTATAAATCACTGCCATTTTGTATTTCTCAATGCAAAACAAAGGGTGGATTATTATTCTATTAACTGTAATACATCAATACATGAAGCATATGCATTAGGTGGAGCAAAAAATCAAAACAATCAACATAAATAATGTACAAAAGAATCAGCATGCGGTACAAAAGTTGTCTTGTAAACACACTAGTAGGCATCGAAACGTTTTTTAATATCAGTTAATTCCTTCCTATGCCCAAAGGCATTTAAATAAAGGAAAAGTTCAACTTTAAAATTATGAATAAAAAATGAGAAAAATTGATTTTACTGGGAAAGAAGGATAGGTTAACAAAATTTTGGCACATAAAAGTAATTAAAAAAAATAAATAAAATTAAATTTTCAACAAGTTTTAAAGCATTTAGGGCACTGGCAGATATAAATGGATTTCAATTTTTTTAAAAATAACAGTCATTCAGGGAAACATTAAGCCATGGGGGTTAACTTTGAACCACACCATATTCTTAGTATATTTGACTTAAGTTAAAAATTAAGAGTAGAAAACTGACTTTATAACCTATTTGGCTGAGTGCAGCCACTGGACCTTCTAATTTCGCTTTTTTTTGCCAAATATCCTAAAAGATATAACTTGGTTCAATGTTACCCTAAATGACTGTATGGAAAAAAATTTGCCTAAAATATGTGACCTCCCCATTTTGTGCCAAAAATAATTTTGAAAATGTTTTTTTATACACTTCACTCCACCCTAGCATGTCTTCTATTTGAAAATATGTCACAATTAAAAATGCACAGAACAGCATATGCTGATCTCAGTGCAAGTTGCCAAGACTCTATGCACATATAACTTTAAAGATTTTAGCAAAAAATTCCAACTTTTTAATCACAAAGTAATTGATTTTCATATGCAAGTACTAGCTTAGTGCTTACAACTCTACTGAAGCTTTTCCTTATCTCTCTGAAACAGTGATTAAAGAATTAAGTAACTATAGAATATATATATAGAAATTAAGCATACAAATTTTATCACATACTTTGGTACTCAAAGCCATATCAAGTTGCTTCTCATGCCATTTCTTTGCTTGTGGATAGTCTCCCATACATCGGGCAGCATGACCCAATCCTGCATAAGCTCTGGCTTCTATGGTCTTATCTCCCAATTCCTGCGCTATTCTCAGCACATGATTATGGAACGTAATGGCTTGTTCGAAATTTCTTCTATAGTGGTGAGATGAGCCCAGATTACTGTATGCACGTGCTTCTTCAACTTTATTACCAAGTTGCTTTGCCAAGCGCAAATGCTCTAAATGACACTCAACAGCTTGGTCAAAGTCGCCCATCGCTAAATAGACGGCTCCGACATTGCCGATCTCTCTTGCTTCTTGAAGTCGGTCTCCGACTTGTCGAACCAATTGAACACATTGTTTATGACTGGCTAAAGCATTTGGATAATCACCTACTGCAGTATATACATGACCTACAAAGATAAAAGTATAACATATGCCTTCATGAATGGGGAAAAATAAAATAAATGATTTATTAAATCAAAAACTATAGAACCATAAATCAGTAATTTATCAAACATAAATAAAATAACTATTTAAAGACAATGAACTAGAGCAATTCATTAATTATTTAACATAAAAACCAGTTTATAAAAATTAAATTATAAATCGATTTAAAAAGCCTCATTTCACTTTTTGTAATTGTAAGATAAATAAGTGTCTTATACAAAAAGTACATTTAAATGAGTTATAAATAATCTGAAACTCAATTTATAAATACAATTTTAGATTTACGAATGTTAAAACAAAACAATAAATATTCCATACAATAAAATCATATTTGTAAGCACCAGTTGGTAAAACAGTAAAGTATAAAATAAATTATATAAATGAATTTAAATCACTTAATAATTAAAAAATAACAAATATATACATAGTATATAAAGCCCAGTTTGTCTTTGTTTGAAAAATGCAGTTTTCAATCTGAGCTCATTGAAATTTTATGTATTTGACCAACAAAAGAGAGGAATGGTTGCGGTCAATATCATATTTCGAAAATATTTATCCCATCAACTGTTGCCACCTCTAAGAGCAGACTGCACATGGATTTAGTAAAGCCTTTCATAATTTAATCAACTAATTGCTTTAACAAGATTTTGGAAAGCTTAATTAATAAAATCAAAAGGTTCCAAATTTGTAAGTTAATAAGCATCAGGGCTTATTTCTAGTGAAAGAAGTGTTTGAGCCACAGAAAAAATAACAAGAAATATCATAAACCGAAAGCAGATGCTAAAAGATTGGGGCACAATTAAATCAAGCGATATCAGGCTTAACACCTGGTACTGGGAAAAAAAAGATAAACAATAGGCGAAAAATACAAAGTATTTAAAGAGGGTATTCATTCCAGTTTAGAATTTTCAAAGTTTAGACCTTTAAAAAGATGCCTGTAAAAGGATTTTTAAAAAAATGTAATTTTTTTCAAAGTTACAGCCGCATTAGAGACATGGCAACTAAACCAGTTCGACCGTAGCGAAGCAATAGCCAGCCGTAGGCAACTTCTAGCTACCTGAATGCTCCCTGTGTTGTACAAAATCTTTTATTTTCAATATAAACCTTTAAGACGTGTAGAATGCTTGTCGAAAATGTCCTTTAAATCATTTATTAATGTTTATGTTTATAAAAACATGACTGTATTATTCAAGCACTATAAAAGACTGTTTGAGGGAAGTTCACATAATAATTAAAACTAAAAGAGCCGACTAAAAGTAATTAAACTATTTGGCGGTAAAAAAACAGCTATATCAGAGGATTTTTAATAATTTGTTCTTATCTTTGCAAAAAAACTCAACAACTGCGCAACAACTTCAACATTTTCTCTTTTATAACACCTGCACTGCAAATGCCAAGTGAAGAAAATAAATGCCTTTATTTTCTTATTTTTCCATGGGGTGGAATACAGATGTGATAATATAGACTAATAAATAATGTGGGTTTGTATCTTTAATACTAGTAGCGCCATCTATGTGTCAGCCTACAAACTTTTCAGCCCACCTGTTATTCCACTTGTGGGTGAAATTCTTAGTTTTATTACATTCAAAA
This sequence comes from Octonoba sinensis, assembly GCA_038502835.1. Taxonomy (NCBI): domain Eukaryota; kingdom Metazoa; phylum Arthropoda; class Arachnida; order Araneae; family Uloboridae; genus Octonoba; species Octonoba sinensis. The sequence continues at coordinate 102,145,740 of CM076599.1, read as the reverse complement.
CAATGGAGAAATACATTAATTTGAAATTGTTTTAGATTCTTAACAAACATAATTAAATCATACATCATAGATTGTGTGGAATTGGTGTTTGACAGTGAATAATTGTAAGTTTGACAAATACTTTCTATTACAACGATTTTTTCGAAATTTTAATATTCGGCCGAAGACATTGGCTGAATATTCAATATTCGGCCAAATCACTATTCGTTACATCCCTATTATAAAGCATCAGAGATGTGTCCAATTGATGTTCTTGAAGGGGGTTTTAAATAGCTTTATACATCATAATTTATATCATATATTTCATGGTTGCTTACAATTTCACTTATGTCAAAAGTTTTAAGTTTTTAACAGATTATTTCCGTTCAGGCCAGGAAAAAGAGTAAGCTAACTAGATATGACTGGGAAAACATAATATCCCACCTGCTACATTATTATTATAATTTATTTATTTATTTGTTTCCTTATTTTCCAAAAATTTTCACTTTTGTTGATAGCGACTCAATTTGAATCAGATTTTTATGTTTAGCGTAAACATTATTTATTAATAGAGAAAATATGAAATCTTAAAACGTTTATTGTAAGGGCTCTCATTACAGATTTTCCTTTTAAAGACAATTTCAAATTAAGTATTACTCCATAGAGTCAAAAAAGCATTTGTTGCAACCTGATTTTACTGCAATTAAAAAAAAAAACATTTTACAGAAAATTTGATATTATCATCAAATTTTGAGAAAACTCTTATGATTTAATGCATGTATTATTATGCAGCTCATGAAAAAAGAAACAATAATAATACGTTTATGCCAATCTATAGAAAACTTTAATACTTAAAACATTTGTCACAAATAGATAACATGGGCTTGAAATTACACACCTGGATGTATACTATATTTATTACATGTTGCAAACAAGAAATGGTCTTCAACAATCAGATTATAGTTTTGAGTTAGAGCAGTAAAATACATTCAATACTTATAGTTAAGGAGAAAACATGCTTCAATAAAGCATTACCAAGACTAGTGAGAGCAGAAGCAGCAGCATATGTATCTTTACACTTCATGGCCAGAACTAACTGGTATCGATGACTTGTAAGAGCTTCTTTGTAATTTCCTTTTGAAAAATAAGCAGACCCTAGATTTCCATGAGCACGGCATTCTCCAGCTTGATCTCCTGAAATGCAGAATATATGCCATTATAGATATATAATTGCATGACATAGCAAGTTTTGATAATGATGATTAAATTAAAATTGGACTATTTTCTCTCTTATGCATAATAAAATATTGTTCCCATTACTCAAAAGCATATTTTTCTGCAATTCAATACAATAACAGCAATCATAAGAAACTTGAGATGAGGCAATAACTGCAGGAAAACAAAGAGAAAAGTATAATATTTTGGGTTTATTTTATACATTTCTTCGCCTGCACTCAGAAAATGAGCGTTTGCAATGTCAACCCATTGTTGTCATTGTTAAGCAATCTTGCAGCATCTGCTTTTGGATTATTTACAATACCTCTATGAATTCTAAAACAGCAGAAAGTTCAAAACATACTATGCAAGAAATAAAAGCCAAAATTAATATTACAAATTGTAAAAAAGTACGAACTTCATTGATTTAAGGACAGGAAAAACTTGCTTTCAGGACAACAGCAAAAGCATGCTGCAGCTAATGTGGCATAATAATGCGACACAATTAATGTATTGTTGATTGTTGCAAAGCAGCGTCAATATCACTAATAGCCATTCACTGAAACCTATCGATTCCTGAAAACAAAGAATTCTCTAGCAGTTTACACGATTGCGGGCAGGGATTCTTAATTGTTCTTAGTTTTCCTGAGTGTGTTACACATGCAAATATTTTTGAAATAACAGAACCAATCGAGTTAAATTTAAAAAGGTTGTAAATTGCCAATAAATCAACACAACTTTTCTCAAAATAAGGAAAACAAATAACAAATATTTAGGTATGTATAAGTGATTTAGAGCATATAGGCATGTGTCCAGAATATATTTAAGGGTTATGTGCAGTATCAACATGAATGGCTTTGGACATAATTTATAACGATTTTTTTTTAATTTAGTATCATTGCAGGTTTGGTGATTGCTAATTTTGATTTTTAATAGAATTCAAATATGTATAACAAATCTAGAGAATAAGAAAATTACCTTTCAAATCTTCAAATGATAGCAAAAATTAACAAATTAACTATCAGAAACATTGAAACTTACAAGTTTTTGAGAAGTATATGTATTTATTTATGCATTTTTTTACCTAAACTAAGAAGAAAACAAAACGAAAGTTTAAAAATGAATTTTTAGACTGCTAAAGCAAAATACAAATATTAAATCATTGGCCTTATTACTAAACAAATAAACTTTTATTTATTTATTAAAGCAAAGAGAATCAATACTTATTACTAACACTAACACACATAATTATTAATGCAAGAATAAATTACTTTTAATGTGGGGTTATTTTATCCTTTAAGATAAGTAAGTGTCTCTGTATTTAAGTGTTTGAAGTAAACACAATTTCAAACAAAATAAATAACCAAGCAGTGCATTAACCATTGGCTTACAGTAGAGGTCTGCAATCTAAGTCCCACGGGCCACCAGTGGCCCACTGTAGACATTTTAATGGCCTACCAAGCCTTTTCCATAAAATAAAAATCAACATTTGGAGAATAAATTGCAAATCGCAATAACAAATTCTTTCAGGTATTTTTATTGCAGCCTTAAAAAAGCAAAAACAATGCCGAGTGTCCTGTTAAAACAGAAGAATCTTAAATCCCCCAGTAATGTGAGATGTTTTAGCCAAGTGGTCAGCCTGACTTGTAACCCCCAGTGTTTAATTACCAAGCATGCTTGGTCTTAATTTTTTCGACCCACTGAAGTAATGGAGGGATGTGTCGATCCTGCCCATCCCGGGGATAGAAACAACCAATGGCATGGTAGCACAGAATGTTACCACACAGCCACTGGGCCTCCCACCCATCCCATTAACCTTAAAATTATTTGTAATGTGTTTACTGCCTCTCCACTCTAACTTTTTTTGCTTATAAGACAGATTTGAGACCTGCTGATCTTTATAAGCTTCAATGTGGAGCTTGGATGGTAATAGGTTGAAACCCGATACTTTATGACATTGCCAAATGAAAAACTGTGAATGAAACAAAAAACTGTATGCCTTCAACTGTATAATAGAAAAGTAGAAATTACCTGAAAAGTATCTGCAAATAAAATTATTCACCGAGTAAGAATTTTTTTTTGTTTTAACCACTAAATTTCAGAACGTCATATGAAATTTTATGAAGTCTATAACTATCTATTTTATATCTATTTTACATTTTGAAAAAAGTATTATCTGTTATTAATGCTACTAAAATACACAGAAATTTTGAATACATAAAAGTACCAGATTTTTACCTAAAGATTTGGCAACAGCAAGGTCTTGTTGCATGTAAGCTATGGCTCGATCCAAAGTATTGAGAGCCCAATATGCAGAACTAAGAGCTGAAAACACAGAGCCCCTTAACTTCAGGCTGCATGTACCAATTCTTAGAGCAGATTCCAGCACGACAACAGCAGCAGCATGGTGCCCTGTAGCTAAAAGTTCTTGTCCTACCACAGATGTTATGACAAAGGGGGATTTGTCCAAGCGCATAGCTTGGAGCTGCCTGTATGTTGGTTCCAGAGTTGCTGAAAGAGAATAATATTTGAAATGATTGTTGAAACAATTTTTTTTTGAAGACCCTAAACTATATAATATTTTATTTCAGCTAATCCTCAAACCAAGCACAGCAAAACAACAATACATAATCAACATTGAAATACTGGATTTTCACTATTTTTCAAAAGCTGGATTAATCCTACATATGACCGACATGACCCTTGACCAACCCTTATATTTTATAACATTTATTGAAAAAAAAAATTGTACTAAATTTTGATCAGAAAATTGAAAGCAAAAAAAAAAAAAGAGCTAAAGCATAGAAAAATGCGAAAAATACTTTTAACTGCTGTAAAATCCTTTAAAAAATGTTCAAAAACAAGAAAATGTTGCAAAATGCATTATCATCAACTACAGAGTGCTGATAATGAAAATGAAGAAGAAATATATATCACTTAATTTTAATTTAGGTCATTAAAACTTCAGTTTTTATAATTGTCAGTATTTTTTGAATTGAGCTTATATACCTCTGAGAGGAGACTTCATAGCTGCTTCAACAAGCCCAGCGAGGAGATGAAGATTCTTAGAATCTTGTGCTAGCCCGGATGCAAAAGCTGCCAGAGAATCTGCATGACGTCCCAGGCACTGCAGTGCAACACCTTGTCGATAATATGCCTGAAATGAATGGAAAAAATTTGCAATAAGAAAAGAAAAAAAGAACTTGCATAATTCAAGGAACTAAAAGCAAGAAAATGAGGGACAACTTCGGCATAACTAAATTTTCTTTCCCTTCTTCACATTTTCCATAAATTGTTCATTTTATGCCAGTATGTTCTCTAATTTTGAACAACTTTTCTAAAAAATTAAAGCTTTCAGTACTTCAGTTAATCAAAGTGAACATGATATTTAAAATATGTAGAATATTTATTTCTAACAAAACAAAATAGGCTTATGAAAATTAACTCTGGCTAATCAAAGAATTTTGTGCAAAAATAAATAAAAGTCGGGATAAAAGAATTAAATCTATATCATACCTGCCAACATTTCAAGGAAAAAATCTAGTAGATTACGATACACCGCAATTTTGCATGTATTTTTCATTGTTTTTAGGGGAAAGTGGGGAGTTTTAACAATCCCTTAAATTACAATCACCCACCAGTTCCTTATGTGATATGTTTCAGGATTCCTTTAAAGTTATAATTGATTTTATAATGTCTGGAACTGTAAGTTTCTTGTGTAAATCCATTTGTTAAAGAGATTAAATAGGAGTATGGAGTTTTTGAAATTAAATTTAAAGTGATATTTTCCAATAAAATTCCTTATTTATAGGAGTTTCCATCAAATTTTATAAAAACCAGGACATTCATAATATAAACCAGGAGAATAGAGGAAAATCCAGAAGTCTCCTAAAAAAACCAGTAGAGTTGGCAAGTATGCTATATGTTTTGTCAGTTAAATGATGTATTGTCTGCTTTTGTTATCTGAATATGAATGACATTAGATATACAGTATGGAACCTCAAATCTGGCACGTTTGGGGCCCCGATCTTTGCGGATTTCAGAATTTTCTGCAGTTTGTATCCTCATTCAAAAGCTTTTGTAAGTAGCATCAGAATTCATATTATTTGTTCTCAAACTTTCCATTAGGATTTAACTCAGTCATAGCATCCCATATTTTATTACTGTATATACTCGCTTATGAGTAGCAAAATTTAGCACAAAAAAACGAAGTCTTAGTCGACTTACATTTCAGGCAAAACATCGAAAAATCTAAACTTTTAATGATTTTAAACCCCTTTAATTAAACAGTGAAAGAAAAGACTGCCATCAGATTCTGATATCATATAATATTCTCTGGCTGCTTACTAAAGACTTTTAATTGCAGTAAATATCAGACTATCAGGAAAATGCGAGAAATGTCCCTCTTCAATTTTGTGAATTTTCTCTATCGTGAGAAAATTAAAGCTCATTTAATAAGTATTAATAAATAAAATAAAAAAGCAAAATTCAATTATATTTACTCAGAATTAAATCAACAATTCATAAAAACTCTAATCGCACAGTAGCATTCTCTCTATCTTGAATGGGAATTAAAGTTTCTTTGCATTGCAAAGAGGAATTGAGAAAATTTAAAACAGATGTTTACTCAATGTTTAAAATTAAAATACTTAGCTAACAAGGCTGTATCCAGAGGGGGGTCCGACGAGCCTCCCCCCCCCCCCCAAAATCCCGAAAATTTTTGCAATGTAGCATACATTCCTCCCTGAAACTTTGCTCAACATAAGTGTTTCGCCCAGTGTGTGTGCGCACCCCATGGAGGTATATGTACTACTTTGAGAAACAAAGTTGTATGGTAATGATATTTCTCTTCGGATTATGCATCACATCAAATATATTTTCCCACAAAACTGGAATTTTAAAAAAAGCATAATAACCTTTGGCCACTTAGGATGGAGTTCTCGAGCTTTAATGGCATCTTGAAGAGCTTTTCCAAATTTTCCAAGCTTGATATAAGCTGCAGAACGATTGCTATACAAAACATGATTGCCAGGATCAAGAACAATAGCCTCTGTGTACAACTTGATGGCAGAAGCAAAATCTCCACTTTGGCAAGCTGCATTGGACTGGCGAACTTTTTCCAAAAACAGTGACTTGTTAGAAGGCTCAGACTCAAAATTCACTTCCACCTAAATACAAAACAAAGTATAGAAGCAACCAAAAAAGAAATATTGCACTTGAAATTTTCTAAAGTATTGGGTTAACCCCCCCCCCCCCCCCAAAAAAAAAAAAAACAAATATTGCACATTTAATACAAGTATTGGTTGATGTATCGTAAAATAAATTCAAAGTGTTAACAACCAGCTTGATTTGTCAGACATTCAACTCACTTTTTGAGTTGTGTATAGGGTATTTATTATACAGTCAATATTTCAATACTGGTTATGTAGTCAATTGAATGGACCAAGAAAATTCGACCATATAAGTGGAATTACCATATACATGGAAGAAAACCAAAATTCATTTTAAAAGTATTTAAACTGTATTTACAATATGTGAATTTTACAAAATACAGTAAACAATTATAAGATACAAATAATAAATAGTAAACAAACAGGAAAATATTCATGAACATTTTGAAATTAATTCTGTAAGTAATTCTTCTTTTTCATAATTTTTCTGTCAGAAGTAATCTTTCCAAACTTGATTTAAATCTGATCAATACTCATAACAGGGTCATATCAATGTCAGCTTGGGTATTAATATTTCATTCATAGCTTTACTCAGTTTTTGAAGTACTTGTGGCTCAGTTAATTATTAATAAATTCATTTAGCATAATTACTTGTTCTTAGAACACTTAAAGTAATTTAAATTTAAAAATAATTTGTTGTCGCTTAATAAGTAAAAAATCAGTTGATTATAAGCAATCAGGAAAGTAGCCGATTATAGCAGATTACCAATTACTGCTGATTAAATGGTGTATCCCTAAATCAAGGGCTAGTGGTTTTCTGGATTTACACAAAATATATTGTGTACACTGGTTAGTTTGAATAAAAATGAAAGTCTTTGAAGGCCTGCACTAACAAGAATTCTTGATGTCTTCTTAATGATTTTAATTAAAAGCTCAATTTCACACTAAAACAAAAGGCTAGTTAAACAAAAATCACAAGACATATTGTAAATTTGGTCATGCTAATGCATCCAACATTCAACAAATAAAACAATTATCGGATTGCAACTCATAAATGATCATTCTAAATTAGTGATGTCAATTACATGACTCCTAGCAAAATTTGGCACATCAGAAAAATTTTCTGGCACTTCAAAAGAACTTGAATTATTAAAAAAAAAGGTACTTTTTAGTTTAAAGAGCCGAACTTGGTAAATGTTTCCCGAATTCTCGCTAAAAAGAATTTTTCAATTAATAAAAGGCAGATGTTACAGAACCGACTACCAGATACATAATGGAGCTCCAACCACTGCCGGCATTTCTGCAGTTTTTGTGATGGGTCGGATCTGAATTAGCGAAGCCACCTAATGAATTCATTTGAGTGCGGACAAATAATATATGACAGATTGAAATACATTAAGCATTGCATACATCGAAACAGAATTAAAATTCATGTAAAAATGAAATGTCTCATGTATAATTGCAATTCAATTAGAACTTAGTGACTCGTAATGAATTTCTAGGAGCTGGGATGAATAATATGAGGAGGATCAAACAGAATACTAGATTGAAATACATCAGGCACTGCATTCATTGGAAGAAAATAAGAGTAAAATTCATATAAAAATGAAATGCATCAGGCATAATTATAATCCAAGAACTTAGTGAATTATTCCTGCATGCTTTTGAAGATATTTTAAAACCTCCAGGCATCGACAATCCATTAACCCTTTCGGGACGGGCGACGCAGTCAGCGAACCGCCGCCACCAGACGGCGTTCCAACAGAATGCATTGTTGTTAAAGTAAATTAATTGTTCATGTTAACTAGTTTTGTAATGGCAACAGTATTGCTGTCTCGTTCTTTTTATTGTAAAGTTTAAATTCAGTTAGTTAATAAAATGTCTCTTTAGCTTTTGTTATAAGAAATTCTTCTGTCTTCAATCAACTCTGCTAAGTGTACTAGTAGTAGCACAATGAAGTAAGAATAGCATATATCTATATAGTTTAATAGGTTATGTCTCAATACTTTAATAGGTTATGGGCGATAGCATGCTCATTGTGCGTTTTTACAGTTTAATTTAAAGAAGATATAGTCAGCAAAATCCTTAGCGTATATTACGATGGATTTATCAAGAACTAAAGCCGTTATCTGGAGAAGCAGATTTTACAATGTGGAGGCGGAAGGTTAGAGACATATTAGATTACCATGAAGGAGCACTGGACGTAATCGATGGCAAATTAAAGAAGCCGGAAGAGTTACCGATCACAGCAGACGAAGCAGCCGTCAAGAAATATGAAGTGTGTTCGAATTTGTACCGGAAAGCCAACAGTTACGCCAAAAGTATGATCGCCAGTACGATAACAGATTCCGTTTATCAGAAGATCATGGACAAAGAATCAGCATATGAAGCTTGGGAAGCATTGAAAATGTTGTTCGAAGCATCGTCAAAAGACCAACTCTTCAAAATTTGCAGTGAATTTTTCACCTTCAGTTGGATTTCAAGCAATGACATTTCAACTCATATTGCAAAGCTAAGCAGTTTGTGGACTGAACTGAACAATGGGCTTATAGCGAAAGGGGAAAACAAACTTCCAAAATTGTTATTGGTGTGTAAAGTTTTGAATATTTTGCCAAGTAATTTTAAGTCATTCAAATCAAGTTGGATGCTTCTAGCCAAAGATGAAGACAAAACTTTTCAAGAATTGGCGACACAGTTACGTATGTTTGAAAGAAATTTCGCCAAACGCACTGATGAAAATGAAGTAGCTGTTCAAGAAGCACTAGTGGTGTCAAAATCAGAAAAGAAAATACAGAATTGCAATAATAAGTCAAGAATAAGAAAAGAAGATTGTTGCAATTATTGTAAACGTAAAGGCCACTGGATAAAAGACTGTAGAAAGTGGATTTCTGACGGAAGACCATCAAAAAGTAAATCAAGTACAATACAGTCTAGCATACGCAGCACTCATGTCTGTTTCTGAGGCTTATGCAACAGAGATTAGTCCAACAACGTTTTGGATAGACAATGGAGCGACTAAGCATGTCACAAACTCTGTTCCACATACTTTACAGATTTTGAGAAATTCAAAGATCCTTGTGGAATTAGAGCTGCAGGAAATGAAACATTGGTTGCACTTGGAAAAGGCACTATTCAAGTTAGAGCAACAGTTCATGGAAAAGAAAAGCACGTTTCTTTAAAAGACGTTTGGTATGTTCCCAAAATTAATAGAAATTTATTTTCAGTACTCGCTGCTCAAGACAGAAATGAAAACAGCAAATTTGTATCTACTCCTACAGAGTGCTGGTTAAAAGTTAACGGTGAAGTTCTTTTGCATGGATATCGAAAAGTTAATGGTACGTTATTCAAGGCAGACATTCAACTAATACCTCCTAAAAAAGTGATAGAAGTGCATACTGCTGTAGAAGACAGCTCCTTGATACAGTTATATCATAAAAGATGGGGTCATCAAGTTAAGCGCAACGTTAAGAATATACTAGAAAAAGAACTAGGTATCATCGTAAATTCAGACAAAGAATTGTGTGAACCATGCGTTTATGGAAAAACACACCGATTATCGTTCGGCACAAGAAAGAAAGCTTCTGAACCAGGAGAACTTATTTCAGCGGACGTCTGTGGACCATTCGATGAGTCTTTTCAGAAGAGACGGTATCTTGTCGTATTTAAGGACAGTTTAACCAAGTTTCGCTATGGTTACCTCGTTAAAGAAAAGTCAGAAGTTAAAAATGTGCTAGGCCACATGCTTGCACATGCCAAAGCAACAGGTCATTCAATAAAGGAATTTCTCAGTGATAACGGTGGTGAGTTTGATAATGAAAGCGTTCGTGCAATTCTTGACGCAAAAGGAATTACTGAAAGGCTGACAACTCCTTACACCCCAGAACAGAATGGAGGCTGTGAACGTGAAATGCGCACAATAGTCAAAATGGCCAGAACTTTTAAATATGCAAACTCTGAAGCTAATTTCCCTGCATCATTATGTGCTGAATTAGTTAACTCTGCCATATACATATTGAACAGACCAGGGAAATCATCAGTAGAAGGTATAAGTCCTTATGAGCTTTGGTTGAAAAAGAAGCCCCGTATCAAACATCTACGTGTGATAGGTTCTACGTGTTATGCTCATATTCCAATTCAAAGAAGAAGAAAAATGGACAAGAAAGCAGTCAAAGGCTATCTCGTAGGATATGATGGCGATGAGCGATACCGAATTTGGATAAAGAATGAGCATCGCGTAATTCTGTCAAGAGATGTAATCTTTCAGGAAAGAACAGGAAATTGTGATGATCGCACTGAAATATTATTACAAGATAAATCAGAAAAAGAAGCAAATCAGGGAAAGTATCAAGAAGAGCAAATAGAAGAGCAAGAAACTGAACAAGGTTGTGAAAGCCAAGAAGCTCTAACAAGTGATACTGAGACCGATAGTGAAGAAGACTATACAGAGTCTTTATCAAACAGAGAGCTAAGAAATCGCTCGCATTTGCAAAAACCCAAACGTTTCGAGGATTATATTATGGAAACAGAGTCATATATAAATGACAAGGAAAATCCCGATACGCATGAAGAAGCAGTAAGTGCCAAAGATAGCAAAAATTGGATAAAAGCCATGAACACTGAAATGAGTTCATTAAAGGAAAATCAGACATGGGAACTGACTAATCTACCAGTGGGGTCTAGAGCAATACCCTGTAAGTGGGTCTATAAAATTAAAAGAAATTCAGATGGCAGCATAGACAAATATAAAGCCAGACTTCTTGTAAATGGATACAGTCAAAGAAAACACATTGATTATAGTGAAACCTACAGTCCAGTCGCCAAATTAGGCACAATACGAGCAATATTAAGTATAGCGTCTGAAGAGAGAATGCACTTGAAGCAGTTTGATGTGTCAACCGCATTCTTATATGGAGATCTGGAAGAAACTATCTATATGAAACAGCCAGAAGGGTTCCAAGACGGCACAGGAAGAGTATGGAGACTAAAGCGTAGTCTGTATGGCCTAAAACAATCGCCACGCTGTTGGAATAAATGTTTTGGCAAGTTTCTAACAGATCTTGGTTTCAAAGCAAGTAAAGCCGATCCATGCCTTTACATTCGAGAAAGAAATGGAAGGAAGTTGCTAATAGTATTGTATGTTGATGATGGATTAATTGCTGCAAGTGACCAACATGATTCTGAAATGTTCATAAAAGAACTTGAAGCAAATTTCAAGATCACTGTAGGAGAAGTCAATTGTTTTCTAGGTATTGAAATTGAACGTCATAGTGACAGCTCAATAACAATTAGTCGAAAAGGATATGCTAGAAAAATCCTCAAGCGTTTTGGATTTGAAAAAGGCAAATCTGTAACTACTCCTATGTTAAAAGATTCAAGATTGGAAAAATGCGATGTTAAGACAGCCGACTTTCCTTACAGACAAGCAGTTGGCGCCCTTATGTATTTGATGGTAGGAACTAGACCTGATCTTGCCTACAGTGTAGGATATTTAGTAAGATCACTCGAAAAACCATCTGCCGAGGATATAGTTAGATTGAAGAGAGTATTCCGCTATTTAGCAGGTACAGCTAATTATGGAATCACTTATCATGTAACCAACATGAAAAGAATACTTCAGTGTTATAGTGACTCAGATTTTGGCGGTTGTACCGAAACTGGTCAATCAACTTCCGGATATGTTATGCTATACGCTGGAGGAGCCATTTCTTGGCGCAGTCAAAGGCAACCCATTGTTGCAACTTCAACAACTGAGGCTGAAATTATAGCAGCATCAGAGGCAGCCAAAGAAGTCATTTGGCTCCGTAGATTATTTCAGGGTATACTGAATTTGAAAGAAATTCCCACATTTCAAGTGGATAACAGGGCAACAGTTTAGTTGTCACATAACCCTGAATATCATCGAAGAACTAAGCACATAGAAATAAAGCATTTCTTTGTACGCGAGAAAGTACTAGAGGGCAAACTGAAAGTTGAACAAATGTCGACTGAGAAACAAGTCTCCAACATCTTAACGAAACCCCTGATGAAGACAAGACTATTGACATTGTGTAGTCAAATGGGTTTATTTTAAAAATACAAAATCCAGTTAACAAGGGAAAGTGTTAAAGTAAATTAATTGTTCATGTTAACTAGTTTTGTAATGGCAACAGTATTGCTGTCTTGTTCTTTTTATTGTAAAGTTTAAATTCAGTTAGTTAATAAAATGTCTCTTCAGCTTTTGTTATAAGAAATTCTTCTGTCTTCAATCTACTCTGCTAAGTGTACTAGTAGTAGCACAATGAAGTAAGAATAGCATATATCTATATAGTTTAATAGGTTATGTCTCAATACTTTAATAATTGTCACTTGGGGACGGGCGATTTTTGCGGCTAAGCCTAACTTTGGAAAAAAATTCACAAAAAAATAACTTTCTATTCAATTGCTACAAAATTTGGTACATTATGAGAAAAACTTGTTGTCAGCTATCAGGATTAATTTTTAAACTCTATCATAATATTTTCCGTAAAAATGCTATAAAATAAGTTTTAGAATGATAAAATTTTTAACTTACCTAAAACCTTTATGTGCAAATGACATTAAAAAAAAATAAATAATCACAGAATTAAGTCCCCGAGCATATAGACACAAATAAAATAATACAAAATATTTTATTGATAAAAATTATCCCTGCTGTCGTGGGATGTAGAAGGCATGCATGCTGCAAGTTTTGTGTCTGATAGTATGTCAGTATCAGAGTCAATATCACTTTCCAGTTCCCCTTTGAAATACCAAAACTATCATCACTATCTGAGAACGAATCATTGACTAATTGGGTGTATTCCTCTTTTTTTAAATATAGTTTCCTCTTGGCCGTTTTAATAATAAAGCATTCCCAGAGGATACAAGAAAATTTCCTCTGAGCGCTAGCCAAATCCGAATACAAATGAAGACAAGGAAGCAAACCATTGAATATCTACATATCGACAAAAAAAGAAATAAAAGTATTTGAAATGATCCGAGCCATTTGCATGTGTTTATATCAACTGATCCAGTTAAAGTGCCAGCTTGTTTATTTTCCTTACTCATTGCCACCACTGCTCTGTCATAAATCCTTCCCTCCTTCCCAAACCAAGAAAAAAAGAATAAAAAAATACTATGGAAATGAAGGTCAACATTCTCCAGTCTCCACATATTACACCATAACAGTCATAGGGCCCCATCTAGTATCAAAGAAAAATACTAATCAGGGTTCGCGCTAGCCCGCGCGAATGTGCGATTCCCGCAATATTTTTTGAAATCCCACTCAAAAAAATTTTTTTTGTGCTTAAATTTCAAAAATCCCACTTAAAATTTTGGTCAAGGTGGGAAATCCCACCTTGTATTTTTCCCCAGTGTGAACCCTGCTAATATTTCATTCCATCTGAGATCCTGTATACGGTACGCCCGTCCTCAAGACTCTATTAGAACAGCGAGACGTATTTGTCACGCCCGGCTGTGAGGTAGCTCTCGCTGGCGGTTCGTATACGTCACACCTGTCCCGAAAGGGTTAACAGAGTGCCACTGCGACCGGATCAGATTTAACAATCTGACTTAATGAATGAGTTTTTCTTTTAAAATTCTTATCTCTTCATGTATTTGCCGCATTTTGAGACCACAGCCCATATAATGAAGCACCGACCACCTCCAGCCCATTCCTGAAGAGCATGCTCAAACTTATTATAGGTTAAATCCAGAATGCGTTCCCCGTGGTCGGAGCTGTAACCACTGCGTTAATATAATAAAAGCCACCCGTTTGAATTCAATAAAATTGCTTTTTTAAAAAATCATTTGATTTGTTGATGCAAATCTCTCATGGCACGCTTAGCACAGTAGACCCTTTAACCAAAAAATACCTAAAAAAAATATTAAAAAAAACATTCAGGAAATATTTTTTCAATGTCACAAAATGGTATTAAGGAGGGATAATTGTAACAATACTACACATTCACATGGGATGTTTCATTTTAAAAATTATCATTTTTCCTTGCAGATGAGTTTAGTCTTACAGAGCAAAAATTGGCAGTTACCTTTCAATTAAAAGGCATACCATGCAAAGCTCGCCAAGAACTCGAATTTTTGAGATTTAAAATTCTGTGTTTTAATGTACATGAATATTTTACCAACAAAAGATAACTGAGAAATTCAAGTTGTTGACAATTCTGAAAACAAACGCCAATATAGGTCTTTTAACCAATAAGTATCCAGAAATCAGTAAAACAATTTCGTAACTAGGATGCTTTGATTTCTGAAAGCCAATGTTATCGAGTGATTAGAATTTTTATAACAAAATGATTCCTGTCAAATAAATGATAACATCAATGTTACTGTAACCCTTTTTTCAGCGTAGAAAAAAATTGGAGTTTCTGATGCTAAGTAACACAAGATATTTGTCAATTAGCAAAAATCATCTTATTGACTGCCGCTTAGCGTCAGAAGCTGGAAACTTTTCTGGTCTTGATAAACAAGCTTGTTGTAACCCTAAAAGACATGCATATAACATTTTTGCAAATTTTGAGCTGAAATATCGATTATTTTATCAGATATTTTCAGCAGAAGGTAGGTAAACATTTTTATTTGTCATTAACCTGTCTCAAACTCTCAATTAAGTGAGATTGTTCACTTATTTTACAGAAAATGTTCAATGCAAATAAAAACTAGGTGCTTAAATGCAACTGAGTTTTAAAGATAATTGCAGAATGAAATATTGAAAGAATTTTCAGGATATCTTAAAGGTAAGAAAGGGTATTAAACGAAGATTATTCTCTAAATCATAGTCTAAAAGGCGAAGATTAATTGAATCAACCACTGTCGTTTGCTTATATTATAAGAAAATGACCGGTGATATTAAACTTTGACACATAAAATAATGAATGTCAAATGCTTAATTAACAAATAAATAAAACGTCTACTTACATCTTCTGTATCTCTTTGATTTGGTGCTTCCATTTCTGGACTTACATAAAACTATTATGTTACGTTTCATTTCTTACTGTTAAAAAATCCCAACAAATAGGAAAATATTTATTTTTGATACTTAACATAAGAAAAACAGCATGAAATAATGATCACATTGCAGAAGTTCAAACTAAGATCAGTTGTAAGGTCACGAGGGAGAAAAGAATAAATATTTTTTTTTCCTCATTAGCCATTCTTTACTTAGATATGAAGAAACAGTTAACATGATTATCTAAGACAGCAAAGGAATGTCAGGAATGACACCACACATGAAGTTTCGCACATAGATATGACAAATGAAATCCAGATATAAACAAATTTAGCACTATTTTTAACCGATAAACACAATCTTTTTGACCAAATTATACACACAAACACTAGAATAAATATATTAAATACATTCTGTAATAGATATAATGCTGATGATTACAGGTTACTTCAGCTACGGTTGATGAAAGTTAACATTTTTTAATAACTTTTGCCTCTGTCCAAAAACAAAAAAAAAGCAAGATATTTTAGTTTGGATTCTAAAAATGCAAATCTTTTTTCTACTAGGAAAACAGACTTATTTGAAACTTAAACCTTGGTCATTTCCTTTTGAATACTTTGATTCATTGTACTTTATAGCATTTAAAATTTATTCGCAGAATCTACTTTTTTCGCTATTAGAATGCTTCGTTAGAATTAGACTCTATACTGAGTACAGTGTTTGACTTTTACAATCAGTACTGTAAGCAGTATTTGCATTCACTACCTCTTTGGATATTTACAGGATATTTATAGTGAATTTTGTTTTCAGTTAAAAAGACTTGTTTTAGCTGTGAACCGTTGTCGATATTAAAAACTGTTTCGTCTTTCGTAGTAGGGAATGTTTGTTTTGAAAGTTTGGTAATTTTTCTGATTACTGCAGTTGACTGTAATTGCTTGTAGGAAAGAGGATTTGGCTTTATTTCCTGTAAATTTACTTCATTATTCATTTATGAGAACTTTTAACATTCTTAGACTAGTGCTTTGTATTAGTAAACAAAGGAGGTGTGTCAATTTGATTAACCATAATTGTTTTTAATGAAGGAACTGTATGGTATTTTGCTGCGGTTGTTAATGAATTCGTATTTTCTCGGAATATAAACTTTCGCTTTGGCTTTTCTTTAGCTTGTAATAAATTTCAATGTGCCATCAACTTTTGTTAGAAATTTTATTTGCCGGCATTTAACGAGAAAACTTTCTCTTAGACGTATGTTTAGTTCAAATTTTAGTAATTTAAAGTTATGTTGAGCTGTGAATTTTCTTTTTTTTTTTTTTTTTGAAATTATTATTTAATAAGTTTTTAGAACATTGGAAATTATTAATTAATTGGCTGTATTTTTTATTAATCGCAGCGTTTGAAAAATTACGACAGTTGCTTTTTGCTTCCAATTAGTACTCTAGCTCACATTTTCCCATAAAGCAAGTTTAAAATGCAACGCAATCATAAGACGTACGTCAATTGAGGATTGTTAGTTTATTACTGCTGAATTGTTAGTTATGACATAGTGGTAAACAAGCCTGTCATTTCAAAATTTTCCTTGGAAAAGGGGGGGGGGGGGTAGGGGATATATACGCAATGCATATTATATGTAAAAAACAACAAACTCCATGGACACTTGTATAAATAACTTTTGTATATAAACTTGTATAAATACACTGTCTTTAAAGATCGGGGGCAATTCGCCCCTCCTGAAGTTATCACTTTATTTGGGCTGCAGATAAAAACACGTTGAGAAATTGTGGCCAAAAGATTGATATTGTCCTACTCTAGGCTATCTGGCATTTTTATGGTACAAGTTATTATTCATGTGATCTGTAGCTATCTTACTAAATGCACAGAATTTTCCCACTGCATCTGTAATTTTTATAATCTTCACTTTTAGTACATTATTTCTCTATTGTACTTTGAATCAGTACAAAGAAAATTTCCTCATTTATCTTTTTTGACAATTTTTCTGTTTTTTTTTCTTTATGTTTTCTTTCTCTTAACACGTTCACGGCGGGGCAAATATCTACGTGTTTCCATGTGAGGTGTGTGTCTTGTATCCTTAGCTTCGTGAAGGCCTTCGAATTTTTATATATAATGTTGAGAAAAAATAAAATAAACTTATTCTTTAACGACTTCTTTTCTGAAAACAAGCGACTCACCTGTGATGCACGCTGCCCCACGGGAGAGTTAAGCACACCGCCCCACAGAACAGTCGAGCGTGACCCACCGGTGGGTCACACCGACATGAACGTGTTAAATATCCTGCAAAGCTGCCAGAAATTAAATTTTTGACAACTTTTCAGTATTATTTATATCATATTTATGTCCTAGTGTCAGTTTTGAAAAAGGACACTACTAAGTGCATAGTTTGATATATTTTTAATGTCGATGTTTAATTAATTAGCTTTTGAATCCGAATATAATGTCTTTGTATTCCAGGTTTCTCTTGTAAAACAGACTTCATTGTTATGTAAATGGGCAAAAGCAATGTGTTATGGCCAGCTCTTCTAATGTGTCCATTGACGAAAGTGATGGAGATATTACTAATGAAAGCATCGTTACTCAAGAGAATGGCACTGATGAAACTGACAGTGTGATAGATCGTTACGGATTCATAGGCAGCAGGAATCCGAATTGGTGAGCTTGTGAATTGTACGCTTTTATATGTTAAAATAAATTATATAAAGATGAACTTCGGCAGTGTTATAATGGTGTAGACTGGGGAAATTAGTTTGGTAGCCAGTGGCTACTAACCCAACAAACTTTGATAGCCACTTCAAATTTTTGGTAGCCACAACATTAATTTACTGGTTTAATGCATTTTTTTTTGGATTTTATTTAAAAATCACTATTGAAAAATATGTACGGCCAAAACAGTTTTTTTTAGGGATGTAACGAATATTCGGCCACTATTCGGTATTTGGCCCTTTGGCCGAATAGTCATTCCATCACCCGGCCGAATATTCGGCCTGGCCGAATACTGGGTAAGGTCAAATTCGGCCTGGCCGAATATTGATGGCCTATTCGGCCGAATAGTTCTGCTTCAGTAAAAAAATAAAGAAATTAGTAGATTTTAAACATTTAAAATTGTATTATAATTATTCCAAAAGAATACATTAGTCCACCATAGTTTTAATAAATAAAAATAATTTAGAATAAACCAGGGTTGTTTGGTTTAAACCACGTTGGTTTAAACCAAAAAATCTTTTTTCATTAATTTTGCACATCATTAAAAATTGCAAAATCCAATTTATGCAGAAATTACAAGCACAGCACTGGATAATTAAAGAATTTGAAAATTAACAAACTTTTTTTTTTAATCAGTACAAATTTTTCTCATCTCCTATACAGACTACCTAGTCAGACTATTTGGGTTTTTCTAAAATTAGCTCTGAAAAAGCTAATTTGAGAAAAACTCTTCTCGGTCATTATAAAAATTAAAATGATATTGCAATTGTAATTACTGGAGCTAAAGAATATATATTAGAAATAATAAAATAACTTCATAATAACCAATTTTCAAATGCATGTTACAGATAACAATTTTTAAGAAACCAAATCTTTTTTCATTTATTTTTCGCATTATAAAAAATTGCAAAATCCAATTTGTGCAGAAATTGCAAGCACAGATTGTTGATATTACTGATACTGTAAATCAACACATTATTTTTAATGTATCTTTCATTTTTGCTTATTTTTTATTGATTTAGTAAAATATGCTTTTGTTAAAACTCAACCCACATAATAATTATTTCTTTAATAATTTGCTGAAAGGCCTGTATAAGTAGAGCATTATAACGTGTTAATACAGTAAAAGCTGTAAAGTTTACCACTGTTGTAAGTTGGTCACCTGTCTAAGTTGACCACTTTTGGTCAGGAACGGAATCAGCCCTATATTATTTAATGTAGGAAAACTTTTGTGATTTGACCACCTGTCGAATTGACCACTTAAGTACCAAATTTGGGTGGGAATATTATAAAAAACCCTTTGTAAGTTGACTGCCTAATTATTACTATATTTATTTATTTATCTATTTTTGCAAAGATAAAAAAAAAACATCTAAGTTCTCCAGGTTAATATTTTTTATGCTATAATGTTAGACCAGTATTTGTCTGGATGGATGAAACATCAATATAAAGTTTGCCTAAACCACTGAGTAAGTTAACTATTCTAGAAAACTACTATGAGCCTCACTCTTTTGTTCTTTAAATAAGTTTCTTCTTTTTCTTCTAATTGATCTAGACATTTTTCGAAAATTTAGTATGTATTTTTAGGGAATCTTTACAGTCAAATAAGTAAACTAACATATTTATCTTTAACTTTGTGCTTTAATTTTAAAGTTGTATAGGATACATTGTAAGTCATTCAGATTAAATTTATCTAATGGTATTTTAGATAATTGTTAAAAATAGCTAATTATTAATTTTAAAGTAACATTAATACATGATGTTATATTTTAATTAGTCACAAATGAATAAAGGCATAGTGTAAGAAATGACAAAAAAAAATCTCCACCCTCTATAAGTTGACGACTAAAGTGCTGCCTGCACCTATATAAGGTAATTAAAATTTAAGGTTTTAACTTATAGTTACTTAATTAATTTTCAATAAATAAACTATCAATAGCATTTATTTACAATTAAGGATCTAAAATCTCCATGATTTTCTAAAAGTCAAAGTGTTTTTCCTACAAATCCTATTTAAACCAAAAAAACCCGGTTTAAACCAAAAAAACTATTTTTTTTTTTGTGTTTTTTTCAAAAAAAAACAGGTTTTTTTTCCAACCCTGGAATAAACTATTTTTTAAATCTTGTTTTAGGCTTGACTGAGCAAAAATACATTTTAAAGTTGTAATATTGTATTTTATATTTAGCATTTGCTCCCAAAAAGCTGCCAATAGTTAATTATAATGGAGAGTATGATAAATTCATTTTGTTATTATTAACAAAGTGGAAGCCAGACTTTGTTTGGGTAGACTGATTTATTGTGAATATTGGGTTAGAAAGAAATGTGAAAAGTATGTATCATGTGTGTATGTATCATAAAAGTGTATATCATGAATATTTAGATAGCATAAATTCTTGTGGTTTTTGAAAAGAAAAACATATTCCAGTTAAGTGCATTCAGTTTTAAAAGATCTTTTAAAATTAGGTATGTAAAAAACCCCATAAAATAAAAATATTAACTTTTATAACTTTTAAAATGTCTTCATAAAACAGTTTTGAGCAAGGTAAAAGTTCATTCCGCATTAGTATTTTTTTCATTGCAATTAAATAATTAGTAAAATAATGCTAATGCTTACAACTTTAAAACCTGTCATTTCCATTTTACTTGTGGGTGAAATTCTTAGTTTTATTACATTCAAAACAATAGTGAAAATAGATTAGTTTTAAATAGTTTTAAATTCTTAACAAACAGAATTAAATCATACATCATAGATTGTGTGTAATTGGTGTTTGACTTTTCAAATAATTTTAAAACTCAACAAATTCTTTCTATTACAACGACTTTCTAGAAATTTTAATATTCGGCCGCAGAATATTCGGTATTCGGCCTAGCCAAATATTCAGCTTCGGCCTAGAAGAAAGGACCAAATATTCGGCTTCGGCCTGGAAGAAATGGCCGAATATTCGGTATTCGGCCAAATCACTATTCGTTACATCCCTAGTTTTTTTATCATGCTTTGCTAATAATGAATAAATAGTATTTTAAGACATTAATCATATCAACAAAAGTTTTCATGTACTTATGAGAAAAAAGAATTTTCTTAATATAAAATTTCAATTGCAGAATATTCTCATTCTCAGGGAATATTTCCTAATCACATCAAGTGCATTTTCGACCAGGATTTTTGTTTGGTTGGCTGAACTAAAACTAAAATATTAGGTAGCCACAAAATTAAATTCGTAAATTATCTTGCCACCTGTGCACAAAGCTATATGTCTGATATATAAAAAAGTTTATTTAATAATGGTTAATTTTAATTCATATAAAACGTATAAGTGTATATTACAAAATTTAAGTAGTGAAGTCAATTTTAATCAAAGTTTGTTTCCCCCATCCCTTTTTGTTAAAGTAGAAAAAAGTTATGTTTTTAAATTGTCATAAGTAATTTAGATTTATTATGCAGCAGTGGCGTGATATGACATCTTTGCAGCACCTCCCTCTTGGGCATGAAATATTGCACCCCCTCAGTCGTAAATTATGTACTTGAAACTTGACCCCCACCCCCCCAAGTGTCCCTTAATCTCCTGTGCCCCCTCCTCAGTTACAGGTCTGCTGGGGCTAGTTACACGACTGATATGTAGAATAAATCATTACATAAAGCATTGTAGCATTGTTAAAAATACCTGTTAAAATTCAAACAAGAAATTAAATTTTTGTTTTTTAATTATAAAACAAAATTAATAAATTAATTTTGTTTGTTAATATAAATTAATTTTTTAAGAAGGATGTTCAACATAACAAAACAAGTTAAGTTTAATCAAAAAATAAATTCATTAAAACAAAAAATTTGTTTTAAAATTAAAAATTCCGAGTATAATTTGAATAACATTTAACAAAAATCTGACATTCAGATTTAGTCTGTAACCTTTTTTTTTCCTAATGGGCTGCTGTTGGCTTTTGCCAATTGCAGACCTAGTGCATTCCAGAGGGATCTGTACCTTTTCTTTCAGCGGCACCACAATGGAGTGTGGTACCATCGCCGCATCATAATTTTGACGTCCGGTTTCTCCACCGAAAAGGCAGAGCACCCAGACTCTGTTGATGCGAAATTGCACTAGGAATTTAATTTAGCCGAGAGCATCCAAGCCAAATGTCTACTCAAGGGATCTTTTACACACCGCATAATCATACGACATGGGAACAGACGATTTTCTGCATCTTAAATCCACCAACTCAGGCCAGGTTTAGTCTGCAACCTTGAGCTACAAATTTTTAATTGATACCTGCCACCACAAGTTTATAGCATTGATGAGATCAACCATTAAATTCAATTTTCAATTTTGCTTTTTGCTTCTAATTCAAGATTTTTTAAAAATTATTTGAAGCAACATACATATTTGCTCCTGTCTCAACTTTTGCACTGTACTATTAAACTTTTAGGCTTCTAGGAGGGTACCCCTGATACCAAAATAAAGTCAAAATATAAAAAAGGTATATCTATTTCAACCTTCACATTTTTTTATGGTAAATATCAGTGTTAAACTTCAAGTCAAAAATGTTTTTAAAATTAAGATTATTGCAAACACAGGACATTTAATATTACAAAAGCAGTTAAAGAAATCTAAAATTTAGTGAAAAAATATTAGCAACAAGAATTTGTTTTAAAAGTTAAAAATTTGAGTATATTTGAAGAAGATTAAACAAAAACCTGTCATTCAGATTCAGGCTGCAAAATCTTTGCACCTTGAGCCACTAGCTGTCAAGTTTTAGTTGACAGCTGCTACTGGCACTATGAGTTTATAGTATTAGTGAAATGCTAGCTATTTTCTGACCATTAAATTTAATTATATCTTGCATCAAGTTTGTGTAATTCGTTTTTAAAAAATATTTTAAGCAATATATATTGACTTTAACAAATATTAAAGTCAAGGGGAATCTTGTTTAATTATGCAATTAAATGCTGATTCATTTAAAACTTAGGGCTTTTCCAAAAATAAATACTACAGGCCAGAAATAAAATAATCAGTATCAAGTTTTAAAACTAAATTTAATAAAAAATAAAATTTCTGCTTTTGAGTACCATGACTTAAAGTCACTTACAACCTTGCAATGTAATATTTTACATCTGAATATGATAATTGGTTTGGAACCAATTACCGCCTTGAGGATCGGGAAAAATTATTAAAGGCGCCATTTTGCAGATTTTGATATTTCTCAAATTTTCAATGCTAAAAGCAATTCTTTTAAATTATAAAAATAATTTGCATTTACCTTTACTATGTTGAAAACATTGTATTTTTAGCTTAGTTTTATGTTTCTTCGATCGCCATGTTTCACGAGCGATATTAGCGTTTTGCCGTAATTGTGATGCAATCTTTTTGCATCTGTGTCCGGTTTTATATATTTCTTATTATTTTCTCCTTAGCACATAAGTTAAAGTGTATTAATCAAAAACATTTAGCTATTTTTTAGGATAAATATAATATTTGGTACAAATATAGCGATGTGGTGCAACCTGGTCGCCAAAGAGGCGATCGGCATTGAAATTTTTGGTCGCCATTTAAAACATTTTGGTAGCCAGTTGGCGAGTGGCGACCGCTAATCTGAACCATTACAGTGTTATATCATTTTGTGTGGCATAGTCATCCATTGTGTGTTAGGTGATAAAGTTGATGTAATGTATTGATCAATTTTAATGGTTTTGTCACACGAAGTAAATATTTCAATATCACTTTAAAATTGATAATGCTGTTTAATTGAAAAAGTTTTTATTCAATATTTTTCCCTTGTGCTCAGTCATAAAATATTAAACTTACCGAAAATTTTGGTTGAAGCAGGAATTTCAACTGTGTACAAACACTTCAGATTCAAAGCTTTAATGATTCAGGCTTCAGATTATTAATGAAATGTTGAAGAACAAAATGCATTCATATAAAATATGCTACTAGCCTATTTTGGCAATCAGTTCTTTCACCTTATTATATTGCACTTGGCTATCTGGAAAATATGAGCATCCACAATTCAGCATTTCCTTTGCTTTCCATATAATTGAGCTTTTATTGTAGTTAAAATATTTTTACTTTGATTAAGAGTGTTAAGTTAACTTTAAAATGTTAAAGTAGGGATAAAAAACTTGTTTATTGATTCTTTAAAAGAGAAAGCTATACTGATGTATTAGTTACATTAGGCCCGTCATTTAGGGGGTCAATTGCCACTTTCCCCGGATTGGGAAATATAATGTATTTATATGTATGTACCTGTATTTTGTTGTTTTTTAATGCATTAAGTTTTACCCTTAACCACCCCCCCCTGGAAAATTTTGAAATGGCGGTCCTGAGTTGCATGAATTTTATTTGTGTTTAATAGTTTTCTCTTTCCTTTATAGCTCTACTTCTCTGCCAATTGAAATATTAAGACAACGTGAATTAAAATGGCTGGAAATGTTGGAAAATTGGGATCTTTTTATGACAAAAAAATACAAAAAAGTGAGTGTTCTGTGACTGTTTATTAGAATAAAATAATTAAAAATTGAAGTGCTTTTTTGGTTTAAAGAAAAGGTTTTCCACATGCACAGAAATAAATGTAAAGTTTTTTTTTCTTAATTCTGGAGTGATTAAAAAATCCAAAAAGTTTGGAAAATTAATATTGTCTAAAATATCTAAAAGAGTTTAAAAAATGAAAGGGGGCTCAACAGAACCAAACACTGTGACCAGGGGTCTATTGTACTGATCTAAAAGAGTTAGTTATTGTAATTTTCGAGTATTGTGTTTGAATTGAAAAAAAAGTTACTATAGCTTGTTACATTTTTCGTAAATTAATGAATTAGGCTATTATTTTAAAATATAATTTACCAGCACTCATGTAACAATATGTAAGTATACTTTTCATAGAAATATGCAATACTGAAATTTAAAATTTGCTTTAATCCCTTATACTTATTCATTAGATATTATGATCTTAATACTTCAAGTTTTCGATAGTTTGAGGTAGTTCTGGTCCATCCCCCTCGAATTATAAAAACTCTACTGTGTTGTTATTGTAGAGGGCAACACCAGCTAATTTTGCTAATAATCTGATCAGGATCAGCTTAATGTAATAACATGTTTTCTTTCATGAATGTTTTTTTTTAAATATTTATTTATTTAATTGCTATTTCTGTTGTATTTATTGATTTATTTACTCATTTTTAGAGACAGACTTCCTAATTTCTTCATGGTTTCCCTAACACATCTGCAAAACTTAAAAAACCATCTTTGTTGGAAGTCTTTCCTTCCATAATTTTACATCTTTTTGCATTGAAAAAAAAAAAAACCTTTAAAATTCATGACTGTATTTTTTTGCTTTAAATATTGCTTTTCATTTTATTTTTACAGTTGTTAATGCAATAACATGTAATGTAAAATGTGTTTGTCATAAAAGAGAAATTAAATATGCCAGATATCATTATTTTTCTCTTTTATAGGTCAGAGAACGTTGCAGAAAAGGGATTCCTCCTGCCCTTAGAGCAAGGGCATGGCAATTTTTATGTGGGGCAAAATTTTACATGGATAACTACCGTCATAAGTTTACAGTTATGTTTCTTTCTTTGCACATTGTGAATTTTTATTAATTGCTTACATTTATTTAAAACTCTTAGTGTTTTTTCTCTTTTTATTTGTAAAGATGTTACTCATTTTCAAGGGATATTTTGTTTTAAACATATTTACTCAATTTTAACCTTCATTTGGCTAAAAATAATGTAGTGCTAATAAAAATAATGTACTTTGACTGTTTGGTATTCATTGAGCAAGAAAATTTTTAAAAGGATCAAGAAGTTGTACACTTTGCCTCTCATCAAAAATTAATGATAAAAATCTTTAAAATCTATATTAAAGATAAATTTTTCTCAAAAGGCTCTTAGTTTAGACTGAAGAAATAAAATTCAATGATTCTTTCATTGCATATAGTAGAAACAGTATTGAAATAAAACTTGAAAATCCTTTTTTAAAAGATAATATGAACCGAGAAATCAAAAATTACTTGAAAGTTGTTAAATTTTGCATAATAAGCAAACTCTACAATTATTAATACCTCCCTAAACCATATTTTCTAAATAATTTAAATGGGATAAAAAATTGACACAAAATGTTTTAAAAAATACATTATGTATTGACAAATGCTGTAGCATTTCCTTTGCAACTGCCCCTTAACTGTTTATCTTTTTGAAAAGCTTTTGATGCATTAATTTTATGTTCAAATTATTTTATTCAATTCTCTCTATTTTATCTATTATTCTATTGCAATACTATTGCTACAAGAGAAAAGCAGAAGTTACAATTATTCATTTGTATATGTTTTGAAATTCATTGAAAACTAATTTTCACACATTGCCTTGTATTCAAGTCTTTAAAAAGACCTGAATTATGACATCAGATAGTTATTATTTATCCCAGTAAATTAAAGGATGTATGTAAAATGTACTACGTTATTAAAAAAATAAGTTTTAAATCAAGAAAAAAGAATCCTAATTTAAAATTTTGAAAGCATACTTAGTGATTTTATTGGAGTGTTGGCATAATACATACACGTGATGTTGATGTGTGTAAGAGTTAATTTAAAATGATTTTCAGGAACTGGATGGTGCTGTAGGTGATCCAAGATGCGTTGAAGACATTAAAAAGGATCTACATCGCCAGTTTCCTTCTCATGAAATATTTGTTAAGAATCAAGGGCATGGGTATGTTTTTTTTTTACTTGTCATTCCTAAGTTTGCAGCTTATGTAAAAATTTTATATCTTCGTGGTTTTAGTTGCACAAATTTGCGATTAGTTTTTTTTTGCAACCATGTAAATATATTAATAATGCTGTGTCACCATAAAGCAAGATAGTAAAAATCATTAACAAACGACCTCCAAGATATATGACAAACAGATGTGATCTTTCCCACTAAGAAGCTTTAGAGGCGTTGGGCATTTTCTCACAAGACCAGACATAATCCAAAGCATTCAGCGAAGTTAGAAAGTAATGAACACTTACTTGTCCATCAAATACCAAATCAGTATCAAGAGAGCTAAAATTAATTCTACTCCCTCAAAAATCATAAATCATTTCGAAACTTCGTCCAGAAAGAATGGGCACATTTCTCTCAAAAATCTTATGTGTACAAGATGCTATAACTCCTATTTTCAAATTTCTGTCCCACATCTATGGACCCTAGGTCTTCACTGTTCACGTGTGACAGCTGCTGATTGATCAAAAATGCACTGATAAATGTTAACTGAATAAAGAATTGTATATCATCAATGCCTTATTCATGTGTAAATTAGGCTTGCCTGCAAGACTGCTTTAACTTTTGGATTGTTTGTACATTTTAAATACAACAAAATTATAATGGCTGAACAAATCTTCACAATCACAGCCCTTTTGAATTGCTTATTATACATATGTATATATACACACACAAACATACATACATGTATACATGTATTTGTGTGTGCATGTGTACGCATATATGCAAAAATGTTCAGATTTAGAGAAGGTTTTTTTTTTTGGTTCAAGCAATGTAATTTCTTCGAGCCACTCTGTCAAAATCATGCCTCAGTGGTTAAAACAAAGAAATAAACTCTACTAATAGTTTTCTCATGATTGTAGCCCTAGATAAATTACAATAATAAAAAAGTGGGTGTAAAAACTGCGTGTCTGAATATATATATATATATATATATATCAGGGTGTCGGCTGATACTGAAAATGTACTGGAATTTTTTTTAATACTGGAAATTTAATTAAAGTACAGTAGAGCCTTGGTTATCCGAGACCCGACTAACCGAGTTCCGTGTTAACCGAGGTACATTTGGCCTTGAAAAAAAAATTTTTTGGCGGCCGATGGTGGCGTCACCAGCTACAACAACTGCATAAAACGGCAGCAAAGAAGCGAGCGAGTTCCGTTAAACAGAAAACAATACATAAGTATGAAAGCGTGTCAAAATGCTTTAAGTTGCACGGTTTTATTTAATGCAGTTTCTTTTTTCGCCATGATTTAAGTATTTTAAAACACAAAACATCATTGCATTATCAAAGCAAAGCTATCGTTGCCAATCGACAAATAATAATTCTGACAATTTCCTCGGAGCCAAAATTATTACAGTGAAACCCCGATTTTACGTCCCCCGAATTTACGTTTTTCCCGCATTTTACGTTTTTTTCATTAGGTCCCAGTTTTTCCGTATACTAATAATGTTAATTTAACCCGTATTGTAAGTTTGTTATATATGAAATTTCTCGCATTTTACGTTTTCCCTGGAAAGGGGGAAAAAAAAGTTCTAAAATAAGCAATATTTTTCCGTCTGTACCTTTCGTCAGCCGATGAAGATCAACAAAAAGAACCCGAAGAACAGCCCGTCCCTTCTTTCACTATTGCAATGAAGAGCTTACAAATAGTGAAAGACTATTTTCTTTCTTATAAAGACAAGGAAAAAAACTTGCAACGTATTTCAATCCTAGAAGATGCTGCATTCACTTTGAACTCAATGACTAAAAAACAATCCACTATTACGGATTAAACGCCAGGAACCGCATCTAAATGTGTTAAAATTATCTTAAAATGGTATGTATAATAATGTTCTTTTCGTAAAATATAGATTCATCTTTCAAAAGGTAGTAAAACATCTTTACTACCTTTAGTTTTTTTCTGTTTGATTTTTGCATTCTATGTATTTCCCGTATTTTACGTTTTTTTTTTTGGCCAGTCCCTTGAGAAACGTAAAATCGGGGTTTCACTGTATTATTTTTTCCTAATTAACGTTATAATATATTATAAATATTGTATATATGTATTATTTATATTGTATTGTCATCGAAGGTAAGCTTGTGTGCAAAGTTTGAAGCTAATTTATGCACTAAGAGCAGTCGAAAACCGCGTAACAGACTTCTGTGACAAATCAAGTTAAATAAAACTGTGTAATAATAAACGCCTTCAAGAAACCACTTTAACTAGAACATGTATTATACTGCCACGTACATGTAAAATTAGATACTTGTATGTACATGTGACGTCATTTTTTCATTTTATAATATGTACAGTAAATGTCTTTTTTTTTAATCTTTGATGACACTTTCATTCACTTTAACCAATGCTTCCCTCCTGATTTGGAGAGAGTCCGTGTTATCCGAGTTTTCGATTATCCGAGGTACCCTCGGTCCACATTACCTTGGATAATCGAGGCTCTACTGTACTGTTAAAATATTTAAAAAGTATTTTTAATGGAATTAGGTATTTACTGATTAGCGAATTGTTCGATTACCGATAGCCGATTAATTGGGAGAATCTAATCACATCCAATTTATTATTGGCCATTTTGTTATTTTTCAGAATTATTTAATAATTTTTGTTTTCCTGTGAATGGAAGATTTTTTTCTCTTTTACATTGTTTTTTCCAAATAACTTTTTCAAACTATTTCAATCTATTGCAACCAAAAAATTCAAAAGGGCAAACTCCCCTAACCTACTAGAAAGCTGTGAGTGTTGGTTCACCCACAGCTTTCTAGTTGCGTGTTGAGCGTTTCTTTTCTGCACTGATAAAGAGGCTCCATTGTAGCTTCGAAATAGCTGTTTGCATTACTTTTTATTCTGAATTTGTGCTTTTCTACGTTGTTTTATTTTTGCACTTACAAGGTAAACTACTTTTAAATCACTTCATGTACAGAAAAAAAATTTAACTAATTACGGGGCCCTTAAAATTTGGGGACCCTGGGTCATTGCCATGTAGGTCCCTGTGCCAATCAGTTCCTGCACATAGGTCCATACAAAATTGTGTTATTGCTACCAGGTAGATCTGTCTTATTTTAAATAACATGTTCCTCAGGAATTTTTTTTTAATTTCCAAAAAAGCTGTCTCTGAATGAAATATATGGAGGTGCAAAACTTTAATTGTCAATATCTCATTTTGATCTCAGCTGCCGATACAACATTTGTGTTTTACATGGCAGTACAATGCTTAAAACATTATACAATCTCAATATTTCTATATTTCCATTTGTTTTACTTGATTTCTTGCAATGTTGTTTTCAAACAACCACTGACAACCTAGAAAAGTCGATGTGCATGGATTGAATATGTACAAGAGAAAACTCCCTAAAAATAATGCATACTAAGTAATGTATGGTGTTAGAAAATAATATTCTTAATCTGTTTTTTTTTTTTTTTGTATTGTAATGTATGAGGAAATGATGTGTTCCAGTCTTCATAATTATACTTAAAAATTGCATTTATTATTTTAATGTCTTTAAAACAGCCAGGCAGATCTGTTTAGGATTTTAAAAGCATATTCTTTATTCAACCCATCTGTGGGTTACTGTCAAGCTCAAGCACCAATTGCTGCAGCTTTGTTGATGCATATGCCTGCTGAGCAAGCATTCTGGTGCTTAGTTGCCATATGTGAAAAATATCTTCCTGGATATTACAGTCCAGGATTGGTGAGTATTTCTCCTGCATTTTTTTAAAAATTTTAATGTAAGAAGTTCTTAATTTAGTAATTTCAATTCAGAGTTCAGTTCCATACCACACATAGGCTGACCCGAAATTTATCTCCCCTTTCCTTAAAAAAAAAGAAGACTTCTTAGAGGAATGTTGCCAAAATTAAAAAATCGAAGTTATGCAGAGACTCTAACTTTTTTTAATGTATATTATATTATTCATTTATATATTTATTTATTGTGATGACAAGGCAAATACTCTTTAAAGGCAGGTTATTAAGTACTTTGAATTATTTAAAATTTTATCATTTTCATTAGTTGGATAAAAATAAAGAACAATTATAATGTTAAGATAATAATGAAAAGAAAAAGATGTCATATAAATTAAAAAGTTACTGATAGTTCGTTCTCAAGAATCGTAAAAAAAAATGTGTAAAAAGTGAAAATTGACATCCCCTACCTGCTCTGCTTTTTTTCTCAAAAAGCATAAATTATAATTCTTTATACAATTAAAAGTACTTCTCTAAGTTAAACTATATACCTATCTTCAACAGTTTAGAAATTAATTGCTGGGCTACAATAAGAGTGAATATTTTGTATACTTTCTTCATTTTTACCTAATATATTTAAGCTTTTAGTATTTTAATGATCAATTATCGCAGATTAGATGAATTCAGCTTATATTATATAAATTTCAAAACTAACTGTGAGTGTTTTTTCCCCTTTTCCTTTCTTTTTTATTTTGTATGATTTTCTTTTATATTTACAGGAAGCAATCCAGATTGATGGTGAAATCTTATTTGGCCTATTAAAAAAAGCTGCACCATCTATTCATAAGCATTTAGTAAGTGTATATTTCAATAATATTCTTTATTTTAATATTGATTTAGGAAATTTCTCGTTTATTTATTTTATTTTTTCACTTTATTCTCTATACCATATTTTATATTAAAATTTTGGGGGGGGGGGGGAAACTTGAATTGACTAAAATTAAGAAAAAACATCAAACTACTATTCATGCACGGAGCCTCAAAATTTTACAGGTTCTCCATAGTTTCTACGGTAAATATAGACTGTTTACAGATTATGGCAGGTATAAATTTTATTATGTGAAAATTTTTTTGAAAGTTTAATGAACGACTTTTAAAAACTAATTTTTACTCATGTATAATAATGTTTTAAAAACAAATGTGGCACTCTTTTTCACAACAGTTTTTGTTAGTCATTTGCTGTATATAGCAGACTAGTTTAAATTGCAACTGAAAAAATGTTAGAAGTATCTTAATAGTTTGATTTCCAGTCTCCTCTACTCCACCAAGGCTCGAGATCGGTAGCGTGTTGTCAGGATTGGTTGCTGGTGTAGCTCTGATGTCGTAAAAGAAACATGTCTGAATAACATCACTTAATAAGTCTGCTCAGCTGGCTCATTATAAGCAGAACGCAAAGATTCTTTGCTTTACTTGTTGTGGTTGCAAGATTGTTTTCTTGTGTGTAAATTGTTAAACATTTTTTGCTTTGGTTCTATGCCTTTACATAAGGCCAGCACAATCTAGAGGCAGTGAGGCGCTTGCCTCATGGTGTGTGCAGCGCCCTTAAAGGAGGCATGCAATCGGCAAAAACGCTACATGAGAACAAATTTTAATCATACAACTAACAAAAAGTCACGAGTAAGTGTGAAATTGAAGCCAGTAAGTTAAAGTTTTTATTAAAAGTTGGGCGTTAAAAATGACGACTAGATGCAAAATTGCAGTCGTCAAACTGAAAATTAGTTTCAAAATACAATTAATGACCGCTAATTTCAAACCTTGGTTGTTATATCAAGAGTCGTGTTCCTTTATGGTCATTATATTGAAATTGAAAAAACATTTTCTGAAGCCAAAGTCAATAGGTCCTTTCTTTAAAAGTCATTATAACTTAGTACAGATGCCATATTTTCATGAGCAAAGGGAACTTTCTTTTTAAGTTTACCTTTATCCTCTAAAACTTTCCCAAAGGATGAAAAATCATAGGAATCATTTTTTGTGTATTGTACAATCACACCTTGTTAACGCGAAGTTGAGGGGACGCCAAAATTTTTCATGTTAACCGATGGTTGCAGGGTTTTGAATTTAGTAAAAATGTTTGTTTCTTATGATACAGAAAATATAGAAACCAACAGCATATTTATATGAAAATGATCATATACAAACACACACATACGAATTTATATACTTCGATTTGGAAATTCATATGAAATTTACTAAACTAGTATTAAAAACAATTATGAGAATAAAAGAGTAAGTTTTATTTTCCTGTGCAAACATTACTTTTAAAAAAAACTGTTATAGATTTTTGCTTCAATTTTTTTGAAACAACATCCTTTTACTAAAGTATCAATGTCTTCTAAACTATTTAACGCATTCTCTTGCAGTAAAAATTGTTGCACAGTTTGTATGCTGCCATAGCTTCGTTCACAGTGATTAGATTTTGGGCTTCCAAATCAGCATCTTCTTCGTCTGTTTCAATTTCATTTACACTTTCCTTTTGAGATTCTCTATTTATATCTTCATCTGTCATTACGTCTGAAGTAAAAGCCTTCTCATCTTTTTGCACATATTCTTCAAACAAGGCTACCAAAACTATGTCCCTTTTAGCAGCTTCTTTGAGAACTGAAGAAGTTGTTTCTTCATCCTTCTCTTCTTCGACAGCTTCCTCTGAACCTTCTACAAACCCTCCAATACAAAAGCCATTTTGTATTGTTTTATTCTCCTCCATGCGCTTCTTAAATAACACACGGCATCTAATAGATCAACAGAAAATTCAGTTATTGTCAAACACATTCAATGGCTTTTCGGACAGTGCATTTTTAAACACTTGCTAATCCCTTGGTCGCAAGGCTGGATTTTCACTGTATTGTTAAGTGGTAGAAACAGCCACTTTATAGCTTTGAGTCCTTTAACTTCTACATGGACAGTCAATGAAATGAACAGAAATGAAGAAAAGAATGCTTGATTGACACAGGCCTGTAACCAGACTCTGACTTCAGGGGGGGGGGGGGGGCAAACTTTTGGACAGGAGGGGTAGACTAGTTTTTCAATTTTTTTTCTAACGTGTTAGAATTTTATGTTCCATTTTGGGTGTTTTCTTAAAATTTAAATTAATAATTTATTCAATAATTAATGCAATTATTTAATTTATTAATTGATTTATTAAAGAGTTAATTAATGAAACTAATATTAATTTAATTCAATATTGAAACTATTTGATCTTAAAAGAAATACTTGGTTAAAACTTACAAAAGGCAGAATTGAACTTTTAAAGCTTATTCTAAGATTGTCTTTTGTAAATTAATAAAATATATGAAATAACAAAAAAGTGAACATTTTTTTAAGATAATTTTAACGTGAACGATATATTTAAAGTATGAAGCATAAAACATGTATCGGTATGTTACAGTAAAAAACTGGACTGCCCATGATCCTTTCATTAGTGCCTGGTTTCGATTGAAAACAGGAAAAAAAAATGAGCTGAATAAATGAAAAAGTTCATGCTTTTTATTTATTTTTTTTTTTTCTAAAATTTGAATTAAGGGATAAAGGTGCATGGGAACAGGATATTTTCGATACGACTTTGCATTTAAACAAATCAAAGAGTTAAAAGCAGAAATACCATAGATTATTAAGGTCCAATTAATCATGATAGGACGGGCAAAACATTTTCCAGGTCGGGCATTGCCCGACCTGGCCCCCCTCTGGCTACGGGCCTGGATTGACACTCCCGCTTTTGAAAGCCAGTGATGGAACAGCTGCGCCAATTGCGCCTTTTGCGCCTAAACGAAAATTCTGCGCCTTCTTGCGCCAAAATGGCGATTTTTCAAGAAAACTGCGCCTGCTGCACCAATTCAACAAAATACCGCCAAACTGCCGATGGTCGGAAGAGATCGGCTCTTGGCAACCCTATGCGAGGAAGCTCGGAAAAGATTTACTGGCACCCAATCACAGCTCACAGCTTCAGGGGATCTGGAAATTCGATATTTTCTCAATTTCAAAAATTTTAAATTACCGAAAATATCGGCGATTTTTTTTTCATTAATTTTTAATTTACTGTAAATTTCCGACGATAATCCCGTTAATTTTTACTTTTGATCATTATAATCCTACTAAAGTGCAATAGTAAGATTATTCTACTCATAGAAATTCTTTTATTTTCCGTGTTATCATTTTAAAAAGATACAATCCTTTTGCATCCGCTGTTAGAATCGGAATTTTTTCACTATTGATGTTTATTAAGCTTTATTGAAAGGCAAATAAATACAATTCGCTTTTATTTTCAGTAAAGTCTTGATTTGAAAATTTTTAAACGAAATTATGTACTTGTTAGGAGTATGATTTCTCAAATGTCAAAAAGTTAACTGATGAATTTAGATTAATTTTTATTTTTTGGTCAATTATTTAAACTTTTGTAAAATATACATAAAATATCTCCAATGGTTCAAAAAATTAAAAAAAAATAAATGGAGGAATAAAACTGAAAAAAATTAAACAGCATTTGAAAAATCTGAGAACAAAAATGGATTTCATGTAACGCACATCTTTATTAATAAGAAAATCCTAAAATCAGTTCTCATTGTGTATAGTTTAGGACATTTGCTTAATCCATCCAATTAAGTTTTCTTCTATATTTAGTAGCAAATGCAGTTTTCATTAATTTCAAAACATGCAGTTTTTGAGAAGGAAAGTCTTTTTTTCAAAATTATTCAAATCAGATTTTGGAACTTGATGCCTGCTATTATTAAAAATACAGGGTTTTTAAAGCTATATGAAGGGCTGGGAAATATAAATCAGTTTTTTAAAAGTAATGAAAATGGAAAGACCTTCCCGCCCCTCCATATTACTCTTAAAAATTTCAGGTATTTTTCCTTAAACGTACAATTACCTCTGTATTGCATTAGCCAGGCTCCATGAATGTGGGGACAACTTTGTACCCCTTTTTACTTTCCAGCCTCTGGTTAAAGTACTACGTTGGCAAGAAAAGTGGAAGCAACCATGGCAAATTCAGATAAGAGGTGTACTCCATTAAATTTTATTTTTGAACGTAGTAGTTTCATTAATGTTTCAAGGACTTGGTACTTTTTTTTTGTAAGTTTCTTTTGTCGAGCGTAATTAAATTTTGATTTCCCACATCAATCCATTTATTCCACCTCCTTTTTTTAGGGTATTTTCTTAGGCATTGTTTTAACATAACTTTTAAAAAAATCGCCAATCTTGTCGGTAATTATTGATATTAATTATTAATTATCGTGTATATCTTAAAATGTAATTCTGAAATTATTTACAAAAAGAAACTATTATTTGCATTTTAATAATTTGATGCTTTCGTTTTGAAACAATATACAATCATTTTGCATTTGCTAAGGAAGTTTGATTGTTTCTGGCTTTTTTTTTTTTTTTGCTTATGAAACTTCTTAAATGGTAAATAAATAAAATTTCTTTTTTATTTTCTTAAAGTTCTTTATTTAAAATTTTTTGAATTGAATTCCATGTTCATTCTAAGTAGAAATTCAAAACTTAATACTTCATGGCAGGCTTAATTTAATTTTTGTTTCAGATATTTAAATTAAGGTTATTTTTAAAAAGCTTAGGGAACAAGTCTGAAATTTGGAAATTAATTTTAAAAAGGTTAGGAAACAAGTCTGAAATTTGGCAAAAGTTACTGAATTTTTTTGTGTATGTATCTTATGTATGTTGCAGTTCATATATAAAATTTTACTGTTGTCATCGTATGAGTTGTTAAAAACATTATTTTAATGCACATATTTGCAAAAGGTTTAATTTTTAGAGACGTGTGCTCCAAGACTACTCTCTTTTCTCCTACAAAGTGAATTTTTTTTTTTTTTTTTTTTTTTTGCTTGCTGCAAAACTTGTCCTTTACTGTCCCAAAAGTTGTGTGAAACAAATTTGCTGTTTTGCTGCTCCAAAATGGGTTTTTGCTGCTCCAAAATGGATATTTTGCTGCTCCAAAATGATGTTTTTGCTGCTCCAAAACAAAGTTCCTTCTGTTCCATCACTGGAAAACCAACTAGGTGGGAAATCTTCCTGGTCCACACACTTTTGAAACTCTACCCCATTGTGCCCGAATGGGAGTGTCCATTGCTTATCTATGTCCATTAACGGAGGTGTCCCTTGTCAATTCATTCCTGTCATTGACCGCACCAACACGCTTGCACAGCGTCTCAAAAATAGGACTAGCATAAATAATCTGTAGGCATTTTACCTGTTTCACTATTTTCATAGAATTCCTAGAAGTGAAGTGCAACAAAACTTTCAAGCTTCCAATGCTCCAAGGAAATTTCATGTCAAGGGATGTTTTTCCACTTTTCTTTTCTTTTTCAACTAAAAAATGTTATTTTTCATATTAAGCAGGATTTCGTTCAAATCAATTTCATCTTAAACTATTAATTTTGCACTAGTTCTTAGATTATCTGCCAGGGAATGGCATTCCTTTCGCGTTAAGGGAGTTCATGTTAACGGGGTTTGACTATTTAATTATTCATATAATCTTTAATAATACTTGACTTTCGAGGGGCAATCCCCACAACCCGGTATCCATGCCTAATTATAATGCATTGGGTCATTGCAATGCAAGTCGCCTGTATAATAAAATTGTTGCATACCAATTAACGTTTGTATCTATTTGTATTCCCTTTTTAGCCTACTTTCCCGTAAAAGTAAAAAAATAATAATAATAAAGCATGAATGAAGGCTTAATGTATCGTGAAAATATCGTTAAAAATCAAGAAAAGTCAAAAATAAGTGAAGTAATTAAATAAAGATTGAAAAATAAAAAATTTGAAAGTAGGGTATTGAGATGGGGAAAAAGTGTGTCTGTCGGTCTGTCCCCCCCCCCCCCCCCCAATAACTTTTGAACGAATTGTCCGATTCGAAAAATTCTTTTTGCATTCGAAAGATCTCGGCAAGGACATCTCATTTCTATATTTTACTTTTTGATTTGAACAATTTTTTGTTCAATTTTGAACAGTTCAAAAAATTTTAACATTAGCGCCTATGGACAAAATTGAAGCAAATTCTGTAAACTCTGGGCACAAGAGCCAAGTTCCTATTGCAAGCTTATTGAAAGGAGTTCTCGGCGTGAAATATTGATTTGAACAGTTTTTGTTCATTTTTGAACAGTTCAAAAAATTAACACAGAGCTTACGGGGAAGTTTCAACCCTATATAAATCTTGATCTAACGGACCGATTTGCTTGGAACAAACTTTATCGGAAAGCTCTTATAACGTAGAACATGTAGAAATAGAAAGTTTATCCAGTACTTACAAGCCTATTTTGCTATGAAATTTTTTGATCGGGATTTTCAAGGATATTTCTCAGTGACTCAATGAGTGAAATAATGAATGAATGAATAAATGAAAGAGTGAAAGAATAAATCAATGAATAAATGAATGAGGAAAAGAATGAATGAATAAATTATTGAATAAATGAAAATATAAATAAATGAGTGAATAAATACATGAATGCGTAAATGAATGAATAAACACTTGAATGAGGTAACGAATGAATGAATAAATGCATGACTGAATAAATGAAAGAATGAGTGAGTGAATGAATATGTATTTCGGTTGAAAAAGGTATATTTTCAATAATTAGAACTAAAGATAAATAAGAAAGAGAGAGAAAGAGATAGCTAGATTATAAATTTGAATTTGGTGTATACGGGAAAGTAGGCTCGTATAGTTCTAGACGGAACTTCTTGTTACTTATCCTTACTACAATTTCTCCTTTGACAGAAAAAACAAAGGGTAGAACCTATTTTATACATGACAGAATGGTTCATGTGTGCTTTTTCTCGAACTCTACCCTGGTCATCTGTTCTTAGAGTATGGGATATGTTCCTCTGTGAAGGTAAATATGCTTTACTGTTATCATTTGGATGTAAATTTTCATCACGTTGTATGATATTGGTCTTAAACAGTTAGTTAGATGGAAATTTAGCATTTACTAAAATATGCTTGGTTGCCATATCCATACAACGAAGGATTTTAAATAATCACAGAATGATTCATTTGGTGTTGGTAAATTTAAATGTATCCTTTTGGATATTTTATTTAAATCCTGATTTTTACTGTTTGTGAAAGAGAATGAATTTTCAAGTTCATCTCTATGTTTCGGTTATATTTTTAAAAGCTTTGTAAGTGACCAGAGCATTTGTTAACTCATAGGTGCCAAATTCTAAAGCTATTCAAAGCCCTTAGAATATGCCAAAACTTAAGGCAACTTTCCCTCAATTTACTTCATATTAATTAAAGAAGAGACAAAAAAGTTCACACGTGCGAAAAAGAGGAAAAACTAAATTTTATTGGGTGTGTGAGCATTTCAAGTTCCCTTTATTAATACAGTAAAATCCCATTACAACAAACTCCAAGGGATCTGGAAAATTCTTTGTTGTAATGAAATATTCGTTATAACGGAACATACAGTATCCTGTTGGCTTTTAAAATGAGACAAAATATATTTTGGTTTGCATCAGTATTCCCTGTGATGAGATTTTACTGTATGTTCAAAGCAAAAAATATCTTCACCAAAGCAAATGAAGTAAAATTTTAGCCGTTTTCTCACTTTGTCATATGAAATGCAACAACAAATACCGTCTTGAGAAATTAGAAGTTTGGCTTTGCTTAATAATTTAAAAACCGAATATCATTTTTATTTCTTAGCTAGTTTGCTTCATCATGTTTATATTTTTCGATAATTTTAAGATATAGAAAATTCTATGTGACTAATATATTTAATGCATTGTGCCTCTGTAAGCAGAAAAACTTGCTTAATTTGTTGCTTCAATGAAATTGTAGGTAAAGGATTTTCTTTCACCTCAAAGTCATTCGAACTGATCTAACTAAAGTTCAAATTGATTTTGAATGTGCACACACATATATGTATATGCTGTTTCTAATTTAAACGTTTTTAACCTAGTGATTACTCTATAAAAATTCATGCTGAATCAGTATCAAAAATATTATTTTCTTCTCAAAAAACTTGAATTATTCAATATTCATATTATTGCATAAAAGCAATAATTTTGTATCAGAATTTTTAGTGGTGAAAAAACAGCAGGTATGTGGTACATGTGGAGAAAAAGGAGTTAAATCTTCACTACTGTGCATGCTCATACGTTAACATGGCTCTTATGCTGATTCATTTCTTAAGCTATCTAGAAATGAATGTGGTATTGAATTTCTGAAAATGATGAAAAAGATAGGAACCTCCAGTAACTTTTATAATTTGCAATGCTACATAGAATAATACTACATTTGCAATGCATTTGGTATTTTCAAAGGTTTTCAAGGATAAATTTATTTAGAAATGCTTGGAGGAGAATGAAAAAAGAAGATGCCAATTCTTCTAGTAACAAAAGTGTTATGTCTTCTTATGTTGGATTACTTTCAGCTTGGCTGGGTTGCAAAGGGGTGCTTAACGGAAGGATTTAATGGTTTTTTAAACCTTTAAAACACTAGAGAAATTAATAAGTAAATAAATAAATTAATTAAAACATTTTCAACTGATATTTTTGAACATTTAAACTGACACTTTAAATAATTCTGTAATTTATTATTATTATTATTATGCCTTCTTTGCAACAAAATGAAGTTATACTTTAGAAATTCAATGACAGATAAATGGCTGATTAGCCTGGAGCCTAATAGTACTAAGCATCGAGGTCGCAGATTGTCTTGGATAAATTCGATGCACATTGTAGGAAAATGTTGTTACAATAAAATAGAATAATATTTGTTTGGTGTACATTTTATTTTTTTTTAAATTCATGTTTTGTTTATTAAGTGTAATTTTACAGAATAAATATTGATATCAAATGTTATAAAAAGAACATGTGTGCATTTTTTTCCACATTTTACAAAATCTTTAATTGTGTATTGAATGAAAACCCTTATTTATTTTTTTTAAAGCTGAAATTAATGAACATTCTTCCCATCAAATTAAAATGGATTGTTTAACATTCTTGGTCAGATTCTGTTTATTTCACAGAGACTATTTTCCGGACCTGGAAAAAAGTTTAAAACCCTATTTTTTAAATCCTGTGCACAGGCCTGCTGAGGCATTACAAACTTTGAAATGATTAGAAAATTAGGAATTGACTGTCTGTCAATTCCTTAAGTCCAAATTGTTTGTTTCTTTAAAAACAGTTATATTTTAACTTTTATTAGGCATTAAAGTATTATTTAAAGTGGCTTTGGTGATCATAAAAAGTGTTCTGGGAAAACAAGAAACTTTGAAGAATTGCCCTACAATGTATGAAACATTGGAATGCTTGCGCCATATACCAACTGAATATTTACAAGAGGATTTTTTAATAATGCAGGTAATTGCTACATTTTTTGTTAAGTACTATTAAAAGTGTTTGTATTAAAAAATCTCAATCTAGAAAATAAATGTTACACTCTTTGATGTCCATAAAAGTTTGATTTACATAATCTAGCATAAATATATTTGAACTACATTTTTTTCAGCTGTTTTAAATTTATTTTTATTTTTTTGGCTAATTCTATAGAAATGTTTAGCAAACATTTATATGAAATTCTTTTATTAAGTACATTATAATGTTATTTGTAAGTAAATTCTCAGATAATGTCAGTTTTGCACCCATATATTGTTAAAGCATAAGGTCCATTGATGTTTAAAAATAATTATCCATAAAAGTAACTTCAGTACTACGAAAGTATTCTCTTCTCCAATGTTTTTCGGTTCCCTGGAATCCTTTTTTTTTTTTTCTAAAATAAATATTTACTCTATGACATAAAAAGGTGCTTGTGTTTTTTTTTTTTTTTTTTTTCGGGGAACAAGATTTCTTTGGAACTGCTATATAAGTAAACTTGTTCATTTAAGTATAAAGCTTAAGTAAAGGGGGGGAAATAATATGTTTTGACTAATTGTGTGCTGAATTGAAATAAGAGAAGCATGTTGGACAGCATTAAAGTAGTTATGAAATTTTTCAATTTAGCTCTGTCTTCTAATAAAACATTTGTGTTTGACTTGTGGTGCTAATGCTATTTATTTCAGTTTGGAAAATTTCCATTAATTCTTTGTTCTAACTCTTAACCAATATATTTAATGTATGCTGAAGAGACACATAATGTTCTTTTGTGATGCTGAGTTTTTGAAATGTTCAGTATTAACCCTTTCTACTTTTTTTCCTTCAAGAGCATCTTGGTACTGAAATAATTTTAAAGAATGCAATGAAAAGCTTTTATTTTTACTCAGATCTATTTTGTAAAGTTATTTGATGCTGCTTGCAGGACCTATATGTTTCAATGGTGGACCTATATGTATCAAGTTTTTCCAAGAAAAAGTTCCAGTCATACTAAACTAATGATCGAAAATGCAATGAAAAGTTTATTTTTTAAAAATCCTGCAGTACCTATGCGTTCTGATAGTTGTGAAGGGTTTAAATAATGTATTGAATATATATCTCTCTCTCTTTCTCTTTTAATTTGACATCATTTCTACATTGATTTCCCCTAATTTTGCTAAGTATAATTGCACTTGTGCAAAATTTTAAATCTCAAACCAGATTTTATAATTTCAGATCAAAGTTAATGAAAATTTTGTCTTCCCTACTTAACAATAGCATTTAAATGTCCATAAACAATCATTAAATCTTAGTTATACTGTAGTTGTATCTAAATAGTTTTTAAGATTCTAAGATTTATTAATTGTTGCATTTAGAATGATGACATATTTAAGAATTGTAAATTTTGTTATAACTTTACTTAACTTCTAAATACTGTAACTGAGGGAAATGCACAAGGAGAAGCAAAGACGTAGGCATTGTCATCTTTTTCATTATTTAATATAGACATATCACAAAACACACACACATACACAACATAAAGTATTTTACTGACTAAACATTCGCCATACTTCATCTACTTCACTCTCATCCCGTTCCCGTAATGCTTTCGTTTTTTAATACTTCAATTCCACCGTCTCAGGCGCCCTCTGTTGGTCTTTATACTTAAGAACAATTTTATAAGTTCTAACACTCGGCCTTTCCTGACATCACTAATCTCCTGATTAGTATGTTATTACTTAAGACATTAGATAATCATTAACACTAAACAAAATTAATATACATTCAAATTGAACAATACATAGAAATATACAATCAAACACAACATACTTACATTTCCTTCAATTACTTACACACAGCTTTCAATATTGAGAATGATACTGCAAAACTACTACAATAAAGAATAAATTGTTATTTTACATAATTTTACCAAATTTGAAATTCAAATAATAGAAAAAGAAAATTATTATACGTTAGAGTTCAGGATTTAAATTGATAACGTAAGTTAAATTCAGTTTATAAATGTCTCAAATCAAAGTTCAGTGTCACTCGAGTCACTAAGTTCAAAATCAGCTTAGTCGGGATATATTTTCCACGTTTTTAATTGACTCACATGTGCTGTTGTAGTGAAGAAATGTCCACCTCTTTTCTCTTCCAATTGAGTCACTCTATAGGTATCACTAGGCAGAACATCTGTAATTATTAATGGACCTCTATACTTAGGCTGAGTTTTTAAAGACTGTCCTGTTGATTGAGGAGTTTTTCTCATTACCACAATTTCACCTATATCGTACTTTATAGCTTTACACTTCTTATTATCATAATGCGTTTTCATTTTCTGCTTGCTTTCTTCTATTCTCATAATAGCTTCATTGCGTACTTCTGTCGGATCCTTCCATTCTTTGGCTTCATCGTCCGCTAATTTACTTAAGATTCCATCATAGAATCTGGGTGAATATCCGTGTAACATTTCAAAAGGAGTCTTATTTGTTGTTTTGTTCACTGCATTATTTAAATTTCTTTCTGCTGATTTTACCTTTATGTCCCAGTCTTTGTGTTTTGGGTCCTTCATACTCGTACTAATTGTTGTTAGAATTGTCCTGTTGCACCTCTCCACCATACCGTTTGCTTGCGCCCGTCTTGTACAGTTCAAGGTATGTTTAATGCCATTCGTAGTACAGAATTCTTCAAATTGTCGTGAAGTAAAACATGATCCTCT
Source organism: Octonoba sinensis (assembly GCA_038502835.1). NCBI lineage: Eukaryota > Metazoa > Arthropoda > Arachnida > Araneae > Uloboridae > Octonoba > Octonoba sinensis. The sequence goes on along the minus strand of CM076599.1, from coordinate 102,102,186 downwards.
ATTGCTTATTATTCTATCAGGAACTCCGAATTCATCAATAAAACTTTGCATGGCTTTCAATACGTTTTGAGTAGAAGTACTTTTAACTGGGATAATTCGCACAAATCTCATGAAGTTATCTATAATAACGAATAGATGTTCATTTCTTCTAGCAGTTTTTACAAAAGGGCCTAAATGATCTACATGAATAATTGAAAATGGTCTTTTTCCGGTTGGTATTGGATTTAGAAGTCCTTGTTGTCTTCCACAAGGAACCTTATTCAATAAACATTCGAAGCACATCGAAATATGTTTCCTTACATAACGCTTCATAGAAGAAAACCAATACAATTCTCGAATTTTGCTGACTGTTCTATCAACAGAAAAATGTCCCATTAGACAGGGTTCACACTGGGGAAAAGTACAAGGTGGGATTTTCCTCCTTGACCAAAATTTTAAGTGGGATTTTTTAAGTTTAAGCCTAAAAAAAATTTTTTTTTGAGTGGGATTTCAAAAAATATTGCGGGAATCGCGCGGCCTAGCGCGAACCCTGTTAGATCATGGAATCTGACTACTAAGCTCTTTCTCATACTTTTCGGAATAACATACAATAGAGTCTCTTTAGTCTTGGTTCTAAATTTACGATAGTCTATTATTCTTGAAGACATACTCTTCGATCATCTGTTTTTCAATCTTTGACCTGTCTTCTTCGTTTTTCTGAAATATGCCTATTAATATTTTTAGTTCAGGATCTGATTGTTGCATCATCAAAACCTGTTCATCCACTGTCAAAGTAACGCAAACTTCAAATTTTCTTTCAATTATCGCGTTTAAGGTGTCTTCAGGTTCTTCTATTGCTGCTCTACTTAACGCATCTACATGTTTCATCTTTTCACCTGACCTGTGCCTAATTTCAAAGTCATACTCTTGCATTAAATTGAACCATATTGTCATTTGGGGATTCGATGACTTCTTAGCATTTTAATATACGATTGCTTGGCAATCTGTGACAATTGTAAATTTTATTCCAATTAAAAACTGTCTTAAACGTTCTAAAGTCCAAACTATCGCCAATAGTTCTAACTTACTAGAGTGGTACTTTTGTTCAGTATCTGTAGTTTTCTTGCTTACGCAATATACTATTCTCCATCCCTTATCTACTTCTCTTTGTAGAAGGATACCTGCCAACCCGATGGAACTTGCGTCACAATGCACCTCAGTTTCAAGATCAGGATTATAATGTGCTAGTATGGGGGAATTAATAAGATTCTTCTTTAGCTCTTCGAAAGCTTCACTTTGGTTTGCTTCCCAAATAAAATTTTCATTCTTCTTTGTAAGCTCAGTTAATGGTTTCGCCTTATGGGAATACTCTGGAACAAATCTTCTAAAGAAACTTGTCAGACCTAAAAATCTGCGAACATCATGGACATTCTTTGGTACGGGGAAACGTTCTATAGCTTCTATTTTACGTGGTCCTGGTTGTAGTCCATTATTACTGACAATGAATCCCAAGAATTCAACTTGTGATTTCCCAAACTCGCATTTTGACAGCTTGAGAGTCAAATTTGCTTTTCTTAAACATTGAAAAACTTCTTTCAGTTTCTAGATCATCTCAGCCCGCGTCTTTGATGGTATTAGTATGTCATCTAAGTAACACAAAACTTTTCGGTTAAACAATGGACCTAGTACAAAGTTCATTAACCTTTGAAACTCTGCTGGCGCGTTGGCCAAACCAAAGATCATTCGTTCAAATTGACCCGTGTCATCTGGGGTGATGAAAGCAGTTTTTAATTTCGCTTCTTCAGTCAAGGGTATCTGGAGATAGCCACTGGCCAAATCCAATGTCGTAAAATATTTACTTCCTCCAAGACATTCGAGAATATCGTCAATTTTTGGAAGCGGAAACTTGTCTTTAATAGTTTGTGCGTTGAGTTTTCTATAATCTATTACTAATCGTTGTTCTCCAGTTTTTTTCTTGACTAGTAATACTGGACTAGAATAGGGTGATCTTGTTTCTGAAACTATTCCATTTTCTTTCCACTCCGAAACGATTTCTTTAATTTGTTGTCGTTCTTCTGAGTTAGTTTTAAATGGCTTTTGAAACACTGGTTTACTACCATCGCATTCCTTAATGTCCATTTTGATTATATTGGTGCATCCTAATTCACTTATATTTAATGCGAAATAGTCTCTGTATTCATTTACTAGTTTTAAAATATCTTCCTTTTTATCTGTAGACAGTGATTTTTCAGTCTTTATTTCATCTATATCAATAGGGCTTTTAAGCATGGTAACTGTATTAATGTCTAATTTTTCACTTAACCTTTCTGTTTCTGCCATGCCAATGCTCTCCTCATTCACCTCCATTCCCCTACCTAAACATTGATTTTGTTTCATTTTTATTGTAAAATTTTCCGAATTAATCACCGGAACTATCGTTTCACCTTTAACAACCTCAAGAACGGAGTCAAAATTTTGGCCTATACCTTTAACTAAAATAAGTCCACTATCAATTTCGTCAGTACTTGCTCTGATTAAATTAATTGAATTACCCTCAAGTTCAATTTTCTGTTTTGTTTTTAATCTAACTTTATTTTCATTTACGTCTGTTTGTATTTTTGAAAACAGATCGTTATCAGCATAACCGAATCCTATTTTACCTCCAACACGCGCGAATGCAATGTACGGTAAATCGATCCAAGTCCTACCCAAAATTAAATCACATGGTTGTGAATCATCTTTAACAATGAGCAATGTAATAGATTTTCCCACTACGTCATCAACACGTATGTTAACTACAGCCTTGCCAATTGCCCGCGTCACCGGTTTATTTTGACTACCGAAACCAAACAACTCACTTTTATCAGGCACCAAATCAAGGTCCAATTTCGAAGCAATACTTTCTTTTAAAAGACAGCTGCTACTACCCGAATCTACTAAAGCCTGAACTTTACAACCATAAATAAAAGCATCTTTCATATAATTAGTAGGAGCCATCGTGGGGTTCAAACTCGGATCATTTTGACTAACAGATAAATTATTGCTCTCTTCTTTTCGATTATCGTCAGCTTTACATGAGCGATGCGTGTGACCTTGCTTTTTACATTTCGTACAATAAATCACAGATTTTGGTTGAGGACAATCTTTAGCTATATGTCCATAAAAATTGCAATTAAAACATTTAAATTGCCCCTTTTCATTTCTAATACTAGAATTTAAAGTTTTCTTTTTATCCCTAATATCATCATTTAAAGTACATTTTTTCTCTATCCTTGATTTGTCGTAACGAAAGTTCTGATTTGATGTACTTTTCCATTTATTATTATTTTTAAACCTCACACTATCATAACTGTCCAATTTCTCTGCCAATTGGTCTGAATCATTAAATTTAGACCAGTTGTCAATAAAATGTTCACACGTTGTAGTACTCACTTTTCTTTTCATTTGTTCCGTAACTATTAAATTTTTAAAACTATTAAAATCAGTAACACCGACGCCCGCTACCCATTCGGTGCAATAGCTTTGCAATTCAAATGCGAAATCCTTCCATGTACTTTCCGAACTCTTGACATGATTTAAAAATTTTACTCTAAATTTGTCAGGACCTAACTTATAGGGTCTGTGGGGGTAAAGTGGGTAGGTGGGGTAAAGTGGGTAATGCAGATATAAATATTTCTACAATTTTAAAAATCATTTAATATAGTTGTTGTTTTTCACCCAAATGATCTTTTAGTTATGGAGTTTATTTTAAGAAATCAAAAAATTATGTGGCAACACCTTTAAATTTATAGAACCAGTTTATTTCATCTGATGTCAACACTTGGTTTTTTTACTGGTTGTAAAACTTCCCTATTTCAAGTCATTTTTTGAAAAAAGAGCATAGTTTTTTGTCATCTTTGATGCCAAAGGAATCTGCCAACAAATTCCAATAAACAGGTAAGAAATTTATTCATAATTTATTCAGTTATTGTGTTTTTTGTAGAGTGGGGTAAAGTGGGTATAGTGTTAGGCTTAGCAAATGCATATTAAGTAATTTTCTTGTGTTTGTTCTATTCCTTAAAAAAGTTAGGCCTACTTTGGTACTTTAGTATAGTATTTGTTTTTAGTGTCGAATTTTGATATACAGTATGAGACCCCAATTTTGGAATCCCGAAATCCGTAAAACCCAAAATCCGGAACTTTTTAGAAAAAAATCGGCAGCTGAAAAAAAGCAGTCTTTGCTTTTTTGAAAAAAAAAAATCAGGAAATGTTTTGCCCTGTTTTTTTTTTGGAAATGGGTGTTTTAAAGAGAAGGAAAATAAAAAGTAATGAACATGTTTGAGATCGGAAATGTGCCATTTTCAAAAAAATTATTTCGCAATTTTTTGAAAAGGGATCGTTTTTGCGACTAGAATTTCTATTAATTGTTGCGTTGAAAAAAAAAAAAATCGGGAAATGTTTTTCATCGTTTTTTTTTTGGAAATAGGTGTTTTAAAGAGCTCATTTTTAAAAATGAGCTCTAATTTTCGCGCGATGCAGAACATTCGCGAAATTGAAAATCAGCGTTTCTCGCATTTTCCCGATAATCTGATCTTTTACTACAATTTAGTGGCTAGAGGATCCTATAAAATCAAAATCTGACAGAATTCTTTTCTTTTATTGTTTAATTAAAGAGGTTAAAATAACATCGCGGAAAATCTAGATGTCTCGATACTTTGCCTCGAATGTAAGCTTACTCCAACTTCGTTCTTTCTGCTAAATTTCGCGACTTATAGGCGAGTATATACGATAATAAAAATGCTGTAAATGAGCAAAATGCTAATAAAATGTTCCAGAGCAAATTGTATGGGCTCTGATGCTACTTACAAAATTTTTTGAATGAGGACCCAAAATCCGGAAAATTCCGAAATCCGGAAAGATCGCGGTCCCGATCGTCCCGGATTTGAGGTCCATACTGTAATATTAGTTTTTAGTATAGTATTTTTGCCCCATATAGCAGGATGCTTTCCAATGTTCTGTAACAAGCATTCGGATGATCAAAAATGTTCTGCAGCAGATTACATGTATATACTTATATATATTTAAGATTAATAAAAAAAAAAATTGATTAACCCTGCGATTGTTCTGCGATGCATGTCACTTTTTAGCACATTCTGCTTTCGGGGATTTTGGCACTTTAGTGGGTATAATGTTAGGCTTAGCAACTGGATGTTAAGTGATTTTCTTGTGCTTGCTCTATTCCTTAAAACAGTTAGGCCTATTTTGGTACTTTATTAAAAAGGGGGAGGGGTTAAGTATACTGCTTTTATTTTACTCTCATTATAATATGTAATGACATTATGTATTATATTTAATAGAAATGCCAAGGACATATGAGAAGAAGACTATTTCAAAGTATTCAGATGCTACATTACAGTTGGCACTATTAGAGGTGGAAAAGGGGAAATCCATACACTCAGCTGCTAAGGAGCATAAAATCCCCTATGAAACTTTAAGAAGATGGGTCACCAATAGACCAAGTCACAAAGGACCAGGAAGAAGAACATATCTTTCATTCGATGAAGAACGTTGCATTGTAGAAGGACTGAAGTTTTTGGCAAAGTGCGGTTTTCCGTTTGATCGGAAGGATTTACAAAACCTGATAGCTACTTACTTCAAGAATTCTGAAACGAAAAATCCTTTCCCAAATGGATGTCCGGGAATAGATTTTATGAGGGCATTTGAAAAGAGATGGTCGAAGGAGCTTGGAAGAAGAAAACCAGAACTGTTGACTGCAGCTCGGGCGAAAGATTTGTCATTAGTAACTGTGAATAACTTTTTTGAAATGTATGTGAAGTTATTAAAAGATAATAAATTAGAGAACAGTCCAGGACGAATCTTCAATCTAGATGAAATTGGTCTTGGAACAGACCCAAGATCAGCCAAAGTGTTCATTGGTAAATCCAGCAGGATAGCATACTTGAAATCGCCAGACGCTGGTAAAGCAATGTACTCTGTCCTTTTTTGTGTGTCAGCATCTGGTGTGTACATGCCCCCATTCGTCATTTACAAAGGTCTCCATTTATATCAGACGTGGACAGTGGGGGGACCACAAGGTACTCTATATGGATGCACCGAATCTGGCTGGATGATGGACAGTGTCTTTGAGTCTTGGATGCAGCATTTCATCCAACACGTGAAGGAGATTCAAAAGCCTGTGTTATTGGTTTATGATGGGCATGGGAGCCATTTAACTTATTATACCGTAAGACAAGCCATGGACAATGGCATAATTTTATTATGCTTTCCACCCAACACCAGCCATGCACTGCAGCCATTAGACGTTGGTGTTTTTGCACCGTTGAAAAAAATATGGAAGGATGTACTAAAGACATGGTACAGGGAAAGCCGCCAGCGAAATGTCTCGAAAGCTACATTTCCTTTTTTGTTAAAGAGGCTTTTCAATTTCCTAAAACCCGTCAATGCAGTGAAAGGATTTGTAGGTTGTGGACTTTTCCCTGTTAACAAGGAGAAAGTTAAACACAAAATATTATTGACAGTAAAAAGCACATCTGATAATGTGGCACAAGCTGCAAGAACATCATTGGAGGAAGACTGTCCAAGCACATCATTGGGGCAAAATGGTCCAAGCACATCATTGGAGCAAGATGGTCCAAGCACATCGTTGGAGCAAAACCGCTCAAGCACAACATTGGAGCAAAACCGTCCAAGTACATCAGTGGAGCAGACAGGTCCAAGTACATCACAAGGCCACACTGATTTAAGCCCTTCACAAGCCCACGAAGATCCTGCTACATCACAAGACTGGGATAATTCAGCCACATCACAAAATGATGCTAATCCAGCACACAGATTTTCTTCTTTAGGTCTAGTTACTTCCCCTTTCAAGGACTTGAAATTAGCTATTCTGAGTACACTAGCACCACCACAATCTTCTCTCACCACGCTGGCCCTTCAAAATTCAAAGAAGAATCGAAAAAGAGTTCAGAGTAAAGTAGGCGAAGTGTTGACAGAAGAAACAGTTGCACAGCGGTTGCTATGGGAAGAACAAGAGCGACAGAAAAAGAAAAGAAAAATCTCACAAAAATCTACTCTTAATATTACATCAAAGAAACAGAATGTGAAAAAGGTCAGTAAACAAGTAGAAGTCCAAGCAGCAGAAGTTCACACTGCAGATGTCAAGCCAGGTACATGGGTTACCGTAGAATATGCGGGTAAAAAATCCACATTGCAATTCATCGGACAAGTTATAGAGGAAGTAGAAGACGGGTACGAAGTGAAATTTTTAACCAAAAGTGGCCAAAAATATATTTTTCCGAACATCGATGATATTGATGTAATTAAAATCGACAGCATTGTTGGGGTTCTTGAAGAGCCAACTTTGGATAGTCGAGGGCATTATTCATTCATCACTTTGTAAATAAATAAAAGCTGTGGATCATATAATCCGATTTTACTTATTTTTAGCATGTTATATGTGTATACCCACTTTACCCCACACCCTACTCACTTTACCCCACGGCATGGGGTAAAGTGAGTAGGAAACATACCTTAAAAAAGAGGCTATAAAAAGGTTTAATTTTTAAAAAATGTTTCAAACAAGTATACCAGTGTACTCTTAAGAAGTGTAATGTCAAATATTAAAAAAAATATTTGGAGTTTTTAGCAAAGCTCTTATATTTATTTCCCTACAAAGTTAAAAATGACCATTTTATTACCCACTTTACCCCCACAGACCCTACCTTTACAATAATAAAGACTTAACGTGTGCATAGTCGTTAGAATTCTCTTCATTTTCCCGCAATATTCATTACGCAATAAGTTGCGTAATTTCATAAGGGAGTAACCCAATTAAATGTGACACCCAATCCTCTTCTCTAATACCCATACGTTTAGCCTGACGTTCGAATATAATTAAATAAAAATTTATATCGCCGTCCTTAATATTATATTCATGCATCAATTTTCGAAAATCTGAATGTACGTTCCTATTTCCTACAAGAATATTACTTAAATCTGCATTACTTACAGACTGCGAATGCTCTATTTTTAATTTGGCTAGTTCGTATTCACGATCTGCTATAATTTTTGCTGTCTCAGCAGCGGCTTTTCTTACTACTTCCGCAGCCATTCGTTCTTCGGCTATCGTATTCAATAAATTCTGACAGAATTCTTCGTCGAAATTTTCATTTTCCGTTATGATACGTTTTAAATCGATTACTTTAGCATCTGGCGGAACAACAAGTCCTAACTCTGATGCGAGTTCAATTAAATCAACCTTTTTACTTTTTGCTAAGAAAGCCATTGTTTCATAAAATACTTTAATACGTTACTGAAAAGAATTATCTCCCTCTTTCAAAAACAAAATCGAACTACAATTAAAAATACTTGAATACATACAAAACTTTCATAAACAACTCTTAATAATAAAATACTTAATACGTTAATGTCTACTGAAATGTTATATAAACATTGCTTTCGGAATCAAAATACGTTGACTACCGAAATTACTTTATAATTACTTTATACTTTGTAAATACATGTACTACTTTCTAATCATGAATGAAAACAAAACTATTTCATCATACGTTTGAAATACTAATTTCGTTCCTTCTACACAAATTATTCACTACGGTAAAGTGCAATTCACAAATGAGAACAATTTTCTTTTACTTTCAAATAAAAGTTCTAAATAAAACAAATAAAAGATCGCCTACCTGCTATCCAGACGGTCCGATCAGTTTGGCGCGTCATTTTGGAGCCTAAGCTAATATCATATCTATCCCACTGCTGAATTGTTATAACTTTACTTAACTTCTAAATACTGTAACCGTGGGAAATGCACAAGGAGAAGCAAAGACGTAGGCATTGTCATCCTTTTCATTATTTAATATAGACATATCACAAAACACACACACATACACAACATAAAGTATTTTACCGACTACTTAACATTCGCCATACTTCATCTACTTCACTCTCATCTCGTTCCCGTAATGCTTTCGTTTTTTAATACTTCAATTCCACCGTCTCAGGCGCCCTCTGTTGGTCTTTATACTTAAGAACAATTTTATAAGTTCTAACAATTTGTATTGTGTAGTTTGAAATTAATCTCTTTTCAGGTTCTTAAACTAAACATTACAGAACATGATATGGAAAAAGAACATCAGAAACAAGTTGCAAAGAGGCGCACTCTAAAAGAGCAACAAATGATGCAGGAACATGCAAATGGCACATCTAAAAGGACACCTAAATCTTAGAATTGTTGAAAATGCAATATTGAGTGGTGCTAAAATGAATTTTACATAATGGTGAACTTGTGGGCAGTTCTTTTTTTTTTTTTTTTTTCATATTTAATGTGTTGCATTGAATTTAAAATTAATGCAAAACTTAGTCATATTCATTTTATGTAAACAAAATTATTCCTTTTATAGGTTTTCTGTTATTGGTATTAAAAAGCAGCTTTTGCATACTTTTCTAAATCCCAAAAAGATTTTGAGATTTATGGTTTCATCTTATTATATATAAAAAAATGTGCACTTATAAAATAGTCTAGTCAATCCTGTTACTTTTTTTATATTAAAAATCATACAAAAAGAAATTTTCTCTTTGTTGAATTTAAAGAATATATGCACCCTACATTTAGAAGTTCCAGTCCGCTCTTTTCATTTTACGGACAAATGTCTTAAACTTTTACTTGTTTAAGTGTCTCCTTCTACTAAGTCAAACCACTTTTAAATCCAAATTCCAGCATAGTGGTTCAAATCAAAGTTATGAGCATTCAACAGTTTTTTAAGTTTATAGTTTCATTTTTATTTCTTATACATTTTTTTATTTAATTCCAGCTTCATATTGTTGAGAAAAATTGCTCTTTTGTTTTTCAAACGATAACTTTATCTACCAACTAACTTCTAAACTTCAGGAGAAAAAAAAGCAGAATCAGATAGAATCACTGTCAATGCTTGGACATGACTATACTAAAATTATCTGCATTTGATAGTCTTGCCACAATTCTCTGCAACAATGATGCTTCAGATGCTATGTTAAGCAAAAATATATTTTGCTGCTAAAGATTTTTTCCCCCTGACCTGCTATTTGTTTACATAACATGGCAGCTGTCAGCATAATCTAATATGTACTAGCATAACCATATGCTATATTGTTTGAATTCCTTCAGTGACTGCCATCGGGAAATGATTAGATTGCTTAGAATAGCATGGGGACAAAAGTTGTTGGACTAGCTTGATTAAAATACTATGTAAAACATGAAATGTGTGCAACTTTGTTTATTGAATGTACTAAGGTAAATAGAAGTCATAAAGAAAGGAAGTCTGTCGTTTTACTGATATTTTTACGTGGTTTTGCCTTTCTATAAAAGATTAACATTTAAAATCACTATTTATAAGAATCTGCATCTTAGCAAAATAAGATTCAGTAATGAATGTAGCTTTAATAAGTAGTAGATACTTGGCTGTAATTCATCCAAAAATTTATTCATTTTTAAAAATTTGATTTGGAGGTAGAAAATGTTAGTACCATTGTACGTTGAAAATTATGGTATTTATAATCATATTTACCTTTTTTTTAAAATTTGGTGCAGGACTTCCGAATTATGGACCTAGCTTCTGATTTTCAAATCCAAAGTTATATCTGCCTCCTTTTTTTCCTCCTCTAATACAAAATAATTTTCTTGGTCAAATTTTGTGTTGTGACAAATGAAGAAATGAATTCTATGTATTTTCCGTGACCTATCTGTAATTTAATGAATTTGGGGTTTTAATGCAGTCTTTTTCCATTCTATAAAAGAATACTTATTTTTTCATTACTTTTATAGTTTAAGTATTGAATAAACTATAATCTGAAAATAGTTCAATTTTAATGAAAACTAGGTCTTTTTATTTTGCATATATTATGCACTTTTATCATAATCTTATTTTATCCATTTCTATTTATTCCATTGATTAATTTCAATGAAAATTTGATAATTGAGAATATTTGATCGGTACAAATAAAAATGTAAATCCTCTTTATTATGTTTTAATATAATTTTATTGTTTCTGATATCATTTGATACAAATATAATTTATTAATGATTTTTTTCTTTTATTGCCAATCAAGCTGAGAATGTGTAAGCATTAAAAATTTACATTCCTTACTAGTTTTAGTAAAATCATGCTTTTTTTTTCGATCTTGGATCTTTCTAATTTTTATTCCTAAAGTTAGAAAACTTTGAATAATTAATACTTTGATGTGCAATTTAATGCTTTTGATAAAATGTTTCGTTTCCTTGAAGAGAAAAAAAGCAATGCATGTGTGCAACATTAGAATTTTAACAATGGCATTTGTTTTTCAAGTAACATGTGACATTCTTCTCTTAAGTAGAAGCACCATGTGTCTCAAATAAATTGTATCACATAAAAAAATGTTTCAATTTGTTTAATATTAATGCAGCACAATTTGTTTTACTTAAGAAAGCATGAAACTTGCCCACAAGTTTTCTTAAGCTTTTTTTTTTTTTTTTTTTTTAAGGTGTTGAAATCAACTGGTGTTATTAATATGTTAAGAATGTTATCTTTAAGTCCAATATAGATTTACTTAGGTTTTATTTTCCCTTTCTGTTGAGTGTAAAGAAACATTTGTTGATTTTTTTGAAATTCTAATTGTCCAAAAATATGTAAAATATATTTTATATTTAATGCTTTTGAAAGGAAACTTTATTCTAATATAAATGACACTTGTGATGTTAATTGTGCCTTGACCGTAGCTTTGTAGCTGCTCTGAAATGTGTCTATATTCAGGTAGACTCAGAATTTATCATCAAATTTTAGTGTTGCTTATCTTAAAAATAGTTTATGGCATTTATATCATTAGGGTCGTTGAAATCCGTTTGTTGTCCTTAAAATTTTAAAAATTGATGTCATTCAGCAAACGTTTAAGTATTTTCTTAAGGATAAAATGATTTCAAAAGGGTTCTTTTTTCTTTTTTTTTAAAGGAGGGGGTTGGCCTCATATCATTAGTTACCATTTTGAATTTATTCATTAATGCTATCTATTATGAAATATAAACACAAAGAAGTTATTATTGATGTTTTAGAAATTTAACATTCAATATTTTTTTTGCTCAGAATGTTTATTTGATTTACCTCCTATAGTAGTAAAATAGTTGTTTTTTAAATATTCTTTTTTTTTTTCGTTAATATTTTAAAAAGTTACATATATTTTTTAAATTTCGCTCTAGAAGTTTACATCTCATTGTTGTACAATGGGAATTCTCTAAAGTGAAAATGTCTTATTCTGTCGGAAATCAGTCATTAGAGGTCGTTCATAAATGACTTTGCGCTTTTTTCCCATATATTTGACCCCCCCTCCTCCCCCCCCTTTTTCACATGTCACGCTATGTTGCATAATGCATGTCGCATTCCTTGTTACCCCTCCCCTTATCACAATTTTTGTCACAATTTCATGAACCCCCCTCCCCCCCTCGAAGCGTGACATCATTTATGAATGATCCCTTAAGGAGGTGGGTGCTTAATGTAGATAGTAAAAATTGAGTTAAAAATAAAGATCACAAACATCATTTTTAAGTATAGCATCAAAATTTAGAAGAAAAAAACTTTAGATTTTATGAAAAACTATTTTGAGATTGCGACTTAAATTCGTATTTGCAATGACATTTAGTGACTAAGCTTTTTTTTTATTAACTATAATGTTGTACTTAATTGAGTATAACTGTATTATTAAAAATATAGCTATTCTGTTTACTTAATAAGAAAAAACCTTACTTGAAGGTTGCTAAGAACAAACATTAAGCAGTTTTAAAATACTGTCAAAAGAAAAATAATTATGCAATTTTTTATTGCCCCTCCCCCGCACACACATTTTTTTTAGTGTGATTATTTTGAGGAGGAAGACTAAATTGCCTGCTTAATAGCAAGGCTGTATCCAGAGGGGGGGGGGGGCCGACAGGCCCGCCCCCCCCCTCCCCGAAATCCCGAAAAATTTCGCAATGTAGCATATATTCCTCCATGAAACTTTCCTCAACACTAGTGTTTCAAAGTCAGCCCCCCCCCCCCCCGAAAAAAAATTCTGGCTACGGCCTTGCTTAATAGTATATGTTAGCATTAAATCATCTGGAGAATTGCAAAAAAAAGTAAAAGTAAAGCTTTAATTTCATCCGGACAGTTCAGTAGAGAATTTATTATGAATATTTTAGTTGTTGCGTTGGAACTTGTATTGTGTTTTGACATACTTATATGATTCTTTTTCTTTTAAGCATCAAAACTGATATTTAGAAATATGTATTAACTTAAATGCTTTAAAGTTAATTATTTGATTTCAATATCGCATATTCTTCAACAAGTTGACATAAAATAATGATGAGACATCTTTATCTAATCAGTTTTCCCATTTTAAGCACCTAATGAGGATGTTAAATGATAATTATTTCAGTTCCTTTTGTATACAATGATTATCTCCCCCCCCCCCCCCATCACACACACAAACAATATTGCGGGCAATCCTGCCATACCTCCTACCTGATTTTAATGAAAGTTACAGGAGACACAAAAAACTTTGGATCCCTAATTAGCAATTAAAATTGGAGATTTCATCATTCTTTTTCTTTCTCATGATGTAAAATTTTTACTTTCACGAGTGTACATCAAGCAAACTAAATAAAGTTAATAAAAAGGAAAAATGATCAGCTTCTAGAAATGAGGTATTGTCATTTTGCCCTCGGTATGTTAAGGATTTTAGAATTTAGATCCTCAGAACATGAAGTTATTGTTTTTGTGGGAAAGAAGTAATTCATTAATCATTCTTTAAATTTGAATTGAGTAATGTAATATTTAAAAATATGTAATCGCTGATTTATAAAGAAGCATATGAAATACCCCCCTCCCATATACATTAATTAATGGTTGAATACATACTGGGCTAATATTTTAATATTATTTCTTGGTTTAAAAAATATCAGAGACTACACTTTTAATTTAGGAAAGTTATATGAAATCATTTGGGCTCACAAGGTTCATCAAGATTAAATGTTTCATCCTGATGAAAGTTCTTACTGCCATAGATATGTAGTTATTGGTGAATATTTTCTGTTGAATTTTACATAGGTTGTATTTAAAGAATTCTTTTTTATTGTGATATTGTTTTTGTATGTTTTTTCTATTTCTCTTTCATAGTGATAGAAAATTACTTATGCATATTTTTATTATGTATTTTTCTTTTAATCTATAAAGCAGACCAACCTTGGACCATGTTCTCTCAGGAATCTTTTGTTGGTATGTTTATAATTTTACTTTTAAAAAAAAAACAATATTATAGTCGTATTTCTTCTGCTTCTAAATAAGATTAAGAAATTTTGTTCCAATTATTTTCCTTTTGTATTCTACTCCCATTCATTTTTATGAAAACTGTTAATTAGAGCAATTAATTTGAGTGCAAAAAAAAACCCAAGTTGATTAGAAACAAAATTTTGTTAAAAAATAAATTTAATGCTAAAAATAAAATGAGTAATAAGTAAAAATTAATAAATAATGAAAGTAATTAAATAAAGTAATAATAATATTGCAGGAACTGTTACAGAAATATATTCCTTTTCGTAACTTTCTCATAATTATACCAGTTAATGCTGGAAATTGTTATGTGTACACTGCTGTTGGAACTGTTCATGGAACTCCAATGAGGTAGTGACATATTACTATTATATATTTAGTGGCTTCAATAAAAATGATGTAATTATTAGTCTATAATTTTACCAGTTTCTAAAAAATCTTTTTAAAATTATGTTGTAGTACCTGATTAGTGCATTCCATTAATTTTTATAGTATTGCTATGTACAAGAAGTGTAGATTCATCAGTTCTAATTTCAATAAATAATTAGTGCGATAGTTATGCTACAATTTTCTGACAAATTGCGTGAAATCTGAATCAAATGCTTTTTTTTAAATTAAATTTTAAACATCAACTTGCAGCAAAATCTATAGCTGTCTGTTTCAATTACAAATGCATTTTTCCTAAAATTTACTTCTCATGGATCATATATTAGCTTCACAGTTGTGCTATAATTTCTTAAAACGTTTTTTAATACATAAAAAACTTTGATAGATCTACATTTTTTATGCTCAAGGTTTTTACTGTGCTATCCCTCCCTTCCTCATATAGCAAGACTTTTATGTTATAACGCCAATCTTCTCTTGCCAGAATGTAAAAAATTTTCAAGAATATTTCTAGCTTTTATTTATTTATTTTTATTATTTTCCGTAAACCATTTGTATTTGTTTTGTATTTTGCATTTTTGTGGTATTGTTATGTTCCAATTCATCATTTAAATCACCAATTTCTTGTTTGTGCCTTTAAATTGATTAAAGTGTTTTGTCTTATTTAGGCGGTTTTTGAAACATGATTTCCAATTTCACATCAAGTGTTTTACTTTTATAAAACATTAATTTATCATGCTTTTGTGTGCAAAGTTATAAGCAGACATAAGAGTATCTTGTGAATTTAATCTAGCATTTAGAGCTTCATACTGGTTACTTGGAATTTCATACAGAATTTGTAAATTAACCTATTTTTGTATAATGATAAATAAAGAAATAGTTATTCAGTTTCTTTAAGCAGCAATATCCTCTTTGCTTTTTTATATCTATTTTTTGCTCTGCACTTACTATGGCGAGAATTACAGAAAATGTTGTAATTAAATATCTATGTATTTACAAGTAGATTATTACATGAAATGAAACAAGAATTGTATAAAAATAGTAAACTTTCATTTGTTAAGGAGTGTTCTCTCTTTCTTAAAAGAAAAGAAAAAATATATTGCTGCACATGAACTTGATAATGCAATAAAGTAAGCCAAACAGCAAAAAAAGAGTATTGTTTCTGTTTGTAAATAATTAGAGATTTCATTTTATTGTTATACATTTTGACTGTTGTAATTTTTAAACTTGCTTTTTTTTCTTTGAAATGGTCAGTATAAGTATGCATTTTCAAATGTACTTTCTTGCTGCCTTGTAAGTTATTTGATACTTTTACTTTTATGTAAAAAAATGTATTAAGTTATACCTTATGGTTTCTAATATTTAATTGGGACAGTCTATCATCAACTGATTTTGATATAAATATGAAAATCTTAGAGACTAAAAGGAAATAAGAGAATGCAATGAAAAAGTAAATGCTTTTTTTATTATTATTTAATGCAAATTAAAATCCATATAGGATAATTTTTTTTTTTGAAATGAATAATTAATTTTTCTACAGAAAGTGCCAGGAAATTATGTTTGACAATGTGTGCAAAGTAGTTGAAATAATTTTGTGCAAAAATATTAGTAAAGGGGAAAACAAAAGCTTTAACATAGTTAAGAGCAACCAAAAATTGTTTAACAAGCAAACTTTTGCTTTTAGGCTGATCAGCAAGTCTCAGTATCATCAGGTAAGTCTTCAGCATTGAACTTTTAGCTGAAAAAGTGGTTCATGGTTGCTTTTATTTGCAATGATATCTTTCTGCTAATGTTTTGCAGAGTCGATTTATTAAAATATATTTTCAAAATGTAGAGAAAGATTATTTCTCCACTATTTTATATAATTTCAGTTTTTTAAATCATGTGCATTATAGATAAGAGGAATCATTCAAGCAAATATTTGCATTGAAAATTGCATTAAGTTTTAGAGTTACATTTGATGTCTTATTTAGTTAAAGTAGGGGTCTTCAACCAGTGGCTTGCCTAAGATATTTTGGTGTCCCGCCAAGTCTTTGTGATAAAATGAAATTAAAACTTTCCAAAAAGTAAAATAAATGAAAGGGGGGAAAAAAGAAAAGAAATTGGTTTAAATTGATTCAGAAATTCAGTTCTGAAGAATAGGACTCTCTATGAGAGCAAAAACTTACTCGTAGAGTTTCTGTACTTGTAGGTTTCCATCAGCGTGAAATTTTCTTGGAAATGTTCTGCTCCCATTCTCTGTGGATATTAACACTGTTCCGTTTGAGCTTCAATTAAAAATTGTATGTTTTCAGTGTATGTCCCGCAATGGACCAGTTGGTTAAGCTCCATTTCCGCAGAACACCCAAAGTGAAGCAACATTGGGCAATGGGCATGGTCAGTGCTTGGGAGGGTGAACATTTCTCGTGATTGATTGCTCTGAGACTGTGTACACTAATGGAAGTATAGTATAATCTCGACGTAAAATCCATCGACACTCCAATGAAGAAAAGAAGCTTGTATTTCTTCTTTCATCTTTTGAAATAACATATCCCATCCATCATTCATCATCATAGGCACATAGGACATAGCCCCACAATTTCTTCAAACTGAATATCTTCATTATGAGGGCTTATTTAAACGTTAGTTTCTGAATTTCCAGGAAAAGAATATGTTTTTGCTTAAACTTTAACTATCCAGGGGAATAAAAGCATGTAACTTTTGAGTCCCAGTAACTCCTACATCCTTTTCAAACTTTGATTTTAAACATTTCTCTTCTTCAACATATTGTTCATTAGTCACATAAAAAAACGTGATGGAAACCTTTGGGGATGCCAAGCTAGGTGGCGGCTTCTCATCTGGGCGTTGGTTCAAAATTAAGACTTCCGCCCTAGTGGAGCTCATTAATAAAAGGAAGGTGCTCCCTTATCCGCCTTAATTCCTGGTCACTCTGATATGGGAGCTTGGATTTCCAAGTGGCATTAGCAACAATAACAACAGATTTTCAGTACGACTCTGCAGCAAAATAGTGTTTTGAAATACCTTCATTAATTGACTTTTGTTAAAGGTACGTGTCCGGAACGAGTGTCCACGAATAGGAATACATAAACATGTACTGTTCATCTAAACATGGGAGCAATTAGTTAGTCAAATGAAGAACACAAAATCGAAAACAAGAACATGTCTAACATATCAACAGTTGGAGGTTCCAGGGTAATTCTGTACTCGAGTAAAACTTACGGAAGAATATGAAATTTTCAGAGCTCTGTGTAGGAAACTTAATCTACGCTCCTCCCTCTTTAACCTAACAATACTTTTATATTAAACACTCATATCAATTCAAATCGTATTTTTTTGGAATGAAAAATTTGCACAGAATGGCGTCAGATCGCGGGTAAGGCGGGTAGGGTCGTTTGAAAGAAAATTAGTTAATTTTATGGAAGTTTTCATGCTATAAAATGATTTACGATAATTTTTAAAGAAAAACAAAAGATATTTTTTTCAAAATCTCCGTTATATTTTCTGAAACAGCAGCCGAAAATTTTCAGTAATTAAGGAAATTTCGGAACACAATCATCCCTGACAAATTCGTTCAAACATCGAAACTTCATGAAAGCAAAAACAATTCCAAGTATCCTATTAAGACTGCAGCAACTCGAATCCCGACAGAATTGGAGTATATTATTATTATTTCTTTAATCGTCAAATTTTTTTAGCCCCTTTAGGTACCATGTCACTTAATAATTGAAAAAGTACTCAGTAATACTTATTAGACTTCCATTGAACCTCATTTATTTCCAAAAAAGAAAGAGAAAATATAGTTAAAATTAAAAATTGCTAAATTGCTATTAATTGCAATGTGTTACTCCACTCTTAAAGTTTCTGCCTACTCTACTTATTCGACAGATTGTGGCCCTCTTTATGAAGTTATTAACTAACGCTCGGACGTAAAAGGTTAAACAGGGTGCGTACGCGTCCTGGAAAACCTTGAAAGTCCTTGAATTACATAATTTTTTTCAAGGCCTTGAAAGTCCTGGAAATTTGGAATAATGTACAGAAATGTCTGGAAAGTCCTTGATTTTCTCATTTTTGCTATTACTTTGCAACTTATCAACAGGAAAATTCACCTTTCTTCAAAGTCCTACCTGCAGACATGTGATTTTTCCGTATTTTGATGGAATTCCGTAATTTTGGAAATTAAAAATTTCGCTTCCGCAAAAATTTGTAATTTGGATTATTTTTCTCTATTTTTTTTAACCCTATGAACATTTTTGAAAGTAGCGTGCTTGCGTTACTGCGAAGTTTCACAAATTAAGAGTAAAATTTACACATTCGGTCCGTTTTTTGCGCTTTTAAGTGTCAATCCCGAGTTTTTAAGCATTTCGAAATCTGGTTGCATCGGCTTCTGCAAAACTTCCTAGTTCTCGTTTAATATCGGATTCTTCCCCTTAGACATCAATAAATTTGAGCTTATCATTATTTTTAATCTTTCTTAAGTTTCAGCTTCTGTAAAGGACTAGCAGAAACGTCATTTTGCCACGCCCACTCTAAATGTCGCCGATAATCAAGGATCTTTTAACCTTTAAGTTTCAGTGATACATCAGTTGATTATAATTGTTAAATATTAGAGCCTTATTAAAAATCTGTTTTAAAATATTTTTGCCAAAAATGTTTCGTTTTTTTAAATTGCTTTTTCTTTTTTGCATGTAATTTAAAATGTGTTTAAATTTTAGATCATCTTTAGCGTTAGGGTCCCCCCCCCCCCCTTTCAAGTACTCATTTTACATTGTTACAAAATAAATAATATTTCTTTCTATTTTAATTCAATATATAAAACATGTAAAAAAATATTCACACCTATGAACATTTTTGAAAGTAGCCTGCTTGCATTCCTGCAAAGTTTCACAAATTACGAGTAAAATTTACACATTCGGTCCGTTTTTTTGCGCTTTTAAGTGTCAATCCCGATTTTTTGAAGTTATTTCATTTCATTGAAATTTTTATAGTAATCAAGTATGAAATAGTTATTTCAGTTTAAGAAGTTATTACTCAGAAACATGTTTATAAAAAATGCCATGTCACTTCCACCCTTTTTTTGGTTAGACATAATGCCCCAATCATTTTTTTATATTAAAGTAATGAGTTGACTTGCTTAGTATTTAATAATTCTATTGCATAGTAATTTATGCTTGTAATATAAGCCTTTTTAATAAGCTTTTACACAGCGTTATGTCGTGATTTTTCAGTATTTTTTTTCTCAGTGAGGCACATGTCTGACCTGACAAGCAATTAAGCTATGGCTCGTTACGTACACAGCCGATACAACACATAAATCTAATTAATGTGCGATATGATAAATTTTTATAGTATTGAATATGAAGTTATTTTATTACAGTTAGAGTTTTCTAAATTAAATGGTATTAAAGAAATCTTTCTGGCTTGTAATGTAACTTGTATTCAAAGTGGTTAGGTTTACTTATTTTTTGCTTGAAGAGTCCTGGAAAGTGCTTGATTTTTACTCCGAGAATAGTGTACGCACCCTGGTTAAAGACCCCTAAGTTAAAGGATAAAGCTACAGGACAATAATAGCAAAAACCTTTAAAAACAATCTAAATATATGTAAAGCCAGGTGAATAGATGGATATTTTATCAGGCTCGTCATTTGGGCGATCAGGGCGGTGGTCAATTGCTTCCCCCCTATCTTTAGAAATACATTGTATTTATGCATGTGTTTGTGTATTTTTTAACCTATACTATGCATTGAATATATACCGTTTGACTTGCCCCCCCCCCCCCCCCCACACCCTGAAAACATTTTTAAATGATGGGCCATTATTTCATGATGTTTTCTAGAATTTGTTTTTGTTACATTAATATCCTTGCACTGAAGAAAGTGATTTCTTGTAAAAGCAGTTTTCATTGCATATAATTTGTGCCTGAATGTCCTCTTCCCCCAAATCCAATAGGGGGGAAACAAGCATTTGCAGTCCATAATATATTTTATTTTTCTTCTCAAATCAATAAGAAAGCATTTTCTTTCTGCATTATCTTATGTTGCATTTACCTCCCTTTTATATTGAAAAAATGATGGGTGTCATGTTTCTAAATTGAAGGTTATTGTGTGTATAAATATAAAGTGGCGCACCCAGATTTGGCTTTGGGGGGATACCAAAGTTAAAATTAAGCTTCAACCAGAAATTGATTTTCTGGATGCCGGATATTTGGTTTCTCTCATGTGACTTATCCGTACCGGATATCTGGGTGTTTTAAACCTGTAAATTCTATACACAAAAATCAAATTTTACATGCCGA
Source organism: Octonoba sinensis (assembly GCA_038502835.1). Classification (NCBI taxonomy): domain Eukaryota; kingdom Metazoa; phylum Arthropoda; class Arachnida; order Araneae; family Uloboridae; genus Octonoba; species Octonoba sinensis. The sequence continues at coordinate 102,081,211 of CM076599.1, read as the reverse complement.
ATAACCGGATTTTTCCTGCATGACTGATCACATGCCATCTGGGGTGGACCCGTCCCGTTACACCCCATTCCCCCACTGGTGCGCCCCTATACACAGAGGGCTAAATTTCTAATGAAAGAAGTACAGAAGCCGAGCTCCCATGTGAATTAAGATTGATACGCATCCACATACACATCTATATTACACAGTAAAAAGTCCAAATCCAGATTCCCCCGGCTTTCGGCAATCCTAAATTTCGAATTTATCTGAATTTCAGATTTTTAGTATTTTTCTTGTCACAAAACTTTTTCTGTCGAATTCAAATAAACGTTATTTACTGCTGGAGCATTTCCAATACCAAAAAAGCAGATACTTTAATGGAAATGTTTTTTTAAGGTAGCTTTTCTTATTTAATGGAAAATTTTGTTTGCAAATTTCTAGGGCAGTTACATATTTTGAGTTAGTTACCCAGAAATGTCTGTTACTTTGGACTTTATCCGTTTGGATATTTCGACATTAACTTTTCCCTTTGTTTAATGAACAGTTACCAGTTGTTTGTCTGTAACCACTTTCGAGTCCTTTGATGCGTTTAGTAGTTTCTCAAATGGTATATTTTCACTCTAAGAAAAAAAAACATTGAGAGGATCTGTAGTAACATCTACGCCTAGCTTAGGATTAGGGCTTAAGAAACTGAAAGTAGTTGAGTATGTGGGGTCAGTAAATAGTATATGACAAACATGGAAAGTTAGTCTATGCTTTTGTGCAACACAGATATATTTTTAAAAATAAGTTTGGAGAATTCCGAAATTCGGACGTCCGGATTTGAGATTTTGTACTGTAGACCAGTGTTTCCCAACCTTTTTTGCCTTACGAACCCCTTCTAAGATCCTAAAGAAAACGGCAAACCCCCTTCTGTAAGGGGGGACAAGACTAATTTGCTACCACGTTCGTTAGTTTAAATGAAACTAAAATACAGCTACAAAATATATATATATATTTTTTAATTTTTGTCATTATTTGTTCTTCTTTCTGTTTTTTAATAATTATTAGGGCTGTAAACATATGTATTCCTAAAAACTTTTAAAAACTATTTTCCCGATAGGTTCCACTTTCCTGCTGAAATATACAAAATTCGGTAAAGTGTTGGAAATTTAAAGAAAAATTAAAAGTTCCATATTTTAAAATTTCTAATAGCGATAATACAGAAAAGTTAGAATAAAGTGTGATAAATGTAAGTCCAAATTTAAAATTTTTGACCTTTTGGTTCCATTTTAGGGACTTTATAATAATAAATTTTCCTGGAATAATGCAAAAATTTTACTTTTTAAGTAAGTTTTTATATTTCCTGTTCGTTCTTCTCGTTTGCGAGGAAAAAGTAGGAAATGGTAGGAGAAACATGCGTTCTAAAATTTAAAATAAATATCTTCGGTACCAATTTGTGATCCAAATTTTAAAAATCAAGCAAAAGTAGAAATAAGTGCATTTCAAACTTTGTATGTATGCTTCCTATACCAGTTCACTACTTTTCGGCATTACCTTGACAACACAATTTTTTTAATCATTTTCGCACTCCTTAATTACGTGTGTAAATTTATTATTTCGTGTTTTCTTTACGTTAGCGATAAAAAAATTCCGCCATTGCAATATTATTTTCGCGAACCTCCTTTCTGCACCGCGCGAACCCCTGGGGGTTCGCGAACCACCGGTTGGGAAACTCTGCTGTTGACAAATTTTAAATATTGCTGCTGCCGTGTAATGTACCAAAATGTGCCTGTTTTGCTAAGCGCTACATGTTACAAAATTACAATGATTAAAGCTTAAAGAATTATCATTTTCTTATTTCACTATTGTAGTTAGTCATTTGAATTTGTTATGAAGTGTGAGGCACAGTAGTAGTTTATCAGTTGCTTGTGGTGAGCAATGAAGTTTTTTGTTAAAGTAGTTATTTTGTAATTTTGCAAGTATGCAAAGAGTATTATATGCACTGTTCCTTTTTTGAATTATTTACTTTTGTATTTGTACATAAGAAGGAATAATAAAATTGTTGAAGCCATATAAATGCTTTTTTGCTTTATTAAGAATTGTTACAATGTATCATAGATGTAGGTAGTGTTTCTTCAAAGAGAAATCTTATAATTTTCGCCTTTTTGCTCATAATTATTTCTTTTACTTTAATGACAGTTTTTGATGGCCATAAAAATACTTTAATTACTTTGGACCTATCAGCAATTTTTAATTTCAGTATAACTATTTCTACTGCTCAAAGGCTGTTGAAACCCTCTGAAAAAAGAGCATGACTTTGGACTTTATTGAATCCATATTTGTTGTCTTAGCTGACATAGGTGATTCTGATCCGAAATTTGCGAAAATTTAGAGAATTTATTCCAAAAATTTAAATTGAAAAAAAAAAAAAAAAGACCGGTCGTAGAAACTTATTCTATTTATTAATCTTAAGATTTCTTTCACGAATATATATATTTTTTTGTCTTTCTACTTGGAGACAGGCAAAATATTTAGTACTTTAAAAACTTACAATGTTGCTGGAAAAAAATGACTTCTGGTATTAATATTACAGTATTTCTATCTAATCACTTGTTTTTTTTGTTTTTGAGCTTATGTATAACGTATGTATTGGGTGTGGGAGAGGGAAGGGAGAATGCTTATCTGATTACATAATTTTTCTTTTAAATTTATGGTGCATACTTTTACCGAAAATTTTTTACGGAGAATCACCCACGGCTGAATAAGCCTTTCTATGGTATTGTGTATATAATTAATCTATCCACTAAATGAAATTCCCTTGTGTTGATCGGTCTTCATAAGATTGATAAATAATAGCATACTGCTGCACTAGCGTAGCTCCTAATAACTGTGCTGGAATTCGTTCCCAAGCTTTTCGAAGTTTAAAAACTTCGTAGTAGTCGGAGAATGTTAAGCGTTCTATAATTATTATCTGTTGAAGAACTGGCTTTCTTTTAATCGCGGCATTGCGCGCCTTTGTCCCACTCTCTGCACTAAGGGTTTACTCGCGTCGCTACATTTAAAACAATGTGCAAATTCCTTTAAAATGTGTTTATCTTACTCTAAAAAAATAAAAACCTTGCATAGTGGTCGAATTATATCGTCCCTAGCACACAGCGAGTATTCCTGGAGGACGAGTTAATCTCATCCTTCTCGATGAAAGTATTGAGCAACTATATGCTTGATTTGTGAAAATAAGACACATACACCCACTGAATATTTTGTACAATTTTAATGATTATAATTACAAATACTTTGGAGAACATTCTTTGGACACTTTACCGAATACTTTTTAAATATTGGCAACATGAAATGAAAAGTTTGGTACGTTCAACCAATTTTTGTCAATTCATAAGGCGAGGGAGATATAATAATCTAACATAATCTATTACACTTTCATCAGTGTGGTTGTCTACACAACTTTGGAGATTATGTTACACATCGCATGCAGGCAATGACACCTTTATGAAAAATTAAAATTTATACAAAAGAATTCAGAATCCTTTCTACGAAAATATTCAACTTATAGAATTTTATATCTTATAACATTTTGAAAGTGCATTAATAAACTATACTAATAATTTTAACGGTAAGTAGGCCGTAAATCCGTTATTCATTGAATGATCAATCATAACATTAGATTAACTTTTATGAATAGAAGCAGACTCATTGCCGCCATTTTTATATCAAAACAGACAAACCTTGGATAAGTTCTCAAAGGTAAAGATTAGCTTTTTAGAGAAAAAGATCTACGAATTTTCAACAAAAAAAAGAAGAAAAAAACTGTACAGCGGTAATTTACTGATTTTAAGCCACAACATCCACTTATACAAAGTCTTATTATTTGTTCCTCTCATCCATCCATTTTATAAAATGCTGGGGGAAAATTAGTGAAATAAGTAAAATTACTAACAACTATAATTCATAAATGTAATTATAGATGTTGATTTTTTCCGGGAATGTTCAATTTTTTACTCCTCCAAGTTGGAAGCCTGTGTTTAAGTATCATTTTTACTGGGAAACTGGTTATTATTGAAAAAATATGCTTCTTTTCAGTGTTTAAGTCTTTGGATATATCCATCGTTGCCAGTGTTAAATCGTATTTGTACAGCGAAAAAGATGGGTAATCTTTGAAAAATACTTCCAATATATCGCATTGAGTGTCAAAATGGCGGACGAGACAGTTCGTTTTCATAACATTTATTTTAATGGGGTTCTCTGACATCTCGTCAAAACTCATCTGGCATTAAAACAAAAAAAGAACATTTAAATGATTTTCTTCTCTTACATATACATTATTTTGCAAAATTTGTCCTCTCAGCTTCTATATTTTTCTCCAACAGCAAAATCAAACGACAGAATAAAAACAATTTCTTATCTTTAGAAATGCCTTTTGAACAAATTTCAAGCTTTAATAAACTCTAATCAATAAATAGTAAATTTTCTTCGTAAATACAACATTAACTTTTAACTTATCGTTAGAACTCTTAAGTTATTTCAAATTGAACTTAATTCTTCAAATATTTTAGAAGCAAATGAAATGGTGCACGTTTTGGGAACCTCATGAAAATCATGTCATTCCAAATATCACTTCTCAAACAGAGTTCATGAATAACTTTTTTATTTTTACAAGTTTAGGCAGAGTAATGAATAACAATCAGTATTTGATTAAGTTTTGAATGAATGATACAATTTTGGCTATCGATAAAAACATCTAAATAGTTTCTTCCCCAATTACTTTAATTTCATTATTCGAATATGTTTGTTTAAGCTCTAAAATAAGCTACATTTTAAACATTCTTACAAATTCCAAGAATAAGGGATTGGAGATGCCTTACAATCTAGCTCAAAATTCAAATAAATCGTTATTTACTATGCTGATAAACTTATGTAGTTAAACCGTAGCCGTACCTGCATCATTACTATTATTGTTAAATTCAATGCTTGAAACAAAGACAAATTATATATAATAACAGCATTTATAACAATGCGTTTAAAGGCAATCTGTGTATATTTCATTTTTAAAATCTCATTTTTTAACATTTAGTAATTTAATAACATAGATGACATATCTATACATTTTTTTTTTTTTTTTTTTGTGGAACATCAAAGTAATTTCTAAAACATTTTTTTATTATTATTGATGCATATTTGTGAAAAGTACAAGATGTGAATTTTTCTATATAAATGTGTACACTGTAAAAAATATAATACATTTGAATACAATGCAGTCCAAAAATGCAAATGATATATTTACAAGAACGAAATCCCTATTATGATTGACTAACTTTGAAACAATGAATGTAAAAGAATTTAAAACTGAAGGAGAAAACTATTCTAATTTATGTCAACGTTATAAACTTAAATGCAAGTAGAAAAAGATCTATTGTGTGGTAACAACATATTTTAACAGGCTCCAGAAATACCAGCGACCTCAAGAGAATTTTTAACAGTTTCGCAAAGTAATTTTTTCCTTTTGATTTGTTCTCATTATTGAATTTAGTAAATTATCACTAAGTTATGCTTTGAAAAGCAATTTTTAGTCGATAATTGAAAATCTTCATTTGAAATACGTGTACAAATCAACAAAATAAGACATAAATCTGGGATTGAAATTAAACACATTTGCGAGAGCAGTTCAATAAAGCACAAGAAAGTAAATTTAGTTCGCAAGGAAGAATGGTTGATGTTGGTATAAATCGATTTTTTCTGGAACCAGGGGACTGTAACTAAGCATACATTGGCGGATTATAGATGGACTAGATACTACTGACATCTCAACTTTTAGTCTTAAGTAAAATAAAACCACCCGAGGTTTGTGCAATATCTCGACGACTTGATTCGCACATCTCTTAAGCATGAACATAAATGTATGGCTCATATAGACTAGAATTGTGGCAAGACTTAACTCTGCTGCAATTACTCCACCATGGATCGTGCTGCTGCGACGCAACTATATGCTGCCAGCATCGAGGGGAGACGGTACGGTACATGCTCTCAAACAGAGCCTCTTTCATGCATTCGATTCTTTCAGATTTTCAAAATATTCAATCAGTTGATCATAGTTCATTCCTTGAGCCACCGTTTCCCATTCTGCATCTCGAAATCTTCCCATCAGGTGCCTCTGGTGAGGTGGAACAGGAGGCGGGAAATTTCGGTGGGGAGGCACAGGCGGGGGCGGATGTGCCGGAAAAAGTTTCAAGGGGTTGCCCTGCGGTATGATGGGAGGAGGCACCGGGTTAGTGACAATTCTAACCCTCTTCTCTCTTGAGACTGTGGCACTTCCAGCGTTGTTAGGGGTAGTGGATGTAGCCTTCTCTAGCATGGCCAGTTCTTCTTCCTTCATTTCTTGAGGATTGCTGGTGATCCGAATGCTGATTTCCGATCCAGGGAAGGACAGGTTGCTGCCTCTGCAACCACTGCCTATTTGTCTAGTGCCGTTATTCTTCTCTCGCCTTTGGACCTTGGTGATTGTGTCCAGTCCCTCAGACTGGTGGTTCCCGTTGAAGTCCGCCATCGGAACAAGGGTCTGAGAGCAACGAGTGTTGACGGAATTTCTCTCCAGTGTTGCTCTTCCCAACCAAACCCAGTCATGCGCGTGAGCCACCGAATCCCCCGTGGTAGTGACAGGTGGCACCTGTTTACGACGGTACCGCACTGCGAACACAGAACACGACACCAAGAACACCAATATAGCCAAGCAGAAGACGCCGAGCAACGCATACATTCCAATCTCCAAAGGCGTGAGGTCTGAAGTATGAACAAGATTTTGCCGAGCTTGAACAGCTGGCTCATGATAATGGGGTTTCCCGCGATGCGATATGGAATCCTGGTATAGAATGGAACTTACGTCGTTGGAGGTGATGAATGGTTCTCCGACGTCTGAAGAAGAGAAGGAATCTACATGGTCCGTTCTCTTTCTGACACCGTCTAGTAGGTTTTTGGAATTCTTGACGCGCACATCGTTCATAAGTGACTTTTCATTTGTAAAGTCTACATCTATGAAAGCATATGCCATAGCAAGAGGTTGACTTCTTCGTTTCTGGCATCGTTCTGCCAGTTCCAAGGTGACATGCAATAGGTCGCCCTTCCCTTTAGCAATGGCGATCACCCTCGGATAGTGAAGCCCTGCCATAGGTGCAAAAGCCACTACTTCACTGTCGAAAGTGTCCACGGACAAGTGATAGTCCATGTCTGCTATGTCCGCCAAAGGGGAAGAAGTGCCATCGGAAAAGTGAATTTTAATGTTCAGCAGTCCTTCCTGAAATGCATGAATAAAACTAATTTTACTTTTAGAAAGCAATTTAATAACATTTTTAATGCAACTTTCAAATTTAATAGCTGTATTCAAGCGCACGTTGACAATGTTATAAACTCAATGCAAAAGCTCTAGTTATCTTTGAGCAGCTGCTCATCAGTAAGAAATTTCTGTAATACTTGAATTTTTACTTTTAATTGTATCAAAAAATAATTTGATATTGACGAAATTCAAGAGTTTTACTACACATAAAATTACTGTATATACAGAACCCCAATAATAATGCAAACATTGGAAACAAAAAAATTTTAGCAACTTTAACAATTACTAAAATATGGTTGTTTTCAAAAAAAAAATTTCTAAAAGTAAATCTATCGGTAATTAAAACTTCATTAAGTTAAAAAACCTTTTTCTCTTTCCAGAAAATTTCGAAGCGTAACAAGCGTAACAAATCACTTGAAAAGAAAGTGATGAGTTGATGATGGACGATCGATTAGATTTTTAAACGATATTGATGGGGATGAATTTCTTGCTCATACTTGGGGGCTCCCTCCCCCTGCTCGCTGTCGATCGCCAACCCCCAGAAATGCTTACGCTGCGTAAGCAGTTAATAAAAGTTTGAGTGAAGGTTTCTCTGAACCAAAAATTAAACTCATTCAGTCTGTATAAGACTGAAGTCTGTTCCGGACTTTTTAAAATCAATTTCAAAATGCAATTTATTATACAAATGATTATTTTTCAGTGACAGTCGCTCAAAGTGGGTGTGCCGTTTGATATGTTTATTATTTTTTTTAAATAGAGTATTCGTAAGGAAAATGTATTTATACCAAAAAGAATAAAATTTTAAAAAAAAACTTGGAAACAAAATTGAACCGACTTCAAATTAAAAATTGTGCTAAAAAGCGAAAAATAAATTGTTCAAAGGATTAATTTATTTTTCACTTTTTACCACAATTTTCAATTTGAAGTCGGTTCGATTTTTTTTTTTTTTTTTTTCAAAATGTTTTTTATTACCTGCTACTAAAAAAATTAATGTTGCTGGTTGAACGAGGGTAATTAAAGATCATTTAACGATTACAAATGAAAGTCAGTGCCTATATTACAACTATTAAAAATGTAATAATAATATTTGTAACTTTTAATACTCATAAATAATTGCTTTATAAAACTTAATTTTAATTTGAGAAACATAGAATCCCAAATGTGGAACAAAATAGCTGATCAGTGACCAGTCGGCAAATTTTCTACCGCTTGCGTTATTATAACCGTTGAAAATAGTAATAAAATATCTCATTTATAAACTGTGTCGAAAAGTTTGTGGGATTTTTACTCAAAAATGGCTAAATACAGAGTGCACTTTTTTCCTCTTTGTCTAATGATGATTCTTGCACTACAATCATACGAAGTCCACATCTCGAAATCAATTTCCCAAGTCGTGCCCTCCTCATGTAAATCATTTTTAACTATCCCGAATTCGCTCGAGGAAGAAAATCAACAGCAAGGTAGAGAAGATAACTTTATGAATGTTTCAAATTATTACAAAGCTGCTTGCTCGTTGTAAGAATATAATAAATAGACAGATAAAATTTCGAGTGCACAGAACTGGCTAATCTGCTTGTCTCGATTTGGTGGCTACACTCTATCCCTCAGTAATTCTGGTGAATTAAAAATGTCTTATATGCATGGTCATTTGTTTGGGTTAGAAATATTATTGAATAATTTACCTGATATTGCGAGGTAAGCTTATGATTGATGGTGGTCTGTGCCACGAATCCACCCGGTAGCGTTTCGTCAGGGCTCACTGTCAGTTGCAATCCGGCCACCACTGTTACCTCTAGATGGGTGATGGTCTCCTTGTCTGTTCCTACACGAACCTCTTTGGCACCACTTACCCTTCCAGTAATTGGTGACAACACCTAAAGTAATAAACGGAATAAGAATATTATATGCTGTTTATTTATATACGTATATAATACTTATGGGCTGAATAGTAGAACTCATTATGGACCGGTGATCTGTATATAGCAACCACTCCAACAACTCTTTTTTTTTTTTAACTTAAACTTTGGGGAAGTCTACATTTGTAATTTCTGAGGAATATGATTTCTCTGCTAAATGAAAGTACTTCAATAGAATTGTGCAATTATGCTTCACAAGTCCGTAGAAAAATTAGGCCAATTAACTAAGCAAAATGTTAAACAACAACCAATGCTTAAAAAAAGAGAATAATTCTCTTTTCGCACTGTCTCCTTCTCTCCCCCTTTTTATTTTTCAGCCTTCCATCTAAAAATATTATGTAAAAATACAGTGTGCGAAATATTTGGAGGTCCATCTTCCGAAACCACTAAAAAAGAATTAAAATGGAATATCTGCGTGTGCTGTTATACGTGGTCACATTTACTGGTACTCAAGCACAAACAAATCGAAACGTTGCAATTCTAAATGCATACCGTCATGTAATGTCAAGTCAGTTGAGACAGGTGGATTTTTTCGTGCTTAGAGCAAAGTTATTATTTATCAATAATGTTACTCTCACATACAGCAGGAATAATCGAGTTCTAAGACAGCTTTGCAGATATACAAAGTACTGCAATAAAAATTAAAGATTTTATGAACTTTTGATCGATTTTCTCACAAGTTCGTCAGTTATTATAATCCTCAACGCATCTAGTCCTTTAAGTAGTAGCGTCCTTATTGGGGTGCGCCCCGGGTGACACTCTTCTTTGGGTGTCGGGAATCAGACAATTTTACTGATGCTATTTCAACGGGTCACAACGAAAAATAACTGTAGTTAACTGTTATTTTGCACCGAATAAATAAAATAGAATTTCTCAAGTTTCTTTTCTTTTCTTTTTTTTGCACTACTGAAAGTAAGATAAACTACCAAATCAAATTTACACAACGCAATAATACATTTTTTTTTTTTTTTTTTTTGCACTACTAAAAATAACATAAACTGCAAATTTCAGTATTTTTACAACACAACAGCGGTTTTTTGAAGGGGGGGGGGACAACACAAATAACACCGGGTGACACCCACGCTAGGAACGCCACAGCTTTAAGTACATAGATACTACAAGTGGGCGAAGTTGAAGGCATAGAAATAAGAATGCGAACATGGCACCAAAGAAATACTGTAGTCTCATGAAGAAATCGAAGAGAACTTCAAGTAACTTCACGAAAATCGAGAAGATAGTGCTAGGTTGCAAAACTTACCTGTACTTCTGTGCGTCCGCTCTGCATGCCCCTGACAATCGTTCCCCGGAGAGCTGCAATGCGCATGTCCGCCACCCGAAGAAACGGTGCTACCAGCTCAGTAACGCGCAGCTCCGCCTTGCGACTCAGCAGGTAGGATTCCCTTCCGGAATTGTGATCGACGCTGAAGAACCGAGTGTAGACTTCGATATGACCCTGCTGATACCGGAGCCGGCAAACGATGTCGAAGTCCTGGAAGAGGAATAATGTTCAGAAACTAGAGCTCTTAACATTTTTATCAGTGTGATTCCAAAACAATTGCCGAATCTGCCGAAACGATTGCAATTGCAATAATCTGAGACGTGAATCATAATATTCTACTGATGTCAAATGAACCAAAGTATACTATGCTTTTTTCAGAAATAGTATGAATTGTTCTGTCGTCGCTATTAAAAGTTATACATCTCAAATTGTAAAACTTGTAAACAGTCTGTTGGTTCAAAGAAAAACAAAGGTTCTAATATTGAATTTCAAACCTATTTTGCTGTAGCTCCAAATACTGCTCGCTAATCTCAAGATCCACTTTTATAGCTGTATGTAACTTCATACAGCTATAAAAGTGTATGAACTTCATTATAAACAGTCTTCACTATAATCTAAAAAGACTAAAAAGTTTTTCGATAGGGTAATTAAATCAACGATAAAAATAGCAGAAATCAATCGTTTCAAAAAGAATATCTCTGTCTCGTTATTTGAGATAATAAACGCATTGCTTCAGAAACATCCAAAACAATTCCCCCTCTTTGAAACAGAATGTTTATACAGTGCACTTTCAAAATCGGGAAAAAAAGTAAATGAAAAATCTCAAGCTTTGCATTATGAAATTTATTGATTTTTCCTGCTGGTAGCAAAATGTACTCTGATACATATATTTAAACGGGCGAAACTAAGTGAGGAAATTGGTGTCGCTCACCTCCTTGTCGAACCATCGATCACTCTTCGTGGTAGAGGAACTGGCGAAAGTAGTTCTGTGACTGTTTCTTCCTGTCTGAGTGGGCACTGGTTTCCTGGAAATATATGAAGTTTCTCTTAGTTATCCATTCCAACTTTGAAGTACGGAATCGGAATTCCGTTTTTTGATGACTGAATTAAATGATTGAAATATGATGACTGAATAGCAACAAAATTATTCTCATTCCCGTTAAAAAAAATCCCTTTACCCCTCTCCCGTGTTATAGGCCAAGTTATGCCTATGGTTTTAATTTTTTGATTTCATTTTTATTTAATAGTATAATTCATAAAATTGTCATCTGAAAAGAAAAAAAAGAAACCGACTATGAGTAAAGTTGCGTATAGTACGTTGTGACGTCAAAAGGAAGCTCAATACGACGACTGTTTTAAGAACGGAATTTTGAAACAATAACTAAAAATTATTATTTAATTTTCTGAGTTTAGCATAGGTGCGTTTCAGAGCTCTGTAACTCTAAAAATAGAGTTATATAATTGCTCGAAACATTCCGATTATATGACATTTTAAAAATGTAACCAGATTCTAACCCACTCGTCCTCTAAATTTCTTCAAAACTTAAAATTCGTATTAGACGGGGCAACTGAGCAGCCGATGTTTCCATCAACTGTAGTGAGAGTTAAAACTCACTGAAAGTTAGTATACTTTGCGTTTTCCAGAAAATGATTTTCTTGGAGTTGTCGTTCTCGCGGATAAGGGAATCCAATAAGAATTCTCGAAAATATAACGTCAGTTTCTTACCCTCTCTGTAAGTGGGGTGTCCTCCATCCCTTAACTTGACTCAACTTGGTGTCCGAGATACGAATCGTGAGAGGGAGCTCCGGCATCCACACTAAGAAGTGAGTTTGACCGGTGTACGATCCATACTTGACTAAGAAGAAGCGTTTTGTGAGCCACGAATCTCTGAGCCATCCAAGTATACCAGAGTACACGAGGGAGAAACCTAGGATGGGAAAAGGAAGAAAAAGAAGTCACACTCATACTCCTCGCAATTATAATTAGAAAAGTCTGCAATTTTTTATTTTAACCACCGATATCTTTCCGTACCCGTCCTCTCTGGCTTAAGGATACCAGTTGATAGGTCTCCCAATTTTGAACCAGCTCCCAGATCCATCATCGAGGTTGGGACCGCCAAAGGTATCACCTCGAGCTTGGAGGACAGTGTAGTCACGATGGATCTTACGTGCACCAGATCTTATTACCGTAAACGATCGCACAGTAACCAGTCGCGAGAGTTGGTCCCCCTCCCAAATACTGATCACGGCCATTGCTGATTCACTTTCGGTGTTTCGCTATCTATGGGAACCGAGCTGTAACCGGCTGGTTTAGTGCGGGATACAGTCTACATTAAAAAGGGCTGCAATGATCTATCAATAAAACGATCATTGTGATACTAATCTTTCCATTCTGTAATCCCCAGTTTAATGTTCTAGACCCTCCAATGTAATAAACTTCCTTTTTCAATAAACGATCCGAATTCTCGATGTTGCCATTCGTAATCTATAGTTTTTAAACCCGACATAGCTAACTTCCTTCATTTAGTATTCCAGTCTCGAAACTGATGTTAATTTACTATACTTGTCTGGCAACCAATTTTGAAATTTTGGTTTCGTGGCGTAAATACCCAATATCTCAATTTAATAAGGTAATGGATAAGTAAAATTATGTTGGAACAATAACATTGATCTTCCCGTTAGCGATCTAGATTCAAGATAATGTGAGTGTTCAAACATCAGTGATAAAAACTTACGTTTATTGAACTGCAAACAGTCGCAACAACTTCCAAGACATTTTTTTGGTTATTCGAAGTCGAAGTAACCGCAGTTCTATACTACATCCGAAAGTAATGAACCGACAAAGGGTCATTATAGTTGATTACATGCCAAATTTTTCAAGAAAATTTTCATTTTTTCCTTTACTAAAATATTCTGTTTATCGTATCTCAAGAGGGAAAACGCGTTTCTATCAGATCTTTACCACAGCATTAATGCTTTATCAGAAACCTTAACGAGGTGTTGAAGGAGCTGTAATTAAGGATGGAAGTATTCCAAGGGCCGCAATGACAATTTTATTAATATTTGCTGAACAATTCATGTTTTACAATAATTATTTCCTACTGAAAAATTGTGTAATACTCAACATATGATGATAAAAACTATCAAAAAATTATAATGCACATCTAATGTTTAAAATCTGTTTCTTAATTAATTAATTTTTATATGCACTCATACCAGATGAATATAAACTAACGTTCACCTTGAGAATAGATTCATCTGCTGAATGACATGAAGACTGAAAAGTGACGTCACCCACTTTTCCCGCCTGACTGACCACAAACACCTTCATAGGTAAGGACACCTGCTTGCCATTGAGGACAGCTGTGTTCAAGAGCTGACTAGACTGTAAAACAAAAATTAAACATTGCATTAGTTTCAAAACCTGGCAGATTGAGATATAAAAATTCTTTTAAAACATTGTCACAAAGTAAAAAAAATAACAGGCTGTGATTGTTTACATATTTTTTGGAAAATATGATAAATCAACTGAAGTTCCATTTATATTAAGTATTCTAATAACATTATACATTCCGCTTAGAATCTTGGATAAATCCTACTTATCGAAGGATGCTGGCCCAGAACTGAGTTGATAGTAGTAACATTTCGGAAAATTTGCTACTAATGGATTCATTATTGTCATTCAGATTTGGTGGTTAAGGATAGGCAGGCTAACAAAGATACATTGTGTTGATGTATTATCCCATTCTAAACTGACGCAAATAAACATAGTACTTAAAAGCAAGTGTATGGGTTACATTATGGGTGAAAAATAAGTGTTTTTCATTTAATTTGAAAGGCTTCTATTGATATTTCCTTGTTGAGTAAATTAATAAATATAGTACTCACTGTTAAAAAGAGTTTGTTGCCATTAAGCAATAATATTAAAAACAATTATAAGCGTTTGTGTGAAGGGTTGTCTGAAACAAAAATTAAACTCCTTCACTCCGTTTTAAGACTGAAGTCTGTTCTTGGCTTTCTAAAATAAACATCAAAACGGAATTTAGCATGCAAATAATTAGTTTTTAAGAGCAGTCACTCACAGTGGGATTGACATTTGCTATGCTTGTTTATTTTTCTTAATAGAGTATTCATATGAAAAATGTATTTAGACTTTAAAAAAAAAAATAAAATAAAATATTTTATGGCGCTAAAAAGTATAAAATAAATTCTTTCTTTAAACAACATCCATACGACTTTCAAACATAATTTTTGAAGTCTGTGCAAAATTATGATGGACAAAATCTTATCTAATCATGAATCAATTACAAATATAAATGGCCCAGAGTTTGCAACAGTTTCAGTATGAAGTAATACATGGTATAGTAATAGTTAGCCTCACAATTTTGCGCCAACTTCTAAAATTATGTTTAAACGTCTTGTCGATGTTGTATAAGGAAAGAATGTCTATTTTAGCACAATTTTCAATTTGAAGTCGGTTATATGTATATATATTTTCTTTTTCAAAAATTATTTCATTGTCATGGCAAGAAGCAGAGAAGCAAAAATCAGAAAAACACTAAATGATTTCGCACTCTGGTGTAACATCGCATCTTTCAGCGACATTTTTTTAATGTCTAGGCGAGGTTTTGCACTTATGCAGAGCTACCTTTACACTTCGTAACTTGTTTCTTAAGCTGTGTAACAAAAGCTCACCTTGGCGATAGGTAAAACAGCTTGTACATCATCCTTGTGGATGTCCAGCCTCGATGTTATCTTGGTGTTATCGTCGTCGAAGTCGTACTGTTCTGCCATGCTGGCATCCAGCATGTATCTCAACTGCCACGTGATCCGACCATTGTCATTGTAGGATGCACCTTCTTCCACTTCGAACAGCCAAGTGAACACTTCCTGAGCGCTGGAACAACAACGAGTGAGATAACAATTTAAATTGGCATGGCGTGTCGACAGACAAAGTTTTTCAACCAGGTTGCATGTAATAATAAGTATTGTTCTCTTTTCAACCACTGCGTTATAAAAACTACTGACGTGATAACTAGGCGCTCCATACTCGAAGACCGAGTATAGTTAAAAAAAACATATCTTCGAAATTCGTCGCCAGAAAATTAAAATTTTAATTTTCAGAGCTTGAAATACATTAATCCTAATCCTATCCACATGCCCAATGCTGAACTACGCCCTTAAATAGAAATACATTACATTCCAATATCTTTGCTCTTCCCACTCTAATTAAACAATACAAATTCAAAATTCAAGGTAACATTTCAAATTTTAAGGGTTCGTAAGTGATAACTCCTTAACGCAAAATACCGTGTTACGAAGTTGAAGTTTTTCCCTTGGGGAGGGTGAATATTTTCTCGTCTTCGTAACAAAATTCTCATCACTCCAGTTTTATTTGCACTCAGTAGTTGCAACACAGAGTTAGAAGGTACTGCACTAGCATGATCACTTAATTTTGGACTAACGTTAACACAAGGGGAACAAGGTACTGGCGTAGCGAGAGGGGGATAGAGGGAACTTCTCATGAAGCACTAAAACTATATATGCACATGAGCTCATATATGTATGTATATGTGCGTGAATGTATCAGTTGTAAGAGAAAATTCATTTTTAATGAAATGACCCCTCCTCAAACCAGAATTGCAGAAAAGTAGTAAAAAAGCAAATCGCGATTGTAAATAATGTTTAAAAATCAGGCTCTGTCTGTGAAAGGTTTTGTGGAAGCACATAGAATTTTTTGAAGAATGTCTGTAATATTCCAGAAATCCAACGTGTGGTGCGACACAAATTTGCAAAGCTCTATATTCTCTATGCATGACAACGCGGAAGAAGAGATTTCTATAAGCCATGTAAGAGATGCATACTTTTTCCCCCTCACTGCGAATTTTTTACCTTACACGTTTTAATTCCTTTAATTCATTCTTTCTCTTTTTCAATTTTACATACATTCTATTGAGAACTTCTAGAAAATGCTGGTTTCTTTCAAGCTCTACAAGGAATAAATATACAAAATTTATGCAGGATGATGGTAGAATCTATAGAGAAAACATCTATGGATTGAAATTGACAGCCTTTAGAATGACTGTAACATGAGGTAAAACAAAGGAAAATTTCATATGCAGTAAAACCTGTAAAGTTGACCACCTTTGTAAGTTAGCCACCTGTCTAAGTTGACCACTTTTGTCAGGGACGGAATGAGCCCTATATTATTTAATGTAGGGAAACCTTTGTAACTTGACCACCTGATTTGACCACCTGTCTATATTGACCACTTATGTACGCCAACTTTGGGTGGGAGTATTATAAAAAAACCCTGTGTAAGTTTGACCGCCTAATTATTACTACATTCATTTGTTTATCTATTTTTGAAAAGGTAAAAAAAACTTAGATAACTTCTCCAGGATATTTTTATGCTATAATGTTAGACCAGTATTTGTCTGAATGGATGAAACATCAATATAAAGTACTCCTAAACTTCTTTGTAAGTTAACCATATGGGAAAACTACTATGAGCACTCTTTTATTCTTTTAATAGGTTTCTTCTTTTTTCCTCAATCTGATGTAGCCATTTTGAAAAATTATGTATTTTTAGGAAGTATTTACTATCATATAAGTAACTTACAGAATTAATAAGAAGTTTATCTTTATTTTAACTAAGTTCTTTACTTTTAAAATTGTATAGGATACATTGCTACCTTATTGGAAAGGGTTCAAAGGAGGGCTACTAGATTGGTAAGTGGTCTTTCAGACTTAGATTATGAGGTTAGGCTTAAAAGGCTCAATATGTATAGTCTTGAGCAAAGGAGAGTTAGAGGGGACATGATTCAGTTGGTTTAAACTCATTAAAATGGGAAATGTTGAAGGACTGCAGCTATGTGCTGAAAGTAGAACCAGAGGTCATTGTTTTAAGCTTTTCAAATCTCAGGCTAATCTTGAAATTAGGAAAAATGACTACTTCAATAGGGCTATAGGCAATTGGAATAGTTTACCAGAAGCGACTGTTAATTGCAGCGGGGTAAAAACGTTTAAGAAATCTCTTGATGTTCATTGGGGATTGCTAAATTGACTAGGATCAGCCTAGCTGGGCCCTGAGCCTGTTGCTGGTCGTCACTTTTGTATTTGTATTTGTATTTGTATTTGTATTCAGGTTAAATTACTCTAATGATGTTTTAGATAAATGAAAAAAAAAATAGCTAATTGCTATTGTAAAAGTAACGTTAATACATGAAGCTATATTTTAATTAGTTACAAATAAATAAATGCATAGTGTAAGAAGTTCAAAAAATGAATAAATAAATAAATAATCTCCCCTCTATAAGTTGACCACCTGTCTTAGTTGACCACTAAGTTGCAGAACCGCAAGTGGTCAACTTATGCAGGTTTCCCTATATGTACTTTGGAGTCAAGGACAATGCCCTTTCTTCAGGCCAGAGGTTTCCAAAGTAGTCTATATGGACCCTCAGGGGTTGTATGGACTCATTGGTATGGACATCTTGTACCGACGTACAAAGGGTCCATACCAATGAAAAAAAAAATTGGGATGGATGAGATGCAACTCGGAGTCTGATAAACTAGATCTCTTTTAAGCAGCTTATCACCAAATTTTAGCCATAATGCACTTAACACAAATTTTGCCAACGCACATTACATGATACCTATTTATAAAACAAATTGCCTAATTATACATTAATTGAATACATTTCGTAAATTGTGGATGTACCCATTTTCCTTGTGCTGAACTTCTTTTAAAAAGACCTCTGGGACCTATGAAAAAAAAAAAAAGATGTCTACAGGATAAGGCAGTTTGGGAACTTACACTTTAGATAGATAGAGCTGTAGCGCACGAAAAGAAAGTTTAATTTTTTCGAGCTGAAGAAGAGGTTTGCTGTAGCTTAGAAACACTCGCATGCAATTTTATTTATTTTAATTTGTTCTATATGAATTATGCAATGCTATCTATCACAACGTCTTGTGGCGCTAAATAAGTGATTTCGATCCTGACACAAGCTCAATTTCGACTATGATATTGCCGTCTATTACGTCATAAATTATGAAAAAAAAAAAAGAAGAAGGCAAAATTTACGACAACAGCTTATGTCGGGGGAAAAGCTTTGTGCACAAATCTAGGGCCTCGACGCTTTCCCTTTCGTCGAAATGGAACGTTTGAGCCTTCCACACCCTTCGGTAGCCTCTTAATTCGAACAACGCTGCTCTTTCAAGAGCGTGTGCTGGGAACGCAGAGCGAGAGCTTAAAAATTAGATTCGGAGAGGCTGAAAGAATTCCCCGAGTCCCAACAAAGTCACGTTCTGTCTTTGGAACAAGCGAAGAATGATGCTTCTTGATAAGGCGGTTATCGGCGTTTCCTCCGCTAGCGAGTTCAGTAACTGCAGCCGTAATAATTGCGTCGACAAATACAACATTGAAAAATTGTATTTATATCTCTTTAATGAAAATGTTTGAGGAATACCCAACATTTTCCCCTCTTCTGCATTTTTCACACAACTTCAAAAAGTTCCCATTTTTCCTTACGTAATTTTTCTGTTTTCCCACACAATATTTTCTATATTAAACCTTTCTTTTCCACTTTTCTTTGCTTAACTGTACTTTCCCACAGAATATTTCTTTCTTTAATTATAAACACGTTTTCCTCAATTCATTTTCAACAACTATTCGTCGGAGGTATTTTTTTCTCTCAGGTTTTAAAATTTTAACCAGGAAGCAATGAAGCAATAGTAATGTATTCACTCCAGGGATTCAGCATGTTTTTAAAAATATTTATTACCTGGCGTCTGCGCTGTCCGGTGGCTTAGTAGTAGTGTCTTTGACGAAGGCCGTGACCGTGGCAACTGTCTGTCTTGGATTCAGTTCCACTGTGATGCTCCACAGAGAAGAAGGGGACACTTGCGCGCCAAGAATCCTCAACCCGTTTTTCACACGGGCCCTGTAAAAAAGAAGAAAAGTAAAATGTGGGGAAAAAAATTTCAACTTCCTTTCCGATAGAAATTTCACTCAGCATTACATCGCATATCACATTGACATAGCAGAATGTTCACTGTAGCAAAATGTCCATAAAGATAATACAAGGGAAAAAATTGAAATCATCTTCATTATCATCGTTACTACAGATAGCGGGCCAAAATCTTTAGAGCATTTTTTCATTCTATACTGCACTGGCATCGATAAAGGGGGGATAAATCCCCCCAAAAGAAATTGTGAGCATTATCTAGAATTTAACCAATTGTTCTTGTAAAACAATGAAATTTCCCCACCCCCGAAATTAGGGTCTAGCTACGCCACTGCTGCACTGGAAAAACTCGAAGCACTAAGTATAATACTTATCTTTTTACAGTGCAAAGAAAGTACAATAGAATTCTGGTAATGTCCATGTCAGTTACTTTGAATCTTCTGATAATACAACTGGATCTCCAGAAGGTGAAGAAAAACAGAAAGGCAATAACTTTTTACTTATTTACTTGTTTTCAAAATAATACAATAAATAGTCATTTATTTAAGACGCATTTGGGTGCAATAAAGGAGAACGCGACACGGTTTCTCATATTTGCGTTAATGGCATTACAGCATTCATGCACAGATAGCTCAATAACTGAAAAAGTCACCATTACTTGATATTCTCCAGAAGGTGAAGAAAAACAGAAAGGCAATAACTTTTTACTTATTTACTTGTTTTCAAAATAATACAATAAATAGTCATTTATTTATGACGCATTTGGGTGCAATAAAGGAGAACGCGACACGGTTTCTCATATTTGCGTTAATGGCATTACAGCATTCATGCACAGATAGCTCAATAACTGAAAAAGTCACCATTACTTGATATTCATTAGTTGATATAACCTGAAAACAGTTGATTTGGACCGGGGGGAGTTCGGACTACCAAATCTTTCGGATGACAGCACATACTATGCTTTTCACATGTACTGTACCTAACAACAGCTACAACGTGGCAAAATTGATCATAAATGTTACAGAAAAGAGAGAAATGCTTTACAGTGTAAAATGTTAATTATTTATTTGATAGCTAACATAGAATACAGGGTGGGGCAAAAGTAATTACCCGGTTTTGAAGGTTTATAAAAAAAAAAACTATTACAATTTGAGACTTAAAACTTGATTTTGATCTGTATTTAATACCATTTTTTACATTAAGTTTTGAATACCACTTTAGCAAGATGGCGGCCTGCTGCAGCAATACACTGATGCAGTCTATTTTTCCACGCAGAGAGAATAGACTGCATCTTTGTGTGCATTTCAATATCCCGCGTTATGTTACGGTCCCTAAGTTCTTTTTTGTGTGTGTGTGTGTGTGTGTGCGCGTGTGGGGTTATTTGAAGGAGAAAGTTTTCCATACGTCAGAAGAGCTGAAGGACCAAATTATCGAGAAATAGCCGCCATGCCCCTTGAAATGTGCAGAAAAGTTTCCCAAAACTTCAGAAATGGACTGCATCAGTGTATTGGGGCTGAAGGCCGCTAGCTTGCTGAAGTGGTATTCAAAACTTAATGTAAAAAATAGGATTATATGCAGATCAAAATTAAAAGTTTTAAGTCTCAAATTTCATCAGTTTTTTTTTATACCCTGTCAAAACCAGGCCACTACTTCTTCTTTGTGTGCATTTCAATATCCCGCATAATGTTACGGTCCCTAAGCTTTTTTTTTTTTTTTTTTTTTGTGGGGTTATTTGAAAGAGAAAAATTGGAAACATCACCCGCATACTTTAGAAGAGCTGAAGGACGAATTATCGAGAAAATATCCACCATACCCCTTGAAATGTGCTGAAAAGTTTCCCAAAACTTCAGAAATGGACTGTATCAGTGTATTGGTGCTGAAGGCCGCCATCTTGCTGAAGTGGTATTCAAAACTTAATGTAAAAAAATGGTATTAAATAATCAAATTATAAAAAGTTTTAAGTCTCAAACTGTATTAGTTTTTTTTTTCAACCTTTCAAAACCGGGTTATTACTTTTGCCCCATCCTGTATAAACAGTACTACAGTAGAAAAAAAATATGTCAATAAACATACAATAAAGCACTGTACTGCATAATGTGCTGATTAGTCAACGTTTTAAAACTTAAATAAAGTCTCTTACACACACATTTTCTTCTGAACCAATGATTTTTTTCCAAGCTGTTTTTCTCCAGTGCAGCGTAGAGAATAAGCGAGGTTGTTGATTTAGTTCCCGTACGCGCCGTTCGGATTAGCAGACGTTCGTATTACAAGGGTTCGGATTAAAGATTTTCTACTGTACTGCATTGTCAAATTTAATGTTTCAAAGAAAAATCGCATTTCTTTAAGAACGCACCGAGTCTCACTTTTCATCTCGAAATTTAATACGTAACACTAAATTTAATCTTGTAACTACATATTGTCGGCGTTCTGGTAAAAGTCATTAAATATTCACAACAAAAATTAATAAAATAAAATAAAAAGGTGAAAAAGTGTTTTTTGAAAGACTTGCTATTTTTAGTGAATTATTTTAAGAAATAAATGCATGTAATATACTATGCAATATCATGTTTAAATGTTTTAAGTAGTTTTCGAGCAGTTGATAAAGATTAATAGACAAAATGAAATGAATATTGGTGTCATTCCGTCAAATGCTTTAGTAAATTTTGTTCAATGGTGAGAAAATTACCAAACAAAATTATTCGTATCTTGACATTTAAGCAGGCATATAATGACCCTTCTTTCCCCCCCCCCCCACCCCCCTCTTAATTTTTAACAATAGAATGCAAAAAGAAAAAATTTAAGTTGTATTTCAAGTAACTTCACTGCAATTACTTAGCTTTTACTTTAGCTCAAAGCAAACATTTTACCGTTTTCACATTCAGTCAATTTCGATCTTCTGTTTACTGCTTGTTGTAAGGTCAAATACTCGTGAAAGTTTTTAACATTGAAATCGAAAGCATTTAATCTGACTAGAGTTTTTAAATGAGCGATTTTTCGACTCAACAAAAAATTATTGTTACTAATTTATTTATTTATTTGCTTTTTAACGAATCAGCAACTTATTACATTCAAGTAAAAAAACTTCAATTTTCGTTAGTGTCATCAAACAATGTGTGGAATCTGACATTGTAATGTTCCCAATACCAACTTTTGAGCTTCATCTTGACTTTTAGCATCCGTCAAAACAATCTATTGAACAAGTATAACTTGTTCTGTTCTAAGGGAAACCCTTTGTTAATATAACAAATCACCGTTCAAATACCTTTCGTCGTAAAACTTTTTAAAAGTTCAAGACAAATCAGAACTTCAGAAAAACTCAGCACATTTAAAATCAGGAAAGGGCAAACTTTTGCTAATTCTGATAAAATCAAAATGGGACATAAGATCACTCTAGCCATATAACCTATGCATGAAGTATTGCTTGAAGATGAGACATCACAAAAGTGAAAGCTAGCTGAGGAAATCAAAAATCCATAACATCCACGATTTAAAGTGTGGTATGGGGGAGAAAAAGGAATAAAAGAATAACAGAAAAATAAATTGTTCAGCGATCGGCTCATTTATATTTCATTCACAAAGACAGGACACATCGAGGAAGTGCTATTCGAATTTTTATTCTTTCTGTCCACCGTTCCTCGCCTGGATCAATACCTGGACTCATGAGATTGTCCTGGAATGGCCTGGCGTCGAGCCAAGGACACCGTGGAACATTCGAACGCCGGACGCGGAACACGTTTGGATTCTTTTACAGGAATTCCAAAACTTTTTTTACGACTAATCATTATGCATTTGCTCTGCTTTGATTAGCTCCCCCACCCCACCTTTTTTTTGTTCGGAATTCGATAGGCGTTCTTTATTATTTGAAATTAACAGCGGAACTACAGAAAGAATAAAAAAGAGGAAGGGAAAAAATATTTGATTAACCTATTAGCATTTTGGAAGTAGTAGATAGTTTACAAGCGGAAGTAGTAGATAGTTTACCAGTGTTTTTTTTTTTTTTATATCAATGGAACAGACTTTTTTTTCTTGCTAGTTACAAAAAACAAAAATGATATTCAAGATGACAATATCCAATGATTTAGTTTGATTTTAAGGAAATTTTTTTGTGTCTTGACCCGCCAGTGGATTGAAATTAATGAGCATACCAACGTTATTTTAAAATTCGCATTTTCTATCGCTCATAACATGAAAAGGAATTTGAAAGGGGTATGAATTTAAAGTCTATATTCGTAAACTGTCTGACAATGAAAAAAACATATCTGGTGACAACACTTTTCACTGCGACCCGCTAACATCCATATAGCTTTTGGAGTCTCAAAAAGACGGCCAAATGACAGGCAGATCAATTTAGAAAAAAAATAATAATACATCTCAGGTTTCTATTTTTTTTCTTAACGATCTGCAACGTGAGACGGAATTTTCTTTCGTTCTATTCCCAGCAATTCCTTTTTTCTTTTTAAATTTAATTCGTTGCAGGACACTGATCGCTCTGTAACCACTGAACATTCCAAGCCGTTTCCTCCTTCCTGTGAGACGAGAAAAAAAAAGACAGGCAGTCAAAACGTCTCTCCTTGTTGGCAGATGTTGTCCACATGTCTGATTTTACAATCTTTGTCATTCCCCATGTCGCAGGAAAAATGAAATGAGCTGTCATAATTTTAAAAAGGAACAGGTGTCGGAGTATTAATCTGATCTTTGAACAGTGCATGCACTCTTCCAGGTCATGAAAAGTTAAACAAACTTCACTTATTGTTTTATTTATTTTATTTTATTTATTTATTCATTTATTTATTATTTTTTTTAATGTTATTTATTTTTTTATTTATTATTATTTTTTTAATGTTATTTATTTTTCTTCTATTCAGAAACATTGATCGCACCTATTCAAACCTACTTTGAAAACTAAAATCACCCATCTCAAGCTTTAGGAAAAAATCATCCGTAGCCTGCTGTCAGGAACAAAACACATCCATAACTTAATTTTAAGTAACTTGTAGCACATGCATAGCGCTGAAGTAAGAATCAATCTCTTTCCCAACAACATACCGAAATCTTGTTTTCGGTATAAAGAATCTATACGGTTCAGATTAATTGTGTTCGTTCCTAAACAGTACATGTTACGTATATATCAGACCTTCACAATCATATAAAATACAGTTCATGCTCTCGCAGCTCTCTACAGCCTGCTTTGAGGCACTAATTCAACAAATACACACACCCCCAATCAGCTACTCATACAAAATTCTTTATTTTTTTAAATAACTTAATGTTATCGTACAACATTTCAGCACGGTAGGATTTTTTTTTTTACTATTCAAATTTTGATAATTTTTTTCCATTTATTCAAGTGTACTCCACTTCGGAACTGATCTCTTCTCCTTATGTACTAAACGAAATATTTATAAAAACATATGTGTAATGTTGAAAAAATTGAATCAGCACTCACCGAATGACGAACACATATGGCGGGTAGACAGGATTGGGTTGCAAATATACAGGAACATAGACTTTTGACCTAGGATAGACTGGACCTTGTGGGACCAGTATCCGGACTACATCGTCACTCTTGACCTCTTCATAGCTGCCGTGACTGCCGGACAGAGGCACATCGTCCAGGTAGAGGCTTGGCAGTCCGGCAGGCACCGATACAGGTAGCGCAGCGGTGTCCGTGCAGTCAAAAGATCCGCCTCGTAGCACGGCATATTCCACCCGAACCCAGGTACGTTGTATCTTGGGGCTCTTCCAAGCTGGGGACTCAAGAGGTGGCCACCATCCCACGGGAAGGGTTGCTTGTGCCAGGCATACGCCACCTACGGGGCTACACGAGGCCATCAAGTGCTGGTCCCTTCAATTAGAATAACATGATCAATAATTTTTGAAAAACACATATGTGTACATTATATAGTGAAGTAACGAGTGTCTTACGACACTCGTGAATAGTGAAGTAACGAGGTGTGAGACAAAGCGTCGCATTAGGTTAGTCTGTTGTCATAGAGATCTAGATTTATCCTTTGATGGGTTCAGTAGTTCCATAACACTAAAGAGCGTTTAAGAAAGTTGCATATTCCAGTATAATAGAGCTACAAAGGATAATACAAGGTTATATTGTTATTGTCACGAGTCTGCCTCTATCACCCTAAACGTCTTATTCACGTATCAAATAAACCTAGTGTTTGGTGAACTTGTATTGTGTTAGCTAGCTATTTTCCCCCCAGCATACACACATTGGCAAGTACGATTTTATACGATGTTACAATTTTAGTTAATTTCACACATAACTGCTAAATAGTACGTTTCTTTCTATTGTTTAAGCATTATTATCAGCAGTTATGTGGAGGTCTCTCAGCAAGGAAGGAAAAATTGTATTTTAGTACGATAGTCGAAGTATTTAAGCAATCAAGTAAATGAATTCTGTACGTGATTCTTTTCTTAGTACAACGTCAAAAACGGATTCTAATGCACAGATACTTGATGAGATATTGTGGCATCAATCCACAGGCCATCTGTCATAAAATGTTCTCTCAGAATATACTCAATGCACGTATTCAGAACATTTATACAACTTGTTATGAGCATTCCTGTTCCGCTCGAGTAGAGGTTAAGAAGTTCATGTGTTCAAAAGGAACTTTGAAAATTACGATTATTCCGAAGTTACAATTATTAAAAGTAAAAGAAATGACCCATGAGACTGATTGTTGAAATTTATGTTATCGTACTTGAAAGTTCAATACAAAAAATACTGAACTTTCAAAGAGTAACATGAACCTATCAACAATTTGAGGTCAGTAATAGTTTTCTCACCTGTTGTGGACGTAAAGAACGATACAGATTGAATCATCAACACTTGTTGATATCTTCCCATCACCGCCAGCATCAGTTGGTCCCGCATTCCTTCTCTTGTCCGTGGCCATGTGAAAGAGGACCCTCAGTACCGGCCTATCTCTCCTCACCTCCTTCGTCACCAGTCTGGCCGACACCACATCCTCTTCCTGTCGCAGAACCGCCTCTATGCGAGCGTCACCAGAAGTGGTGCTGACATTGGAAGGCTTGATCGTGGGGTGATGCACCGCCTGCTTCACAACAAAGGGTCCGAACTCAGCACGCAGGGTAACTGGTCCCCCGACAACACCCGGTTGCAGAAGGGTGAAGCGGTGCTGCTCATCGTCGTCTTCTGTCGCACCAGTACGATCTTCAGAAGGGTGCGTCCGTAGAAAGAAACCGCTGACGTCACGGCCGTCTAAGCTCACATCTACTCTGGCATGGATGGCTATAAGAGAAAAGATGAAAGATCGCAGTCAGGATGAGCCGAAAAGATTGTTTTTTTACAATATATACATCATTTAAAATTTTTGAACCTTTACCCTCCTTATAAAATAGCAAAATGAGGTTAATTTTTTTAACACCTTATGTGTAGATCGTGTAGGATGCAAGAAACGTTCCAGAATGCGAATGAGTATTTAGAGCGTCATTTGTGTTTCATTTAATATTTTATATAAACTGAATTTCATAACTAAAATAAATCACGAACAAAGAAATCAATTCATTTATTTAAAAAAAATCAACTTAAATTAATCACAAGTATTTTTAATTTTCATTTGCAATTCCAAGCTAAACGTGAGTGGCCTTTAGAGTTCCATGAAATATTTTCATACAATATGAAGAGATAGATTGTAAGATAATACATAAATAAAAGGAAGCCAAGAATAACGACATCAATTTATTAATGAAAATTCAAAAATTAAACTTATCACAGGTATTTTTGATTTCTACTTCAAAAAAAAAAAAAAAAACTTGTGGAAATGGCCTTTAGAAGCTTCTTATTATCGGACTGCAAAATTGAATAGGCTTCAAATATGCGAAAAATGTCCAACACTTCAGCAATGAAATAAAATGTTTTTTTTTTCCAACGTGGAGGCACTTGCTATTTGTCATTCGCCCTTTTTAAAGCCACCTGGATTGCTGGCCATTTGTGAAGGGTCACCTGATAGATGGCCGGCATTTACACTAACACACTATAGTCGGATGACAACAGATGGCGCCACCACAACCACGCCACCTTCCTCTTTTGACCTAAGAGTGAAGGGAAGGGAACATCTCCACCCTCCGGTACCCTCGTAACTGCCTCGGGACTTCAGGGTCCACAGATTTTACATGCACGTATCCTCAAGTGTACATGGTGGGTCTTCAGCGGCTCGGGTATCGAGCCCGAGATCCTCCGATCCAAAGCTCGACACCCTAACCACTAGGATACCACGGCCCTGAAATAAAATGTAAACCTTTGTGCTGCAACGCAAAAATAAAAATCAACGCAAAATTATTTACAAAAATTACAGACACGTGTTTCGAGGTTACGCGGCAAAAGAGTGAGCTTCTAGATGAAAAACATCCAACTGAAGCAATGAAACCAACAGAAACACACCTTAAATAGCAAAAGCAAGGGATTAACCTGTAACCAATGAGAATAAGGGAAGCATAAGAAGGGAACCAATAAAAAAATACCTAACACGCACTCACATAATTTTGTTTCGAGCACATTTTCGATTTCCATTCTTTAGATTTGTGAACACATTTCAAGAAAAGCCAATACGCTCGCACAGGCAAGGAATGATACAATATTAACTGCGTAGCTAACACAATCTGGATTTGCTCATGAACTCGTTAGCTTCGGGTTTTTAGTCGGCTAAAGTAGGAAAGGTTGAGAATTCTTCGGGCTTTAACCAGATAGGATTGGTTAAACCTGCTGGTTAAAGAAGGAACATCGGAATCTCTTCGGGCTTTTACCGCAAAGCCTTGATAATCCCCTCTTTAACTGGTTAAACCTTGGTTTACCTTTCATTCTTACTTTAACCAAAACATTTACAACATCTGTGATAGAGCAATAGTAATTTAAGAATGATATGCTGTTGTTATTCAGAATAGTATTTAAACATTATTAGAGTAAAATCCCCACCGTTACTAATACACAAGCACACATTCTCAGCTATTAACCGCACATAAGAAGGAGATAAAATTTACCCCTCCCCCCCAAAGAGGGGGAGGGGGAGTATGAAGAAAGCAAAGTAAACGAAATGAACACAAGCAAAGAATATATTCGCCATTACCATGTATGACTCTTCCAATCTTTGTTAAAGAGTAATCCCAACTCTGTTGAAGTCCCCAGGTTTGGGGAGGAAAACTACAATGGCTTTTTTGTATTAAAAGTTTTTAAGCAGAAAGAGTTAGCCAACGCAAATAAAAGAGGATAATAAAGAAACGTCATCAGAGAGGAGTATAAAGAGGGTGGCGTAAAACCACCCAACCAAGCCCTCCTTATTTTTTACGCAAACGATAACAGCTTGGAACCCTTCTTGGAGGTGCACTAAACTGCGATGTGAAACCCAAAAATTCAAAAGTACGATAGGGAAACCCAACGCTCCCCTCAACCGTCTTTCACCTATCGTAAGGTGAACATAGTTGAAGGTTTTGGTTAATTTTGGTACATGTAACTTGTTTCCTTTTTATATACTATGCTTTAGTGTAATATAATTAATTTCGAATGCTATTAAATTTGTCCTAATCAAGAACCTCTTCTCCAAAACGTTTTGGAGAAATTCGTTCTTCAAACCGGCTTGAAGAACATCTTACCTGGGGAAAGCGATATGAAGGTTGATGTGTGCAGAGACTTCCCCTAGGATGAAAATATGTAAAACCAAAAAGACAAAACTTTGTGTTAAAATATTCTGTGTTAATTTATACGAAGTAAAGATTCTTCTCACTATTAAAAAAGCAAAACTAGAGTATTGTGTTTCTAAAAACTAGGGCTATTCTTTATATTTTCACGATTAAAACATGATTTTGTTTTTTATGCGATTTTATTTCTTTTGTTCTAATTCATTATTTCAGAAAATGAACTTCATATAACAATAGTTGACATTTTTTCCCACCAAGTTTGTCGCATCAAGAAAACAAAAATTCCTACAGCATATTTGCATGAGATTTGTTTTTTGGGATGTAACCCTTTTTCGGACCCTCTCCCTTCTCCCCATCCCTGAACTTTGACCGGACTTAAGCCAACACCCCAGATTTTCAAAGCCGCGTTCATCAACATTTCCTCACTTATGGAACCTTTTTAACACTGATTAAGTAATATTCTTCCAATTTGATGTGGCAGTGCAAAACCTTGCTCCCCCCCCCCCTCCTTTTTGACAGTTATCCCTCAAAAACATATCCTTCAAGTACATTAGTTGATTATGAGCTCATTTGACAGAAACTTAAATAGTTTTTACATAGTTTCTCACGTACCATGGACAGAAAAAATTTAATCATAACGTCGACATTTTGAAGTTTATTTGCTTAAACAATGAAAGGTTTGATTGCTCGGCAGAAGTAAATATTATCATCAAGTTTCTTCGTTAGATGCTTTTGCGGAACTCCGCGAGCAAATGATGAGTATCCAAGATTTTCAGTACCTACCTTCAAACAACGCACTTTCTTCCAATTGTAACTACGTTATCCCCCCATATCTTGTGTCAGTAAGCTAATTTCGGAATCATAATGATTGTTGACATAAGCTTTCTACTGTTCTTTGAAGTTTCACATCTGGCTAAGAAAATATAAGCGAGGTAAGAAAACCACGTATGCTTTTGCTTGAAACAGAAGTATTTGTTCTTACGAATAGGAACTTTATGATAGATGGTAAAACATCCAAAAACTGAGTTTGTTTAGTTTTTACTTCACATCGGATGCCATTTGAGTCCATAATAAACGGGGGATGATATTTTTTTTTGTCCCTGGTCAAGTTCTAGAATAAAGCTAATTTCTAGGGCCTCCCTACACAATTTATTTTGTCACGTGGGCTCTGGGCAGTACTTATTAAACAAGTTCGACGACAAGAGGAAAATAACGAAAAGAAAAGAAAAGGGGAAGGGATAAAAATTAGTGAAATAAGCACACGTATAGAATTTCTGTTTCTAACTGATATAAATTTTTGATATAGAATCTTACTGACATCATGCTGAACTTCATGCTGATATCAGACATCTTCATACATTTTACAGATGTTCTTTCATTTATGATAAGATCAAAAATTATAACATTCAAACCAAGCATTCCAGAAGTTACAAAAAAAAAAAAAAAATCGCTGGGGGATAAAATGCACTTTACCAAAGGATGCTGTTGCTTCTTTACCAAAATTGTAAATTCCGTTACAGTACGCTAAAATAAATATAAATTTAGAAAAGTTAAATAAATTTATGTAAGGGCACTTTGTGACCATTTATCCAAACGTACCACACATTCAATCTCCTAAAAGCCGTTCTATTTCTTTCCCGCCGTAGCACACATTCATCTGATACTTGAGCTCAAAGGTAGCCAGCGACCCCGTCCACAACAACGAGAAAATAAAACATTAAAAAAACAGTCATAAAAGAAGAAGAGAAATCCATCCATTGTAGAAACCCGCCGAGCTAAAATATTAAAAAAGATTGGAATAAAAGATTCCACGTAACACCTTTGGAATAACCCTGCCGTATTCTTAGCGAGAGAGACCGAAAAATCAATTGGTGACGTCACTTTTTGAGTCATTAATCTTCAGAGCCATGCATTCCCCGTGCAATAATAATTTAAGAGAGTTCACAGCTCAGGAGACCACCGGTCTGAATCTCCAGTGCTGCCGCCAACGGCAAGATTCCGAAATAATGGTTCGCTCTTAAATGGTCTGAATTAAAAATGATAGGTAGTGGAATGGAATACCTGATTTTTTTCGTTCTTCAGTTCTTTCGTTTTTTTTTTTTTTTTTTTTATTGCCTTTGTGATTTACTCGACAAAAATTCGATTCTATAAGTGTTTGTTAATTTATTTCATGTGTATGTTTCAGAGTCAATAGGAACTCCTTCTTATGGAGTAACTTAGAAGTATGAGGGAAAAAGAAAACAAATATTAAATTAGCGTTATGTATATATTTACGATCAGTCTTAGTTCCGTAAAAAAATTTAAAAGTAAAAATATTCGCAAAATTTAAGAGGCAATTATAAAACGCAATATATTTAAGTCTACAAAATTAAAAATAAATGAATGAATTAATGAAATAAAATTTTAAAAACCGATCAAATTTAAGAGAAGAAAAATATCAATTACATCGTGAAATAAATCAGCTACATTCTTTAAAACGTGGTAGCCTTCCTAAAATCTAACGGCCCAAGAAAATGAACTGAAAACTATGAAAATATTTAACTATTATGGCTTGAATTACAAATGCATTACAGTCATTCAGGGTAAACTTGAACCATGGAGATTAACTTTGAACCAGGTCATATTTTTTAGTATATTTGACTTAATTTAAAAATTAAGAACAGAAACTGATTTTGTAACCTATTTAGCTGAATGCAGCACTGGACTTTCTAGTTTCTTTTTTTTAGTCAAATATAATGTGGTTCAAAGTTAACCCTCATGGTTCAAAGTTGCCCTGAATGACTTGAGCGTTTTTTCTTTTTTTTTCTTTTCTTTTCAGTTTTTTCCTCTTCTTTTCCCCTTTTCTTTTCTTTTCTTTATTTTTTTGTTTAATTTGTTTAATTTTTATTTCTTTTTTATTCATTTATTCATTTAATTCTAAAAGGACAGCTTACCTACTGTACCTTTGATAGATGTTGTAATAGTTAAAAGTGTTCGATTTTTCCACAGGAATCACCCAGGGTGACTCTGTCAACTGGAAATTGAACACAAATTATTAATAATTAGGAAATTATTGAATTTTATCACAGGGTGTATACCAAGTACAAAATTTCGTTCGAAAGATTTCTCCTCCCTTCCTTCCCGAGAAAAAGCAATCCTGTTGACACCCTAAACTGCGAAATAAAACAATCAACACTGAACTATTATGGAAGCCTCGAGTAATTGAGAACTCATGACAAGGCGTACCGACTAAGTAAATAAGGCACCGAAACCAAGACAAAAAGTGAGGCTTCGCTAATGGGCTCGTGTCCCTCTGTATGCGGGCAATTTCATTTGCTAAGAGAATGCCGGGGGAGCGCGCTGGGATATTTAATGGACAGCCATTAGGGCGCCGGTCGCCATCGATCGTGAAGGAACCGAGCACACGCAGCGTTTTTGCTTGGAAGCCAATATCCACCAGATCGCTATCGCAAGGAAATGTCAAGTCGAAGAAACTACAACAAAAATGAGTTTGAAATATAAATGATGACAATTAAATGCGCAAGAAACTAATAATTGCGCTAATATATACAGGGTTCACACTGGGGAAAAATACAAGGTGGGATTTCCCACCTTGACCAAAATTTTAAGTGGGATTTTTAAAATTTAAGTGTGAACTTTTCTTTTTGTTTTAGTCTTTAAAAATATTACTAAATTGTCCGATTATTCATGATCCAATACAAACTATGTAATAAAAGATGATTATCTAAGCTATGCTCAGCAAAGAAAGAATAAACATCAACAAGGTTCACACAAAACGTATCCTTCACAAAATTCGCGATCGCAAAAATGGGTGCTTTATAAAATGTTAAGCATGAAAAAGATCCTCTGCTATTTTGGTTATTTAACCAAAATTCTTTAATGTGCGACTTTTACCAAAAAAAATCCTAAAAATTAGTTTAATATTTCCTTTATTTTTTCTGATCATATGCCATTTTATCTATTGATGTTTTTCAATGAAAACGGTATACTTTAGAAACCAGCATTCTCTTGTAACCTTGAGACCAAAGAAGATTCCCTTTTTCCACTCCTTTTTTTATTTTGTCTTCTGTGAATAGAATGAATGAAGATAAATAAGTCTGCACAAGGAATGGGAAAGTTGTCAATCTTTCCCACGTGTTATTATATATGATAAATAGGGTTCTTAGATTCTTCTTTTCGTTAATGAAAACTAACATACTCCATTTAGTTTGTATTGAATTATCAGTTTAGAATTGTAGTTTCGTTTCGCGATGTTTTGAATGCGTGTCCGCTAGTTGCGGGAACAGTGCACAGACGAACTTTTTTTGAGTGGGATTTCAAAAGATATTGCGGGAATCGGGTAATCGCGAACCCTTGATATATATATATATAAGGTTCTCAACCTGTGGGTCCCGATCCCAACTGGGATCGTGAGGCATTTCTTATAGGCCTCGAAATAATTCGTAATTTTATATCAAAAAACTTCACCACATAGACAACATAACTCTTTCTTATACTAAATATCATTTTAAATTATTTTGTGCTAAACTTAAGGGCATATTACAAAGAGATTGACTGGTAATAGCGTGACCATTTTCGTCATATCCAACCAGAATGAAATCCTTCAGAAATATTTAAACGAAAGAAACGTATAATAAATATTCAAATAATATAGAGAAATATTCAACTAATGTACAGAAAATATTCAGATGATACACAGAATTTAAATAAATTCAAATAATATAGAGAAATATTCAAATAATATAAGAAAAAATTATTCAGATGATACACAGTAAAATAAATTCAAATAATTTACAGGAATATTCAAATTAAAGCAGTGTCTCTTTTATTACATGGCAACAACCAATATTTAATTGAATCATTATTCCATTATTTCTTGAGAGCAGTTACGCGTAACAAGAAGAACGTACAATGGATCCATCTCTCTTGATGGGATTACCGCCAAAAACTAATCAGCACTACTTCTCATTAGAGTCCATGAGTGTACGAAATTTAGCTCTTTTCGTAATATATTATATTTTCAGTTAGCGTGGAGGCAAAAAAGTGTTAAAGTAAAAATGCAATCTTACAGTTTTTCACTGTAAATTTGTTTATTCTACAGTCGCTGGAGATTATAATTATAAACACATTTACAGCGGGGTGGATTCAGAGAGCGCATGGAATCTAACGTATCGTTTTTGAGTCAAAATACATGTGGATGTGTGTATGTACATATCGAGTCAGATATGTACATACACATACCAAATAACTCCCTTTCCTTTAAATTTGATCAAAACATTAATTCCAAATGATATCGTCAACATATAATATAAAATCCCTGAATTTTTTTTATGTCAAACAGAATTTTGAACTTACAAGCATTAAAAGTAATAATTAATGAGAAAAGTATGATATGTTCTTCTTTAAATTTAAAAATAATGATTCTATGTGACAATTTAAAATAGCTTGATCTATTAGATATATCGTAAAATATAAATTATACAAAGCCCTTAAGGGTGCTAATACACTTGATTCACTGATTGAACTTGATAAATTGTGTTGGCTATTTACTTGAAACAAAATTTAAAGTAAACGGATCTTTAAAAAAAGATATGAACAATTTACAGAAGCATCATACAAAAGTTTAGAATGCATTTTTGGCATAAAAAAGTATGCTGGACATTGACGGGAGAAAATATTCCATTTTGCGCAAATAATGCCGGAATATAAAATAACACAAGTTTTCTAAGCATGGCATTTAAACTATTCCCCCTTCAGGCTTTTAACGAAATGCATTTTTTGTTGTTTGCCCCTCTTTCGAAGAAACACTTACTTCGAAAATCGAAGGCGAGAAATCGATATTTTGAAAACAATCTTTGACGTTAGCTGCAACTGAAACTATTGGAAGAAAATGTGATTCCAAACACGTTTTTGAAAACCAAGGTCGTGGGTAATTACTGGGTGCAAAAGTGGAAACACACCCAAGGACAGTAAATCATTCTATGAATGTCCTATTTCGATTGTTTAACAAGATAAAAATTATTGATGCTTCGAAATTAGTGCTATTTAATAAAATACAATTTTTAATCAAATTACGCACTTTTTTTATTTGTATGATTTAGATGTGCAAAACTAATGATCCGCCAGAGCTTAACTTAAACTTCGTCAGAGCTTGGCCCAATGAAGCATCATCAAAAGCTTTTTAAAATTTCATACCTCTGAAAAAGAACAGAAGAAATGGGGGGGGAAATGTTATTCAATTTTGTAGAATTGTTGAGTTTTGAAGGCTCTTTTTGTAAAGGAAAGTGTTAGCACTTAATTATATATGTACACATATATATATGGTGTAATCAGGATATTTTTCTTTTTTCATTCATGTGTGCATATTTATATAAGCTTTATGAGAACAGATCAAAATATTTAATCACTGTGCTCAATCCAACAACTCTACTATGTTTTCGAGTACAGGCTTTATCGAGAAATAAACTTCTCTACATAGATGTAAGCATCCAAAACAAAATTGCACTCAGAAACTCGATAGCCTCATTCTCAACATGGCAAATATCTTTCGTCGCCCGAAAGATGATTAAAGAAAACCCTTGTTTATATATTTTTAGAGCCTCTACATCCTATCTTCCACTCCATCCGTCGATGTGTCAACAAGAGAAATATGATCAAGTTATTCGCTTTTGTCCGTTGGCAACGCAAGGAACGGATGATAATTTTTCAAGTGTATTCAGCGGAAGTTCAACACTTGCAGCGGCAATAATGTAAAGTGATTATTATGCCATCTTCTTTTGAAAAATTAAAACTTTGATATTGCTTTTTTTTTTTTTTTTTGAAGAACCAAATTTTGTCCTCGTCCCAGTTTATTAGCGACTCTATGCATCTTTATTTAGAAGATGAAAAATTTTCTATATTGCTCGTCTTTTAAAAACTAAACATAAAACTAATATTTGTTTCCAGAAAACAGTATTACGGACATTAAGTATTTTTAAATACGAAAATGGAAAAATTAAAGCCTTTTAAGGGTTGATTTAAAAAAACTACAACCTCGCGGCTGCCAGTTGGCTAGCATCTTTTCCTGTATTAACTCCTAACCAGGGAGGGATCTTAGAACGGAGCTTAGAGCAGGAGCTCTGAGCAGTTGAACAAGAAAATTTTGTTCGAAAAATAGAGCGGAGCCGGAGCAAAAAATTTTGTTGTGCTCCGCTGCTCCGATTTCTTTCTTGCTTTGAATTACATTCATAAAATTAAAACTAAATAAATGAGAAGTTTTTTTGGTGGGAGGGAGGTTCCAAATTTTTTTGAAGCACACTGCATATAAAAAATATTGTAAATATTATAAATTTTAATGTCTTTTAAAACTTAACTAATAAAACATTGATAAATAAATTATTCTAAGTTACATTTTATGTTTTCATGACATGCCTATTAATAAATAAATTTTAAAATAAAATAAGTGAAATCATTCCTGTTTAAACTATTCGGAGCACGGAGCAGAGTTGGAGCGGAGCCGGAGAAAGTACTTAAAAGTAGGAGCTGAGCTGGAGTGGTGCAACTCAAAAAAGTTGCAGCTCCAGATCCCTGTGTCTAACATATATGAATCATTCAAAATTACTTAAGTAAATATTAGTTTACTGTGTTTCATTTTAAAAATAAAGACGCTGTACCCGATGGAGAGTTGGTTAAAAAGGGGTAATTTGAGCGCAATAGCAAGGATTTAAAATGCTTCCAAAAGGGGAAGTAATAGCTCTAGAATTAGAATTTTTCAGTTAGTTATTGGTAATGCAA
Organism: Octonoba sinensis; assembly: GCA_038502835.1. Taxonomy (NCBI): domain Eukaryota; kingdom Metazoa; phylum Arthropoda; class Arachnida; order Araneae; family Uloboridae; genus Octonoba; species Octonoba sinensis. The sequence continues at coordinate 102,044,308 of CM076599.1, read as the reverse complement.
TATTAATTATCTAAAGAAGAATTAAAGCATTTAGAGTAACGCTTATTATCCAAAATAAAGCCTTCAGCATCGCAAAACTTTATCTCAATCGTAAGTATAATATTGAAGTAATCGTAATTTCAATCGTAAGTATAATACTTCTTTAGATAATTATAATAATTAATTATCTAAAGAAGAATTAAAGCATTTAGAGTAACGCTTATTATCCAAAATAAAGCCTTCAGCATCGCAAAACTTTATCTCAATCGTAAGTATAATATTGAATGCATTTCACTCTAGTTAACGTTTTTAGAACTAGGATTTATAATCTTTATGAGAAAAGAGTAAAAAATTTAATCCCTGTTGCTTAATGCAACAACTCTACTCTGTTTTCGAGTAGAGGCTTTATCGAGAAATAAACTTCTCCATATAGATGTAAGTTGTATAGATATAGGCTTTATATAATATATTGTATCCTACTTTACAAACAGTACTCACACACCCACTTTTTTGGGAGGTTATTGTGCATAAAATTAACTTAAGAAAAAAAAAATCAGATAAAGAGTGCAATGCATTTTCTGCGGAATACAAGTTCACAATAATACAGATGTAACACAAATCCGGAATTTGAAACATCAACAGCATCGTTACAATTCCAGTACTAGTGCCAATACCCACCCTGGGGTGCTACAGCCACAGCCTAAAATGAGGAGTTCCGCGAGGGCCTCAAGATATCAAATTGCCTCTATTGTTTGATAAACAGAAAAGTTTGATGGCTACAATTCAAATAATTTCGTGTATATATATATATAATGCATGTAAAATGGATAGTTATGGAGCGCCATGAAGAAATTCTAATTCTTCCAAGTGTACCACCCCTTAAAAAGTATGGGAACCCCTGAAGTAGTAGATAGCCATTTTTGTTTTACGTTTTTGATTCTTAGGGTTCATGACTAATAAATGGATTCGTTAAAGAAAATAAAAAGCGTAGGTTTTGAAATAAAATTTAAAAACATCAGTTCCTCTGTAAGATTATATTTAAACACAATGACAGTCTAAAGACACATTAATATCACCAAAAATTACTACAACTACAGAACAGCTACTGTGTTTTACCAGCAAAACAAATGACTCATAAGAAATGGATATTCATTATCTTTATAAACAAGGCAAAAATATCCTTAGCCAGTAACAATCTCCTAATCATTCTATTCTGAGAATAATAACACTTGACCTTCTTGCTAGGGCTCAAATGACGACGAACTCATTAAAATATCGTCCGCCTTTATCTACGTCGTTTTGGCAACAGCTGCGAAAACTAAACCGAATGGTTTTGTAAAACTTTCTTAATTTTGTTCGTTCCTTCGCAATTTTGAAGAATATTATAATATTTTTGCTCTTTATGTCCAGAAAAGCATTGAATTTCGTCTAATGAGTGTCGCATCCATGAAACTTCAAGAACAATTTCCTCTTTACTTATACAAGCGATAATGGGTTAGTTTTCCAACTTTAATGAATAATTATTGTAATTTTACTACAGGCATGTAAAAGAACCCTTGCGTAGACATTTGACTTAGATGCTCTATTAGATGCTAAACTAAATCCCTAGTGCAATTTCGCATCAACAGACTCCGAGTGCTCACTCTTTCAAATGAAGAAACTGGACGTCAAAATTCTCCTGCGGCGATGGTACCGTACTCATTGCGGTGCCGCTGAAAGAGATGGTACCGATCTCTGTCGAACACACTAGGTCTGCCATTGGCAGAAGCCCAACAGTAGCCCTTTGGAAATATATATTTAACAAGAAGTTCCGTCTAGAACTATACGAGCCTACTTTCCCGTATACACCAAATTCAAATTTATAATCTAGCTATCTCTTTCTCCTTTAGCTTTAGTTCTTAATTATTTCAAATATACCTTTTTCAACGGATAATACATATTCATTCACTCATTCATTCTTTCCTTTATTCGCCATTCATTCATTCATGTCTTTATTCATTTATTTACTCATTCATATATTTATTCCCTCATTTATTCATTCTTTTCCTAATTCATTTATTCATTCTTTCACTCCTTCATTTATTCATTAATTCATGTTTTCACTCATTCATTTATTCATTGAGAAATATCCTTAAAAATCCCGATAAAATTTTTTTATAGGAAAATAGGCTCGTTAGTTCTGGGTGAACTTATTATTTGCACATGTTCTACGTTATAAGAGCTTTCCGATAAAGTTTGTTCCAAGCAAATCGGTCCGTTAGGTCAGGATTTATATAGGATTGAAATTTCCCCGTAAGCGCTATGTTAATTTTTTGAACTGTTCAAAAATGAACAAAAACTGTTCAAATTGATATTTCACGCCAAGAGATTCTTCCAGTAAGCTTGTTCATTGGAACATGGATCTTGTACCCAGAGTTTACATAATTTGCTTCATTTTCGCCCATAGGCGCTAATGTTAAATTTTTTTGAACTGTTCAAAATTAAACGAAAAATTGTTCAAATCAAAAAGTAAAATATGGAAATGAGATGTCCTCGCCGAGATCTTTCGAATGCAAAAAGAATTTTTCGAATCGGACTATTCGTTCAAAAGTTATTAGGGGGGGGGGGGACAGAGCGACAGACCGACAGACAGACAGATAGACCGACAGACACACATTTTCCCCCATCTCAAAACCCTACTTTCAAATTTTTTATTTTTCAATCTTTATTTAATTACTTCACTTTTTTTTTTTACTTTTCTTTATTTTTAACGATTTTTTACGATACATTAAACCTTCTTTCATGCTTTATTATTATTTTTTTTTACTTTTACCGGAAAGTAGGCTAAAAAATGATCAATTTCATTTAATGTTCATTATGCTCAGGCATGCGGTAAGCAAACATGTGCACGCAGGTAGAAACTAAAGGCACGGCTAACGGCAATACAACAAACTTATATACAAACCAAAAGTTATAAATTGTATGCGTTCTTTTTTTCCTCAAACCTGTGCTTCATTAACATAGATGGAAAATCATATTCGAGGGCGGACCTTATTGAGAAGTATGGGCTATTATTTTTTCTAATTATACCTTTACAGCGCCATCTCTTGCCACTTATCGGAAGGATCATCGAAATGCTGAAGGATCAAACTAATACAAACCACCTGAAGAAAAATAATGCGGGGGAAGAACGGGGTGATAAATAAATAAATATGTTTTAAAAAGTGAATATTTTAAACTGAGTATTTTACAGAGTGCAAAATAGAGCATTTTCTCCATGTCCTCTTCATAAAAGAGAGCAGAAATGCAAGTTAAAGGCATTTGAATCATTTATTATTATTATTATTATTATTTTATTTATTTTTTTCTTCAATTTCTATCGTATTTCCAATAAGGCAAAATAAGAGGAAATCCTATGATATCCAATGCTTTTGCATTGGAATTCTAACTAATTCCCAGTGATGCCACTTGGCACCATTTTATTTTTTATTTGTCTTTTTCCTTTTTAGCCTACTTTCCCGTAAAAGTAAAAAAATAATAATAATAAAGCATGAAAGAAGGCTTAATGTATCGTGAAAATATCGTTAGAAATCAAGAAAAGTCAAAAATAAGTTAAGTAATTAAATAAAGATTGAAAAATAAAAAATTTGAAAGTAGAGTTTTGAGATGGGGGAAAAAGTGTGTCTGTCGGTCTGTCCCCCCCTAATAACTTTTGAACGAATTGTCCGACTCGAAAAATTCTTTTTGCATTCGAAAGATCTCGGCGAGGACATCTCATTTCCATATTTTACTTTTTGATTTGAACAATTTTTTGTTCAATTTTGAACAATTCAAAAAATTTTAACATTAGCGCCTATGGGTGAAAATGAAGCAAATGATGTAACTCTGGGTGCAAGATCCAAGTTCCTATGAACAAGCTCACTGGAAGAAGTTCTTGGCGTGAAATATAGATTTGAACAATTTTTGTTCATTTTTGAACAGTTCAAAAAAAATTAACATACCGCCTACGGGGAAATTTCAATCCCATATAATTCCTGATCTAACGGACAGATTTGCTTGGAACAAACTTTACTGGAAAGCTCTTATGACGCAGAACATGTACAAATAGAAAGTTCATCCAGAACTAACGAGCCTATTTTCCTATGAAATTTTTTCATCGGGATTTTCAAAAATATTTTTGAATTAATGAATGATTAAAGGAATAAGCAGAAGAATGAATGAATAAATAAGTCAATAAATACATGAATGACTTAATAAATGAATGATTGAATGAATATGTATTAACCGTTGAAAAAGGTATATTTGAAGCAATTAAGAACTAAAGCTAAACGAGAAAGACAGAGAAAGAGATAGCTAGATTATAAATTTGAATTCGGTGTATACAGGAAAGTAGGCTCGTATAGTTCTAGACGGAACTTCTTGTTCGGCCTGTAAAGCTGCCTCTGCAAAATGAAATCATTAAACTTGATGGCATTTTAAAATGGCTTGGGAATGAAAGGGTGTTAGAAAAAGAATAGAAAATGCTGCAGTTGGAAGCTATAATCTCCCAACAAAAAGTTTTTTTTTCTTTTTTTGTATGTAAATAGTGGAATTTTTGTACTCTCAGCAAATAAAATGCCACCTCCCTTTCTCATCCCCTTTTTCATTTTAGAAACTTTCTGTCCCCGTCTCGTTTCTTTGACTGTTAGGTGAATTATATTTCGTACAAAAATAACAAACTTTAAAAATATAAGTATTTATTAATATTTAAAAAGTGGAAATACCATTTAAAAATTTTCGTTCTTAACTTGATTTTACGTTATATATATTTTTAACATTAAATACGTAATGTCGTAATTTTGCAGCTCCCTAAAAATTTGCGCCCTCAGGCAAGTGCCTAGTTTGGCCTATTTGAAAATCTGGCACTGTAACCGAACTCATATTTTTGGAACATATTTTTTGCAGCCAAAAGAACTAAGGCTATAGTAAAACTAGTGATGTTAATCATTATAAATCAGGTGTTCCGAAACTTTTCAAGTTGTGATACCTTTGGAAGAATTAGAATTATCCCACGGCACTTTGTCACATGATATCTATTTGATATGTATGTGTATAATGGTACATTTGTACGACTTAGAAGAAAAGATCACAGAAACAAGTGGTAAGAACATAAAAACGAAGATTAGAACTCACATTTAACATTCACGAAAGTATTTTAATTCTGACCACCACTTTTTTGTTTGCTTAGGACCGAAGAATGCTTGACATTATGAACTCATTGAGGCACCCCTCATATCTCGCTGTGTCACCTCCAGATGCCTCGACATCTACTTTGGCAACCAGTAGTGTAAATTATATTTCTAAAAACTCGAAGTTGGACATTAAAAAGTGAAAAACTAAACTACAATCTTTTAGAAGAAATTGATAATTTTGTCGTCAAAATGCATCTTGAAGCCAAATTCCATCAGCGCCTCTTAGAAAAAAAGTGTCTGTTTGGGTCATAGTGGGGTGTTTATCTCTATATAGCGTAGTATTATATCTAAATTAATCTGCATGATCACAAGTAATAATATTTATGTAATTTTTTCAAGCATTAACGAGAACGAGTTCGCAAAAATCCAAAAATTTGCTAATAGGAAAAGAATTCATTCCCAATCATTTTGGATCATCAAAACCCTACTGTAGTGTTCTTCGTGTCTTAAAAAATTTTTATTCATTTCTTTATAGTAAGTGTGATAACCCTCTAAAAAGGTATATATTTGAAATAATTTAAAACTTAAGAGAGATAGCTTACTAATTCGATTTTGATGCACGGGAAAGAAGGCTTGTTTAGTTCTGGACGAACTTTGTGTTAAACAAAATGTAATCAGCCAGCAAACTAATGGCTATACTTCTCTCCCAGTAATCATAAATCGTTCCCATAACGTTTGACTGTAGACAATAATTACATAATTATTTTTTTGTTTTCATGTAATCACAATTGCAATTTCTTTCTCAGATCTTTATTTAATCATAATTATTTCTCAGAGCATTTTTTTTGCAATCGTCCATACTAACGATTACTGAAAATACTGTTGTAATTGTATAAAAAGTATCAATAGTTAAAAAGTTTACATGAAAGGAACAAAACATAGCAGTTGCAATGAAAATTGCATTTTGGTATAATGAGAAATCTATGTTCAATTCGAAATGGGGCAACATGAAAAAAAAAAGATATTTATAGAAATTTCCTGAGAAAATTTTTTGAACAGAGAAAATAAAAAACGTTATTTTTAACCCGTTATTTTTGAAATTCAATTAATCGACCTTCAGTTTCACGGCAAACCAATATCGAAAAATCATCTGCTTCGTAGAATCCATAAAAGAAATCAAATCAAATAAAACAGGAACAAAGTATCTTCATGTTCTTTTATTGCATTTGCTTTGAAGTACTCGTAGGAGTACCACAAACGAGGACATATTCTGAAATCGAATTTTCTTCCCGGGGCAACCCCAGATCGCAAAATCCTACACCCACCCCAAGGACAAGCAGCTTGTTTTTTATCTTCTTTCTCAGTAGAAGATCGATATTCCAAAGATGACAGAAGATACTGTTGCCAAAAAGAAGAAAGTAATATCTTCTTTATTCCTTCGCGTTGCTAAAGTGCAGAGGGAAATGTGTTTTATATTTTCTGCCCCTGTCGTGTGTCAAAGGAGTTGACGCTAATCTTCATTTGGAAAGAAGACGAAGTCGCAAGCTGGGTTCGAAATGATCTACAGTAAAAATTACGACAGGAGTCGCAATGAATCTTAAGTAGACTTCGTAACATTTTATTTTATCAACAAAAAAAAAAAAAAAAAAAAAAAAAAAAAAAACCGCCATTAAAACTCAACTACTTGGAATGAACACAAAAATTGCACGAAGGACACTAAGCCAAAGGTACCCAAGCTAATATTCATGACATATTTTTTTAAGAGTAAAAGTCGGAAGAGTATACATACTTTCTGGAAAACAAGTGTTATGTAAATCGGGGATAAGTGTATACGTAATACGTTTCTTTTCGGTGTGTGTTACGCAAAAGGAAAAGAAACAAACAATAATATTCTCAATTAATGTTTATCTGTTTAATCCAAACATAAGAATAGTGTTGCTAATATGAAATTAAAAGAAGAAGAAAAATGAAGAAACATTTGTTTTCAAGCAAGTTTTCGGAATTTGACCCACTTTTCAGCATTGGCTCTTGGTCTCACATAACACGGTTTACCACAACACGACATTTTCAAGAAACTTATCTATACCATGTTATAGGAAGGTTACCTGTTCTCAAAACACAATTGGTTAGTCGGTACTATAAAAATAAATTGTATTTTTCTTATGGTGTTTTATTTAGAGATGAATCCGCATGAATATGTGTGTTCAATTGTTTAATGTGATTGAATCAAAATGAACGTTTGAAATAAAACTGCGCAATCACTACAAGACACCACGAACTAGTTCAGTGACAAGCCAAACGTCCAGGATTTTACTCCCGTATTTTGAGAAATTATCGCTCGTTCCTAGGAACTGCAATACGAGACGGAAAAGTCCCGTATTTCTGCCGGGATATTGATTTTCCCGTACTTTGGATATCCGGTGCCAATTGTGTGAAGGGTTCCTACCGGATATCCAGCTCATATGCTTGAAAGCTGTAACTTCTATCATTTTCTTAAACGTATCGCAGCTTCAAAATACGTAACAAGTTTTTAATTTACATATCACCGTATATAGCCGTGCATTGGTTCCCAAACTGTGCACCACGGCACCCTAGGGTGCCACAGCCACAGAGGAGAGGCGCCGCGAAAAGTCCATGATAACAAACTTTGTTCTTTCCGTATGACGCAAGGGAAGAATCATGCACAAGGGAAAAGCATGCGCTATTACATGCCTTTCACTAGGCGAAATGACTTGGATTTTCACGACAAGGTAACAACTTTGTTCTTAAGATAATCTTTGTTCTTAAGGTAACGAAAAAAGTGTGTTGCTACAATAAAGTACTTACGTAAATTTCTGAATATGAGGTATAATTTTTTGTTCGTATGCTCTTACAAGTACTTCAGTAATTTCTTTTTTTTTCGTAAAAATATAAATTATACTTATATACATACAGATGTCAGGGATATATGTACCCTATACTCGTGTATAAATAAAAGAATTTTTTACAAAATTTGAAAGATGATAAAGGGCCAGTCAGTCACAGGTAAAAGAATAAGAAAAAAATTCCTTTCTAAATCGTCGGTGTTTCAGATATTAAAGACAAGAACCTCTACCGAGCTTCTAAACATTTTATTACTTTCATTTGAAAGTTAAAATTTGTCACTGAACGTATCGAAATGTAGATTACAGTTCAGGAGGGGGAGGGATGGGAGAATAAAAAAAAATGATTAGACTTTGTTTTGCTCAAGAAGTTAGGGGCTTGGTTTAATCACGAGTATATAAGGCAATGCTTATTTCATTAGAAATAAAAACTGAATACATTCGCTTTATACAAAAAGTTGCTAATAATGAAGATGGTACCAATATGTCTTAGTATTAAAGAGGTTAATGCATTGTACAAAAATTTATAAAAGGAAAAGTAAACGATAAATTTTAATAAATTTAAAAAAGGAAGAAGCTACAATGTCATTAAAAACAAGTGATAAATAAAAACTTTTAAGTGGGAGATTCCGCCCCCGAATACCCGCTGTATCTTTATAAATGAGTGAAATCTTGATTTTCATAACAATAGTACAGCAACTTTTCAAATTAAAATAGTTAATTAAACATTTCTTAAACCTTTTTACACGCCATTATGAAACATATTCATTAAGGGCCGATAAAAGTTCGAATCTCCGAAGGAAGTATAATAATTAATGGTTCAGTCAGAGCAAAAAAGTCAAAATCTAATATTAATAAATCTCTCTTCTTGCAGATGGCAAATGAAAATGATTATCACGAGATAGCTGAGTCACTTTTACCTCTGGAGAAATGAAGGGTTTCCTTTCCGACGCGAGGTAATAAATGAATGGTTTTGCGTGAGCTGTTCTTTTTTTCTTTCTTTTTTTTTCTTAGTACCTTTTGGCAACAAAAGCGGACTGGGCCTTTTTGTCGAAAATGCGACATTGACCGCATACTAAAGAGGAGGGAATGATAAAGAGCTCAGAAAAGGCTCCCTCTTAATGAATGAAAATTTCCCAATTCGTTTGCCCTAACGATTCATCATATTTTAGTTTTCCGTACAAGAAATTTTGTATATATTGTGAATAGCTTCTTACATTTGTGACAGTAAGGAAACCTAACTAAATAGATATAAGTTTTTGCAGCACATACGTTTACCAAAACTCAAAAAATAGAAGAGAACTGAAATAAGTTTCTTAAATTTATGAAAGGGTTTTTTTTTTTTTTTTTAATTTTTTTTAGTGAAGATTGTGTTTAAGTCTATTGGACTTAATCTTTATAACATCGCCAGTTAGCGTTTGGTCGTTGATACCTTCTTGTAATATAGACAGCGTAATGTTAGGCAGCAAGGTGTCTTTGAGTTCATACGGGACTTGTTTTTTGTAGCATTGGCATTTCTTTTAATACTGTCGTCTAGCGTACTGACCGTCGAGCGTACTGTCATACGCTCGACGGTCCTAGATTCCGTCGAGCGTATGACTGTATAGACATTCAGATTCCAATGCCTGTGCGGTAGGGGTCAAATGCAACTATTGTAAATTTTTAAACTCATTTTCAAACAAAGACTTTGTCAGGTTTCGTTTTTCGTTGACATGCACACGTGAGAACGTGCCTATTGTGCTGGTTAATTATTTTTGTTTTTAAAGAAGAGTACCCGAAAAGAGGAAAAAGAAAAAACACGAAAAGAAGAAAAAGGTTATGGCAACTGAAATGCTAGTAGCAACATGCTATACGAATATACTCGTAATGCTACGCGACGTAGAAGCCTATTTGAAGCTTCAAAAAGATAAAAAATAGAAAAAAAGAGATACAAGTTTAAAAAGCTGGGTAATGTAGTGACGTCATTGCGTACGGACTTAACTTTTGTCCGTAGGCAATGACATCACTATGGTACCAATAAACCTATTTTGCTGTTGTCATTTCAAAAAAGATCGGGGGAATATAAAAAAATGTTTTGCGAAAACTGAAATAATTTTCTTGACATTCCCCCCACAATGATGACAAAATAATAGTTTTTTATATTTTTTTTCTTACTAGGTTTTATTTTACCAACTGTACATTTTCATGGGACTGCAATAACGCACCGAGGAGTGCTTAAAAAAAGAAAAAGAAGATTTTTTTTTTTCTAAATTGCTGCTAACTATTAGCGTTCTCCCTTGATCAACCCTAACTGCCGTAGATAGACTTAAATCAAAGTAAGAACTTTAGAATATCGGAATGCTGATTGTTTACAATCACGTAATCTCAGTAACACATTGAAGTTGTTCCCTGGACAGATTAGAAATTGTTGGCATCGTAAGAGCGATATGAATCTTGAGAAAATAAATATTGTTTCCACTTTAGAAGAGTAGCTTGAGTTGGCTACCACGTTTACCATCCGGATAAGGGAGCATAATTCAGCTGCGATAAAGTCTCTCGTCCGCAGATAATTCTCTCGGATTACTTTCCCAGCCGAATATTTACTTACTTGCTAAGTTGTTAGTTCAGTAAGTTCATGGAATTTTCAGCACTCATCGCAGAGCAGCCGTGGGTGCCAGGTAAACGTTAAAGCAAAAGTGAGAAATGTCTTAAAATTGTGAAATGAATTCAATTGAATGCCTATTGACAAAGTAGAAAATTATCGTGACAAAAGTCACTTACTTTATCACTAATGAGGAAAAAAGACTAATGGATAGAATAAGACCTTATGATAACTGAGAAAAAAGTATTCATGACAAAATGAAAAATTCTGCTAATTAAAAGAAAAATTAAAATAACTAAAAGGAAAATCTTAATTTGAGCAAAAATCCTAATAACTAAAGAGAAAATCCTAATAAAGGAAAAAAAAATAATGTTATTAACAAAGGACAAAAAGCAATTAAGGGGAATAGTCTAATGACAGACGAGAAATAATCTTAATAATTAGAAAAAACTTCAATTAAATAGAAAACTGTAGCAACTAACGAAAAACTTTAACACCCAAAGAAAAAAACTCGAATCGATAAGGGGAAAATTCAACCGATTATGAGGAAACTTTTAATAAGTAGGTTTAAAATCCTAATAACAAAAGGGAAGATTCTAAAAGCTTCGAAAGTAATAGGACTACGTAAAATATTCTTTGCTGGGGTGCGAACCTAATGACTAAGGGAAAATGTCAAATGAGGAAAAAAAAACTAAATGAAAAGGAAAATTCTAATGGTAACCGATCCCTAATTAGTCGATAGTCGCACAAGTATATTACAAGTCCGTATCCAGAGGGGGGGTGGGGCCGACGGGCCCCCCCCCCCCCCCCCTGAAATCCCGAAAATTTTCGCAATGTTGCATATATTCCTCCCTGAAACTGTCCTCAACATAAGTGTCACAAAGTCAGGCCCCCCTCCCCCCGAAAAAAATTTCTGGCTACGGCCTTGGTATATTATATTACAATTGCGATTATGAAGTGACTTGCAGTTATGTTGGCAATTACCAGCAAAAGTAAAAAGCAAATTACAATTACGATTCGAGATTTTTTTTCATAATTAATCGATTCTGGTTACAATTAAAAGAAAAGTTCACTACAGTTACGGTTTTAACACAACATTAACAATTCTAAAATGAATCGATGCATTATATAATTGAGTTCTTTAGCACATACGATACCTACGTTGCCTTACGACATCGTACTCTAGTTATTAGTAACTCTGAAAACTTAATCTTTCAATCAATAATTCTGAAGAGCACTTTTAAATGCAATCATAAAATCTTAGATTTACTAGACTGAAGTCTTCTAGGTTTTTTCACACACAAAGTTTTTTGCTTCTCTTGACCCCCTCCCCTTCTCCCCTTTTCACTTGCTCCACACTAATGGGCAAGAGCATACGCTACTACGGGAAATTGGGAATAAATATGGAATGCGGATGAAACAATTGTAGGTTCTTCCCGCAAGGATAGCGAATTTGCTGAAAATAGCTCCTAATAAACGTCAATAATCATGGGTGACAACTTCTGACAAGGAGGAGGGAAACAGGGGACTTGGGTCCACCTCTCCAAATTCTGAAGCGTGTTTCCCCAAATCAAAAACTATGTGCAAGAAAGTTCCAAAGAAATGCAATAAAAATTAATAATTATGTTCTATTATTTTGGTACCTAATTTCTTTGTAGATGGATTTCAAGAGAAGGATTTCGGAAGTGAGGTTAAAAACCCTGCACAGGACCTTCATCGCGTGTCGTGATCCTGACCACTGGATGTTTGCTATTATTACATTATTTGTAAAAGCAGTGAAAAACAGCAATAGTCCTTACTTTTCAGGATATAGACAGTATATACGTAAGCTCACATCTGTAAGATTTTAATTGAGGATGAAAACGCAACCTTTTTAAACAGCAAAATAGGAAAAAGATAACCTACAAAAATTCAAATTCATCGTAAGGAACTTTCCTACAAATTGCAGTTGGTTACATAAACCGACTATTCATAAAGATTCTTGATAGTCGGCAGAAGTTTTTTCTCCCCAAAAAAATCTTCATAAAAGTGGAGCTTTACACAGAAATTTTCAATATCCAAAAAAAACTTTCACACAAAATTCCAAAAATCCAATTAAATTTAGTTTTATTTGTGCTTCTAGTAGTGGCAGGGGAATGTGGGCAAAGTGAAGGGAATAACTTGACTATTTGCAGCGCCAGCTATTTGATAGCATTTTAACTATGTTATATAATATGTAGTTGATTCCAGTCAAGAATATAGCTACAATTAAAGATTAAAAGGTAAGAAAAGCCATTTTCAAAATTGAATACTCATATTGTAATATTTTGTGTTAAGTTAAAACTATGTTTTATTATTATATATTCGTAAATTTCCTCTTATTGATATTTTAAATATCCATTAAGACCAACTGACGTCTAGCTCAGTGGTAATTTATTTGATGTTAGACTTATTTTGATTTCAAATGTTTAGTGCAATTTGTCATGTGTATTCGGGGAAAAGTGAAATATTTTGTTACACATTGCTAGGCACTTTAATCTAGGTTGATCCTAAACTGCTTAAGCCGCCCAGTGGCATAGCCGAATACTCTGCAGAGCCGAAAACTTCTGCGCCCAGTAGGGTATGGATGTTATTGATCGGTGCAGCATTCTTTCCGATTATGTCCTAGTAGTTTGGATTTTGGCTTCGGCTAACAGGTAGGAGTCTGGTGGAGATTATTGGCTTGGATTCCACTTAAAGTTGTAGGTCACCTAGCAGCTCTTTGGCCTGTTTAGACAAATATGAAAAAATGGTCTGTCGTTTTGGTTACATTCAGCGCTTAACTTTTAAAGAAAGAAGTGTGGGAGCCTTTCAGTCTCAAGAAAAATTTTACTGCATAAAAGTCTAAATTCCATCTAATATGTAAAAATTCACATAAAACTAAAGAGAAATGCTGGGGCTTGGAGCTGTGCTCTCGTGAACCCCTGTGCGAAGTAAACCCTGGTTTAAACTACAGTACTAATCTGAGTAAAAATAGTTCGGATTAAATTCTTGCATATTTTAAAATTTATACTTTATACTCAATCATGCACGAACATTGGCACAGAAAATAGAAATAATATTTCTTCATAGACTTAACAATAAATCTTCTATTTGCTCATTTTGAAAAATGTCATTCCTCTAAACCATTTCCCTTAGTCCCAACCCCCCTTCATTCCCCCGCATAGCTTATGATAAAAGTACATATCTCAAGGGATAAAACTAGGAAGGCTTAAAACACTGACTTTACAGACCAAAATTTATAAAGTACTGACCAACTACTGACAGGTTTTTGAAACAACTGACCAACTTCAGCATTATAATCTACAACAATGTTGCGGATTATTACATAAGGCTGTAGACTTATACCACAACTAGTAAAATCCATTTAAAACCTTGCAAGCACTCAAGCTGCTATTAAGTTATTAAGAACAGTTTTTTAATATCAATAATTATAATATTTTCCTTTAAAAACCACGGAAACATAAGTTAAAAAAATTAAAACCAGGGAATACAAAAGGCTAAGTATCAATCCATTGTACAATCCCCCCTATTAATCTTTAGTTTGAAAAAAAAAGTACTCGCTAATTAGTATGTAAATAAATCAGCATGTTAAAAAAATCAAAGACTGCTTGTTCTTCTGATACAAGCTGTAAAAATATTAAATTTGTAGTGATAAAAGTTGTAAAATATTAATAATGACAAGCCTTTTAGGTATGAAGATTAGGCTATCATAATTTTTAGGGCTCGACCGATGGCATTTTTCGGCCGATGGGCCGATGCCGATTGTTGGCCGATTGTTCCGAGATCGGCCGATGGCCGATTGCCGATTATTCTCCTCTTCCATCGGCCGATGGCCGATGGGGGAAAAAAAAAGTCGCTTTAATGAATTAAAACGTGTAGAATGCTTGTCAAAAATATCATTTAAATCATTTATTTATTTTTATGTTTATAAAAACATAAATGCATTATTCAAGCACCGCAAAACTGTTTGGGGGAAGTTTACATAATTATTAAAACTAAAATAATCACTCGTGATTCTAGTAAAGTAATTAAACTATTTGCAGGTTTAAAAAAGTAAAAAATGCTATATCAGAGGATTTTTAATTCTTTTGTCTTATCTTTGCAAAAAAATTCAACAACTATTGGATCGGATCGGGTCTAATTCCCTTTCCTGCAACATTTTCTCCTTATAACACCTGCACTGCAAATGCCAAGTGCAGCTGCCTTTTCCTTATTTTTTCATGGAGAGGAATGCAGATGTTATTATAATAGAGACTAACAAATAATGCGGGTTTGTATCTTTAACGAAGTTGTCAACCCCCTCCTCCCAGATTTTTTTCATAATTCCCCCCCCCCCCCCCCCCCGTTTTTAAAAGAAAAGTGGGAACAATTTGTATGTTTATTTTTCATTATAAAGGTTGTTTTAACTAAAAATAGCTCTTTTTCTAAAACAAAAATGAAATATTGAAAAATTTCGCTCGCAGTAACGCCACCTGTTCATCACCAAGAAATACTGAAAATTGCTTTAAAAACATAGACGTGAGATTTTTTTTTGTCATTACAAATGAATGCTGGGTCTTAAGAACTAATCTTGTTAGCTTTATTTTTCTTGCGAGTTGAAAACTACACTGAAATACTTGACATGTTCTTCATATTTTCATGAGCACAATGTAAGGTTACCGAAAAAAAAAGAAAAACATTTTGAGCACCAGCAGTTTTCTGTTGAAAAATAATCTTCTAAAAAACGCGTGATCGTTTATAGAAATCAAGATGTATATTGAAAAAAAAAAATTTATATATGCATTGGGCAATTTTTGAAATTAATGAAATTGTAGCATTTTTATTAAGGTACTATTCCACCCTGTCGCGCGAACTCGTTTTTTAAGAATTAATTTTTTGAAAATAGCAAGTCGAACTTGGACACATAAAATTTCTATCAATAAACATTTATACTGGAAATTTTTTCTTATTTTTGACCAATCTTTTCTATGTTGTAAACTAAAAATGAAATAATGAGAATAACCGTACACTAAAAGCAGATGCAACGAGACTGTTGCACAATTGCAGAAAAACTGTCACACGTGGCATCAAAGAAGTCAGAAAAAAAAAGCACTAGAAAAACGAAGTAGAAACGGAGAAAAATTTAAATAATTATCGTATAAAAAAAGTTAAGATGCATTTTGAAAAAAAAAAAAAGAAATGCATTGATAAATATTTGAAAATAAAGAAATTTTAGCATTTTTATTAAGATGTTATTAAATCCTGTAACGCGAACTCGCATTTTGAGAATTCAATTTTTAAAAATTGCAAGTCGAACTTGGAAACCTAAAATTTCGATCAATAAACATTTATACTTTAAATTGTTTCTTATTTTTGACGACCAATCTTCTCTATGTTGTAAACTAAAAATGAAATAATGAGAATAACCGCACACTAAAAGCAGATGCAACGAGATTGCTGCACAATTGCAGAAAAACTGTAACACGTGGGATCGAAGAAGCAAAAAAAAAAAGCCGAGAGAAAAAAAAATTACGCATGTAAAAATTAAAATTATTATCGTACTTTGATTGAGTTGACTTTGTATTGTTTACAATTTCGGAATAATAAGAAACATGACAAACTAAAAGCCGATGACATAATATTATGGCACAATAACATCTAATGCACTAAGTCATTATTAAACGAAAAACGGACAAAAATGAGGCAACTAACCTAGTGCGAAAAACAAATAGCACTCATAAATAAGACGTCTCTATTCCTTTTACTTTAACATATTCTATTTTGCGAGCATTCTGTTCAAAGAGAAATATTTTTAATAATGAAGGTTTTCGGGCAGCGATCACTTAAACTATTTTTCCGAATTTTTTCTCTAATACTTTATAGAATGACATTATTTTTGTGTTTTTTTTAACTGATGTGCTGCCTGTTATTGTATGGAAATAGAAATCTCGCTATGGAGAAAAAAGAAAGTTAAAGACAGAATGTTTTCTGGAAAGTTGTCCCTGCGAAAAACATCGGCCTTGCATCGGCTTTTAGATGTTTTTCAAGGCCGATGGGCCGATGTTTTTCTAAAGTTAACATCGGCCGTTGATGCCGATGGCCGATGGCCACTTTGTTGAACAATCGGCGCCGATGCATCGGCGAGGCCGATGCATCGGTCGAGCCTTAATAATTTTATTCATTACAATTGATTTTCTAGTGATTTCCTAGTGCAATGATTTTTCATTCCAAATCAAAATTCAAATTTCTTTTGGTACCCGTTTGGAAAATTGCTGCCGACATTTCAATCCTTAATTAACCCTTTATTTACTGACGGTACTTATAAGTACCATTCTCTATGAACTCCATCCAGCAACCATTTTTACCAATATTCTGATGATACTTTGCCTTTACATTCTTTAAAATTCCCCTTTTTCAGGATGCATATCAGCAAGGGTTCTATAAAGAGTATTTTAGCGAGGAAAGGAACATAGATAGTTTTGAAACCGATGCTGTGTTTTGAACTTCTTTTTTGTTCAGATTGCTCCCTTAGAGTTTCGCTCCAGAAAAGCAGTAAAATTCAAGAATCAAGTCACTGATTTTTTTTTAATGTGTTAGTTACGAACTTAGAAAACAATTTGACGAAATATTTCGATTAAAAAGTGTATGTAATTAATTTCACAGGGTAAATACTCTGTGGCACTTATTAGCTGTAAAGAAATAACTACTTATAGACTGAGCATTTTATTGATGTAAATCCCTTAATTTTCAATTTAAATACCTTGACAAACTATTTCTGTAAAAAAAATTACTGCAGATCATAATGCAGTAGATAAAGGGCTAAACAACAAAGAAAAAATTTCCTCACAAAAAAATAAAAATTCGAAGTTCTCTAATGAATATTCTTTATTATTTTCCCATTAAAGGATTAATTTTAGAAAATTAAATTACAAAAAGAGCAATTATGATGTAAAAAGGTCAGTCTTTCTAGCAAAGTTACATGCTTTTTCGTGAATATTGTCCACTTCTAAGAGCAAATGCTTACTATGATGAGCAAAAGGATACTTTTATCTTGCTATTATTAAGGGGTACGGCAGAATTTGCGGATCTAGTTTGCCGTGAGCATTTGGCAAGAGAGAAAGATGTGAAAAGCATGAGTTATTGGGATCAAATATTGATAAATAGATCAGTTCTTTACATGTTTAAATTTATTTAAAAAAATTAATCCATACAACAAAAATATTAACTTAATAATTTTAAAAATATCTAGGTAAAACTTTCAAGCGAGATATAAGTTTACAAAGTAATGGTATTTTTTAAATTTGAATTAAATAACTTATGCAAATGTTTGCATTAGAATATACGTCATTTAAATTCCACTTGGGGGGAAATTATCAGTTTTATTGCATTCAAAGCAATAGAGAAAAATAGTTTGATTTTTTACAAATTTTAACGAATTAAACATTTATCCAAAAATAAAACAAACCTAAAATTAAAAAACATTTAACGAGTTAAACAATTCTCAAAAATATGAACAAAACTAACTAAAGCTTAGAAAAAATACTTAAATATCTGATCTCCCATGCAAATTAAGCACGGATTTAAGGACGTATACTATTCGTTTTAATACACAAGTTTTAAGTAACTATTCTTCGAAGTACTGTGTTTTTGCTAAGCTATTCCACATTTACCAAAAAAGTAGAATTTGATACATTTAGCAATCCTTAAAATAGCAACAAAATGTATTTTTAAGCCTAGCAAAAAAGCACCAAAATATAGTAAGTTTAAGAACCATCGTTAGAAGTCAAGTAAACTGGCACTATTTTTAGTGCAACATATCACCTAATTTTGTTAGTGCTCAAAAATTACAAGGAATTGGTGTTTGATTTTGTGATTACTCCTTAATTTTAACAATATTTTCAACTACAATGAGTTTTATTATTCGGCGGCCGAATATTCGAGATTCGGAAAAAATTTCAATATTTGAAATGTCCGAATGTTCGGCTTCCGTCCGGGAGAAATGGCCGAATACTCGGTATTCGGCCAAATCACAATTCATTACATCCCTAATTATTTTTAATTTTTATTTATTTATTTTTTAAGAGGGGGAGCATTTGTTTAAGGTTTTCTGGCAGAGTCAGGAAAAAGATAAAGGATTGTTTCTTTTTAAATGAATTGCTTGGGAATTTTGCAAAAAATATTGACTTTACAGACTAAATTCCAAACATACTGAATAATAGTGACCAAGCCGAAAAATACGGACTTTCACTGACTTACACTGACGAGTTTTACGTCCTGATATCTTTATCTTTAACAGAAAATACTATGCATTATTAAAAGTCTGTGTCACTCGCCCTTAGTGAAAACTCTGTAATTTTCGTCCCAAAGACGCCATTGCGGAAAGAACTAAAAGATTAGATTAAAGTAATATCGCGTCTTAATTTAGTTAAGAGACAAACATTAATATTGTATTAAGTTGAGGGAAACAATCACAAAGTAAGAATTTTTTGTAAAAAATCGTCGCCCATCTCTTTAAGGGGAGCCAGCACCCAAAATTGTCGAAAAACATTGAAAATTGTTTTATTGGCTTAAGTAATAAAATAAATCTTTAAAAATGTTCCCTGAAAGTTTCAGAAAAATTGAAGCAATATTTATTCATTTTTCATTGATTTTAATGCGGTGTGATGTGCCACCTTTTCATTCCGAAACCGTAACTGTGCTGAAAATAAGCCACATATTTATTTTTTAAAATAAAAAAAGCGAGAAGAAGCAATTTCATCGTGACTGTAACTGAAAAAAAAGTTCCTTACTTGAAATTTTGATAAAGAAAGGATAGAAATAGGGAAGGATAAAGAAAAGGATAAAGAAGTTTTTGCAAGCCGAAAACTTAAAATGCTTTTTTCTCTCACTTTGTTTTTTGTGCATTTCATCTGAATCCAAATGCAAAAGGCTTTTTTAAATTTGTATCTATAATTTTGATTTTTTCCCCACATGTTCCTGAAATTATATATAGCAAATTTATGCTCAACTTTTATGCTAACTTAAATACTTTTTTTTATTATTTTTGAAGATTTTTTGAATTTTTCGTTGCTTTATTTTGCGTTACTTCAGTTAGTATTTTTTTCTCAAAAAGTATTTGACTTATAAAAAATCAAAACATAAAAGTTTTGTTTTTTGAGCAATGAATCAATAAAAACAAATTTGAGACTTTATGCCTTTAAAAAAGAAGATGCATTTTTAAAAATTGCTAATTTTCTTTTAAAAAATTAAATTATTCAAATCATATTTTAAAAATCCAATTTTTTTATTATTAAACTTCTTATGAAGTGATGTAACATGACATGAGACAGAAATTGTAAATTTAAACACCATAGAGAAAAAAAATGGTCTCATGGTACCCGCTTCCCTTAAGAAAACGTTCTACAAAGTGTCTGTGTTCGAACCGTAATTTAGATTGCAAATAGCGATGTAAAAGTAAGAAATTGCAAAAATATTTCAGAAGTGTACTTCAGGGTGAAAATCATCTTAGAAACTAGTTGCGTTACTGGAATGATTTATATCCCGAAACGCACTTCTTTATGCATTGTGAAACGGGCTTCTTGTAACACCGAAAAAACATGTCTGCAATATTTTTACAATTTTGTGCTTTAAGAACGTTGCTTTTATTATTTCATTTTATAACAATATGTATTTTGAATTTAGGTAAGAGAGTAATGTTTTTAATGGAATTGTGTAGTAATAAAAATAAAAGAATGCATATACAAACATGTACTTTAAAAATAATAATGAAATGATTCGAAATGACATCAATGAACAATGCTGAGCTCAAAACTTCAGCCACAATAAGTAGAATAAACACATCCTTTGGATGTAATAAATATTAATGACTGCAATACACCTAATCCATTGCGATAAAACAAAAACTAAACCAAATTTGGAGGGGGAAGGGGAAATCAAAAGGAATAAGAAATAGATTATTACATAATAATCGATCAAACTATAGTTCACGGGGTTAACCTTTTATTTACTACATTATGATCTGCAGCAATTTTTTCATGTAATATTTTTTCGTTAGTTACTTCATTGAAAATGAAGGGATTTACATAAATAAAACACTCAACCTATGGAAATTTAATTCGTAACAGCTAATAAATACAACAGATAAATTAAACTTTTAAAGCAGTTACATACGCTGTTCGGTTAAAATATCTGTTCACATCGTTTTTTACATTCTTAACTAACACATTAAAAAAAATTAAATAAAACACATATCTCTTGAATTTTAATACTTTTGCAGGCAAAAAAATAAATTTATTAGGTAACCTGAACAAAACGGTAGCTCGAAACACAGCATTCCGCTTTAAAGCTCTCCTCTCTCCTCCCAAAAAATACTCTTCATAGAACCCCTGACAAAATGTATCCTGAAAATATGCTATTAAAAGTGTTTCTGCAAATTACAGTCAGAATATTCGTAAAAATAGTCACTGAATGGAATTTTAAAATGTGTGGTTCTTATAAGTACCGTCAGTAGAAAAAGGATTCAAAAGTCAAAGAAAAAGCAACGAAATTGCTTTACTAGTGTATAAGTAATTTTATGGAGCATAAGAGCAATTATTTCATATTTTATGTTAATATATTGAGTGAAATGTAATAAAATACCAATTTTAACCTTTCAAGTGAAATCTGTTTACCCCTTATTAAGTCTTATTTTGGGAAATTAATCCCGGTTAACATCATTTTTTTTTTTTTTTTTTTTCGAATTTTTCCTGGTCCCATTATTCTCTGAAAAAGGTTCTGTACATAAAGCTTCCGTTATTTCCAGTGTGCAAGGCAGTAAAAACAACACAACCATCCTCATTCACTCTTATTTCCAAGTACACAACCCATCAATCCCCGGTCCCCCATGCAGAGAATCAGATGATCCCAGTGGCTCGAGAGGAAATAAAACTGCCCTCACCTGCCAAGCTGATGCCGAAAATCAGCAGAAAAAGCATCCGAGAGAACATGCCTGTGATTTCCTTAGTTTTTTGTTTTCAAACAGGGTGGTAGACGCAAGGAAAACCGCACCATTTTAAAAGAACGGCCGCCGTGGCGGGCCATAGCGGAGACTGTCATGGCGGCCTCCGCCTTGTTTTCTTTCGGAATCGTCTGCTGACAGTCTTCCCGGCATGCGCTGCGAGACGATCTGTATTCATCCGCGGAGCTGCTGCTGCGGCAATGGCTTCCGGTTTTCGGTTGCGGGGGGGGGGGGGGGGGGTGTCTTGTGTCCCGTTAATTGAATTAGGTACGGTTAGCGTTACCAAGAAATTCGTGTCCTTTGTTGATGAATTTAGAACAAAAGAAGTTTAGGTTACGGGGGGAAAAATGGCCCGCGGGAAAAAAATATGCAAATATTTATTAAGCTTTCTTTTATGGAAGCAGACAATAAAAACCTTCTACAAAAGAGAAAAAAAAAAAGGTGCACGCACAGACACACGCACACATAAAAAAAGTAAACGCGAAAAGTATAGTATGAAGATAATAAAGTTTATATGCCTTGTAGGTAAATTTTTATTAAAAAAGCAGGATTTTCTATTTCTCTGTAACCGGATTTATTGAAATTTAACTATTGTCACTTCTTTCAAAATTTCAAGAACTTAACATTGTTATCATCTTCTTAGAAACTGTAATAAACGATCACTCACTCTCTAATTAGAAATGAAATTTCTGCTATATGTTTCTACAGGTCCGTTAAGAGAATTTTCTCTGAATAAAACAAGATTTTCGCTGTGGAGAAAATTCTTTACAACAAAGAAATTGAGGAAATGTTTAGGAATTAAAGGTATACAGTAAGAGCCCCCAAAGTTGACCACCTCTCTACGTTGACTACCTTTCTATGATGATATTTTATAGTTTGGATGGTCACAATGCATTTTCAATGGAGATTTACCTCTCTGTGTTGATTACCTCCGTAAATTGGATGTTGACCACTTTTTAGAAGGTTATTTGCACTTAATATCTATAATTTACTCTCTGTAACTTGACCACTGATGTTTTCTTGGATTTGATTTTTTCCCCGTTTGTTCTCTATCTGGTTTCCGAGAATTTATTAGTCATTTGGCTTATGTGAGTAATACTTACACTCGCCCCCCTTGTGATGCTCCATTCATTATTGACTTCCAGTATCATACAATGAGAGGGAAATCCCGGAGATTGTACCCAGACTTTTGTTAAAGAAAAATGATATTCTAACCCTTTGAATAAAAATGTCTTTTTTAAATGTATATTACAAAGAAAAATAAATTTTAAAATGTTGCAAAAAAAACCTGTTTTTTCTTTTGAAATTCTACCGATTAAACCATACTAAAAAATGACTTATTACAAATATATGTATATACAGTTCGACCACTGATTTTGACATTTGGAAGCTTCTGCGCTTGTCAAAAAAGAACGAATCCATTCGAGTTTTAGGGAAGTTCGTTTTGCAGCGTTTATTTAGTACGCGAATCAGAATGTTTGCTTCACTGTTTGTTGAAAGCTACTCAATTTATAAACTGGCATATATCATCAGTTCGGAAGAACTCAAGTATTCTAAACGAACTGGAACGAGAACAAAAACGGCACATTTCATGTACCAGTTGTTCCTACCTTGAACATGAATGGATTCTTCTTAGCACTCTGCCAACCGGCTTGCTTTGGTTGATGGTAGAACTGTAAACATGATTTTTTAAAAGAATATTCTTCTTGAAAACATAGTTTGTACCTGAATTATACATAAATACTCCCAAAATTGATTCTAAGAACAACTTATATTATTTTTGAGAACAGTCTAGGTCGCCAAACTTGTCTAAAAGCTGTGTTCTTGAACAAGATTGTAAATGTTCTTTTTAATTGTTCGTATAGTTGCTTTTTCTTTCATGAAAATCTAAATAACGCTTTTTAAAAAATAACGGATATAATTTATCTTTTGTAAAAGGTATTTAGTACTTTTTATTTTTGAAGTTGCTTATTTTTGTACCTAAAATGCGCAATGTGGGGATATTGTTGCATCCAAATTTTAGGGGAATATGCTCGAATCTTCTTTTTCATGAGAATATTCTTGTGAATATTCCCGAGAATATTCTCCAAAAGATTACCACCGAGAATTTACACTAATCTATACATAATTCCTCATTTTGTAAAAAGTGTGCAAGTGCAAATGTTCTTTCTGTAATCAGTTGCTTATTTTTGTATCTGAAAAGTGAAAAGTGAGGATATTATTGCATCCAAATTTTAGGAGAATATTCTCGAATCCTCGCTTTCAAGAGAATATTCCCGAGAACGTTTCTCCTATATTTTATATTCTCCAAATGATTATTATCGAGAATTTCACATTAATAAGAACTCCGCATTTTGCAAAGGTGTGCGAATGTTCTTTTCATAATCGTACATTAAGGTTAATTCAGTAAAATAACACTTAATAAACTAAAGAGGAATTTCTTGAACATGAAAATTAAATACGAAGCAATATATTACTCAATGTTATACTTGACCTCAGATACTTAGTCTTGCCAGAATATTCAGCCGATTTTACATCATTGTATTTTTCAAGTACATTATTAGCTAGCTTCGAAAAGGGAGGAGAAATCATGAATTGCAGAATCACGCGAAGAATATAAAATTAACTTAAATCAAAAGTATGTTCTTATTTCTTTGTTTACTTTTCCAGTGAAAAGATATTTAAAAATAGCTCTTTAAAAAGTACGATTCAAAAATGGTTAATTAGATGTATACAATCGCATGATAAATACCTTTGAAATAAAAAAAAAACAATTCCAGCAAAAAATATACATATTGCAGCTGATTACTTTTTTTCACGATTAGAATGAAAGTATGCATTCGCGTTCACTAATGTACTACTTCGGATTTTTTTTAAAATT
The DNA here is from genome assembly GCA_038502835.1 of Octonoba sinensis. Lineage (NCBI taxonomy): Eukaryota > Metazoa > Arthropoda > Arachnida > Araneae > Uloboridae > Octonoba > Octonoba sinensis. The sequence continues at coordinate 102,019,860 of CM076599.1, read as the reverse complement.
GCAATGGGAATTATGCAAAGTTTATTTTGACCTCAGAAATAACCCATTAGCGACTAATATGTGATAGAATAAAAATGAGTCTATGATGAAACTGATCTATCTGTTTGTGTATCTAATGGAGAAAATTAAAACTGGACTGTCGTTGAAAGCGATTTATTCATCGCTTGAATACTGGATAAATGAAAGACATAGTTGTGGGATACATGTAAGCATCAAGAAGTATAATCGTACCATGTCCGATACCTTTGTTTGAAACATGCAAATGCAGGTATAAGACCAACCACAAGGTCATAGACCAATAATACCGCCAAATTCAGGAGGGATATTTAGCAGCGGAAAAGAAAAATTGAACGATGAATTCAACTCTTCTTCAGCAACTTCGCTCAGAGCCCCGTAGTTTCGCGTCAAATCGTCCGAAATACTTTAATGAAGTTCTGTATTCTCTAGCGTGCCACGTTTCGCTAACAGCATGATATCGTGGTACGAACGGGCAGGTGAAGATATGAAGCAAAAGATATGAAGGAAGCAATGTCCTTTTCTGCAACTAGTCTCATTTGACTGTCTATCCAAGTCATAGGCACAATTTCACCTAGTAGAGAGTACGTGGACGTGGGACTCTAAACAATTCATTGGGGATGATGGCGTGTTTGTCTGAGGTTGGTATCTTCCCTAATTATCGTATTGACCTCCACATCCTGGATTTCTGACAGATTGGGGGTACGGAGGAATGTTTCTACGCCTTTTATTTTCTAACTCGTTACGCTGTAATGATAAAGGGTAAATTATTTTTAATAAGCTATCAAGCCATATTACGCTGGGTGGTTTGTGATTTCTTTTACGATTTGGCCAGCATGTTTTCCCACAATGGAAATGTTTCGGTCAGGCTAGGCAAATGAGATACACTTCTACTCTTTTGAAGGAGTACGGAGGAATACCCCAGTTCCTCATCCATAACTTCATAGCATCCCTGCCTAACAAGTGTTCAGCGCTGTAGCACATCAAAGAAATCTTTCCCACTTGTGAAAAGGAATTTTCTCCCAGAGAATAGTTCTTTTCCTTTTATTTTTGTTTCTTCTTTTCAATTTCTTCATTTTTACTTATTTATGCATTTATTTTTTTTTTAAATATTCATCCCTTTTTTTGTTTATTTGAATTTTATTGAGAAGGTATGGAAAACTCATTTACGAAACTAACAGTTTTCCGCGTATACTCACTAAATAGGTTTCCATTTTTGGACTTAAAATATTTTTACAGCTTTTTGCTGTAATTCAATAATTACTACCATTTACTTTTGCAATATCCTATATTTTTCTCGAATTCTGCGAGTTTAGCTCATGCTTGTTTGCTTATAAGAAACCCTCCAGGATGTCAGTTATCCTTACAAGTGCTCTACAGACCAGTGCTCAATTTTTTACTTAGCATTAAAACAATAAGTTATAAAATATCATTTTTTAAAAAAGCATCATCTGCTGAAAGAATTTTGAGCTATGATTTAAGCGTTTGCCTTCGAGCAAAGTCATTATTATTTTAATACTAGCATGGAATATATGAAGTAGCACATTTTTGTCAGGCAAATACAAGCGCAACATGCTATCAATCCAAACGACTCTCAATTTGACATGAAAACCCAACAACCGGTGCTTACTTACCAGCACCAGTCTTCTTAACCCGATAATTAGCTTTTATCAATCATCCGAACAAGAGCTTTGTTGTGTATTCGGGACCGTAACTGAAAACGAATTCTGTTGCCATTTGTTATCTGGGCGTGGCTCTATTGGAAAAATGGATGGATTGATAAGGAAAAGAACAAAATGGAATATATCAGCAAGAGAAACACGAGGCCGAAATCGATCTCGTTGGCCAGTCGATCTAAAAGTTGAGATTAGGTGACGTCATGGTGTTCCTTGAAGGGAGGGAGTTTCTATAGAAACACTTGATTTGTGATTGGGGGTGGAGTTAGGACTTTTGGTGTCGTCAAACTGTAAAAATATTCTCTCTAGAGAACATTGATTTAGCCGAGATTGCTAATTACGAAAAATAAATTACATTTTAATAGAAAAGAAACCAGTCCTTCAGAAAAAGAATTCTGCCTACCAGCAGAATGAAATAACACCTTAATACCACACTTGTCGACATCATCTACTACGGTGAACATTTAATTCAGCTGGTTTTGATGTAGATAAGGGACTAATTGGCTAAACTTCCTATCTTCATTTTTTACGCTATTGCATTCAAAGAGAAGATTATTATTCATTCCCAGCACATCTTGTAACTTACCTCGTTTTATTTTTGCATTTTATTCATACCTATTACGTAGCAAGTTGTAAGAAAACTAATACAAATACAAATACAAATACAAATACAAAAGTGACGACCAGCAACAGGCTCAGGGCCCAGCTAGGCTGGTCCTAGTTAATTTAGCAGTCCCCAATGAACATCAAGAGTTTTCTTAAAAGTTTTTACCCCACTGCAATTAACAGTCGCTTCCGGTAAACTATTCCAACTGCCCACAACCCTATTGAAGTAGCAGTTTTTCCTAATTTCAAGATTAGCCTGAGATTTGAAAAGTTTAAAACAATGACCTCTGGTTCTACTTTCAGCACATAGCTGTAGTCCATCAACATTTCCCGTTTTAATGAATTTAAACAACTGAATCATGTCCCCTCTGACTCTCCTTTGCTCAAGACTATACATATTGAGCCTTTTAAGCCTAACCTCATAATCTAAGTCTGAAAGACCACTTACCAATCTTGTAGCCCTCCTTTGAATCCTTTCCAATAAGGTAATATCCTTTTTTAGGTACGGAGACCAAAACTGAACAGCATACTCCAAATGAGGTCTTACCAAACTTCTGTATAATGGCAATACAACTTCCCTAGACCTGTTCGAAATAGCCTTATTGATAAACCCAAGCATCCTGTTAGCTTTGTTACTTACTATGCTACACTGCTGACTGGACTTGAAGTCATGACTAATCAATACTCCTAGATCAACAACTGCTTCTGCCTCCCTAATGACAGAACCTTGTAAATAATAGGTTGCATGTTTATTCCCATGACCAAAATGAAGCACTTGACATTTCCCAATATTAAAAGACATACCCCACTTAATTGCCCACCTAGAAATTTGATTCAAATCCTCTTGAAACTGATTGACTTGTTCCTCCGTGTCCACAATTCCCATTATTTTGACATCATCAGCAAAAATATTGATGTTTCCAGAAATACTCTGAGTAATATCATTAATAAAAATAATAAATAATATTGGCCCTAGAACTGAACCTTGTGGAACCCCACTCAAAACATCAATCCACTGAGAATAATTGCCCTTCACTACTACTCTTTGTTTTCTCCCAGTCAGCCAATTTTTAACCCAAATTAAAGTTTTTCCACCAATACCAATATAAGCAAGTTTGCTAAGAAGAGCTTCATGCGGTACTTTATCAAACGCTTTCCGAAAGTCAATGTAAACAACATCTACGCACTTTTTATTATCTAGTGCCATGGTAACCTTGTCATAGAAATGCAACAAATTAGTTGTACAGGACCTACCCTTTCTAAAACCATACTGAAAATCAGTCAACACTCCATTAGCCTCCAGGAAATTCACTATTTTGATTTTTATCAGAGTTTCAAAAATTTTACAAAGAACGGAAGTAAGACTCACAGGCCTATAATTTCCTGCCTTAGTTTTAGACCCTTTCTTGAAGAGCGGCGTTATGTTTGCCAGCTTCCAATCCACTGGCACAGTCCCCGAGTTATATGAAGATATGAAAATAGTCAAGACAACATCCACTAATTCCTCTGCACATTCTACTAAAATTTTTTGGATAAACATTATCAGGTCCTGGAGCCTTATTTGCTTTAATCTTTTTCAAATGAAACAACACATCATCCCTAGAAAATACAAAATCCTCAAGCTGTGTATTAGCTTGCATCTCGCTTATGTCAACTGTTGAGATACAGTTTCTGTTAAATACACTGGAAAAAAAATTGTTTAGAATATCAGCAATATATCCCTCATTTTGAATCAAGTTCCCGTTCTCATCCACTAGTGGGCCTACCTGAGTATTACGAGCTTTCCCTGAATTAGCATAAGCAAAAAATTTCTTAGGATTCCTTTCGATGTTATCTGCAAGCTTTTGCTCCAATTCCCTTTTCTTACTCCGTACCAAATACTTGAAAGTAAGTCTAGCTTCACAATACAAAATCCTGTCAGCATGGCACCCAGTCTCTTTTAGTCGCCGAAAAGTGGCTTGCTTATAATTGACAGCTTTTTTTTTTTTTTTTCAAAAGTTAACTAAGTGTTTTTCTATTTTTTCTTTTTAAAGCTCACGAGATTGAATTGTATGACAAAATAATTTTCAAACATAATGAAAATCAAGGCTTTGGGAAGTCATGAAACTTAATGAAACTCTCGAACGATTTCAAAAGATAAAACAAAGACATCCGACAAATTCCAACTTTAAACACCGTTGCCAATTTTAAATTTCTCTGTCTCTGTTAACTGTCCTACCTAATAAAAGAAAAACCTATAACTCTTAAAGTTACTGTACTGACGGACGTTACAGAATTTAACATCAAAATAATTACCCAGTATGATATAAAGCAGGGTTTAGAAACAAATGGTACTTTTAAGTCTCAATTAAAAAGAAACAAAAAGAAGAAAACTAATGTTTCCGTAAATTTAGTGTGAGATATTTCTCATTAATAAATAAACGAAATAAAGTTTCGAACTATTTTTCATAAAATTAATTTAAGACATCGAGGGTTAAGAAACTGCTGAAAAACACGAACATGAAATCGCGCTTTATATCGGAAATCTATAGCACATCGGTGGAGCTGGAGCGCGGAGCTACTCCTTGACTAAAAACATTTTCTAATGTTGCCATTCACAACCACGCATGTACGCATCTCTACGAAAACCAAAAACCGTCGCTATTTCTTCGCTATGAATGCTTATATTTTACTTTAATTCTAATAAAAAAGATAATTGCTAATAAAAAAAAAGACTTTATAATTTCCCAGGTGTTTTTGATTTAGTTAAAAACACCTTTATTATGACAAAATTTCAAAAGTAACTTTATTGGGACAAATATTATGATTCTTATTAAAACTATTCGGATTATGGAGTACGAGCGGTGTTGGAGCAGATAGTTAGAAGTCGAAACAACAACTCAACAAGTTGTTGCTACAATTCCCTTCTTAATGTAGAGAAGACCGTTCATTTCATGAAATATCCGATAAAACATCTTCACAAAATATTAAAGATCTATAAATCTCTTTAAATTTTCTCAATTTCAAGTTTAGAACAAAAATGCGAATACTTTTCTTGAAATCGGTCGAGCAGTGAAATAAATGGTCTTTAGATGTCTGTGGCATTAAAATGTTACATTTGGCAAGAAACTCTACCCATACCTTTTTATCATAAACGATAACAGATACCGAAGAGGATTTAAAAGTGCGAAGGAGTTATTTCAACCGAAATAAGAAGAGTTAGTCGAAAGAGCAGCACAACAATCGATTTCCGATACTCTGGGACGGCGATCCTTTCGAGGCCCGGGGTCATAAAAATTCGAACGAAATGGAATGTCTTCGGGAGAGCTGGGAGTCATTTCCTCTTCACCGATGTGCGTGATTGAAATGCTGTCGTTTAATCGCTTTGATGGAGTACATAAAGAATGGAGGGAGAGACATGCAGTTTGTAGAACTCGATGAATCTTTTAAAGAATGTAGCGCTGTCTCTCTAGAAGAGTTGTTCGATTGAGGAATGAGCATTGTAATAGCTATGTATCATAGCATTGTAAAGCTATGTAATGCGTCAAGTTATGATTCAAAAAAGGGGGGAGGAGGAGGGGAGAAATAAAGAAGATATACTACAAATGCATTCATTATCCCCCCTTTCTTTCCTTTTTAAAATAAATAACCGTGCATGTCCTTTGAAGTTAACTAATTGTGGAAGAGTAAGACAGCCCCGAAACCACGAAACCTTATCTTCTCACAAGAGTGGACTAATTTAGCGCACTTCGAAACAATTTTTCTAAGCATAGACCTCGTTCCATTTTACTTTGATATTGAGTAAAATAATTCACATGAATTTACTAATTAAATTTTAAAAAATGTTTGCTCCTTTTCAAGTTTTGTGCCATTTTAAATCTATAATATAGCAATAAATGGATAGCATATATTAGATCAATAATCCTCAATGCAGACTCTATCTGACATTGGATTTGGCACCTTATTTTTCGCGCTAAATTCGGCGACAACTTGACTACATCTTTAGTGGAAAATTTGGGGTCAAATTTTCAATATTTCAAGAATATGTCGCTAAATGATCGCCAGTTTATGGCGTCATTAGGGAAAATAAGAAGACACGTTGTGTTGAAAGCAACAGGCAATTTCTTTGGTTGCTTTAGAAAAAAAAAAAGGGAAGGGGACTGTGCAAAACATAACATCTAAAAAAAGAAGAAGAAAGAGAAAAAATTAACAATCTAAAAAGAAAGTTATTGAAATATCGACGTCAAAGAAATCTTTCAAAAATCAACATCAAAGAATGCTTGAAATTTCAACAACAAAGAACAGAGTCAAAAAAGGAAACTATTTAAATATCACCAATTAAAACAAGTGTCGAAAGTTTTACAAGGAAAGTTCAACTATCCAAAAATTAACAATGAATAACACTACCAAAAATGAGCAATTTAAAAGTCAAATAAATTGTCGAATGAACAATAAATTGTCAAATTATAATACATGTTAACGCACATTAATATGAGAGAAATCAATTTTTTAAAAGAATTCAATGAAAAACGGTTCTTGTAAAAGTAAAAAATATATATTTAGAATGTTATAAAAAAAAGGTATATTCTGAAAAATTTTTTGGAAGAAGAAAGTTATGAAGCTTATATTAAAAAGGAAGATAATTCTGCTAATGGACATTCTTCCATCCATTTTGTGGAATAATTTTTCATTCTTTGACGGAAACGGTTTCTTTTCATTTCGAGTCGAAATAAAGGGCGACGGATCTCCGCTCTTCCTCCCCTGTGCTCTCGTGTCACGAGGAACGAAAGGAAATGTTGTGCTTAATGAGTGAAGCTTCGTTATGAAAAAAAGTAGTCTGGTAGCATGTGGAATAATGACTGGACAGTCATTATTGGCGTCATTTTATGCACGGAATCCTGAACGGATGAAGAATCATTAAAAAGTACAAGTAATTAGGGGAGTTTTATCATACAAAGATACGTTAATGATAGGTTAGCTTCTGTTAATACGCGATCATATTTTTTTTCTTTCTGTTTCTTAAAAGTTTCTGTTAGCCATAAATGTAACTTATGAAATAATCAATAGTAATCAATTAAGAGTTTAAAAAAAAAAAACACACTACTTAATTATAAAAGGATTGCTTTTGTTTTACGGAAGCAAAATTCTTTTAAAAAATATGAATAGCTTTGGTAAATTCTATTCTTAAAATTAATTCACAAATAAATTGGATATAAAATGGGTTAGCCTATATTTGAGGGGCCCCCTTGGATCTCGCCAAGTGTTAATATGATCGCCAAGCTGGGTGATGTTGTTTCATTTATTGGCGATGTTGTATATTATATTATTTGTGCTCCGCGCGAACAGGTATGGCGCCGAACAAAAATCGCCAATTTCGCCAAGGGGGCACCCTCAAGTATATTTTAACCATAAAATGGTAAAATGTAATTTAATTAAAGTAGCTAAGAAAGCTGCTGAATTGAACTATTCACCTGAGCACACTAATTATAATAAAGAAATTATATTCTTATCAGCATTTTTAGCGTAAATAGTAATACTAGATTTCCAAACTTCGGGAAGCATTACATATTTTAAAAGCATTCAAAATATTGAGGTATAGAGTCTCAACAAGGCTGCATTAAAAATTCCTGTGAATTGTTTATCTTCAGGCATGATTTTTATTTTATTTTTTATTTATTTTCATAGATTAGGGATCTTTTATAAATGATGTCACGCTTCAAAAGGGAAGGGGGTTCTTGAAATTGTGACAAGGGGAAGGGAGGGGGTAAACAAGAAATGTGACATCCTGCTTATGCAACATAGCGTGACATGTGACAAAGTGGGGTAGGGGGTCCGTTGAAGTGTGACATTTTGTGACAAAGGGGGGGGGGATGGGGACAATATATAAAAAAAAGCGTGACATCATTTATGAACGGTCCCTTAGAGGAAAGAAGTTGAAGAAACGTTTTCCTTGTGGTAAGTAACATTTTAGAGTTTTTTAATGTGTTCAAATGAAATACTGATTTCACAGTATTATGCAATACTTGTACCATGTTGTATTGATGTACTTATTTATTGCTCATCAATATTTGGTCTTCAACGCTGGATTATGTAGTGTTAAAATTTCAATGATGAATGTGTCAGGTGAGCATGGTAGTAAATGAAATATGTTTCAGGCCAGGACTCTGGACGCTATGTACCAATGGTTTTCTCCGCCATCCAGAGCCTTAACTACCATTAAGGCAACTAGGCAGCTGCCTAGGGCGTAAACCTTGAGGGACGCAAATATCCAACCACCTTTTTAAAGCAACTCGGTTGTTAATTATTAGGGCTCGACCGATGGCATTTTTCGGCCGATGGGCCGATGCCGATTGTTGGCCGATTGTTCCGAGATCGGCCGATGGCCGATTGCCGATTATTCTCCTCTTCCATCGGCCGATGGCCGATGCCGATGGCCGATGGGAAAAAAAAGTCGCTTTAATGAATTAAAACGTGTAGAATGCTTGTCAAAAATATCATTTAAATCATTTATTTATTTTTATGTTTATAAAAACATAAATGCATTATTCAAGCACCGCAAAACTGTTTGGGGGAAGTTTACATAATTATTAAAACTAAAATAATCACTCGTGATTCTAGTAAAGTAATTAAACTATTTGCAGGTTTAAAAAAGTAAAAAATGCTATATCAGAGGATTTTTAATTCTTTTGTCTTATCTTTGCAAAAAAACTCAACAACTATTGGATCGGATCGGGTCTAATTCCCTTTCCTGCAACATTTTCTCCTTATAACACCTGCACTGCAAATGCCAAGTGCAGCTGCCTTTTCCTTATTTTTTCATGGAGAGGAATGCAGATGTTATTATAATAGAGACTAACAAATAATGCGGGTTTGTATCTTTAACGAAGTTGTCAACCCCCTCCTCCCAGATTTTTTTCATAATTCCCCCCCCCCCCCCGTTTTTAAAAGAAAAGTGGGAACAATTTGTATGTTTATTTTTCATTATAAAGGTTGTTTTAACTAAAAATAGCTCTTTTTCTAAAACAAAAATGAAATATTGAAAAATTTCGCTCGCAGTAACGCCACCTGTTCATCACCAAGAAATACTGAAAATTGCTTTAAAAACATAGACGTGAGATTTTTTTTTTGTCATTACAAATGAATGCTGGGTCTTAAGAACTAATCTTGTTAGCTTTATTTTTCTTGCGAGTTGAAAACTACACTGAAATACTTGACATGTTCTTCATATTTTCATGAGCACAATGTAAGGTTACCGAAAAAAAAAGAAAAACATTTTGAGCACCAGCAGTTTTCTGTTGAAAAATAATCTTCTAAAAAAAGCGTGATCGTTTATAGAAATCAAGATGTATATTGAAAAAAAAAAAATTATATATGCATTGGGCAATTTTTGAAATTAATGAAATTGTAGCATTTTTATTAAGGTACTATTCCACCCTGTCGCGCGAACTCGTTTTTTAAGAATTAATTTTTTGAAAATAGCAAGTCGAACTTGGACACATAAAATTTCTATCAATAAACATTTATACTGGAAATTTTTTCTTATTTTTGACCAATCTTTTCTATGTTGTAAACTAAAAATGAAATAATGAGAATAACCGTACACTAAAAGCAGATGCAACGAGACTGTTGCACAATTGCAGAAAAACTGTCACACGTGGCATCAAAGAAGTCAGAAAAAAAAAGCACTAGAAAAACGAAGTAGAAACGGAGAAAAATTTAAATAATTATCGTATAAAAAAAGTTAAGATGCATTTTGAAAAAAAAAAAAAGAAATGCATTGATAAATATTTGAAAATAAAGAAATTTTAGCATTTTTATTAAGATGTTATTAAATCCTGTAACGCGAACTCGCATTTTGAGAATTCAATTTTTAAAAATTGCAAGTCGAACTTGGAAACCTAAAATTTCGATCAATAAACATTTATACTTTAAATTGTTTCTTATTTTTGACGACCAATCTTCTCTATGTTGTAAACTAAAAATGAAATAATGAGAATAACCGCACACTAAAAGCAGATGCAACGAGATTGCTGCACAATTGCAGAAAAACTGTAACACGTGGGATCGCAGAAGCAAAAAAAAAAAAAAAGCCGAGAGAAAAAAAAATTACGCATGTAAAAATTAAAATTATTATCGTACTTTGATTGAGTTGACTTTGTATTGTTTACAATTTCGGAATAATAAGAAACATGACAAACTAAAAGCCGATGACATAATATTATGGCACAATAACATCTAATGCACTAAGTCATTATTAAACGAAAAACGGACAAAAATGAGGCAACTAACCTAGTGCGAAAAACAAATAGCACTCATAAATAAGACGTCTCTATTCATTTTACTTTAACATATTCTATTTTGCGAGCATTCTGTTCAAAGAGAAATATTTTTAATAATGAAGGTTTTCGGGCAGCGATCACTTAAACTATTTTTCCGAATTTTTTCTCTAATACTTTATAGAATGACATTATTTTTGTGTTTTTTTTAACTGATGTGCTGCCTGTTATTGTATGGAAATAGAAATCTCGCTATGGAGAAAAAAGAAAGTTAAAGACAGAATGTTTTCTGGAAAGTTGTCCCTGCGAAAAACATCGGCCTTGCATCGGCTTTTAGATGTTTTTCAAGGCCGATGGGCCGATGTTTTTCTAAAGTTAACATCGGCCGTTGATGCCGATGGCCGATGGCCACTTTGTTGAACAATCGGCGCCGATGCATCGGCGAGGCCGATGCATCGGTCGAGCCTTATTAATTATATAATTTTTAAAAATGCAAAGATGTGATTCGGTATGTGTAGTTGATCACTCCCTTCCAGTGACAAAATTTTCAAACATTCAATCTCCAAAGGCCTTCTTTCTCTATAGTTACTTAGAATTATGCCCTCCTCCCGCCCCCAGGGTGAAGGGGTCATTGCTCAAAATTATCTAATTTCCAATGGATCTCAGGACACCAAACCAGCACCAGGAGCCTTCTACACTCTGTATGGGAAGAAAGAAGCACAACTGGGTGAAGTGCTAGACAAAGCGGCCAAAATTTTGGGATAAATGTGTTCATTTTGAAGAATGTTTAATTAATGTATAAAATACTAAATATTTGTTTATTACTGTTTCTTTTAATCAAAAAAAAAAAAAGTTTAAAGGAAGGGGTGCACCATTCAATTTTGCCTAGGGCGCAAAATTACCTTGCGCCGGCCCTGCAGCCATCACATAACTCCATCATACAATTAGTTTATCCCAGTATTCGAAAATTTTCAAGAGTTTTTAATCTCTTCTGTTTATATACTCGAATAGTTATGCATTTTGATAATTGAGAACCCCCAAGAAGCTTCCAAATTAGTGTCCTAAAATCAGTAGGGTAACGAAATACTGTTGACAATTGGAGATATAGTAGCGCAACTATAATCAAAGCCATCGTTGCTAAATTCAGCAATTATATCAAAAATTAAGCAACAGAAGAAATTTTAGAACTTTTGTTTTCAACCAGTATATATGTTTTCATACACGTTCAGTAAAATAATTATGAATTTAGTTTCATAAGATCATGTAAATACTAGAAATATCTTAATTATTTCGGTATTTTTCATCATATTTTGTTGATTCAGTGTATTTTCAGGTTTACTATAAAGCTTCATTATGCCATTTAAATAATAATTCATGTTTTTGTAGGAGCAAGTAATATCTATTACGGACTTATAGAATCTTTTCACTGTTATTGTCTTGACATTTGAAGTGGTGTCAAGCTCATTACTAAAGTCAGTTTACAAAACTTTACAAAAAGTTTTTATTTTAATAACCGCTGTTAAGGTGTAAACCCGGCCCTGGTCATTAATGATTTTTTTTTTTTTTTTTTGATGCATTAGGAACTTTCTTTGACTTCTTAAATAATCAGCCTTTAATCCAAATAGTAGTCTTTTTTTTTTTTTTAATTATTTTTCCTCGTTCGTAGATCTTGGTTTGGCCTTTCACATTGACATTTTACATTTTCAAATCATTTATGTTGATCAATATCATCGTAAACTATTTATAATATCTTTAATTTGCTCAAATAATTTTTTTAACTTGACCTATTTCCCACGTGACCAATATCTTTTGTAATTCAACCTAGAATTCCTTACTCTATATTGACAAAGTTTGCTGATTGAAGTTATTCTTTTTTCTGAATATGGCTCTTGCTCGTGCACGATAAATATTTTATGTGATTAAACTTGATTTGAAGGGGATTATACTCGCTTGAAGTTTTTAAGTTGAATACGCCGGTGTCCACTATATACTTTTTAGTTTAAGTGCTTAAATTTTCAATGCATGATTTTATGCATTGAAAATTTAAGCACGTATACTAAAAGTCAGTCAACTTTGATTAGATTCAATTCTCATGTGAGTAAAAAGCCTTTTGTTAATCTCAATGACAAATTTCAATGAAGTCAACCAGAGTGCATATTATCGTTTATTATTTCACCCAGAGATGGCAGCATCATAGTATTGATGGAAACATGATAGAATGTCAACTATATGTAGATACTAATTGAAATTATTTCCCGATTTCAAAATCAACGCATTTAAAACATTCATTTTAAAAATACACATAAAGTATAAAATAGCATTATTTACTATTTAAAAAAATAATTTACAAAGTATCTCAGTAATAGATGGCTTTTGTACGAATTAAATGGTGGAAAGAAAATTGATTTAGAAAACTACATGCAATATAAGCAAAGCACTGCAAGATTTAAAAAAAAAAAAATGTTGACGATAATTTTTGGTCAGGTTGATTTCGAAATGCACTGAAATAATTTTTTCTTTCGCTTTTTTTAAGGACAAAAATTTAAGACAAACAACGCTCTTTGTTTCCATGGATGTCGTGTCACTTTTAAACTATAAAATAATTAATCGAATTTAAGAGAAAATAAAACTAAATTAGTGGTATACTTCGAGTATAACGAAGCAAGTACTCTTTGCGTCTCTTGAGGGAGAAAAAACTTCAAAAAACATTTTATATTATACACCCAGTATATTTTTCTATCGTTTAGTTTTACTTGCAAAAGACATTAGAAAGGTGTATAAATTGAATAATATGGAATAGTTTATGGTAACCTTAAAATTGGGTAATTACTAAAGCAAATTGTTAAAAAAAATTGATCTCCTATCATGGGGCTGTACTAAATGTCCTTCCTACTCCTCAGATTTAGCCCAAATTGATTTTTGCCAAATACCTCATGCCTGGTGCCTCTTTCCTCTATGTGTATTGTCTCTTTAGGTCCATATGTTTTAATAATACGTGGAACCTTTTTAGCAATGCATATGTTTTAAAAATTGTTAAAAACTAAGCTTCTTTTGTGTAGTATGTAAACAAAAATCCCAATAAACAGAGACAATCTATATATAAATTGGCAAAGACAAAAGAGTTAAGAACCATTTTCTCCTCTGTTTTTAAACAGTTTTTCTTGCTACTTTTTTTGTATTTTGTTTAGTAGCTATTGACGAGTTTTAGTGATATCAATTAGAATTTTTTGAAAATAGTTTATTATTAGTTAATTATTTCCCCTTTTCTTTTGTCAGGCAAGCCTCATTTAGAATTGTAATGATTTGTTGTTATAGATAGCAAATGGCAGCATGTCTTGGTTGAGTAAATTATTGGGTAATAAATGCAATTAAATAATTAAAAGCAATAAAATAAGAGTTTGAGTGAAGACTTCTCTGAAACCATGGAATGAAAAATGCGAATAGTGTATGGAAGCAAACATTTCAGTTTTATTCAACTACCACTTAACATAGTACGAAATCGGCAGAAGTACAAGCGGGCGAAATTTATAAGCGCAATTGGCCCTGTGGTGACAATGATTTACAATACGTTTGCTTTAAGTGAGGATGATCTAAGCTCGACGTTATAATGGCCAAATTTGATGAATAATACTTTTATAACTATATACGAGTAAATAGTATAATATTTTTAATGTAAATTTAATTATTAAGGTAGAGTTTCGAGGGCTGGGAAAATTCAAGTTCTCTTACAAATGTTTCAATTTCTAGTGAGAAATTGTTTTAAATAAAGAACCTCACGTTAAAAAAAAAAAAATCTCTCCAGCGGAGGAAGTTTTCGAGAAACAGAATCAACAGTAAAGGAAATCCTCAAAATGATCGTCGTTTGGGGAAACATTAGAAACAATCAATAAATTATTTTTTTCTTGTGCTATTTCACCTTTCCGGTTATTTTAGTACCTCTGTCTTTCTTTTCCTTTTCTTCTTTTTCTGAGCAATACTACGAACTTCCCAAATACTAGCTAGCTAAATGCACAAGAAAATGTCAAGTGCTTTCCTATAAATCTAGTTGCCACACGTCAGGCCTCAATCACATTGCACTCACTTTATACATGCCATTTTTATTAAGTGTAAAGCATTTAAAGATTAATTGGAAGGACCGGCACTAACCGGATCGACACCAATTTAACCTCAAAAAAGCGTCACTGAAATTCTGCGGCGTACTCTGCGCCACAAGCGCAACAGTCGAAAATCTAATTTATTCTGGTCAGACATGAGCATTTTTTTCTAGAAATTGTAGGCGAGGAACAAATGGTTGTAGATTGAAAACCTGAAAGAGGGGTGGAGAGTGGTGCAGAGTTTTGAAGAGGCGTGCAGGGAATTAAAAAAAAAGCAGGTTTCAAGAGAACCTTCGAAACCTACCTTCGACGTTCTTAGTTCCCTGGATTGCTTTAACTACTGAAACAGCTTTACAGGAATCCAGGTAATGTTTTCAATGATATGTTTTGAATTAATAGCATTTTGTTTGCTTGATAGTTTTTTTTATTGAACTCATTGCCATTTGATTTTGATAGTTTATTTATGTATCTCAACGAACGAAATTCAATTGATCTTTTCTGCTCTCCTGACTCCAATTCGGACCATTCAATGTGTTGAATCGATTCCCATTGAAATATCACAAAAAACGAAATGCTTACTCTGAAATGCAGTTTTCTAATACATTTTTAAAAAAGAAATTTGTCTTGCCAAATAAATTGTTTTGAAAGGAATTAAATAAAAGTGTAAATTTAAATTTACCTTTATTATTATTAAAATTCCCTTAGTGTTATTGAAACGAGAAGTTGATTGTACACCATGCCTTACTCGCATTTAAGTCGCACTTTTTCTTTTGATTTTTCAATGCTAAAATCCAACTACGACTTACATCACAGCTTTCTGTGTTTTTCCGTAATTTTGAAATTTTATTCTAAGAACTAAAGAATTTATTATAAATAATGATATTATTTTTAAATAATTATTTATTGTGCATACTATTCATAATAAAACTTGTTATGAAACTAATTTTTTAATATTTGTATTATTTTTGTAATAACAAATGGTGTAATTAAGACCAGTAAAACAAATTTTGTAATTTTTATAAACACTAATTCATTATTTAGAGATGTAAAATGTTTGATAATAACCTTTTGGAGAGTGTTCTCGAAAGAATATTTTCACGAGGAGAACAACCGTGAATACTCTTATAAAATTTAATTACAAATATATCACGACATTACACATTTTAGATGTGAATGGCGAATGAGAAACTTCAAAATAAAAAAGTACTTAATAAATTTGAAGAATAAGAACTAATATACATTGTATCACCCATATTTTTTTAAATAGTTGTTTTTCATATTTTTCCGCAAGAAAAGTAGGTATTAAATATTTAAACATAAATCATTTGCATTCTTTGTCCGACAACATACAGAATTAGTCTCAAACAAGTTTCAGTGTCTAAAACTGTTCCCAAGAACAATAAGAATTGTTCTGAGAGGCAATTTCGGAGTTTCCTGATACAATTGAGGTGTAAATGAAATTCCAATACCAACTATTTATATGTATTTAAATTAAAACTAATCAACTTTCATTATAATTTATGTTTTCACAATAATTTACATATACAATTTATTTATTTATTTATCTTTTTGTCCTTATTTTATTTGTTTATTTATTATTTATTTTGCAATGATTTTTAGTTTTGATATGATTTTCTCTGTAATATATATTTTTTTAAAATATTTTAATATATCTTTAATTGATAAATATTCACACAGCTACTTTATTGCAAAACATTTGCTCAACTGACCAAAATTGTTACACTGTTCATAGAAAATTCTCCTAAATGAAATTATTATTATAAGTGTTAAATAAACCCAAAAATACTGTGATTTACATGCTTTGATGTGATACTCGAATATCATTTTATAAATTTAATTACGTTTATGAAATTTTACATTTATTTTTAAGAAAATGGAATATTCTGGATTATTCTCTAAATTTCAATTTCAGGAGAATGTACTCAGGATATTCTCGTTCTGTGAGAATACTTTCTCACAGAAAGGAGTATTCTCGGCTCACCCCCCACCCCAATCCCCACTTCTACCCATGATTATACTTAAATCGACTATAAAATAATAATATACATGTTTGTACCTAATTTAGGTGTTATTTATCATTTGAAATATTTAAATACTTTGCTTAGTTAAAACCGGAGGTGCACTTCTAAAATCTTTAGCCCCTAGCAGCACAATTCATATTTCGTTTATCTTATTACTTATGTGTTATGGAGGTAAAACAGAAGTTTGGAACTGTTAAATATTTTTTTGTAACATTATTTTATGCTTTACTAGTGACGAGGATAAACAAGGGGAGAAAAATCCCCATAATTAGCAGAAATGTTTTAAAACAATATTCTCAAAGCTTTATATGTAATATTCCTTATAAGTTGTTGAGTAACTTGATGTAAAAATATACGGAAAGACAAACTGAAACAGCACTGTTTCTCTTAAGAATATATATCCCCACCTTTTGTCCTGACGAGTAACGTCCCCATTGGGAAAAGAGCACCATGTTGCATTCTATTAATTACTTACTAAATGAGGAGGCTCTCACTTTAGAATATGCTGTTTTTTTCCGTTGCTAAGCGACTTTCAACGTGTTTTTATCTTTGTATTTTTATTTTTTCGTATAACAAGCTGAATTTTCCTATTACATTCGAAACTGAAAGCTGTCAAACAGTTTATTTTATTTTCCCACTACAAATCCTCAATCTTTATTTTTTTTTTTTTTTAATTTCAGACCAATGGTTATTTTTTTCTTTTTCATTTCGAAATAAATCCCCCCCCCCCCCGTTTTTTATGGTGTCGTGCCCGAAGCTCACATGTCTGAAGCTCACAGTAGGAGAAACGTGGCTCTAGCTCACATAGATCAGCATCTCGTGTCCCAAGCTCAAATACTTTTCGTACCCAACTCTCTTGTCCCAAACCACCCCCTCCCCCGAAGGGGGAGGAAACGAGGAAGATGGATTATTCTGCTTATTTTGAAAATTATAGATAAATGGGGATTTTTTAAATAAAATTAATAATATGTTTGTTGAGATTTATGATCAATTTTCCCTCACGCTTTTACCACAGGCTTGGGACTGGGCAGTGTCAGTTAAGATACAGGCGGTTTAAAAGGTACAGGCAGTTTCATCTTTGTCTTTCTCTCTTTTTTTATGCTGCAGGCTGTAAACTTGCCATTGTCGTGTTTACCATTCTTTAAATTATTCCATTTCCAGATTAATCCATTTTTTGTTACGTAACTTAGGGAGGCCAAACACTTCTGTAGGTTATTAGACCGTCTGTAGTCTTGCATAATGTTTTCAATTTTTTCATCCAATTGTGCATAAATTTTTATTCTCTTTACTCCTGCGGTGCAATTTCTTTTGCTCTTAACTGTTTGGATACTTTTACGGATTGATCTTTCAAAGACTTTAGAAATTGTATACTGAGCTTTTTATGCCAATGATTCTATTTAATTGTGAGTTCCACGATTTCATTGGATTTTTGGTCCTGTGTCGTTGTCCATAAACATTACATAATTGAAAGGGAACACTGGGAGTGTCCATCGATTGTTCTACAAATTAATCTATAGAACGTTACAGTTTGTCGTTATTTGGAATGTTTTCCATGATTTGGGAAAAGACTTCAGACTACTACTGTGAGCTTCAGACACGTGAGCCGGTCTAGGCTCCTCCCAACTGTCAAGTTGATACGTCGGGGAAAGGAGTGATATATTTGTGAGCTTGGGGACACGATATATTGGTCTATGTGAGCTAGAGCCCCGATTCCCCTACTGTGAGCTTCAAGCACGAGAGCTTCGGCCACGGACCCTTTTTTATTTTTACAGATTCATACCTACAATTAGTGTTTTTCATTCCTGACGTTTCATCAATACTTCTAATCACAGACCTTCTTTTATTTAAAGGCATCCAACCAATCATGAAGTCCATCTATGTCTTCCTCTTTGTTCTAATTATCTCAGGTGTTATGTCAGTTGCGGCCCCGAATAACAGCAATAATCTCATCGATGGAGAAGTCATCAGCCACTTTAGAACGAAACGACAAGCCTCGATACAAGGCGTCACCAGACCACTTTGCAACCTGTTTGGCTGCAATTGCACACCACCAAGAGGAGCCAGATGCTGCAGAGGATATCGCTTTGATAGAAGATCGAACAGATGCCGCAGAACAGCGTGAAAGAATAAGCAAATTCCGTCATCTGTCCACAACCGATGCTCTTGAAATTTGTGTTTAAAAATGACCTCGTAATCACAAGCCTTTTATTAACTGAATAACAATCAGCATCATCTAATCTCTTTTTACAAAACTAACAAAGTATAAGTGGAGCATTGTTTAATGATCATCTTGCCATTTGTGAAGATTCTATGAAATATAGGGAATATGAAATGTGTCTTTAGAGTTTATTTCGGATAGCTTACAAAATTAATAGAAAACATTTATAAAGTCGGTTCAGTATGATGCAGTTCGACCACGGACTTTTGATAGTTGGACGCTTCTGCGCGTGGCAAAAAAGAACGAATCCATTCGAGTTTTAGGAAGCTCGTTTTGCCGCGTTTATTTAGTACACGAATCAGAATGTTTACATCACTGTTTGTTGAAAGCAAATAATTTATAAACTGGTATACAGCATCAGTTCTAAAGAAATAAAGTAAGCTAAACGAACTAGAACGGAAAAAAAAAACTGCTCATTGTATATACCAGCAGTTCCTCCCTTGAACATGAATGCATTCTTCTTGGCACTCTGCCAGACAAATCGCTCTTGTTGATGGTAGAACGTACGTAGAATACCTTTGTGCTACAAATCAAAAGTTTAAATACAATGTAAATGAAGCACAATTTCGCAAAAAATTGCATTCTCATGCTTCGAGGTTGCAAAAGCCTCTTTCAATGCAAAAGAAGTGAGCTTCTGGATGAAAACATCATTTGGATTCAGTCGTATGTTTTTAGTTGTATTTTGCCTTTCAGTTATCAAAGATTACTTATTTTGAGTGATATAAACGGTTAACATGCATAAATACGCAGTTTTTTACATATTTGGACTGTATGTAAGGAAAACATCAATATCAGGTTTACTAAAATACTGTAGTGCTGCCATCTACTGAACATAATATTAACTAAGGTACTTTTCGTGTATAGTACATATAACAACAAAAGAACGAAATAATTAGGTGTTTCGTTGTAATAAAAGCAGAAACTGCATACACGTGTTATTATGTAGTGCAACACACTGAAAACACTTGTTACAAAAAACACTTTTAGCTTTTATCAATGCAAAAAATTGTGAGCTTTGCTGTGTCTCGAATTTCTCAGGATACTGAAGCTCGCAACTTTTGTATTGGGGATTACTCGTTAACCGATAAACTCGTCACCCATTTTTACTGCAGCGATTCTATTACGTTGCTTTCCTCATTCAACACAAAAAATATTTGACAAAAGATCAGTCCACAAAACGAACTCATCCGTCAACGAAACGATCTGTCGATAAAACACAGCCATCAACATTCGTAGATGATATGTTTCGTCGACAGATTACATTGTTAAGTCAATAAAATGATATGTCGACGAAATCGATCCATCGACTAAGTGACCTGTTAAAACCTAAATAGTCCGTGGTTTTTTATTATTATTATTTATTTATCTATTTAATTTCCTTACGCAGGACGCAAGAATTTTATATCATAAATTCATTTGATAAGGAATTTTTCTCAGATTTAGTAGGAATAAGTAATCTAGCTAAAAATTATGAAAAGTAATAAATTTAACTGCTCTTTTTCTTACTTTCTAGTTTTTAAGAAACCTATACCTAATAATTTCAGGAAATGTCAGTATCTATAATGATTACTAAAATATTGTGGTGCTGCCATCTGTTGAAAACAAATAAGTTCATTTAAATATCGCGATCTAGAAAGAGACAAAAAATTTGAAACAGAACTGGAAAAGTAACAAAGAGGTAATATGATAAAATATTAGTATCAGAATTTTTTATTTCGTGGCTTCAGCTTCCTTTTATTTTTTGCTTCAATAAGAATCACATCAAAAATGTCATTTCAGCAGTGTCAAATGAAATGCTTTTTTTCTTTACCATGCGCCAAAACTTTATTTGAATTACTGACAAATGCCTATCAGCTCTTGTGAATGAAATGTATATGATCTATGCAATGAGGTTTATCTATGCAATTGGTTCAATTAGATCTTCAACTAGATTACGTTAAAATTTTGTATTATAATTCGATTTTTTTTTTTTTTTTGTGACGAGAAAAATGTACTGTTTAAACTACTTACTGATGAATGACTGATCTACGGTATAATCCAATATGATTATATCACAAAGGATATTAATAAGGCATGCTAAGCTAACCAGTTTCAAAGCAAATCTTTGCGAAACCATTGCACATTTGCTCCATTATGTAACATTCATTTGGGTATGCAAATGCAGAATATCTTATTAAAACGAAACGAAACATCTGACTTTCGCATTATGTTGAGTTTGATGCATTACTGCTTAAATGTTGCTTTTTTTAAATTTTGATATTGTCAAAAACTTCTCGCATTGATATTTCCAGTAGAGCGTAGGTTCTCAACGTGGGCGATAACGCCCCCTTGTGGGCGTTTGACACTTTCAGGGGGGCAGTAAAAGACCCAGAGAAAACTAGGGGGCATTGAGATGACATGGAGCGGAGTGGGGAGATTAATTCAATATAGTCTAAAATAGACTAAACACGCTGATTATGTACTAACAAAAGTATAGGTTTATGCTCGATTGTTTAACGATTTCTGATAGCATCCCCATCTTTATGATGGAGCTGAATGTGGCTATAGTACTGTAGCAACATTGATAAAGAAAAAGAGAAATCGGCTCCATATTACTGAACGCGGCGACTTATTACGATTGTTTTTAAGTAAAATCGAGCCTGATATTAGCAAACTCCTTAAAATGCATCAAATTCAACCTTCTCATTAGTTAAGTTACAGATTCAATGTCTGAAAATTTTAATGAAAATACTTTTCAAAATAATTAAGTATGCGTTTTGATTGCTCTCATTAAAAGCCTTTCTTAAAAACAGAAATAGGACAGGGTCATATCCTATCTACGAATAAAATGTATAATATTACACATTAAAAAATATATTCGTGGGAATCGCTATTTCAGATTCGCAAGTAAAAAAATGGGGCTTTAGAAAAAAAATATTCTCAAAGTGGGAGGCGGGCAAAAAAGGTTGAGAACCTGTGCAGTAGAGGTTAATAAATAAGACGATTTATTTTCTTTCTAAATAGGAGATTAAAGACGAACCCTTCCGTTTGGTTTCATCTTGGCATATATTTTGATTGAATCTTAACCTTTTCTTTTGTTTTTGATTGAATGTATTTCGACTGAATTTTAACCTTTTCGTTTGTTTTTGATTGAATGTATATTTTGATTGAATCTAAACCTTTTCGTTTGTTTTCATCTTAGCATGTATTTTGATTGAATCTCGACTAATTCGTTTGAATTCATCCCGTCCTTTTTTTCTGTCCAAAAACTAAAGGCTCATACCGAAATATACACTATTTCGCTATAGCAGGGTCTGCCAGAGGCAAGGCGGCCCATGTCAGTGTTTTTCACTGGTCAATATATATATATATTTTTTTTGAATTCACAATAATTTTTGTTTGTCATTACCAACAAAAGTTTAATGGAGAATAAAACAACGCTTTTTAAGAGGAACAATAAAATCCCAGAAAGTTTTTAAATCATTATTTTTATTTTATTAAATCATTTGTTTCTTTAATAAAAAACAAATATTTAAAGAAAGTTTAAAAATCATTTTTGTAAAATGTACATTGCGGTCGATCACGTTTCTTTTGCTTCAGCAAAAGGAACTGACAAAAGAAACGGACAAGTCCATTTCAAGAATGCCTGAAAGAGCCGTCATCGTCTTCATTTGCTGAACACCTTTACTGGATGAGGACTACAGAGAACACTTCAAAATAAACCTTAAAGTGTCCTGATTCTGGCAGCTATCTTTCCATTTGGGCCTGTTAGGAGCACAAGCGATAGAAAAATATGTTATTTTTATAAAAGTCATCTCATTTACGTCGCACAGTAAGAATTCAATTGGCAAAATCGGAAAACATTTTCGCTCTTCAAAAAATAGGAATTTTGAATAGGTATATTCTTTAATCAAACAAAAAGTAGATTAATGAGTAAAATAAAAGTAATTAATTGAAGAATCTCAAAAGCTCCTCTTTTTTTTTATGTTTCTGTAGAAGTTCTAAACATTCGAACATTCATGGAAAACTAATTATAGTACTATAACAACTTGAGTAATGTTGACCAAAATGCCTTCCTGAATTTTATGTTTTTTCAGTAATTTTTTTTTCCCTATATAAACAGCAAAAATAATATTCAGAGATTTGGAACAGAGAGTGGAACAAGACTGAGTAGCAGTAAAACAACGAAATTTTGTTCGAAACTGGAGCGGAACCGGGTCGAGAAGAATTGTTGTGTTCCACTGCTCTATTTTTTTATTTTAATTTTTAATTTTATTCGAAACTCAATTGATTTTTCTTCACTCAACTTTACCTCATCTTTTTCTCTTCAGAAATTACACTTCTAATCGGTGTTTAGTTTTAATTCTTCTACTGGGAGCTCTGTTTGACATCTCCATTCACACACCTTCATTTCTTCTATTCAGAGCTTGACTGAACTTTGTCCCTTATGATGTTAATTAATTTTCATATCAGTTTGAAATTTCTTTTTTGTTGTTGTTGTTGTTGTTGTTTTCAGAAAGCTGCACTTCTCTTCTTAGTTCACTTGAGCAAACTATTATTAGGCACTGAACAGCAACTTTATCCACATAACTCAACTCCACTTCTTTTATGTGCGCATTTGCATACCATCTAACACAACTCTTCTTCACGCTTTTAAACACTAAATTGAATCCTCTCTCTCCTCTTTGTAATTTACCTGCTCCACTCAACAACTGCTCTCATTCCGGTGGTCAATTCTTCACCTATATGAGCTCAAATTCCACTTCTATTATGAGATCGTTCGTTCTAATTTTTATTTTCCGTCTTGTACGAGGAGCTCCAACAGCATCCCTTCAATTAGAAATTCTACACTTCTTTATTGAACTCGTCTGCGCATCTTCTATCGATTCAAGCGAAACTTAAAATGCAATAAAATTCGACTTAGGAGCTAATTTTATGGACATGATGAAGAATTGCTAAAATTGTTAACAAGCTTCTGCTCTCAAAGACAGAGAGTAACCATATTTTCTAATTTTGTGGTTCGAATGAATTTTAAAACCTTGTAGCGTGGCTGACACTAAAGTAAAAAAAAGCTCATGTTATTTTTCTTTTTCCCAGGATTACACGAGGTAAAGTTTTATGTACTTCGTTCTAAAATGTACACTGGCTTTCTTTCGAACACATATAGAAAACACCTCATAAGATTTAATAGTCTAAATGAAAAGTGAATTTTCCGTACAAAATCTATTATCTGCCCTCCTTAACATTGTCCACGTACAACCCATGTGGAAAAACATGCTCGATTTTTAAAGAGAACGTCTAGCTTTATCTCACCATCTCAGGCCGCCCTGAAATCACACGCTTTCTGTGCGCACATTCCAGACATTGTCTGGAATAAGTACATGTGATTTCATTGCTCCCTGTAACGTAAAGTTGGAGCATAGCATTTTCTTGTAAACCGAGTCTTGAAACTAAATTAAATGATGCTTACCAAGCTAGAAAACCGACTTTCTGGTATATCTTAAGAGCACATTTAGCACTAGGAAGCAAATCGTCTTTCACCAAATCTAAAAAAGTACAAAAATTAATAAGATTAATTAAGAAGTTAGGTAAACATACAGTATTGCAATGTATTTAAATGTCGAATTTATTTCCGATGGGGGGTAGCATGCATATAACAGCGGCTTCCTACGTGACTAATTGGGTGGGTCGAAAAAAAACGAACGTTTTTTTTTTTTTTTCGAAACGCTATACCGCGGAAAACTTGCCGCTGTGGTAGGTAAGTAACATGCAAATTAAAAAAACAGATTTTTATTGATCCCTTAGCTAGCGCATTGTACTTAAAATTTCGATTTTTTTCGAAAATCAAGTCATTTTACAACTTTTTTCGCAGAAGTCAGCCATTATTATTTTTAACTGCTATAGCGAAAATCATTTATTAAAAGGGTTGAAAAGCACACACAAAAAAAACAAAAAAAAACAGTCAATATCTTTCAATTTGCGGTAGCGCAAAAGACTCAAAAATCGGTTTATTATTGCATTTAAGGTACATACTAACACCTTATGTGAAGGGCATAATGTGAAGGGCACAGTCAAGCATGCTGAGTTATGAGTAATTAGGGCATTTCTTACTTTTTTTCTTTACACTTCAATTCATTGTAATAGAATAGCGCTTCCCAACCGAGTGGTTCGCGTGGTGTCGGAAGGGGGTTCGCGAAAATAATATTTCCATAGCGGGATTTTTAATTGCTAACGTACAAGAAAAGACTAAATGATAAATTTACATACGTATTAGAACTGAGTATAAACATGATTTTTTTAAATAAATTGTTTTCCCCGATAATGCACAAAAGTTGTGGACTGGCATAGGAAGCATTCGTACAAAATTTGAAATGCACTTATCTCTACTATTGTCTGATTTCGAAAACTTGAATCACAAAGTGGTATCGGAAGAAATTCCTAGATTTAATTTAAAATTTTGAACCTATGTTTCTCCTACCATTTCCCACATTTTCCTCGCTAACGCAAAGAAAAAGTCGAAAATATGAAAAATTTTCTAAATGTAAAATTTTGCATTATTTTCGGCTAATTTCTCCCATACAGACGGTACAGTTTAACCGAAGATATTTAATCATTTTTTTTTTTTTTAACTTTGTATTCGCATTTATCACAGATTATTCCAACTGTTCTGCATGTTCGCAATGAAAAGTTTGAAAACAAATGAATTTTAATATTGTAATTTTCCACAAATTTTGCGAATTTTGAGCAGAAAGATATTTATTGATTGATTCAAAATTGTGTACGTATGGTTAGTTCTTATGTTACATATGGTTAGTTCTCATGACACTCTACTAACATTTTTTTCGCACTAACGGTAAAATATTTTTCAAAAAATTTTTCACTGCTCTATTAACAATTCAAAAAGAACATCTAATAAAAAGCAATAATTAAAAAAGATGTGTATTTTCGTGTAGCCGTATTTTTGCTTTGGTTTAAACTTCATTTTGCAATTCCTTTTTTTTTTTTTTTTTTTTGTGAGGAATTATTGTACAAAAAGGAAAATAAACGTGCCAGCAAATTTTACAGTTTTGTTACCCGTTACTAAGATCTATAGAAAGGGGTTTTGCCATTTTCTTTCGGATCTTAGAAGGGGTTCGCAAGAAAAAACAGGTTGCTAACCACGCCTTTATATGGTCATTCTATTAGTGGTTCGCAACATTTTTTGTAAATTATCTAAGTTTATTTTTTCTTCGTGTCAGCGAGAAAAAGTGGGAAATGGTAGGAGAAACATATGTTCAAAATTTTAAATTAACCAAGGAATTTTTTCCGATACCACTTTGTGATTCAAGTTTTCGAAATCAGACAATAGTAGAAACAAGTGCATTTCAAATTTTGTATGCATGCTTCCTATGCCAGTCCACAACTTTTGTGCATTATCGGGAAAACAATTCATTTAAAAAAATCCTTTTTACACTCTGTCCTAATGCGTATGTAAATTTATGATTTAGATTTTTTTTTTGTACGTTAGCAATTAAAAATTCCGCTATTGCAATATTATTTTCGTGAACCCCCTTCCGACACCAAGCGAACCACCGGTTGGGAAACGCTATTCTATTACAATGAATTAAAGTGTAAAGTAAAAAAATAAGAATAATAAGTAATGGGCTATTAACTCATAACTCAGCATGCTTGACTATGCCTTTCACATAAGATGTTAGTATGTACCTTAAATGCAATAATTTACCGATTTTTGAGTCTCTTGCGCTACCGCAAATTGAAAGATTTTGACTGTTTTAATTTTTTTGTGTGCTTTTCAACCCTTTTAATAAATGATTTTTGCTATAGCAGTTAAAAATAATAATGGCTGACTTCTGCGAAAAAAGTTGTAAAATGACTTGATTTTCGAAAAAAAAATCGAAATTTTAAGTACAATGCGCTAGCTAGGGGTTCAATAAAAATCTGTTTTTTAATTTGCATATTACTTACCTACCCCAGAGGCAAGTTTTCTGCGGTATAGCATTTCAAAAAAAGAACATTATTTTTTTACGACCCACCCTAGTGACTAAGCAGTGTTTTCGCGTTCCGAATCCCATAAGGCTGTGCAACCAGCATCATACGAAAACCAGCGTGCTTGGTCTGCAATGATTGCAATGAGCACAATTTTATACATATTATTATGAGTAAAAGGAAAAAACAACGTAAATGAAGTACAAATTGTCAAAACACCTTTTGCTTTATTACGTTGTGCTTTATTCACGTTGTCTTTATTCATATTTTAACACAAAGCATTTTTAATCATTTTTCTTTATACATACTAGTTTTAAAATTCACCAATGTGAAGACATTCACCTATAGTTTTTTTTCTTCCTTTTTTTAATTTTGGACGCTCTTCGAGAAAGAAATTTTTGTGGCTTTTTGTGGTTAATTGGGGAGAAAACGCAAACAATCAAGCAAAAGTTGAGCCCCAAAAGGTGATATCAGAATAAGAACCATCTCGTTTTGTTTATTCGGATTTTTCCAAAGAGTTTACAGTTATTGATGCTGACATATAATATTAATAAGGGAAGATCACATTCAAAATTTTACTACTGACCTGTACATGGAACACCGCAGCTTTCCTTCGATCCTAATTTGCAATACTTGTCGTTGATCTTGCAAGAATGAAAAAAATACATAGTAGTTTAGCAATATATTAATGTAGCAAAAAAGTAGAAAAATATAGTAACGTAATAATTTGATTAATGAAAGTACCTTTCATCATCTTATTCTTGATAAACCGTTTCTACATTTTTCTTTTTTTACAAAGTTATTTTTTTACTCACACAGAGGGAAAACAACAAATTTATTTTGCCTATTTTTGAAAATTATTAGCTTGAATTTCATTACTCTTTCTCAAACGCACATTTTTATAACTTTTCTTTTAAAGAAACCACGTTGCGCATGCGCACTGAATTTCTAGCGCGGAGCAAATGCCCTTTCTCGTATGTGCCCACACTGTTAAAAATGTCCGTAAGAAAATAGTAAAATAACCATTTATTTGATTGTTATTTTACCATATTTAATTACAACAGTTGAATAACCATTAAAAATATGGTACTCAAACCGCTGATTGTGAAAAAAATCGTTTATTATCTGTTTCTACTAAAGAACGTTTAACTAACCGTAATTTGCAAGCGCTCAGTAAGAATCGGGCGTCCATCTTGGTTGCGAAACCTTACCGGGCGTACGTTGTTGTTAAAACGTGAATAAAGATTTATCACTTCAAATCTGCATGTGTTTTTAAAAAAAGAAGAAAAAAAAAAGTGGCTTAAGCAGTGGTTACTAAATAGAAACACAAACACACGTAAATCAAAAATTGGAGACATCGGATTCCCGAACTGTTGCGAATGAGCGAACTCATAACTTGAGCTGCTGAAGCTTGCTTGTATTTTAATTTTTGCAGCAAATAAAATGATTTTCGTCAATGTACAGTAAATTTAGACCAAAGATGGTTTTGGATGCAATCAAAAACTGAAATTTAAATTTTAATGCCGTTTATTTATCAATAAATCTTTCTTCTCCTGTTGAAAAGAAAGATTTATTGATAAATAAACGACTGCTTTGTGTGGTGCAGGTGGCCGAATGGTTAGAGAGCAAGGTTGACATGCCATACAACCGGGTTCGCTTCCTGCAAGCTTCGTTTACGATTTCTATGCCTGGAAGATTCTACGCCTCGAAATGGTTCAAAAACGGTAAAAATTTTGTTTTGAAATCATTTTTAAATGGTTATAAAACCGTAAACTTCTGTATTTACGGCTTTTTAACCAAGCTGATTGGAAATGGTTAGGTCTCGTAAAGATAGAAAAATATTCCAAACCGTAAATTTAACTGAATTATATGGACAGGCTGTTGCCCGTCATTTAACCGTAATTTCATGATGAACTTTCTAACAGTGCAATAGCCTGAATTGGAATAGCAAAACCCGATAACTATGAATAATATTAAGAAAAAGAAATTAATATTTTTCAGATGACTGATTTTCATGAACATATCTCCCGCCTTGACTACCATGAATTCCTATTGTGAATGAAGTTTACTGATAATGCGGTCAAATTATACATAAATTTTATTGCATATCAATTCATCATATTCTACACACATATGTCTTTGCTCTACAGATATCAGATATTAGTTCCTGTTTATTCAAACTTTTGATGAAATACAGTCCTTAATTTTATCGAGAAATTTTCATTTATCAGAACTGCACAAGAATGAAAAGGTAAAACAAAAAGATAAAACTTGTTATCGGTAGAACATGATGCTGTTTGGATGTAGAAGTTAAAAAAAATACTATCTCCTATAGTTGGAGGGAACGAAAAAATATTTAATATCTATCGTCGATGAAGATTATCTGCGTTGGTTGGCATTGACATATTTATATCTACATAATAACCCGCAATTCACGCATAGCGTACGGAATTCGGTTATCAGTAGAGCAAGCATTTTTTTTTTTTTTTAATCAGCTGTACTCTTATTTCAAACGCAAAACAAGTAGCATATATGTTTGCGTACTTATAGATGATATAAATATCAATTCATATCCCTGGTATCTGAGCACCGTTCACACTTAAAACGTACGAGTTACGTCACTTCAATATAAGTTACGTGTTCTGAAAAATTGCATACATGAACTATTGCTGAATGATCAGTTTTAAACTGAAATGAATATCAACTTTAAAATTGTTAACGAAAACTTAATTTTCAGAGAACAGCAGGATCTAAATCAAAATTTTTTTGCACATAACCATTGATAAGTTTGGATCCAGCTGCTATTAATCGATCCAATGTAATTCATTTTCCATTAAAATATACTTTATTGCATTGGAAAATATGCATTTAAGCTTTGATTAAAATCAATAGTAAAGTTAAAGAATTTTACGTAATTTCTTAAAATCTTACATTTTTACAACTCCTATTTTAAATTTTCTTGAATTCAAACTACATTAAACTGTTTATGATTCAATACTAGACAATTAAAAATGTCCTCGTTTTTATTGTAGGCACTGTCATTTGTCTAATAGGTACGTCGAACCATTATGAATCACATTGAAAGATTTTTAATAATGGAGTATTGCATTCTTCACTGTAAAAAATTCTTGTTCAACTTCTCACCAAAAAATTGGAAAAAATGGTTAAAATTTATCTGCAACCAACACTTGGTACTAATTTGAACCATTGTAATGGTTCGACTTAAGTACCAAATGTTGGTTGCCCCTAAATTTCACCATTTTTTTTTTTTTTTTTTGTGAAAGGTTGAACTATAGTTTTTTAGTGTTGTTTCTTGCGCTTTCTTTTTTATTTTGTTTGAATTTATTGGTTTATTTTTAATTCTAGGTTACTTTCTATTTTTCTGTAAAAATGAGGTGTTTGCCATTTCAAGTTTTTTACTTTTTTAGAAACACGTACGAGGTGATTCAAGTTCAGTTAACATTTCAAAATTGAATGTTGCAAGGAATAATGCACATAGAAAGAACAAAAAAAAGAGGGTGCTGGCATGCATGAAATGACATGGCGTTTTACTGAAACCTATAAATAATAGTGTCCATCAGATGGAGCTTTATGTATGACAGCAAAAGCAAGACTGGAGGATTGGGGGAGGACAAGTGCCCGTTCCAAAAGTAATAAAAGAAATTTGTAACTATACCATTAAAAATGTTTTACACATTTTTCTGCAATTTACTGTGGATTAATTGGTATTGAGGGAGCGTAAAAAACATAAAATCTATGATGGCAGCTTTGTAAAAAAATGAAATATTTAGCAGGGATAACCATTTTTAGCCTACTTTCCCGTAAAAGTAAAAAAATATATATATTAAAGCATGAAAGAAGGCTTAATGTACCGAAAAATATCGTTAAATATGAAGAGAAGTCAAAAATAAGTGAAGTAATTAAATAAAGATTGAAAAATAAAAAAATTGAAAATAGGGTTTTGAGATGGGGAAAAAGTGTGTCTGTCGGTCTGTCGGTCTGTCTGTCTGTCTGTTTGTCGGTCTGTCGGTCTGTCACCCCCTAATAACTTTTGAACGAATTGTCCGATTCGAAAAATTCTTTTTGCATTCGAAAGATCTCGGCAAGGACATCTCATTTCCATATTCTACTTTTTTGATTTGAACAATATTTCGTTCAATTTTGAACAGTTCAAAAAATTTTAACATTAGCGCCAATGGGCAAAAGTGAAGCAAATTGTGTAAACTCTGGGCATAGCAGTCGAGTTCTTATGAACAAGATTACTGAAAAGTTCTCGAAGGAAAATATTTTTTGAGTTGAACAATTTTTGTTCATTTTTGAACAGTTCAAAAAAATTAACGGTACTTTTTCCCTTATCCCGGCGCAGGCGATAAAGTCGCCAATAATGATGCAACGAAAGTCAAACGGAATACATCCGCTGGTAACCTTTTGCGCGTTATGCTGCCTTGGCGAGATTTGAGCCTGGATAAAGGAATTCATTTTGAAACAGTTCAAAAAAAAAAAAAGAGATTAACATTAGCGCCTACGGGGAAATTTCAATCCTATATAAATCATGATCTAACAGACCGATTTGCTTGGAAAAAAATTTATCGGAAAGATGTTTGGCCGTAGAACATGTACAGATACGAAGTTCAACCAGAACGCAACGAGCCTATTTTCTTATGAAATTTTTTGATCAGGATTTTTAACGATATTTTCGAATGAATGAATGATTAGCTGAATGAGTGATGGAATAAACGAAGAAATGAGTGAATAAATAATAAAATGGATAAATGAATGTATGAAGTGAAAAATAAATAAATGAGTGAATAAATACATAAATGAGAAAAATGAATCAATAAATAAACGAATGACTGAATAAATGAAAGAATGAGTGAGTGAATGAATATGTATTAACCGTTGAAAAAGGTATATTTGAAGTAATTAAGAACTAAAGTTAAATGAGGAAGAGAGAGAGAGAGAGAGTTAGCTACATTTAAATTTCAAGTTGGTGAATACGGGAAAGTAGGCTCGTATAGTTCTAGACGGAACTTCTTGTTACTTCCTGATGCCCCCTCCAGAAATTATTCCTGGATCCGCTCCTGAAAAGCAATCTTCAGCACTGCAATTCATTCGGTAGAAAAGATTATGTTCTCCCCAACAAATGCTCAACATGTCATCCTTTTCAGTCATCAACAATGCCTGTACCCAGGGATTGCGGGGATACAGCCCCTTGTGGGGGGTGCTTGGGGTATCACAGCAAAGAGGTGGAATCCGACATGAAAAACATGAGCTTGAAACTTATTAACGATGGTGGCGTGGCATGATTTGACAAGGGGCTCCGTAATAAATGTGTGGGGTCCTGTCCTAAAGGCAATCTTATGAATAATACTTAGTAATGTATTCGGAGGAAGGGAAAGAAGATGTCTTCGAACGGCGTCGTTTACCTTATCCGTTCTGCGTGGTCGTACTTTTTTGTAATTATTTTTAAAGGCTTCAATAGAACACCGTGCTCAAACACATGCATCAAATTTTATTTTTCTATGTTTATTATTATATGAATAGACTTTTCAAGCATTAGTTGAGGTTTTCATCACTTTATACTTCCGTGGCAGCACTCGAGTAGAAGAAGCTATGAAACTTACCTGGAAGATTCCGAAGTCATGACTTCCGTCTGGATGTGGACCACCAAGAGCCTGCGTATTGAAACCACTGACAAATTTAGCGAGACACACCCCTGGAATTAGAAATGAAGTAGAGAAATTAAGGGATCTTTCAAAATTACGTTGAGCGCATAGGTTCTCAAATATTTGCAGCTCACGTAGTTATGACAAAAATGATTGTACATAGCTTCATTAATTTTGAAACACGGAATTGAGAGATTCTTCGATTATTGTAAGAGTTGTATGATAGCGAACTAACTGTTAAGGAGGCACTGATTTGACTTAACTAACATTGGCTAAAGAAACAATTTTACCAAGGCCGTATAAAGAGGGGGGGCGACGGGACCCCCCCCCCCCCCGAAATCCCAAAAAATTTCGAAATGTAGCATATATTCTTCCCTGAAACTTTCCCCTACACTAGTGTTTCAAAGTCAATGCCCTCCCTCCCCCCCCTCCCCGAAAAAAATTGCTGGCTACGGCCTTGCATTTTACTTTAGCTTCGACAGTTGTTGCTATTTTTTTTTTTTTTTTATTTTGTTTCAACATCCGATATCTTCACTCCAAACCTGTCATTTCTAGCTTAACCATGTGAAGTATACTAGTGGTTGACGGGACCCCTTATTTTGAGCCAGCTCCGAGATGAAAGACCGTAACCTAGGTTGGCACCTCCAGAGGTATCATTTCAAACTTGGAGGATATTGGAGTCACGAGGGATTTTACGTGCATCGGATCCCATTAGCGTACACGGTCTCGAAGTAATCAGTCGTGAAAGCTGGTCGCCCTCCTAAGCACTAACCACAGCCAGTGCTATGCTTCGCCTTCGGTGACCGTTTTTGCTATAATGAACTCGTTTTCAGTACCTTTCTTGGGCATGTAAGCTGAAATTACGCTAATAAAAAGTTGCATTATAAACGTTTCTTAGAGGACCATCCATCATCTACAGTTTAGGACTAACTAAGGAAACTATTATGAAGCGACACATCAGGCATTTTGGATCATATTTTTGTTTGTGAAAAAGATAGGGTTACCAGAGAGGAGTTTTTGCAGTTATGTCAAATTGCCTAATCTCGCCAAATTAGGGAATGTTTAAATGCCGGGGAGAATGAAACATCGGTAAAAGACGATACATGGACAGAAAGGACAACCAACGCAGAACATGCGCTCTGATCCAAGATGACGGATTCGTATATAACGGCTCTGGACTCTAGGACCAACAAGAAAATTTTCTGTCGTAGACCCAGCAATATTTCCTAATTTTTGACCATCAGCCAAAGCTTATCTAGCACTTAAAATTAGCTAGGTCGATAGGAAGTTCAAGTTATTGATACACAATTCAGAAGAGTGAAATCGGTATCTTACAGTGTGCAGCTTTTGTTCTCTTCTCTCCTAATTTCATCATGGTCTCGGCCACATCACAGGGCCTCAGAATCTCGGCCGTCGCTAGCAGTACCCCTTGTAGCAGAAGCAAAAACGTGAGGGACGCCATCATTGCCTCCCCTTTTCGCAGAAACTGAATTCGGGATGAAAATCTCTCAGACTTCCTTCCTATATCTTATCTGGGGCTGCCATGGGAGGAAAGGCAGCTGAAAGGGGTGGAAAAAGAGTGATATCGCTTTCGCTCCTGACACGCAGATAACGAAAATGTTATCGTAACAATGTCCATTGCTTTGCAGGCGTTCAGTTCCCGAAGAAAAAAACTAATTTTAATAGAAAATGTGTGCAAATGAATTTTACTTTTAGCTTTGGTCCTTTGCTAACTAACTAACTCCCTGGCATTACAGCTCGTGTTAGACCACGGCCTCTCTAACAATTTTCTTCCAAAGCCCTCTGTCTTTCGCTTTTTTTTTTTTTTCAGTTTCGGATATTTAGATTTTTAAGGTCTTTACGAGCACTGGTCTTTACGAAAATCAAAAATGTAAATGCCTCTAAGCCCGATAAATTGTAGATAATGACCTAGTTTTCATTTCTGTTCTTATACAAGTACATAAATGCAAGAATATATAAATTTAGATAGAGAAATGTACTCACTCAAATGTTGGGGTGAATCAGTACATTACTGTAAAATTAATAACTTCGTGTGCAGTGAAAATTATAATGAAATACTTTCATGGAGGTTTAAAAGAAAGTTAGTTAATTTAAATAACATGAAATAAAATTTTGGTACGATAAAAAAATAATAATTTAAAGGCTTTAAAATTGTTATTTTTTCAGTTATTTTTATTATTATTATTTTATAATTACTACTACTACTATTATTACAAATGTGAGTTATTATGGTGATGTGTTATTATTATTGCCCCCAGATATAAATTTTCCATTCTTCTTCTTCCTCTTTTTTTTAACCTCTCCTCTCTCTTCTTCTATTTTTATCCCCTTTTGTTTTTTTTATTTTGAAGAACTGATATTTTTATTCATCTTTTCATTGATTGATCGCCGGATTTACTACTATAAAAATTAATATTATAGCTACAGAAATTCAAAATATTTCCTCTTAGACATCATGTTCTATGAAATAAAAAAAGTTTTTTTTTTTTACTAAATAAAGTTTCTTGTCCTTTTATTGATTGCTATTTTTAACGGGCCATAACGCTCATGTTCCTCGGGTCAAGATCAACCCATTCATCTTCAGTTAAGTCCCTTTTTAAGTGACTTTTTTCTCCTCGTTATTTTTCCAAGCATCATCTCTGCACGCCAATGTCCTCGGATAAGTTTCAGACCAATCGCTTTGCAGCTCGGCTTTAAAAAGCTTCCCACCCATCTCTACTCCTCATTTCCCCACCTCCATATTTCATTTTATTTTATGAACCCCATCGCATGCGGCTCGGCATTTGGCTTTTGCCACCAAAAAAAAGTCGTCTGCTGCCTGAGTGATACCGTCACAGAGCAAAGCCGCGGCCATAAGCTGTTCTCTTCCTGCTCAGCATTTTCAATAAAAGTGACGATGAGAACTAAAAGAGTTCTGTGATGTCATTAAAATTTGCATTCTCATAGTGAAAATATCAATTAGTGCAAATAGGAAAAATGTGGGAAAAATATGCAACGAAACTTTTCGTATTACTGATTTTTAGAATATTTTTCTTGACTTTTGCTGTTTCTGCTGCCAGAAAAAGGTAACTATTTTTTAATGTTGGTAATGGATAATTAGTGTTTATTAATTGTTTATTCCTACTTATTATATACTTATATTTATTCTTATTATTACCTACTTATTAAGTTATTTATACTTATTCTCTTTTATCCTTTACTGTTTGGATTAGTTGAGTACAGTCATTCAGGGTAACTTTGAACCATCATGGGGGTTAACTTTGACCCCTGTCATATTTTTTAGTATATCTGAGAATTTAAAAAATAAGAGTAGAAACTGATTTTATAACCTGTTTAGCTGAGTGAAGCACTGGATTTTCTGGTTTCTTTTTTTAGTCAAATATACTAATAAAAGATATAACGTGATTCAAAGTTACCCTGAATGACTGTACCGCATATTTTCAGGATTTTGAATATAGAGGATATTTGTTGTCTGAGAGATATTTAAATTGTATCTAAATTAAAATGTGCATAATTTATGTAAAGCAGGCTTGCAATCAGAGAAAATATTTTAATGTCAAAAAAAAAAAAAAAGAAAAGAAAAGAAAAAGTTCTCTTGGAGCCATTTTATGTCACAGGAACTTCATATACAGTCAATCAGGTTAACTTTGAGCCATGGGGAGTAATTTTGCACCACTTCATATCTTTTAGAATATTTGACTTCAAATGAAACTGTTGAACACACTCAGTGCTACTCTCCTGGCAAGGTTATAAAATCAATTTTCTTCTCTTTATTTTAGTAAAAAATTTAGCAGTACTGTACACAGATAATTGTATAATTCAATAGTTCTAAAATTACAGCTTGGAAGCTTTTTTAGAATACTGATTTAAAGTTTCTGAAAACTTATTCTTTTAAAGCAAGTAACATTACACTAATTTACCAAGCGTTTCATATTCTAAATATAGTGAATTTTTTAGTATCTGTGATTACTTATTCAGTAATATTTAGTAAAATGTCAAACAATTAAGGCATTGCAGTTTTATTCCACTTTCAGTGTAACTTTCAGCTGGCTCAAAGTTAGCCAATAGATCTGTTCTTTACTGATTGTGGATACATTCTGCATACAAACTAAAATTTTATTTCTATTTTTTATGCATATGACAACATTAGAATACATAAAATGCATATTTTATTTTATTTGATTATAAAAAGTTATAATTAAATTGTAAAGAAGCATATGCATAACCAGACATTCTATTAAATTTTTAAAATATTATTTATGATTCTCAAGTGTACACTGAGAATATTTGAAAAGTTGCTTAGTATGTAGTGTGCATTTGAATAAAGACTTGAGTGATATTCGAAATAAATATATAGAATATAATATAGCTCTTGCCAAAGTGCATACTATTACTTTTGTTTTCTTATGCTTTTTGCTTACACATTACATACTATCATTAAATTGCTGAATAGTATGTATATGAATAAAAATTTTCAAGTAATATTTTTTTTAATGTGAGAATTGATTATGGTATTAGTTTTTTCAAGGTTAACCAAACTGTCTCCAAAAGATATTACTCCAGCTAGCAATAGAGGGGTTTTTATGATACCCAACTCTGTTAAAAGCAAAAGTACTTGGCTAAAAGTGTTTGATTTTACTATTAATTTTTTTAATGGTTGTTTTAACTAATATACTTGTGTGCAAATGAGTGCATTATTTACTTAAATAATTGAAAATTGTTTTCTGCAACTTTTCCCCCCTAAATAAATAATGAAGGGGCCTATTTGTCCTAAATATTGATGTTCGCCTCCTTCTACTCTTGTTTTATGTAACATTCCATGCACTATCATAAATTATAGAAAACTTGTAATGTTGTGAAAAAAAAATGGTGAGTTTTTAAGTATTTAAAAATTTTATTTTTCCAGTTTAATGTTGCATAACTATAATACCTTTATTAAAATAGTGTATTTTATATCATTTTTTCTAATGCGGTTCAAAGTGTACATTGAATGTCAGGGCAATTTTGAACCAGGTTAATAATTCATTTTCGATGGCTTTTGTAATTATTATTTCTCAGTTTATAATAACTACACAATACTCTGGAAGTTTTTCTTTAATTTTATGCTAATAATAACAATAGCATTGTTAAAATATTAGCACAGTTAAACATCGAGAAATTGTGGCGAAAAGTTACCCTGCTTGACTGTATTTCATGTGGGAACCCAGCCAGCTACTAATACTCAAGAAATTTTGTCTCCATGATTTTAAATCTACATTTTAATGCAAAGTATGTATTTTTAAGAAACAGAAAAATATTTTAGTTGATTGTATTATTGAAACACGTTATTTAACATGATTATTAAGTTTTACAGTGTTTATTAAGTTTTAACATCCAAATCTGAAGAGTCACGTTAGAGATTTCTAAAATACTTTTCCCCAATAAGTGCACGCACAAAAACAGCTAAATATCGCACATTTTTAAGAGTGAATGCTTATTAATTGATTACGGTGAATATGAATACAGCGTTCTCCCTTTCAGGGAAATTAAATCAAAGAGGGGGATAGAAGGTATCAACAGGTATTTAAATTTCTATAGAACGTTATATCGTAGACAATATTGATTTCCGGGTCACCAAGTCACGCGAGCTTGGAGACAGTCCCACAACGTGAGCTGGAACAGGCATTCGAATCGTTGTTAAACCGCTGTAACAAATGTATCGAAGAAGAAAGACCTTATTTTGAACTAAAATACTTAAAAATTCTTAGTTTTTGCTTTGTTTTATAAATCTATATCTTAAAAATGCTTTGTTACACTGTGTAGTTTTAAATTTCACATTCATGGTGAAACTACACCATAATAATGGTTCATCTCCAAATGTTGGTTGCAGCTAAATTTCACCATTTTTTCCTTTTTTTTTTTTTTTTTTGGTGAAAGGTTGGACTAGAATTTTTTACAGGGAGCCTACTGAGGAGAACATAACTAAGTAGTAAATAATCCAATGAGCAATAAAAATATATATAAAAAGAAATAAATAGTAGCTTCAGAACATTGCAGCTACTAATCGAAACACTATTATCGAAGTTGCGAAGCTCCTCTTCCAAAGAACTCGGCGTTAATCGGCATTTCAGTGGGGCCATAAAACATGTCCATTTTAATCTACAGTTTAATGAAGCGGGTGTCAGATAAATCAGGGCGAGTGCTTCGTTTTGACAGGATGGCACAGGAAGTCATCGCTGAAACGGGGAGTTGGTTTTCTTAAATGAAAGTGTTCCTTTCTAGAAAGATAAGCGAAGAGGTTGTTTCAAATAGAGTGAATCGTCTGATCTTTTTTCAGTGCGTGGGCACAATTTATCCAACTGGTGTTTTCTAACTCTTTGTAGGTCTAGTTTTCCGGTTTATTATTTTATTTAATTAATTATTTATTTATTTAGAAATAGTTTTCTTGTGAGAAAGAACTTAATAGTAGCCTCGCGTTTCTTGATGTTTTGATTTCTAGGAGTGAGTCTGGTTTCACTACTTCTGTCTATCGTAAACCTTTCGCTGTTTCTTTACCTCCTCACAGACTATCGTCTCATCCTCCCAACCAAAAATATTCGGCTTTTAATGCTCTTGTCCATCGTGCTATTAATATTTGCTCTTCTCCTGAGCTTCTCAAGATTGAACTCAACTATCTGAAAGCTGTAGCTGTTGATAGAGGATTTTCTCACTCTTTAATTGATTCTATTCATAACAAACTTTCTAAAAAAACTTCTGGTCCCAATCATGTGGTTTCTAGAAAGAATTTGGTTGTGTTACCATTCTTTCATTCTGTAAGTTTTGGTATTGCTAAAATCCTAAAAAGGTTTCAATTTCAAGTTGTTTTTGCTCCTAGCAACAAACTTTCCTTTTCTTCTCTTAAAGATCCTGTCGATCAACTTAATACTTGGGGTATTTACCAAATTAGTTGCCGTTGCGGCCTTTCTTACATTGGACAGACAAAACGTGCTCTGAAAATTCGGTTAAATGAGCATAAAGGTTATGTACGAAAGCAAGAGCTAAATAAGTCTAGTATTGCTCAACATTGTTGGAATTCCAACCATTCTTTTGATTTCAATTCTGGGAAAATTATTCAAAAATGTTTTTCCCCTTTAGAACTTGACTTTTGGGA
The DNA here is from genome assembly GCA_038502835.1 of Octonoba sinensis. NCBI lineage: Eukaryota > Metazoa > Arthropoda > Arachnida > Araneae > Uloboridae > Octonoba > Octonoba sinensis. The sequence continues at coordinate 101,980,173 of CM076599.1, read as the reverse complement.
AGCTTATCATATTAACAGGAATAGTTCTAATTTGGTTAATGATTCTTCCTCAACTCCTTATTTTTCACAGGTCTGGCAAAACGTTCCTTTAATTTGTTGTTCTTTCTTGGTTTTCTTGTTAGTTTTCCTTTTTTGTGTCAATTTTTTTTCCTCTCCCCCCCCCCTCCCCCTCTTTTGCATGTGTACTTTGTTTTGCTTTTCGTTTTTGGTATTTTCTGTACTTATTTTATTTCCATTTTATTCTTTGTATTTTATTTTATTTTTTTGCAATTTTCATGTATTTTCACATTTTTATGCACGCTGTTGTCTTTTTTGCTTTGTTTTTATTGATATTGCTTTTTACTTCTTGTACTTCCAGCTGCATATGTCTACGTTTTAATGCTCATTTGTGCTTTAATTTAACGTGAAATTTTATTTCTATTACTTTGCACAAAGTTAAATTATTACTATCTGTTAGGCTTAACGTGCCTGAATTTGTTCTTCTTTCTTTTGTTTTGTTCTCCCATCTGTTCGCTGCTTGGTGAGTTTTTGATTTTTGTTCTTTCCTCATTGCCTTTCGTGACTGTTTATTTTTGCTTTTTTGTTTTCTGACATTTGTTCCGCATATTGTTACGTGGTGTATGTTTTGCATTTGTTTTTGCAATTTGTTCTTTCTGTTTCTTTTTGTTTATTGAACGGTTTAGCTATTGTTTTTCCCCTTATGTTTTGTTTGTTTTGATTCTGGTTATGTCTCAAGTTAACAGATTTTGTAATCTACGAATTAAAAAGGTTCGGTTTTTGAACCATTTAAAATTTCTCCAGGCTTGCAGGCGCAAGAAAGTCATTCCTAAGTTTATCACTTTAAAGTGTAATTTACCGCGTTCTGTTAGGGTTGATAAGGTAATTTTTCGTTCTAAATTAGCTTTACATAGAGCTTCTATCCAGGAAACTAGGAAAAAACTTTCGTTCATAGAACGTGAACTTTATGATTTACATCTTTCTGTATCTAATTCTAATTTCGATTTTGATTCTGTTGATAGAATGTCATGGGCGAGAGCTCTTCATTCATCTGACAGTCACAAAATTACTTTAAATAAGAAATTTACCAAGTTGTGTAATGATTCAAATGTTCCTGTTCCGGCTGATTTGCCTCTTGTTAATAGGAATGCGGTTGTAAATCTTTCGAAATTTCATTTGAATAGTAATGAAATTAATGCTTTGAAATGTAATAACAATTTTGCTTTGGCTAAAAAGCCTTCTTTTTCTGAACTTATTGCTCCGGTTGAAAAAGCTTTCAAATTTAGTGCCTTAACTTCCACTCAAAAAGAGTCAGTTCGGCATCTTATTGCTTCCAATGTTGATTTCAATTCAAAAGTTCCTAATATTGGTTTTACCCATTCTGTGAAACGCTGTGCCAATAATTTAGTTTCAAATTCTGATTTGGTCATTACCAAAGCTGACAAGGGTGGTCAGATTGTTGTTCTTAATAAATCATCTTATGTTGAAAAAACTGATGATTTAATTGCTTCTGGTCCTTATTCTGAAATTTATAAAGATCCTAGCGACAAGGAGTTAAAAGCTATTTCTTCTGCTGTTAAGTCTGTTCATTCTATTCCTTTGATTGCTAAACGGTCTGTGATTCCTTCTGTTGCTAATTGTGCGCGTTTCTATGCTTTACCGAAGGTACACAAGGCAGGTATTCCTTTCAGACCAATTGTTTCCAATATTGGCACTGCTTCATATAAACTTTCCAAGTATTTAGTTTCTGTGTTTTCTCCACTTAGGAGTCGGAATGTTTTCACTGTTAAAAATTCCATCGATTTTGTTATGAAACTTCATAATTTCGTTCCGAACAATTCGGTTATGGCCTCTTTTGATGTTAATTCTTTGTTTACTAATGTTCCTGTTGATGGCGCTTTGACTTGCCTCAGGAAAAGGCTTTCTGAATTCCATTTTACTTCTCTGGAAATTGAGGAATTAGTTTTTCTTACTCGTGTGTGCTTGAAACAGAGCACTTTTGTATTTAATGGTAAATTCTATGCTATGGTAGATGGCCTGGCCATGGGAAGTCCTCTTAGTCCTATTTTAAGTGATTTCTATATGCATTATTTTGAGGAAAAACTATTCCAAAAATTGCAATTTCAATTTTATGTTCGTTATGTGGATGATTGTTTTGTCCTAACGGACAGTAACTTGTTAGGTATTGATGATGCTCTTTCGATTATGAACTCCATTGATTCTAATATCCAGTTTTCTTGTGAGAAAGAACTTAATAGTAGCCTCGCGTTTCTTGATGTTTTGATTTCTAGGAGTGAGTCTGGTTTCACTACTTCTGTCTATCGTAAACCTTTCGCTGTTTCTTTACCTCCTCACAAACTATCGTCTCATCCTCCCAACCAAAAATATTCGGCTTTTAATGCTCTTGTCCATCGTGCTATTAATATTTGCTCTTCTCCTGAGCTTCTCAAGATTGAACTCAACTATCTGAAAGCTGTAGCTGTTGATAAAGGATTTTCTCACTCTTTAATTGATTCTATTCATAACAAACTTTCTAAAAAAACTTCTGGTCCCAATCATGTGGTTTCTAGAAAGAATTTGGTTGTGTTACCATTCTTTCATTCTGTAAGTTTTGGTATTGCTAAAATCCTAAAAAGGTTTCAATTTCAAGTTGTTTTTGCTCCTAGCAACAAACTTTCCTTTTCTTCTCTTAAAGATCCTGTCGATCAACTTAATACTTGGGGTATTTACCAAATTAGTTGCCGTTGCGGCCTTTCTTACATTGGACAGACAAAACGTGCTCTGAAAATTCGGTTAAATGACCATAAAGGTTATGTACGAAAGCAAGAGCTAAATAAGTCTAGTATTGCTCAACATTGTTGGAATTCCAACCACTCTTTTGATTTCAATTCTGGGAAAATTATTCAAAAATGTTTTTCCCCTTTAGAACTTGACTTTTGGGAAGCTTATCATATTAACAGGAATAGTTCTAATTTGGTTAATGATTCTTCCTCAACTCCTTATTTTTCACAGGTCTGGCATAAGTTCCTTTAATTTGTTGTTCTTTCTTGGTTTTCTTGTTAGTTTTCCTTTTTTGTGTCAATTTTTTTTCCTCTCCCCCCCCCCTCCCCCTCTTTTGCATGTGTACTTTGTTTTGCTTTTCGTTTTTGGTATTTTCTGTACTTATTTTATTTCCATTTTATTCTTTGTATTTTATTTTATTTTTTTGCAATTTTCATGTATTTTCACATTTTTATGCACGCTGTTGTCTTTTTTGCTTTGTTTTTATTGATATTGCTTTTTACTTCCTGTACTTCCAACTGCATTCATTTGTTGCTCTCTTATTGGTGCCTTTCCTACTACTTCTACTTCCACTTCACACTGCCTTTATTCTCATTGGTTTACAGTTAATTCTTAGGCTATATAAGCTTTGTCTTTGTTGTTCTGTCTGCTTCATTTGGATGTTTTGCATCTAGAGGCTCCCTGTCGCATTGAAAAAGGGATTCCAAGCAATCCCGAAAATATGTCTGCGTTTTAATGCTCATTTGTGCTTTAATTTAACGTGAAATTTTATTTCTACCAATGCCAACTGGTTCTCTTTTTCATAAATATTTCAAGACACCCAGAAATGATATATATTAGGAATTAGAGGTGGCATAAAAAATAAGCATTCTTCTCCTATTCTACATAACGACTGACAATAAATTACGGAGTGGGAAGCAGAAGCGAGGAAAACTGGAGCAATAAGACTTTGCTTGAAACTGGAGTGCAAAGAAATTTAAAGCGCTTCAATATTCCGATTTTTTAAAAAAAACTACATTCAAAAGTCTATGTTAAAAAAAAAAAAAATTCCCCAATTAAAACTTATTTAAAAAATTAATGAGGTTTTTTTTTTTGGGGGGGGGGGAGTTCTTAGTGTTTTTTTTTTTTTTTCTTTCTTGCTCTTCAAAGGGGAAATAAAACATTATACGTGTTTTTTGATAAATGAATACTCTATGAATAAATTTTTACATTTTTTACCACATGTTGTTGTTGCAAATGCCAATTGGACATCAAAGCTCCCTTCGCAGAGCGACCAAGAATTCAGGCAGTAAGGTAGCGTTTTCCGATTTTTTAATGAGCACGGCAAGGGTGGAAATACGACTTGGCACAAGCACCGATTATGTATTCTGATGACACCAGATGGCGCCACCTCAAATATGCCACCTTTTTTTGACCTAAGAGTGAAGGGAAGGGAAATTGTCCACTCTCCGGTACCCTCGGAGCTGCCTCGGGACTTCAGGGTGCACGGATTTTACATGCACATGGTGCACATGGTGGGTCTTCAGCGGGTCGGGTATCGAACATGGACGCTAAAAAAGGTCTTTGGAATTTTCAGATTATCTTAAAATTTAAGTAAGGATAAAAAGGTTAGGAAGCGGTGATTCAGTCTGTTGAAAGTCTTTTCTCTTTTTTCAGCAATAACTGGTGTTCCTATCTAGTAACGAAAACGGTGTCCTGTACAGAGATAAACGGCACAGAAACTTATATGGGGAGAGATTATCAACCCTGTTATTGGCCTTACAGCGGAAACTGCGGTGGAAACTTCAGGTACATTTCAAAAATAATTGGTTTTACATTGAAATATATATTATGGCTTTAATTATATATAGGTACGACACGGCTTAACCCTCTAATGCATGCAGTTATTTATTTGTGTTACAAACAAAAACTTCATATGCCTCAAACTAATTTAGCATCTCCAGGATTGTTGTGTAATAATTTATGTCTTGTATAGTCAAAAATTCGTGTTCTTGTATGAAGACGTTTTATGCTTTTCTGCCATATCTATTCAATTTAATAATAAACATGGCAAATTTGAATATTCAAACTTCATTTATAAGGAGTAAGAAGCTGTAAAATAATGACAAACTTCCCAGTAATGTAAAGCGCGCTTCGAAATAACTAAACAAAATTTGTGATTCGAAACTAAGATTTTCTCTTCTTTCTTGAATCCTCCATGGATTCAAAGATATCTTAATCTTTTAACAATCTTGAATAATCTATGAAACATTTTGTGGTTTCTGAGAACTGCTTGGAGTGTCTAGATGAGGACGACATGCAAATTGCGGCACAAAAACGAATCTGCATAAAAATTTGAAGCAAAAATGTATGTCACCTCATATGAGGTTTTCCTGCAGGAGAGGGTTAGGTTAATCTATCGTTTTTCGAAGAATGTATTTTATTTAAAATTTTTCAATTTATTATTTCGTTACCGTAATCATCATCGAATTGAATGTGAGGCACGGATCAGCAGAATTATTTAGCCATAAGTATAATCTAAGAGTAAGCTCGAGAGTTTCATGTTAAAATTGATTGCCAATTTTCTGTTTTTGAGATCCTTTTAACATTTTCATATCCGCGTTTTGGAAAATAACCACAACTACTTTTCGTTTAAAATAATACTGTTTGGCTCTGTCTAAAGGCGGGCAAAGGGTGAAATAATTCCATTAATTAAAACAGGGGTGAGGAAGACAAATTTGTCTCTTTAATAACGTACCACGATGGCTATTGGCTCTGTGTCAATGTAAAAATTCCTCCTCTTTAATGTTAGCTCTTTCATGTCAGATCCACACTGTGTCACGCCTTTTTGAACGCATATTAAAGCAGTTTTGCCCTTTACTCTTTACATTCGCTTTTCGATCAGGCCTTCACTTTTTTAAGGAGCGTGGATAAGAATTTATCTCCAATTTTATTGGGCAGAATCTGAGTGCGTTCATACTGAGTTGGATTAGTTGGAAAATTCGTATTTTTTTTTGCGCAAAAATTTAAAACTTCCGCTTTTGGCAAGTTCAATGTCAAAGATTTCTTTGCCTGCTTGTTTGTACGCTATAGAAATCCGCATCTTATGACTAATTAACACCAGATTCGGTACATTGATTGATCAATAAAAAATAATGGTTAACTTTTTTTCTTTTTTTCCAATATATTTGAAAGATTTTTCAGTAGCTTTCAAAAAAAGTATTGGTTTAATTTTTTCTTTACTATTATTATTCTCTCGGACAGTGCCGGGAGATTTAATTAGGTACTTTGACAAAACAGTTGGACGAAAGACAGACTGGAGCGTAGTACTAATGAGAACCATTAACTACTCTATAAAATCTCACGACAAAATATTTTTCTTTTAAAGTTTGCTCTCTTGATGTAATCTTTTAAAGATATTTTCATGATTTATCAGAGTGCTACAGAGGCCGAAGTATGTGACAGCATTCAAAGTAAAAACTGAAACCGCCTGGAAGTGTTGCCCTGGTTACAAAGGTCCTACTTGTGATAAAGGTAACAGATGTTTGCAAGTAATTGAAATCATTTCTTTTATTAAGCTACCGCATTAAGTTACGAAAACTCCAAACTTTTTTTAAAATAACCAAAGATGTCAATTGTAAAAAAGAAAAAAAGGGGCTACTGTTAAAAAATAACTACCTCTTGGATAAAATTATACCACGCATATTCGATGCCATATTAATGTGCTGACGAGCGCAAACAATTGACTTACGTGTTTGTGCGCTGTGTGTCTACATTAATTATCACACATTTTATTATTATAATATTATTTATATGAAGTATGTTAAAATAATGATCATTTAACGAGAACCAGTTTCAGGGCTGTTCAAAGAAAAATGTAGACCAAAAGTTGCAAAGGGAAAAAAGAAATCTTGGCGCAGCATTGGTTTAAAAAAATTAAAACATTAATGAGATAAAATGGCAGATCAGATGCGCCTGTTGGAGGGTTAACGCAGATTTGCCTCTTTACTCGAGCTTTTGGCTCTGCGCTACACATTTTTCCAAGGTGATCTAGATAAAAGTTTATCTTTTGGTTTACTAAATTTCTAAAGAAAATCTTCTTAATGTATACGTACTCGTCAATAACTGAGAAGAAAAAATCCGACCAAAGCAGGCTATGTGTGGCCTTTTAAAATAAACTAGGTCAAAAGGGGGGGAAACCCGCCTTTGAAGGAAAGGTGCTAAAAATCGTTCGGCCGCATTTTCATAAAATAGTAATGACAAAACATCAAAATGTTGCACTTGTAAATACGAACATCTCGGATTAGCTGCAGTAACCTAAAAAGGACTTCATATCATTCTTAATTTAGCATATAGTGCTAGTACAAGCTTTTTACTGTGAGATAATTAGTAGAACCAAAGTCAAAATAGATGAAGCAAAATACAGAGTACATAATAATGTCCTCGCTGATTTGCATTTCTTCCCTTCCTAGATTACGGCAACGTCACTAATGGACGTGATGATTTTAAGAACATCAACCAGAATAGACCACACGTGAGTAATTTCATTTAATAGAAGTTAATTCATTGTTCCGAAAGATGGTACCGCAAATTTTTGCTAATGATAACTAATTGAATACCAAACTTGAGTATTTAGGATAATAATATTTGGAAATAATTTAATGTATTGTTTGTTAATTATATTTTAAATTTCCAAAAAAATTCTTTTGGTACCGTCTCATCCCTCTTGTACATTAAAACAGGATCTCCTCTTTTTCATATTTTATTTCATTCTATTTATTTATTTATCTGCTTATTTATTCATTTATTTGCTGTCAAATATTTACATTTGTTACAGCAAACGGTATGTTTCGATAAATATCTACCTTTTCGTTCTGAACATTTCTTTCCTTTTCTCCTCCAGGTCAAATGGCACACGAGAAATAACAACGAGCCAAACAATCCTAAAATCTATCCCATTCTCCCACCATCGTCACCAGGAGACGATTCTCGAGTGTCTCGACCTGCTGACTGCCATTGTCCTCCAGGACCACAAGGTCTTACCGGAAAAGATGGTTCCAAAGGGGATCGGGGCCCTCGTGGCGATCCCGGGCCACCGGGTCAACCCTCAATTACCAGCGGATCGGGGCCTAGAGGTCCTCCTGGTGAACCTGGTTTACCAGGACTAGAAGGAAGACCAGGTAAGGTGGCTTACGCTATCTCTTCTTAGAAGTCTTTGATAAGGCTTGGGTTCTAAGTGCCCGTCATGCTTTAGCTTACCGTTTCATTTTGTTCTGACGTCACAGTCTTTAGTGCCCGTGCTAAAATCATAACCAGATCTAGAATTTGCGCACCAGCGCATAAGGCATCAAAGCGGCCTGTGCCACTGAGATCACACATGACACTTGCTTAAAGAACAAGCCCTTAGACGTTACGATGCTGAGCTTGAGATTACTTGCTAAAAAATAGTACCTTTCTCCACCAATTTTAATGCAATCATTGGGTAGATTTTGCGCACGTGAAACGGAAACACGCACAAGCACGCTCGACTCCTGTCCTTTGTAGCTAATCGAGAAAGGGCAATCGTTTGCCACACCAAAGGTGTGTCGTTCTATGCCTTCTTCAATCTCTTTGCACCATCTTCAAGACAAAAAAAGGATTCAATTTTAAAAGCTACTGAAAACTCAGCGGAACATCAGAATAGTATCTCAATAGATTGAAAATATTAAGCAATCTTGGATGACTTAATAGTGTTCAGTGCAATGAACTTTATTTTCAATATTTTCCTTAAGTTGTTATGGATTACTTTAGTTATTTTCTAGACGTGACAATAATTTAAAAGAGAACATGGAAATGACTGTTCATAACGTCTTTTCCATCACATCGATATTTTGTGAACCACTGTCTTTTCGAGAGCTGGCTTTCTCATAGATACCTGACACACGGTTCCCTTTAGACGATCAACAAGTGAAATCTGTGCTGGGTCCATTCGGTTCACAATTAGAGCCAATTAGTAGCACTTTGGTATAAGTATGCATAAATTTCAATGCATATGCCACTTCGTGAGAGAGATTGTTATTTTAATAATCAAGCTTAAGTAGAAAACTCATGTTTTGTTCCGAACTTTCATAAGTTATGATTTTACTCGCTTAACATGATGTCAAAATATGTTTACAACCATTTTCAAGTGAAAAAGACAAACTTTCTTCTTTTCACATATCAAAGATATTGAATTTATTGTAAAAATTTCTTGCAGTGACAATGCATGTGAAACTGGAATACTTTGTAAAACTGGAGAATGTTTTCTTATTAAGGTCTTCCAGGAAGAACCGGAGTTAAGGGACACCCAGGAACACCAGGTCCCAAAGGAGACCAGGGCAGAGACGGAGAACCAGGACTTCCCGGACTTCCAGGACCACCAGGTCCTGCAGGGCCACCGGGACGACCCGGTCTTGGAACGAGGGGAGGAGACGGTAAGAATATATCCTAAACCGTTGTACACGAATTTCTGCTTATGGTTTCGTAAATGAAATTTTCATTGCTTGGTGTGAAAAGATAGGGAAATTGACAAATATTTGCGAAACGTCTGCATGTCTCAATACGTAGTCTAAAAATATATTTTTTTATTTAATCAAGTAATCAAGGAGATTGTTATTGCTTTCTTCTCACTGTGGATAGTGTTTCTCTAATTATTCAGAGTAATGGTATAAGTGGGACGATGTGGGAGTGTAATGAGGAAGGGGGAAGGAGTGTTAATTCCTAATGGTGAATTTTGATCCCACGATCTCTTCCGATCTCTTCCACGCAAGTACAATGTTTCAACCACTTTGCCAGAAGACGCATAACATATCACGTGCAATAGAATGATTTTTGGTCTTAGGTCGCAGAACCATTTTTGTTTGTGTTCTTTACAGCATTTGCATTTAAACGATTGTCTCCTTAAATTTTCATTTAAAGGACTCTCTTTTTACAATTTCATTTAAACTACGCATTTGAAAAATTTATTTGCACTAGTGAACCAAAAAAAAAAGTTTTAAAATATCAGAGAAAGAAACACCCAACTCCAATCCATTTTTGCAAAAACATTTAATTTGCAAGAAAAGTTCACGTTTCTTGATTAGTATTATCATCATTTCAATTAGTTAAGTTATTTATTTTCTTATTTATCATAGTAATAATTTTTTCATACAAATCTGCTGGCGAATAGGTAATATTTTAAATGTATTCAGCATTTAATATGTAACTGAATATCGTTATGTATATTCTCCTTTTTATTAACTTTATATAACTCGCTTGATGTACGCCAGAATTCTCGTGAACGTAAAAATTTTATATCATGCGAAAAAAACATGATGAAATTTCCTTTTGTAGTTGCTCGCTGTTAGGGATTCAAACAGTGTTTTGTGCTTCCTGTAAATTTTATTAAAATCAAACAGAAGGTATTGACAGCTCGCCAGCGATACATTGTTTCAGTTCTTTGAATCTTTTTCCATCAATTATTTTCACATTTAGCTAATGCAAACTGAACTATTCGTTCATTCTAGAGTTACTTTCAGAACGATACGAAGCCAAGACTACTTCAAAAACTTGCGTGAAATTGAACTTATCGCAACTGCAAATAGCTGGCAAAAATTCTGCCGTGGGGATGCTAACACCATGCGAAGAGTGACACTGTGGCAATTAAACTTTCCTTAAGAATGTCTTATTCGCTGAAATAATGCACCATCTGAGATCATATATAATTAAATATAATCCATAGAGTAAAGAATTTGTATCTATGGCCACTCGTACACAAGATAAATAGCAAAATTAACATTCGAAAACTCAATAAGGCACGGAATGATGCATGTAGAGGGATCAAAAATGACACATACGCTTGAAATGATATGGATTATTTATTTATTAATTTATTTTCTTTTTTATTTTATTTATTGATTTATTTTTGAGAACGAATGGCAAAAAATGGCTAATAAATTATGAAAAGCAATCACTAGCCAAGTGAGCACGAGACGAAGTTCATTTTAAGAAGTGCTCGACAGGTCGGCCCTCCCAATACTTATATCCCAGGACAGATGAGCAGGGAGAAAATCTTCGTCCAGGGAATTTCAATAAATTCGACTCGGAGAAAAGGTATTGGTAGCGAGAACATTTCACGCAGTAGCTTTTCCTGCATTGACACTGTATTGGCAGCGAAACATGTTTTACAGAATTTAGTTATTTGTATGAGACTTTCAACATTCAGGGGTTGCGCCAGAGAAAATTTAGGTCCGTTTTTGTACCCTACACAAAGTTCCAATTAATCAAAACGGGACCCTTCACAAAATTCCAATTAATCAACACGGACCCTTTACAATATTCCAATTAATCAAAACGGACCCTTCACAAAATTCCAATTAATTAAAGAGGACCCTTCACAAAATTTGAGTTAAGCAAATCGGACCCTTCACAAAATTTGAGTTAAGCAAATCGGACCCTTCACAAAATTCCAGTTAATCAAAACGGACCCTACACAAAATTCCAGTTAGGCAAAGAGGACCCTTCACAAAATTCCGAGCTACCAAATCTTACTTTTTGCAGAATTATTTATTAAATAAGTGGGAAAAAATGATTAAAAAAATTATCACTGTATGTTTAAATTTTGAATTTTCTCAGATTTGGTTTTTCACAAAAATTATTTTTAAATTCTCAAAAACTGGACGCTGTTAAAAAATGCTAGATTGACCCCTGAAATTGGTCCCTAAAAGTTGGAGCAAGATACGAAATTCTCTCTTAAATCTTATGCTAGGCTACAGGTTTAGTAGAGAACTGCGAGAGTTAGGTTAGATTAGGTTTGCATGAGAAGCACGTCTAGGGTCTGAAATCGAGTAACCGGTTTATTTCTGAGTCTTCCATTCGGTGAACTGTTGTTAGTATGGAGACTTGAGTGCTGTGCTTTTGTGAGATAAAATAGATTATGGGCTGTAAGATACTTTAAACATGTGATAATAATGCTAACATTTTAAAATTTTACATTCTGAAAAACCTAATTTCAAATTAGAAAACAAAGCTCACATTAGTTCGAGTTTCGCAGAATGCAATCCTGGTCACATCAATTCTAATCCTACTTTAATTCGCAGCGTTTTTTCCAAGAAAGGGAGATATCTCACCTGTTGAAGATTATCCAGAAAGCGTGCCTCTGATGCAGGTAATTTCTTATGATTCAAAAGTATTTTTTTCATTTATTGACTTATTTTTGCTCTTCATCATTGATTCTATTGTATTCTATTAATTGCAAGTTTTGATAACATGGCATTTTTCTCTTTCCTATATGACAAGTCTTTTAACTCTTACATTCCATTCCATTTTATTCGTTAGTTGATCCAGAATTAAACTAAAGCAAAACAATGCCACTTTAAAAAAAGTAAAAGACCGAAAAAAAAGAAGATTGATGTAAAATACACAGAACTGTTTAGCAATGTAATAGAAATTTAATTTTTTTGCGCTCTTCTGAATAATGCTCCCAATTTTCGCTACCAAACGGTTCTGGCCTCAGGAGAAACTAATCATCTCCTTCAGAAATTTTCTTCAATGTTTATTTTAAAATCAATCTTTCATGTTCATTCCAGGTTGTGTCCGAGCAGGTGCAAAAAAACACACATGTTCTGAAGAATTTGGAAGATCGTGTGGCCATTCTCGAGGAACTTCTGCCAAAAATACTTGGTAATTAAATGAAACCAAAATTATCATTTATGTATTATACATAAATGATAATTTTTTTTTTGGTCTTGATAAAATTATTACTATTTAGGTACATGTATCTATCTGTACCTGGGAAGTAAAGAGCACTATGAGCACAAAAATAAACCTTTCCAGGAGAAGTGCTTTAATCTCTTCATTCCAAGTGTACCCAATTGGGTACATTTAAAATACTGTTTATTAACCACTGTTTGTGCAATTTGAAAGCTAAAACACCCAATTGTTTTTGAAATTAATCAACAGATAGTTTACTTCGTTTTAAACATCTAAAACATGGAAATTGGATATTAATTATTATTTAAACTAATTATTAATTAAAAATTTTTAAAAAAATTTTAGTTATTTTGTTTTGTAATCATTTTTTAAAACAGAAATTTGCGTCAAAATTGTTTGTGCTTAGTTATGGGGTCTGAAGAGGTTAAGGTTTTGTTCTTGAATTCATTGTATTGTCATTTATAAGGTTTTACAATGAAAGATTCTTTATTACAATCTTTGGAGTTTTCACTTTTAACATTTTATGATAGCAGTTTTTAAAATTATTTATAAAAAGGCACTAGGTCTATTTTTTCCTAAATGGACGTAGTGCCCTTTACCACCCAGGTACAGTTATCTATATGAGTAAAGTTTTTCCATTAAGCATGCTTTAACGCTTTTCTCAATACTTACAAATTATTATCAGTAGTAGTAACAAAATACTATTATTATTCAGGGTTTCTTTTTTTTTTGCATAAATATAAGTCTAAGAAATAATTATAGTCTTTTGAAATGAAGAAAAAGGTAAATTACTTACTCACTAAACAAATACCGTGTGTAAGTCGACCCCCTTGCTCCTTAAGAGGAAAATTATTAAATTTTCGCGCATTAATCAAATTACATTTTTTATCAAAGATGGTATGTGCTATCACTGATTTTTTTATTTTTTTATTTTTTTTTACCAGTTCTTGAATGCGTTCGTTATGGTTCTTTGGATCATACCTTACTACTTGTATAACTGTGGCAATCCTAGAGCTAATACATGCAGCAGAGCTCCGACCTTCATGGACGTGCGCTTTTATTAGACCAAAACCAATCGGACCTCGTTTCCGTTCCAAGTAATGCATTCTAGAGCTGGACAAAAATTGTGGGTGGCATTCAAGAACTGGTCAGTCAAAATTTGCAAGCTCAAAAAGGAGGGGTTTTCTTTTTGAGCTTGCAAATTTTGTCGAAAATGCTACATACATGAATGTATGCTATACAATATACACTTTTAATGAGCTACAGCATAACATCACAGTTCCTTTGCATTCATTTTCAGTTAGAACGTTTATAAATTATAATATTCCTTTTACCATACTCAATGTATTAAAAAAGTGATATTTAATTATTTTTAGTAAAAGCTTTTGATTTAAATGGAATGAACAGTTAAGGCTTTCTTTTCTCCAAATATGCGGATAGCAAACAATTCGCTTCTTTAGCATTCAACTAGAATTCGCGCCTTATATCTTCATATAGGTTAACGAATTCTTTTATCTGCACAATCAATCGTGTCAAAAGGTTCTTCAAGTTTATTAATGCAACTTGTTTAGAGAGAGCCGATTGCTGTTTTTCTTTTTCTCCTGCACGTTAATGTTCAAATGCAAAAATATCCTCTTCGGGCAGGTATACAATCTTCAGACGAAGTTTGATAGCACAGATTTTGTCTCACGATTTTTTTCCCTTGGCTCAAAATGATGCACTTCTTTCTACTTCGAATTTATAATGAGGTTTTTGCGCACATTTATTGGACCTTATCCTATAAATTGCAGCTCTTTAAGATGGATTTTGATATTGAATTTAAACCTACCGACTAATCGAAACTTATGCGACATATCTTAAGGAATAGTATTAAATACAGTAAAAATAGTGGACACTAGTGGGACAACAATTTTCATCCAAAATAGGGAGGTGTCCGCAAAAGAGAGGGTTTTCTTTTTTTTTTTTTTTGTTTGGGCTCAATGTTTTTCTGCTGGATAATTAAAAATTCTATCTAAGAGGAGTGTCCGTTAGAAAAGTTTTACCTTATTTCAAATCTTTTTTTTTAAATTCCTTTTCCTCTTTCGCTTTTTATATCTACCCATCCAATCCTGCAGTGACAAACACTCTAACATTAACAAATAAAGGTGTACAATTTCCATGGAAAGTAAATTCTGACATCAACAGGTTACAAAATAGTAGTTGAACCGTTTGTGGAAAGATCATATATTCACTGAAAGAGTTCCTTTTCTTGGCTGATTATTTTTTGTCTTGCATTGGATGTTATATCGTTCATTTTTATCTATATTTTAATTTGCATGATACTTTTCAGAGCAACGAGAGCATCCATCAGTAGTGGGCGTAGTTCCTCCAGACGATCAAGATCAATCAGGTGATAACGCCTACAGAGGTAATTGGTTTGCGTAAATTTCGTCTGTGATCAATCCAGATGGTACACCAGGCTGCTGAAGCAAAGACTACCGATTTGTATTTTTAGCTGTGGCACAACCAGCTGTATTGAAGACGCTGTTCATGGGAAAATGGAGCTTCTATAACACGAGGCGGAACTAATTCAGCATTTTGCTTCCACAAAAGGTTCAAACTCCTAAACGTAATGCTATGACAGCAAACTTAACATCTATCACCTAACTGCCGACCAAATATTTTGTACATCCTACGATATAATAACTGAAGAAAGATATTATTCCAATATTATTAAAAGACTCTAAACATGATTATAACATTTTTTTGTACAACCATTACTCCATAACATATCATTTCATTTTTCCTAAAGGAAGCTATTAGCTTGCATGATCCGAGTCTTTTCAAACTCAACTTCAGATCGACGAAAGATTGGTAGTGAATTTTTTCACCGAACCGTTGACAACAACCCAAGTATAAAACAAAATGAAAAATGAGTCAGCTTGGGTAACATGAGCCTTAATGGAAAGTAAACACAATAAAGTTTTTCTCAGAGCTTTCTGCTAGAGGCAAAATATTTAATAACTTGCTAATTTCTGGTACGAGAAGATATTTTTTAAAGCTCGATCACATATTCCTACCTATTCAAGCTGAAAGATTCTTATTCGCAGATTGCACTATATATTAACTAAATAAATAAATTCAATTAACTTCTTCAGAATACATGATTATGACTTTTATTGCAACAATAAAACAGCTTTTTTACATTATATTTCGCATTAAATTAGTTATCTTGTTTTCATTTCTAATGACACATACAAATTAAAAAAAAAAGTTGGAATTTATTTATCTGTCAATTATTTTTTGAAATATACAGTGAAACCCTTCAAATCCGAAATCCCAGGAAATCCAAACGAGTTTTTCTTAACAAAAGTTTGAAAAACACCCGCAAAAAAAGGGAAAGCCTTATTTATTTTGCCATAAAACAATTACGGCGACCTTATTTATATAATTAGTTGAAAAATTAACAAAGAACAGTTGGCATACCTAACAAACTGTAAATGTGTCTGCATACTTATGTCATTCAGGATTGAAAAACGGTAAAAGTTGGTTATTGAAATTTTTTAGGTTAATCATTTTGCAAAAACAACGAAATAACAATAGAAACTCACAAAATATGTTAATATTTCACTTGAAATCAGTTATCTTCAACTGTCGAAGTGACGCGGGTTCGTTATTATGTTATGGATAACTTTCGGCTAATCCGAACAGGCTGCAGCCCCAACTAGTTTGGGTTTGATTGGTTTCACTGTAAATGGTAAAACACGTGGTTATTTTTTTAAATACCTATTAATTTTAAGTTTTTCCTTTTCAATTGCAAGTAATATCCTTTAAAATTGTAATGGGACTCTTGTACTTTTGTTGACCTGTATTTAAAGGGATGTGTGTTTGGCATATTGCTCAAGAGAAGGCCACCTTTCTGCATTGGGACATTTCTACATTCCTTCCACATGAAATACTTCAATGAGTAAAACGCCAGTCTATGTGATCGAATTTCACCCCCAAAGAATTTCCTTTATCGTTTATTAATATGTAATGCCTCCAAGGTTAGAAATACCGTGAAAATGATGGAAATAGATTCTTTTCCTCTTGTTACAAGCTATTTTCTTTTTCTTGTCATAAATTATTGGACAGCAAGTTTGGAAATCTCTGATAGAATAGATTTCAAAACCTGCTGTCCAATAATTTATAACAAGAAAAAAATAGCCTGTAACAAGAGGAAAAGAAAATAAATCTATGGGAATGATAAATAACTCTGCAATATTTCGTAGTTTCACTACTTTAAGTATTGCCACACTAACCAAGGTATTGTGAAAGTCTCCACAATGCATGAACGGATCGAGTTTAATTTACTTTTTTCTTCGTAAACTATTTCTTATAAATTTACCAACCATTTCATACGGAAATTCTCTATTGAGAAACTATTGCAACAGGAATGTGCTGGTGACGACGATGACCTTAATAATTAATAGTACTTATGTTCTTGTGAACTTTCATATGACACGTTAATAATTCAAGAATGATAACAAATCGGTGCTCTTAAATTCATTTTTAAAGAAATGGTAATTTCCGCAAAGCAGTTTCTAATTACAATGGTCTTCATACAGTGAATTCCGCCCTATAACGAACTTTTTAAATGACTTATTGAATGTAACATTCAAAACATTCTCCAATCTGCAATCTTCATAAAGCGGTTGTCTTCTTATAACGAATTTTGTCAGACGTTTCTTTTCGATTCTTGTCATTTTTGAAGAAAGTTGCTATTTCTTTGCTACCAGTTCACTAAGATGTGCTCTTTTCCAGAATCTATAGCATTGTTCATTACAGCGACAACACGTAACTATAGAACACTAATTACAGAAAGGTACTTTAGGTCATCAAACTAGACATTTTTACACAGAAAACCTTTTAAGCATTGTAAACTGAATTTTATTTTAAAGAAAATTACGACAGCAACAGCGTGAATAAACACTGATCTACAAAATTTAGGTTTAAACATTTTACGTGTTCTCAAAATTTTCACATCTAGGGTCTCTTTCTGAAATATGCGATTCATGTGTCCTGTCATTCTGCTCCTCAGAGGAGGCATTTATACAAAAAGTATTTAGAAACACTGAACAACAAAAATATATAGACATTGATTTAATTTAAATCGTAGGTCTGCACCTATTTTCCTCTGGAAATATTCTACTTCATTTTTTCTCATGAAAACGCTATTAATTATTTAAACGCCCGTGAACAACATGTTTGTTCCTCTTATGGGGATTACTTTAACTTTCCTATTCGTCTCTGTTGTTTATCTAGAGATAGTATGCATTTTGTAAGAAAATGCAGATGCCTTGTTTATTTATTGTTGTATTTTAAGTTCAGTAGGATCATAAAAACCTGAAAAACTTCATCTAACAGAAATTTCTAGGTAATAAAAAAGGAAGAAAGTTTTGAAGCACTTGTATTTATTTATTTTTATTCCAAATTTATTCAAAGAAATCCGTATTTTCAGCAGTTTTCCATTGCTTTTACTGTAGTTATTCACTTATTATCGAAATATAACATAGACATAAAATATGCACCGTCAATTGCACACATCAATTTATTTTATGCATACATTCTTGACTATAATAAACATGACATGTATCATAAACGGTAATCACAGCTAACAATATTCATTTTATACACAAATAAAACTTATGGTACATAAAACTAGTAGTACCTTACTTTCGCGGCGTTACCTGTGGAAGAGTTCTTGAGAGTGATTGATTCAAAATTATAAAAATTGTAACGGTTATAGAAATTAAGTGGAAGGGGAAAAGAAAAAAAGCATTGTCAAACTAAAAAAAAAAAACTTAACTATTTAATTATATAAATCAAACTAAATTTATGGAAAAGAAATCAAATAAAAAATATACATATTGAGCATAAAATAACCAATTAAAATGATGAACAAAACTGAATGATATTCAAAATCAAACCAAACCTAAGTTAAAATAATAAGCAATATTGCTTCATTTTACGAATTGTCTGATGCTTAAAATTATAATGAAATTGAAGAGACAAATATTCAAGACTAAGTTCTACAGGAAAAGGATCTGAAGTAAGTGTATCTTCAAGTTCATCATTAAAAAAAATTAAAACAAGACATTTATAAAACGTTTACCACGAAAGGAAAAAGGTGAAGAAATCAAAAATATTTCCCTCGTTGCAGCCAGCTGCTTGGTAACAACTCAATTCCAAGGAAACAAAAATGATGATTTTGATAAGAAATAATGATTACAAGTATAAATGCCTGAATTTCGGCCTTAAGAACATGAAAACTAGAATTTAATTCCAATTTTTTTTTTTTTTAAATCTATGTCACCATTCCAGTTGAGGAATAAATATTTACAAAAAGAACTCAAGCTCTTAATTATCATGTTTATTTTTGTGTGGGACTTGTCGGATGGAGGTCCGTTTTCACAACTTTTTGCGAACAGTTCACCTCTACAAGCATTTTATGCCGAGGTTTAAGGTTTGTCACTTTTCCCGAAGTCCAATAGGTTAACAAACACGAGAAAGTAGGCCAGCCTATTCTCATGTTTTTGCAGTAACGCATGATGACGAAGAGGTAGATGTGACCTTAAATACGCCTATTATGAAGTAAAATACGATTATGTTATTTATAGTCCAGAGGACGTAACGTGGCATTGCTGGTCCGGCCGCACTGTTGAGTCAGGATAACAGGGAAAGTGTGGAGGAGGCACCATGCCATAGAAGTACCAGTGTAAGGCATAGGGATCATAGGGCCAAGGACTCGCTGGACACATATTGCACATAGGTATGGTACACCTGCTCGTCGAGGGATATGGATGGTACCTCTGGTACACGGGATACCGGGCACCGCCGGTGTTCCGAGATCTTGGTTCAAAGTCCGTTATGATGGAGAGGGGCGTGGAGTAGGGCACACGACTGGCCGGTGATTGGAGCTGTTGAAGAATGGGTGCGACAGGTGGTAGTCTTTCTGTCATCGCGGCCAAATTTTGGATTTCGGATGAAGTGTGTCTTGATTCTGTCGGTTCTACCCACTCACTCGAGTCTGAAAGGAAGGAAAAATGACTTAATGCTACATCAATCCAACTGGCACTCCTTTCCGCCAGGAAGTTTTTCAGCTTAATATGAAAGGGCAACCACAATGTACCGTTTATACACGTATACATCAGTCCAGGAAATTTTGAGTAAATTCGGAACTCCAAAAGATATTATCACGGAGTTGCACATCACAATAAGACAAAATAGGGTATAACCAACAAGTAGTTTATTAAAATTAAAAGATACATATAATTAAGAATAAAACTTAATAGTATAGGCTTAAAAATAAAAGCGATAGAGAGACGCACTTCCTTTATTTACATCTATGGCAGTAGGGAAGTGGGTTTTGTCATATATCCTCTTGTCGAGAGTGCACAACTATTTATAAGATTCCGTGGAGTGACCTCTGGAGTCAATCGTTTAGTTAGTCTCAAAGTTTACAGCAATCGTCTGACGAAAGTATTTCAATTAAGATAATTACGCGAATCAAACGGAGTGGTGTTCGAAATTCTACAAATGAATTCACCCTTTAATCTAGAAACTTATGATAGTGAATGTAACCTTGGGACTTGTTTATAGTAGGACAGAAATATGACTGAAGGTCAAAATTTAGTACGCTACCCGATAAAGTCAAGCCATATATCAGATGCTTCCCTTGAATTAAGTATTTATCTCGAATAAACCTTAAGCAGCTATTTAAATTTGATTAAGTTTAATAACTTTGTAACGAGAACTGCGTCACAATATGGAATTCAAATTAAACACGAAAATCTAATTTCTTCCAACTATTCGCTTTAAATTTTACCAGGTCAGCTTATACTTTAGTAAATGCAGTTATATTTTTTGACTTTAGATGAGAAGGAAGGGATTTCCTCTATCTTAATTCACTGAGCTAACTAACTAGTCAAACTAACACTGAGCTAAACTAATAACTAAGGTCACACACTATATGTTCTAGTCGATGCATCAGGCATTTTGGATCAGATTTTTCACTGGCTTGTCTATGTAGGGCTCTACAATGTAATAGTACTATTTCAAAACATTACACAGAATAAAAAGTTTTCCATGCGAACCTTTTACATTTTAAATAGTAACCTTGCAGCGAGTGTAACAGAAAATAATTATGTTTAGTTTATAATTTAAATAAACCATTTAACTTAACAGTCAAAGGTTTGAGCAACTATAGGAAGTACATCATTTTACCATAACTGGTTTCAGAAAATAAAAAAATTTCACACAAAATGATGATTTTCTCAATAAATAATAATTCAATTTAAGTATGACTTCAACATTGCATTTCACTCAATATACAAAGCCCACTTGACCACGGAATTAGAACTTTTCCACTGACCTTCAACATTAATTCTAGCACTTCAGTTTGTTATATAGCTCACTGGGAATCATTCTATACAAATTTATTTATAATAAATAATATGAAATTAAGACAGATGGTGGGATCAGTATCCTCATCAGGCAACCTCCCCTGATGGTTAAATATAATATTATACTCCTGCTATCTAACACATGGGTCTGCTACACAACAAATGAAAGCTGATATTTGACGACATTTTTGAAAAATAGATAATCCGTATTTTCTCTCCTTTCACATTAAAACTACCTTTCGTTACCTTAGAAAATTGTTAATCGTGTTTATTTTTACAACTAATTAAAAGATAATATTAAACATATATTTTTGCATTTAAAAAAGTCCCCCCCCCCCTAAAATTTAGAATGAATTAATTCTTGAATTTTAAAAGCAAAAATATGTTATGACGGTAAGTAATCAGCAAGTCAGATTCACTAATTTTTCTTTACGTTCTTATCAGCAAATTAAACTCAGGTTAGTAATTAATTGCAGCCCATGCGGAAATGGGCATAAATAAATCAGAAAATAGTCTAATGAAAAATAATTTATTAAAATGAAAATAGGAGAAAGCCAGAAAAGAAGAAAATCGTTACCTGGAGAATTTTCTTTTGAAAGACTGGATTCATCTCCTCTTGTAGAATGATTTCTGCAAAGAGCGCGAAAAAACCTGAAGGTAAATTTTTATTAAATATTTTACACAGAAAAGTAACAAACAACTTTAAACAAGACTTTTTTTTAGCCAGCCCACTTTCCCGTAAAAGTAAAATAATAATAATAATAATAAAGCATGAAAAAAGGCTCCATGTATCGAAAAAAAAAAAAACCTTAAAAACGAAGAAAAGTCAAAAATAAGTGAAGTACTTAATTAAAGATTGAAAAATAAAAATCTGAAAGTGGGGTTTTGAGATGGGAAACTGTCTGTCTATTGGTCTGTCTGTCCCCCCCCCCCCCCCTCCCCACCAAAAAAAAAACTTTTGAAGGAATTATCCGATTCAAAACTCTTTTTTTTTTTCATTCGAAAGATCTCGGCGAGGACATCTCATTTCCATATTTAACTTTTAGATTTTAACAATTTTTTGTTCAATTTTGAACAGTTCAAAAAATTTTAACATTAGCGCATAGAAGCAAATTATGTAAGCTCTGGGCGTAAGATATTTTGATTTGAACACTTTTTGTTCATTTTTAAACAGTTAAAAAAAAAAAAAAATTGACATTAGCGCCTACGGGAAAATTTCAATCCTATATAAATCCTGATCAAGTAGACGGATTTGCTTGAAACAAACTTTATCGGAAAGATCTTATGACGTAGAACAAGTACAGATAAAAAGTTCATCCAGAACTAACGAGCCTATTTTCCTATGAATTTTTTTATCGGGATTCTTAAGGATACTTTTGAATGAATGAATAATTAAATGAATGTTTGAAAGAATGAATGAATAAACGAGTGAATGAATGAAAAAATAAATGAGTGAATAAATACACGAATGAGTAAATGATTGAATGAATAAATAAATGAATGACTGAATAAATAAATGAGTACCTGAATAAATGAATGAATGAATGCGTGAGTAAATGAATATGTATTAACCGTTGAAAAAGGCACATTTGAGGTAATTATAAGAGCTAAAGCTGAATGAAAAAGAAAGAGAGAGAGATAGCTAGATTATAAATTTGAAGTTGGGTGTATGCGAGAAACTAGGCTCGTATAGTTCTAGACGGAACTTCTTGTTTAAATAGTACTCAAATCTTAAAATACTGTCAACATTTTCAGCGCAATTAACAACCGTCGTTTACGGACTGTAAGATTCACACTATTTTTTTCAGCATTTTTCATGAAAAACGAACAATTTTGACATGTATCAAAAGGCGCCAAAGCTCAGACAAAATAATAATAATAATAAAAATAAATTTGCATTAGTTTATAAAACCCAACTGACTATTAAACATCTCAAACAATTGTCAGCTGAGTCTTTTCCTTGCTATCTGTGTCATTTGTAAGACTGACGGGAATTTCAAAAGAATGACGGAAATTTTTAACATATTGTAATTTCGCCTAAAAGACGCATATGAATTTTCCAGACAATTTCCTTTAAAAAAGTTGATTCGTATAGACCGTAAAGATACGGTACTAAATATGAGAATTAAATGTTTTTATTCCTCATACCTCAATATACATGTATATATGTATTATACATGGAGGAGAAGGAGCTACTTTACTCGGAATAAGAAAAATATATACAATTTTGAAAAACTAAAAATGTTGTTTTTCAACGAAGTCTAGCCATTCAATAGTCTTTTAATTACTGCTATTGCTATGTATAATTCCTTTAATATTTATTTAGTCCTGTGTTTGGCTGCACATATACAGTGAAACCTCGATAACTCGACACCGCAAGGGAACACGAAAACATGTCGAGATAAGCCGGTGTCAAGTTACCGAGGTTCCGTAAAAGTTCAATTGCTAATATTGGTCTGTATTGTTATTTACTTACATTCAAGTTATGAAAGCCAATTCTAGTGAATGAAATTAACCCCGTTTATTATTTATCTATTATTATTATTATTATTCTGAAAAGTTATAAATTACAAATAAATAAATATATAAATGAATACATCAAATCAAAATACCTCATGAAAAAAATTCCATAATTTTTGTTTGCTGAAGAGAAAAAATTCCTCGACATTATTAATCTTACTACTAATTTGCAGTTAACTTTTTTGTTACTCTTTTGGCTCCCCAGGGTACAAGGGAAATACGGAAATCTTAAAGGAACAGTTTCCAGAAAAGAATTGATTTATTGACGAAGTCGACGAAGTGACGATTTTACATCACTGTAAAATTCTTAGAATTTTTTACCGTGAAAAAATACCGGAAGAAAAAGTTAACAAGAATACAGAATGGAGGTCGACTTACTGGAGTTAATGAAAATTTTGTGTGCCAAGTTAGAAAGTTTTTCGCCCATTAAAATTAGCATTCAGACCAGTGGCGTAGCTAGACTCGGATTGTAGGGGAGGTTCTTCGGGAGAAGTCGGCTAATTTCATTCTTTTCGAAGAAAAATTGGTCAAATTCTAGACAATCTTTACCATTTCAGGGGGGGGGGGGGTGATTCCCCAAAACCACCCCCTTATCTACGTCAGTGAATCAGACAACCATTAGGAAAGAAAAATGTCGATTAGCGAGGAAGTCGACTTATCTACATGTCAAGCTAACAAGGTTCCACTGTATTACCCGTTTTCCAGGAAGCGCATTCGGAATGTGTTACATTTCAAAACCAATATGGCCACACTATGTATTTTCTTTATTATCAAGTGCATAAAGTCGCTTTGAAAGCGGAGCTCTTACCCAGGACCATATAATACTGTGATATATAATCTGTAGTCCTGGTTCTTACCAGTCGGCAAATCCTTTCCAAGTGCGTGCAGAAGCGCGATCATATCAAGGGCGGGTTTCTGAGTGGCAGCGCAATAGCGAGGGGGTCTCTAGGGATCACGGCCAAATGGTCTTTTTATCTGTCTATCATGCTTTGTAAAACATGTTGCACTGACCTACACACTATTGAAGAATGACAGGCACACATTACCATGCCTGATTTAGCTCATTTTCAAATACCAGAAAACCTGCTCCCCCCGCCCTCCGATGTATTTTAAGGGGAATAAAACTATCATTAGAAAATTTTGAGCACGCTTATACTTTTAAGAAGCAGTTTTCACCAAAGTTCTTCAGAACAACTTTAAACAAAATATCAGGATAAAGGCCATGTGAGTTAGATTTTAATGTTGAAGATACAAAGCAAAATCGTTAATGAACTTACAAGTGTATTTTGATTATTAAACACGGGGTAATATTTGGTCACCTTTCCTATGCATAGGTATTCTCCTAGTCAGCCCGAACTGATCATAAACCGTTATATAAATAGTTAAAATAAAATATTACCCTCTTTTCATAAAACGTCGGGAGAATGGGTTGTTTTCAATTTTGAGTTTCTTCATCTGAAAAAGAGAAATGAAATAAAATTAGGACATAGAAAAGAATATATATATAACAAGTTTACTCTTTCTGTTTAAGAGTATGGTAAATTTTTAGTTTGTAGTAATCATTATGCACAGAAATCTTGTCATAGCGAGTACCCTCGCCAAGAAATATCCGTTAGGGACCATTCATAAATGATTTGATGTCACGCTTCGAGGGGGGAGGGGGGTTTGTGAAATTGTGACAAGGGGAGGGAAGGGGGTAACAAGAAGTGTGACATCATGCTTATGCAATAAAGCGTGACATGTGACAAAGGGGGTCCATTGAAGTGTGACATTTTGTGACAAAGTGGGTGGGGGGGTGTCAAATGTACGTGGAAAAAGCGTGACATCATTTATGGACGGTCCCTTATAACTAATAAATCTTCAGTTCAGCTCCATCAGCAACACGTATATTCCGTAAAAACGAACATTCCGTTGCACTAAAATATTTTCCCGTTCCTTTGGAAATGATTGTAACGGGATTTCACTGCATTACTTGTATTCGAATGTATCGAAGTTAATAATTGAAATATGTATATTCTATTTTTCGTATCGTCTATATCATTTGCGAAATTCATTATATAGTTGTGATTACGCAACTATTAGTAAAATAAATAAAAGCTTAACATCTAGCAAAAATAACGCTTAAACTAAAAGCTTTGAAAATTAACTTTTGAGATGAGGAAAATGTGTCAATGTCGTCTCTCTCCCCGGCCCTCCTTCTGATAATAACCCAAAGCTATGTTGCTGTTGTTTTTTGTCCCTAAACATTTTCTCCAGGACACAGAACTCTTGTTTTCTTTACTAGAACGAATTTATTCCGTTTTGAAGAACAGTTCAAAAAAACTAAGATTAGGGTTCTTTCACACCATAGGCGACAAAGACAAAAAAAACTTGTCTATCCTCATCTACGCAAGCACAAGGGATTTTTTTGGCCTTCAGAAATATGCTCTGCGATTGCGCTAATGAGAAAAGACAGGAGGAAATTTGAATTCTATATTGATTGCTGTCTTGATACGATGAAGCTTAACCAAAAATGGGAGAAATTCATTGTTTTTAATCTATATTTAGCGTTAGTTCTCAAACATAGAAAATAGTTATGATAAAAATAAAATAAATTTCTCTGGAGGATTAACATTTACGAAAGTTACTTCGGCAGAAACGATTTTATTTCTGGAAGAAATGATTAATGTTTCGCAACGATTAAAAAGTAAAACAATGTTTTTATGAAACATGCGATCGTAACTTATCTCTACTCAAGACCCAGCGGTAGCGCATTTGACTGGGAAGCATGAGGTGGAAACAGAGGGAACCAGAAGGGTTCAAATGCCAGAGCAATATTCGCTACTTCGAGAAACGAGGTGTGAAGCGGCCGTTGCTACACATTGCCAAATGGGCATTTTCCTTGTTTTTATACATTCAACACGCTAATGTGGGATAACCGTCCTTAGAATTAAAGAAAGAAGTAGCAACCAACAGAGGTTATTTTGATGTGCCAATTCTTCAGCTATAATGAATCATTAACCGTCAATATGATATATAATATGTCAATAATGAGTAATATTTTTTATTAGTTATTTAACACAAAGGCGGATTTATTCTGGTGTGAAAGCTAAGATATCTGATGGGCAGTGCCGGATCTAGGGGGGGGGGGGCAAGCCGGGGCCCTTGCCCCGGGCGGCACCTCTTGGGGGGCGGCAAATTCAACTGAAGTGAAAAAAAAACTTGAAGTGAAACTCTGAGTGAAATTGAAATGTATTCCTGATTTTTCACTATTTTCTGCTGCATTATCTTCCTACCATTATATAACACTTCAAAGCTCTAAGCTCTGCTGAAAACAAATCTTGCCCCGTCCTCAGAATTACCTGGCTGTCTGCTATGAAACTACGTAAATGACCTTCAACAAACAGATGACCGTCGCTTTCTTTTGGCGGTAAAAAATCTATGCCTGTGTGTCGCATGTCTGCATTCAGAGGTGTTTCTTGGAACCCCTTTTTATCCAGGACCCCCTTAGTAAAATATGGTCCTGTTTTTATCTATTAATAGTTGAAAAGTTCAGTTGGGGAGAACCATGCGAGCATTTTCCCCCAAGGGCTGTCTCACGGCACTGAGGCTTTTGATTTTCGGCGTCCGGTCGGACTTTTTGCAGTACTTCTGGCCTGATGACCTAAGGACACCAGACCAGACATCAGCTTAAAAACTCTTTTGTTCCATACAGCATACAGAAGCTAGTTACTTTAACATTGTTCGTTTTACTATTATATGAAGCCGCCAACCGGGCGGCTTCATATAATAGATTTCTTAAAAAAGAGTTAACCTATTCCCACAAGATTTTCGGTTTCAGAAAGACGTACGAATAATTGATAGAAGCCGACAACAAGTTTGGCTTATGAATGGAACATGGAACTAAACGAAACTTTGACTTTTGTGTGATTGCTCTCTTTCAAAAGTAAATTTTACACGCTTTTTTGTACATGCTGCATGCCGCAAAACTGGAAGGTGTGTTCAGAAAACACTATGGCACTTTCGTAATTAGCAAATGGGAATGCCAGATGGTATGTGCGCTGATATCTGTGACAGGTAACTAACCAATTGCAGGACCGCCAAGAGGTCCTGACCAATCGAATATATACATATATAGTATATATCATTACATAGATTCACGCCTTCTACCTCTGAAACATGTCTAAATTCTGAATTTCGAAGGGGTCCACTTCATATTTATCTTCCTAATGTGACCTTGCAGACAGGCGAAAAGAGTTATTTGATTCATCACATTCACAATATAGGAAGTGCTTCCTTATCGGTAAGTTTTGCTCAATTTACACTTTGTTAATAACTATAAGAGTGATGTAAAATACAAACGAACAAAAATTTTAACATCTCATTCTGTCTTCTCTTTCTTTCGTAAAAAGCAGTAGTTTCATCAATGAAAATGATTTTTACTGACTTTCATCTAGCCTTCGAGAAGAGAATTGGGTTTTCGGTAAGTTTGTCTTATCTTATACATTATGATTTTCCATTTTAGCGATATAATACTTGTTTACAACATTGCTGTTATTTTTCTTTTCATGTTCGTAATGTTCATTACCGACAGAAGAAAACTATCTTCATTTCAGATCAGACAGACATTTGGGGTAGGGATGAAATTAATAGGGATTTAGCCGAATAGCCTCGAATACCGAATATTCGGCCATGTCTTCCAGGCCGAAGCCGAATACTCGGACGTCTTAGGCCGAATATTAAAATTTCCAGAAAATCGTTGTAAAGGAAATTCTTTCTCAAATTTAAAAGTATTCACAAAGTGAAATACCAATTCTGCACATTAATCCATGATGTATGATTTACTTCTTGTTTGTTAAGAATTTTAAACTATCTAAAATTAATGTATTTTCTGCATTGTTTTGAATGCAATAAAACTGAGCATTTCACCCACCAGGGGAAGAAAAGTGACAGGCTTTAATGTAGGCATTAGCATTATTTTACTAATAATTTTACTTAATTCAAATTTAAAAACAATACTATTTCTTAATAAACTTTTACAAAATTTTTATGAGGATATTTTAAAAGTTATAAAAGTTAATATTTTTATTTTATGGAGTTTTTTTACATACCTATTTTTAAAACATCTATTAAAATTTAATGCATTTACCAGGAATATATTTTTATTTTCAAAAACCCCAATAACTTATGCTATCTTAATATTCATGATATATTCTTGGTTTTTCCCATTTCTCTCTTGCCCAATATTTACAATAAATCAGTCTACCCAAACAAAGTCTGACTTCCCCCACTTTGTTAATAAAAACAAAATAAAAGTTTCATATTCTCTATCCTTATTAACAGTTGAGACTATTTGGGAGCAAATACTAAGTATAAATTATAATATAACTTTAAAACATCTTTTTGTACAGTCAAACCTAAAAACAATGTTTAAAAAAAGGAGGGTTTTTTCTAAATTATTTTTGTTTATTAAAACAATATACTAATGTATTGTTTTGCAATAACTATAATACAATTTTAATGTTTAAAATCTACTAATTTCTTTATTTTTTTATATTTCTACTACAGTAGAATTATTCGACCGAATAGTGCATTAATATTCGGCCAGGCCGAATTCGATCTTACCGACTATTCGGCTAGGTCGTGAGATGCCTATTCGGTCAGGCCGAATACCGAATAGTGGCCGAATATTTGTTACATCCCTAATATGGGGCAACAACACATTACTTCTAATATACGTATGAGTATGATGCATCTCTTTCATATGATATGAAAATGATATTTTGACTCAATTATCCGTCCCCCTCCCGCTCACACACACACACACACACAATTACAGACTTTTAAAATTCAGTCCAAAACTATGCTGTTTTCAGAAAACCAGCAAAACACTCATTTTTAAATGGTCACAGTTTCAAAAGTATTTACCAATTAGATTATTATCATTGTTTTCAAAAAATTATTAAGAAGCTGTATATAATTTAGATTTCATATTAGAAAATGTAGTTGACTATTAATATTGAAAAAAATATATTTTTCATGATTTTATGATTTTTTCCCTATGAAATAAGTAAATAACTAAACGGAGATGCACTATATTTTTTTTTTTTTTTTGTAAAGTATAGAAGGGAAACTGAATGTTTTAAAAAATTTACAAAGAATTTGTTTTAAATTGAATAATCAAGTTTCTTAATAGTAGTTTGTAAAACTACAAAGAAAGATTTGTTTAGTTAGTAATATTGAATACTTGAAAACTTGAAATCTGTGTCTACCAGTTAAAATTTGTCAAAAATGCATCATATATTTTTTGGCGTGCAATATTTAACTTCCGTTTTAGTAAATGGCCTGCTGGCCCCCGGTGGCCAGCCTTCTCGACTTCGGAGGGCTTTTTCGCCGGCTTAAGGCACAGGAATCATAACCACAAATAAGATCGACTTTGTGTACGAGAAATAGTAATTCAGTGTATTCGCATATGTCGCCACTATTGCAGCACATTATCTCTTACAATCAATTTACAGAATGTTCTCTACTTTCTCTTCTCTGTAATTCCTTTTTTAAAGATTTTGTAGTTTCTTGTTTTTAAGTTTCTGTAATTTAACGTTAGACTAACGTTATAAATGATTTCCAGGAGATTCTCGTGTATTTTCGGGCAAAATTTTTTCACAGTGTGGCAATCTAACATCTTTTGAAAAAGTTTTACACCATTTTTTATTAATAGCCTAAAATGTATAGAACCTTAATTAATGAATTGAATTTTTTTCAAATTTCCGAAAATTACAATTTTTACATGAGGATAATCAACCCCCCCAATTTAAAAAAAACTAAATGGGCTAATTTTAAGGCCTGTCAGTCAATCCTTAACAAATAAGAAGTATCGTATGTGTTTACTCAGGTTTTTTTAAGACTTTTGAAAATAATCAAATAAGCTTTTCTCCATAATGTACATAAAAATGGTAAAATTTCTCTTCATTAATTAAACATCTAATTTATTAAAATTTACCATGGGCGCATCCAAAGAGGGGGAGGGGAGTTCAGAATACGTCGATATATTGTTTCAAAATTCCGATATTTAATAGAAGCCATTTAAACAGGCATAAAAAACGGTTTCAAAACACCCCCTCCTACCAGAAACAAAAACAAAAATCCTGGATACGTCATTAATACGATGGCAGTTAGATGTCTTAGGCTAATTGGGCTTGATTAATATCAAAACATCTGTTTATCTATCTTTCTATCTATATTATTAGATAGAGATTATAAGGCAGAGTTTCTTAAATTGTAGGATCCCGCAGAGATCCCTAAAGGGTTCCATGAAACTTGCAGGATTTCCCTTCATAACATTCAAGAACTTCATTGAAAAAACAACAAAATTTAGAAGAGACTTTAAGGCTCTAATATGGCGCTTACTTACAAGGGGGTACAAGCCAGGATCACAGAAAAAAATGAGCTGGCCGAGTTTGTACCGTATTTAGCTCACTCATTAAATCTTGTCGGTGTGCATTCTGCCAGTTCGTGCCCGGAAGCAGCAAATTTATTTGGCATCATTCAAAAAGTGTATTGTTTTTATGTTAGGGTCCACCAATAGATGGGATAGTATGAAAAAAGTTATGAAAACAAGCTTGAAAGGAAGTAGCCAGACAAGATGGTATAATTTACCATAATAATTTACCTGAAGTAATAAAATCCTTGAAAGAAATTCAAAATACTTCACTTACTGCGGAATCGAAGTACGAGGCCAGACTTCTGATTCCTGCCTTGCAAAATTTTGATTTTATTTTTCATTTAACAATTTGGTCTAATATTCTGCAGGAAATAAATAGAGTAAATGTTGAAATCCAAAAGGTTGACATTACTCTTGCGCGTTCCATCAGATTAATGGAAAGTTTGGCTGAAATATTGCAAAAAATGAGAGAACACTCAATGGAACACTGGATAAAAGAAGCTAAACCAGTTGCCGAAAAAATCTGGAGTTGAGCCTGTTCTTACAAGAAAACGCATAGTAAAGCGGAAAAAACAGTTCGACGAATTGTGCGAGGACGAAGTACGAACACTTCAATCTCTTCAATTAGTGTCTGTATCGATAAAAACAGTATTTGATAGAATTTTATCCGAAATTAAAACGAGGATGAAAAGCACAACCGCTTTAAATTCAAACTTTTTCTTTCTCAATGGTTATTCAATATTAAATGCCTCGACTACAGAACTGCAAAAGGCAGGAGCGGATCTTGCACTGAAGTATAAACAGGATCTCAATGCAGTTGAGTTCTGTGAGGAACTCGCTGTTTTTCAAGTTCAAGCTCCAGTATTATTTGGAGATATAAAAAAGGCTGGCCCGCTACAACTCTTGCAACAAATATGCACATATGATTTGCAGGATGCGTTTAACAATATTTGTATTGCATTGCGGATTTATTGTACTCTTCCAACCACATCCGCAAGTTGTGAACGAAGTTTCAGCAAATTGAAACTCATAAAAAATTATCTGCGGTCATCGATGAGCCAGGAACGTTTATCAAATCTCGCGATTTTGGCAATAGAAAACCAAACCGCTCATCAAATCCATTATGATGAGGCAATAGATGCATTTGCAGAAAAAAAAAGCACGCAGAGTGAAATTTTAACTACAGTATTTAATAATATTATAATTTGTAAAAGTGTATTTGTAAATTTTTTAATCTCATCAAAAACATAAATGTAAAAAAAAGGGCCGAGTTCGATAGAACAAACAACCTTCGGATTAGTCAGTGTCAGAGATAAAATAATTGATATCTAATGGGTGCCAAGTTCCATAGCAGATCCTTTAATCATAGCTGTAAGAATGTACAATGTTCTCTAATTTATTTAAAAACAATGTTTTTTTTTACTTCGGATTTTTAACTTGGCAATTTTTAATTAAGGTAACTTACATTCAAAAATCTAACTCATCCAATTAGAAGTTTTTAATAGTTAGTAAAATCATGTGGCAAGCTTAAGAGTTAATTTCTAATTGTCTTCTTATATCGTCTTCAAGAACGAATTTATCTTAACTAAAACTTCTGAAGTTAGAAATCCGTTTAAAAGAAATTAATTTTTTTAAATAAATTAGAGAACATTGTGCACTTTTAAAGCTATGGTTAAAAGATTTGCTATGGAACTTGGCACCAGTTTGCTATAAATTCTTTTATCGCTGACACTGACTACTCCGAAGGCCGTTTGTTCTATCGAACTTTTCCCTTTTTCACATTATTGTTTTCGTTGGGATATCATTAATTTTTGAAACTCTAAATTTGTATTTTTAATTGTATTTTCGAAGTTAAGTTATACTAAGTTAAACTAAGCTAAATTATCGTTATTACTCATTTTATTTTATTAATTAATTGATTAATTTGTTTCTTTATTTTTTTTTTCATTTTGCAGTTAATAATTCTGTAAGTCCAACTTCAACCATTAATCTTTTAAAAAGTTGAAAAGTTGTATTAATAAAGCTCATTTATTTTCTGTATTAATAAAACTAGACTGCATTCCTTGTACTAAGCTTGAGTTTAGCCTTAAGGCAAAAAATTAAAGCTGAAAGGGAATCTCAGTGAATCAATTATTTTCCTTCATGCGCGAGAGAGCATTGTTTATGTATTCCTCCTTATGGGGGAGGGGGTTTTAATTGCAACTTTTGGTACGTAATTGTACTGTTTGGCCAAAAGTGTACATTCAGGATTTTTCAGCATGTATATATATATATATATAGATATATTTTGTCTTTAAACCCTATCCTTTCTACTTCAGTGCTTATATTAAATACGCGTGTGACTTGATAGAGAAATTTAAAGGGAGGATTGGAGGGGGGCGGCATTTTTCTGCTTTGCCCCGCCTCGCAAAAATCGAAGATCCGGTACTGCTGATGGGATATCTTAGTTTTCACACCAGAATAAGGAAACGATTAACAAATGAAATGAATGGAGTTGGGCCAACTATCTACGTATATCCCGAAGAAACGACAATAGATATATTTTAGTTTTACCCAACTCTATGTAGTCCTCCATCCTACCATGTAGCATAACAGAGGACTGTTACCAATACTTCAACAAACATCTCCCAAGATTATCTG
Organism: Octonoba sinensis; assembly: GCA_038502835.1. Classification (NCBI taxonomy): domain Eukaryota; kingdom Metazoa; phylum Arthropoda; class Arachnida; order Araneae; family Uloboridae; genus Octonoba; species Octonoba sinensis. The sequence continues at coordinate 101,946,705 of CM076599.1, read as the reverse complement.
GCGAATTAAAAAGTTTCACAGGAGTCTATAATTGACATACTTGCCAACCTTAGAGGGGGAAAAAAACAGGAGATTTTTTTCAATGACCCCCCCCCCCCCCGGCAAAATCAACAATTAAACTGACTTACAAATTAAAAAAAAACTAATGCTCATTACAGCAGTATTTGATAAAATTTTCTCATCAAATGTTTGATGGGAACATTTTCCTGCAAAACTATTTTTTATGAGCAATAGGATGTTCTCTAGATTTTCTTTTGACAGCATTGGACGAAATTTGGTTTCACTTTACAGAGAATGCATTACTGTGCGGAATACACAAAATCCCAAGAATTACATTTAGTTAGATTATAAAAAGCCAGTTCTCCCAAATACTTACTAGCTTACATCTACACCACAACAATTCAAACAAAATATCACGACCACGTCTGCTGTGCACTTAACAAATAAATTATCCCAAAATATGTTTTTTTTAATTTAGCCATTTTTTAGTTATATATTGAATAAAAATAGGAAGAAATGTTCTTTATCTATTTTATAACAATACATAATGACTCCCAAAAAGGAAAAAAACTAAGGCTCGACCGATGCATCGGCCTCGCCGATGCATCGGCGCCGATTGTTCAACAAAGTTGCCATCGGCCATCGGCATCGGCGGCAGATGTTAACTTTAGAAAAACATCGGCCCATCGGCCGTAAAAAACATCTAAAAGCCGATGCAAAGCCGATGTTTTTCGCAGTGACAACTTTCCAGAAAACATTCTGTCTTTCACTTTTTTTTTTTCTCCATAGCTCAATTTCTATTTCCATACAATAACAAGCAGCACATAAATTTAAAAAAAAACACAAAAATAATGTCATTCTACAAAGTATTTGATAAAAAATTCGGAAAACTATTTTAAGCGATCGCTGCCCGAAAATCTTCATTATTAAAATAGTTCTCTTTGAGCAGAATGCTCGCGAAATAGAATATGTTTAAGTAAAAGTCATAGAGGCGTCTTATGAGTGCTATTTGTTTTTCGCACTAGGTTAGTTGCCTCATTTTTGTCCGTTTTTCTTTTAATAATGACTTAGTGCATTAGATGTCATTGCGCAATAATATTATACCATCTGCTTTTAGTTTGTCATGTTTCTTATTATTCCGAAATTGTAAACAATAAAAAGTCAACTCAATCAAAGTACGATAATAATTTTATTTTTTACCAGCGTAAACATTTTTTCTTTGCGGTTTTTTTTTTTCTTTGCTTCATCGATCCCACGTGTTACAGTTTTTCTGCAATTGTGCAGCAATCTCGTTGCATCTGCTTTTAGTGTGCGGTTGTTCTCATTATTTCATTTTTAGTTTACAACATTGATTAGTCAAAATAAGAAACACAAGATTGGTCAAAAATAAGAAACAATTTCCAGTATAAATATTTATTGATCGCAATTTTATGTGTCCAAGTTCGACTTGCAATTTTAAAAAATTGAATTCTCAAAATGCGAGTTCGCGCGACAGGATTTAATAACATCTTAATAAAAATGCTAAAATTTCTTTATTTTCAAAAATTCATCAATGCATTTTTTTTTTCAAAATACATATTAACATTTTTTTTACGATAATTATTTTAATTTTTCCCCGTTTATACTTCGTTTTTTTAGCGCATTATTTTTTCTTTTTTTGGCTTCTTTGATGCCACGTGTTAGACAGTTGACAGTTTTTCTGCTATTGTACAACAATCTCGTTGCATTTGCTTTCAGCTTAGAATATTTCTTGTACAACATAGAACATATTGATAAAAAATATGAATCAATTTTTCAGCATGAATGTTTATTGATCGAAATTTTATGTGTCCAAGTTCGACCTGCTATTCTCAAATATTTAATTCTTAAAAAACGAGTTCGCGCGACAGTGTGCACTAATACCTTAATAAAAATGCTACAATTTCCTTAATTTCAAAAATTGTTAACGTATATAAATATATATATAGATATATATATATATATATATTTTTTTTCAAAATGCATCTTAATTTTTATAAACGATCACGTGCTTTCAGAAGATTATTTGTCGGCATTGTGCTCATGAAAATATAAAGAACATGTCAAGTATTTCAGTGTAATTTTCAACTCACAAGAAAAAGAAAATCTAATAAGATTAGTTCTTAAGACTCAGCATTCATTTGTAATAACAAAAAAATCTCACGTCTATGTTTTTAAAGCAATATTCAGTATTTCTTGGTTATGAACAAAGGATATACTATACAAGGAATAATACTGCGAGCGAATTTTTTTAATATTTTATTTTTATTTCAGAAAAAGAGCTTAAAATAACTTTTTTAATGAAAAATAAACATGTAATCGTTCCCGCTTTTCTTTTAAAAACGGGGGGGATCCTGAAAAAAAATCTGAGAGAAGGGGGTTGATAGGTTTCGTTAAAATTACAAACCCACATTATTTGTTAGCCTGTGTCGTAACATCTGCATTCCTCTCCATGAAAAAAATAAGAAAATAAAGGCAGCTGCACTTCGCATTTGCAATGCAGGTGTTATAAAGAGAAAATGTTGAAGGAATAGGAATTAGACCCGAGCCGATTCAATAGTTGTTGAGTATTTTTTTTTTTGCAAAGATAAGAAAATTCTCTCATATAGCATTTTTTAATTTTTTTAACCTCCAAATAGTTTAATTACTTTACTAGAATCGCGAGTGATTCTTTCAGTTTTAATTATAATGTAAACTTAACCCAAACAATTTTACGGTGCTTGAATAATGCATTTATGCTTTTATAAACACGAAAATAAATAGTAAATGATTTAAATGACATTTTTGACAACGTTTTAATGGTTTAAAGCGACTTTTTTTTCCATCGGCCATCGGCCGATGGAAAAGGAGAATAATCGGCAATCGGCCATCGGCCGATCTCAGAACAATCGGCCAACAATCGGCATCGGCCCATCGGCCAAAAAATGCCATCGGTCGAGCCCTAGAAAAAACCCAAACACTAAGTTGAAGAAAAAAAAAAACAAAAACAAATTTAATTCTATGCAAAAAATATTTTTAAAACATGGTTATTAATAAGGATGCAATATTAATAGTTATAACTAACTAATAGAATCACTAAATTTTTTAAAAAGGCTAAAATTTTTCACTGAAATTTCGGGTGGGTGTGGCAAAATGAGAAGTGAAAATCCTCTACTACAGAGGCTAAATCGGAAAAAATAATAAAAATAATGGTAAAACAGATGTTATTGGTGTCCAAGAGATGGAATGAGATAGTACACAAGAACTAGGGACTTTTACCGAAGCGGATGCAATCGGATTTCAGAAAAAATCGGGACTGACCCTTGAAAGCATATGAAAGACAAAATGCGGAAGTTTTACTACTAATTTGTAAAAGTTTCGTAAAGCAAGTATCTACGCATGCTACTTCAAGATTTTCTCATTTAAAAAAGAAAAAAAATTCAAAAATTACGAATATTCGCGGAACCGAAGTTTTGACTTTTCAAAAATACTAAAAATACGGGATTTCGGCAAAATACGGGAAAATCACATGAAAACTACTCGGCGAGTAACTACGATTACGAGCGCCGTCTATTGAGCAAAAAAATATTGAAGCTTCATTGATTTATTTTAAAGCGAAAATTACAAAAAACGGGAGAAAATTGTGTTAAACGGGAGATCGGGAGCCAGACGCAAAAAATGGGAGTCTCCCGTTAAAAACAGTGGACTTGGCAAGTATGAATTGATAAGGGTTACAAGGAAGAAAAGAAACCAAAGAAAAAAGGAAATGGCTGCTACCCACCCGTTCGTTCTGGTACGCGGTCACGGCAATAAAAGTCGTCTGTCTGAGTGTGAAGGAAAGGGCTGGCTTCTGATACAATTGTGTGATGTCGTTTCCTGGAATGATGTGAACTCGGGCGACGTACTTGTGCAAGGAATGCAGCACGATCTGAAAAAGAAAATGAAATATCGAAGTTTTACTATTACAGTAGAGTATCGTTTATACGACGTTTTTCTACATTTATTCGATGTTTCAGTGTGGTTCCAATTTTTGGATTCAGCCAGAAGGGGCTATTGTTTCAACCAGAAGGGGCTATTGTTGTAAACACGAGGCTATTGTTTATGCGACATTTGTCGATAGTCCCTTCAGCGTAGTATGAACGATATTTCACTGCAGTATATTGTAAATTTGTAATTATTATCGTTCTGCCTTGCTGGATGCTTTTTTTATTGAATTGCGCAACGTTTTTGGTAACTATAATCAGTGTTTCTTTCAGGCATCTCTCCGGGGGGGGGGCATTGCCCCCCATCTAGGGAAAAAACTTCAGATCACAATTTTTAAAAAAAGAAAGAAAAGGGAGTTTAGGAAGGACTTCCGTTTAAGAAATGCTTTTGGGGAAAAGACATCGAACACTGTCCCTAGCGCCACCAAAAGTTACCTAAAAGATAAGACTTTATTTTGAATCAATTTGAGGGGGAAGAGTCCCCAAACTCCTTTTTGCTTCCTCTAACATCACCAAGGAATCCCTAAATTGCATTGTTAGGAGGGTTTCAAAATGTTTCCTGGGGAGAGTTCTCGAACCCCTGCCTCCAGTTCGCTGACAAAGATAGGCTGAAACTTCGTTCTTAAGACTTCAGTTTCGAAAGTTTTCTTAGGGAAGATCTTCTGAAACTCCTTCCTCTAACATCCCCAAAGAGCCTAAAATTGCATTATCAGAAGCTAAATAGCAAAAAAAAATCCGGGGGAGGGCCCCCGAGCCCCCCGCTACAGAGATAGCCTAAATATTATAGTTGTAAGTTACAAAAATGTAAAATGCAGAAGCCCGAAAAACCCACTTCCCTAACTTCACTAAGGATAGTCTAAAACTGCATCTACTGTATATAGTAACTAGAATCTATCATACATATAAAAAATCATCTTATCATAATTTCTAGTCATATATATAAAAAGAAGGATATGATTTTGAAGCATACACTCCCCCTCCCAATTCTTAACATGCTCATCCGGAGCCGGAGCAAAAGGTCTGAAAGAAACACTGAATATAATCTATCCTGCAAAGGTGCAAAGGCAGATCACAGTGACGCCACTTCAAAAGGTGATTTTTACTCACCTCATTACTCTGGCATTTGATATCATTGGTAAGACGAACGTTTTCGAAGACCACAAGACTGCTCATCCATTGTCTGCCTAGGCAGGGAGAGTTTCGATGCACGTGCACGGTGGGAGGATGAGGTTCCTTGCTACGAGGTCCCTCTTTCCAGCTCTGGTCGATGAACCGATACTTCATATCGTCCACACGGATCATGTCCAGCATTAGGAAATAGTATAAATCCGGATCCAATCCGGTCACACGTATTTTTACTTGGGGAAACATTCGCCTAACAAAAAAATAAACAAGGAATAAGGAAATATAAATTAAAATCACCTTGGGCCAACACTCTCATTTCAACCTTGTAAGAGAATTTCTTGCTTTTTTCTTAAGTTTCAGTGTGAATAATGAATATTAAATGCAATAAAAACAGAAATAATTGTCCCATCCGCAACGGTTTTCTTTGCTAATTATTATAGCTTTAAACTATTGAATGTTCCATAAAATTGGATTTTTTTTTATCTAATTACACTTGTATTTGATGAACATAAAGTTAAATGGTTTTTCAAATTACCCTCACCCTGAAAAAAATCAAAAAATAGTTTTAAAATCGTACTGGAAGGGACAAGTAAAATTTTCAAGTTGTACCAAAGCATCAATTTCCCCCCTTTTTTTTTTCTCAATTTAAGACCTAAATTATTTCATATGTCATAAAGATGTCTTTGAAAAAATAAAAAATGCATGAAATATTTTTCCTGATTTAAATGGTATTTTTCAGTTTGTCCCCCTCACAATGCCTTTCTCCTCAAAATGTCAAAATGTAGCTTTAACTGTAGTGTAGAATGTATAATTCTTTTTATGTTTGAAGCATATTTATTTTTTAGCGCCTTAGGACCAGTTACCGTGGTTTGGCCCACACACACACACACAATATATATATATATATATATATATAGATAGATAGATAGATAGATAGAGATAGGTTTAAAGGAAGAAAAGAATAATAAAAATAAAAAGCAGCACTATATATTACTAATAATAATAAAATAAATGAATATAAAAACATCGGCTTCACAGTTGTAGAACAATCCTTTAACTTTGGTCTGCAGAATATTGATATGATATATACATACATAAACACAGTAAGAAAATTAATTTAAGAAATTTTACCTTCCATCTCTGGCGATCACCATTTCTGTTCCTTCTTCAGTAAATTTCGCCCACAAGTCCTCGTCCTCCAAAACCACCTTGACAACCTCGGTTCCACCTTCCCACCATTTGGCGTAGCAATCCAAAGAATCCAAGTGATATGAATAGTCAGAGGGTGCTCTTATTTGCATTCCCGAATATGGATCTGCAATAATAACCAAAAAAAAAAAAAACGTGCAGTTTCCTATTTCCTTGTTTCAAATATGCAAACTTTCACCTCTGGATAACCGGCGTCAATTGTGTTAAGGATCCCTACCGGATATCCGGCTTTATTCTTCAAAACCTGTAAATTCTTTCCATATTTGAAACAACTCAAAGTTTCCGAATATATTTTAAGTTTTTAATTTACATATGCTTTCAAAATCTTTAGGGTAGTTCCCAGCTCGGACCCCGGTTGTTTAAAAATTGGCCGGACTAAAACATTTCTTTAAGGCTCTCATCGAGAAAAGGAAGTCTTTAAATTGCTTATTTAACATTACATAAATTTAAATATATTAAGAAAATTAGGGAAAATAATGGAAGAATTGTATTATAAATAATCTACATTGCGAAATATTGAAAAATTAATGCCTTACAATTTAAATTCCAATTAATTACAATAAAATACGCATTAACTTTTTTGGTATTTTGTTTCGAGATGGCGCCCTTACTTATTTTTGCTTTAAACGTAATGTTTTAAAGTCGAACATTAATCTGCATTATAAAGGAAAAAATTCATTGAAAACGTTTACAGTGAAACCCCAATTTTACGTTTCTCAAGGGACTGGGCAAAAAAAAAACGTAAAATACGGGAAGTACATAGAATGCAAAAATCAAATAGAAAAAAACTAAAGGTAGTAAAGATGACTCTTTCAAAAGGTATAATATCTATATTTTACGAAAAGAACATTATTATACATACCATTTTAAGGTAATTTTAACACATTTAGATGGGATTCCTGGCGTTTAGGCTGAAAATAATCCGTAATAGTGGATTGTTTTTTAGTCATTGAGTTCAAAGTGAATGCAGCATCTTTTAGGATTCAAATACGTTGCAAGTTTTTCTCCTGGTCTTTATAAGAAAGAAAACAGTCCTTCACTATGTGTAAGCTCTTCCTTGCAATAGTGATAGAAGGGACGGGCTGTGCTTCCGGTTCTTTTTGTTGATCTTCATCGGCGGACGAAAAGTACAGACGGAAAAATATTGCTTATTTTAGAACATTTTTTTTTTTTTTTTCACTTTCCAGGGAAAACGTAAAATGCGGGAAATTTCATATATAACAAACTTGCAATCCGGGTTAAATTAACATTATTAATATACGGAAAAACTGGGACCTGATGAAAAAAACGTAGATTCGGGGGACGTAAAATCGGGGTTCATTCAAGATATTTTCGCCAGTTACATTGAGTTTAAAATCGATTCCTTTGCTGCTGATTCGGACTCATTAGAAGGAATATACTGTTAAAGACATGAATATTACAATGACATATAGTACGATGGCGCCGTGGAAACACCAATCAGCGCACTACAAATTTCTCCATGTTCCGAACTCAAGTAAAGCATCTCGGTCTATTTACCTGCCAACTGTTGTTTGATTCCGTTCATATAGAGACTACACGCCCGTCATTTCAAATTTCCCGGGGGCAAAGTTTATATTTTCAATGCATATTATAGACTAAAAACAACAAAATACACAAAAACACGAATAAATTCAATGTATTTCTAAAAGTCAGGGAGGGTCAATTGACCCTCCTGTTCGCCCAAATGACGGGCCTGGAGTCACACATAAGAAAAAACCATTCTACTGCATCACGCCCATAGCCCCCTTAACTAGATGCCTAGCGATTTGTGGGGAAAGTTGGCCGCGGATTTTAGTTGCCTTTCCCCCACCAGGAACGCTACTTATCTGCTATATAACAAACCGCGCTCTTTCCATTAGTTTGAAGGGTAGAAAATTGGTTTTCCATTGCTATTTCTTCTTTTTTCCCCCAAAAACTAGACTCTTTTGGTTAAAAACGGTTTTTTTAAGGACCAATGCAACGAAAATAAAGATGGTTTACTGTGTTGTTCCATTTTGCACATCAAATTCAGTAAAAGAAAAAAATAGTTTCAATCAGACATTAGTTTGCATGAAAAATGGATCCCCGCTATATCAAGACAAGGGAATTACTATTATTATCATTATTACTATGTGTGTGTCCTTCATAACGTCTATTTGGCAAAAAATAAAAAAAAATTAATTAATAACAATATAATGCAAAGCTATTTTTATATAGATATTTAAGTTGTCCAATCTTTACTGTAGCTTGTCCTTGGAATACGAATGATTATATATTATGATGCATTTTATATTAAGTAAATATTAATTAAATTGAACTTACTGATTTTTTTATTAAAAAAAATTAAGTAGTTATACGAAGAATCAATAAGAAATAATGAAAGTTAGTAAGGAAATTAACTCAAATTATTATTCATCCATAGAATCGAACCATATTTCAAGAACATATTTAATTCTCTGGATGAATTAATGAGAAGAATTTGGAAGTAATATTTGTCCTATTCTTCATGCCTAAAATACCACTTCAGTACAATGCATTATAAATTGAAATTATTCACATATTTAAACATTTTAATTTTACTTATGTATAATTTTTATTTATTTATTTATAATGTTATTTATTGAAACAAAAAGAGCTGGTTTTTCTTTCGGGGGGGGGGGGGGGTTATAAATCAGATTCTATGATAAGATTAAATTTTTAAGAAAAAAAAACTTGATTTCTATGCAAAGATTTTATAACTTTCCTAAATGAAGAAATTGGTTCCAAGTTCCCCGATTTAACGTCCTCATCGTTCTGCTCGTTTTTTGAAGTAATAATTTCTTGGAAATATAAGATTGCGCGAAAATATATCTGCGACCCAAGGTACACTTAAAAGCATTTCAAAACTTTTAACATCTTTTCAGAGCCTTTGCAAAAGTCTTGACTTTTAAAGCTCAGGGTAAAAATTTTAATTTTCAAAATCACTATAAATAAATAAATGACAATAATAATAAGACATTCTTCTTTGCTAAAACAGATGAGTCCATATAACTATCTACTCAAATATACTAAAAGTACTTGCTTTAAAGCTCAGGAAATAATTATTCAATTTTCGAAAATCTCTTTAAATCAATTTTTGATAATATAAGAATTCTTCAATTCAAAACTTTAGAAATGATCCATATAAAATCTTCAAATTATGTGACTGTATACTTTATGTAATTGCATAAATAATTATTCCAAAAATTTCCCAAGCAAATGTTTTAAAATCTTAATTTTTTTCATAGCATCGTTGTCAAACAAATATTAAAATTAAAAGTTTTAAAAGTCAAAGCGGGAAATTTTTATTGTCTTACAGGTAAAATGCCAGTTTAACTTTTGTAATTTCTTATAGAATCATAAATAATTTTCCCTTTTTTATACTTTTTTATCTTTTTTTATTTTTAAAACATTCAATTTTGCAATAGAACCTTGAGTAACAAAATTAATATTTCTAAGTTGATGAAAATATGAAAGAAATTTAAGTAGATTGTAAAGCGAAATTTCGTATTGCTGTGGTACAGGTTGGATGATAGCGAGTGTTCTCTACTTTGCAACTTTATAGAAAAAAAAAAGGAAATGCTTAAAATTTCTTCTTTTAACACTTCTTTAAATATTATTAAATTTTTGAAAACAAAATAATAAAAAGTTAAAAAAAATGATCATCAATTATAATTTAAGTACTTTAAGTTAGAGCTGTTTTATTTTTCGTGGGAATGAAAGTTTTAAGATTTTTTTCATAGCTATTTTTGCTGCACCATTAAAATTAAAAAGACAAAAGCAATCGTTTCTTAAACAAATAATATTTTACAGACTAATAGTTAAATCATTATTTAATGAAATTTCTATCATGGTGTACAAAATTTTTTTTTTCCCTACATTAGGAGAAACCCTTCAGTAAATAAAGTTTTAGTTATGCTGCTTTAAATTACTCCTAGCCCCCTAAGGGACATTCAAAAATAAATAATATACTTAATTTCCATGTTTTACCTCACCATCTAAAGCAAGTGCGAAAGAAATGTGGATAAAAATGAGTCATATGTTAAATATTAAAAGGAATTCATAGTTTTTTTTAAACCATTTTTAGCGTTTTTATCGCAATTTACAAGCGTTTACAATAAAAACCGTTTTCCAATAGCAATAGGTAGTGCCCTCTAGCGGTGGTAGGAGAAAAGTAGGGTAATGGTTTCGCTCCATTTCGGAAGGCATCTAGTGCCTCTTGTGACTGGTGCCAAAAACTAATCGCAACGCCGTTTTCCCCCGGGTCTGTCCATCTGTATAATGTTTGCGTGAATACCCGATTTACTTTTTGAAATTAATAGAATTACACCAGACGATAACAAGGTTCGATTGCCTCCTACCTGAAGCGGTTGATGACAATAATTAATAAGCACCAGCTCTCATTGGTGATTCTTTTACATCTTCGTTGAATTTTAGAGCGTCCACAACAAAGTGTTCATCCACATACAACACATGCATATATATATAAATATATATATATATATATATATATATATATATATACAGCCAAAACAATCAAAGAAGTTTTTCAAAAATGGTCAAAATGCTTTCGGTACTCCAATTCTCCCCGCCAAAAATGAATTTCAAAATTCAAAAACCGAAAATTTTTACGAGTCCTATCCTTTCTACATACAGTTAAGCTTCGATTTTCCGAAACTCACTCATCCAAAACACTCTTGTCTCAAACGAAATTCATCGTTTTTTTTCTCTCTGGAATTACTTTTTGTTACATGTAAAAGGCATCTCAAAACTTAACTGTACTAATTTATTCCTGTTTTTATTTTTCTCTAGCTCCATTTTTAATGAAATGTCTTTTAAAAAAGAAATATACTATGTGCCTGTTCTAAAAATGGAAGCACTCCCAATTATCCGAAAATTCCAATTTTCCGAGAGCAATCGATCTCAGGGATCATTCATAAATGATGTCACGCTTCGAGGAGGGGGGGAGGGGGTTCATGAAATTGTGACAAAGTGTGACAAGGGGAGGGGAGGGGTAATAAGAAGTGTGACATCACGCATTATGCAACATAGCGTGAAGCGTGACAAAGAGGGGGAGGGGGGTCAAATGTATGTGAAAAAAGTGTGACGTCATTTATGAATGGCCCCTCAATCACTTCGATCGAAGATAATCGAGAGTTTACTTTGAATGTAGAAAAAATTGACATTAAATAAAATTGATTCAAAATGAGAATCAAACTTACAATTATAAGGATCCCAAACGCTGATCGACGGGGGGCTTTGAAGAGAAGGCTGACTGGTTGATTGTATTGGGGAAACAGGAGCTGAGCTTGCATCTGAAATGGGTTCTATTCCTGGAAAAAACAGTTTAGACTTAGCATTTATCGCCGAAAGAAATTTGCTAAGAAAAGCATGAAACATTTGACATGAATGTATGCAGTAGTGCGTTCATGTCTAACCTTCTTCCTCTGCAGGGAGTCACATCCAACTGAAGAGTTTTTGACAGTTTCACCACTCAAGGAAGGGACAATACAACAGTAGGGTATCGAGCTATCGATGCTTCCCTCTGCTGGTATTAATCTTATCTCTGCTGAGTACTAAATAGAAAAGGGGGTGGGAGATAAAGAGAAAGAAAAAAATCTCTTCTAAAAATTGACATACAACAGAACTTTTCACGAGACAATTCCTGAGATATATATATCTTTAGCAATAAACTTTAAAAACTTATTGATTCGCAAAAAAATTTCAAAATTCCTTTATTAAAGAAAACTTCTAGGCCAAGTATAATTTTTTATTGAGCACGCTTATAGGGGCGCAAATGAAAACGTCGCTATTGACTGCATTGCTCTTCCAGCTTAAAATCGAGACACACTTTTGTCAATTATGGTACAAAATGAAGAAAACTTCCTTTTTTGAAAAGTTTACAGTTGTGGTTTTGGCAACGTTGTATCCCTCGCCCATTTGACATTGAAAAATCAAACTCTTGAGTTACTAGACAGGAGGTCATTGACGAAAACTTATTTTTATCAATCGTATTCTATAAAGCGACAGGGAGTAAAAGGTTGGTTATAAAGGTTCTAGTTTTTACTGAAATTGCAAAACTTCGTTAAGTGTCAGTATTTAATTTCAGATGGGAAGAATTTCATGCTTTTTTGACGATAAGTGCGTGAAAACTCATTTCATCGATATACAGTTCCACCATTAACCAAAACCTGGCAGAGTACCAAGAAGAATCCATTCATGTCCAAGGAAGGAGCTGCTGGTATAAGGAAAGTGCAATTTTGGTTCTCGTACTAGTTTGTTTCGCATGTTTGAGTTCTTCCGAACTGATGCTATATGCCAGAGTATTATTTGGCTCTGATAATTATAATAAATATATTTCATTTATTTTAAACCAACCTGGTGCAATAGGTTGTGCACAAAGGTCGATCTCTGAAATCGCAGAATAAGTAAAACAAACTGAAGAGAATATGGAACAATATTCCCTTGTTTTGCACACAAAATTGAACAAGGCAGATTTAATTTGCGATTTTAATAAAGTATAAATTAGAAAGAAGGTAATTGTTAAATTTTCATAAAAATTACAACGTGAATTGATAACGAAAGTCGGGAAGAATAGCATCCTTCCCAATTTAAATGACGCGGTTAAATTAATAATGGATTAATATTTGCACATTAATGCATTGCACTTAAAATGCAATGATTAAACAGGTAATTAGAGCACTAGAAACCAAGATTTAGAAGCTTTCAAGACAAATGCTTTTAACCATACCCTATGCAATTAGACAAAGTAGAATAGGAGGACAACTGAGGCTGAGTCGAGTAGTATTGGGGCGGTATGAAAATATAAATACAGAACGTTCAAAAGTAACGGGCGGAAGTTTCAGTAAAAATTTCCATTTGTTGGTGGTATGGTTCTACGAAACTTACACTTGATGGAGGAGGAGTCAATTTTGAGCGCGGCTTTATAAAAATTTTATTATTAACCCTAAAACGTAATGAAACATGGCTTAAAAGAAAGAAACTTTCGTTTTCCTGATTAAAACATAATTTTTTTAAAAACAATGATTTTATTTTATTTTTATTAATTTATTTATTGTGAATGTGGGAAAAATTGATTATTCACTTTATTTATCCTGAGAAAAAATTTAGGCCCGTAATACATTGGTAATGCTTATACAAACATTCCTATGTGTTGTGCAGCAATTATCGTGCAATTATTTTGTCGTTCCTTTAAAAAAAAAGGGAAAGAAAAGAAGGGGCAGGAAGCACACACATACACAACCAAGAATCGATTGTACGTTAAAAGCCACTTCTATGTAGTAATTATTGCGCAATCCTTTTGTTGTGTTATATGGATTACAAAAGTAGTACTGGATAACTTTGTAAAGCAGATGTGCTTACCATCGGCACTCGGAGTTTCATCTGAACATTCTCGGTCGCAGTTATTGCTGGCGTCATCTGCTATTTTCACTTCAGAAGTGGATATTACGGTATCTGATTCGGTTTTGTTTTTGTCCGGCATCTGAAACAAGAGGTGTATGACTTAAGTTACAAGGGTCAAGTCCAGTCTGTTTATACACATACATGCTTCTTATATAGAAATAGAAGTTATGGTCTTCAGTGGTTTTCAGATTATCCAGGATCGGTGTCGTCATGAATAGTTGCAGTTATTGTTTTTGCTATTTAGTGTCAAAACAAGGTAGAAATTTTATGCATCTGACTGAGGCCCGTTATTTTATGGCTTTTTCAGCAATGTTAATATTAAAATTTGATGACTGTTCATCTAAAAAAAATACAAGGAATAGTATAATACAACATTTTCGGCGGTCGCGTTTGTTATTAAAAAACTATCGTGGGTAATGATTAATGGCGAAAAAGAATTAAAATCATAGTTAGCGAAAAATCTTTCGCTACTATAGGGATCATTCATAAATGATGTCACGCTTTGACGAGGGAGAGAAATTGAGTTTCTGATAAGGGGAGGGGAGCGGGTAACAAGAAGTGTGACCGACATTATTTGGATTCTATAAAAACATTTAAAAATCAGCAAAGTAAAATTATTTTTCATAATTTGATTTTTAAACTTTCTGATCATTTTGTAACGCAAACACCGATGCTGATTAAGAATTAAATTTACTTCTTGCCGAAAGATTAAAAGGAAATTTTCATAGGCATTTACACTTTTAAGATAAAATATTACTGTTCTATTCTAATTAACTTTTGTGTTATACACCTTAACCTTATTTTATACAAATTAAGTACACATGTGATCATTATTTTTATTGTGCTCACAAATGCGAGTTCAAAAATAAAATAAGAAACGTCATCTACAAAGCAGTGCTTTGTTTCTAAACTGCAAGTACATATGCTTATGTAATATAGCGTGGTATGTGAGAAAAGGGGGTAGGGGGTATGATGAAGTGGGACATCTTGTGACAAAGGTGGGTCAAATATATTGAAAAAAATGTGGTATTATTTATGAACGGTCCTTAACAAACAACATGTACTGAAACACATATTCTCAATCGCTGGATGAATTTAGGGGGGGGGGGTGGAATGGAACTTCGTATTTTTAAAAATAGTAAAAGAAAAAAAAAGGAAGTAATAAAGAAAAGAAAAAATGCATAATTATTATCATTGCTTTAAGATCCTAATTAACAAGCTTTGGCCATAGATCTATTTTGACCTAAATTAACAACTTGTTATTGTGGGTATAATTCTGAAATTATGCATGCATAAACTTATTGACTGCCATTAAATTCACACTTTTGTTTCGCATGAAAAAATAGGATGAAGTAAAATTTTACGGAATTAAAATTACTTGACGTTCATTTTCTGGAGTCAATGGCAAGTGTAACCTCGCCTTGTTATACTAACGCATTTTTATAAGAGGCCTGAGCAAGTGTCTACGTTCTCTAGTTTTCCCCGAATTTAGAACTTTTTAAAATAACTTACGATTCACTCAAGGTACAAACTTTTTCGCTCATCTCTCCTCGTTTTTTGTGAAATACACAAAACATTTTTTTTTCCAAACAAATAATTGAAAAAGCATAAAAAATTAACACGAAAGAGTATTTACAATATGACTTGTAATGTAATGATGTTTTGTAATGTAAATTAAATTACGCATTTTTATTTACTTATTTATATATTCTTTTCATATTAAGGTTTTAGAAAAATGATAAGATATCACCTTAACGTCAAATTTATAAAAGTGAAACTTATGAAGTTCCCTCTTTATTCTTATATTAATCAAACTAAACTTGTAAACAACGTTTGTTTACTTTAATGCTATTTTGAGGAGTAATTTAACATAAAACATGAAACAAAAATAAAAAATTTTAGCAAGATTTAAATATACATAGTAATGGATCTGTCGCACAAATAAAGCTTATGATTTCACCTAATCAGGAAACTACAATGGGCATCTAAAGAGGATCTGGAAAAGTATAATTAGTTCATGTATTTACAATGAAAACCTTCTTATTACTTGTAAAACCATGAATTTAATTTAGAAATCAACTTATTTTTTTTTCTTCGCTGTTTAACACAGAACAAGAGCTTTAATATATCGGACAAAAAAATTACATTGAGTTAATAAATGAAAAACTTCCAAAACAAAAAAAAATGAAAAAAAAGATGAAGAAGAAACAAGGCGCAAATGCAGCAGCAAGATATAAAGTATAAAAATGTATATGACGGACAATGAAATTATCCAATGATATTGACGAATGAATTACAGGGGAGCGGACAGGAACTTAGTTTGATCTGCTACTATTCAAATGATTTACAAAAAAAAAAAAAAAAGCAACATCGACGGAACATAATTTTTTGGGAAATATTGTTTAGGTAGTAAAGGCTTTCGTTAAACACAATTTCGAAGTAAAATGCTTTGAAACAGAATCAAAATTTAAAAAAAAATAAATAAATAAAAGAATATTTTCGAAACAATACACAAAGCGCGGGATCACATTTCGTAGCCAACGGGAACAGTTCCTAAAGTGAAGTCATAAAACAAAAATTGTCACGGGCACTATGAAGGTAAGCCCATCTTTAGAGGAATAAATGTGCATAAAACGAACCCAAAAAAAAAAAAAAAAATAATAATTTTTCAAAAAATCTGGTCAGAGAAATTCTACCTAAGACCGATTTAAATTAAAACTAAAATCTTACATATTTAAAAGTCTAATAGATAAAAAAATATATAACATCTTGTAAATGCTTACTTTGGAAGAATCTTGTGAGAAAATATTATCTTCCATTGAGACAACTCACGGAGGAAAAATTTTCTAAATGCAAAAATAACAACTTCGTCTTGCCCCGTACTGGCTTGAAATGGATACTACCATACCTACAATAACTCGTTGGGGTTGGTTGCGGGTTGCCAAAGGCCAGCCAGCACCACGTGCTTTCGAGATCTTCAAAACGGGGGGCGGGGGGGGGGGGAGTCTTGTTCTGAAGATGGTCCCCGGGGGTCGGATTAAGATATCATTTGGCTGTTGATTGCTAAGAGACGCCTACAGCAGGTGCCTACTTTGCTAGGTGCCATCGGGTCTGCAGTAGCCGTTTGATCCTGTCTCGCTGTGTTTCCACTGGGGATGACATATAGGGAATGAAATGCGACAACTGCCCAGCAGAATCCAGAAGCGGTTTGGATTCGATTCAAGAAAATGATGTCCAAATGTTATGATAATCATTCCTGATGTAACTGGAGACACCAATCCTCCGTCCCTGTTTTCACGAAAATTGTATTTTCCAAAACTATTATTGAAAAAAGACGTGCCAAAAATAACAAAGATCTCATGCATTTTCTAATTTTCAACTCTCACCTCCCTCTCTTATTTTTCTGGTACCTTGACCATGAGCTTTCTTACAAGAAAGGGGATGCCAAATTAAAATACTAATAACATTATCGTTAAATAAAATAATAAATCGTTCCGTTTAAATTAATTTACTAGCTTATTCATATAAAGAACACAAGACAATGATTGAAATTAGTCATTTTTATTTCATTATTTCTATACGCTATCAGAATTTTTCTGTTTGGTTGCAAAAAAATGTGTTGTAGTAATTTTCTAGAAAAGAAAGAATTCATTGGAAGCAAATTGAGCTCCCCTCCCTCCCTTAACATAATTTTTTTTAATTTATTTTTATTGCAATTAAAATTAAATATTTAAAATTTAAAAAAATGTGCAAGAAAGGAGAAAAAAACGAAATATATTAGAATGATTTTAATTTTGAAAAATTTCTTTCTTCCCATTGCAGCTATTTCGTAGTCTATTAAAATGTAATTTTTGTGACAATAAATTTCGCTGTCACCTTTTAGGAGAGAGGCTTGCTTTAGTTCAGGACACGATTGAACGCCAGACCCGAAACTGTTACCTCGTTTGCCTGAACCTAAAACAGTGGTTCTGTTAAGGGCATCACTCCTGCTGGCCTATACATATTTTGTTGCCGATCTTTTTTGTGTAGAAAATGCTGTATAAATTTCACAGCGCAGCAAAATCAATAGCAATTTTCCGAGTACGACATCCGATCTAAGCGATGCTTCATACCCGACAAATCCCGGGCGACTAAAAAAAATGCCTTGGCGACTAGTTTGAATTTAATTTAGGTGGCGAAACAAAACACTGATTTATAGATCACGTTTCTTATTTTATTCTTCAGGTGGCGACTAGTTCGTAAATGAAAATATTATAGCTGGCTCCTAAAAATTTTCCCTGGCTCCTAAGATTTTCGCATTTTTGTCGGACTCTGGTCATACCGGTCATGACTTATGATTTTGTACACTAAAATAGGGCTTGAGCCTTATTAATGCAAAGACCGACTAGACCCAGAGGCCTGGGGCCTTCTAACTTTGGAGAGTTCCAAATTTTTTTTCGCGTAAGATCTTGTTTTCCTCGATGAAAACTTTTTTTTTTAGGTATGAATCTATTTTTATCCCTATTTAGAATTTGAAGGGGAATATATCGCTTTTAGAAATAAACAATGTCATATCTGCAAAAAATCGTTTTTTTTTTTTTATTATTATTATTATCAAAATGTTCAGATTTTTGCGCTCATTATATTGGGAATACTGCCGTAAGAAAATGTTCAAAAATGAAGGCTAGGAGCCAACTGCATTTTTTTGGTGCAATACTGTAATAACTACTTTTTATAGTTATTTTTAATTTTATTGACATCATTAACATCCATCATGTGAGAGAAAACTAGAACAATAACTGTTTTCTGAACAAAATCGAATATAAAATTCATTGAAACAAACTGTAAAATGTTCAAACGCCTGTCTTGAAAAATGTCCATTTTGTAGGTATGACATTGTTCATTTCTATAAGCAATATGTATACTATATATATTTTTTTAATTGACAATTTTTTGATTAATTGCGATTGCAATTAATGAAACTTCTTACCAAAATTATTCATAAACTGCAGTTTGACTATGCGAAAGTCAAGTTTTCTGGTTTCGATTGCATTGGCCAACAAAGATAGATTGCCTCAAAAATTCTACCGGGCTTGGAGTCCAATTACTTGTCCATGGTGCCCTGCGAAAAATTGTTAATTTTCAAAATCTAGAAACAATTTCTTATTTAGAGCAGGGCAAAGATTCGGAGCTCTCTGTTTTTCTTGGGGTTCCCCGAATACCCAGTCCCAGTAAAGATACTGTGTATAAACTCTTTTGTTGAAAAACAACTGATCACGTGTGATTTTTTTAAATTTGCTACAATCTATGTTCAGAATAGTCTGTTAAAAAAGGTAAATGTTTCATGATAACATTTTAATTTCAAAATAATAATAATAAAAAGATTTTTCCGAATGGGGCCGAACATGAGCCCGCAAGTTTATATTTTAAGTCTGTCAATGCTTTGAAAACTTAATCAATGCATCTTGCAATTTATTTCGAATTTTTAAAAAGTTCTTTCTAACAGTTCGTATGTACGAGTTACCATCGTACGTGTGAGTATGTTTTAATGTTTTCTATGGTTTCTTCACGTGCCCGTTAATTTTATATAAAACAAGAAAAAATAAACTGTCAAGAATAAAAGGTTTGACATCCAAAACTTTAGAGAATGACGAAGAGTAGCAGACTATCCTCAGGGCTAGACCTTTTTTGATACAAATATGCATCATGTATTAATTTATTAATAATAAATCAAGATTTCCAATTCCACCAACTATACCTGCTCGTCATAATTTGCCTCCTAAACGACACCTTTCAGCTCAAAATTACCCAATTCATCAAGCAAAGAAATAGCAGTAGGAATGAAAATATCCTTCGGAGTGTGGACAACGAGTCTCCACGAAGTCTTGATGGTTCTGTTGGACCCATTCGTCGGTCTTTCTGATGTCTCCGAGAAGGGGGGAGGGGGCTAACGGATCGTCTGCAAGGTTGTCACCACTCTGGGGATGTCATTCACATCGTTTCTGACGAGATTGGTAACTGAACCGGCGCTCCGAGCTATAAACTGATGTCTTTATTTGTTTGGGGTACTGCTTTGGGCTTTCGAGCTGAAGTGAGAAAAACCTTTTAAAAGATGGTTGAGATAAGCTAGGTCATCGTTTCTCAACCTGGGGGTCGCTATCAGATATAAAGGTTGCAATCTCACCATAAAATGAAAGAAATTAATTTGATTAAATAAAATAGCTTAAATTATAATTAAGTGTTGTAAAATTCAAGATTGTACAAATAAAATACCGTAAGAAGGAGCCGAAAGAGTGAAAAATAATTTCTATTGCTAAGAACAGACTTATATGTTATTTACCTTTAATTTTAATTACTAATTGTTTAAAATTTTCTTACGCTTCAATCAAAACCGTAAGAAGAAATTTAAAAATGTTAGCATGCAGATACAAACAACAATATACTATATAAAATTAGGAATTTCGAACAATTTCAAAAGATTTTCACGGGAGAGCTGTTAAATCCATCTTTATTTTGTCGTCACCAAAGATAGCCTAATATGCGCTTTTAAGACTTCAATTTCAAAAAATTTCCGGTGGGACAACCCACGATCCCTTCACATCCTCGAAAATCATCAAAGCTGTATTTTTAGAAGTTCATCTTTGGAAAATTTTAGCAGTTTTTTTACCGTCATCAATGATAGCCTGATATGCGTTTCATAACTTGAATGTTAAAAGAAAAATCAGAAAAAGTCTCAAAACTCAACACATTTCTAAGATCTTCAGTGGACGCACAAAACGGTATCCGGACATAAGGTTCATAACCAAAACGTCGACGGACATAAGGTCCACGTCCAAAAGGTCCAACGGACAGAAGGTCCGGCGGACATAAGGTCTACGGTCAAAACGTATACTTTTCTGTGCAGGGAGGACATAAGGTCCAGTTTTCTAGGCGGGGGGGGGGGGGGGGAGGTCCGGATCTTTAAGTGAGCGTCGACGGAAAGTGTCGTGGGGATGGCCCCTCATACCTCTCAAAACTACTAATTTGGAACTGCAGAAAAGTATTGAAATCACTGCATTGACATTGTTTTATTTGAAATATTGAATTTCGAGAAGAACAGTCATAATGTTTAAAAAGCTGCTTGACCTACAACTCATTCTATGGCGATATAATCTTAAAAAATAATTTTTTATTAGTGCGAATTAATTATAATGGTATTTTGCAAAATTATCTGAAGGGATTGGCGTTTAATTTTCTTAATATGTAAAAAATGTATTGTACTTTCTCATTTGATGTAATTAAGTATGTTTTTCGTACTTTTAAAAATATTAACTGGTGTTAAGTGATCTTAAATAACGTGAAAGAAGCTTATGTGTTTTTTATTATGCAAAATTTTACGATGAGCAACTACTTTTTACACCCGCCGGTGCCCCCTCCAGAAATGATTCCTGGATCCGCCCCTGTGGTCTACTGAACACAAAAATCGTTTCTGTACTTTTTGGGGAAATTGAGTTATTGTCACTAGGTGGTTCGGGTATCCGGACATAAGGTCCATAACCAAAACGTCCACGGACATAAGGTCCAACGGTCAGGTGTTCTATGTCACTTATTTTACCTAAATACAATAATGTCCTGTGATCATATGTGAATATGAAACATTGACAAAAAAATTTCGAAAAAGTGATCTTTGAATCAAATACATAGAGGTGCAAAACTTTAATCGTCAATAGTCTGAGATTAGATGCAGATACGATATTTGTGCTTAGCACGGCAGTATACAGTTTAATCATTTTGAACAATTAGAAGAAGTAAAATAGAACTGAAGAAATCAATAAAAGAAAAACTATAACTTGGCAAAGTAAAAAACCAATTAGCAACATTAAAATCCAGTTTGATTTAAATAAGATGAAGAAAGATGCGAAATTTGAGTGCTCAAATGTTGATAATTTAGATAAACCTATTCCTAAAAAACATTTAATTATTTATAATGCATTTTCTCATGCTATATATAATTCAGGCTCGATTAAATGGAATTGCCATGCAAAAATAAAAACAGTGAAAGGCCTAAGAAGTATAGGAAAGTGTTTGTTAATAAAAATCCCACATTTTCTACAAAGGTGCAAGGATTTGCAAATGATAATTTTCAAAAAGACGCCAGAATAAAAGGACTCTGGATCGGCGGAGGGGGGGGGGGGGGGGTCAAAAACCCTGAATTGGACGAGACCGCGACACAAGAAATAATAAATCAGGTATTCTCGGAATTAGTATACCCACAAGAAAAAAAAAGCGCAGCTCCCGTTTTTTTAACGATTTGAAACCACAGCGGCTTCCTTTCTATAATGACGGCGGCAAAATCTGAAAAGCTCCGGTCATAAAAGTTTCCATAATAAATGGGCCATCGGAGTGTCTGTCAACGCCTGTGGTCCCACGTGACAATCCCTCCCCCCTCCCCCTCTTACCCGTTCGTTAGCGGGGGTTTAATGATAAACAGATGTTATTCTCCAAAAATGTTCAACAACAACTTTTCAAAATTTAAGAAATAGTCAATAACCTTTCATCGAATAATAAATGAATAAATTTAATGTCACACACACACAAAAAAACAAAAACAAAAAAAAACTATCTATTTGTATTTTTAAAACGATACTAAATTATATGCAACGGTGGATGTTTCGAAAAGAGTACTTTTTTTTTTGCTTACATTTGTTGACATAATAAGTAGAAATAAATAATGTATTAATGCTTTTAAGAGTTTTTCTAATTCTAATACATTATTAGTGCTTCATGGCACTAATAATGTTGTAGCTTAATTAATATACATTCAATAATTCAAAAATTAATCCGTGTCTCATCTTAATCAAAACCAGGGAACTGGAGACCCAAGTTTTTTGAGTTGCTCCGCTACGATATCAAAATATTTGCTCCGTTTGGTGCTCAGAATAGATTTTATAAGAATCATATTGTTTGTCGTATTAAAACAAAATACAGTTTAGTTTTATATTATATTTTGTTCTAACATTATAATTGTTTGTTCTTATATGTATTTTGTTCTATTCCCTTACGTATCTTCATATCACTAACTATATATTCCTTACTAAATCAGTCACTATCACTAACTATATGTTCCTTACATCAATTTGCATCAATATTTGCACATCCTATCAATAAAATTGCACATTTAAATAATTTTGACAAACAACATCACAAATTTGTACAACACCATTTTTTTCTTTCTTTTTTTTTCACATCCGTTTAACTTTAAATTATGAATTGCGTAAAATATTTAATTAACATTAAAACATAAATCAACATTTCTAGCATAAAATAGAAATTATAATGCCATACAGGTGTCTCGGAGCTGCAAATAATCCTTTTTTCAACGCCAAAAAAATATAAAATAAATTCGAGCTTTAGTATAAAAATGTATATCCGCAAAAAAAAGTTTTTTTTCCCTGGTTTCTACTCAGCCTTTTACTCAGTTTATTCTTCATTTCAGCAAATTAAATAAGCAATTGTCATCTCTTCTTATTTCTTTTTCCTGGTTCAGCTTCATTACCTTTAGCGAGACATCCTAAAAAGCAGCAAACTAATTTCGTTTTTATTGTCAAAAGCGCACTAGATGTCGCTGCATTAATTTTATTTCCATATTCCAGCAAATGTAGAGGATTTTATTTCCATTGAATGCGTGAACACGATTCAGCGAAAGATAAAAGGTATGCAGTTGCAGGCGAATATTATATTTCGTGTACCATGATGATGAAATTCGCTGTTATTTCATTAGCAATAAGCTATATTTTATTTTTTCGAGTGTCGGCGCTCATTATAAATCCATGCCAATTAGCAGACATTATGATAAATAATTTGAAACTTAAAAAGTCATCTGCAGCTCAATGTAAGTATCTTTGAAGTTCCGCATACTATGAATTCAAAAACAGAATTTGAAATATGCAGTACTCTCTCACTTATTCGTCACCTCTTTTTGAGTTTACCTCAGTTGTACGTCAATTTTCAAAAGTTCTGATCAATATCTACAAAAGTAATGTAGCCATTATTTATGCGGCAGTTTCAGAGGCATCGCTCAGCTATGCGTTGGAAGAATTTTTACATTGTACTTATTTTTCCTTTCAAAATTTCTGTTTTTCAGAAATAATCTAGTGGGAAATATTGATTTTCGTGCAATAATGCATAACACTTGAATAAGATTGAAAAGATTATTTAAAATATGTTTTGTCAAATTTGTTTTAACAACTTTCATTCTGTTGACATCGAGTTTAGATGGAAAATTAATTCATTGAAGTGAAACGGCTAGCCTTACTACCTTTTTTATGCTATCTTTAAAAATCTTTGAACTTAATTTGGTCCAAAATAAAAATGAATTTTATTTATAGGTCTCTCTCACTCATGTGTCTTCTCTGGTCGGCTCCTCCTGCCACCTATTCTAAAAAACCTCATTTATTTTCATACCCATTATCTTACTACAGGGGTCCCCAACTTTTGTATCTAAGAGCGCATACCAGAATAACGATCGAACGGCGGGCACCATTTATTTTTCCAAGATAAATTTATAGCTGGTGTGTGTAGACATAGTTAATAATACACACTAGATATAATGAACAAAAAAGTTAATTTTAAAAATTAATTTAAAATATGAATATAATTAGCATTAATATTCTTGTGTAAAATAAATGAGTACTAAATTTTTTTCAAAACATACGAAGAAGCATTTCACTGGCCGGCGCTTCATAATTGGGTGAATATGATGAAATTCCTGCTCGCAAGACACCTTGAATGATCCACACAAGTATGTGAAACCAAGGGCCGTGGTAGCCTAGTGGTTAGCACGTCGGACTTCCACCTGCTGGAAGGTCGCGCGTTCGATACCCACTGAAGACCCCCATGTATACTTGGGGATATGTGCATGTAAAATCCGTAGACCCCACTACCTCTCCCCGTGCGTAAGCAATCCTAAGGCCTCGGCTAACGGGTTAGGGGTCTGGGGGAGAACAGTATGTGAAACCAAAAAACGACTTTATTTTATATGCTGCTCGTTTTGCAAATGCAAATTTATTTCTGTCAACTATGTTCCAGAATTTATAGTTCTCCATTTATTCATAGTTATATGGGCTTCTGTTCATACACTCTAATTCTAAAAGTTCTCTAGATTAAAATAGAAAACTGAAATATTTTACCGTTGGGCACAAGCAGCGGGAGCACCTAGACCGATGGACGGGCGCCATAGTGCCCGCGGGCATAGGGATGGGGCCCCTGTCTTACTACAAAACAAGCACTTGAACATTGTGTCAGTTTAACCTGTTATCAGTTAGCCAAGATATTAATATCCAATTTAATATCTTTACTCGGCGTTCTAAAAGTCACTGAGGGACCGTCCATAAATGATGTCACACTTTTTTCAATATATTTTATCCCCTCCCCCTTTTGTCACAAAATGGCTCACTTCTTCATTAGGGTGGTGCTTATTTTTCGAAGTTTTAAATTTTCAACCTTTTACCCTCTAAATTTGTTCCATTATACCAAAAAATGATTATGGTAAAATTTTATCACCATCAAACAATATTTAGAGGTAGCTCAAAGAAAGTAAAGTTTCATAATTGAACGAAATTTTGCTATTTTTTGAGTTTCTAAACAAGATAAAAATTATGATTTGCAATTATATTTAATTTATATAATTATATTAAAAAGTAACTTCTATATGAATAAGTAAAAATTAAACATATGAAAATTGTACTGCTATAATGAAATAGTTTTAATAAAAAATACAGTATTCAAGTGTACCTACCTCATGGGTGGCAACAACTGTCTAAACCAGTGATCGCCAAACATATGGAGCCACTGAGCCAACTGTACCTTTTCCACATTTTACTATGAAATATTCCCGCCCCTTTCCCCCTCCCAATAGAAAAGAAAGAAAGAAAAAGAAAAAACAAGACAAAAACGTTAGAAATGCTCCAGTTCTCAGTTTTATATATGAGAGTGGGCAGCTAAATTTTTTATTTACTATATATTTATGCCAGTAAAATGTTCTTTATTTTCTGCCTGAGCCATGAGCTATCAATGCAAATAGTAGCAAAAATGGAAAATCAACAGTTGTTGGTGATATTATGTGCAAATTAACCACATGAGTACCACCGAAATCTATTAAAGATTTCCTTGCGAGTTACTTGTAGCTGGCATTTTACAGTTTGATGACTACTGGGTCTAAACCATGAGTGGGGAACTATTTGGCTCTGAAAGGAGACACATTAAATTTGCTGCTTGGGGTTAGCTGATATCTTATGTGTAATACACATGGATATCATGGTGTAACATACACAAGCTAGCAGCAAACCGCTAGCATATATTAGGCAGCATGCCATTACCAGATAATATTAGTACTTTATGATTTTCCATATTTTCTCAATATTTGCATTGAAAGTGTGTGGCTCAAAAGAAAAATGGAGATTATTTTTTTGGCATAAATCTATGAAAAAGCAATAACTGCCAATATAGTAGCCTTCTCGTCTTGTTCTAGCATATATAACTAAATAACTGAGAATTGAAAAGTTTCTTACTTTTTTGACCTGTCTTTATTTACTAGGGGGGGGGGGGGGGGTGTAGAATAAATCATAGCAAAATTTGGAACAGGTATTATTGCTCAGTGGCTCCGTAAGTTTGGTTGTTGCCACCTATAAGGTAAAGTTGAATACTGCATATTTTATTAAGAAAACTTTATTATAGTAATGCTATTTACAAATGTTTAATTTTTACTTATTCATATAGAAATTACTTTTTAATATAATTACATAAATTAAATATAATTGCAAATCATAATTTTTATCTTGTTTAGAAATTCAAAAAATCGCAAAACCTCGTTCAATTATGAAACTTTACCTTCTTTGAGCTACCTCTAAATATTGTTTGATGGTGATAAAATTTTACTATAATCATTTTTTGGTATAATGGAACAAATTTAGAGGGTAAGAGGTTGAAAATTTAAAACTTCGAAAAATAAGCACCACCCTATTCATCATACGCCCTACCCATTTTAGTCACATGTCACGCTATATTACATAATCATATATACTTGTAGTTCAGAAAAAAACACTGGTCTACAACACACAAAAGATAATTAGTATTGAACAGTAAAATATATTAGGTAGTTGTTCGAATTCTGAAAAAATGACCCAAGCAATTTTATCCTAAAAGAAAATGCGTAAGAAAATTTCCTTTAAACTTTTAACAAGAAGTAAATTTAAACCTTAATCAGCATCGGTGTTTTTAAGGTAAAGTGATCAACGAAACTTTAAAATCAAAAAGTTTTTTAATGAATTTAATTTTCTGATTTTAAATAGCTTTATAGAAACCAAAATGTGCAATGTCACACTTCTTGTTTCCCTCTCCCCTCTCCTTGTCGCAAGCTGTTACAATTTTTTAAATCCCCTTCCCCCATTCCAGGCGACACATCATTTATGAATGACCCCTTAGTACAGTGTACGGAAAAAAATTTGATCAACTGTTGCTGGGAATTAGAATTTTCAATGAGCTTTTTCGAATATCAATTATATAATTTAAAAGCTCCTCAGTAGATACCGGAGGTATTAGTGGATCTTTAAAATGATTTTTATTGTTTTCCGAAACGATTCGAAAAATTAAATTGCAATATCTCAAAACTAGTACTTTGGTCTTAGAACGCCGACAATATAATGTTTTTTTTTTTACGTTTTATTGCCACCTATCACACCTATCGAGCAGCACTGGACTACTAAGTCGGTAGAGTGCTGATACATTAAAGCTATAAACCCATATGAAATCGTGTTAACATAAAAAGAAAGTCTTACAACTGAACTTTTGAAGTTAACTGAAAGTAGTCTTTTAGAACACCTATAAGTGGGTGATAATATTTTGGAGATTTTTAAGTCCAACTGCAAGAAGAACCGTAAATAAAAATATTTGATATGTTTTGTTGTATCAAATGGAGCAAATTGAAAAACGAAATTTGAAATGAAAGTAAAGAATTGTCTTTCCTTTTTTGGCATTTTAGGGGTTTGCTTGGCGAAATTTGCTAGTGGATTCAACACGCAGGCTGTGAATGGTCCGTACAAAGATGGAAGCTACAATTTTGGCATCTTTCAGGTACCAAACAAAACTCACTGTACATAAATTAAAAAACAAAACACACCATTCGAAATACTCTCAACTACAAATTTTAGCTGCTCCGACTTTTAATTTGTCCCAAAATAGAAGCTAATAAATACAGAAACTATTTTCCTCTTCTTTACCAATTAAATAAAAGCTTTTTATACCTTTTTCAGGCTGTGGAGTTTTAATACCTTTTACATATGAAGACGAAGGTCCAAACAGTTTCTTGGTCCGGATTTTTTTAAATATATATATTTTTTTTTTTTTTTTTGCAGTTTCTTGTTTTTAGATATTTTTTTTTCTTCAAATTTCAATCAAATTTTAACTGGAGCATCAGCGTGGTTTCAGTTAGTTTTATCAGTGTGTGAACCAGTTCATTTCTTTCCTCTTTTTTTTTTTTCATGCCACATTGCTTTCAAGGGTTTTGCTGTCTAGGTGTTAGTTTAAACAACTTGTTCGGAAGTGCTAGCCTGCGCTGCTATAAAATGATTTTGATGCTATCTGTGGGTTTGAATTTGATATAAACAGTTGATTATTCTGGAAAACTTTTAAATCTGTTCAGAATTATTGATGTTTCACGATTTGGGCGACAGGAGCTGGCCTATCTATAAAGCAGAATAACATCAAAATCCGAGTCTGTAGTATAAATAGTTTGACTCAGTGGAAAAATCCCCAAACATTAAAATCCTCTATAACTTTGACTTATTAATTTATATATTTATTTTCATTTTATTTTATTATTTTTTACAGATTAACGACAAATTTTGCAGGAAAGGAACAACAGAGAGTTGTGGAATTAGATGCACAGGTAAGCTTTAGGGCTAAAATCACTTATTTTAACGAGAACTAAAAGAAATAGATCCTGCCCAGTAATTAGGGTTGGATACAGATTTCGTAGGCTCGATAGGCGCTCTTTATAAGCAATATAGACATTCTCTATACTATAGGCGTAATAGCCATTTTATACAGAAGTTACCTGATAGTTTTTTGGTTTTCTTCTAAAATCGTTATCACGAGGGGGAAAAAACTGATCTTTACCGACGCTCCGCGGGAAACCAAAATAAGTGGAAGATTTGTCTGTCCACAAATGGAAGACAGAAAAAGTTGCTGTATTTCGTAGAAAAAGCAACAAATTGCCGCAACTTGTGGAAAACTTAGCAGGAGACTTTGGTGTAAACGCGCCATTAGAACTCCATAAAAGAATTTAAAAGAATGGATAAAAAACGGTAATACAATTTCATACCATTTAATCGATAAAAGCTATTTTCTGAATCTGGTTTAATGGTTTTGGTAAGACTGGCATCAGCCCAACAAATGAAAATGACGAAGACATAACAAATAAAGAAAATTTCAATAGGTAAAGGCTTTAAAAAAACCCATTGTTTTGAGGGATTTGGGAATAATAAGAATACGAATTTTTCAATTATAATAGAATTACAGTGGAACCCCGCTATTCGTCCGCCTTGCTATTCGTACAATTCGCTATTCGCCCAACTTGTTCAAGTAAAATTCAACTCACCATTCGTACTAGTCCCGCGATTCGTATGGCGCCAGGGGCCAGCTGGGTTGCCAGTTTGACTTTTTTAAAGAAAAAAAAATTGAGAAATTCTGCTCATTTTGAACTTGTCTGGAAAAAATTTGTTTGGTTTTTGGATTTTTTAAAAGTTTTAATACTTTTTGAGATTTTACTGACAGTTTTAATTTTCTAAGGGGGCAACAAGAGAAAGTGGTTGAAGAACTTTCTTCTTCAGAGGAGGAAAGTAGTAAGGAAAGCATTTCCTCTGCAGAGATGAAAGAGCTGTGTTACCCCTGCGAGAAAACACAGAGAGTGGTGGAAAAATGGCATTCCAAAACACTGTTGTAGTCAACAGCATTAACTTGTTCAAAGACAATGCTGTTGACCATTTTAAGAAAAATTCTGAACAATCGTCAAAGGCAGACAACATTGGACAGGTTTGCAGAGAAAGAAACCCAAGATTCTTCTGAGCAAAAAGACAGAAAAAGGAAGAACACACCTGAAGGGATGTTACCTGATGTTTTTGTAGAAGGGGACTCTTCTTCCAACCATTTCTCTTCCTCCTCTCAACATTCCACTTACGCCATCAGCTCACCTCAGTACAAGCAAAGTGCAGTTAAATTTTTATTTGAATATAATTTCATGTACAGTACTGTACATTTGTTTTTCATAGGTTTAAATAAGCAACCATCTTTGGGTCTGGAACGGATTAATCCAATTTACATTGTTTTTTATGTGAAAAAAAAATTCGACGTTCGTACAACTCGCCATTTGAACTGCCTCTTGGAACGAATTGTGTACGAATAGCGGGATTCCACTGCATATGAATCTTATTGTTAAATGTTTACTTTTAACGTGTATTTCTGTGTGGAATTCAGTTACTGAAGGACAGAAAGATTTCTATAACCCCTTGTAAAAGCGTATTCCATGCCCTGAAAATCGAAAATATTCCTCAAAAAATTAGTCAAATGTACTTTTATGCTTTGTACTTTTAAATGAAAATTTAAAGAATCTCTAATGAAAATAAAATATTTCATTTGATTGTTTTATTGTTATTTCGTTTTAATATAAAATATGTCAATAAAATATGGCCTCCTCTCGTCTTCAAATCTTCACTCCTTGAAAGGAAAATTGAGTTGTTAGGCGTAGTTGAGGGTGATTAAAAATTAAAAATATATATAAATAAAATTAAATTACAAAAACCATTTATTTGATTTTATCAATGCGAAATTCAGCTATTTTTACTTACTTAATTATTTATTTTACTTTTTCTCTGGTGGTAAAAACTTAAAATTTCCCAGCTGTATTTACCAGGGGTAAGTAAATCACGTCCAACCCACAGGCTAAAATTATGATTTCAGATACTTTGTACTTGGATTTTTGAGCAATTACAATTTCAGAAAAAGTGAACCAAGAAACGTTGTTCTTTTGCGAAACTGTAATTGGCTAATTGCTCATATTTTTTCTGTAAAAAAGATGCACATTTTTGGTGCAACTTTTTTCGTCTTATGATTTTAAAATAATTACGTTTTTCCTTACAGATTTGGTGTCCGATAATGTTACGCTAAGTGCCATTTGTGGCCTTGTGATTAAAAAAAAGCAAGGTTTCAACCACTGGTAAGTCAGAAAAAAAGATATTATTATTGATATTGTAGTACATCATAATTTAGGTGTATATATTCTGGAATTTAATTGCGTTTAAATCATTAATTATCTAAAAAATAACATATGTAAAGATTAAAATACCCTAATACTTCTAGAGTGGTATTCTTGCGCCCTGCAGAAGCATTTCAATTTTTACAAATGTTATTTCTACATTTTTAAACTGGTAATTAATGGGTTAACACAATTAAATAACGAATATTTTCTACTAAATTAGAATTCTTAGCGAAATTATTTTGAATGGAAATTCTATTTTTGAAATGTTTTTATACTTTTCTATTTCGATTCAACTTCCTGAAGTTTTTTTCTTTTTTTTAAATTTTCCTAACATATTTCACGAATGTTTTATTTTAGCGCTTGATGATGCCCAATTCAACACAGAAATTCAAGACGTTAATATTTGACAAATTACTAACTGCATTTAAAGTTTATTATTTGGTATTTAGGAAAAAAAGAAGAAACGACGTTCGGTTACATTTCTGTACCCGAGAGCCATAGTGTCTTTAGTCCAACACGTACTCATCAAAATTTCCACGCGAACGAAGTCGCGGGAACAGCTAAAGGTCACTGAAACCATTATTTGACCTTGAATATCTTAAAAAGCGTTATTTTTAAAAAAATCTGAAAAAACATATCTTTTTTGCCCTCCAATGTAGTGTACATGTGATAAAATTTTCAGAATAGGATTTCAATGGGTTCATGGAGAAAACTAATTTTAACTCTTTGCCGCCTCATAACTGAATTGCAATGTTTATGGCTTCTGAGCATATTTCCAGAAGTAAAACACATCTAAACGCAAAACTTATGGTTATGAATTTCGGTTGCTAGGGTGTAGTCTAGATGTAGATGAGGAAAAGGAAACCGAAAAAAAAAAAAAAAAAAAGCACAAGTCTTAGAAAAGTTCAGAAAATTTTCAAAAGACATAGTGGTGAACTCTTCTGTAGGTTTGTTTAAAATCCTCAGGCATGTTCTTTTTAAAACTTGTTTATTGTTTATAGGTGTTGGAAACTCCAAAAAGACATTAAAACAACGGTAACATCTTCTTACCTTTGCTTCCTTGTTCCAACCCGTAAAACCCGGGGCTTGCCACTGTTGAATAATATGCACCCTGTTAGAGTCTCTGTGGTATTCCATACAACATTTCAGGCTTTTAAAGGACTTTTAAGACATTTATTTTTCCACATCAACACAATACAGAAACACAAGAAATTATTTACATGTAGATCTATTGGCATTCCGAGATGCCTCGCACTTCTAATTCCAGCTGGCTCTCATCATCAAGTGTTTTTTGAGGGAGCAGGGGGTTTTCTCCGACTTCAAGCGCGCATGCGCTGAACTTTGACAGTCGGAGTCGGTATTCCCAACATCCTCCCACCTTTGAGTTTTGAGCACTGAAAACTCAAACATATTCAGTTACTAACTGTACGAAAAATACATAAGTATGAAACAATTTACAATATCTATTTAAATAGGCATTTTCTTAAAACTAGAATATCAATTAAAGTTCTAGAACTAAATTAAGCAAAGATTTTCACATCATAAGTCTCTGAACTGGTTTCAGTCTCCGACCGTATCGGGAGGTTGGCAAGTTCACATTAGATTTGTTGTCAGAGCCTATTGTAGTTTTGCTATCAGGACCTATCGTAGTTTTGTTGTCAGAGCTTACAGAAGGTTCGTTCTTTTTGAAAATGTCCTTTTCAGCTTCTTCTACTTCCAAAGGATATAGTCGTGAAGTTGGCCTCAAGATTTCACCACCTTTCGTTTTTAACTTCACTAGCCGCACATTTTTGTCGGTAAAAGTGAAAAGTTGAATTACTTTTCCCAAAGGCCAATCAATTCTTTTTTTATTGTCACTTGATATCAATACAATATCACCAATTTTTATGGGCTCTGAGTTCCACCTTGCTTTAGAAGCCGTTCGGAGTTGCCCTAGATATTCTGAGCGAAAACGCTTCCTCAGATCGTTTCGTAATTGTTGGCGATAACTCCAATTTTTTGTTTAGGGCTTTCGTGTCCAAAATGTCAAAATTGGGAATTCCAGTTTCTTTAATTTCTTTCAAAAACATACAAGGCGTAAGAGGCTTTAAATCGGTTATGTCCTCACTGACATGTGTAGGGGATTCAGGCATGCCCCTTTCAACCATAGGAGAATGTAATTGAACACTTGACACCTCATAACCATTGTCCCCTGCTAAGGTAGGGCTACTGACAAAATTAGCATTTATTTGATTTCTTTGTTTCAGAATTCCTTTCAAAGTAGCTGCACTGAAAAGGCTTTCTTTTCTATTTAATTCTGGACCATGGACTTTTATTGATAAAGAGAGTTTATCAGAAGAATGAAGTAATGTTCCAACCAATTCCCCAGCGTATTTACTTAAAACAATCCATGGTTTATTGCTCTCAGCCATGGACAGACTAAATGCAGGTGAATTAACTTTTCCATGGGCGGGTTTTCCACTAATGAGGTCTACAAACTGGAATGAAATTTCATCAGCAACTCTTCTTTGAGCTTCATGAGTACTGGCACCTAAATGAGGAGTACAAATCACCTTTGGATGCTGAATGAGCTTTGTATTTTTGTGCGGCTCCTCCATGTACACATCTAAACCAGCACCACCACATTTAGCAGATTCCAAAGCAGTGAACAAAGCATCTTCACTCACAATACTGCCACGCGCACAATTTATGATTTTAACCCCCTTTCGACATTTTGAAAAGACATCAGTATTAATAGTGTTTCTAGTCTGGGGTATCAGATGAGTATGAACTGTGATATAGTCAGCAAGTGGCCGAATTTTCTCCAACTCCATGATTTCCACACCAAATTTTATGCTTTCGTAGGATAGAACAAGTGGATCAAAGCCAATTGTCTTCATTCCAATAGATTGCATTCTGTGGGCTACTTCTCTTCCAATGCGACCCAGTCCAATAATGGCCAAAGGTTTGCCTAACAGCTCATTAGCCATAAATTTCTTCCTGTTCCATTTCCCACTTTTTAGAGATGCACAAGCTTCAGCAATATTTCTTGAAAGTGAAACTATCATTCCACAAGTCAGCTCTGCAGCACTAAGAGTATTTCCACCAGGAGCATTGATCACTAGAACTCCAAGTTTTGTTGCAGCATTACAGCCAATGATGTCAATAGCAACACCTGCTCTACCAATAATTTTGAGTTGTTTGCCAGCAGCATATGCCTTCGCAGAAGCATCGCAAAAAACATGCAATGGCAGTTTGCTGTTTTCCCCATTTCTCATTAACCATCTAGGAATAGAAATCTTACTCAAATCTCTAAGCTTATATTTCCACTTAACAAATTTCCTAGTTATAGATAACGGCACTTCTAAATCCCATGCTACTTTTAACTTCCAACACTCTTGTAACAACAATTTAGGCATTAGCATTACTGGGCAAGTAAATCCTATCGGATCAAAGATTTTGTGAGCAGTAGATAAAATACTTCTCTCTGTTACTGGTAGGTCTATGAAGTTTAGCTCTTTTAAAGCAACAGACAAAGTGTCATCCCTTAAATTCCATTTTAAACCTAAAACCGAGACATTCCGCCCCTCTGCTCCAATAGATTCGCCCACAGGATATTGCTCCCACCCTCGTAAGTTAAACTTTGCTGGTCTAAGTACTTCTTGCGATTCACAAATAACTTCATTTAATTCTTCTTCAGTATTTACACTAAACATGGAATTATCTACGTAAAAAGATCTTAGAAGTTTTTCTGCTGTTTCTTTATATTCTTCGGGAGCATTATTTAGATGAAATCCTACCTTCGATCCAAGTAAGAAAGGGCTCGAAGAAATACCAAAAACTACCCTTCTATGTTGAAAAACTCGCAAATCATCTTTCTGCCCACTATTTAACCACAAAAACCTCAAGTACGGCCTGTCATTTTCATGCAATTCTATCTGCAGCAATGCTTTTTCTATGTCCGATATAACACCATATCTGCCGATTCTAAACCTATTTAGTATGGATGGAATCAGTTCCACTAACTTGGGTCCCTTTTCTAGACAGTCATTTAAAGAAGGTGAATTTTTGTCTCTAGCGGAGCCATCAAAGACTGGTCTTACCTTAGTAGTAGAATTTTCTTTAAATACAGGACGATGAGGTAAAAAATGCTCTTCTACTCTTTTTGAATTATCTACCTCCTCAATAATTCCCTGTTCCAGCCATTCTTTAAAAATATTTTCATAATCTGCTAATTTTCCTAATTTGCCTAAAGACTTAACACAATTAACTAACCTTCTTTCCGAAATATTTCTACAATCTGATAAAGGGGGGTGATCTCCAACCCAGGGTAATCTAACTACATATCTGCCTTCATCGTTTCTAGATACGGCTTGCAAAGAGTGTTCCTTTGCCGCTTGTTCCAGCTCTTCTCTCGATTTTCTATAACTAGGATCATTAATTCCAAGAGTATCTAGTTTCCAGTAATCCGAAATATCACAATTATTAACGTGTAATGTTAAAAGTGTACTTGAATTGTTAGTTTCCTGTTCTCCAGTTTTTCCCATAACTGTCCATCCTAGTCTGGAATTAATTGCTATCAAGCCCCCAGACAAATGCTTAATTTCCCCGGTAAGTAATTTTCCTAAAACATCTGCCCCTAATAAAAGATGAATTTCATTCGGGTCCTTTTCAAATAAGCATATGTTTTCGTTCAATGAAAAGTCACTCATAAAAATTCCTAACCTTTTTAATTCCTCAATGCAACTAGAATCTTTTAATTTAGGAATAGAGGCGCATATCTTTTCTTGATCCATTACATCTAATTTATAGGTAAAACTCTTATCAAAATTACTTAATTCTATTGAATATTTCTTATGCGTTTCACTTTCTTCGACTCCACCGAAAAGACCATGTTTAACAGTTTCCTCACCCAAACATTTTAATTTCATTGATTCCGCTACAAATTTAGATATGTAACTTTTCTGACTCCCTGAGTCGTAAATCGATCTAATGAAATATCGTTTATTATTTTTATTAACGCACACAATTAACGTTTGTAAATAAACTTCCTTTGAACATGAGTTATTTGCTAACACACTAATCTCAACCATTTTACTCGGAAAATCCTGTTTTGTTTTATCTTCATCAATATTCTTTTTATAAATACACATAACAGATGAATGCCCCTTTTTACAAAATGAACACACTATTTTGGCTTTACAAAATCTGGATAAGTGAGATCCTCTAAGGCATTTAAAACAAAACCTTCTCTTAAATAAAATGCGTTTCTTATCATCAAATTCCAAACTATACGCGAACTCACAGTTGTTCGGGTCATGTTCTTTATTGCAAAATACACAACTGAACGGATTCTTTTCATGTTTTACTTCTGAATTGATCAATTCAGCCGCCGTGGAAGAAACCGCTCTGTGTTTATCGTATCTTAGTTTATTACCCTTCTCTCTAAAGTTATGTCTGCCAGATGGACACCATGATTCCCTTCTCACTGGGGGGGTCGACGGCCCTGGGTGACTCATGCTCGAGTCTGCACTCTCTAACGCGCTTAACTGCATACTCAGATATTCCGTAAGGTCTTTAATTTTATATTCGCCACTTGTAAATTTTTTCTTGAAATTAAAAACTAGATCATGTGGAAGCAATTTAAGTAGCATGGGACACATCATAGTGCTATAATTTTCAGATGGAACTCCTAACGATTCTAAACTTCTTACTTGGGTCTGAAAATTATCAAAAAGCTTTCGAAAGGCTTTTGTATCATTAGTGCGCTTTAATGGGGATAAATTTATAAGATTATTTATATGAGCATTAATTAAAATATCCTTTCGAGCAAAACGATTGTTTAATAATTTCACGGCCTCTACATAATTTTCTGCTGAAATAGAGAAACCTTCAACAGTTTCTAATGCCGTTCCACCAAGATGCGCCTTTAAATAATTAAATTTATCTATTGGATCTAGATGTTCATTTTTATCTATAGCTGTTTCGAATGAATTCCAAAAGGTGAGCCATTGGCTGATATCACCGTAAAATTTTGGAATTGTAATTTTTGGTAGCTTTACAGTTTCACGATAGGAAAAATTTGACCTGAATTCTTCGTTATGTGCCGGTACAATTCCTGTTCTTGTGATATTATCAGTGCTAGTGCTGTTTAACTTTCCCAAATATTTGTTAGCTCTAAATCTCCATAACATAACTTTTTCACGATACTCTTCCGTAGATTGAAATTCTTTTTCAAAATCTTGATCGCTAAAAAGTTTCTCTAATTTATTATCAACTGAATTTAAAGCTTCCCATTTTTCATTTAGTTGGTTTAGCAATTCTTCAACTTCATTATCATCCTTTTCGGTTTCATCAAATTGTGCTTCTACTTTATTAATAGTTCTTGTAATAGATGCCCTAATTACAGCCCTTTTGCTTTTCAGTGCAGTTATTTCTTCAGCCATAATCAATCAAATATTTAAATACCACAGATAATTAAACTAATAATATTCTTTAAAATATAATATTCAAATCTTCATTAAAATGTTATTCAAATCTTCATTAGAATATTATTATGCAAATTATTCATATATTCAAGTCGAGTCCCGGCAGGGATGCCATTTAAAATGTTGGAAACTCCAAAAAGACATTAAAACAAAGGTAACATCTTCTTACCTTTGCTTCCTTGTTCCAACCCGTAAACCCGGGGCTTGCCACTGTTGAATAATATGCACCCTGTTAGAGTCTCTGTGGTATTCCATACAACATTTCAGGCTTTTAAAGGACTTTTAAGACATTTATTTTTCCACATCAACACATACACAAGACAATACAGAAACACAAGAAATTATTTACATGTAGACCTATTGGCATTCCGAGATGCCTCGCACTTCTAATTCCAGCTGGCTCTCATCATCAAGTGTTTTTTGAGGGAGCAGGGGGTTTTCTCCGACTTCAAGCGCGCATGCGCTGAACTTTGAGAGTCGGAGTCGGTATTCCCAACAATAGGGATATAGCTAATGCAGTGAAATTCAAAACATTTTCAATCTTTTCATCGACTTTTTGTTATTGGGACTATTTTGGCGATCTATAAAGAAGCAATTTTTGGTTGAATTATCAAATTATCATATATTCTACATATATCACTACGGTTTTACGCGTATTAATTGGCCTACCGCCAGAAAGTGATTCATCCGGAAAGGTATAACTATAAGTTTTGCGTCTTGATGTATAATACTTCTATAAATATGCTCAGAAGCCATCAATATTGCAATTCAGTCATGAGAAGGTAAAAGGTTAAAATTTTTCTCCATGAACCCGCTCTGAAATTTTTACCAAATGTACACCATATTGAAGGGCAAAGTATATATATATTTTTTTTTCTTCCGATTTTTGAGATATTCAGGGTCAAATAATGATTCCAGTGACCGTGAAAATATAATTTCATAAAACCTTGCTGAGTAATACATCACGTGAAACCGTATTCCAAGAGTTTTAAAATGACACCAAATAAATGGCTCTAGCTCTAATAAGAGCTGAGAAAAAATTGTTTCGTAAGTATTCGAACTTAACTTTTTGTCATTTTTCGCCTTGTTTAAGGGGCCCCACTCAAAAAAACTGAGGACTCAAAAAATTAAATATATATATATATATATATATATATATATATATTACTTTGCATCATTTCAATAATATATTTGACTCTGTAAATTTTATTAAAATTTGTGATCAAGTTGAGAGGCTTGTTAATTTGACATAGAATGAATGACCCATCTGCCAAGTTACTTCTGAAAGTACGACAGATTCTTTCCCCTGTCTACTTTTCAATATTTTGCGTATATGTAATTTTTTTTTTTTCCTGGATCAAAAGAAGTACTATGTTGATGGTATTGATGTGGTAACTAGGTTCCATGTTCATTTGCCATCATAACATTGACAATTTCATCGCTAAATAGTTTTTTGTGGTTTCAAATCACTGTAGGATAAATTCATCGCAATCTTTACGATTAGTAATAGTGGCAAGAAAATATGAGAAACTGGAAGGTATGTTGAATGTCGCATACGGCACAGAAGAACGGCTGCGTACAATATTTTTATTCCTCTCATTACAGGCCATCTTGGGAGAGCAACTGTCGGAACAAGGACTCGAGCTTTTATCTACAGAAATGTGAATTCAAAGCATCAAGGAATGGTTGAGAAAAGCTCTTCGTCTGGAGGAAAATCGACGGAAATCTTTACTCTTTCTAGTATATTCTAAAAATATAAGAATAAGAAAAGGAGGGAGGGGGAGAAAAAAGAGCAGACTTTTTTTTTTTTTCATATCATGTGCACATTTTAATATTTTTTTTTTTTTTCTATATACTCAACATTACAACCAAGGGAGTCTAAAAGGTACAACTCAGGATTCAGGAAGGACGGGAAGGGGAGGGAGGAAGGGGAGAGGGACTATTTCTTAGAAATCAATTTACAGTTTCATCTTCTGCTGATTTGGATCGGCAAGCAATCATTATTTTTAAGAATTCTTCAATTTGTGATAACCAATAGGACTGGCCGCTATATCGATACAAAGCAAAACATCGATTTAAAGCTAATATCGGCCGACCCGATTTATATATTTCGCTTTTAACATAATTGCGAAATTTCAATTGTAATTAAATTAACGCCATTCGATTTAACGCAGTTCGATGCCAATCAAATTAAGGAAATAAAGCTAGCATCGGCCCAACTTCAAAATTTTATCCAGAAGTGCCAATGAAAATTGAATGAAAATAGTCAAAACGCTATTCAAAATTAGCCTATAAAAGCGATCTGTATGATTACTGTCCTGCCTGATATATTTTTGAAAATTTTAATTGTAATCTTACTACTATCATAAATGCGAGAATTTTGGATTTTGGATGTATGTTTGTTACTCAATCACGCCAGAACGATTGAACGTATCTGGATGAAATTTGGCACAGAGGTGAATAGCACATAGACTCTTCTTTATCCCGGAAAAATGCACGATTCTCGTGGGATATCATCATATAAAAATGATGCATTACCGCAAGATGGAGTGTGTGGCTAAATAGTGAAAAAGGAAATTAAAAGATCAGTATCGGTCTGATAGCTTAAGGGCCATTTCACAGTATTTGAATGTTGCGGCCTCTACATTTCACAAACCTGAATATTTCTTACATTAATATAGGAAAATGCTTTTTTTTGCCAGTGTGGAAGTCCTACCTACCAACACATTATTTGAAAATAAAAATTAAGTGATAATTAAAGTGTAAATTAAGTAGTTATAACAAAAAAGTGTCATGTTGCAGACTCTACGTTTGGACAAAATATTGTGAAATGACCCTTAAATGGTATAGCACTCGCCGCATAACTGAGGAACCTGGGTTAGAGTTACACTCCGGACGGATTTTTACTCTATTAATAGCGCATAGGCTATTTATCCGTGGGGAATTTACGTTCCCGTGGGATAGAACTGTTTTTCTTTCTATCCTATCAACATAGTTTTTTGCACATTGGTAGTTAAGGGTCAGAGAATGACATAGGCTCCCGAAAAATGTGCGGGTCCCGTGGAATAGATTTTTGTTTTTCACGAAGCTAGGGATCGAAATAATTTTTTGCATTCTGGTAGTTTAGGGATCAGAGAATGATATAGGTTACTTTTTATCTCGGGAAAATGCACGATTCCTGTGGCATAGCATTACAAGTGTATCCTACACGAACCGTGTATTTAAAAGGAGTGTCGTTAAAGCTCCGTTAAACAGAGTTTTGACACTGAATGTAAAAATAGATTAGTCCGGACTAGGGTTCGAACCCAGGTCCCTCAGTTACGCACCTAGCGTGACTTTAGTAATAAGAGTGACGACAACGGATGCTCTTTAGTCTTTACCAACTTCAACTTTTTACCAACGCGCCTGCGCATCG
Source organism: Octonoba sinensis (assembly GCA_038502835.1). Classification (NCBI taxonomy): domain Eukaryota; kingdom Metazoa; phylum Arthropoda; class Arachnida; order Araneae; family Uloboridae; genus Octonoba; species Octonoba sinensis. Next base: position 101,905,797 of record CM076599.1, on the reverse strand, counting down.
CCGCTTTTACAGCGCTTCTTGGCGATGCGCAGACGCTGTGGTAAAAATAATGGCGGCGGGGAGCATGCGTATGCTTTACCAGCTAAGCTATCAAGCCTACAGTGATTTCCTCTCAATTTCATCTATAACTATAGAGCCATCACTGTCCATCTTACGGTAATGCACCATTTTTATATAATGAAACCTAAATTTAAACCTTTTCCCAACAGATAATTTATAATTTAATTGAGTAAAAATATAAAAAAATTAAAATTGTTAATTATTCTTTGAAATGGACCATTTTGTGTAGTTACGTCCAAATGCTGTGCTTTCCAGCACATAATTGACAAAATATTTACCACCCAAAAATCAGCACCCACAAGGGGCTTTTGATCGCTCACTTTGAAAGAAAAAAAAAAAAAAAGTTTTTAGTTCCATAATGTTCCGGTTTTCCAGCCATCGACGTCTCAACGCTGTTTAATTTTGTGTAAGACTTCTGCCCCCCCCCCCCCGAAATGCAGTGCCCAAAAGGACGCCTTTTATAATATTCGCCCACATTGATTATATTTTGATCCGGCCGTCAGTTCTCACACATACACATCAAAATTTCCACGAGAACAAAGTCGCGAGATAGTTCTATAGTATATGCTCTAATATTTAGTACCCATTCCTTCCGTTCCATGTATTTAACATGAAATTGCTTTTCAATTTATGCTTTACTTTTACTTTGATTTTTATGATTTTTATATTTTATGTCGAGAAAATAATTGCCCGACTTAAAAATTATATAATGCTCTATGAAATGTAAAAATAAACAACGGTTTGGGTTAGCCAATGCTTTAAAGTATTTTCTAGCCATCGTAGCAATTTTTGCTAGCATGATATTGTAAAATCCTAGGAACGCCCCGATAACATTGCTTCAAAGACGGTCCGATTTTTTTGACACGAGTACGTAGTGTAAAATCGTAAGCATTCTTCCATTATCGTGCAATAAGCGTGAACGCGAATTTTGTTTTCAACTGACGTCGGCGATTTAATTCTCGTTTGGGCTTCGTAATGATATTGCTGTGTTTCGATTTTGGATTCTCATGATCATGATTATTAGTAGCAGCTTATATGTTTCAGCATAACGGAAAGCGAAGCTTCTGCTGAAAAATGTCGATAAAAAAGATTGAAAGAAGTTTAATAATTGAATCTATTTTTTAATTAAAATTTCCTTAAAGTTAGATGCACTTAGTTTGATTGTGTATTTTGTTTGTTCTTTTCCCCCCTATTACTTTCGTAGAGTATTTGATTATTTTATTATCATTAAATTTTTTCTTCCGGTATTTTTATTACATTATAACTATTTTTTTTTTTTTTGAAAAACTTTTAGGTTTTGAGAGAATTTTATTTTGTGTGTTCATTTTTAAAAGAAAGGAGTTTTCTTTTTTTCCCCCGTAGCATGTGAATGTATGACCACACTAAAATAAACTGAGTTTTTTAAGTTCATGTTTAAATTTATTCATTTGCTTAGCTTATGATGATTGCAAGAGGGGGCTGGGGAGATTCATTGCATTCATAAAAAAAAAACAAAGAATTGTTATTTTGGAGCATTGTTTGCTTTGAGCTTCTAATATATTTCACAAAACTTTTTCTTTTAGCTAAAATTCATGCATTCGAAATTTCGTTACGTTATTGAAAACTTTTAAGTAATAATTCAAATTTTTGCCTCTTATTGCAATCAAGAATAGTTTTAAAAAAGGGGTGGGTGGAAGGGGAATGAAACAAATGTTAAATCGACTTATCGCGATATTAGATGGATGATAAATTGATTTTAAAATTTTACACGTCGCCCAGGCTTAATAACCAAGCCAAAAATGCTATGTATATAAAAATAAATAAATGTAGATACATATATTAAATCTTCTAACACATGTACATGAACACAGTCTTCATCTTCTCACTGCTTCCTCGTTTTTTTTTTTTTTTTTTTTTTTTTTTTTTGAACAATGAATAAATTTTGCACTTCATCTCTAAATGCAATTTTCTTACGATTTACAGCTAACGAATAAAATAGTAAATATTATTGAAGTTTTCATGAAAAACAATGTATTAAATCGGAAACTGGGAAATAAAGTGAAGTATTTTGCAAGCATTTTACCTTAATACAACGTATTGAATGAAATCTGGAAGCTGCACAAAACAGTACAAGTATCAGTTTAAAAATTTACAAGCGAAAAAGAAGTTGAGTTTCAAAAACAGATTTGAGCATTAGTTATTTATTTATGTTTCAATAAAATGAGGTATAAACTGTTGAAAATAGAATATCTTGAACAATAAAGGCACTACTTCCATGATTGCAATAAGTAAAATTTCAGATAATACAAACATGCAACTATAACTATCTTAACATCTTAATCTAGAATAAAATGCTACCATGTTAAAAATATGTTCAAGGGGTCGATATTATTGGAAAATATATCAACATTATTTGGCACAAGGAGCATTCATCAATATTCTCATTGTATAGTGGCAGATCTGGGGGAGGGAAAGAAAGTATAAACTCTCTCTCCCCATTAGACCAAAACTTAACACTATATAAAAATGAAGTGTCAAAAAAAAGAGAGTAATACTAGTATACTTTTACGAAGTTGTCTTATGTTATATGTAAAGTTGCAAGTTTGTCGCTGAAAAAAAGAGCCCGAAATTCGCGGCAAATTTCGCAAAATGTTCGCAAGAGCAAAAATATAATAAAATATATGATATCTGCATTGAAAGTTATTCTTCATTCTCAAACATAGGGATATTGTTAAAAAGGGAAGAATTATCAACTTCGTTAAAAACATTTAAATATTTGTACTGACTAGGATAAAAACGCTCTGAATGCTTTAAAAGAGTTTAAGGCTGGATGGTGAAATCTATGTTTATTGTTGCTGCTTTCAATAAAATGATTTTGATATTTTTCTTGGTACAACTATAGAGCGTTTTAGACTTTGTGTGCTCACAGATTTTACATTATTTATTCTAAAATTTTTCAAAAATCGGACATTTTGCTAGTAAAAAATTTTAAAAAAAAAAAAAAAAAAAACTGCTGGTTTTAGGAAAAAGCTTTAAAAATCGCGGAAATTCGCGGCGCGACAAACTTGCAACCCTAGTTATATGTAAAGTTAATGAATATGATGGCACTACATACGACTGTCCGTTAAATTAGTCATCATTTTAGATATAGTTCCCCTCGGACTTCTCCTTAAATATGCCCTTGTGTCTGCATCCTGATGTATACAATCAGGAAATTATTTTTCTATCTGTTATTTTTATTTTTTATAGGATCAATATAATAAAATAATTTTTAGGAACTGAATAATGAAGTAACGAATAAGTTTTTTACTCATACACTGCCACTCCAAATTCTTAAAAAGCCTCCCTGGTGCAAAAAGGTCTAAAAGAAACAGCTTGCTGATGCGTGATATTTTTATGTTAGAGAGACAAATGGAGTGGCATGCCATCTTTCATATTTTCTGTTCCTCTCCAAATTTTAGAGACAATTTCTTTTACAACTCAACAGCTGAATGCAGTTTCTATATCATATAAAAATACAGTAAAAATATTTAATATCTGCAAAATGGGAGAAGATTAAGTGAACGAGCACTAGCAAATCCCTTTTTAGGGGGAGTGAGGCACCAAACCGTTTCTTATCGAGAAAATTTCATATAATTTTCATGAAAGTTAAAGCCCCTTGATTAAGTTCTAGATCCGCCACTACATACCTATATAAAGGCGCACGGTATTAGCCTACTCACTAAAGCTCTAAAGTTTCATTTCTCTCAAAAGTGCTTTTACAAAAAAATTTAACTTACTAGCAAAATGCTACCAGTTATCTTAGGAACATGAAACAATGCCAGTGCATGAGATTTCAAAATAAATCATAAAAAAAACTCTACTAATTTATGCAATTTTAACCATGGCCCTCACATTAATTTAATAATTATTACTTTTATACCTGTTTCAAAGTTTGATAACAATGAAAAGAAGCCTGGGGCATGAGCTGACATGGAGGCCTCATAATAATGGGGACCCATGATTTTAACTCTATAATTGTTTGTAATAATATAACTTACTTAAAATCATGAAAACCTTAAATATTGATAGTAAAGGAATATTAACATACGAAGTAGGATAGTTTCTTTACGTAGCATTTTTTTATTTGTTGTAGACTTTATTTTTTATTGAAAACAAGTGAAATTTACTGTGGAAAAGAAAAGGATGCTAATCAAACCCTTTGAAATTGTTTTACTCTCTTATACTCCACAAAAGAATTTATATGATTCTCTATACAATAAAACCATTGTTTAACTTGTCATATTGCTTAATAAGGAATTACAGTAGAACCTCTGTTAACTGGCTTAATTGGGACCGATGGGAAGCCGGTTAAATAAAAATACAGTTAAAGCGGGGGATAGAAAAAAAAAGGGTTTTTTTTTATGAAATTTAAAAGAGAGTGGAGGTGTGATGATTTACTGCGTTTGAGTAGTTACTTTGAGAGTTACATACCAGTTATAAAGTGCTAGTAAAGAAGTCTGTGACCCGTTTTTGCTGCAGAAGAGAAGCTCAGCACTTCCCCGCATCGTCCCGCCATTTCTTTAGGAACATCACATCCATGGGAATAGCTAATGGTTGCTGCTCGACAATCTCAATGCCTCTTCAAGTGCTCTTGCTCTGTCCACGTGAGTGAAAAAATTCACTCGAGTACCGCAGCACCTGTTTCTTTGTTTTTTGTATTTTGAAAATGTGAACCGAATAAAGCGAAGGCCGGTTAAGAAAGGTTCCTACTGTTCCTTAAACAAAAACTAGCACTTTTTGCAATAACAAAGAGGCTGCCCAATTGTAAAGACATCAGAACAAATTTATTGTGTTGTTTTTTCATAATATATTAATTGCCATAATACCATAAATCACTGAACTCGATACAAAAATATTAATGATGCATATTAAATTATAAAAAATCAAGATGGTTGATCAACAGGAAATATTTGATCTAATTCAATTTGAACATGATTTTTAACAACTAAAAAGCAGATCACATCGAATGAAATACATTTAACCTGGGAGTTTTAAATTTTAAAAGTTTTGTTTGAATCATCAATAAATATGAATTACGGCATTTTAGAAAAAGTATTAAATTGAGTCACTAATATGAAGAAATTCTAATAAGATATTAAACTGAGTGTTCTATTCCCTATTATTTAAGAATAAAAATAACAATTTTCTCTGATTTTTTTAAAAATTATTTTTTTTATTTGGGATATTTTTAGTTGTTGCTGAATGTTCACACGTTTTTAGTTTTTTTTTGAAAGAAAGAAAAGATAAAAATATTTTTGAAGAATTTTATGATATTGTTTTTTTTTCTTTCCTAAACAAGTACTTTTTCATACTTGCACTTCTTTCACTGTTTCAACCCAACACATTAAAAGCAGTAAACAATTAAATACAGTGAAACCTCCTTTAAGGGACACCTCTGAAAAAGGGACACTTTTTCTGGTCCCAGTCCTTTTCAATAGGGAGTAATAGTCCCGCAATGTATTTACCTCTGAATAAGGGACACTCTATTTAAGGGACATTCATAGAGAAAAAATTCTAAAATTCCAGTTATATAGATAAGAAAAATTTACAGGAAATTGAAGTTTTTTTTTTCTAAAAATTAACTTCTGAAAGTACTATCCCGAGTCCTAGAATCATGACCAAAGAAACACATGTATTTTAAAGTGCTAGTCAAAACCTACTTGTATATAAAGGCTTTTTCCTCTCTTGTACTATGGAATATATGTATTCAACATTGACAGACAGTACCCAGGTACCAACAAGTTTTTGATGCAATTATTGGGAAAAGTACACAAAACTTAATTATGCTGCATTGCCCGAATTTCGTACTTTAAAAACAAATCCACCTTACAGAAATGTATTTGAAGTAATCTATAAGCTACAAAACTTTGCCAATACGACATTTATGGTAAAATTTTAATTTTTTAATGAAAATATTTTAAATTTCAATAATTTCAACTTATTATTTGTATGCATGAAACATTTTCAGTACTTAAGCTTAGATGCTAACACATGTTTATTATTAAAAAGTTGAATCAAGTTAATACACTATACGCGTACACATCAATGTATGAACCTCCTAAGAAGGGACACCTCTATTTAAGGGACAAAATTTCTAGTCCTCTTAGTGTCCCTTATTGAGAGGTTTTACTGTACCTTATTTGTTTTAAACCAGTAGTTTGAAAGCTATATAGTAAAACATGTCAAATATGTAAACAAACAAATCAATTTTGCACTTTATGAAAGCAAGGTTTCTTCATGGCAATTTAATAGCCTTTCTTTTCATTATATGATAGTCTCTTAGCATTTCTTTTCACTTTTTATTAGCAGGCTTTGGCAGTAACATTTAAAATTCTTTTTAACAATAAATGCAATTTAATTCTGAGATTGAGCATGGGACGACAATAAACAAAACCAACATTAACAGCACAAAATAGCAAAAAATGAAGACACATATTTCAGGATTACAAAGAACCACATTTTCAATACAAAAAAGGTGTGAGCTTCTAGATCAGTGCTTTCCAAACTGGGTGTCGCAAGATTGCAAAACGAATGAAGAGCTTATGAAATAATATCAAATAATAATTAAAATAATATAAAATATCCTTTTCTTGGTTCAGTGTAATCATAGATCACATAGTAACCCCGTGATCGATATGTGGATTTCCACAATTTGTCCATGTAATTTGGCCATGTAATGTCCAATTTGGCCATGTCCGTAGACCCCACTACCTCTCCCCGTGCGTAAGCAATCCTAAGGCCTCGGCTAACAGGTAGGGGTCTGGTGGAGAAAAGTTATGGCGCTCTGTACTGTGCTGCTGTACATTGGCACTCTCTATAAACTTCTTGTTTTAACTAGTTCTTCGAGCGGCGACATTGGGCATTGTACATTTCCATCAGTCTGCTTCTTTCTTTCCTTCGTGACACACGCCATTATTTTACCTGCTTCAAAGTGACATATTTATGCCATAAATTTTACAGAACTCATCCGCTATGGATAAATTTATTGTCAGAAAGACACCTTTGATAGTTTATGAAGCATCAGATGTCAGTCAGATCAACAGTCAAGTGGTGTGTCTGAAACTTCAGTAGTTACTGAACAACAATTAAATAGTGTGTCCCAAACCTCTGTTTATTCCTCGCCAATATGCAGTAGCAAGAACACGAAAGTGAGAATGTATAAGGAAGAATATATAAAAATGGATTTACGTGGTGTGGAGTTGAAGAATGTCCAACTCCGGAGTGTGTGATTTGTGGAGAGAAACTGTACTTAAAATTCTTCCAAACTAATTCCAATTAATTATAATGTACTTCCAATTCACATATGAAATAATTATTGCTTTAAAATACCATTTGTTATGATAAAATCAAATCTGTTTTATTAGCATCAGTGAAAGGGTGTCTCGTTAAATCGTGGGGTGAGTACTACAACTAGGTAACTACAAATTTGGCGAAATCTGGGTAAGTGCACAGATAAATCCCGTTAGGTGTGGTCCCCACCATACTACAACTAGGTATCTGTTGTAGACATTTTACAGGAGTTATTTAGAGTTTTCAAAACTATATAAGTTGATGATCAGAAAAAATGTTCGATCTACAACTAGATAAGTGAACTTATCTAGTTGTTCAACTTGGAAGAACTGCAAGATTGATCCAGATATAATCCAGAAATGGTAGTAAAATAACTTTTAGTTTAGTCTCCACAATCTTCCAAAATCTTATCAAAACTTTAATTTGCGTTTTTCTCGAAACAGCTGAATTGTAGTTACCTAGTTGTAGTATTGACCCCACGAAATTGTATGTACTGGAAGGGTGTCACCATCAGGGAAAGTTTGGAAAGCTCTGTTCTAGATGAAAGGCATCCAACCTAGTTTTTCTTGGAAGACTTTGCACCCAAAAACTTATTTTATTTCTTTCTTTATTTATTTTGCCCCGAAAAAGGGATTACTTGTAACCCTTCTGCAATTTGTTTTGCTATTTTGAGCCTAAAATTAATTTTAGACCAATGGTAAACTGTTTCCTTCACACACATTTGATTCAATATTATATCAAAATGTTATTCAAAATATGATTATAAATAATCAAAAAATTATCAGTTATAAATCTTGAATATAAATCTTGTGAGTCCAGTTCTCAAAATTATTTATAAAATTCAATAATTACTATGTTATACCAAATATGAAAATGGATTTGTATCAAAACCACTTTCTAAAACTATAATTCATGATAGTGTCCACTAAATGATCAATAGGTTTGACAATGAAAGGTATACTTCCTAAACCTATAGCAACTGTTGTCCATTTTCTAGTAGCTGAAGGCAACTTCGTATGCTTTTTTAACAAGTAAAGTGAACTGGCACACAGCCTGTTTATTGTGAAGCCTGGAATGGCAACAGATGCTAAGGTCTGCCAGATTAAGGTATCTGCAGCTGATGTAAAGAGTAGGGCATTTCTTTTTGGATCATTGTGATCCAATACCTGCAACAGAATAAAAAAATTATTAATCAAACAAAACTTAGATAAATCTCTGCGTAATTTATGTTTATTAATCTTGTTGACCAAGGGCATATCCAGAGCTACATGTTTTGAATTATATAATATTATGTTGGATATTTATTGGCTATTTAGGGACAATGAAACTTAGCTTGTGAACATGTATGAAGGAGACCAGATTCTGGTTTAGATTGGCATGAATACAATGTGACTGAGGAGGCACTTTCATGCGGGGGGGGGGGGGGGGAGATGCAATTAGGTCAGTTACACCACTGCTGATAGGCAATCCTATTGGTAAAAAAATAACATTTTTGATCAAAAAGCAAAATTTAAGTGATTACAATGAAAGTAAATTTATCAAAACATAAAATCTTTCACTCTGAATCTAACTGTAAACAGTTGAAAGATAAGAAAACACTGAAAAAAACAATTTTTAAATCTTTTGTATTAATAGTTTTTTTTTTTTTCATGTTTTTCGTTTTGACAGAATAACATTTCTGTCCCAAATCTAAATATTAAAAACATAAAAAAATAATAAATTAAAATCTTTTTTCCAGTATTTTGTTATTTTTGAACTGTTAACAATGAGATGCAAAGAAAAATATGTATATTTTGGTGACCATAGCTTTGCTGCAAGCACTTGAGAAATATCTTGCCATCAAAAATCATTCTGCCACACATGGCATTGTTCTCAGTGGTGTAGTAGAGGGGGAACGCAGGGGGACGGCGTCCCAATACCTTTTTATTTTAACGCAAGCATCCCCCCACTTGTTTTGAATTTTTACATAAGCAATGTTTCTTTCGGACCTTTCGCTCCGGAAGGGCAGGTGAAGAATTAGGAGGGGCGATGTATGATCCCAAATCATGCTGTGTTATTTTATATAATAGGTAGTATAGAAATGATGATAATATGGATTTTTTAAATGTATATATGATAGATCCCTGGTAGTATACAGTAAAATCAATTTTCGGCTTTATGTTTAGTGAAGTTGGAGGAGTGAGTTTCTGAAATTTTTGTAATTGAAATCTTATAAGTCATTTTTAGGCTGGTTTGGGAGGGGGGGGGGGGTCTGGGTCCCCACCTCCGGAATTTTTTTGCAATTTAAGACCTGAGAATGCAATTTTAGGCTCTTAGAAGAAGTTAGAGATGGGGAGGGGGGGGGGGGGGTTCTAGGGGTCTTCCATAAGAAAATTTTCAAACTAGCCTTAAAAATGCAGTTTTACTCTATTTTTGTCAACATCACTGGAGACGAGTACGAGGGCTCTCCCCAAGAAACTTTTTGAGTTCTAAGTCCCAGCGATGAAATTTCGGATAGGGGTCATTCATAAATGATATCACACTTCGAGGGTAACAAGAAGTGTGACATCGTACATTTTGATTTCTATAAAAACATTTAAAATCAGCAAATTAAACCTGTTTTATGCAAATGTAATATAGCGTGACGTGTGACAAAGCGGGGGAGGGATATGATGAAGTGTGACACTTTGTGACAAAAGGGGGAGGTGGGTCAAATATATTGAAAAAAAGTACGACATCATTTATGAATGGTCCCATACGTTGTTTGGGGATGTTAGAGGATGCGAAAAATAGTTCGGAGAGTCTCTCGGCCCGCAAATTTTTTCGGAACTAAAGTTTAATATTTTTGGCTACATTTGGTGACGCTATTGATAGTGTTCGGTGTTGTTCCCCAAGAAATGTTCCTGAAACTGAAGCCTTAAAAGTGCAATTTCATGGTATCTTAGATGATGTAAGAGAATCAAGAAAGGTCCAGAGGACATAGCACGAAAATTTTCCAAAACTGATGAAGTTCTGAAAATGGAATTTTAGGACATCTATGGTCACGTTAAGAAAAAACGAGGTGAGTTGGGGGCCATGCTTTGAAAAATTTTCCAACCTGAAGCCCAAAAAGTGCAGTTTAAGGCTATTTTTTGGTGGCATTAGGGGAAAAGGGAAGGTGTCTAAAGTTCTTCCAGGAAAGTTTTAAATTGAAGTCTTAAAACACAATCTTTGGCATCTTTTTTCACATTAAAGAGATGTAATATTGCAAAAAATGTAGGTCACATGTACAACGTACATATTTATGTGTTTACTTGCTTGCAAAGCGATAGTCATTGGCCAGTCAAGCAGAAGATCATCTGAATCTAGATTTAAATGTCTTAAGTTTAAATGTCCATTTTTAAAAAAAAAGATATTTGTCATTGTTTCTAGAAAATTTCCAAAAGTACTCTTAATGTAGACCTCAAATAAACAATTTAAATTCAAAGTAACAGTGTCAAACATTTCATTGCCAACCGTCTCTCATTGCAATTGGATATGTAAAGATTCAGATAACAGAAGTATGGATCAAAAGGTTCCTATCACATGTAAAAAAAGGAACCAATACTAAATAATAAAAGGCAGATTCTTTTAGGAAGGGGTTAAATTCATGAGATTTAATGGAATAAAGGGAGATTGTATTGATTATCCAGTACTTTGAACCAGGGCTACCGATAGCCCAGGCAGGCCCCATGTCAGTTTTGTTGCCCCCTTCCATCTCCCCTACCCTTGCATCTTAACCATAGAAAAATTTTACCCACCGCACTACTCTGATGCCGAACCGAGCCTCATGAATCAGCCATACCTGACACCCCTCTCAACAGCCATGCTTACAACCAGGTCTTATCTGAAGGACCGGAGCTTTGGCGTTTCACATTTTGTTGGCAGTGAGAGGCCAGTTTTATGACCCAAAACAGGGGTCACTTTATGCCCTCTATATTTTAAAATTTTAATTTTTCCTTCTTCCTTCCTCTCTTTTGTTTTTTCTTCTTTCTTTTTTTTTTTTGAAAATGTGATCTGAATCTTTCTCCCGGGGGGGGGGGGGGGGAGGCAGTTGGCTTGCTCCGAGGGGGCAGTGCCCCCCCCCCCGGAGAAATGCCTGAAAGAAACACTGTACATAAGCGTACCCCCACTTTTTTGCTGTTCATATTAAGGATCCCCCCACCTTTTTTTCCAGAACTACACCACTGATTGTTCTAGTATAACAAACAGGTGGAGCTAATTTTTAAATATTGGTATTCTGTTAATAGAGTTTCTTAACAGTTGGTGATAAGATATGTAGAAGAGCTGTACGGCTGTACCCAACACGTGGTTCCTATAACCAATAACTACCTTACATTGATATACATTTTTCTAGAATCAACAAATTCTAATTGAAAAGGGAAAACATAATACCTTGTCTCTTTTTTTGACTTTATCTGCAGTATCTGCAAGCACATAGCAGAAAGAAACAACATAACTTGCCCTGACTGCATTCACATGAACTAAAGCTCTGAAAGACTCACCCACTTCATTAGCATAACCTAGAAAAGTAAATAGATTAGTCATAAAAGAATCACAACAAAAATTCCTTAAATAATGAACAGTGGTGTAGCTAGACCCAGATTTGGGTAGGGGGAGTTCCTCGGGAGAAGAGAGCTGATTTCATTGTTTTACAAGAAAAATTGGTCAAATTCTAGACAATCTTTACCATTTCAGGAGGGGGTTTATCCCCAAAACTACCCCCTTATCTACGCCAGTGGTAATGAGGTCAATTTCATCTGTTACGTTGACAGTGACAAGCTCAACTAAAAAACTAAAATCAGAATGATGAAGAACTTGACCAACTTCTTTGATAAGTGTGTGTGTTTTTTTATTTATATATAATATGTATATATACATATTACTGTAAAAGCAAAAGTCTGGTAAATCCTGGCTTGGTAAAATTCTGAAGTATGCTTTAATATGCTTTCATTTTGGACTTTTACCAAGCCTTTGCAGTAAAACATAGAAGTTACCAATGCCATTCAGAAAAAGCCCCGAAAAGAAGGATTTAAAAGGACCTTGAATATGTCTGCATAAGCAGTTTGTCCTCACACTTTTCTGTTCCCTCCCAAAATCCAAAATCACTAATAGTCATTATTACAGATAGTAAAGACAACGAGTTTCAGGTTCTTGGCACTACAGGCTGTAAATTAAAATTTTTGTACATGGGAAACCAGTTTATCATTTTCAAAGAAAAATCTTTTAAACATTACTGAAGTTGGTACAGAAGAAATAAGTGTACGTGAAGTAGTAAAAAAAATTCTTTAGTTGGGGGACAGGGACTGATTAAATGCAACTGTTCAAAGAAATTTGTACAACAAAAATGTTTATGTAAATATGATGAACTACTTTGTAATTCAAAATGCCATTACAGTTAACCTTGTCTTAACAAGTAATAAGAAGTATTCAAACTAGTAGCATTAAAGAAAAACATACTACATTTTTCTTATCAAAATTTCTTAATTTTTTAAAAATTATTATTATTATATTATTATTTTCTGAACTACCAGTTTTTTTTTTTAATATTGCTAAAATAATTTTTAAAAATGGTTGAAATTACTTTAGTAGCTATTGTGAGAATTCTGCATTGTTCAGGTTTTCCACATGGGGATCTAATTTGTAAAATGATATAAACCCTGCTTTTTTTTTCCTTGTAATTATTTGAAAATAATTGGGAGACAGTTCCATTGTCATAATCTTAAATCATATTTTATTTTGATCACTTTTACAATTTATATTATCAATAAAATATTACTGGGCTTTTACTGGAAGGTGTTGATAACTCCTGGATTTTACTGCAAAAGCTTGGTAAAAACCAGTGGTGTAGTCCTGAAAAAAAAGTTGGGGGGGGGGGGGACGCGTATGCATATGAAGAAAAGTAGGGGGACGCCTATGTTAAAATTTTAAAAATTTGGGGGACGCTTGTATTAAAATATAAAGGCAGGGGGACGCCGTCCCCCTGCTTCCCCCCTCGACTACACCACTGGTAAAAACCCGAAGTCAAATAAAATTAAAGCCCATTCCAGACTTTTACCAAACCACTTTGGTAAAATCTAGGTTTTACTGGTAAACCCCAGGATTTACCAGACTTTAGAGTAACATATATACAGTCAAAATTAGGTCAGCCTAGGCGGTCATTTAAAAAATGTTGTCATAAGCAGAGAAACATCTTATAATTATTTAAAAACACAGTATTATACAATAACATAATATAATTAGTGTCTTACATAAATTTGACATTTTAAAATGGATTTATTTTTAAAAAATAATATAATTTCACACACCCACATTATAACAAAAACCAAATCATTTCTTTATTTCATATTAAAATAGTTTCTAAAAACAGTTTGCTTCATTACGGAATTAATTTATTTTGTATAAAAAGTCAAAGTAGTATTGTCTAGTTTTTTAATAGAAGATAAATTTGTATAATATTGATTTAATGCATTGTACAATGGCATAGCTAGTATGGGTGACATCCAGGGCGGGTATTGATGGTGTCACCCCCATGGAAAAGAATAAACCAAGAAAAATGAAAAAGGATGAAGTATGCATTTTAAAAAAACATTCATATCATGGGTTGGGTGTCATAATAAGTATGCATTTAAAAAAAACATTCATATCATGGGTGTCATAATATCTAAAGTATTTGTTAACAACAATGGTGTTTGCGGTTAAAAATACCTCAAATATATTTTTGAAAGGAAACATTTCACTCGAGTAAAAATAGAAAAGGAAATAATAGAAAAAAAACCCTACTTTAAGGGTTGTTTTTCATTCCATGGTGCTTTTAAAGGTTTAGTTTTCCTTGTTTTTGCCGGGTTTCACCCCTGAACGGGTGACACTTGGGGGCACTTAGCTAGGTTACTAGCAATGCATTTGATTTAGTTTTCTTCATTTTTATATTCTGAAAGCAAAAAACATGGTTCTACCACTACGTTCCCGTTTTTATACACCATCATTGCTTTAGCTAAACTAGAGACAAATTTATCCATAGGAAGGTAATAAGGATGGTGTTCCTGGTTTGTAAAAAGCGCTTGTATAAAGATTATAAATTTCTAAAGAAAGTAAAAACAAAAAAAAATATTAAAGTTTAAAAAGATTAAATGATATTCTGCACCTTTAGAAACGTTATTCATTGTTAACAGTTCAGTTCAAATACAACAAAAAACTGAGGACTAATATATCTAACAAATGAGCGATTCTGAACTTTCTTTTTTGAAGGTCTTTTCATTCATAAGCTCTTTCTCTCCTTTTTTTGCCTTTTGCACTGAAAAAGAACTTTCTTATAAACCCGAATCCCCGAGTCTGCAATTCTTATTAATATTTGTGCATTGTGAATTTACTTGACAGAGTACTCTCAATAATGCAACATTCTATTGTCTTCTAAGATTATTAATTTGAATAAGTTACAAAATTATTTTTGATATTTAAAATATATACCAGTTAGTTCAAAGCTATTTTAATGCACTGCTTGAAGCAAGGCAGTTGCAAAAATAATTTGTCTATTTCATTTTATAATTTCAATTAATTACAAATGTGTAAAAACATATCAAAATTCATTTCTTCAAATATTCAAAAGCACTACCTAATAAACGAACAGGAGTATCACGATAAATATCAATTGTTGATTCAGAATTCACATTCCACTTTTCGTCAGCCATGACCTTAGCAACCTTGGCGTCCTTGCCGACAGACTGTCGCTGTTGCCATAGGTACAATATGTTGCCAAAACAATAAAAGCAAAAATTATGTATATTAAATGCGGTCTAATCGACTGGTTCCGCTACCTGCCTGCGCGCAGTGAAGAGGTATCGGTTCAATTCTGACTTTCCCCTGGGTGTATTTCCTTCTTTGTATAGTAAAAATCTGTTGTACTGTCTTGTTCGATCTGTCATATTAGACAAGAGTTTGAGGAATATCCTTGAGAATAGCAAATAAACTCGAATATTATTTGACCTGAAACGGTCGTTAACAAACAAACAATGTGCTATTTAATTCGTCTGCTCTCTGGCCAGGTGGTGTTTAACTTCGGGATTAAGTGTTTTCATACACACTTAGCAATTGATTTTCAGAGCCGTGAGAAAAGGTATAAAAGAAAAAAGTCATCCATCACCGATTTTCTGATGTGGTAAGCAATAGGTTAAAAATCTGAAAACTACGATTAATAGGGAAAATTTTCGATCTAAATTAGCGTATTTGTTCTTTGTTTTGAACATTTATGAGAGAAAAACGCTGTAAAGACGCCGTCTTCATCTTTTTTAGATAAAAAAAAAAGCTCATAAGAATGAAAAACACATGTACGGGGGAAAATTCGAATTTCATCTGCTGTGTGCCTCATACACCTTCAGGAGCGCCTCATGACGACACGCTCAAACTACATTAATAAGTGACAAAATTATTTTAGATATTTAAAACATATACCAGTTAATTCAACGATGGCTTTATTATTATTTTCTCCCACACCACCCTCACCTCATAAAGAAGGGGAAAGCGATATGTGCTGCCATCTATAATAAAAAAATGAACTTTTAAACCAATTTTGTCGTTTTGAAGGGCAATGTATAGTTGGTTTACGCGTACGCAAATATGCAAATTCGCTGCAAGGCGAATTTGCATAGTATTTAAAGGACGCATTTGCAGATTGAAAGCCGTGGAAGTTGAAGCTGACCAGATTCACTGCGACAAACAAACTAAATTTATGGTTTTTGTTTGTCACCAGTGAACTTGGTCAGCTTTAACTTTCACGGCTAAGCGTCTTCCTTGAGGCTTAGGACAGCCGATTGATTCTTTAATGGTCTTTTAAATGTGTTAAATGTTGAAGTTTTTACTATTTTATTCAATGTTTTCATTTTTAAAGTTGAATTTTTAATATGTGTAAATACAGTGGACTCTCTCTATCTGAACACCCCATATTATGAACACTTTTCGATAGTCCCGGCAACACTTCATACACTTAACATAAGATGACCTCTCTGAAATCTGAACACCCTATAATATGAACAACCCAGTATTATGAAAGCTCTTTTTATCCCCCCTTCAATGGTTACCTCTTTAAACTGAACATCAGATGTGCGATTGGAATACCGAAATTCCTGGAATTCAGATTGCCCCCCTTTTCCGACAGGTGTTTTCAGATGGAGTGGTCAAGAAAAGGCTTATTGCTTTCCTCCCCGCCCATCTCATCTTAGACCAAGCTATGTAAGCATCTTAGACCAAGTTATTCTAAGCATCTTAGCCCAAGTTATTCTAAGCATCTCATTGGGCAGTCTTATCTCTTTCGTTTCTTTCTTGTTGCTGAGATTTTTCGCTGGTAAAGGTGACATTTTCTGTCAGTGTACCGATTTCAGCCACCAGCTTCGTACGAAAACAATCCTAAGGCCTTGGGTAACTGGTGGAGAAAAGTGTACTGATTGCTGCAGTTTAAGAACAAGTTAAATATGTAATTAGTTAACGGAAAGTAAAACGGAAAGAACAAAATCTCAACAAAAAGTACGATGTTATTCAAAAATTGAAGTTAAAAGTGAGTAAGAGAAAAATTGAAGTTGAATTTGGGATTTCTGTAGGCAAAGTTAATACAATCAGTAAAGAAGAAAAGGAAATTCTAGCTGCTTTTGAGCTGAATGCACCTGGCTCTAAGTGTAGAATTTTTGAGAAAAAAGACGGGAAAATAAATCAGCATGTTTGGAAGTTTTTTTGCAAATTGCAGACAAAGAATCTGCCTGTCACTGGACCTATGCTGAAACAGATTGCTCTTGATTTTGTCGAAAAGGAAAACATCAGTGGATTCAAGGCATCAGAAGGATGGTTTAGTCGTTTCAAAGCTCACCATAATATTGAATTTAAAACCATAAGTGGAGAAGCTGCAGAGGTAAACATGGACACTGTAGAGGAATAGAAAACTAAACTTCCAGAATTAATTTTCGGGAAAGGGAGGGGGGGTGGGTGGACCTCTGGGTACGGCTTTGTCAGAAAGCATTTCCGCTTTTGGAAACAACTGCATAATATGTACACTGCACGTGCATACAACAAACTTAAATTACTTATGCTCAAAGCCCACTGTACTTTTTAACTGGGGTATGACACAGAATTTTCCCTAGTTTGTCTCTTTTATTTTAGGGAGAAGGAAGAGGATTTTTTTATTCTTGTGTAATACACTTAAACTTGAAATTTAGGGTTTTTCATGTGAAAAAGATGATTGATGAAATATTAAAAAAATCAAAAATACGGAGGAGATATTAATCCAATATGAAGAAGGAAGGAGTGTCCATGAAGGGACTGCCCCATTGAATTTTTTGGTGATTTAAGGAATTTATCTTATTTTGGGAGCAATGTTCCATAGACTTAGAGAAGAGTGAAATGAATACTAATACTTTTCATGAAGTATCCAGTCTTCTGCATACAAATTTTATAAAGTTTCTGTTCAGCAATTGCACCATTTTCTCATTTTCTGTTAAAACTAATCTGATCAGTCACTTTACTCCAGTCACATATTAATATACATAAAAATATTACCATTTCATTTTAAGCATTAATGATTATAAAAGGAAGTATAAAAGTTGAAATAAAATGCGATATTGCAAAAACCTAAGAGAAATAACAAAAACATTAATATCAAAACTAAATTAAAAACTTTATTTTCAGAGGGACGATACAACTGATTCTATAAGTAAATAAACAGTAAAACATACAAACAAAATAAATTTTTATTTTTCATCTTGATTCCTTGAAAATGCACCTGGAGAAGAAATTTAAAACAATTAGATGCTATTTTAAAAAGATGCAAAACCATAAAAAAAAATAAGGAATCGACATTGACAGAAATAACGAATAACTATTTAAATATATGAACACAGCAAGGAAAATATTCATACAAGAAATTAATAAATTTTCTGTGCAGAAAGAGGAGTGTTCCTAGAGAAGTGGATATAATATGTCGCTTCAAGTAATATTTAAAATTTGGTAAACTATTAATTCCAAATTCTTTAAATATGCATCTACTTATTGCAAAATTAAGAAACATTTTTGAAGCTTATACCTTTTTTGCATTTAAGCTTCTAATTATTACAATATTGCAAATATATGAAATTCAATATTATGCTAATTTAAAAACACATAATTAAACAAGATATCAGTAGAATGCCTTTAAGCTACAAATGACATAAATAAAGAAGTTTGCTGATGGATGGGTCTTTTTTATCTAGAAGCTAATTCTTTTTTCACTAAAATAACGAATTTCAGCTAGTAATCTTAAAATTCATGTATGTGGCTTTTAGTAAATTTCTGTTTTATTCCTTTTTTAACCTTTTGTTTTACATAATTAAAGGTTATAAATTATATGAAAACTAAATATTGTATATTCTTCACGTTTTCATTTACAAATTCAGCTGCAACATATTATTTATCAAAAATATTTAGTCTAATTTTCTGCCCATTGTTTAATGGAGAATAACCTAGAAGGCAAATTGCAGAATTCATAATAGAGTTATAACTTCCTCCGTAACCACATGGAAATGTAATTCCAGGTATTGAAAGACGCACTAAAGAGCATACAGATTTATACATCAATTACATTTATATGCTTTTTTACCACAACTCCAATTTGTTAATGAAAAGCTACTTCATATATACAATGCAATTTTGGTTATACAGTACCCAACCCCAAATTCGGCATGCTCGGGACCGCCGCCATGCCGAATTTCGGAATCCGATCCAAAACGGCGGTTTGAGGGACCAAAAATGGCGGACTTAAGCATACAACACTAAACATAGCAAAATATCGGCAAGATCGCTTCTATTTGAATGAAAATATATTGGCATTTGTTGTTTTGACAACTTCTTAGATAATATTTTCCGGAAAAAAAAAATTTTTTGGAAAAAGTGCTGAATTTTAGGATTTTTCGAATTTTGGGATCCCAAATTTGGGGTTCGGTACTGTACATTATTTTTCTTCTCTTTCTAGGATTTTAATTTATCTATGTATTGATGTTTAAAAAATGTTTGCATTCAAATATTTAACAACAGGCTACAAAAGTTTAAGTATATCTTGCAAAAGTAATTTACTCTTGCCATCAACTTTTATCTTATACACAGAGCTGGCCAGAGGGCGGGGCGGCCGCCCCGGGACCCGCGCTTCTCTAGGCCCCGCGCAAAACCTCAAAATCTTCAAAAAAGTAATTTAAAAAAAAAACAAGTGAGAGAGAATTTTATTAATAAAATTTTAACTTTTCAAGTTGTTCTATGTGGTTAGATAATAAATCAGATCCTGATCAGTAAATTTTTGGAATTTTTCTTGATTCTATTGGCACTAAGTGAATATTTTTAAAACAGGAATAGAAATATTGTTTCCATTCGTTGTGTTACAAGACCAATCTTAAGCCGATTGGATCGATTGCTCCCATCGAGGCAAAAAAAAATCCTATGTAAGTTTAACAAGATTATAAGGCGGTCTAGCTGTATAAGTACCTCAAAATATGTTTTAATTTTAAAAATATGTCTTTTAAAGTGCACATTTTAATTGCTTCATATTCCACTACAAAATTTTAATTTCAACAAAGGAAACTGTAGGTCTTGATGGCATTTCGCTAAGACCAGCAGAAGGAGGGGGTACCGAAATTGCAACAATTCGGGAGGAGGTCCCGCAACTCTTAAAGTTGGCTTTGCTTCTGTAGGTTGCGGATGATTTCGTATAAACCTGCAAGGGAAATAGTGGCTCCGCTGAATAGCCTCAAGGGGCCATTTGCTATTTGCCTCCTTTAAATTTAAAAATGACCTAATTTAATTTGAAAAAAAAAAATGTTCAAATTTCTTTATAAAATATTTGTGAGTATGGCCGTTTTCTTAGGGAAGCATGCCTTTATTGATAAGGCTTTCGTCCTCATGACCTTTCAACATTTGTCGAAGACAAGGACCGGTCCAAGCATACAGAGGCCAAGGGCTAAAATAGTTCTCTGTCTTTGGATCTGAATTCAGTTGATAGTTCTTAATCTTTATCCAGCGTTGAGCTTCCTTCTCCTCTTTGAAATGAAATCCATTATCCTAAAGGGGAATCGGCAAAACCAAAGCTTTAACACATGTCATTGGCGATTGGCTTTGCTTTTGTAAGGGGACTGTGTGGTTTGGTAAGTGAAGCCAAAGCAAGCAATTATTTTGCAGCATCAATCACCTACTAAACTCTGAGGTATTGATGTATGATAGTTGTTTTTTTTCTTCTTTTTTAATTCTAAAAATGGAAAGCTAATTCGTGTATGACGATCTCATACTAATTAAATAAAGAAATAAATAAAAATAAAAAATTATCAAATAAATAAACATCAATAAAAAATAATTAATTAATTAATTAATGAAAAAGATATAAGTAAATAAAAATAAAAAATGAAATGCTTTGATGACAGCAAAAAAAAATGCAATCTTTTTTACTCTTCTGAATTCATTTCAAAAATAACTAATTAAAAATAAAACATGCCAGTAATTTTCTTAGAAGTTAACATCTTGTAAAATAACAAGGAATATTCTACTACATTCAAATCTTGAAAACAGCCCCCGTCATTTGCTCGACAGCTTGTAAAAGTAAATTGATATGTAAAGAAGAGTTTTGTTCTAATTATGGTTAAGGGTTTTTATTAAACCTTAAAGCTCCTTGATAATTAAAATTTATGAAGTACTATAGATTTCAGAACCCGTCGCTTCGGAGCAAAGGTAATTATTTACTTTTGCAATACGTAAAATTTTCAATTCGTCTGATGAATCTACACATATTTTAAACAATCCATCATTTCATTTCTTAAAAGTCAAACCTCAAACATTTCTGGACATTAAGGTTAACTAGTTTAAGATTGAAGAAAACAATAAATAAATGCACACACACATTGCAATTGTTTGAATTAGTTTCTTGATCTAATAATAATAATTATAATGCAGAAATATTCAATTACGGAGTTATCAAAACAAAGGTATACTTTTTAAATGCTAACTAATTGTGCGAATTTTATAAGAAGAAAAGAAGCAAAGATATTTAGAGAAACCGGATTTCAATCGTCATTAGAATGGGCTAAAGTTCTTGAAAAAAAAAAAAAAAAAAACTGAAAGTGACACCAGAATTTGAAAGTCAACGCGTAGCTCGAAAAGAAAGATAATTTCTGTATGAAGGAACTGATGACGAATCTTTATCTAGATAATTTTAGAATTAAGTTTTGCGTAGTATTAATCGATAGTGCTATGACATCTTTCGAGAAGAGGTTTGAAATTTTTCGTGCCCATGAAAAAACATTTGAGTTTCTATAGGAGAAACCGGCGGGAGTCCAGACAGCACGTTTTACACCTAACCTATTGGTTTCTCCGCTCAAAAATAATTGTTATATTGGTAGTATTCTGCTATTATTGTCATATGCAAATGGCTGCCCGTCACGTCAAAATACGGCAGTGAAGTGAAAAAAAGTGATTTGGCATAGTCTGATCTAAAATTTTGCGGTAAGTAGCTAAGCTTTCAATTGGCAACTCATGTTTCTTCTTCGTATTTATCATAAAACTAGGGTATTTAAGCTATTATTTATGCATATTTAAACTGGCGTCAAGTACACACTGCTTGTGTCAGATCACATTTTTTTCAAGAATGTTCTGTGATGACATCATTCTTTATGAATGGTCCCCAGTTTTTGGGCACCTTGAACCTCCTCAACAAGTTAGCAAAGCTCGTGAAATTTTCACTGTACCCGATTTATGTAAATAAATTTCTTGAATTATTGTTCACTGTTACATTTAGAATTTTCTTATTAAACATTTAATTCTTGGGTCATTGGTCATATTCTTTTATTGTATACCCAGCTTTCATTGTTTAGCTAGAAGTAACTTGAGTGTCACCTTCTTGAAACACTGATCTCCACTTTTCCATGTGTCCCGAGTCTTCCCAGCATGTGTCCGCGGACACTTTCTCTCTTTGCACTAAAATTTATACTGTCCCTAAAAGGCGCCCTATGTAATTTTAAAAAATCTCACACAAACCCGAATCTTCAGGACACAGGAAAATGCTTTCTGAAGATTTCTAGCTGTATTGGCAACTTAGAAAAAAAAAATTGTGAAGAAAAATTGTCCGGACTCTCCCCGTTCTCCCCTATATTTCAAATAATATTAAGAAGTTATCAAACATAGAGCTTAAAAATTGTTGTCGGGCTTTAAAAGATGATTTTGAGAGTGAACTTGACAAACTAATTTGCCGTCAAGTTTTGCCAGTCAACTATTCAATATTGGAAACAGCTCAGTTCTTATATAAAAATAATTTGTCATAACTTTATCCAAATTTTTCTCAGCAATTAGAGTAATTTTCACGCCGCCAATACCTGTAGCACCCGTTGAGAGACCTTTTTTCAAGGTTAAAATTAATAAAAAATTATTTACGATCTACTTTGGGCCAAGAAAAGTTGACATCTTTGGCAATCTTATCGATTGAATCAGGATTTGTGAAGAAGCTAAATTCTGACAAGGTTGTAAATGAATTTGCTTTAAGCCATTCAAGAAAGTAAAGTAATTTTAGTAAAGACATCTTAAATGCAGTTTTTTTTTAAATTTTATTTTCAATTATCATTATTCATTAACCTGTAAATAACAAACTTCCCTCATGAAACGCGAATGCTTGTAATCAAATATGCTAAGATGTAAAATACTAAACGAAATCAATATGGCTATACAAGGTATAAATCAAAATTTGTGCAAAAAATAAATAAATAGCTAAGTTTTTTTTTTTTTTTTTTTTTTTGTGGCTGCTAACTACTATTCCATAGGAACTTTTCAACATAGTTTGACGCACGACACCCCCCCCCCCCCCCACACACATGTAGAGAAATATATATATAGGCCTCGCAAATAATTTCAGCGCCGGGCCCCGCTTTTAGCTGGGCTGGTCCTACTTATACAGATTGTTGAACTTAAAAGAGTTAAAAAGTAGCACATTAATCATTTCTGTACATAAATAAAAGAAAAAATTATACTTAACAAAATGAAAAGTACAAAAAATTTTGCAAACATCATGGTAAAAAATAAGTATAAGTACATAAATTATATTGCAAAACATAACCTTCCAAAACAAATATAGCTCCCATGGCTTCAAAACAAACAAATGATATTTTCCAAATATATATAGCAATACAATGTAGTTAAATATGGCAAAAACTATTTGTGAGGAATCTTTGAAAACATTTGCGACTCCTTTAAGAGTCATGACTGAGGTCGGGTAGTCATGTCACAAAACAATCAGATCTGATCTTTAGTGGCATCAAAAAATATTTAATGAATGAATCATATAAACAATTTTTGCTAAGCTAAAAATACAATTAATAATGTAAAATAAAAATACCATGCGATGCATGATTATTTTTGTATGTAACTTTTTCATATCAGTTAATTACAACTGCTTTTGGGGCAATAATTCCTTAAAACCAAATTTTTCTCTTTAATGCGTTGTTTAAAGAACCATCCAAATTTGAACAACTTTTCATAAAAATTGCCCTAGATTTTTTTCTTTCAACTAATCAGAATGAAATCATTTCCTAGGTACCTTTTGCCGACATCATAAATAAAAAAACCATGGTTTGAAAATGCAGAAAAGTCTCTGCGACTATGCAACAATAATTTAAAATTTTATGGTGAATAATCAATAAAAATATTTTTTTTTTTGACACACACATGAATGTAGGACTACTAAGGTAGTAGTAACCTAACAAAAAAAAAAATATTTCAAGTAAAAAGTTGGCCACCAAAGAGTTATCCATGATATAAGCTTGTTAGGATTACCTGGTGGAGCTACATAATAAAATTCTTCTTTAAGTGGAGCTATTTTCATCAGTTCTTCTCTATTTGATGTTTCCAAAACAACATCCTCGCGCAAATTTTCATTTCTGAAATGGAAATGGAATTAAAATAAGTTTAAGTAAATAATTTTCTTGCTTGGAAGTGATAACATTCACTTCATGTATCCATTAAAAAACAGTAAAGATGGTACTTTTCCATTATTTCGGCACTGGTGATAAAGTCACCAATAATGATGCAATCAATGCCAAACAGAATATTGCCACTGGTAACCTTTTACATGTGCTGTCGCTAAAAAGTTTGCTTAGCGAGATTTGCACCAGGATAATGGAAAAGTACTGTAAAGATTTGTTTGCTTAGCATTATATCAAACAGAGCAAGAGCTCCTTTTATTTCCCATGAAGAAGGAAAAGAAATATCCTGCCAAATGGAATGAGGCATGAAGTAGGTCAAAAGTTGCCAACAACATAATTAAAGATCTAGAGAAGAGAATAAAATAACTTTTGGAAATAAATTAAACATATAGAATATCATTAATGAAACTTATCAGAATCAGATAAAAGGAAAGCTCTTTATTATTAAAACTTATTAAATGATTTTATGAGAACTAGGGGTGTAACGAATATTCGGCCACTATTCGGTATTTGGCCTATTCGGCCCTTTGGCCGAATAATCATTTCATCACCAAGCCGAATATTCGGCTTAGCCGAATACTGAGTAAGGTCACTATTCGACCGAATAGTTCTGCTTCAGTAGAAATGTAAGAAAATAAAGAAATCAGTAGATTTTAAACATTTAAAATTGTATTATAATTATTGAAAATAATACATTAGTTTATAGTTTTAAAAAATAAAAATATTTTAGAAAAAAACTACTTTTTGAAAACCTAGTTTTAGGCTTGACTGAGCAAAAACAGATTTTAAAGTTGTAATATTGTATTTTATATTTAGCATTTGCTCTCAAAGCTGGCAAGAGTTAATCATGATGTATGAAAAATTAATTTTGTTATTATTAACAAAGTGGAAGTCGGACTTTGTTTGGGTAGACTGATTTATTGTGAATATTGGGTAAGAGAGAAATGTGAAAAGCCTAGAATATATCATGAATATTTAGATAGCATAAGTTATTGGGGCTTTTGAAAATAAAAATATATTCCTGTTAAGTGTATTAAATTTTAATAGATCGTTTAAAGATAGGTATGTAAAAAACCCCATAAAATCAAAATATTAACTTTTATAACTTCTAAAATATCTTCATAAAACAGTTTTGAGCAAGGTAAAAGTTCACTAAGCAATAGTAGTTCTTTCATTTGAATTAAATAATTAGTAAAATAACGCTAATGCTTACTACCATAAAACCTGTCATTTATATTCCACCTGTGGGTGAAATTCTTAGTTTTATTACATTCAAAACAATAGAGAAAATAGATTAATTTTAAATAGTTTTAAATTCTTAACAAACATAATTAAATCATAAATTGTGTGTAATTGATGTTTGGCTTTGTCAATAATTTTAAATTTGTCAAATACTTTCTATTACAACAATTTTCTAGACATTTTAATATTCGGCCTACGATATTGGCCGAATATTTGGCTTCGGCCTAGAAGAAATAGCCGAGCCTGGGAGGCCTGGGAGAAGTGGCCAAATATTCGGCTTCGGCATGGGAGAAGTGGCCAAATATTCGGTAATTCGCCCAAATCACTATTCGTTACATCCCTAATAAGAACAAAATAATACAAAAAAAGTAATACTAAAACAATTTGCGTAAGAATGCATTGAAAGCTTTAAAATGGAAATAGATTTAAAAATTGCATAGAGATCAAAATGAAGGAAAAAATCAGAAAACTAAGGGGGAAGACGATTATAATATACTTTGATAAAAAATATCAAATAGAAAAAATCTAAAAAATAAATTAATATGAAAATGAAGCAGTGACTCTAACAGAAATATAAAAAACACAAACAAAGTAACTTAAAAAGGATAATATAAAAGCATCATTTTTATCTTGTTTTTAAAATGCAAACAATATTTCCAAACAAAATAAACTTTTTAAATTAGTGAGGTAAAAGTATTAAATACAAGATATATTAAGGTATAAGAAGACTTTTAAAAAAAGGGATTGCAAATCAGAAAGCAACTATTGTGAGTCATGAGTACGACTATATCTCTGAAAATCACCAAGTGACTATGTGATCGGCACAATACATAGTTCGAGGAGCATGGCTACTTTTGGTCATACAAATATGGACGCTAAGAAAACTATAATGGTTAATAAGTAAGAAAGATGCTTGGTTTTATTTTTTTAAGAAAAATCTAAATTTGAAATCAGTACACTTAAAAGGTGCATCGAAGTTGAATAAATCAATGAAATTACATTTGACACATAATTAGAAAGAAAAACAGAATACTGCATTCTGGTTAGTTACCTTTCATAAACAGTACTAAAAAGAGGCTCAACACCAGAAACATCTACTTCCATCAACTGATCAGCAAACTTAATAGCTTTTTCAAGTCTCTCGATGCTTTTTTCTGAGCCAAAATCTACTAAGGCAAGCCTTTCTAAGCTTTCAATAACATCTTTGCTAACAGCAGTCTGCAAAACATGAAAAAAAGAAATTTAGAAAAAGAACTTTCGTACTAACCTAAGCATTTATATTATAGGTATAAGCACTAGGACACAATCATTTAAACTGTGTGAGTGAGATTTACACTTGCTCATCAGTGGTGTATTCAAGGGGGTCACAGTATCGTCCAACCTTTTAATTTTTACATGAATGCCTCCTCAATTTTAAAAATTTGAACACAAGTTTACAAGTGTCCTGTCAGTCTCTGATTATAATAATTTATGCTCATATCTGTAAGCATTCCTCCTCTCCCACTTTTTTCTCCAGAATTATACATGACTGCTGCTTATGTTTGCATTTCAAGAGAGTGTAAAATAAGTTCTGAAAAAAAAAAACTTGTGGATAAAATAAGCCTTGTCATTTAGAGAGGTCAGGAGAGGGGAAATTGCTCCCCCCTCGGCTTTTCAAATATAATGCTTTTATGCTTGTGTATATGTATTTAGTTGTTTTTAATATAATATAGATGAAGTGTAAGACCCCCCTGGGAAAATTTGGAAATGACGGGCCTGCTACAAAAGGAAAGTTTGTCCCAGGGATCCTCATATTAGTTAAGAACCGCAGCCGTGAATTATGGAGGCAGAAATCAATCAGGGAGCACTCTAGAACAGTATTTCCTTAACCCTTGAGCTGTCATCTATCAAGACATCACATAAGTCGTCACGTAACGCAGAACATCATAAGTGATTTATTAACTAAACTCGCTCATTAAACTAAATCCGTTTTCGAATTCAGAGTACAGCAAAGTTGATACTGTTTTTAGTATTAGAGGTCTTAAGTTACCCAACAGAGTCTGAAATATTTGTAAAATCTCATACGCAGAGGGAATACGCTATTTTTCGAATAAAACCAGAAGACATTCCTCATTTATCCTCTAATAAAGCAGATTATAGGGCAAGGAATAATCAATATAAGCAAAAGCATGCATTCATTACTCCTTACTATACACCTTAGTGAAAAAATGTCTAAGTTGATAAAAACTGAAACAGAAAAAAGAAAGAATAAACAGCTTAAAGGTCAGAGAATTCCATTTCTTACTACCATTGCACAACTATATGAAAAATTTCTGGAGATAGTCCCAATAACTACATTATGAAGATATTTCAAAACTAGTCTTTTCATACTGATTTGAAGGAATCCAGGATTCTCAAATAGTAAGTCACCACATCACATCACATTGATTTGTTTACATACCGGCAAATTGAAAAAGTCGATCAGTCGAGTTGAGTGTGACCTCATCCTGATAAGGTTTTGTTGACTAACATTATCTACTAATGAAACCTGTTCTTTGTTATCAAACTACATTTATTCTCCCTTGATATCTCTGAAAGTTTTAGAAAAAGTGTGTCTTTATACATAGAAAACACTTCTTCAGGCTATTAAGGCCTCATATCAAAAATTTGTTCATGATCGAGTGGTGCCATGGTTTGTTTATGCTTTGACATTGGTCACAACAATAACAAATCACTCAACCATATTTTGTTTTGCTTATGAATGTGAGTTATGTTTTTGATTAGAGAGTAAAAATGGATTTATTATGGAAAAAGGCTGCTCTTCCAAGTATTGAAGACTTTGCTAAAGATCTTATCATAAAGAAAAATTTGACAACAGAACTTCGTCGTTCAATTCGTGCATTACAAGAGGGAAGTCTAGAAAATCTTGATATCCCTGATAGTGATGAGCGTGCTAATTCTTTGTGCTACGTTTTAGAAGCTATCTTTATACATGGCCTTAAAGATAAATTAACCGCAAAAGTATCTTCTGTATTTGGTTCTAACAGTGAAAAAATACCTGAGCCTCAATTTTGGACAGTAGTTGCGAAATATTGTCACAAAAATGTGATTCTCGAAGTAAGCAATTTCAATCAAATTACTACCGACATTGGTCGATGTCGTGCTTGGTTGCGAGTTGCGCTCAATGATGGTTTAATAGTTAGTTACATAGGAACAATGTTGAATGATAAGGGCAGCCTACAAAAATATTATAGTTCCTCATCCTATATGCTTGACGAAGAGCAATCGGACATTATGAAACAACTTTTAGAAGGTACTAGTGTATTTCATTTTGAATTTTCCTGTAACAATAGTTCTTTAAACATTTGGAATAATTTGCCATTGACCCTTGCAAATTTATGGACCCCACCAATCACACCACAGCCTGTCATGCCTGCAGTTGATGTCATTGACTTTTTTACAGAACAGAAAACTCAAGCTGAAGTGTATGTCAAAACTGAGGCTCCCAAACATAAAACTGAAAGATCTTCCGTTGGGACACAGTCGGATGCCATAGATGATGCATCATCCTATGAAAATAAAGACATGTCCAAACTGAGAGAAACTGAAACATTTGAAAGATCTGATGTACAGTCAAAGGATGAAAGCACACCCAGTGGAACTGCCTCAAATTCACATCTGACAGAAAATGCCCATGGTAAGGAAACAGATGATCATAGTGATGACAAAAAACTTCAAACCATGCAATCTAATATTCATCAACATGATGAAACCTGCTCAAAAATTTCGTCTTCTGATTCCGTTCCAGACTTCGTCAGGGAAATAAGTGATGATTCTCCAGACCACTCTACAAGGACTGGTTCCTTGGGTAACAAGCTCAATGAAAAGTGTGGATGGTCATCAGAGTTTGAGCATGACAGAGAGCAGAAAGAAGCAGACGTTGATCAGAGCTACGATTCTCTTTTGCAGAGCTACAACAAAAATCTGAGCAAAGTCATCATCGGCACCCCAGAATTAGCAGAAACATTTTCTTACATAATGGGGAAATCTGACGATGAGAATGAAGTAAGTTCATAATTGTAGTTGACTAGTTTCTTTTAAAGAAGAAGTGGAAAGGTTTTTTTGTGATTGAAAAAAAATTCTAATTTTGAATAATTGTATTTTCTTCTTTGCTGAGATTAATTGTGACTGCAGCTCGCAAATTTTATCATTGATGTAAGGGTTTCTTCTTTAACTTCATAAATTGTGTAATGTAATTTATTTTGCCATTTTCATTCATCATAACCCCATCTGTTATTTTACGTTTAGGTGTTCAGGAGAGTACAATGGACAATTGCCCTTTCCCTCTAGCCTTCTTAAACGTACACAATTTTGAACTTGTCTTCTACTTGCAATCAACATTTGACAATGGTTTACTTGTTTTGTAATTTTTAAGCACATATATCATTATTTTACTGCTATGATGTCCAAGAAGTTCTAAAAATATTTTCTAATTTTTTTCTTCTGGGAAACATAGACATAATACAATGTGTCTGAGTAAGACAAGCAGCATTGAATGATATTTGTATAACTATCAAAATATCCCACATGATATTTATACAACCATCAAAATATCAGATACTTATTGTATACCTAGTAAAATTCCTTCAAAGAACTCACAGGACCAGGAGAATCAAGGCTGTACCCAGAATATTTTTTTTTTTTTGGGGGGGGGGGGAGGGGAGAACCTGACTTTGAAACACTTATGTTGAGGAAAGTTTCAGGGAGGAATATATGCTACATTGTGAAAAATTTCGGGAGGGGGGGGGGGTGTAGGCCCCTTCTCTGGATACGGCCTTGAGGAGAATACTTTATTATAATAGAATGTTTGTTTTAACAGAATATAAATTATCCTATTGGGGTTTAAAACGGGGCGAAAAACTTGTTTCGTTATAACGGAAATTTCCTCGTATCACTATTCGCTGTAACAAGATTTTTTGGTATTATCAACGATCCAAATGTTCACTCTAAAATTAGTAAAAAAAAACACTGAGGCTCATATAAACAAGAGTCCCCCCAGAGGATATTCAAGTTTATTTTTGAACCCTTCACAAAATTCCAATTAATCGAAACGGACCCGCACAAGTCGCAAAATACCAATTAATCAAAAAAGACCTTTCACAAAATTCCAATTAATCAAAATGGACACATACAAAATTCCAATTAACTAAAACAGACCTTTTACAAAATTCCAATAAATCAAAACAGACCCTTTACAAAATGCCAATCAATCAAAACTGACCTTTCATAAAATTACAATCAATCAAAACAAACCCTTCACAAAATTCCGAGCCACCAAATCATACTTTTTATTACAGAATTATTTATTAAATAAGTGGTAAAAAATAATATTTTTTTATCACTGTGTTTAAATTTTGAATTTTCACAAAAATATTTTTAAAATTCCCAAAAAACAAATGCAAAATCTGATCTGCATCGACTCCGCACATAAATATGAGGTTAAATAAAGCCTGATATATAAGGGTGTATATGGGGCGGGGGGGGGGGGGGGGGGGCTAGGGGCTCCAAATTTGCCGACTGAAACTTTTTATTTTATAACTGAAAATTGTTTTGAGACATGTTATGTTGGTAATGTGTTCATACATCACCTGCCCCGCCCCTCCGAAATACTTTTTTATATATATGTTTATGATAAAGACTATAAGTGTTAGCTTTTTTATTGTTTATTCATTAAAGTTATCTCATATATGCTTCTTTTTGTCTCATAATAGTTTATTGTTTTCTAGGATTTTTCATCCAGCACAAAATCTCCTGATTTTGATTTTGAAATTGTTCCCAAGTACTTGACAACAGAAGGGGCAGATGAAGAAACTAAAAGAATGTTATCTATTATTGATAAAATCTGTCCAGAGCAAGGTTTAGATAGTCAGAATTTCAAATGTTATGCCTGTGGACGTCCTGTTGGAATGATATATGGTAAAGCACGCATATGCCATTTTGATGGCTACAATTACTGCTATGATTGCCACAATAATGATGAGTTTTACATTCCAGCTCGAATGGTTCACAGTTGGGATTTTAAACAGTATCCTGTATCAAAAAGATCTCATGCCTTTTTGCTAAGGATGGTCAAAGATCCTATCTTGGACATTAAGATCATAAATCCTTGTCTATATAATGCTGTTGAGGAAATGGCTCAGATGCAGTTATTGAGGACTCAGTTAACATTCTTGCGTTCTTACATTTTCACTTGCAAAGAATCCATCGTAGAGGAATTAAGAACAAGATTGTGGCCTCGAGAATATCTGTTTGAACATGTGCATTTATATGCCATTGATGACTTGTTAGAAATTCCTAATGGAACATTAGCCAACACACTTCAAAAAACTATTGTTTTTGCTAAGAATCATGTTTCAAAATGTCAGTTGTGCCTTTTAAAAGGTTTTATTTGTGAAGTGTGTAATAATCCTAAACCTATTTATCCATTTGACGTTGATTCTACGTACCATTGTGAAAAATGTCTTGCTGTTTATCATGCCACTTGCATGGATGCAAATAAGTTCTGTCCAAAATGCGCTCGAAGGTATAAAAGGCAACAAATGCTTGAATATGCTTCCATTGATTAGAGTACTACCAATTACAGATTAGTTTGGGAGTAAGATAAGTTTAAAAAGGCAAGAAGTCTTAAGATTTACAGGCATAAGATTCTTTCACAATTCATAACATTATGCTTTATTTGTTCATTTGGATTATTTATCTTTTCTTCCAAAAATTTTTAATTGGTTAGTGTTCAACATAATAAAGTTTCAGTTAAAACAAAAAGGATCTTAATATTGAAATTTTAGGTAAGCTTCCTGTAACAAGTATCTGATATAATTTTTGCAGTATATTCTATTGCATTGAGAAATATTGTTATGTTTATTTCCTTTTTATTTTTACTAATTTTTATAATATGCTTATTTGCAAAAAAAATTTTTCTTCCTCTCACGAAAAAGTAACCGATTTGATTCCTAATTTCAAAATACCTAGTTTGTAAATGAGGAATCATGCATGTTAAGCTGCATCCAGATCACTGAGCTGTAAGATTACCTGGAGCCCCTGAAATGCCTTCTGCTATAGCATTTACCTTAGAGCCTCATTTCTGAACCTGGGGGTCATGCCTTGGTGTAGGGGCACAATACAAGCAAAAAAAGTAAGAAACATCATTTTATAAAATAAATAATGAATGTATGCAAGAGTGCTTCTGTATTGAAAATGAAATGTCAGTGATGAAAAACTTTGGATTCATTGATGAGATCGGTGTTGCATCATTGCTTCTCGGGTTCTTATTTGATTTAAACCAGTGTTTCCCAACCAGTGGATCGTGAACCCCTAGGGGTTCGCGGGGTGTAGACAGGGGGATCGCGAAAATAATATTGCAATGGCGGAACTTTTAATTGCTGACGTGAAAGAAGAGAGGAAGCAAAAAATTTACATACGTATTAGGATGGAGTGCAAAAATTATCTTTTTAAATAAATTGTTTTCCCGATAATGCAGCTGCGGGCTGACATAGGAAGCATTCGTACAAAATTTGAAATGTACATATTTCTACTGCTACATAATATTAAAAATTTGAACTTTAAAGTGGTGTTGAAAGTTATTCATTGATTTATTTTAAAATTTAAACGTTTGTTTCTATTTTTCTCGCTAGCTTGAAGAAAAAGTCGGAAATATGAATTTTTTTTCATTACTACGGCTATTTTTTTACCTCAAGGTCGAAACGGAAGATAGTTATTCAATAATTTTAAATTTTGTACTTACATTTATCACACTTTATTTCCAACTTTTCAGAATTTTGTATATTTCAACCCGAAAGTGAAACCGAGCGATATCCATTGATTGATTCAAAAAATTGTACGTATATATCACATACCGTTTCGTAACTTTTTCGCACTATCGGGAAAATAGTTGTTAACGATATTTTTCGCGAATACATATTTTTAGTGCCCTATTAAATTGTCAATAAGAACAAATAAATAAAGGTAATTTCAGTATTTATTTAAACTTAAGATATTTTGCAATTATATATTTATTTTTTGCTACGAACTATTGTGCAATATGGAAATGAAATGTACGAACAAATTTTATATTTTTGTTGCACGTTACTACAGAAGGGGGTTCGCCATTTTCTTTCGGATCTTGGAAGGGGTTCGCAAAGAAAAAAAGGTTGGGAACCACTGATTTAAACAGACTATGACAGATCCCAGATTGCTTCTATGTAAGTAGTCTGCTATAGTTGTATAGCTCAGACCAGTTGTGTAGCGGTCTGAATTATACAACTATTTACAGTTAGTTGTATAGCTCAGTGACCTAGATTTGATCTTGTCTAAATCACTTAAATCAGCTCACCTGTATAGCTGATTCGTGAACATGCATTGAAACTACAGTTTGATTTTGTAATGTAATACTCAATATGTTTATATTTCAGTTTAGACTTGGCTTTAAATTTTGCTTGATGTTTTAATTTACAGACATATTTTTGAGCAAGTTCAATTAATTAAAGTGTGCCTTCAAGTTTAATAGGTATTTAAATATCTTACAAATTATGTAAATCATGAAGGTACTATTTTCTGGCCATATGTAATTATGCTTTGTGTTTCAGCCAAAAATAAAACTTTATATATTGTCATACTCTTTCTAACTACAAGTTCTAGTCTTCCATTAAATAAAAGAAGCATCTTGTTACAAAATATTGAAGATAGTACCTTTTGTTTATTGTTTTGCAAGGAGATATTACTTCTGTTTTACATGAGCACAACACAAGTTTGATCTTGCCATGGGAAGAACCTCAGTTCCTCTCAGTGGTGTAGTCCTGAAAAAAACGTTGGGGAAACGCTTATACATACGAAGAAAATAAAAATGGGGGGGGGGGGGCGCTTATGTTAAAATTTAAAAAATTTGGGGGGACGCTTGTATTAAAATAAAAAGGTAGGGGGGGGCGTTCCCTTGCGTCCCTCCCATTAAAATTTTATATTGTAGCCAATGGTTTTAAAAGTTCTTTTAAACCTTTCAAATTTCACGTTTTGGCAGGGTTGGCAAATGTTTGACAATTGACAATTTTAACTCATGTCTAACCCCCCCCCCCCACAATTATTGTTGTTTGTGACAGTAATTGTTGAAAATCTACAGTCTTGAATTAAACATGCTGATTTAACATCGAAAAGTAATTATATGACAGAAACGTGGGATTGTGGAATAGAAAATAGCAAGTTCTCTCCTGCCACTGCTAATTTCTAAAATTATCCCAGGTGACAACTGTATAATAAACCATTGAAGTGCATGAATGAATGAATAAATTGTTTAGGGGGTGGCTCTAAGGAGCACTAGCACTGCGACCACAGGTCTATTGTACTAACAACCCCAAGTTAATGGGTCTGAAACAGACCAGTGGCTGAGACAAATTTCAGCAATATGTTAGCAGGGAAATTGGGAAGTTCCCAGGGTTCGATATAGTGATAACCAAGATATTCAAACCGATGAGCAGAGAAATAATCACATTCACACAAAATATGTGTGGAGCTTTCCTCTACATCATGACATCCTCTACACATTGGGTCAGCAATCGTGCCCATGATGTTAAGATGTCTCTTGAGACTGCAATGACCAGTTAGGAGACCAATGATCACCCTAATCTCATTTCTGTTGAGTTTCAGCAGTTCCTTAGATCTTAACCAAGGGTAATTTTGGTTAAGTTCTTTCGCCTGTCTTTGATTGTTGCTTTTAAGCCAGGCATTGTGAGCCTCTTTTAGGAGGACTTCCTTGATTGTTTTCCTTAATGCACTGTAATGCAGACCAAGGACAGGTTCTGGGCCAATGAAAGGAGTTTCTGTGCCCAATTTAGCCAGTTGGTCAGCCATTTCATTGCCAGAAATGCCACGGTGACCAGGCACCCAATAAAGAGTCACCTTATTCACCGCGGCCAATTCAGCAATAGTGTTATAGCAATCCCAAACGATATTTGAAGAGAAGCAGTGTTTTTGTAGTGCCAAGAGGGCAGCCTGGCTATCAGAGAAGATTTTGATGGTTTTGCCAGAGATGCATCTGTTTAGGCAGTTATTTGCGCAAGCCAGGATGGCCATCACTTCAGCCTGGTATACCGTTGCTAGTCTTCCCAAGGAAGAGTAGATTCTAATATTATTATTTGGGCAAAAGGCACCATAACCTGTGCCATGGGAAGTCTTAGATCCATCAGTGAACCATACTTCATTGGCGTGTCCAATAAGCTTAATAGGATTTTCCCAATCAGTTCTGGAAGGGAATACAACATTGTGTTTTGACTCAAAGTCAAAGCGTTTAAGCATCCAGTCCGAATTCATGGAAAGCGATGGGTGATCCATGATCAGTGTATTAAATTTATATAGGGATCTTTCAGAAGATAATTTCCATAGTTTTAGAAATTTTATTCTTTGGGAGCAAAGGATTGCTTCCATCTCTACCTGCTTATAAAGTGGTAGAATGCCTAGTAGTAACTCTAGGGTTTGAGAGGGGGTTGTCCTCATGGCACTAGTCATTGATATAGTTGCCATTCTTTGGAGACTAGTGAGCTCTTTCATTGTTGTCACACGGCAGGCTTTGTTCCACCATGCGATAGATCCATAAGTGATAATGGGGACAATTACTTTAGTATAGATCCAATGGACAATACTAGGTGAAAAGCCCCAATTGGGACCAATTGCACGTCTGCAGGCCCAGAATATTCTCTTTGCCTTGGTGGTGCTGTGTTCGACATGACTGTTCCAATTTAGGGTCTTGTCAAAAATAATACCAAGGTATTTAACCTCGTTAGAGTATGCAAGATTAGTATTAAAAAATTTTATACTTTGCACATTTTTGATTCTTTTTCTAGTAAAGAGTACAAGGTTTGTCTTGCCAGGATTAACAGTCAGGCTAGCTTCCTTGCACCAATTTTCAACCTTTTTGAGGGCAGATTTCATGAGGCTAATCACAGTATCCTGGAATTTTCCTCTTACCACTAAGGTTATGTCATCTGCATAACCAATACAGGTCACACCTGAGAGATTAATTTTATTTAAAATTTCATCAACAACAAGGCTCCATAAAAGAGGTGAGAGTACACCTCCCTGCGGGCAGCCTTTGCAGTTCGTAACAGCAAGTGTGTCTCCCAAAAGAGTTGCCTGTACTGATCTGGTAGATAGCAAGCAACCAATAAAGGAGCACACCAGATGATCGACTTTTTTCCTCATAAGAGCATTTAGAATAACTTGAGTGGGCACACGATCAAAGGCCCCTTCAATATCCAGGAAGGCAGCAAGTGCCAACTCTTTACCATTAACAGCTCCATCTAGAATTGTGATTAATTCATAGAGAGCAGTGTCAGTTGATCTGCCAGGTATTGAAGTGCATACTTAAGATTCAATATATTGTCTGTGTTGATTCATGTAAATTGAATGTAATTGTTCTGTGATTTAAAGTTTTGTATCTTGTTTTAGAATACAATGTTGCCAATGATTGATGGGGATAGTTACACAAGGCTTTGACATGTCATGTAACAAATTAGTTCTGGCTTGGAAAACCAGCCCTGCTTTTAAAATTTTATGTTTTCTGTAAGAACTCTGAGCTGCAACACTAGTGTTTTTATGTACAACATGTTAGCGGTAATGTTCATATGATCATGTACTGCACAAGTTTAGCAGTTTTCTCTTAAGTATGTTACAAACACATGTACAATTTTAATCAAACTTCTATAGCAGCCAATAAGGATTTTTTTTTTTAATATATTGTCGACATTCGTAATTCTTCACATACATTATTCATAATATAGTTTTATAATGTAGGAAGTTTAATGTATATTACAGAGGCAACTTTTAAATTACATGAATGATTTATACTATGAAATAACTATTTGTAAATTCTAATTCACTGGGGTAGTCTGTCAATTTTTTTTTTCTTTCTGTAGACTTGGAAACTTTTACTCAGTCCTGGAAAGAAAGAGGGGGGGGGGGATGCTTGCAACTTCAAACATTAAACAAAAAAATCAAAAAGTGTGGGGCACTTTTACTTAAATTTAAAAATATGGTGTGACACAGATATTAAAATAAGTGTGCCATACCCCAGCAATCCTCCTCATCTACACAATTTCTTTTACTAGAATGCTGATGATGTATATTTTTTCAAGGCATGTAATGAAGCACTGATGAGTTCATTAAATCAATCAAAATTGATAAACCAAAAATAATTGTTTACTTTTAAAAAAGCTTGCTGTTTATCTTTCTGCCTTTGAATACTGTGGGCTGCTAATTTTAAATGCCTTCATCTGTGATTTATATTATATTTTTTTTATTCATTTTGTGCATTTATTTTATTTTTATTAGTTTTTGTGTTTTATACTAATCTTGTATTCATGATCATAAGTTTCCCATGACATGTGTTTAATATAGTGGGGAAAATGTTCTTGCTGCTATGTACTGTAGAGTTAATTCCTTTGCATAATTGGTGGAAAACAAGATAAAAAATACAGTAATATTTCGTTTTACTTGTTATGTTTTACACTTTTGATATAAAATTCAGAGTGTGCAACAAATTGTCAAAAAATATTTTTCTATGTTAAGTCAATAATTAACCAGAGTTAAAGAGAATAGAAATATTTTCTTAAGAATAATATATGTAATTTATGTAATTACAAACCATATTCATTATTTTTTCACGTATTTTAAGAACACCAATTTTAGAAATAATCATTAAAGGATTTTTTTCCCCAAGTATTATTGTGAAGCAGTCATACCCCAAGTAAATATTTGACTGATTAAGTTGTTTGTAAAATGCTGTCCTACAACAAATAAACATTTTTGTTTGTTTTTTTTCACTTTTTCTTTCTTTCTCATTACGAATTATATTTTTCCACATTAAACGGAAATTTTAGTTTTGCGTACACATCTGCGTTTTCAGAAATTGATTTTTGTTTCCTTTAAAAACTATTCCCCCGCCACTCCAAACCCCAATCAAGAAATAATCTGCTGATTTGCTTAAGAATCTGTCGTTTCAGCGTCGCTCTGTTTCTACTATCAAGGGTGTGACGTAAGTAAATTACAATATTTGCTAAATATCATTATTTCGGACTTACACCGGTTAATGTCAACATTCACCATGCATTGATGATGAATACTAAATAAAAATAATTGTTACTTCTTCTCTATGTATTAAAAAAATCATAAAGTGTGTGTTTGGCGACGCTCTACGGGACAAACCATAGACTGTAAGATCATCAGAGTTTTGACGTAAATTTGGTGCGGAATATAATACGTAAATAAACACCCAATTTAACCACCAACTCATTTTGCGGGTAAGAGCAGATTTAATGTGTGTTTCAACAATTAAAACCATTGCTGGTATTGAGTATTGTTTTGGATTGTTGAAATTGAATATTATTTTTAACGGACTTCACAAAGGAAGGAGGTTATACATTCGTATTGTATGTATGTCGTTTTTTTTGTTTGTTTGTTTGTCCACTCATAACTTCGCACCGGATGAACCGATTTTCATGATTTTTTTTTCAATCGATCAGGGGTGGTTTCCCATAGGTCCCGTACTTTCGTTTGACCATATTCGATAATTAGAACAAAAGTAATGGGCAGAAATGTAGTATTTTTTTTGTCTTTTCATCCATAACTTTTGACTAAATGAACCGATTTTGATGATTTTTTCTTTAATTGATAGAGGGTCGTCTAACTCAAATATTGCAAATCAATTTGCCTACATTTGTTTTTTAGAAAAAACGTTACGAGTGAAAAATAAGTATTTTTTATTTTAATTGGAAAGGCTTGGCTTGATTTTTCTTTGTTGGGAAATCTATTAATAAATATAAAAGCATTGCTAAAAACATGTTTGTTGTCATGGGCTATAATATTAAAAGAAATTATAGCAAGAGTTTGACTGAAGGCCTTTCTGTGGCAAAAATTAATCCAATCAGTTTGTTTGCTAAAATAGACTTCAAAAGGGAACTTATCATGCAAATGATTAGTTTTTAGTGCCATTAATTTAAAGAAGTTTTGCCCTTTGATATGGATTTTTTTAAAAATAGAGTATTTATATACAAAATGTATTTACACTAAAAAGAATAAAATAAAATATTTTTTGTAAAAAAACAGAATCGACTTCAAATTAAAAATTGCGCTAAAAAGGAAAAAATATATTCATTCTTTAAACAACATCGATGTGACTTTTAAACATAGTTTTAGAAGTCGGTGCAAAATTATGGGTCTAATTACCATTATACCAGTTGCTACTTCATATTGGAACTGTTGCTAATTCTGCGGAAATATATATATTTGTAATTGATTCATGATTACAAAATATTTTATCTATCCTAATTTTGCACCGACTTCTAAAACTGTTTAAAAATCACATCGATGTTGTTTAAAGAATGAATTTATTTTTTACTTTTTAGCGCAATTTTTAATTTGAAGTCGATTCTGTTTTTTTATAAAAATTATTTTATTGATTTGATATAATGATATGTAATATTGATTTTACTTTGTTGTCTTTCTGACCGTATCTAGACACACAGCAGTGTCTAGATACTGTGTATTAGATACTAGAAACACAGCAGTGTCTAGATACTGCGTATTAGATACTAGAAACACAGCAATGTGTCTAGATTATGCCTTTCTAATATCTAGACACACACTGGCACGGCAGTGTGTCAGCTAAGTTTAGAAACGGCGACACCAACCCCAGCAAATACCTTACCCGAACCATTTTGAGCTACTTTCGTCACCGTCATTACTCAAAAACTATTTAACCTGCGTACTTGAAATTTTGCACGTGTAATGGAGATCCCTTGAAAACCTAGAATATCAAATTTCATTGACTAATCTCTTATAGTTATGGTGTGATTAAGGTCTGAAAAGTGTCATTTTATCACCGACTTACACATCAAAAACCTAACCCACTTCTAAGTGACTTAGAAACTTGAAGCATACATAAAGGAAAAAATCCTAAACTTTTCAAAAAACGAAACAATTATCGAAGCTACTAGCATACTCATAACTAGCATCATATCATACCTCCACAACGGTAGCCATATTTTCCTGCTGTTGACAAAAACAATACTCTCTCGCGCTGGGAAGAAAATAATTGATTAGAGGAAATTCACTTTCTGCTTTAATTTTTCGTCTTAAGGCTACACTCAAGATAAACAAAGAGAATCTAGTCCAGCTGTAATACTTATACTATACCCGAAGCATTCAACTTTTTAAAAGATAAAATCAACAGTGAACTTAATTACGTAGAAATGCTAACAAGAAAATCTTAAATAATTAATAGCGATAATTTAGCTTAGTTTAACTTAGTATAACCTATCGTCAACATAAAAACACGAATTTAGCTTTTCAAAAATTAATGATATCCCAACAAAAACACATGTGAAAAGAGGTCAAGTTTGATCGAACAAATGACCTTCACAATAGTCGGTGTCACCGATAAAAGAATTGACATCAATACAATCAACGGGTGCCAAGTTCCATAGCAGATCCTTTAATCATAGCTGAGTAAGAGTGCACAAAGTTCTCTAGTTCATTTTAAAAGAATTTATTACTCTTTGATATCTGATTTCTAACTTTTGGCAAGTTTTAATTAAGATAACTTTCAAGAAGACGATAGCAAGGCAATTACAAATTTACTATTATTAGCTTGCCACATGATTTGACTAACTATTAAAAATTTCTAATTGGAGGAGTTAAATTTTTTCAATGTAATTTATTTTAATTAAAACTTGGCAAGCTAAAAATCCGATATCAAAGAAAGTAACACATTGCTTTTAAATAAATGAATTAGAAAAAAATATATCCTCTTACAGCTATGATTAAAGGATCTGGTATGGAACTTGCACCCGTTAGATATCAATTCTTTTATCGGTAACATCGACTACTGTGAAGGTCGTTTTTATGTTGACGATCGAACTTGACTCTTTTTTTAACCGACTTCACAAAGGCAGGAAGCTATACATTCATATTGTATGTATGTCGTTTTTTTTTTTTTTTTTTGTTTGTTTGTCCACTCATAACTTCTCACCGGATGAACCGATTTTCATGATTCTTTTTTTATTCGATCGAGGGTGGTTTCCCATAGGTCCCGTACTTTCGTTTGACCATATTCAATAATTAGAAAAAAAGTTATGGTCAGAAATGTAGTATTTGTTTTGTATTTTCATCCATAACTTTTGACTAAATGAACCGATTTTGATAATTTTTTCTTTAATTGATAGAGGGTCGTCTAACTCAAATATTGCAAATCAATTTGACTACATTTGTTTTTTAGAAAAAACGTTACGGGTGAAAAATAACTATTTTTTATTTTAATTGGAAAGGCTTGGCTTGATTTCTCTTTGTTGGGAAATCTATTAATAAATATAAAAGTCATTGTTAAAAACATATTTGTTGTCATGGGCTATAATATTAAAAGAAATTACAGCAAGAGTTTGACTGAAGGCTTCTCTTTGGCAAAAATTAATCCAATCAATTTGTTTGCTGAAATCAACTTCAAAAGGGAATTTATCATGCAATAGTTTTTAGTGTCATTAATTCAAAGAAGTTTTGCCCTTTGATATGGATTTTTTTAAAAAATAGAGTATTTATATAAAAAATGTATTTACACTAAAAAGAATAAAATAAAATAATTTTTATAAAAAAAGCAGAACCGACTTCAAATTATAAATTGCGCTAAAAAGTGAAAAATAAATTCCTTCTTTAAACAACATCGATGTGACTTTTAAACATAATTTTAGAAGTCGGTGCAAAATTATGAGTCTAATTACCATTATACCATTTGCTACTTCATATTGGAACTGTTGCTAATTCTGCGAATATATATATATTTGTAATTGGATTCATGATTACAAAAGATTTTATCTATCCTAATTTTGCACCGACTTCTAAAACTATGCTCAAAAGTCACATCGATGTTGTTTAAAGAATGAATTTATTGCGCAATTTATAATTTGAAGTCGGTTCTGATTTTTTTATAAAAATTATTTTATTCACATTTTTGTTTTTGTTCTGATCTTATTTACTCCGAGGT
Organism: Octonoba sinensis; assembly: GCA_038502835.1. Lineage (NCBI taxonomy): Eukaryota > Metazoa > Arthropoda > Arachnida > Araneae > Uloboridae > Octonoba > Octonoba sinensis. The sequence goes on along the minus strand of CM076599.1, from coordinate 101,863,176 downwards.
ATTTTATGCTATAGTTTATGGGGTATTTAACTAACCTTATTTAACTCTATATTTAACCGGTTTGGCGAGGGAGCCCCTAGTGTTTTTGAATCATGCTTATTATTAACATTTTGATTTATGTCAAACGAATAATGCATTCTAAATGGACAAATATAATAATACAAATAATAGTTTTAAACATAATTTATATGATTTAACATTATACAATCTTATTTCAGACTAGAGTTCGTCAGATTGTCGCAACTGTATTGGCATCGGCTTTTTGCTTCGATTTTCACCAGAACCCATCTGTGATTGTCGACATATACATCAGTGAATGTCCGAATATATAAGGATATAACCAAATATTTGGACTTTCCCCGACTTATTTAGTGAATGTTGACATTCACCAATTTCGGTCTTTCACCGTAACATATGCGTTATACAGACTATGGGGAAATAAAATCTATAATAAGGAGAAACTAGTTCCAAATTTTTATAACCAGGTGAGAAGGGTCGAGTAAAGAACAAAAAGCAAACACAAAAGGAAAAAACTCAATTTTACCACAGTATTTATTGTGCATTCCATTTTTCTAATGTAAATTTTTGACTTATAAAAAGAATCTTAAACACATTTAGATGAAGCAAAAAAGGCTTAAAATGTTTGGACTAAACGATAAGAAAGCAATCTAGGTATTAAAAAAAGAAAAGTGTTTGTGGACAACATAAGCAAAAATTATTTAATGGCATAATTACACGATTCTTTCACCCCTTTGGGAGGGACACGTGCTCCCACCCCTCACTGTACCTTTGTGATGAAACAGTGACGTTACCATATTATTTATTTTTAGTTTACATTTTTATGTATTCTTCAAGTGTTCGTTTCATAAGTATGCTTTTTAGCCTGAATGTTATAATATAATTCATTTGCCCTTATCCACCATACTCTCCGGATTAGTATGCTGCGACTTCTGACTCGTCATAAAAAGGAAAACCCATGTGAAACGCTTCCAATCATGGGATCAACGTTGGAATAAGTGCATGGCTAGACCAAGGAAAGTACCTTGAAGGTGATTGTTTCAAATCTGAAATAAAATTGTTATTTTGATACTGATAAAAGTATTCATCATATGTTTTGATCACACACACACAGTAAAACCCCATTATACCGCGCCTCAGAATACGACGGAATCGGATATATCGCGGTGACTATCGTGTCCCCCGACGTTTAAACCACCCTTTATCATTGCCATTTAAAGGTGATTCCTTATTTACTATTGTAAATAAAGCCATCCCGAGCACACAAATATTCTAGCCAAAGAGCTTCTATCCCTCAACCACGCACTAACAGATAAAGCCCTATTATTGTGATAGGCCTGATGTACACTTTTTCACGCTTTTTCTGTCTTTAAACTAGGGCACTATATATAGGCTTGCCATACGTCCCGGTTTAACTGGGACAGTCCCGGTATTTTGCTCTTGTCCCGGTGTCCCGCCCAGTTTTATCAATGTCCCGGAAACGGCTGTAAGACGTAAAAAGTAATGAATTTATGTTTTTAAGAATATTTTATGAAGACATTAAGAATCTTTAAAATGGCAGAGCATTAATGAGGGAGCTGCAAGAGCATTGATTGTATGTAAAATAAACTTTAAGGTTTTCTTTTGCCTTTTTGACTTTTATGAAAAGTCAAGCTTAACTAAGACATCTTGAAAAAAGTACATTCAAGTCGGAAATATGAGTGGGTTGAAAACAAAGAATAACATTGTTAACTTATTAATTGCTTTTTTAGTTTGACAAAAATGTTTTTTTGAAATGGTTTTTGTAGTTAGCCAAAAAGTTGTAATTTACAAAAAAAAAAAAAAAAAAGTAATTAGTTGTTCACTTTAACAATTTTATGCAGTATTTTAAACTTTATTTTATTAGCACTTCTTTCTAGATGGTAGACCAGAAAAAATTCTCATTAAAAAGCAAAAAAAAAAAAAGTCTTTTTAACTAAATTAAGTAGCAAAAATTCCTTTTTTATTTTTAAAAGGTGGCTAGACTAACAATTTAGAGATCCAAACTCCCCACTCCCCTGCCGAGGCTTAAAAAAAAAAACTTAAGACTCACAATTTTGCTTTTAATTTTTTTAAACTTCCCCAGACCCCTCCCCCGCTAGTGGGGGGTATTCCATACCCCCCAGACCATACGGTATGCCCATCCTATATTAATGTGTCCCGGTTTCACTAACCGAAAATATGGTAAGCCTAACTATATAGCTTGATTTCAAAATCGGGTGCAATCGTCCTGAATGGCTCTGACTCTCATGACATGGGTGGAGCTCAATCTGTCAGGAACTATTCAGTTCAATGCTTTACTATCTTCCATTTTAGAAGTCTAGTTATGCGTGTGTAACTTCTTTTATAGCGTTATCAACTTTTATACTCCAGATTCTTTAGCATTTCGGAAAACTAAACATATTCTCCAGTGTATGCAAGCTTAAAGCATTGTTTCTTTGAAAAGTGCGCTCCTCCCCTTCCCTTCCATATCTAATTTTTTCTTAAGACCTCTCTCCCTTCACAATCCCATGTTGATGAAATAGTAAAGAGATTTTTAGGCTCCTTTTTTCTCGGAACACAGTTGGTTTATAACCTATCGTTTGATTAACTGATTGCTCTTTTGAGATGTGTGCTTCTTGTACAGCAATTACAGTGAATAAAATGGCAGCAAAGAAGAAAAGAAAAAATTATACTATGGAAGAAAAATTACCAGTAATTAATAAAGTTAAAAATGATGCAACAAAAGCGAATACTATTTCTTAAATATGGTTCTGCGGTATAGTTTCACTATACTGTGGTTTTGCTATAACGCGGGTACCAAACATGTCCCCCGACGCCCGCGTTTTAACGGGGTTTTACTGTATATGCATATGTATAGAAGGCTATACAAAAAAATGCTTATAATGAGGTACTGATATATCATATGCATAAAATATTGTACAGATGACTGTGTATGTAAATATATTATGATTTCTATTTAGATGCAGAGGAGGATTCAGCGTTCTGAAACGGGAGAAACGAGCTTTTGCTCGAAAAATGGAGCGGAACCAGAGCAAAGAAATTTGATTTGCTACAATGCTCAGATTTTTTCTTTTTCTTTTTTTCTTCTTTTTGAATTTCATTCAAAGAGGGGTCTCTCCTGTTTCTCTCCTTTCTTTCTTTTTCCCCCTGCTTTTTTTCTCTTTTTCTCCTGATTTGTTTTTGTTTATTGCGAACTGAACATTTGATAGTTGTGATGACATCACACTTATTATTTTCTTCCTTTGGTTTCTCCTGATTCAACTTTGCCAAGATCAGATAAGAGTTCGTAGCGCCGCAGGATATGTTTTTAAGGCTTTTTTTTTTCAAATTCCGCATATCTATAGTAGAGCATTTTTAATTAGCAGTGCTACTTGCTCCGTAATGCTCTCCTTTGGTCAATGCTGCTAATTTGCTTAAGTCATCGAATCACATTAACATGTCTAGTTTTGTTCACCTGACTCAACTTTGTATAGGCGTATAGGTTACCGGCGATTGTCGACATTCTGTATTTAATGTATATCGAAATTTACCAGATAATGTCGATATTTTCTAATTTTGGGCATTTACTGTCCCGTATCACGGGTCACGCCAGAGGAAATTCCAATTAATCAAAACGGACCTTTCCCAAAATTCAAATCAATCAAAACGGACCCCTCACAAAATTCCAAGCTTCCAAATCGTAATTTACACACCATTATTTCATTATAAAAGCGGCAAATAAGAATAAAAAATTTCATCACTATATGTTTAAATTTTAACTTTTCACAAAATTATTTGGTTTTTCACAAAAATCTCTTTAAAATTCACAAAAAACGGACCTTGTTAAAAAATGCTGGATCGACATAGCGTATATATATTAATAAGTTAAATATGCTAAGGCAAAAAAGAACATTAGTTCCATCAAAACTATCTGGAGCGCGGAGCGGAGCAACTCAAAAAAGTAGTTGCTCCAGTTACCTGGTCGCTTTTATGGCAACCACCCCTCCCCCCTCCTGTTTTTCCTTTTCAAAAAAAAAAAAAAAACATCTCCAAAAAATCTTTAAGTTTACACCATAGCAAAATGCATTTGTAATATGCAGTTTAACAACATAGCGTGAGAATCATTTGCCCCCCATTTACAACGCCCCCTATTACTGTACCATTAATCTCTCCAGTTGGAGTAGGGACTCCCGCCATGCATCTAAATAACGACCTAATTTCAGATATTGTCCATCGCAGTTCACCCAACCTCTCAATTAACTTGCATTTTAAAAAACAACAAAAATCCATCACCATGACGACAAGTGACCCGATTTCATCGTCCACCCTTGACCACGACCACGCCAGAGGAGAGGGAATTAAAAGAAAGAAATGGTTTTGTCTCCCGAATCGTCTGCCTGCATTGCGGTTTTTTTTCCTGCACATATATTCTATTTGTGGAACTCGTAGAGTAGAGTGGGAAAGCCTGGCATAATGACAATTTTGGAGTTGATGGCCGCGGATAGTTTTGGAAGGAAACCTAAACGGGGTCGTTTCAATATTTTAATAAAAGCTTTCACGTTCTAATAGCATCTCGGTCGATTTCTTTTCATTCTTTGGGCTTTTTTTGCTCCTCTAACTTGACTAGAAATCGATTTTTATTGCGTAATTTCATATAAAGCCCTTTTCGCAGCAAAATATTTTAATTCGGAGAATTTTAAATGCTAAAATTTTGGAATAGATTTTACCCACTTTGATGTTAGTGGGTTAAGGTGAATATTAAACACATACGGACACACTCATAGAAAGGGGGGGGGGGGGGTAAAAAACATTTTCTGGTTTTTTTAACTGATATTAGCACCAGACTCAATATCGAGTTAGTCCTTGAGTTGTCAGCTCTATCGTTGAGACAAGACGGATACACTTTCGTTTGGAGGTGTCGAAACCAGCTTTGCTAGGTTAGAGAAGTGAACGCATGGGCCCTGCATTTATTTCTAGGGCCCTTTCACTTTTATTATCAAGCGTCGAGACAGATAAATGAAGAGTTTATCGCTCAGGGAGGATGTTATCGCTCAGATGGGGTGCGTCCCCCTCTGAGCGATGATGAACCCAACGAGAGCCCCCCCCCCCCCCGGGAAAGGACAAAACTTCTCTAAGTTTGCACCGTGAACCCCCTTCGTAGGCTCTCCTGCAGTAGCACCCCTCATGTGGTTGACGTAAAAGTGAATGATGTGTCAGGTTTGTTCACTTTCATACCGTTTTTTTTTTTCTTCATAGAATTGCAGACGATTTTTTTATGTATATAAATTATTACTGAAATTACATTACAATATTAAATTACAAAAATTTTTTTTACTTTTATTAATTAATTTACTTTGTAAGGAATTTTTTATTACTGACAGAAAACTGTTTGTTGAGATTTAGTTCTACGTTTTGTTACATTTTGAAAAACTATATTTGATTTTGAAAATTCGTCGGTTAAAAATATCGATGGTTGAAATTGATGAAATATTATACCTTACAATGGTGAGAGAAGGAATTTCATTGTTTGCATAACAGATAATGTTTCTTTCTTTCTTTTTTTTTTTTTTTTCAATATTAAAATATCAAGAAAAAATTAATATAAAATGCGTTTTAACCATTGGAAAAGTGTATTTTCAATGACTTAGAATGTAAGCTAAGCAAGAGGAAAAATTAGCTAGATGCTAGATTTACAAATTCCATGTTGGCATAGGGCGAAGTAGACTCACTTACTTCTGGTTCATCCCCCCCTAACTCTCTTTCAGTTTAATTACGTTAGTAGGTCTGATATAATTTATATGTGTGTTAAAATTTGCAATAAGAAAAAAATTTATTTTGTTTTGACGGTGGTGGTGGTGGGAGGAGATACTATAGCATATACAAAAAGCTTGGCGTAAATGACAGTACCAAATTATTGATTTGCTTGCTGAGTAAGTTGTCTCTCTTATTAATTATTATTTAATTTCATGCGAACAATTTGATTAATTTTAAAGCTAATTAAAATCATAATATATTGTTAAACTTATTTTAACATTAGACGTCAAATAATGATCAAATACTTAGTTATCAAATCTTATAATTTAAATGAATTATGTAAATATGAAACAAAAAAAAATCTGCAAGAAAATTCTTTATTACATTTTCATGTACATGTACTATTCTCCATAACAATACTCGCAAATAACAAACAAACAAACAAACAAACAAACAAAAAAAAAAGAAACTAGCATATTATTTGGTTTTATATTCGCATTTCTATGGGGGAAGGGGGTTGGGGTCATGGCGTAAATTTCTCCTCCGAGTTTTGTTTTTCTATTCTAATGTCTCGATTGCCACTGAACCCGACTCCAGCGCATGTCTCATATTTAATTTAAAACGCAATATGAGTCACCATCGCCTCATCCACAGCGCACGCGCATTGCGTGAGCTTTCTGATTGGTCTATCTGCCTTCAAGATGCGGCGGAATAATTCCTGCAACCATCATTACGAGGTTTAGGGCGAGGTTCGTAGCACCACTCGCGTCAGACCTTCAGGAAAATTCGCAGCCTTTTTATCTGCCTCCAAAGGTAAGATTTTTTTCTCTCAATTTATTAGAAAGTATTGCAAGAATTTACACCGTTTCGGATATTGAACAACAGCGAATGGAAAGAAGTCAGAATCTGATTCAAATTCTATTGCGTTATAATTAGAACACGGGGAAGATTGATCTGTGGCACCTTTTTTTCTATAAGTTACGATAGAAGAAAGGTTTTAAACACAATGTTTTTAAAAATATTCACGTAGACATTGATTAAAACACAATCCGTCAGTTCCACGGACGTAACCCATATTATTTAGAACAGTGGTTTCCCAACTTTTTTGCTGCGTAGACCCCTTGCCATGTTTTTCGGTTTTGGGAAGACCTTACCTGATATTGATTTTTTGTAAATTCATCAACTTCAAATGTATTTTTGACATCTGGTATAGTGCTACTCACTGTGAAAGATTTAAATTTCTAATTGTAGTGAAGTGTAGTGGGAAAAACTTAAGAAGAAAAAAACACATGTAATTTTTTTACATTTATTAATTAAATTCAAATTAAAACGAATCAAATTAAAATTTAGTATCTGTTATATAAAATAACTAAGCAACAAGTAAAAGCTTTTAGTGGGAGGGATGAACGTGATGCTTTAATAATAAATTATTAACACTTGGCATCAATTTAGTTAGGTTTAATTTCAAATCTCCTCGGTTAATGATGTCCAGTCTATTTCTTCTTTTTTTTTTTTTGTTAGGAGATTGGCAACTGCGCTGAAACCCCTTTCCACTAGATATGAAGATGGAAAAGCAAGTAAAAACTTTCCCGCGATATTCCATAATATGGGATAAGTAACAAGTATGTTTTTTTGAAGCCAGAATTGCTGATATCCGTTCCTAAACAGTACTTTAAGGTCTACGTTAGTGCTGAAAAATTTTGCAGAGTCATTAGCTTATATGAAATCCACTATCGTTGACCCCCATTTTCATTTCATGGACCCCCAATTTTATTTTTCACGTGACATGGACCCCTTACAGCTTGTCGTCGACCCCTGGGGGTCGATATAGACCACTATGGGAATCACTGATTTAGAGTCATCCAAAAAAAATTCTAAACTTAAATTTTTAATTTAAAAATTAATCACTTTTTTCAGTTGTGATGAAATTAGCTCGCTGCTGTTTTTTTTTTTTTTTGGTGCATTAAGTACATTTCAACTCTTTTTATTTTTTAAAAATTATTTAGTTTATCTTATTACTTTATATTTTTTAATTTGTTATCAATATTTAGAGGTGATACTCTTTCTTGAAAATTTTGACAAAGCAACTTCATAACTTTAGAATACTATTCATAAACGATGAAATTGTTCATTTCTCAAATATATATGATAGTAGTACATTTAGCACAGCTGGACTATTCCTCAACATCAGTATATATATATATATAAGCTGAAGTGTAACAGTAGCTACGAACATTGTTTTCTTTTTGAAATAATTCCCCAGTTAGTAAGCTTATTAAACATATGGGATGTTAAATGTAATTTTTCTTTGAAATTATTCCGGTTGAAAAAATTTAAAATATCAAAGCTTAAATTATTGGAAAATTTCACCATAAAATTGCATTTATGATTCACATAAAAGCAATATTCTAAATGAAACATGACGAAAAGACTCACCTAGGAGAATGTTGAATATTTTCCAAATAGAATCATATTCTTTTCAAATTTATTTTTCTAAAGCTATTTATTTATTTAATTAACTGTTTTATCGTTTTACTGAGCTAGAATTCAAGTTATATCGTATTATGCCGCACTTTTTCCGAAATGAAGGGAAAACCTTTTAAAAGTAACAAATCTGGCAAAGATTGCAAATCACAAATGAAAAGTTTCATACAGAGGATTTATGAATACTAACTTGTTCTTCTAACTTTATAACATTATTTTAGTTATATATGTGAAGTTTCACTAAATTTATTTAATTCATTTTATAGTTATTCTTTGCAGAGAAATCTCATTTCGAATTAAATTCAATTGCGTATATGTTTTACTTCACATAATAAGCACATAAAATAACAAGGGGGAAGAGCCTCATTTGTACCTTTTCTTTCCCCCGTACTAATGCAAGTAGGTGAAAAAGGACAGTTGTGCGCCAGCAGGCGGATCGCGGATCAGGGGGCGTGGCCGATCCGCCTCCCAATGCCCCCAGGCGTGCCCTCAGGTGTTAGTCGCGTGGAGTTGAGTTGTATGCCCTCAGGCGTTTTTCGAGTGGAGTTGAGTTGTATGCCCTCAGGCATTTTTCGAGTGGAGTTGAGTTGTTTTTGCCCCAGGCGTTTTTTTTCGAGTGGAGTTGAGTTGTATGCCCTCAGGCATTTTTAAAGTAGAGTTGAGTTGTTTTTCAAAAGTTTATAGTTTTGGAATGGCAACACTGTTTAATTTAGGTTTTAACCCTATTATTCCGCCTCCTAGCGGCAAATAGTGGAACTACTATAGCACTGTTTCAATACTACTAAAACCGTTTTTTAAGTTTATAGTTTTGGAATGGCAACACTTTTTAGTTTCAGTTTAAGACTTGATGTAAAACTGATTGTAGCGCCATCTATGAGAAGAAAAGGGAACTATTTTGGAACTTAGAAATTTTTTTTCTAATGTTTTAGAATTCGATCATTAAATATTAACAAAAAATTAATTATAATGTATAATGAATTAAATTTATTGTCGCTATTTACATCCTATTATGTATATCTTTATTTTTTAGACTTAAAATTTTTTTCTTTTTCGATCTTTTTAATGTTTTCACTTGGCATTCACGCAGGAACTATTTCATATTAACAAAAAATTAATTATAAAATGATAGCGCTAAAAAGTTAATGCTTAAAAAGGAATTACTTTAAATGCAAAGGGGATTATTAAAGTATTACATTTAAATGATATTAAAAAATAATAATAATATTCTTAATACAAATTAGTGATGATAAAAGGTATATTCAACTTACCCTAGCAGGAGATTCAGTAGATTGATAATTGATTCTTGAAAAATCCATGGTCGAGCGTGTAAGGAACTTAGAAACGCTTTTAAAAAAGAGCAGAGCAAAAATTTATCTTTACTAAGCAAGTGTAGAAAGCGAAGTGACTTTTCACTTTCCAGTCTTGTAGCATTTTCTTTCAAGAAATATAGAAGCTAAAAGTTAACCAAAATAGAATGCAGTATACATCACAGTTGAAGAGAATGTATCCATTCAGGGTACATTTGCCGAAAGTTATAATTCCTGCAGCATTGCAAGACATGACCAAACTTGTATTGCGCTAAAAGATTGAAATCATAGTGCAGGTGTTTTTTTATGGCTTTAGGTCCTTTGCGACGATCGGACAGAAAAGAAAAGGCCCCCTCTCCACCCCTATAGGCATACTTTCTCTTTCTACATTGAATGAAGTGATTGACAAAGATCGCTTTCCTTTTCACATACAAAGCATCTCCATTGTGCTTAATTTTTAACTGTAGATAATGGATACATTACTTGATGGTGGTGAATATCGGCTTAATGAAAACAAAAATACGTTAATGAGAGATGATTTTTACTCGCAAAAAAACATGTTTGATAGTGTTTTCTTCTATTAGCCCCAACCTTTTTTTCATTGGTGCAGAAGCTACTAGTAGGATTCATTCTGTAAAACAATAGAGAATGTAAGATTTTACTAAATAAAAATGTTTGAACTTGCAAAACAAAATTATTTTCTACTTGCAAAATTTTAGAACTTCGCATGAAAATTTAAAAAAAAAAAAGTACTTATTCAAACGGTTGAAACTTGGAACTAAAATTTCAACACTGAATCATCAAAAATCCAAAACAATTTAAGCTGTGGAATAAAGATTCGAGACTTAAAAAGTAAATGTAAACTCACTAAAAGAGATTTGAAAATCTGAAAAGAGAAATAGAATAATAACTTCACTAGAAACACTGAAATAGACTGAAAACTTGAAGAATCGTAAAACTTGAAAAATTTAAATCACAAAACTTAAATCTATTGCAAGGAGCTTTATGTGAAACGTAAAAGTGCTAAGAGCAAATGCTAAAACTGAGGAAACTTAGAAATACGTGGAACAAATCATTTAAAACTATAAACTTTAAAAACTTAAACTCATTCAGAAAAGAACGGAAATGCAAAATTACAAAACAAAAGTGTTACGCTCTTGCAAAATATTAAACCTTAACGCAAAAAATATAAGAAAGTACAAAACACCAAAAGTTAAGAGTAGTATAAAAAACTGTTACTTAGATTCATCTAAAACATCACTAGGAAAAAGTAAAAGTAATATATACAAATTGAAAAAACTTATATTCACCTAATTAACATATCAAAATAGCAAGTACAAGACGTTAAAACAGAACAAAAATGTAAAAGTATGAAACGTAAAATTACAAAACCTAAATTCATCTACTAAAAATTCCGTAAAAAATGTAAAAGCACTAAGAGTGAAAACTACAAAACAGCATGAAAGCTAGAAATAAAAAATATACAACATCAGAACTTAAATTCATCCAGAAAAACTTAGAAGAAAAAATGTAAAAGTTCGGAAATTTTCAAAACAAAAGTATGATGCACTTGCAAAATGTTAAAACTTGATCCCCTTAGAAGGCATTGACTGATCCCTTAGAAGGCATTCGATATCCGGTATCCGACAGATATTTAAATATCCGGAATCCGATCAGGCTACTTAACGAAATAACCGATTATCCGGCATGTCAAATATGAATTTTAAAATTAATTAACATGTTGTTTGAGAATATATTAGGGAGGATTCGATTTTTTTCTTCTTTACTAGGGGGCACACGATTAAAAAGCCGTTAAATCCTCCCAGACTAGGTTGTGTAAAATTTTAATACATTCGGATGAGTGTTTTTGCCTCCGGATTGATTTTAAAGTTTCGATTTCTTCAACTATAGATAATGTTCTGTGTAGGAAAAAGGAACAGTCCTTACTACGTCTGCCATGCTTTCACACACTAGTTGTTGAAAGGGCAATTAAAACTGAAAGAAGCTTCATCTACATTGTGCAAAAAAAAAAAAAAAAAAAAAAAAAAAAAAAAAAAAAAATGAAAGAGCAGGCTTATAAAAAACCAAATAGAGTCCCAAAAAGTAATGCCGAAGTTTCATAGAAAGAAAGATTTTCATGCTATTTCAAGATCATTAGTTTTATTATTAAAAACATAATTATTGCAAACGTGTTTGTAATAAATATACGATACTCTTACGTATTTAATTTGGTTATATACTACATTATGTGTACATGTTGTATTTGTGAACTTATTTTTTAATATTTCAATAAAAATAAAGCTTTTCCCTGAATTTTCCGGATTGACTTTGAAATACAAAGTCAAGGCAGAAGACTATATACTATTCTAATGAAATTTTATATTTACTCTTAAAACATCATTTGGCGCCTTTTCCTTGCTGTGTCCGATAGAAATAAGAAACTTTTTTTTCACCGTAGGACAGCGACTCACTCTAGTATATATAAATTACAAACTTACTACGTTTTTCGAAACTATGGTACGTTAAAAAAATATGTATAGAAAGGAAATTAGAGGTTTCCAACATGAGAGCCAGATATCCGGTACGGATTCGTCAGACAAAAGAACAAGGACTTCTGATACCGGATATCTGATATCCAGAAAGATGTCCGATGCATCACCGAGAGGTCACGAAAAGTCCTAGAAAGGTCACGAAATTTCACTTTTGAAAATTTCTAAACACCCTGTACTATATGCTTGGATAGCGCGTTTGATTTGGCAAATACTACTAATTTTTAGAAAATCATTTTTTAATACCATACGTTTTTCGAAGAAAAAACACGCGCACAGCGACTATTAAAATTAACGAATTCAATATAACTTGGCACAAGGTTGCAAACGAAGCAACATATACGTGTTTCGGACTTACAAAGAACCTCTTTTTCAAAGCAAGGAAATAGAGCTAGATCAGGAAGGTACACCTTCCCCTTTTTTTCTGTATTTCCTTGCACTAGTGGAGGTTTCTTACTTTTGAAAACATCTTTTGTATGTAATTTTTATTCCAAGTTTGTACCAAACGCTGGGTTTGTTATGTGTATTCCGTAGTTCTTTCACGAGCATAATCGTTTGCCTCCTTAAAAGAAAACAACTGGGTACAGAGATTCCACCACTTGCGTAGTCAAGGTTAGAGCAAAGGAAAGGTACAGAACTAAAGGAGGAGCAAAGAGGCTACTAGGGGTACCGTGGCTCCCCCAATAGTTAATAGAACATTAAACTTAAAAATAACATTAATACGGAAATTTTGCGATTTACATTCATATTTTCTATACTTCCGATGCTTTCCAAATGCTTCTCTACCGTTTAATCCTTCAAACATTTCTTTAGTTGAATCACCTAAGATCCCAATTTACTGGAAGTAATCCAGCCCCCTCATTATCCTTAATTCTGAAGCTCTGCGCAGGCTTATGCAAGAGACGGATTTCTGCACAAAATTGGTATAAGAAACATATTTTTATTGTTTTAATTTTTCATGCCTTCTTGGTTAACATCTGTTCCTTCATCTTCTCACACAGCCTTCAACATGCGTGAATGCATCAGTATCCATGTGGGACAAGCCGGCGTACAGATTGGCAATGCATGCTGGGAGCTGTACTGCCTGGAGCATGGCATTCAACCGGATGGACAAATGCCCAGCGACAAGACCATTGGTGGCGGAGACGATTCCTTCAACACATTCTTCAGTGAAACAGGAGCGGGAAAACACGTTCCGCGGGCCGTATATGTCGACCTGGAGCCCACTGTTGTAGATGAAGTCCGTACAGGTACTTACAGGTAATATCTATGCTACCTTCTTAATAGTGTAAAAGTTTAGATTAGTTTTCGCTCTTTTGTTCTCACTTCATAATGTACATTGAAAAGAGGTAGTAATTGCTCGTTTTACGTACTATCAGCCCGCGCTATACGTCACCGTCATTTTGGCTATAGATGCTGACTGCAAAAGGACAAAACCTACGGCAGAAATGTGCCCATCTCAGAAACACTGAATGTCCCCTGCTAATTAGACTCATGAATATATTCCTACTGCAGTTATTTCTGTTTTTTTTTCATTTCATACACGGCTAGAAATTCCATCATGAAATTACGGTTAAATAGCTGGCAGCAATCTGTCCATCTAATTAACCGTAAAATTTACGGTTTGGAACATTTTTGTATCTTTACGGGTTCTAAACCGTTTCCATTCAGCTTGGTTAAAAAGCCGTAAATACAAAAATTTACGGTGTCATAACCATTTAGTAGCACTTATGATAACATACTGCAGGCTATGGTAATTAATTATACGCGCAGAATCTTCGAGGCCTAGAAACCATTCATAGCTATTATATTGTGGCGGACGATGAGCTGCAAGGACACGGTGGAGCAGGAGGTTTGCCGTAGACGGGGATAGAACCCCAGACCTCCACGTTGGAAAGCCAGTAGTTCCATGCTTTGCCAAGAGGTATCTACTGCATGGATGTCCAAGACTTTGAGAACTTTTTTCTATTCTGAGAAATATAAAAATGCAATATCAAAAAATAATTAAATGGGATATGTTTTCACAACCAGTTTTTATGACTATTACTAACTTCATCTTCTCATCATTTCCCTTCAGATAAAAAAGGAACTATACAATATTATGCAATGGAATTCTAATCTTCACACTCCTTCGATCCACAACCAAGATGGACGCCCGATTCCTATTGACTATGAGTATGAGACCTAGGTGGCGCTCGTAAATTACTGTTAATTCAACGTTCTTTAGTAGAAACAGAGAATAAACGATTTTTTTCACAATCAGCGGTTTGAGTACCATTTTTTTAATGGTTATTCGACTGTTGTAATGAAATATGGTAAAATAACAATCAAATAAATTGTTATATTACTATTTTTTTACGAAAATTTTTAACAGTGTAACAGGAAGATAAGTCTAAAGCTATACAAGCCTAATTTTCCGTATACACCATTATGAAATTTATAATTTACCTATCTCCCTCTTTCCCATTCAGCTTTAGCTCTTAATTACTTCAAATATACCTTTTTCAGCGTTTATATCTTTTTCAGGTTTATACATATTCATTCACTTCTTCATTATTTCGTTCACTCATTCATGTATTTATTCAGTCACTCCTTCACCCTCTAATTCCCAACTCCGCCTCAAGGCGGACAACACTAAATCGCACATAAAGCTAAATTATAATTTTTGCAATAACTGCCCAGTTCCACCGCAAGGCGGGCATACTTTTATCAGGTGTAACAAGTGACGGTATACTGATAACAAAAATTTAAATACAGATTCAGTTTCAGTAGCATTCATTTATGAAAAGAGAATTTTTGCACGACGATAAAAAACTTGGGCATTAGAGGGTTAATATATTCATTCCTTTATTTATTCATTCATTCACTTATTTATTCTTTCAATCATTCATTTATTTATTCATTCATTCAAAAATATCCTTAAAAATCCAGATCTAAAAAATTCATCGGAAAATAGCTAGTTTAGTTTTGGATGAATTTAGTGTCTGTATTATGTTCTACGTCATAAGATCCTTCCGATAGAGTTTGTTCCAAGCAAATCTGTCAGTTAGATCAGGATTTATATGGCATTGAAATTTCTCTGTAGGCGCCAATGTTAAAAATTTTTGAACTGTTCAGAATTGAACAAAATTTTCTTCAAACCAAAAAACAAAATTTGGAAGTGAGATGTCCTCGCCGAGATCTTTCAAGCACACACACAAAATAATAATAATAATAATAATAATTAAAAGTAGTATAGTGTCCCCAAAAGTTATTGCGGGGGGGGGGGGGGAGAACAGACAGACAAGACTGACGCCCGACAGACAAATCGGCGGACGCATATTTTCCCACTCAAAACCCTACTTTTTTTTCAATCTTTATTTAATTACTTCACCTATTTTTGACTTTTCTTTATTTTTAACGATGTTTTTACGGTACAGTAAAGGCTTCTTTCATTCTTTTTTTTTTTTTTTTTAACTCTTACGGGAAAGTAGGCGAAAAAGTGCTGTTACCTATTTTAATAATGTAAAAAAATAATTTTTATACACAATACGTTTTCTGTACGTTTTCATAAAATTTATGGGAAATGGAGGGAGCTGATATTTGCTTAAATAATACCTTCAGAGGATGTGTACTGGCGAAGGAGGTATATGTTTATTGGTACCCCCATGCAATATGAAAGTTGACTTTAATATCTTACAAATTAAAACATTAATTATTCATATGCCGATCAACTGGTACATTGATTACCCGAAAAAGAAAGCTATCCCAACATCCTCTTTAGCAATTGCTTCCGATAATAGATGCTCTACTGTACGTTTGCAGTTTGCACAGATTGGTCACCAGAAAAGTGGGTTTTGCAGCATGGGGAATTGCTTTTAAAGAAATTCCACTATTATAAATGAGTCTTGTTGTTTATATTATTGTTAAAGTATTCTCATTTTGATTAATACACATTAACTAATCCAACGTTATTTGACACAAATTTGCAATGAAAATGGACTCCACGAGTATCGGAGCTAAAGATTCTTCAGAAAAAAAAAGCACTGCTGTGCGGGGAAAAAAAGAAAAAGGATTACATTTATCTATTTTTCTTGCATAGCTTCATTTTCTTGCAGGGGAGAAAAATCTCTTTGAATCTCCTAAATAAGTGCATTTAATTTTCATAGAAAATTTGTGTCGAATAATGTTGGATTTGTGTGCAATTGACCCAAAAATAATCATTCACTGTTTTAATTGACATCAGTTCTAAAAAATACTCTTCCCCATGTGCACAACAGGCAGCTGTTTCATCCGGAGCAGCTGATCACGGGCAAGGAAGATGCAGCCAACAACTACGCCAGAGGACACTACACTATTGGCAAGGAGATCGTGGATCTTGTCTTGGATCGGATCCGCAAGCTGGCGGACCAGTGCACGGGACTGCAAGGGTTCCTCATTTTCCACAGTTTTGGTGGCGGAACTGGTTCCGGATTCACGTCCTTGCTGATGGAGCGGTTGTCCGTGGACTACGGCAAGAAATCTAAGCTGGAGTTTGCCATCTATCCAGCGCCGCAGGTAGGAATTCATTCCGCTATTACCTTAACAATGTCAAAAGAACTACAGAAGGGTAAAATTGGGTGTTCCAAACGTTGAATAGCAAACGACTTTACCATGCCGCGAGCACAAACGAGGTAATCTCAGTCCTCATTCCAACTTGGGTAAATTTCCAATGTTCGTTTTGCGCCTACGCTACACAAAGGTCCAGTGCTGAACTTTGTACCGTCTTCTTTAATAAGTTTAAGCTGCCAATCCTAGCACTCAGAATAGTGATATCATGACGCCGCTTCATTCGACACTAATTGAAACAACGAATAGATGCGTGGTAAAGAGAAATTGACCAAGGAGGTTTGCTGAATGAAGCACGATGCAGCAACTTCCGGTGTGAAGTCAGTACCGCGCTAGTAGGGGAATAATGACAGTTCTGCCCCAGCAGGCGGATCGCGGATCAGGGGGCGTGGCCGATCCGCCTCCCAATACCCTCAGGCGTTAGTCGAGTGGAGTTGAGTTGTATGCCCCCAGGCGTTTTTCGAGTGGAGTTGAGTTGTTTTTGCCCCAAGGCAATTTACGAGTAGAGTTGAGTTGCATGCCCTCAGGCATTTTTCGAGTGGAGTTGAGTTGTATGCCCTCAGGCATTTTTTTACGAGTAGAGTTGAGTTGTTTTTCAAAAGTTTATAGTTTTGGAATGGCAACAGTTTAATTTAGATTTTAACCCTATTATTCCGCCTCCTAGCGCCAAATAGTGGAACTACTATAGCACTGCTTCAATACTACGAAAACCGTTTTTTTAAGTTTATAGTTTTGGAATGGCAACACTTTTTAGTTTCAGTTTAGGACTTGATGTAAAACCGATTGTGACGCCATCTACGAGAAGAATTACTATTGAACTTAGACTAATTTTCACTGTTTTCTTTTAGAATCCAACCAGGATCTACTTTATAAAGTTAATTGGTAATGTATTCCCTACAGTGTAACTAGAAAATCTCGTCATTTTTACTTAGAAAAGATTTAGAAAACTTTTTTTTAAATTTTTATTTATTTATTATTTTCAGGCTTAGAAAATTTTTCAGTGGCAAGTGATTTTTTTCCTCTTCTATGTGTGCAAAACATAGTACAGCAACATTTTTCTGATGCGTTTTCAAACTTTTTTTTAAATCTAAATTCTAACTGCCTATCGCGTTTCGTTCTAAAGTTATCTTCTACTTCATATTATTATTACGCTAACTGTTTCCTTCAAAAAGTATTTTAAACATCTCTATTATTTCACACAAAAGCGCAAAAACTGAAATTGAACTTGTAAAACTTAGAATAATAATGTAAAAATACTAAGTACAAAGCATATTGAAATCTTGATCAAAAATGAAAAAGTTCTAACAACAAAATCCTAAAACTGATAAATTAAAAACACTCAGTACAAAACCACAAAACATGTAAAAATGGTAAGTAGAAAGCTGCAAAACTTAAACTCAATCAGAAAAACTTAGAACGATGATGTAAAAGCGCGAAACTTTTCAAAATAAAAGTGTTTTACACTTGCAAAATGTTAAAAACTTACTGCAAAAATCTTAAGAATTACTACGTACAAAATGTTAAAACTCTGATTTATCTACTAAAGCAACGCGAAAATGTAAAAGTACCAAGTATATAACGTATTCATTAAGTGAAATTTTGTACGAAAATGTAATCGTTTATGAACGAAACTTAAAAAACTTAGATTTATCTAAAAAAAATCCCAACTAAAGTCGTAAATGTATGAAATGTAAACTTTCCAAAAATGCAAACATCAAAACTTAGATGTATCTAATAAAATTTAGGACGAGTAAAAGTGTCAAACTTAATAAAAATACTAAGTAAAAAACAAAAACAAAAAAAACTAATATTCATCTACTAAAACACAGAAAAACTTAGAACGAAAAGGTAACAGAAAATTTTCAAAATAAACGTGTTATGCACTTGCAAAATGTTAAAATTTAAATTTATCTACTAAAAATCAGAACAAAGATGTAAAAATACTAAGTATAATACATTGTAGCAACACAAAAATTTAAGAGTACTAAATACAAAACGTAAAAAAAATTAGAGTTATCCAACTAAAACTTAGACTGAAGTCGTAAAATTACCAAGTACGAAATGTTCAAGCATCATAAAAATGACTAAATAACAAGTATAATGTATCAAAAACATAGATTTCTCCATTGAAATCTTTTAAAAAAATTTAAAAGTTCTAAGGACAAAAATGCTAAAGAAGTGAAAAAATGAAGAATACGCAGTGCCACACAACAAAGCATGTACTAACTATAAAACTTCTAATCTTGAATTCATCCAAGGGAAAAAAAATATGTAAATCCAAACGAAAATTTTCAGAAATAAAACTGTTATCCACTTGCAAAGTGTTAAAACTTAATGCAAAAATATAAAAAGTACTGTGTATGAATGTTAAAACTTAGATTTATCAACGAAAACACGGAATGAAGATGTAAAAATATTAAGTATAATATATTAAAGCAACACTAAAATGTAAAAGCACTATGTACAAAGCATCAAAACTTAGATTCATCTAGTAAAACTTGGTACAAAAATGTAAAAGTACTAAGCATAGAACCTCAAATATACATTTATTTAGTAAAAAACAGAACGAAACTGTTAAAGTACTAAAGCCAACGCATCAAACAAGGATTAATCTATTAAAACAGTATAAAAGCACTACATACAAACTGCAAAAACTCTTAGAACTAAAATTTAAAAATGTAACAAATCATGAAATTTTAAAACTTAACTTCATCCAGAAAAACTTAGAACGGAAATATAAAATTACTGAAGTTTACAAAACAAAAGTGATAGGCATTTGCAAATTGTTAAAAGCAAAAACGTAAAACGTACGAAACATCAAAACTTGGAGTAGTATAATAACAAAACTGCAACTTCGATTCATCAAATAGGACTTAACTCTAAAATTGTGAAAGAAATGTGAAAACTGATATTCACCTTTTAAAATGTAAAAATATTAAGTACACGATGTTAAAACAGAACAAAAATGTAAAGGTACGAAATGTTAAACTCCAAAAAGTTAAATTCCTCTACTAAAAAAAATGGTTTGAAAAGTAAAAGTACTACGTACATCAACTAAAAACAGCATAAAAATTTAAAAATAGCAAGTACAACACGTTAAAACAGCACGAAAATCTAAAAGTACTAAGTACAATGCATCAAAACTTACGTTGATCCAGAAAAGCTTGAAACGAAAGATGTAAAAGTACGGACATTTTCAAAATAAAGGTGATATGCATTTGCAAAATGTTAAAACTTAATGTAAAAACGTAAAAAGTACCATATACAAAATGTTAACACTTAGATTTATCTACTAAAACCTAGAATGAAGATATAAAAATTCTAAGTATAATATACTAAAAAAACACAAAATTATAAAAGTGCAAAATACTAGAACTATCTATTAAAACTTCAAAACATAGATTCAGCATCAAAATATATAATCTGTTTACAAAAAACCTTAATCAGAAATGTAAGAGTTCGAAGAACAAAGTGCTAAAACTTGAAAAAGTAAAGAAACGCAGTACAAAACAATAAAGAATGAAAGAGTACCAACTATAAAGCTTTAAAACCTAATTTCATCCAGAAAAATTTAGAACAAAAAATGTAAAGCTACGGAAATTTTCAAAATAAAAGTTTTATGCACTTGCAAAACTTAAATTCATCTACTAAAAATTCGGTTAAAAAAGTAAAAGTACTACTAAGAACAAAAAACTAAAAACAGCATGAAAATCTAAAAGTACTAAGTACAAAACATCAAAACTTAAATTGATCCAGAAAAACTTAGAATAAAAACGTAATTGTACAGTTATTATAAAAATAAGAGTATTATGCATTAGCAAAGCGCTGAAACGTAAGGCAAAAATGTGTAGAATGAAGATGTAAAAATACCAAGTATAATATATTAAAGCCACACAAAAATGTAAAAGTACTAAATACAAAACGTAAAAAATGAAGATTTATCTACTAAAACTTAGACTGATCCCACAAAACTACTGAGTACGAATTGTTAAAACACCATGAAAATTTATAAATAACATGTATAAAGTTTCAAAACATAAATTTATCTACTGAAATCTTGATCAAAAATGATAATGTTCTGAGAACAAAATTATTAAATCTGGGAAAAATTAAAAATACGTAGTACAACACAAGAAAACATGTAAAAAAATTACTTTACGCTTAAAGGAAAACTACTTTAATTTTAAAGTCACAATTGGATTCATTCTTCTCGCGAGCAGAGAAGTGGCTGTTAACCGACAATGAAGAGAGCCCTAACCAAGCACTGACTACCCCAACTATAAATTTTCCTCGACAGAAAAGTGTTCACAGTCGGGAAAATATGTAGTTGGGGAACCAGTGTTCGGTTAGGGTTCCCTTCATTGTCGGTTAACAGCCACTTCTCTGTTCTCGAGAAGAATAAGTCCAATTGTGACTTTAAGATTAAAGCAGTTTTGATTTAAGCTTTTTTTTTTTACCTGCTTTATTGTGTTGTACTACGTATTTTCAATTTTTCCCAGATTTAATAATTTTGTTCTCAGAACATTATCATTTTTGATCAAGATTTCAGTAGATAAATTTATGTTTTGAAACTTTATACATGTTATTTATAAATTTTCATGGTGTTTTAACAATTCGTACTCAGTAGTTTTGTGGGATCAGTCTAAGTTTTAGTAGATAAATCTTCATTTTTTACGTTTTGTATTTAGTACTTTTACATTTTTGTGTGGCTTTAATATATTATACTTGGTATTTTTACATCTTCATTCTACACATTTTTGCCTTACGTTTCAGCGCTTTGCTAATGCATAATACTCTTATTTTTATAATAACTGTACAATTACGTTTTTATTCTAAGTTTTTCTGGATCAATTTAAGTTTTGATGTTTTGTACTTAGTACTTTTAGATTTTCATGCTGTTTTTAGTTTTTTGTTCTTAGTAGTACTTTTACTTTTTTAACCGAATTTTTAGTAGATGAATTTAAGTTTTGCAAGTGCATAAAACTTTTATTTTGAAAATTTCCGTAGCTTTACATTTTTGTTCTAAATTTTTCTGGATGAAATTAGGTTTTAAAGCTTTATAGTTGGTACTCTTTCATTCTTTATTGTTTTGTACTGCGTTTCTTTACTTTTTCAAGTTTTAGCACTTTGTTCTTCGAACTCTTACATTTCTGATTAAGGTTTTTGTAAACAGATTATATATTTTGATGCTGAATCTATGTTTTGAAGTTTTAATAGATAGTTCTAGTATTTTGCACTTTTATAATTTTGTGTTTTTTTAGTATATTATACTTAGAATTTTTATATCTTCATTCTAGGTTTTAGTAGATAAATCTAAGTGTTAACATTTTGTATATGGTACTTTTTACGTTTTTACATTAAGTTTTAACATTTTGCAAATGCATATCACCTTTATTTTGAAAATGTCCGTACTTTTACATCTTTCGTTTCAAGCTTTTCTGGATCAACGTAAGTTTTGATGCATTGTACTTAGTACTTTTAGATTTTCGTGCTGTTTTAACGTGTTGTACTTGCTATTTTTAAATTTTTATGCTGTTTTTAGTTGATGTACGTAGTACTTTTACTTTTCAAACCATTTTTTTTAGTAGAGGAATTTAACTTTTTGGAGTTTAACATTTCGTACCTTTACATTTTTGTTCTGTTTTAACATCGTGTACTTAATATTTTTACATTTTAAAAGGTGAATATCAGTTTTCACATTTCTTTCACAATTTTAGAGTTAAGTCCTATTTGATGAATCGAAGTTGCAGTTTTGTTATTATACTACTCCAAGTTTTGATGTTTCGTACGTTTTACGTTTTTGCTTTTAACAATTTGCAAATGCCTATCACTTTTGTTTTGTAAACTTCAGTAATTTTATATTTCCGTTCTAAGTTTTTCTGGATGAAGTTAAGTTTTAAAATTTCATGATTTGTTACATTTTTAAATTTTAGTTCTAAGAGTTTTTGCAGTTTGTATGTAGTGCTTTTATACTGTTTTAATAGATTAATCCTTGTTTGATGCGTTGGCTTTAGTACTTTAACAGTTTCGTTCTGTTTTTTACTAAATAAATGTATATTTGAGGTTCTATGCTTAGTACTTTTACATTTTTGTACCAAGTTTTACTAGATGAATCTAAGTTTTGATGCTTTGTACATAGTGCTTTTACATTTTAGTGTTGCTTTAATATATTATACTTAATATTTTTACATCTTCATTCCGTGTTTTCGTTGATAAATCTAAGTTTTAACATTCATACACAGTACTTTTTATATTTTTGCATTAAGTTTTAACACTTTGCAAGTGGATAACAGTTTTATTTCTGAAAATTTTCGTTTGGATTTACATTTTTTTTTTCCCTTGGATGAATTCAAGATTAGAAGTTTTATAGTTAGTACATGCTTTGTTGTGTGGCACTGCGTATTCTTCATTTTTTCACTTCTTTAGCATTTTTGTCCTTAGAACTTTTAAATTTTTTTAAAAGATTTCAATGGAGAAATCTATGTTTTTGATACATTATACTTGTTATTTAGTCATTTTTATGATGCTTGAACATTTCGTACTTGGTAATTTTACGACTTCAGTCTAAGTTTTAGTTGGATAACTCTATTTTTTTTTACGTTTTGTATTTAGTACTCTTAAATTTTTGTGTTGCTACAATGTATTATACTTAGTATTTTTACATCTTTGTTCTGATTTTTAGTAGATAAATTTAAATTTTAACATTTTGCAAGTGCATAACACGTTTATTTTGAAAATTTTCTGTTACCTTTTCGTTCTAAGTTTTTCTGTGTTTTAGTAGATGAATATTAGTTTTTTTTGTTTTTGTTTTTTACTTAGTACTTTTATTAAGTTTGACACTTTTACTCGTCCTAAATTTTATTAGATACATCTAAGTTTTGATGTTTGCATTTTTGGAAAGTTTACATTTCATACATTTACGACTTTAGTTGGGATTTTTTTTAGATAAATCTAAGTTTTTTAAGTTTCGTTCATAAACGATTACATTTTCGTACAAAATTTCACTTAATGAATACGTTATATACTTGGTACTTTTACATTTTCGCGTTGCTTTAGTAGATAAATCAGAGTTTTAACATTTTGTACGTAGTAATTCTTAAGATTTTTGCAGTAAGTTTTTAACATTTTGCAAGTGTAAAACACTTTTATTTTGAAAAGTTTCGCGCTTTTACATCATCGTTCTAAGTTTTTCTGATTGAGTTTAAGTTTTGCAGCTTTCTACTTACCATTTTTACATGTTTTGTCGTTTTGTACTGAGTGTTTTTAATTTATCAGTTTTAGGATTTTGTTGTTAGAACTTTTTCATTTTTGATCAAGATTTCAATATGCTTTGTACTTAGTATTTTTACATTATTATTCTAAGTTTTACAAGTTCAATTTCAGTTTTTGCGCTTTTGTGTGAAATAATAGAGATGTTTAAAATACTTTTTGAAGGAAACAGTTAGCGTAATAATAATATGAAGTAGAAGATAACTTTAGAACGAAACGCGATAGGCAGTTAGAATTTAGATTTAAAAAAAAGTTTGAAAACGCATCAGAAAAATGTTGCTGTACTATGTTTTGCACACATAGAAAAGGAAAAAAATCACTTGCCACTGAAAAATTTTCTAAGCCTGAAAATAAATAAATAAATAAAAATTTAAAAAAAAGTTTTCTAAATCTTTTCTAAGTAAAAATGACGAGATTTTCTAGTTACACTGTAGGGAATACATTACCAATTAACTTTATAAAGTAGATCCTGGTTGGATTCTAAAAGAAAACAGTGAAAATTAGTCTAAGTTCAATAGTAATTCTTCTCGTAGATGGCGTCACAATCGGTTTTACATCAAGTCCTAAACTGAAACTAAAAAGTGTTGCCATTCCAAAACTATAAACTTAAAAAAACGGTTTTCGTAGTATTGAAGCAGTGCTATAGTAGTTCCACTATTTGGCGCTAGGAGGCGGAATAATAGGGTTAAAATCTAAATTAAACAGTGTTGCCATTCCAAAACTATAAACTTTTGAAAAACAACTCAACTCTACTCGTAAAAAAATGCCTGAGGGCATACAACTCAACTCCACTCGAAAAATGCCTGAGGGCATGCAACTCAACTCTACTCGTAAATTGCCTTGGGGCAAAAACAACTCAACTCCACTCGAAAAACGCCTGGGGGCATACAACTCAACTCCACTCGACTAACGCCTGAGGGTATTGGGAGGCGGATCGGCCACGCCTCCTGATCCGCGATCCGCCTGCTGGGGCAGAACTGTCATTATTCCCCTACTCGCGCTTCGGCTAATAGGTGGGAGTCTGGTGGAGAAAATTAACGATTCCAAAAAGGTTGTTTTGCTAGTAATATCGGCATCGGCACTATACAGCTGAAATGTTTAAATATTTTTATTATATACGTTTTGCAGATCAAAATCGAACCCATCATATCCAGAAAGTTTTTATAAGATAATAACCTAAATCCATACAGTGTCATATTTCACGGGAGCACCTCTTCGCTCATTTTAAAACTAAGGATTTGGATTCAGTAAATTTCTTTTGAGTGCGACGATATGAGTTTATGAGTTTCAATGTGACTAGAGGACATTAAAATATTGAGAAACTCATGTAAAAGTAAAACTGCATCACAATGGTGCTTATCTGCAATCACAAAAAATGTATTAATAGGCTGAAAATGCATTCAAATTTTTGTTGAAAGGTAAATCATATTTGAAAAATAACTAACAAATCACGAGAATGACTAAAAAAACGTTTCATTTAAAAAAATTAGCTAACCATTCCTAAAGGAACGTAGCAACTGGAAAAAATATGGTTACCACCAAAACTAAACCAAGCAGGTTCATTTATTATGCTACTAGGGGCGGGGAAAGGTAACATTGCACCTTGTTTAAACAAAGTGTGTGATACAGAACAATTTCTAATCCATGTCTTTACTTCACAGGTTTCAACAGCAGTTGTAGAGCCTTACAACTCTATCCTAACCACACACACGACTCTTGAGCATTCCGACTGTGCTTTCATGGTAGACAACGAGGCCATTTATGACATCTGCAGAAGGAATCTCGACATTGAACGCCCTACTTACACCAACTTAAACAGACTCATCGGCCAAATCGTGTCTTCAATAACAGCTTCTCTTCGATTCGATGGTGCCCTCAACGTCGATCTGACAGAATTCCAGACCAACCTAGTGCCCTATCCCAGAATCCATTTCCCTCTGGTGACGTATGCACCCGTGATATCCGCCGAGAAGGCTTATCATGAGCAACTGACGGTTTCAGAGATTACAAACGCTTGCTTTGAGCCTGCTAACCAGATGGTAAAATGTGACCCAAGGCACGGGAAGTATATGGCTTGCTGTCTCTTATATCGAGGGGACGTTGTACCCAAGGACGTTAACGCTGCTATCGCCGCCATCAAAACCAAGCGCTCCATACAATTCGTAGATTGGTGCCCGACTGGTTTCAAAGTAAGTGAAAATTTGACTACTAAATATGATGTAAGGTGGTTGTTTAAACTCACAGTTACAGCTTTACTCCAGTCCAGACCAAGCAATGCTGTATGTTTCCAAAATTGTACCATACTACGGTGCCTTATTAGCGGGAGAAAAGTTATTTGCATTGAGTAATAGAATATTTCACAAGAACACACACACAAATCAGCGCTCATATCGAAACTACTAAGCTACAAAGGTACTTGGGGAATCGCTCAGTTAGTCATTTTCGTAGACAGATCTGTATGAAGTACAACCTTAGAAGTGAAACAATAATTTTAGTTTTGGCACTGCGAGATGCTTTATTCCTAATAACAAACAGGCAGTACCATATTCAGCTGCTAGTACCAACGACCATTTCATCCCACGTGATCTAATTTTTTTCAAAAACATTTGACTAGCTAGGGGTGGGGAAAACTATTGGGTGGCTCTTAGGAAAGCCCACCCCATTGGCGTGGTTGGCGATAAGTACGCAATCTTGGTAAACCAGATTCGATAGAAACCCAGCTTCTATCGTTCTATGAAATGGACGCCAAATTGGCGATTTTGAAAAGCGGTGGGCTCTCCTAGGAGTTTACCAAAGTTTTTATTATTATTATTTACTTCACATACTAAATTTCATTCAAGCGCACACATATTCCTAATAAAGAGCATTTACTTTTTTTAAGTTCTCCTGCGCTGTT
Source organism: Octonoba sinensis (assembly GCA_038502835.1). Lineage (NCBI taxonomy): Eukaryota > Metazoa > Arthropoda > Arachnida > Araneae > Uloboridae > Octonoba > Octonoba sinensis. The sequence goes on along the minus strand of CM076599.1, from coordinate 101,836,312 downwards.
AAGATTTTTTGAACTGTTAAACAAAGAAGAATTCTTGAAATCAAAAAGTAAAATATGGAAATACGATGTCCTCACCGAGATCTTTCGAATGCCAAAACATATTTTTTCGGATCGGACATTTTACACAAAAGTTATCAGGGGGGGGGGGGGCAGACAGACCGACAAACACATTTTCACCATCTCAAAACAGTAGTTTCAATTTTTTTTTTTTCAATATTTATTTAATTACTATATTTATTTTTGTCCTTTTCTTATTTTTACGATGCATCAAGCCTTCTTTAATTTTTTTTTTTTTACTTTTACGGGAAAATAGGCTAAAAAGTAAAGAACGACAAAATTGAATTTATAAAATGAAATAACTATGAAGTTTATCGAAAATATTACTGCATGCTTGTTTATTACTTTAGCTTTTACGTAGAAAGAGCGGTCCGTCCGAGGGGGGGGGGGGGGGACCGGAAATGTATTTAAGGTCTTATGAAAATTGCGTGTTCGTCAATTGTGCACTTTTCCAGATTACATTTTAAATACTATATTCAATTGATTGGTTCATCGTATTCTTACCTGAAAAAAACCTTATTTTTCCTTTGTGTTTAGTTATTATTCGTTCAGAATAAAACAATCTTTTCGATGGAGTCAGAATGTCCGAAGCCAGGGTTTCATAACTGCTTGATTTCTGCCCGGACCCTCTTTCGTAGCTATTTAGAGTTTGGACGGAAAGGGGGGAATGACACCACCATGTGTGTTTCTGAGCCAAAAAAAAAAAACATTTTTTTTGAACTTAAGATTAAATTTTTGGAAAAAGTGTGCATTACAAATTTAAAATAAAATATTATGTAATCAGGTGACTATTTAAATTAGCATATGTTAAAATATCTTATAACTTTTAAAACAATTCAAATGTTTATAGGGTGCAAAAGGATTTTAAAGCACGACACGCTAATTTCAGCGAAGCAAGTGCTCGATGTTGTCATGCTTCCTCCCAAAATATACGTTTTTACTTATACCTTATAGAAATTAAGAAAGTTCAATTAAAATATTAAGGAACTTTAAAGTTCATGCAAATTAGTCGGCGATCTGAAAGTGCAATTGAAAAAAAAAAAAAAACTCGCAATAATGCATTTTGATTAATACGCGAGTAATGGTGTAGGAGGGAGGGGGGGGGGCAGCTAAAAATTTCATTTTCTCACATATTAAAATTGGCAATGAACGATTGCGAAGAGATAATATTGATTGCCAAGAATTTTGCTCATAAATCAAAACGTTAAGCTTAATTTCAAAGCATTGGGAAATTATTAAGAACAATTTTTAAAAATCGGAAGAAATAAACTAAAAACCGAAAGATCGGGAGATTGACTGAAAAGCGGTAGTCTCCTTTAATTATTGGGAGAGTTGGAAACTCTGTATCATCAAACAAATCTTAAGATTAATTAATTGAAACATTTTTGGAAAATCGAATCAATTTTTAATTTTCGGATCAGAATCACCACTGGACACAACACATTACCGCAACAGGTGATACCCGTGCTAGGTACTCCACTTATGATATATATAATTGATAAATACAGTGAAATGTGTGTAAGTTGATCACTTGTGTTGCAGCACTTTAGTGGTCAACTTAGACAGGTGGTCAACTTATAGAGGGTGGAGATTTTCTTTTGTTATTTCTTACACTATGCATTTATACTTTATTAAAATATAGCCTCATGTAATGAAGTTACTTTAAAATAGAGATTAGCTTTTTTTTTTTTTCACAATTGTCTAAAATATCACTAAAGAAATTCAACCCGAATGACTTACAATGTATCCTATACAAATTCAAAAGTAAAGTACTTAGATAAAATTAAGATAAATAACATATTAATTATGTCAATTACTTATATCATTCTAAAGATTTCTTAAAAATATATATTTTTCAAAATGGCTATATCAGATCAAAGAAAAAAGAAGAAACTTATTTGAAGAATAAAAGTGTGGTCATAGTAGTTTTCCCATTTGGTTAACATACAAAGAGGTTGAGGAAAACTTTATATTGACGTTTCATCGATGCAGACAAATACTGGTGTAACATTATAGCATAAAAAATATCCTGGAGAAGCTATTTTAGTATTTTTTATATTTCCAAAAATAGATAAACAAATAAATATAGTAATAATTAGGCGGTCAACTTACAAAGGGTTTTACATAATACTCCCTCCCAAATGTGGCGTACATAAGTGGTCAACATAGACAGGTGGTCAACTTACAAAGGTATCTCTACATTATATAATATAGGGCTAATTCTGTTCCCGACAAAAGTGGTAAAAGGGGCCTTACAAAGGTGGTCAACTTAACAGGTTTTACTGTACTTCAGTTTTCTGAGAAATATTGACATAAGTTCGGAAACTTTCGTTTATTGGCAGCATCGGCCAATCGTTTTGATGATTAGTATCAATTCCAAGTAACCCTTAGTTGGGATGTTTTCAAATGGGTCCGTTTTCTTCTGACAGTTTTGAAGTTGCAACTCATAACCTAAGGGATGCAATAAAATTTCTCATGTGCCTCTTTTTCTAAAGTTCCCTACTCTACTTCCAGGTCGGCATCAACTACCAACCACCGACCGTCGTGCCCGGTGGTGACTTGGCGAAAGTGCAACGAGCAGTCTGCATGCTGTCTAACACTACAGCCATCGCTGAGGCTTGGGCTCGCCTGGATCACAAGTTTGACTTGATGTACGCCAAGAGAGCCTTCGTTCACTGGTACGTTGGAGAAGGTATGGAGGAAGGAGAATTCTCTGAAGCCAGAGAAGATTTGGCTGCACTGGAGAAGGATTACGAGGAAGTTGGAATCGATTCCACCGATGGTGCCGAAGAGGAAGGCGAAGAGGAGTATTGAACAACAAGCCCTGCAGAGTTACCTGCTCGATCTACAATTTTTTTCCTTCAGCAGCTAAATTTGTCGATTTTTAGTTCGCTGTTTCACATTGATTTTTTATTCTCCGATGATAAGATGATATTTCTCATTCTTTTATAAAGTTTTGCATTTAATAAACTTCTCATGTCTATGACCCTTCTGGTATTGATTTTTTCAAGTTCATATCACAGAAATTCGGACTTTAACCTCGATCAGTGAAATGGAATATTACTGAGTCATTAGCATAATCTTCGGAAACAAAACACCGTTCAGAAATAGAGCTTATACTTTTCTCCACCAGACACCCCTACCTCTTAGGCAAAGCCTTAGGATTGCGTGCGTGCGAGGCTGGTGGCCTATCACCAGAGCTTATATGTTTATACTAATACTTTTCTCCACCAGACTCCTACCTGTTAGCCGAGGCCTTAGGATTGCTTACGCACGGGGAGAGGTAGTGGGGTCTACGGATTTTACATGCACATATCCCCAAGTATACATGGTGGTCTTGCTAATACTAATAAAGATTTCGCCCTTTGTTAGAAAGTTGCACGTCGTAACACAAGATTTTGCATATAAACGCATACTATTTCTGCATAACATTGCAGTCCAGTTTCTAAAGCTCATACTTGCACCTCCTAGCATCACAATTCACAAATATTTGCAACTGATTTGAAATTCTAGTAAAAGTCGCCGCCCGTACCTCGAGTTTTGAGACATGATATTGTGTCACTTTAAACTTTCAAATCTTTATGAAAACTAGTAAAAGTAAAAACCTTTTACAGATCCCCAAGTTTTAGAGTAGGTTTGCGTATGTGACTTTTCACTTGTGCAATTGTTTGTAATAACTAATTAAAGATTTTAATTCACTATACACTAAATGATGTGCTTAAAAATAAGAAAATATACCAGCTTATTTTGACTTAAGTAGTTTAAGTAGTTTTTAAGTAGTTTTGAGTTAAAAATGAGTAAGCGCCGTCGTTCTCAATGGCGGCGTACTCTTGCTTCGCACATGAGCTATCTCAAGAATGAGGAAACATGTGTGTGAGAATTGTGGTTTCTCAAAAATGAGATCGTCCCGGATCCTTTTTGAGAAAAGAGTTCTTAAAAATAAGAATTCAATTTTTCAAATCTAAAACTCAGAGCTATTCTGAACATGATAGTCTTGAAAATAAGCCATTTTATCCCAATAACAAGTGTTCTGATTTAAAAGTAAAGTGCTCAGTAAAGGTTTTTATTTATTTATTTCACTTAGCGACTTTTACCAGAACGCAGAGCCTGTACAGGTACATTAACAACAATTACAATTTAATGCATCTTGTCATTGGAGGTAACTATAATCAATTAGACTATCCTAATTCTTTCTATTCAGGAGTCCGGGATAGAAAAAAATGATAAAAGCTTATTCTTACATACACAGCTATAATCTTAAAAGAAATGGAAGGGGTCTGTAACATGATATAAGAAGACCACATAATAAATTGTGAGGACATGCGTATAAATTATGAACACGCTCTCTAATACATTTTTATTTAAATATTGCAAGATTCTTTCCGCAGTTATGCTTTTTTGGGTTGGATGTGTACAAGATTTTAATCGAGGTAGGCAAGGGCTTAATGTGCTAGTATTAAATAATAAAATCTTCGTTTAAAATCAAAACTTTTAATTTCTTAGAATTTACAAAATTTCGGTAAAAGCATTTTTAGCCTACTTTCCCGTAAAAGTAAAAAAAAATAATAATAAAGCATGAAAGAAGGCTTAATGTATCGTGAAAATATCGTTAAAAATCAAGAAAAGTCAAAAATAAGTGAAGTAATTAAATAAAGATTGAAAAATAAAAAATTTGAAAGTAGGGTATTGAGATGGGGAAAAAGTGTGTCTTGGGCGGTCTGTCGGTCTGTCCCCCCCTAATAACTTTTGAACGAATTGTCCGATTGGAAAAATTCTTTTTGCATTCGAAAGATCTCGGCGAGGACATCTCATTTCTATATTTTACTTTTTGATTTGAACAATTTTTTGTTCAATTTTGAACAGTTCAAAAAATTTTAACATTAGCGCCTATGGGCGAAAATGAAGCAAATTATGTAAACTCTGGGTACAAGATCCAAGTTCCAATGAACAAGCTCACTGGAAGAAGTTCTTGGCGTGAAATATTGATTTGAACAATTTTTGTTCATTTTTGAACAGTTCAAAAAAAAAATTAACATAGTGCCTACGGGGAAATTTCAATCCTTTATAAATCCTGATCTAACGGACCGATTTTCTTGGAACAAACTTTATCGGAAAGCTCTTATGACGTAGAATATGTACAGATAAAAAGTTCATATAGAACCAACGAGCCTATTTTCTTATGAAATTTTTTGATCGGGATTTTCAAGAATATTTTTGAATTAATGAAAGATTAAATGAATAAGCAAAATAATGAATGAATAAATGACTGAATAAATATATGAATGACTTAACAAATGAATGATTGAACGAATATGTATTAACCGTTGAAAAAGGCATATTTGAAGCAATTAAGAACTAAAGCTAAACGAGAAAGAGAGAGAGATAGCTAGATTATAAATTTGAAGCTGGTGTATACGGGAAAGTAGGCTCGTATAGTTCTAGACGGAACTTCTTGTTTAAAAATGTAATCGTTATTTTTTATCGAACATTAAATTAATTGAACGTCCCGACAGTTGTGCTAGTTGTATAATAACAAAAAATCTCGTAATTCAATAATCTAACAGTATCCTAATTGTATCTTATAATGTTTTTAAATTATAAAAAGTTTACATAAACAGTTAATTTTTGCACAAATGTTTTTACTCGTAGAATATATAATGGGAGGAAATTAACGAAAAGGTGAAAGTCGTATATATATATAAATTATCCCTCACACTATGATTGTTAGAAGACACGCCATTAGATTAAAACTAAATATTTTAAATATGCTGTACATATTCAAAAAATATTTTCGTTACGATCTTTATCCTATACGGTTAATGGTTAATAGCAAAATTACGACACATTGTCGTAAATGTGTTTTTTCTGCAACAAACATGCATTACAGGAGAAAGTAACAAGAAGTTCCGTCTAGAACTATACGAGCCTACTTTCCCGTATACACCAAATTCAAATTTATAATCTAGCTATCTCTTTCTCTCTCTTTCTTATTTATCTTTAGTTCTAATTATTGAAAATATACCTTTTTCAACGGATAATACATATTCATTCACTCACTCATTCATTCTTTCATTTATTCAGCCATGCATTTATTCATTCATTCGTTACCTCATTCAAGTGTTTATTCATTCATTTACGCATTCATGTATTTATTCACTCATTTATTTATATTTTCATTTATTCAATAATTTATTCATTCATTCTTTTCCTCATTCATTTATTCATTGATTTATTCTTTCACTCTTTCATTTATTCATTCATTCATTATTTCACTCATTGAGTCACTGAGAAATATCCTTGAAAATTCCGATCAAAAAATTTCATAGCAAAATAGGCTCGTAAGTTCTGGATAAACTTTCTATTTCTACATGTTCTACGTTATAAGAGCTTTCCGATAAACTATGTTCCAAGCAAATCGGTCCGTTAGATCAGGATTTATATAGGGTTGAAATTTCCCCGTAAGCTCTGTGTTAATTTTTTGAACTGTTCAAAAATGAACAAAAACTGTTCAAATCGATATTTCACGCCGAGAACTCCTTTCAATAAGCTTTCAATAGGAACTTGGCTCTTGTGCCCAGAGTTTACAGAATTTGCTTCAATTTTGTCCATAGGCGCTAATGTTAAAATTTTTTGAACTGTTCAAAATTGAACAAAAAATTGTTCAAATCAAAAAGTAAAATATGGAAATGAGATGTCCTCGCCGAGATCTTTCGAATGCAAAAAGAATTTTTCCAATCGGACAATTCGTTCAAAAGTTATTAGGGGGGGACAGACCGACAGACAGACAGACAGACAGACCGACAGACACACTTTTTCCCCATCTCAATACCCTACTTTCAAATTTTTTATTTTTCAATCTTTATTTAATTACTTCACTTATTTTTGACTTTTCTTGATTTTTAACGATATTTTCACGATACATTAAGCCTTCTTTCATGCTTTATTATTATTTTTTTTTACTTTTACGGGAAAGTAGGCTAAAAAACAGACTAAAGATAAAACATACGGAATTGATCAATATATTCATTTAGATATAGATATGAAACTGTATATCCCCCCTAAAATACATATGGATATGTATAAAATTAACAGAAGAGAAGAAAACACTTTCGTGAATACATTTTAAGCAGGGGTCGAAATTTAAAGGGATGAATTTTATAGATATTTTTGTGAGAAATCAAATAGATTTGAGAAAACTTTAAACCTATAGTGATGAAAAATTTCATTATTTGCCTCTTTCACAATAAATAATGGTGTAAAAAGTACGATTTAGAAGCTTGGAATTTTGTGAAGGGTCGGAAAACAGACCCGAACTTCCTCTGGCGCGATACCTGCTTTAATGCAATAAAAAGGTGCAGTAGATGGAAGAAAAGCAAATGTTATTATATAATATCAATGCGCATTGTTTAAGAAGACAAAATTCATATTGATGTATTTTTGTCATAGTAGTAACTGGTATTAAAATTGCGACTGGCTGATTATCAAAGTGAATATTATATGCTTAAATTTAATACGTTGTATTTATACGAATGAATAAAAACAAAATTAATACACATTAAGAGAAAAAATTCTAAAACCTGAAAGTTGGAGTATGTAGAACACGTTACTCATAAATTATCCCTCATATGATGGAAATTAGAAGACACCCGCATACATTAGATCTAATCACAATTTTACTACTCTATAAACATTTCAAAAATAATATTTTAGCAATCATCATTATGATTTGATGTTACTGTGACACAATTCTGTATGCGATACAAAGGTATCTCAAGTAATTGCAGGGATCTAGAGCGGAGCAACGGATTTCACTCGAAACTTTAACGCAGTAGGAGCAAAGAAATTTGTTGTGCTCCATTGCTCCGATTACATATCTTTTTACTTTTTTAATTGTTTATAACATACAAAAATTAACTAAAAACAGAGATGAATGTTATATAATAATCGATTTAAAATATTCGCAGCACGGAACGGAGTCGGAGCAAGAATTTAAGAGTGTGAGCGGACAGCGGAACAACTCAAAATCTCCGAGTAATTGAAAAATTATGAGAAGTCGCTGTTAATGTTTTCACTGAAACCAATATGTCCGGCGGTGAAACGCAAAAAGCAGACTGAAAGGTAAAATGCACGTAATTGAGTGGTTTTTACTTAGGATGAGACTATTACTTTCTGAAAACAAAATTAAAAAACAAATTGAAATAAAATACATTAAAATAATAACATTTGTAAATTTATTTTTAATGCAGTGCAGTAGAATGAGCAAAAACACGACAAGTTAGCATATAATATCAACACATTGTTTGAGAAAAAAAAAATTAATATCGACCAATTTTTATCACAACAATAAAGGGTGTTAAAATTGCGACAGGCTGATTGTCAGAGCAGATTTAAAATGCTTAAACTCAATACGTTATATTTATACGAAAGCATATTGGAGAAAATATACCAACAGCTGAAAGTCGATGTACACGTTATACATAAATTATCCCTCATATGACGAAACTTTATAACACACTCCAGTAGATTAGATTTAATCAATTTAAGTATTGCATAAGCATTCGAAAATACTAATTTCGCAATGATGATTGTGAATCGACTTTATTGTGACATAATTCTTTTCTGCGTACGAAAGTATTTCAATTGAAAAATTACGAAATATTGCGCTAAATCTGTTTTTATTGCAACAAACGATTGTGGCAGGAAGAAACAAAATACAGGCTGAAAGCCAAAGAAACGAGAGAGTTTGTTTACGAATCTGTAACTGGTCATCCTCCCTGAAAATACGGTTAAATAAAGGTAAACACTTTTTCAAATACATTTTTGATGTAGCAAGAAAACCTTCTTAGGAGAGAATAAAAGAATTTTTTTCTACTCTACTAATTAACTCTAATTAGCTTTTTATTTACATCCAATATCAAATTTGAGCTTTAAATAGAGTTTGCTTCATCATTAAGGCAAGAGCGGGTCCAGAGATGGTCCCCTCCAGAAAAATTCCGATTTTTTTTTTTTTTTTTTTGGAATAAAAAGAATCAAAAACCAAATTATCAACCCCAAACCCGCTTTCAACTCTACGAAGAGTTGAGACCTGGTTAAGATAAAGAATGGGAGAAACCCGGGTCGTTGGACTTTTGTCTTCTTCATGTGCACAGAGAACTTGACATCAACATTGAAAAAGTTAATGAGAGATTTGCAAAAAAGGGAAGCAGGCACCTTGAGTTTATTTTATAAAATATGCTTTAAGAAACTATTAAATTTCGTTGTAAATATTTATATTTTTTGTGTATAGAACCTTTTGAATACATTCGGTTTCCGATTGAATTTGAAAGAATTTTGCTTTATTTATAGTTTCAATTGATTTTAGGAGAGAAAAAACATTAAATTACTGTATGCAGTTAATTTAAATTTTATGCTGTTGTATTACTATAAAATAAAAGGTTATTTTGTGTAAAAAATAAGGTAAGTGAGTGTCTGTTTGATACCTTAAAATTGCTTTATTACCCAGTAAAAGACTACAAATTTTATTCGAATCCCCCCCCCCCTAAATTCTCTCCTGGCCCCGCCCATGCATTAAGGCGTGGAATAACTACTTTAAGATCGTCGCAAATGTGTCAGTCTAAACGGCCTTCACACATCTTAACCGCGCTCCAGACGATGAGCAATTCAGATGCGCGTTCAAGGAGAGTGTGCTTGTAAATCCAACTTTGGAACACTCAGATGCGCGCACCGAGAAATGTGCAAGGTTCATACTCAAATAGCCAAAAAAATACCCATGACTTTTCCAGGTAGATCATAGCAAAATTCCAGGTTAACGTTCCAAGTAAAAATATTAACTAGCAAATGCACTACTTGTATATTAAATACGCCCACCATAACATTTTATACATCAATCATAGGCGTAACTAGGGTTGGTGAAAGGGGGGGGGGGTCACCCTAAAAATGTACAGACTAAACACCAATAAGACGTGTAAAAGAGTTGAAAATTTACTAGTCATAAATACTTGTCTCTAAAGATATACTCCGTGTTTATTTCAGGCATCTCCCGGGGAAGGGGGAGCTACCCCCTCGGAGCAAGTCAACTCCTCCTCCCCCTCCCCCGGCAAAAAATTCAAATCACAAGCTTAAAAAAAAAAAAGAAAAGAGAAATTACGCTTTTAAGACACTTTACTTTCAGAAACACTTTCAGGGAAAGGACATGGAAACACTATAACGAGCGACACCAAAAGTAACTAAAAGATATATGACTTTATTTTGAAAAAAATTGCGGGGGGAGAGTAACCAAACTCCTTTCTGTTTCCTCTAAGATCACCAAAGTATCCCGAAATTGCATTGCTAGGAAGATTTCAAAAAGTTTCCTGGGGAGAGCCCTCGAACCCTTGCCTCAAGAGTTAGCCTAAGCATTATAGATGTAAGACCAGTTACAAAAATTTAAGTTGCAGAAGCCCCAAATACCCACTCCTCTAACTTCACCGAAGATCTAAACATACATCTACTACACTATCTACCAAAAAGTATTTGGACACTTTGGATTTTAGACATTTTTTAAAAATTCTGGAGAAATCTTAAACTTGATGTTCTGTATTTTGCACCATGGAAAGAACATACTTAAACTCACATTTAAGAAACAAAATTCAGGCTTAGGGCAATAAGGGGGCGGTCAAAAATTGAAGCAGGAAAAAAGACTTTTGAACATCTTGTATCAAAAAATGATCGAAATGTCCTGTAACTTTCGCAAAACATTTTTAATTATATACGCAATGCTTACACCCGCTTTCGTCAGAATAGCAGTAATATTCATGAAGATATGGGCATTTGTTTTCAATATTCGAAAATTTTCGTAAGTGTTTTGCTTATAACTCGCTAAGTTCTATCTCAAGTTACATGAAACTTGCAGAAAACTTGACAAAATAAAAAGTGAGTATGGTACCGAAACCTGGGGAAAATGTAATAAATAGTCGATGAGATTTGAGCAGTTTCATTAAAACAAATGTGATTGCGCATGCGCGAAAGATATTAATTATTTTTTTTTAATATTTTGGTAGTGAGATCTATGGAGCAACTTATGTAAAAGTTTCAGTTGACTATTGGTGTTTTTCAAAGAGATATACACCATACAGTGAGCCGTATTTAGCAAGCTCTCAAATTGGAGAAAAATGATAAGGAGTTTTCCAAATTTTTATATTGCATGATAAATTGGAAAATTGACAGATGTTAAACTGAATAAAATTGCATTATTTGTATTAATTTAATTGGGATTTGAACGCTATTGTTTACTTTGCCAAAATTATCATGCAATATAAAAATTTGTGGAAAACCCCTTATCTTTTTTCTCCAATTTGAGAGCTTGCTAAATACGGCTCACTGTACGGTCTATATCTCTTTGAAAAATATCAATATTCAACTGAAACTTTTACATAAGTTGCTCCATAGATCTCACTACCAAATTATTAAAAAAAATAATATCTTTCGCGCAAGCGCAATCATTGCGTATATAATACGCAAGCATTGCGTATATAATTAAAAATGTTTTGCGAAAGTTACAGGACATTTCGACCATTTTTTGATACAAGATGTTCAAAAGTGTTTTTTTTTCCTTCTTTAATTTTTTGACCGCCCTCTAATTGTCCTAAGCCTGAATTTTGTTTCTTAAGTATGAGTTTAAGTATGTTCTTTCCATGGTGCAAAATATAGAACAACAAGTTTAATATTTCTCCAGATTTTTTTAAAAATGTCTAAAATCCAAAGGGTCCAAATACTTTTTGGTGGACTGTGTATATATACATCAAAAAGCTATCCTATATGAAAAAAAAAATCATGTTAACATCATTTCTAGTCATATATATATAGGCTCTTGATTTGGGTGTCTAGGGGTTTCTAAAAATCATCACTCACCATAAAGATATAAAAAAAACTGACTATATTTACACTTTCCTATTTACAAAACTATATACAGAACAGCTTCAATTACGAACAACAACATCATCCGAGCACCGCAGCGCTTACGTCCACACAGAACGGAGTCTTACTCAAAACTGACCGCTTACGCTCCCTATCGCCAGATGGCGCTGCTGTCAATGTCTCTTCGCAGTCGCATCCTACATATATCTATATGAGTGAATCTACCGAAAACCTGCATTTTAAGTCACAAAACAATAAAATGAAAATTATTATTAACATTGCTTATTTTTTTATTTAACATGTAAAAATACAATGTTTTCTGAGTTATAATTGAAAATTTTTAGAAATTAGAAAAAATAAATAGTAAAAAAATCTATCCACAGAAGGTGATATGTCACTTCTGTGGACTGTCACAAACCAGAGTTGTACTATTTCAATAACTGTAGCTGATGTATACCACATACGTAGAATAAGTATATGCATTTTCATTAGAAAATGTATGAATTTAACATTACATACGAATTGTTTGCCTTATTTATTGTCACATTGAATATTTTTCAAAAAGAAAGCTTGTCACAAGGTTTTGCATCACTTCTGTGGACAATTTAAAACATTAAAAAAAAAAAAAAAAAAAAAAAAACTCTCTATATGGCGGTATTTATCCTTTCGTAGAGGCTAATAAAAGAAGAAGCAGCCATGTTGGAAATGCAAGCAAGTTGCTTTGAATAAGTTTGAAATCTTTTGGGTAAGAATTTGGTATTTATGTTCATTAGTAATATGTTCTGCTTGTCATCACCTCTGATGACCTTTTTTAAAGTAACAATTTAAAATTATATTTTTTATTCAACAGGCCATATTAAACAAAATATGATGTTCTAAATGTTATAAATGGCACAAACTCATAGAATTCACGCAAATATAATTATTCAATAAATCAGAAATTTTCATCACTTCTGTGGACATCAATTCTGTCTCAGAAAATTTACGCCATGATTCGGCAGCTATATGTATTCATCTGAAACCAATTTTTCAAGAACTTGCACTAGAAACACTACAGATACTAAGTGATGGGCCAAGCACTCAATATCGAAATAAAAAACTGTTTTATCTCGAGAGCATTCATTGCAAAAGAAACATACATGTGTTGGCATTTACCAGACACTAGTCATGGCAAGGGGGCGCCTGATGGTGTGGGAGGAACACTAAAAAGAACTGCGGATAATTTTATTGCACATGGTTATGATATTACTGGACAAGATGAGTTTGTTTCTCTGCTAAAAACAAGATGCCCTGGTATCAAAGTGATTGATATCACTAAAGATGCTGAAGTAGAAATGAAGAAAATTGATGAGATTTTAGAAAAAATATCGCAACATTTAAAGGTACAATGAAAATACATCAGATTACTTGGTCAAAGAAAAACAAGCACTTTCTACATGCTAGACGTCTGAGCTGTATAACGTGCAAACCTGAAGAAAAGTGTGTTCATTTCTCAAATTCCTGTTCATTTTGATGATGATCATAACAGCTCCAATTTAGATGAACTTGAAGCATTGGAAAATAAATATGCAATTGTCTGCTTTGAAGAAAAGAAAAATTTTAAGAAGCATTATATAGGAGTTGTTACAAAAGAGCATCAGTCTGAATGCAAAGTGAACTTTTCAAGGAGATCTGGAAATAAAGTTTTTTCTTTTCCTCAACAGGTTGATGAAGAAATAGTTGATAGGAAAAACGTAATTAATATTTTAAAGTTTCCAACCAGGAACAGAAGAGGTTGTTATATATTTGAGGATGATTTAACACCATTCCCAAACTTAGAATAAATTTCCGTAGTTAGTAGTGTAATTTAATCTGTTACAAAATTTGTTTTGACTATATTTATTTTATTTACACTTTCTTTTTTTGTCATAGAACAACCGGATTACTGGTATATGTCAATAAAATTTGATCATTAAATACCAAAAATTTTTTGCATAAACTCGCTGTCTTTTTCTTTTTTTCCCATCAGAAATTGTATGTTTTCAGCGATATCACTTCTGTGGACTGCTAAATTCTTTAATTTTTTTTTTCACAGAATCAAAACGGAGTTGATCTGTGCGACAGATGTTATAGATATATACATATCATAAGCCAACCTTCAGATTTTTTTGAAGAATTTATCTTGATTTTTATTTTTATTTGAAAATTTATGCAGTCAAATTGCAGGTTTTCTGTAGAATGACCCATATATATATATATATAAAGGGTATGATTTTGAAGCATACACTGCCCTTCCTAATTCTTAACATGCTCCCCCTGCTCCGGAGCCAAGGCAGTATCCAGAATATTTTTTCGGGGGGGAGGGGGAGGGGGGGCAGACTTCGACACACTTATGTTAAGCAAAGTTTCAGGGAGGAATATACGATACATTGCAAAAGATTTCTAGGGGGGGAGGCGGCCCGTGGGTCCCTCTTCCCCTGTGAATACGGCCTTGATTCACAAAAACATTAAACATTCATTACTAGATCTATTAGTTTATTTTTAAAATCAAACGCAATAGAAAATTCAATATTTAGCGCTAAGCAATCTTCTATGTCCAAACATTTATAATATTAAAACTGAGAAATAGTGGAATTTTAGAGAAAAAAATCCAAATTCCCCTACAAAATTGCTCATTCCCACAATAAATTTCTAAAAATTTTGTTAAATTTGTAGCAAAACGTACCTCAGAAGTGGAAGCGTCTGAATCAAATTTTCTTTTCTTTTTGGATGGCGAACGTGTCCATCGCTGGAGTGCAAACATTATTATGTATCGAAAAAATAATTAACAATTTAGCTAATATAAATAATACTTGATTGTAAATTAAAATGCAGCATTAAATCGTAGCAGTGAGATTGGAAACGTTGAACGGATGATTTCCAGGGTCGTAATGCAATCAGTGATGGACCATAATAAGAAAAAAAAAAAACATTTAAAACATAAGAGATGAGAGAGCATCTGTAAATGAGAACGCAATGCAAATACAGTTCACCAGTTTTCCAATCGGCTCATCTACAAAACATATTTGCATCCATCTTTATTTTTTTAAATTTAAATTTTAGAAAGCTAATTTAAAACTATATAAAGCATAAAATATAAATAAATAAAGTATTATATACATACATACAATATGTAAATAAAAATATTATGAAAAAATGGATTCAATCTCCCTGTTAAATAGAATCAAAGTCAGTAGACCTCATACATTTTTGAGCAGTTCAGAAATTTGGCTGTTGATATTAAGGTTTTCAGTTATCTGTACATAAAGTTTATAATTTTCTTTTCTTTTCAATTTTTTTTATTTCCTTCAATGCTTTGCATTTCTCAGTTTCTTTTTTGTTCAGTTCCTGATGTCGCGCCGAACGCGTTCTTTGAACGTTTTTTTATTTTCTTAGTAATCCGACATCGCGACGAGCGTAGGTGGAAAAAATCCCCGACGTTTCAAGGTTTTATCAAAAATTTTACGTTTTTCCCTGACATTTGCAAAGAATATCAATTTCCATGATTTCCAGGTGGAGTATGAACCCTGAAATTAGCAAAGGTTTTCTCCTAAATCATGCATCTTTAATAAATAAAAATATTTTTTTCTTTTCAAATTAAATTGCAAATAAGACACTAATTTGCTAAGAAATTTTATAACATGTATTTCGGAGGTATGAGGTAACACTAATTTGGGGAAAGAAAGTGGAGACATTAAAAAATACACAGTTGTATTATTTCTATTTCTTTTATATCCATTTTCAACACATGGCTTTATTTCTTCACTGAAGGCATTTTCCTCAAAGCGCTGAAACATATACTAATATGCAAACTCTTACTTTATAGTGGAATTAATGAATTAAAATTAATACTTAAGTGCTTTTTTTTTTTGTTTTGTTTCAGCAAAAAAAAAATATTCATGCAAACTTCAACGGCCTTTTTTTCTGATGTTTTTTTACTCCTTTTTATTACATTTTGTAATTTATTTACATTCCTCACCCTCAAAAAAACTTTTTAGTTTTGTTTAACATTTATAAGATAGTTTCATTGTCAATTCCAAAGTAACAGCTCACAGAAAAACTAAATTTTTTGCAGAAAATATTTTTTTTTGTCAGACTTCAAGCATAATTGCCTGATTTATGTTATTGTACCAACAAAAATTCAAAACCCCCGACATTCCAGTTTTGTGAAAACCCTGTCACATTGCAAGGCAGTAGATTTCTGGTATTTGTGTTTGGTCCTCCATGAAATGTCAATATACAAAAGACAATAAAAAAGAAACCATATATTTTGGTTAAATTCATTTATTTTATTTTTAAGATACACATAATTCAGAGCAGATTCTTCTGTTTTTACTTACCATTCCAAGAGCAATTAAAATACTGTGCACATATTCTGAATTTGAAAAATATTTCAAATCAGAAAATTAACTTCATAAATTATAACTGGAAATGAAGAGCTGAAAATTAAAATTTTAAAAATAATAAACAGGGGGAAGGGGAGCAACAGCAAGTTTAATCATGGAAAAGATTATGTATGTCTCATGATCGACAATTTATAAATGTTTTAAAACCGAAAGTTGTTGAAGACAAGATGGAATTAACCGATTATTCGGGGGGTGGGATGAAAGAGTACAAAATATTATCAAACTGCACGCACTCCTTCCCCATAATTACTATTTTTGAAGAATAGTTAAAAGGAAGTAATAGCTGGTGGAATTTTTAACATGAAATAATGAAACTGCATGTACTAGTTAGTAAAGAGTGGAAATTATATGGTCTCAGCAATAAGAACAGTTTTTGAAATTAGCGCAAAAAACATACAGAATTATTAAAACAAAATTTAATGCTTTTATTATTTTTTAGCCACTTTCAAAATAATAATAATAAAAAAAAAAAAAACCGACCCAAAAATTTATAACTGAAAATGTCTTTTAAATGATATAATAATAATAATCACATTATTTTAAATTGTAATTCAATATTTTATGCTTTTTATGTGAAACTTAAATTAAAATTGACGTTTACA
Source organism: Octonoba sinensis (assembly GCA_038502835.1). NCBI lineage: Eukaryota > Metazoa > Arthropoda > Arachnida > Araneae > Uloboridae > Octonoba > Octonoba sinensis. The sequence goes on along the minus strand of CM076599.1, from coordinate 101,819,334 downwards.
TATTTTTACATTCCCAAGTTTTGAGTAAGTCTTTAGGCGAAGCTTACATAATATGAAAGAAATTACGAATTTTTCCCAACAAATTGCTTAAAGGAGCAAGATGAGAAGCGTATGGAACAGACAAAATACAAAATAACACCTTGAAAATTAAAAAACTCTATCTTTGTAGAGCAAGTGTAACTATACTCTGCAATAGCTTTAAAACACATTAAAACTTTAAAACACTCTAACTTTAAAACATTAGAAACATAATTGCTGGAATAAAATTAAGACTGAACACTTAAATCTGACAGTTCATTTTCATTCACAATAGAAATGAAATTGATTTACGGTCAGGTTTATCAAGGATGTAAAACTTTTGATGAATAAAAAGAAAACTTTAGAAGCTTCTCCCATTTCCATTTGTGATCAATCGATGAGCGTAAGTGAGAATGAAAGTAATAAATTTCGAGAATCTTTTCATTGAATAATCTCTAGCATTAGAATAGAGCTCTTGCCTATTTTTTTGCTTAGGAACAATTTACGATAAAATTTGTCAACAAATTGCAACGAATAGCAAATTTTAAAACTAATCAAACAAATACTGTACTTTTGATAATAAATTGAGCTATAAAATAAGATTATCTACATATTGCACTGATTTTGCAAGAAAGGAGATTTGCAAGGATTTAAGTATGAACTATGTTTTGGTTTTAAAAAGTTTTTTTGTTTAGATTGAATTGAATTCAAAGACCTAACACCGAGTAAATATAAACCAGAGGTCACTTCAGTTTCATTTAAACAAAATTCAGTGGAAATTTTAAAAATATACATAGTTTTATGTACTTTATACTAATTTTAATCGTATTAGTCAACAGTACGTAAAAAGAATAAGTCCCACCACCTAAAATTGTCTAATAGAAAACCATACCGACTTTCACAGTTGTTTCTAATGACAAATGGGCTAAACAGCCAAAAGAGATGATAAAAACGGCCTCAAAAACAAAAATGTTAGAAATGATAATTGTATATAAAAAACATAAACGTTTAAAAACAAAAAGGTTAATTGCATGCAATTTTTGTGATGGTTTCATCATACCTAAATCCTGTCCGCTTTACCCAGATGATCCAATTGAAAGCAAATAGTGCATCCTCCACACGAAAGAGCATCCTACTTTTTTCTGGCATAATGTAAATCGAGATTTTCCTCCGAGGTATCCTATAGGCTTGTGTCCTATCCTGTGGTCTAATGTATCCTGCCAGAGAGACTGGCTCCTATGCATTTCCAAAGTGGAGGCTAAGCAATGGCTAAACAATGCACAATCCAATTTGGGGACATGTAAATCCACGATACGTTTTGTTTTCCAGAACTTCTGGCATTCTCCTTTGATTAACGTTCCATTCCAGTATGTAAATAAAAAATAACCCTAGCCGCTCCTTAAATGAATTCCATCCTTCCTCCTTATGCTTGAAACAGAATGAATCCATTTAAAGTGCTCCTTTATCCTTTTACTCCTTTTTATTCAAATTCCTTTTTATCACATAGGAAGGATTTCCAAGTTTTGCATAATATCTGAGAATAAGTGAAATGTGGATTAGTTTATTTAACAAAAGCAAATTTTACATCAACATAAAACACAAACACTTTATTATACATTTTTAAAATGACAATTAGGTTTAATGCTGTAGTCTTAACATACATTTACACAATATTAAGTTACTACTGAAGGACAAAGATCAGAAAGATTTGAGAGTCTCTCTAATGTATCCCACATCATTCTAATATTGTAAGTACTTTAATTATCTAAATATATTCATATCATAAATCATAGACTTCAAATTAAAGTCTCTTTGAGTATTCAACATCTTATTTATTATCAAACACACTCATAAATAAATATTTTACCTTTTGATAGTCACTTAAAAATACAAAATATTTAACATACCAAAGTATCAAATATTTTTTTTAAACTTCAAATATTACAATGTTCTTCGTATTGCTATTTTAATGCAACGAGAAAAGAAAATTTTAAGATCTTAGATAAACGAATATTGGTTTAATATGAACATTGATTTTTTTAGTTAATTTTTCCATTAAAAAATGAATCAAAAAAATTTCTTTTTTCAGAACTGCTAAATGTGACATATGGAACTTTAATAAGGTCCAAGCTGTACAAGAAAGAGCCAATCAGCTAAAAAATACAAAAGAATTCATTCAACATGAAAAGATGAAACAATCCTTATAGAAATTTACCAACAGAGTAACCAGTCATAAACCCAGCCATTTGTCATTAAAATGGAAAAGCAACACATTGGATATTTTAATTACAAGAAAAACGGGTAATTGAATATATTGACAAAATATTTTGACAGTTTAAAGAAAGGAAGAAAGAAATGAAAAATACATATATTAACAAAACATTGCCTGGAAAGCCGAAATTAGGGGCTAAACTACATTTCCTTAAGTGGAGGGGAGAGTTCCCTTCAAGCTTCATACACGGAAGGGATTGCAATTGTTTGGATGAGATAAATATTTCTTCTTATAGTAATATTGGTAACTACATACAAGTGAAAAAATGAATTTTCACTGAAGTTTTCCAACTTTTCCGTTGGTGAGAAACTACCGCCCGGTCAATTTTCAAGTAGAGTATCTGAGAAATTTGGGTGATCTGAATTTTAGCCCCTGTAAATTGACAATTTTATAAAAAATGAAAGCCTAAAACTATTTCTGCCAGGCAGAATCAAAAGTCATTTTAAAGAGCTCAACATTTCCCCCTTTTCTTGCACAAGAAAGCAAATTATATTCTAGTACACCTATTTGTGCTGTTATCACAACATTTTGGACACATGAAATAAAAAATTTAAAAAAAAAAAAAGCATTTCAACCATGCAGCATAGAAAAAGTGAAAATTGCATAAATGTTCATTTTATCTATACTTATGAGAATGCTTACAAATTATTCCCTTTTAACAATGGTTTTTGAATTTTTTTACATTGTATTTGCTGCACTTTTAGCTTTCAAACTCATGACTTTTATGAGTAAAGTTGCATCACTTACACAGAATGCAACATATATTTTAAAAATAGTGTCTAAACCAATGTTTTGTAATAGTTGAAGATATGAAACTTTCTACCAAGGACTACTTTAAAAGTAACATGAGGCAGGAACCTTGAACAGTTTTGTTTTCAGGTGCTGAAAACTAGTACCTGTCAAGGAAGTTGGGAAAGGGTTTTCAGAGAGAAAAGGGGGGGGGGGGAAAGAAGTGTTCAGAGTATTTTCGGACAATTAAATATAACTACAAAGCAAAAAGATATTTTTGTCACAAACAACAATAGCAAGGGAAAGGATTGGAGAAATTGAATACTGGCATTAGGCCTGATGCAAATTCAGGGAAAGTTGCTCTTCATGGCAACAAGGTGCAATCGGGGCAGCAGTTTTACCAAATTTTTTATTATAGGTTTCAGAGAACAAAGTAAACTTATTTTTTACTGAAAATTATGGATCTCGACCATGATCGAAATTTCCAACTTTCCAGTTAACTGGATACTCCATATATTTTATGCTACACTATTGAGACATTACACACAGTACCCTCTTACTTTCTGCATACCATAAGATTGCGCCATATTTTGCATAGTAATAGATACATACAACACATATTTTGTTGATTATTATTATTAGTATTATTATTTTAATATTTAATGAATTATGTGTTATAATAAATGATGACTAAGTGAAACTGCACCTAGAGAAGCTTTAAAATGCAATACAAAATTAATGAGATTTGAAATTGACAGTTCATGATTTATAAAATGTGTTTGCAATTAAAATTTTATCCTGCACAATAATACGATACCATGAAGCAATTGTCTGTTAAGTAAATATTGAATGACTGGAACTTTACAGTATTATTTATAAGAGTGACCAAGACATAAAAATTTCTGATATGCCACAAATGTTGTGATAACAAACCCCAAATGTAAAACTAAGATAAAAACAACTCATCTTTGAAATGGAAAACATTTTATAGAGTCCTATACATATATAAGGTTCTATAAAAATATAAATGAAAGTCTGTAAAACAGAAATCACGTACAAACATGCAAAGCACAGTATCTGATGCAGATACCAATCTTGAAAAAAGTAGAGTCTGTATTCTCCGGGCATTCATGAGCGAGATCTCGAGCGAGATGCAGAGCGTGAATGGGACCTTGCACGATTGACTGGAGAGTACGTTGGAGATCCCCTAGCCCTACGGGGAGAGTAGCTTCTACTTCGAGATCTCGATCGACTGCCATAATCTTCTTTGACTCTAATATATGCAACTTCTCCCTGTGAATACAAATATAAAATTAATGAACTGAATTTGTACATGCTACAGCTTATGCTTGAAAAAGGCTGAAATTCTTATGTAAAAACAAAACACTAAACAATAATTTTCAACAGATTTTTAAAAATGTGTGCTAATTGCAGAAATAGGATATTTAGCCGAAAAGCATTCCATGGAAAAGTAACATTTCCGAACTTTTTATTATCAGATATAAGATGTTTTTATTCTTTTTATTATTAAACATAAGGTGTTTTTTACAGCAGGATCATTCCATTTTAAATCAACAAATGCAGTGTGCACCACCATTTTTGATTTTGATGAAAATTTGCATGTGCATTCCCCATACCTAGTGGACCTCAAAAATATAAATATTTTATTTTTAATAAAATTCCCCCTTGATATATAGGCTATTTTTGTCGTTGCCAACACCAAAACTGACGTATTTCGATGCTCTGTCTTATGAACTATAATTTTCTTCCTATCAGAGCTATCAAGCTCAATTATAGCTCATTGGAAAGCTAAAAAAGAGATCTTTTTTTACATGGTATCAATATATTTCAGATTTAAAAGCAAAGCTTCTTTTGTTAAGGTCAAAGTTTTCAATACTAAAGTCATTTTTCACCACTTTGAAAATTAAAAAACCCATGAAGGGCTTGGAATAACAAGCCCTCTTTTTTATATTATATTCATATGCATGGTTACTCATTGTATTTTAAAAAATGGCTTGTTACTCTGCCCCATTCATAAGATATGACCCCCCAAAATTGCGAATTTTCTAAAAAATGCCATTTTCAATGCTAAAAAAATGCGTGTGGGGGGCAAGGTAAAATTTTTTTTTATGTGTGTGATTTTAAGTACTTCTTGCCAGCTTTCAAGCAAAAAAAAGTGAAAGCAACTAAATAAGACAAAGCAGAGTTATCAAAGAATACATTTAAACTTTAATATGCTAATTTAAGATTTTTTAACAGGTCGGGTTACAGAACATAACTCGACTCATAAAGCATGCAAAATGATTTTTTTCAGTGATTTGTTGTGTCATGGAGAAGAGTTGACAAATGTTCACTCATCACAGGTGTGACGTTATGGCCTCTTCCCTGCGCAGACCATAATCCTGATGCAGTCAAGATTTTAAAAATATCTTGAAACTGAACCCAAGTTTGGTTATCATGACTTGATTTTTTAAAACTATGTTCCAGGTCCTTTAGGATAAAAAAAGGGTGGATTCTGTCTTCTTCTTCTTCATCGTGTACTTTAATTTCCAGCACCAATCTAGCCGTCACTGTTCCTCCAATCCCATCGCATGGACCTTTCCCATGGGGGGTCCATAACAAAAGGATGAAGTGCACATTGCACACCTGACCAGTGATAGGTCTGTACTTCGCCTTGGACAACACAAGAAAAATTCTCTGAAAAATCTCCAAGTATCAAGAATTCTCCGTTATCCAGAGTTTCCTTCTTTGATTTTATAAACTCTGCTTGTTTACTGGCAATGAAATGGTGGTTCTTTAGATGATCAAGTTTTTCACAAAACTTAACCAAGAATTCTTGTAGTGGTAGCACACATGATGTTAGGTCACATCTGTCTGTGGACACCCACTGCTTATACGAGACTTGCATTTCCTCAAAATCATCATCTTCCAAGGATCAGTGATAAAATGGCATCCACACCTGGACATGGTCTGCACAGGGAAGAGGCCATAACATCACACCTGTGATGAGTAAACATTTGTCAACTCTTCTCCACGCCACAAAAAATCACTGAAAAAAAAAAATCATTTTGCATGCTTTACGAGTCGAGTTATGTTCCGTAACCCCACCTGTTAAAAATCTTAACATATTAAAGTTTAAATGAGCTCTTTGATAACTCTGCTTTGTTTTATTTAGTTGCTTCCACCACTTGAAACTTACAATCAAGTATAAAATTACCAAACAGTAAAAGCTAAGATTAAGAAGTATGAAAAAAATTGCCTTGTTTCGGTGCACTTACTTAAAAATTCAGAGCCTTATAGCTGCCAAACCCCTTTGAATAACAAAGTAAACTTTTTTTTTGCTTGAAAGCTGGCAAGAAGTACTTAAAATCACACACATAAAAAAAATTTTACCTTGCCCCCCCCCACACGCATTTTTTCAGCATTGAAAATGGCATTTTTTAGAAAATTCGCAATTTCGGGGGGTCATATCTTATGAAGGGGGAAGAGTAACAAGCCAATTTTTTTAATACAATGAGTAACCATGCATATGAATATAATTAAAAAAAAAGAGGGCTTGTTATTCCAAGCCCTTCATGGGTTTTTAAATTTTCAAAAGTGGTGAAAAATGAATTTAGCATTGGAAACTTTGACCTTAAAAAAAGCAGCTTTGCTTTTAAATCTGAAATATATTGATACCATATAAAAAAAGATCTCTTTTTCAGCTCTCCAGTGAGCTATGATTGAGCTTGATAGCTCTGATAGAAAGAAAATTATAGTTCTTAAGACAGAGCATCAAAATACATCATTTTTGGTGTTGGCAACGACAAAAATAGCCTATAAAGCAACGGGGAATGCACATGCAAATTTTCATCAAAATCAAAAAAGGTGATGCAACATTATTTATGAAAATTTGTTGATTTAAAATGGAATGACCCAACATGAAAAAGTGTAATCAATTACCAAATTATTGCATATGATCAAGATCAGAGATTATTTGTTAAATAACAAATACTAAATAGTTTTCAATGCAGAAGCTTTAATTTGATGTTGAAGTTACAGTAAGTAGTTTTTGCTTATTGTGATTGCATGTAATGCAATGAACTTAATACTATCATAATCACTTATTTTACCACTTTAATACATCGTCCCTTATAAAATTATTGCCTTTGTAACTCTATTTTAGATAATGTTATTATTCATAAATTAATTGATTTTTTCCCCCTTGGTGAAAGAAAAAATCTGGGGTGTTCTTTTCCACTCGGAAAAAGAACAGCATTAAAACTAACTTGCATGCTATTTTATTAATGTTGTTTTTAATTTGTAGAAAAAAAAGAGAAGTATCTAAATTTAAATTACAATAATTAAACACATACGTCAAGCCTATTTCGAAATATATCTATTTATGATATTAGAATGTTGCTATCTCATTTTTCATAGAAATCAAAAATGTTCATCCTGGGGTTGTGGGTAATCTTGGAGATGCATGTTAAATGGATGAGTAATCTTGTCAAAAACTGCAAGGTGGCTAAAAGATGCAGATACCAAACATTTTTATTAAAATTTTATAATACATATGTATGATATAACATATTTATAAAACAGATGTATATGGGAAATGGTGTAGCCTATGTCCAAATTCATTGGACATAGGCTACGATAGGATAATTCATGAGATGGCCAACAAATACCTACCCATTCATTTAACTTACTTCATGAGATCTGAATCTTGAATCATCTAATTTTTTAACAGCATATTTCATGTCTTCATGACGCAAGAATTCTACAACTCCGGTCCCGTCCTTGTGAACATCAGCATAGCACACGTCGCCAGCTTCTCGCATGTGATCCTTTAAATCTTGCCAACTACCCGTTGACGGCAGACCTTGAGAATGCAACCAAAATTAATTCTCTTAAATAGTTTTATGCCCCCTCCCCAATTATAAGATTGAAAACCTATTTTGATCAGGCAGGGGCAGGTATCTGCTACATTTCAAGTTTTCAATTCCATGACTTTCCATGACTTATGTAGGGTTGCAAGTTTGTCACGCCGCGAATTCCCGTGATGATTTTCGCGATTTTTAAAGCTTTTTCCTAAAATCCGCGAATTTTTCTTTTTAATTATTGACTTACGAGAAGTTCGATCTTTTAAGAAATTCAGAAACCAAGGATAAAATCTGTGAGCACCTAAAGTCTAAAAAGGCTCTAAACTTATGCCAAGAAACAATTAAAAATTTATTTTTGAAGCATTAACAATAAACATATATTTCGCCAACCAGCCTCAAAATTTTTTAAAGCATGCAGAGTTTTTGAGCCTTGTCAATACAAATATTTAATTGTTTTTAAAGAAGTTGATAATCCTTCCATTGCAGATATGTTATATTTTATTATATGTATATATTCGTGTTGTTGCGAATGGCCCGCGAATTTCGCGCTCTTTTTTCCGCGACAAACTTGCAACCCTACTTATAGGTCACAGTTTTCTCGACAAAAACATACTTTTCAACGAGTTACATCAATCAGTCTTTCACAAATTCAATTGAATTTGTCTGAGCTAAATAACTAATCAAAGATGTTTTCGAATACTTTTGAGTTTTAAAAAATCACAAACATGCATATGGATTTTGCATTTTATCTTTCTTGTTATTTATTATCATAAAACACAATTGCAGTTTAGTACACTAACATATCATAAAACCTTTTTCATATTTAAGAATATTACATTAAACGGATTGATTTTCTCCAAAAAAATGTGTCATATGAAAAAAATATATTCATTTTGATCAATAAAAATATTTCTGAATAAAAATTATAATTTTGAATATGTTATGCTTTAAGTGAAAGCATGTGCAAAATTTCTTGCAGAAATGATAAAATCCTAAATTAAAATATTACTTGTGTATAACCAATTATTATGATAATAATTTAGAATAAGATAGTTTTAAATTTTTATTCTATTTTATTAGGTTTCCAAGTTTAATAATAACTAAATGCAAAAAGGGAAGTTGCAAAAGGCACGGTTGAAAAAAGGAAAGCGTCATAGAAATTCACCTACACAAATTAGAAATTGTAATTGTGAAAGTGTAATTAAAATAATCTTCAACAGAAATCGAATTTTTGTACAATTAAAAATTGTTAGTTAGGCAGTGCCATTTCACAGTATTTTGTCCAAACGTAGCATCCGCAACATGACGCTTTTTTTGTTATAACTACGCAATTTACAGCTCAATTATCACTTAATTTTAATTTCAAATAATGGGTTGAACACATTATTTGAAAATAAAATTAAGTGCTAATTAAACTTTAAATTACGTAGTTATAAAGCATCATGTTGCGGACTCTACGTTTGGACAAAATACTGTGAAATGGCCCAACAAATCATTTTCTACACAGGGCGTGTTAATGTAGTAAAAATGACCTTCAAAGTTACTATAGTTAAATAATAATTCAAGTGTCCATTCAGAATAAAACTGGAGTCATATTTAGGACTTTTTCCATCTGGAAAACGGACTTCTCAAAAGCTTCCAAACTCTAAAAACGAATTTTTTACAAAGTTTAAGTCCAAAAACGGAGTCTAGATGACTGGTAAAAGATTTCTATTTTCTGAACACAACTTCGAATAAATTTACACACAGTTATTATTTTATTTCTAACTGTAAATTAGTAGTGTATTATATTCGGTACAAAAACGCAAAAAATCACTTTTTTTTTTTTTTTTGGCATAAGAAATGCATTGTTGCCCAGATTACAGACTGGATTAGAAAAATGGCGTTTTAGTAAATTTACATCATAGGTTCTAGAAACTAAAATCCATGATAGACTTTCAATTTCCCTGACTTTTGAGCATTTTCTCTGAAAATCATGACTTTCCATGACAAATTTCAGTCACAATCAAAATACATGACTTTCCAGGTGTGCCGATGCCCTGTTCAGGGTTTAATTTTTGACGTGAATTGCTTCAATCTTGTTTTAATTGAATTATACATATCAAAACCCCAAAATCTTATTTTAAACATAGAATACAATTAAAAGCAATCAATTACTTTTAATTGCATTCTATGCAATGACAAGAACTTATCTATTACTTTTAATTATTCTCAAAGTAATCAGTAAGTATTAATTGGATTTTAAAAATAGAATATAATTAATGGTACCATCTCAGAAATACAAATAATTAAAAGTAATAAAAAATAATTAAATTTTATAAACAGGAATTCCTAACAGATAACAAGAATTAAGCAATTATTGAATTTTTGTATCCATAATCAGGATGGGGAACTAACTCTTAAGTACCACATTAAATCTTTTGATTTGACTCTAAAAACAAGGCAAAATTTGATCATCTTTTAAAGCAATAGCAATATTTTTGATGAATTTTTTTGGAATTTCACTAAAAAATAACGGAAAAGTATGCACCACAAAATAAAAAAACAATAATAATATTTTCAAGTGAATACCACCCTCCCATCCACACACAATGCATTTTTGTTATATGTGTATACCAGATTATATATATATAAAGTTCCAATAAAAAAATATCTAGTGATTAAAGTACAATTCTGTAATTTTTACACCAGAAGTCTATATACTGCTTGTAAGTGTTTTTAAAGTACTAAATATTGTTCTTGTCTCTAGTTAGAAAGAGCATAGATTTTATTCATCAAAGAAATCTCAAGAGAATTATGAATTTAAGCATTTTTGGAAAACCAATTTCTTAAAATTTTCGGAACTGGTTCCTTGAAATTTTCGAATCAGAATAACCCCCCATACCCATCACGACTGGATGTGCAAGGCTGAACTTGATCCAGTTAGTTAACCGTTACTGGTCAAGTTGTCTCACTTAGCCATAAAGGATGGGACAAAAATAGGGGTCGGAACTCAGCGCCATCTATTCAACTTTGAGGCTTCTTTCTAACAGATAAGAATCAGATTATTGATTTGGCATAATTGATTTGACAAAAAATTTAACCATGGCCGGCTAGCGCTTGTTTCAGTAGTAATTATGACTAAAAAAGTTCAGTTAAAAATTTGAGAAATTCTAATGCTGTCAATTATTAAATTAACCAATTCAAGATAAGTACTCAAATTCATTTATTTTGTATATAACATTTACTAACATAAGAAATATGCTTAGTAAATGTTATATGCAAATTTAATCTATTTGTAATATAGAATAAATAATATTATCACCACTTTTGCTGCCTCAGGCAAAATTTGCAATACATATAATTTTTGAAACATTCAAAGTTACATTTAATCAATCTTAAGTTAAGAGTTGACTGGGTAATTTGCTGTTTTCTTAATAAAAAAAAATGGCTGGAAAAGGTGAATAAAACAACTATTTTATTCTAAGCATTTATTTCTGCACAAAAGAAATAATAAAATGCATACAAACGCATTAAAAAACACACACATATTGACTATAAATCGAAAGTAGAATATAATTAAGTTTAATGTAAACAAACCTCTCTGGGTCGGGAACTAGCTCCACTAGCGGCAGAAAAAGTGCGACTTTGGTTCTTTTGACGTTTACAGAAATGAAATAGATTGATCCGTAACGGTTAACTAACTGGATCAAGTTCAGCCTTGTGATGTGAAATCACGGTTGTCGAATGGCAATTTTTAGGTGCAAAATATAAAACAAGAGCTAATTTTGAACCTGGTAAAAACCTAACAACCCTGATTCCATTATTCAAAGGCATTTATTGATGCTCTGACTCTAGACATGGTAGAAACTCTTGAAATTTATATATCAACTTCATGTTTTGGTTTAATATTCTACATTTTTGGTTAAATATTTATTTCTTTTAATAGGATTTTCAACATAGATGGTATTTTTCTTGAAGGATAACCCTGGTCCTTCATACATGTTTATTGTAATTGAAATTTAGAAATTATGGGGATTTAGATATTATTTTTAAATTATTATTTTTTCTTTTTATTGTTTTATGACAAAAGGTATCAAATACCCAGAGATGCCATTCTAATCTCAAAGCGGAATCCCTTACAATTTGAAATAGTCCTCAGTGCTTATCACTAGTTAATATTAGACAAATGTGGGTGCAACTGTTTGATATTCCAATTAAAAGCAAAATATTCACTTCAGCTGAACATTAAAGATAAAACTCATCAACTCACTTTGAATAAAGAACTAAGGGATTATTGAACAAAAGGGGTTATAACAAAATTTTAACCATTGATTAAATGCTGAAGATCCATAACGGCTAAATTCTTTTGTGTATTGTTAATTAATAGTTTTTTTATAAATTATTTAAACACAATTGTTACTCAGTATTTGAACGAGTAGTGCATAAAGCTTTATATTGAGAAGAAATAGGTTTAAAATACCAATATTAAAGTGATTTTCATTTAATTTCGGAAGAGCGAGAGAACAATGTCATCAAATTTGCCGCCTTAATTATTACATAGAAGGAAAGCCCTTAACAGTGGTGTAGTCAAGGGGGAACACAGGGGTATGTGGTCATAGATCTTATAATGAATAGATAGGCCTTTCTTCCGCAGAGCTGTCTTTTTCGCCCGCAGAAAGTGTGGTCAACATGTCCCTTCCACGGACCACGTGATCATGGGACTCGTCTCGGACTGTGACAATGCATAACTTCGATTCACTGCTTGGATTCGTGTAAATATTTTCATTTTATTCGTATGAAATATCTACATATGTATGAAGGATGTAATTAATGCAATTACTGATTTATATACGCAAATCTAAGTACTTGAAGGCATTGTTTCTGAGATTACCGAACCAAATTGAACCGATGTGTCATATAAGCAAAAAAACGGGAATAAATATAACGTAATGTTAAAAGTTTAAGTCAAATTCATGACATGGAACATCCGAACGTGTTTCGCGAATATGGAAAATTTTTGGGAATAAAACATTACCTCAAGAATAGTAAAATTATTTTCGAACTACGGCTTTATATACAGACCTTCCCCCAGGATTGAAAAAGGGGAGGGTGCTACTGTAAAAAAAAGGGCACTTTTCCAAATTTCGGGCATCTTACCGAAATAAAGGGCACATGTAATTTGAAGTAGGGACCGTTCATAAATGATGTCACACTTTTTTCCATGTTGGACCGCCCTCCCCCATTGTCACAGGTTACGTATGTTGCACAAGCAGAATGCCACACTTCCTGTTACCCCCCCCCCCCCTTGTCACAATTTCAGGAACCCCTTTTCCTGCTAGAAGCGTGACATCATTTATGAATCCTCCCGTAGTTAATACTTTATTATTGCCATAATTTAACATTGTAGTCAAACATCAACATCATCTCACCACACAGTGAAACTGAACATTGAAAAATATATATAAACTAATTTGACAATATTCATTTTTAAGATCGTTTTCAATATTTGAAAAAAGCATGAAAAAATTCTGCTTGTATATTCAAGGCAACATCAACCAATAATGATTTTAAATTTAATAAAATATCTAGCAAGGATTTTCTGAGTTATACATTTTTACTAATTTATGAGAGTGTTTCTGTTCATTCCAGTACTTCTGAAGATCTGATCATCTCTGAGGAATAATAAGAAAATAAGAATATATTTTTCTTAATACAATAAAGCTTCAGTAATAATTATTAGAGCCCGGATTTTGATGACCTAAATGATAATTGAAAATGCCCTTTAAATTTTTTAATATGTCCTAAAAACAGCAAAATTGCAAAAAATGCCATTATAATTAATCAAGAATACCAATTGAAAGCAATGGTTTAGCTTAAAATGACAATAGTATTTTTTAAAAAATTTAAAAGAAGCAAAATTAATACAATACATTTTCATTAAAGATTGAAATAAATGTTATTAAAATAAGGAGAGAAAAAGGAAATGTCTAATATATAGATTCCTCACACGTTGCCATCTTTTCGCCCTTAAGTTTATTACATTTTACAACTTTTCTTTCTTGAAATAGCTAGAAAGCACCATTAGATTGGGATTATTAAATGCTTTTTCATATTTTGAATAGTAAATAGTTTCTTGTTTGAAAGAGCATTCTTAGATTTTCTCAAAGTCTACAGATGTAATAAATGCATATTTGACCCAAATGGGTGGGTCCCTTATAAAGATGAAAAAAAGAATTTTCTTATTAGAGTTTGGGAACGTACTGTTCTAAATTTTATGAGATAGAGAGTTTTTAAGAGTTGCAATATAATCAAGTTTCAGGCTACACACAAAAAAATTACCCAAAGCCAAAAAAGAGACATAAAATGATGTGAAAAAAAAAAAAAATCCCCAAAATCTCAAAAAGTGCCGAAAAGTCTCGCAACTATCGGCCCTAAAAGAGATCATTATTATCATTATTAATTTTGTAAAATGTTTAAATTAGAAAAGAATTCCTTATTTATTTATGATTTGTGATAATACTATTGCTTTTCAATAATTGTTTATTTAGCAAACAGTTTTCAATAATTGTTTATTGTTTTTTAAAGAAGTTGGATCCAGGTAAATTAACAATTTTCTAAAAAATTTATCCACAATTTAGTATTTTCTAAAAAGTAAATAGGTGTCAATATTAAAATCAAATTTGAAGTAAATAAATAAATGAAACAATAATAGTGATTTAATAATTTTGAATAATTAGTGATAAACGCAATTTTCGAGAAACACGTGTTCAATATCGGCATAGTTCGGGGAAAAAAAAAAACAAATAAATAAAGCCAGAAATTATTAAAGTAAAATGCAAAATAAGCAGATTTAGGGTAGCATGTGTGAAAAATATCTTCTAATTTAGAAAATAATTGAAATTTGTACCCGATGCAAAAGGATTAAAATTTCTAACGTAGAATCCAATTTTCGGCGAAGCACGTGCACCATTTTGGCTGTTTCTATCTTTATACTTTTTTTCTTTTTTTAATTGTTAAAATGAAACGACAAATAAGCAGATTTAAGGTAGTGCATGCAAAAAATATCTTACAACTTTCAAGATAATTGAAATAATTCCAGGATGGAACAGGATTTCAAACATACGGTAAGCAATTTCCGGTAAAAATCGGAGGAAAAACTAATTTCCGTGTGGCCCAAAAATTAACTCCTATTTCTTTCTTCTTTATTTAATTTTTAGTGGATAAGAGAATTTGGGAAAAGGTCACGTCACAAATGGTAGCCACATTGGCAACTTCAATGAAAACAATGGTCGCCAAAACGTGAAAATTGGTCGCCTTTGGCGACTGGCGATCGTGAGTTTTGAGCTCTACAAGAAGGGCGCAGTTTCACTAACAAAAGGGCAAGATGGGCGCGTTTCCCGAATCCAAGGGCGGGCAGGGCGCGGCGCCCTCCCGCCCAAGCCTGGGGGAAGCACTGTTATATATTTAAAAACGCATATGCTCTATACTGTAGCGATAGGTATCCATGTTAATAAAATTAATCATTGTAAAATATTTAAATATTAGAACGTCACGCAGCTCATTTAAACAATGAAATTAATTCACAAAAAATAGTACATACAAGTTTAACGAGATTAATATTAATCGGGGTTCGATAACCATTACTTTTTTTCACTCTTAAATTTAAAATTGTAATAATTAACATATTTTGTGCGGGGGGGGGGGGGGGGTACATACACACACAAAACTTTAAATCAAAACTGAGGGGACAGTCAAAATACCACTCATTACACATATAATTGAAAAGTAATGTTGAAAAGTAACAACGAAATTCATTCTCTGAAAAACATCAGGGCTGTTTTCAAATGTAATAGTTTAAAGTCGGTGCAAAACCATAAACAAAGCAGAATTATCGTCATACACCCCATTAGTAATGTAACATATACGAAAATTTCTTAATTCAAAAGTCTTTCACTCTCAGTGCCTAAATGAATTTATATCCCTAATTGATTTATTGTTACATGTGGTTTTACGCGGAGTTTGTGTACCGACTTCAAAAATGTTATTTGAATTACTCTGTCTATGTATTGAATGTTTGTTTTACTTTACCGAAGAATTTTCAATTATATAAATGGTACTTTGATTTTTTACCCCTTCAATTCCGGTGTGAAACCGGGCTTTTTTTAATGTATTTATTTATTTATTAAAAAAAATTGTATTAATTATTTTTTGTGCATTTTTTAAAAAGAAACATAGGCAGGTGATATAATGCGAAACCTTTAAGGCACAACGCTTTTATGGGGAATTCTAACCTGGAATTCTCTGAAAATTTTAGTAAACCTTTTCCAAAAATTCAAAAAAAAAAAATCAGTTTTCTGAAGGTTTTTTAAATTTATTAATTTTAATATTTCTTTGAAAAATAATATCTGTTCTTTGCTTTTTAGTACTTCAAAAGCTTACAATAATCTTTCTGGAAAAAATGACTTCTGGTATTAATATTACAAAACTTTCAATTAATCACTTGGCTTTTTTTTATACGTATAAATGTGGGAGGGGGGAATCTCCTAATTATTCACTTTTCCGAAGATTTTGTGTGAAGTGCAGAAATTTTTTTAAAACTAATAAATCCTCTATCCATTTAAAGGGGGAAAAAAAACGAATCCGTTTTATCGAATTATTTGAGAATTTTAGATTTGCAAACAAATACTATCACTGAGAATCGTTGGCCTAACTTGACGATCAAGTATGATTGAAGATCTAAAATATCTACTTTTATTTTCAGTAGTATGTGCGTCAGTGGTGTAGCTAGACCCAGACTTGGGAAGGGGGTTCTTCTGGAGAAGTGAGCTAATTTCATTGTTTTACAAAGAAAATTAGTCAAATTCTGTTCTATCTTTATCATTTCTGCGGGGGGGGGGGGGGGGGGGGGTTATCCCCAAATCTACTTTACTGGATGCTATTTTGAATAATCCTTGCAACTCTTATTGTATAGATTATTATTAATCCACTATGGCCACTATTTTTAAAAATGTACATTCATTAATTATTTATTCTATCTCGAGAATTGCAATCCGTGAAATAAAAGGAAACCCTGTAAGTTTTCATCAAAATAAGAGATTTTTCGCCCATAATTTCTTCTAACAAATTATCATGGTTAAACGAAGGTACGGGACCTCAGTTTTATCACACTGTACCTAACAAGAAAAAAAATATACGGATACGCAATTTGGTTCATCAAATGAAAAGTTATGAAAGAATCAAAACATCTTTCTTGAAATCGCGGTTACAAACGAAAAATTCCAGATACAAGAACAGGGTTCGTACGCTTTTGGCAAAACCAAAAATAAGGACTTTTTAAGGACCTACAAAAAAACATAAAGACCTCGCAAATTTTTCGAAAAATATACCAACTGTAATGTTTATTTCAAAAGGAAGCATTATTGAAAGAGGAAATTGATTTAACATCGTATTTTTATTAGGAACACAACACAAACACTTTTATTGAGCTCTCTTTGACTTGTTGCTTTTCTAATGTCCAATACAGTCAGGGAGTTAAATAATTATTGGAGCTAGTAATAAGAAGCACACAACACAAGTATTAATCATATATAAGCAAATTATCGTGATATGAAAAATTATCAAAAATGGTTAGTGCTATAAAATACAAGTTAAATGAAAAACAATTTAAATAAAAGAAGTTTGAAGAAAACGCTGCACTTTTTCTTAAGAATTTGTGTTTAATTTAGATTTCTTTTTTCATTTTAGCATCTCAATTTAGGCTTACTTACATTTTTATCTCTGCCATAAATAACTCTTTTAAATTATTTAGGACAGCTTGCAAAAATTCAGAAAAGTTCACAAATAAAAACAGAAAAACTAGCGGAAAATGGAGCATTTGGCAACTATGGTGTATAGGTTTAAGAAGAGGACGATTCCTTCAATTTACTGCAAATTAAGAAATTTCACGAGATACAAAGTTTGATTAATGAGGCAAATATCCATCATTTCCCACACAACAAAACCCCACAGAGAACCATCGCGAAGCCAAATTGGTCGATAAAAATTTACTAAATATTAAAACATTGCTTTAAAACAAATTTTTGATACGGAAATTTGTTTGATCTAAAAAAAAAACCATGGGAGAACAAACTGTTTAGCGAAAGATCAGCTGAAAAGCGATCGGTAGAGTTGGCCACTCGGGGCTTATTATAGTGTAAGACGTAAGAAAAATGATAATATAAATAAACCATTCTTTTACCTTTAACAGTATAAATAAACGATAATCATACCTGTGATTGGTCATACGCAAAAAAAGCTGAAAGTTTTTTTTTTGCCTACATATTAGTTAAATGTATCTTTTATTGGGCTAGATGTCAACAATATGCTTCTTTGAAATATTCCCCCCCCCCCTCCCTTAAATTTAAAAAAAGTTTCAAAAGCAATATTTATTTACTGATTACTTGTTAAGAGCTGTTCCTACTTGCTTTATTGATAATTGTTTAGAATGCAGTAACAATTTTCATTCAAAAAAAATATATATACATATTTACTTTGTAACTAAACTTAATAAATAGTATCAATCCCAAATTTGAAATCCCGAAATTCGGCCCTTTTTCGAAAATTCCCGATTTTTGTTTATTTATTAAATTTTTCTCATCGAGTCCTTAAAAATCCGTTTTTCAAATTTTATTCCTTTTTCTTTTCTCTTTTAAAAGCAAAATGAGGAAACGTGTGTGATTTGTTTTTTTGTGGTCTTAAATGGTGCCCAATTACTGGGCACCATTGCATTTTGTACAAATGCTTGGTATTTTGATTCAACTACTCTACTAATATTTTAATTTTTTTTAGACTTAGCTCGATTTTCTTTTTCTTACAATTGCAGGAAATAGCAAATTGGGAGCTGCCATGTGGGTGCGTACAAGTTCATTTTAACTGAATTGGGTACCCAACTACAACACGTGTTGTAGTTTGAAGCAGTTTATCAAAATTCATGAACATTTCTTTCTTTTTTTTTTTTTTTGTAAAAATATATAACACATCAATTTACCTATACCTCTTCAAAAAAAGAAATTAAAAAACAAGAGTTAATTATTTATCTACCAGTTGAGAAAGCACTGCAATTTTCAGTAAAAATGCGTTGAACTTTCTGTAAATCCGCCATTTTTGGTCCTGTCAATCCACCGCTTTCGATCTGTCCGAAAGCCGCTATAGAGACCGACCCGAGCAAACCAATACAAGTC
This sequence comes from Octonoba sinensis, assembly GCA_038502835.1. Lineage (NCBI taxonomy): Eukaryota > Metazoa > Arthropoda > Arachnida > Araneae > Uloboridae > Octonoba > Octonoba sinensis. The sequence continues at coordinate 101,800,249 of CM076599.1, read as the reverse complement.
GTTGAAATGAAGGAAGTTGGATTCTTGTGAAGGATGCAAAAGATAGCAAAACAAATAGAGTGCATGGGTACCTTCTCATTTTAACAAAAAAATTAAGCACCTGGAATAAAAAATAAGGACTATTTAAGGACTTTTTAAGGCCTTAAAAATGAAAATGAACATTAAGGACTTTCTAAGGACCTTTAAGGACCGTACGAACCCTGAAGAAGTTCAAAAAAAAGCTATTTTGTTAAATGTTACTTTGGCTAAACCACATCCAATCAATGATTTCAAAGATCAACGTTTTTTAGGGGATAAAACAAATTATTTCAAAACTAGTAGTTAAATTAATAGCTCTTAAATGCCTTTAAGTTTGATCTAATGGAATTCAAATGTGCCGTTTTTTAACACATATACTGTAAATACGTATTTATATATGATAATTAAGTAGTAATGTTTTGATTCAGTTGTTGTTATTAATTTAAAATTTTCGAAATGCTTCAGTTTAAAGCGAATATAATGCTTAACTGTTAATATTTTAGCGATTTGTTTAAAGTTTGAAGCTTTTTCATGTTGCCTTTTTTACTCAATATGTAACGTTCAAATGCTTCTTTTTCTATTCAATATTTTAAAATGTGATAAAAGGTAAAATAGGTTTTGTGCTTGAGAGAAAAGTTATAAAGGGAAACTATACATATTAATTGCTTTTAAGCTTTTATTTTCCCTTACTTGCACAAAACATTGCGACTTGTTTGCATAAAGCGCAAACTCTTCCAAAGGGAAAAACCAGTAGCTTCTTTTTCACCGTCCCATGATCACGTGATGTCCAACATTAGATGTTGACGAGCGCTTTCGGGGGGAAAACGGCGAAAAGGCTCATCTATTCTATTTTAAAGATCTATGTATGGGGTCCCTCTACTTTTTTTATTTCGACACAAGCATCCCCAAATCTCTTTCGGTTTTGACATAAGCGCCCCCCCTAATTTTTGATTTCAAAAACCCCGGGAGCAGAAAGTGCTTACATGTGCGACGTACGTCGCAGAACAGACGTGGTCTCTGCAGAACATTTCATCCTTAAAAAGAAGAAGAAAAAAAAAATAGAGAGCACAGACGCAAAAGAATAAAAAAAACCCCGATATGTTGTACTCTGGTCCATAAATTTGGACGACATGCCTGCAGAACATTTGGAACTGTTTGAGGTCATGTTGCAGAACATTGAATATAATTCTGCTCCTGGGTCAAAAACTTAAAGCATCCTCCCCCTTCCACTTTTTTTCCAGAACAACACCACTGGCTTTCAGGTCTTACAAATTCATACTACAGGTTACAATTACACCACAATATAAACTGATTGTTTGAAATAATAGAAAAAAAAAAAAAAAACACAATGTATCTCATATATTACCTGAAACAAGAACTCTGTACTGTGATCTTCTAGCAGGGGGTCCTCTACCCCTTCCACGAGGCGCACCTACTCCACGGCCCGGTCCATTTCCTCTAGGAAATTCAACTCGAAGACGATAGCCATCATAACCGTAACCATCTCTAGCTTGGACAGCATCTTCAGCATCCCTACATTATCACAGAGTAATATTATTCTAAGAAAACTTTGGGGATTTTATGGCTGCATGCAGTTAGGAAGGTTATTCTTATTAACGTACAGTTGAACTAGCTTAATACGAAATGCCAAAAATTCACGAATTTGCTCGTATAGCCGTTATTTGCAACAACCGTGAATACGTAAAATTATGTAAAGAGAAACCATGAGAAATGTGTTTATATTTTTAAAATATTTACTACTAATTATAATACAAAGTAACATAAATAGTGAAAATAAATTATTTATTTTTACTAATATACACTTTTAAATCTTACTAGTACATTGAGAAAAAGTGAACTTACCTTTTGAAATTTAACAATTTTAGAAAAAATCCTTAATGGTTAGGGATCATTCATAAATGTCACGCTTCGAGGGGGGAGGGGGTTCGTGAAATTGTGACATGTGACAAAGGGGAGAGGGGGGTCCGTTGAAGTGTGACATTTTGTCACACAAAGGGGGGAGGGGAATCAAATATATCGGGAAAAAGCGCGACATCATTTATAAATGGTCCCTTAGTTACTTTTTTAGGTACATTAAATTTTATCATATGCGTACTTGGTGGTTCACAATGACTCAAAATAACCAACAAATTTCTTTAGAAAAAATTAATTATATTGCAATAAAGAAAATTTTTCATGAATAGGTCAGAAATTTTGTTCGTCTTACCCGAAATTTGTATTTTAGCCAGGGTTGCCAGGTTTTTGACAGTTTAAACCATGGTTTCAACTGTCACGTCAAAAACCTCCTTGTCAAAAACCCATATTTGTATCTGAAATTTATTAACAAGTAAAATTTACTATTAATACAGAATCGTGCACCAAATATATTGCAGGAAAAAATAAATTTGTCGGCTCTTAAGTGATTTTAACCTTGAATGAAAAACATAATGTTGTTTTGTGCTTCATATTAGTGATGTAGGTAGGGGGCTAAGCGGGCCGCACCCACTCAGCTACACCACTGATACTGGGATAATCAGTTTTATACTAATGTTATTAGATTCTGTCAAATATCCAAATATTGTTTTTTTTCCCCCTCAGTTTTGAAATTTCAGTAATTATAAAGGACCGACTGAAAAATAATATATGTCATAGTTAAAATTCAATGCCTAATGTTATAGATGTATTATTATCTTTGAAAATGTTTATTTTTAACATTCATTTGGTCATATTTTTTCTGAGTTATTAGTTTTTTTCTAAGAATGTCTTAATTGTTGTTACATTAATCACAATTTGATAAAGTTCAACATTTGTTAACAACAGTTGTTTAAATTTATGTAATTTCTTGTAAAATTTAGGTCAGATGACTGAAGATTGAGATAGGTTTTTGACAGTTTAAACTGGTATTATACCTTTGTCATGTCAAAAACCCAACCCTGATTTTAGCCTTCGTAATATGCGTGAGATATGTAGTGTGATTACATAGTAAACCAAACTAAATGAGCAAAATGTTCGTTTTAGCCGTGATTTCGTATTAAGAAAGTTCAACTGTAATTACTTTTCCAGGGCTCAATCTAGAATTTTTATGTTACTACATACTTTAGAGAAAACATTTTCTCAATGTTATATAGTGAACATATTTTTAACCAGCATATTGACATCATTTTTAAAAATGCATATAATTCATGTTCTATCTAACTTAAAACATTTAGTTTAGTTCCTGAAATGAAACAAAGAAAACATGCCTGTCATATATGGGTCATTCTCTAAAAAGGTGCAATTTGCTGTCCCATGTTGACAGCAAGCTCAGAAAAGTGTTTCACATTTCTTTTATTGTTGTTATTTATCTGTATCCCCCTAAAGAACAAAATAACAGGCATTTAACTGAGCCAAGTAGCATAGGTTTTTCTCAAGACTTACTAAAAATGCTAAAATGTCATTACCATCCACTGTCCCTCACTAGAATTTTTGTCTTTATAGGTCTGCCTACATATTAAAAAGAACTAAAATACATCTTTAAAATAGGTTTTTGTAATGCCTCAAGTATTCAATTTTGAAATAGAGTTTCCTTTTTTGTTTGATTGCAATAAAAAAATATTTCTGCACTAGTTATAACCTGTCCCCAGCATTCTGCATCATTACCATCCTGCAGATGAATGAAATTTGAATTACCATCCTGAAATTTGAATTACCAGTGACCACTAAGTGTCACTGGTAATTCAAATAACATTCTATCTTAGTAACAGTCAGCTTAGATTTGTGGGTGAAGTAAGAATTTTATGTGTGGAAATCTCTAAGCATTCTGCTTCAGTGTACCGAGTGACAAGACATGTGAAAAAAAAATTATTGCTGTAATTACCATCCTTATGTATTATGAGTTACTTTAAGCAGCATTGAGCATTTTTGTTCTTTATATGCTCATGTCAGGTGAATCTTTATTTTAAATAAGTAAAACTTTTATAAAAGCAGCAATATTTTGTGTTCTGTGAGGAAAAATAGTGTTCAGTATCATTACCATCCATGTCATTACCGTCCAGCTTAAAAGCTATGATATGTGAATGGAAATGATATTGTGGTGCATTTTCAATTTTACAATCTAAATTCAAATTTAGTGTGAAGCATTGTTAATCATTATTAATAATACTTAAGATGTTTGATTGTTAGGAAATTACATTTTTAATAACTTAGGATACTTTTTTGTTTAAGTTTAATGGAACCTCATTAAAAAGATTTTAAGAAATTATTAATGCTTTAGCTTTGTGTAGTTTTAATTTTGATTTTAGATGATTTAAAATTTTTGTAATAATTTGTTTTCTGACCATATTTTATTTTAATAATTTCATTTAATTTTTAATTCACCTGTAATAATAGATTAAGTTTATTACAAGTTCTGTAATTCTTCACTTTAGTTTATATTTTATCTAATGATCTCCTCCCATTGTTGAAGAAAAATGATGAATACATTTCAATAAGTTTCTGGTTTTCTTTAATTTCTATTATATTTTTTTAGGGCTAGACCGATGGCATTTTTTGGCCGATGGGCCGACGCCGATTGTTCCGACGTCGGCCGATTATTTTCCCTTTCCATCGGCCGATGGTAACAATTCGCTTTAAACCATTAAAACGTGTAGAAAGCTTGTCAAAAATATCATTTAAATCATTCATTTATTTTTATGTTGATACAAACATATAAATGCATTATTCAAGCACCATAAAAGACTTTTTGGGAAGTTTACATAATAATTAAAACTAAAAGAATCACTCGTGATTCTAGTAAAGTAATTAAACTATTTGGCGGTCAAAAAAATAGCTATAAGAGAGGATTTTTAATTCTTTTTTCTCATCTTTGCAAAAAAACTCAACACTATTGGATCCGATCGGGTCTAATTCCCTTTCCTTTAACATTTTCTCTTTATAACAGCTGCAAATGACAAGTGCAGCTGCCTTTATTTTATTATTTTTTTTCATGGGGAGGACTGCAGATGTTATAATACAGATAAAAATATTTTGAGCACCAACTGTTGACAAATAATCTTTTAAAAAACATGTGAGCAATTATAAAAATTAGATGTATTTTGAAAAAATATATATATAGGTATATACATTTTCAATTTTTGAAAATAAAGAAATTGTAGCATTTTTATTAAGATATTATTCCACCCTGTCGCGCAAACTCGTTTTTTAAGATTTAATTTTTTGAAAATTGAAAGTCGAACTTTAAGTCGAACAAGTTTACACGGGGAAATTTTAAAATGACCCGTGTCGTTTTAATTTTTTTTAATACGTAAAAACGTATTAAAAAAAATTAAGATGTATTTTGAAAAAAAAAAATGCACTGATCAATCTTTGAAAATAAATATTTTTTAGCATTTTTATTAAGATGCTATTAAATCCTGTCGCGTGAACTCGCATTTTGAGAATTTTTGAAAATTGCAAGTTGAACTTGGACACAAAAATTTCGGTCCATTAACATTTATACTGGAAAAATGTTTCTTATTTTTGATCAATCTGTTCTATGTTGTAAACTAAAAATCAAATACGAGAATAACCGCACACTAAAAGCAGATGCAACGAGATTGCCGCACAATTGCAGAAAAACTAACATGTGAAATCGAAGCAAAAAAAAAAACTCCTAAGAGAAAAAAGTTTACGCAGGTAAAAAAGTAAAATTATTATGGTATCTTGATTCAGTTGACTTTGCATTGTTTACAATTTCGGAATAATAAGAAACATGACAAACTAAAAGCAGATGGTATAAGATTATTGCACCAAGGACATCTAATCTAATACACTAAGTCATTATTAAACGAAAAACGGACAAAAATGAGTCAACTAACTTAAGTTTGAAAAACAAATAACACTCATAAGTCATAATAGCCTCTACTTTTACTTTAACTTGTTCTATTTCGCGAGCATTCTGTTCAAAGAGAAATAATTTTAATAATGATGCTTTTCGGGCAGCTATCGCTTAAACTATTTTTCCGAATTTTTTATCAAATACTTTGTAGAATGACATTATTTTTGTGTTTTTTTTTAAATTTATGTGCTGCTTGTTATTGTATGGAAATAGAAATTGAGCTATGGAGAAAAAAAGAAAGTGAAAGACAGAATGTTTTCTGGAAAGTTGTCACTGCGAAAAACATCGGCTTTTAGATGTTTTTTACGGCCGATGGGCCGATGTTTTTCTAAAGTTAACATCTGCCGCCGATGCCGATGGCCGATGGCAACTTTGTTGAACAATCGGCGCCGATGCATCGGCGAGGCCGATGCATCGGTCGAGCCTTAGTTTTTTTCCTTTTTGGGAGTCATTATGTATTGTTATAAAATAGATAATTTTATATTTTTGTGCTTTTTTTTAAACTGATGTGCTGCTTGTTATTGTGTGGAAATCCAAATCTAGCTATGGAGGAGAAAGAAAGTTAAACACAGAATGTTTTCTGAAAAGTTGTCCCTGCGAAAAACCATCGGCCTTGCATCGGCTTTTAGATGTTTTTCACGGCCGACGGGCCGATGCTTTTGTGAAGTCAACATCGGCTGCCGATGCCGATGGCAACTTTGTTGAACAATCGGTGCCGATGCATCGGTCGAGCCTTAATTTTTTTCATTAAGATTTCACGTACAAAAAAAGAACACCATGTTTGATCCTTAATTTACTTTATGTTTTAATTTACTTATAATAATTATTGATCATAGCATTAATGCAAATTTTGATATTCTTCATTTAAGCCCTAATTTTGATTTGTAGTTTATCAAATAGTTTCTATTTATTGTTAATGGTTAAGTAACGGATAGTTTATTTAGTCATTACCATCCTTGCAGCGTCATTGCTTGTCCTCCAACTATTTATGCTTGAATTTTTTCATTCATGCTCTCAAAATGTTTAATTTTATTAGTATTATAGGAAATAAGTATAAATGGAAGTATAAGACTTCAGTTATCTAGGAAAAAATAAAAGAAATGCATAGTGGGTCATTCTCCGGTAATGGTAAATTTCATGTCCCTGGCTTAAAGATACTAATTGATTAAAGTCCACCATGAATTTTAAAATTTTTACACACACTTCTATTCAAACCCTATTTTGTGCACTAGTTGAAATATTAAAAAAAGGTAAATTTGAATGTTTTAAAATTTTTTAAAGTTGTAAATGTCATTACCATGGCATGTCCCTATCTGTAAACTTTATAATTTGAATCTCTACTGTAAAAATTGGAAAGCTTTAAAAACATAGACAACAACCAATTAGGTATATTTCATTTCTCTATTTTAAATATATTTGGATCTTTTCACATAAAGGGGGAAAATTATATTCCTTTTCCCCCCTCAAAATTTGTCCCTAAAAGTAACTGTCATTACCATGGTGTGGAAGTTATTTTTCTCTAGCTCACTACCAGGTGCCACTTTTTACACTATCAAACTATTAGCAATACAGAATACAGGACAACATGCTCTTACTGACAGACAATTCATCTTTGGCTCAAATAAATAACAACCTGTTCAGTTTGTTATTTTTTTGCCAAAATTTTAACCAGTATCTTTATTGTGTGTCATTACCATGTCTATTGGTACTGAAATATAAAGTGATTAAAGTCAAATTTTTTCAATGATTTATAGACAGTTTTAGGACTACATTTAGGATAAATATAGTATTTGATTTTAATTGCTATAGTTTAGTCATAAGCAGGCCTAACACAAAAAATGTCATTACCATGTCTTCAGAACACCATGGTAATGATGTCTAAAGACATGGTAATGAGTTTTTGACTTTATAATAAATTCATAATTATTCTGAGAGGAAATCGCCTTTATTTTATCCTGCAGACTAAGTTGATTATAAACTTTTGCTTTGATTTGTTCACATATAAAGTGATCTTAAAGAAATAACGAAAGCCATTTTGGATTCTAATAAGCAGTTTTATTTAAATTTATTATTGTTATAAAAAATTTCTAGATTCTTCCACTAATCTTCTAATGACTTATTAACCTACAGAAATTCAGTTCTTATAAAGAACTCAATATTTAAATTCATAAAATACAGTTGTATTTTATTTTCAAACATACTGCTTTAACTTACGTATTTTCAAGCTTTTTTTTTTTTATTTTTAGAAATAATAGACGTTTTAATCTCTTTTTTTTTAAAAAATATGAAGGGTACAAAATACTAAAAATAAAGGCAGTAAGAATAACTTTAAAATACTATATATTTTTTTAACTATTAGAGGATTAATATGTAATTTATAGTTGTAAATCCCAAAGAAATTAAACTTTTCATTGTAAATGCATTTTTAAAACATAAACTAATGAAGATGATTTTAATATAGTTTAACACGTATTCTTCTACACAAATATACCTAACTATTAGTGTAATTATTTAGCCTATAGTTATTTCCATGGATCACCTGTCATTACCATGTTCCTATTTTGTCATTACCATGTTCCAATAAAAGATAATTGATTAATTAAAGGTGTAATTAAAGCAAATGATCTCTGCTGGGATTTTTTTCCCAGATAAGTGGACATGAATAATTGTTTTGGCATAAAAAAAATTTAGGATTCAAACAAAAAAAAATTTTTTTTTTTTTTTAAAGCTAAAATTTACTATTATCTGAGAATGACCCTAGTATATTTTTAAAAAAGGTAATAAACAGAAGTTCAAAGCTAATTTGAACAAGAAAAACAGTTTAAAATTATTATTTAAGTTTTTTCCCCATTAGAATATTACTAGTGCCCTTATTATAAACTATAAAACAATTTATAAAAATCATATTTATAGAATTTCTGCAGGATTTATGGCATAGGATGGTAATGACACTTTTTGTCAAATTTATCAATTTAAACCTTTATATCTGCAAAGTAAATGTAAACGTTTTGTGGACTTTTGTAGTTTAACAAAATTAAGTAGCTTGCCTTTCTAAAAAATGCCAAATTGCACTCCTAGTGAAAAGTTGAAAAAATGAAAATGTATGAATGCAAAATAACACCTTTCTGGAGAATGGCCCATATGGAATCAACCTAAGTTCCATATCATTGTTTATTGATATTATTTAATAAATTAGAGATGGCGTAAGAATTTAAGAGTTTTCAGCAGCAAGTTGATTGCATTCAAAGTACAATGCAACTGTTCATTATTAGAATTTAGAATTATGAACTAAAGATTCCATAGCCGTCACACAAGTTAAGGAACAAAATAAATGGAATACACACTAAATTTAAGCGAAAAAAGAAATAAAACAACTGCCGAATATTAAGCATTTGATAAATTTTAACAAACCTGGGATCTTCGAATTCTACAAAAGCGAAAGGCGGTCCGCGTCGGTTCTTCAAATCGATGAAAGTAATTTTCCCGAATTTATAAAACAAATCCTCAATATCCTTTGTGCGAATATCTGGAGGTAAATTGCCGACGTAAATGCGACAATCATTATTACGGTATGACATTTTAATTAGATAGAGGTTCTTTCAATTAAAAAAAATTCAGAAAAACATTCATTCGATCAGCAATTCAATTACTTTTTTTCTCCGCGAAAATGGCGCTACAGATAATGATAACAACAACAAAAGGAATTGAGAAATCTCGGTAGAAGTTGAAGTTGCGAGAAGACTCGTATTGCGGAGGCAAAAAAATCGCTTACTAATATCATATCGCTCACGCGCAAGAAAAGGGACATAATTCAAAAACGAAACACCTTTGGGAAACGGAATTTATTTTTTCTCCTGTTTCCATATTCTTCAGTCGAAAAGTGACTGATAGCTCTGCATATTATACAGACGTGTGTCACTTTTCGATAGAAGAATATGGAATCGGGAAAAACATTAATAAATTCCGTTTTTCAATTTGTTTCGTTTTTGAAATGTGTCACTTTTCTTGAGGGCGAGGGATAAATCATTCGAAAGACCTTCTTTGTTCTGCACAAGATGAAGTTTGTTCCAAGCGTTTAGGTTAATTATCGCATGAAATTTGCGTTATTAATAAAGTAATTCGTTACGGTAATAAGCAATAATTTTTTTTCTCGTAGAAGTAATTCTCGAACACTTTAATATATCATTCGGAAGAGCTTTTTTTCCCCCTGAAAATTGTTGTGTGTTGTAAGTTTAAATTAACTGGAACATAAATTGTAAGCTTTTCTGTAAAAAAAAAATTCTTGACGGTAACTTGCATCAGTTTTTCTTCACACAGACATTGATAAAATATTTTTTTTTTTTTTCATTTTATTTAAATTGCTACCATTTTGCTGACTAAGGCACAAAGGGCCTGGGTGGCGCATATGTTCAACACCCCCTAAACTCAGGGGGTGTTGATATGTTGCGCCATTGAGATTTGGTGGGGGGGGGGCTTGGTCAGCGCCCCCCTATATCTAGGAAGCCTTTGCACGGGAGTAGTCTAAATAATGTCACGTGGTTTTGACAAGGCCATCAAATCTGCCATTGCTGTGTGTTGTGTCGTTACCGGTACAGTTGTATGTTTGTTGGTTATCGTTTCTATTATCTTTATCTTCTTGTAATCAATTTTCAAAGTTTTAAAATGCCTTACAAGTGTGCCGTTTACGGCTGCAAGGGCAATTATGCAATTATGCTTCCGGACAGAAGGTGTCAATTTCAAAGTTATGAAAGATTCAGTTCTGTAGTAAAGTCTATTCCATACTAACTATAGTCAAGGTTTTGAAGTTAAAATTGCGTGTCACTCGTACAATGATAACTCTGTCATCTTATCAAATATTTATTACATAAAGAATAAACACAATCATGCAGTATTAAACAATTAAGAATGAGGCTTCCGAACAACAAGCGTCGACATACATCGCTACTCCAACAACCGCTAAATTAAAAAATTTTAATTAGAGTTCTTTTTTTTTGGTGAAAGTGAAAGTTATTATTTTTTAGAAGTTGAAGTGCTTAATCGCCACAGTACTCCCCCCCAAGTGCCAAGGGCACTGATGTTACAAGTATTTTCTGTTGAAGCGAACTTGTCTTCCTGAGCGAGTGGTTATTGGGACAGGTTGTACTATGTCTGTGGTTTCATTTCTTGGAACGGGTTGCTGGATGTCGGTGGTTTCATTGCTCATTGGGAGAGCAACAAGGACGTCAGCTAGATTATGCGTTGAGGGCGCACAGTTGCTTGCAGTAGGCAGGTCGTCAGTAGCTAAGGAAAAGCTTGGCTTGAGACGGTCAACACTAATCGTGCTTGGTTTGTTGTTGATTATCAGGGTGAAGTGTTTAGGAGTGCGCTCTATGACTTTGTAGGGGCCATCGTAAGGTGTTTGTAGCGGCTTCTTAACTCCACCGTGCCGAACAAAAACATGGGTGCAGTTGAGTAAACTTGGGTTGATGAAAGGTGTTTGTTTATTATGGGCAGATCCTGGTGTCGGGGAGAGATTTTGCATAATTATCCGGAGTTGTTGTACAAATTCAGATGGTTCTTCACTGGATATCGTGGACGGAGAGAGAAATTCTCCTGGCAGTCGGAGTGTTGAGCCATATACCAGCTCTGCAGTAGTGCACTGGAGATCGTCCTTGAAGGTGGAACGCAATCCCAAAAGCACAAGAGGCAATGTTTCAGTCCATCGATGGTTATGGTAACATTTAAGAGCCTGTTTGAGGGTACGGTGAAGTCTCTCGACCATTCCATTGCTAGCAGGGTGGTATGGGGTTGTTCTTATATGCTTAACTCCCAATAGTCGGGAAAGAGAAGCAAAAAGTGTGGATTGAAACTGCCGACCTTGGTCTGTTGTAATGATGGATGGTACCCCAAAACGTGAAATCCAGTGATTCACAATTGCACGTGCCACTGTTTCAGCACATATATCAGTCACGGGTATAGCCTCGGGCCATCTGGTGTATCGGTCGACGCAAGTCATGAGGTAAGAGAATCCATCAGAGGGTGGTAATGGACCGACCAAGTCAACATGCACATGGTCGAACCTTCGTGCTGGTTTTAAGAATGGTTGAATAGGGCTGTGAGTGTGCTTGCTTATTTTAGATTTCTGGCAGTCCACACAAGCACGTGACCAAGTAACAACATCCTTAGCCACAGACGGCCACACATAACGGTCCAGTATTAGTCGTTTAGTAGCACGGATACCTGGGTGAGATAAGTTATGGAGAGAATTAAAAATTGGCTTTCTGAAATTGCTTGGTACAAATGGTCTCACCTTATCGTCTGTGATGTCGCACCAAAGTCTCAACGTTGGAGAAATTGGCACGGATTTCAGTTTTAGGGAATGGTTGGTTGTGCCTAAGAGATTTTGTAATTCGGCGTCGGTTTCTTGAGCTTGTGATAAAGATTCAAACTGTATTGGAGTTGGACAAATCTCTTGAATGCGAGACAATGTGTCAGCGACGACATTATCTTCTCCGGCGATGTATTTGATATTGGTTGAAAATTGTGCAATGAAGTCGAGATGTCTGAGCTGGCGAGGGGAACAGGTGTCAGAATTTTTAGTAAATGCAAAAATTAAGGGACGGTGATCAGTAAAAATTGTGAAGCATTGGCCTTCAAGTGCGTGCCTAAAATGCTTTACAGCAGAGTACATAGCGAGAAGTTCTCGATCATATGTGCTGTACTTGGCTTCGGCAGTCGATAATTTACGAGAAAAGAATGCGAGCGGTTTTGGGCCATTAGGAGACTGGGAATTTAAAACTGCTCCAATAGAAGTGGTTGAGGCGTCGACCATGAGGGCCAGTGGATGCTCAGGTGACTGAAACGTCAATGTTGTGGCATTAATCAAATCGGATTTGCAATTTTCGAATGCAAGAGTCGATTTATCATCCCAAGGCACAGGACGTTTGTCGTTCTTTTTAGAATTTTTCAGAAATTCATTTAAAGACGCTTGCGTTTCTGCGGCTTTTGGCAAGAACCGCCGGTAGAAGTTTAGCATCGCTAAGAAACGTCTCAGCTCAGAAATAGTTTTCGGTTTCGGGAAGTTAATGATGGTCTCAACTTTATCAGGAAGCGGCTTAACGCCTGCAGCAGTTATGAGGCACCCGAGAAATTTTACGGCAGGTTTTCCCAATACACATTTGTCAGGGTTTAATTTTAACCCATGCTTTTTTAACCGGGATAACACCTCGTGCAAATGTTTAGCATGCTCAACATCTGAGCAAGAAGCTATTAATATGTCATCGAAATAGGGAATACAACAGTCAAGATTGGATAAAACTTGGTGTATATACCTTTGAAAACTTTGCCCTGCGTTCCGCAATCCGAATGGCATAGCAGTGTATTCGAACAAACCAAACGGTGTGGTTACAGCTGTCTTGGGTATATCAGCAGGGTTTATAGGGATCTGGTGGTACGCTCTTGCTAAGTCGAGAGTAGAAAAAATTATTTTTCCATGCAAGCTTTGGGTACAATCCTGGATGTGCGGAACGGGATAGCGGTCAGGCACGGTTGTAGAATTGAGACGACGGTAGTCACCGCAAGGACGATACTCACCGTTAGGTTTTCTGACAACGTGCAAAGGACTTGCCCAGGGGCTTTTAGATGGTCGGATGATGCCCTGAGCGGATAAATATTCAAATTCTTTTTTAACAGCTTTAAGAATGTCGGGAGCTAGTCGTCTAGGTTTTGAAAATACAGGCGGACCTTTTGTTTCGATATGATGGTAAATTTGATCTTGCTTACTACCTTTCATGGGTTGCGATGGGTTTAATAACTCAGGATACTCACTAAGGATTTTATCCAGTATGCCATCACCAACCAATATAGCGATGTTCGATTCAGGAGAGTTAAGTGAAGGTAGTTGTCCATTAGAGGAAAGTCGAGTATTCGCATCAATAACTCTATGGTTTTTAGCATCAACTAGCAGATTGTAGTGTTTTAAAAAATCTACGCCGATAATAGGTTGTTTAACGTCTGCTACTACAAAGGACCATATAAAATCACGGCGCAAATTCAAATTGATGGTCATGCGCTTTGTTCCATAAGTAGCAATTTTTGTGCCGTTGGCGGCATACAACGTTAAATATTGCGATTTAGAGTGCGGAGCGTACGTTTTAGGAATGACTGATACGTCCGCACCAGTGTCAATTAAAAAGGAAAGTTTAGACTTTGAATCGGCCATTAATATGCGATTAAGGTGGCGGTCGGCATTATGGCCGGTAAGCGATCGCCTTACACGTTTCCCGAATGACGAAAAGAGCAAGGAGGGTTGCATTTTTTGGCATTCTCACCAAAATTAATATGATAGAAACATAAACCATTTTCTGGCTCTTTATAGCTTCGATTGCGAGAATTGCTACGGTAGCGAGAGTTATTTCGGTGTCTAGGATTTCTAATGTAATTGTCCCTCCGTGTACTTCGCTCCTGAACTATAGAAGTTAACTGTTTGACTTGCAGGGTTAATTGGTCAATTTGCGCCTGTAGCGCGATATTTTGTGGTGCAATAGAGACTTGTGCAGAATTAATGGACGATTGAGGCGTTAAATCGTGGATTTTATCTGCAATAGATGCGAGTTTCGTTAAATCTTCATTTAACGCTGCCAAAATCGATTGCGTGCTGTTGGGCAGTCGTCCAAGCCAGAGTGATTTAAGCAATGGCTCACCTACGGAATCGCCACCTAGAGCACGCATGCGTATAAGCAATTGTGACGGACGTTGGTCACCGAGCTCTAACCCTTGTAACAATGTCCTTATTTTAGACGACTCGCTTTCTGAATGTAATTCAACCAAACGTGTTTTTAACTGCTCATATTTGTTGGTTTCGGGAGGTCGCATAATGATATCACTTACGGAGCTTAGTATGTCCGAATCAACAGCTGCCACAACATAATTGAACTTGGTTTCGTCAGTCGTCACATGTGCCAAGGAAAATTGTGCTTCTAAGCGGAGGAACCACAGGCTAGGATTATTCTTCCAAAACGGCGGTGGTTTCACCGCAACGTGAGAAATTTGTGGTTCGTTGAAAATTTGATCTTCAGATGTCGACATTATATATAACTTGAGTTACAAATTTAATTCCATTAGGGATTAACACGTAAAAAAACACACATTAAAGTAGCACTCAAAAAGAAAGTTATCATCAAGGCGACAATTATCATAAACGACATTACAATTTATCATAAGTAAGCAAAGAGAATCTATGTCACTCAACATCGAAAGGCAATGTACCAACTCGTGAATATAAAACCAAATTCATTTAGACAAATAAAATCGTGCGGTAACTTACGCAGCTTAGATATTTTTCGATTGCACTTATCATCGTAAAAGTTCACACGTTCTTTGGTCACCAATGTAGTAAAGTCTATTCCATACTAACTATAGTCAAGGTTTTGAAGTTAAAATTGCGTGTCACTCGTACAATGATAACTCTGTCATCTTATCAAATATTTATTACATAAAGAATAAACACAATCATGCAGTATTAAACAATTAAGAATGAGGCTTCCGAACAACAAGCGTCGACATACATCGCTACTCCAACAACCGCTAAATTAAAAAATTTTAATTAGAGTTCTTTTTTTTTGGTGAAAGTGAAAGTTATTATTTTTTAGAAGTTGAAGTGCTTAATCGCCACAGTTCTTTTAAAAGTGTGGACATCAAAGACGAGGAGCAACAACTTCAAACCATCGAATAGTTCCCGAGTAAGTAATTAAATACGTTAATTTATAGTTCGCCTTAAGAATATAGAAACTGGAAATATATAAATCATGTTTTGGGAAGGTGTTTCGTTTTTGAATTGTGTCACTGTTCTTGCCAGTGTGCGATGTGTTACATTATCATTTGTCATTAATGTTGTGGAATTAAAAATTTATGGTTAACAAGTTTTAATTTTCATGAACGACTTTCATCTTTCCTAATCCTGCAATTTGAAAGAATACCGACTTGATATATTTATTAGTTTGTATGTCATTTATGTGCGACAAGGTTATTCTATGCTTATCATATTTTATGAAGTTAGAAAACTTGATTTTGGTTCTTGATCGTTTTGCATACACATGATTTAAGTTAAAACTCATTACTAAACTGTTTTATTATTCTTAATATTACTATTTATTAACTAAAATTATTTTTGAACGCTTTAATGTACAATTACTTTTAACGTACTACTCTTTATTCATTTCTTTAGTGTTCATAATTTTGTTTAAGAGTACTGTTACAAATAATAAGTGTGCTCTGTTTTATCTATAATTTAGGGGGTAGGTTCCTCACTGTATTATATTGTGTGAATACAGCATAGGGATCATTCATAAATGATATCACGCTTCGAGGGGGGGTCGTGATGTAGCGACAAGGGGAGGGGGGTAACAAGAGGTGTGACATCTTGCTTATTCAACATAGCGTGGCATGTGACAAAGGGGGAGGGGGTATGTTGAAGTGTGACACTTTGTGACAAGGGGGGGGGGGTCAAATACACGGGAAAAAATCCTGATATTTATGAACGGTCCCATATTGCTTTCTGGGTGATTCCACCTTATTTTTGTGTTACGTGCGAAACATTTTTGAGCAAAATTCTGTTATATTTATTTAATTATTTTTAATTATGAAAATATTAATGCAAAGTTTTCAAAATTTTTTAGAACATTTTGTACAGCTGGAGACACATTTTGAATATTAAAATTTTGTTTCGCACGGGACATCACAAATGTCCCGTACTTATCAAAATTGTAATATTTTTAAAATAATAAACTATTGATCCTATTGAAAAGAAATTTTGTACCACTGTTGGTTCCAAATGTACGGACTGTAATAAAAATTTTTGAAAACTTTTCATTAATATTTTCAAAATTAAACACACCAAAATTTTGTTCTAACATTTCCAGTAGGTAACATAAAAATGCTGTGGAATGACTCTTCTATGTTTTATTTTAAAAGGGATTTCAATATTTTAAAGATTTTAGGGGCCGTTCATAAATGATGTCACGCTTTTCCCCCATAAATTTGACCTCCCTCCCCCCCTTTGTCACACGTCACGCTATGTTGTATAATGCAGAACGTCACACTTCTTGTTACCCCTCCCCTCCCTTTGTCACAAGTTCACGAACCCTCCTCCCCCCCTCGAAGCGTGATATCTTTTATGAATGATCCCTTACCCACAGCTCAAATACGAGTAAAACTCAAAAATTAAAGGGACTTTTGAGAAAAGAAGTATTTATTCTAATAATAGGAATTTTCTACATAACCTCCCTCACAAGTTCATACATAGTCCAACGTTTCACAAGTTTTATTACACAAGGTAGATTATATTTGTATAAAGTGTATTCTTTTGGCTCGAAATCAGTTTAATATTATTTTGAAATTTAACAGTAAATATCAAATGGTTGTTTAAAATACAAGAAAAAAAGAAAAGAATCATACAGCTTGTAGTAAAACTTTTACAAACAATGTCTTAAGTTTATTCTACACTTTTAAGAGTTCTGATAGAAATAGTACCGAATTTTAGGTTTCAACTTTTTTCCAAGTGTTAAGAATTAACATGAACTAAATATATAAATAAATTACAAAATCATATAGAATGTTTGAGAGGATAATTCCTTCATGAAAATATGAGAGAATGTCAATATTGGATTGCTTTTCAAAATAGACAAGATTTTATTTTTCTTATTAAAGAAAAACATCATAGTGTAGATTAATAAAAGGCTGAAGGTTAAATTAAAAATGGGTTAAGATGAAAAGTTATCAACTAATGAATTTAAGATGAGCGTTAAAAGAAATAAATAATGTAAAATATATTTTGGAATGACTGAATTTTTGGTGTCTTTTTTTTTTTTTTTACATAAATTCACAATTATTATTTCTAATTATTCTGTTTTTTTTTAATACAAATATTGATTTATTTTAAGTAGCAGTCAATTGAAAAGAAATAAGCGCGAAGCGAAGCTGTCTTTCTCACTCATCGTGTTTAGCAACTTAGCAACGGAGGCTGAGACTGGCCTTCTGCTGATCACGTGGCTTGCCTGTTAACGGGCTTCCTGATACAGGGGGCATTGGCTTGGTCGACTGTTTGGCCAATTTGGAGGGCATCCGTGCGCTTTTTTTTGTGTGTGTGGGGGGGGGGGGGGCATTGCTCTGATACAGTATATGGGACCCCAAATTTAGAAAGACCCAATAATATCTGGAACCTTTTCAAATAAAATAAGGCAGCTAATATATCGTTTTCAAAGAAAAATCGGCACTGTTATTTGGAAATAAGCATTTTTAAAAGAAGGAAAATAAAATGTTAATGCAATGTTTAAGATGCGAAAATGTGCAGTTTTCAAAATTGCCCACGAAAAATTTCCGTACTTATTGAGATAGCGATTTTTTTTTCTGAAAAGCGATTCGAGTTTTTATTAATTGTTTTTTTAATTCTAAGTTAATATCAGAAAAATTTTGCTTTTTTATTTCTTGCAGCTTTATTATCTTTACTCTTTTTTTTTTTAAGGAGTTCTTATTTTCGTGAGAAGCAGAAATTCACGAAATT
Organism: Octonoba sinensis; assembly: GCA_038502835.1. Classification (NCBI taxonomy): domain Eukaryota; kingdom Metazoa; phylum Arthropoda; class Arachnida; order Araneae; family Uloboridae; genus Octonoba; species Octonoba sinensis. The sequence goes on along the minus strand of CM076599.1, from coordinate 101,781,839 downwards.
AATGTTCGGCGTTTCACGCATTTTCCTGACAGTTTGATCTTTTTTTTGTGATTTAAAAGTCTTTAATAAACGTCTAGAGAATATAAAATTATATCAGAATTTCACAGTATTCTTTTTTTTTTTAAATAATTGTTTATGTAAAGAAGTTAAAATCAGGGGAAAATGTCTAGTTTCTTGGACGTTTTGCCTTGAATGTCAGTCGATCCCGTTTTGTTTTTGTACTAAATTTCGCGACTTAGTGAATAGATACGGTAATAAAAAAAGCAGTGAATGAATAAAATGCGAATGGAAAGTTCCAGAGCAAATTATATGGGTTCTGATGCTTACATTTTTTTAAATGTAAAACAGTTTTGAGGAAAATTGAATCAAAATCTGATTTATTTTTTGCATGGTCCATTATTAGACACATGTAGGGCCGTCGGTTGGGGGTGGGGGTTGACTTTGCCGACCGACTTCTAACATTTTCCCGACTAAATATATTTTTATATACACAGAGAGAGAGAAAATGACTGAAATATATAAAATTACAAATAATGCTTCTGCAAAATGAGCTAATTATGTTGACTTTTTAAATTTTTTTAGAGGCAAACTTTTGAAGTACTAAACTTGACGACTTCAGTTGATTTTGCCAACTGGACGAAGTTGCTGGGGTACACCCCACTCACCCCAGCCCATTAGCGACAGCCCTGTATAAATAAAGGATGCTACAAACCAGGGCCATATCCAGAGGGGGGGGGGAGACGCCACCCCCCCCCTCCGAAAATTTTCGCAATGTAGCATATATTCCTCCCCGAAACTGTCCTCAACATAAGTGTTTCAAAGTAAGGGCCCCCCCCCCCCCCCGAAAAACATTTCTGGCTACGGCCTTGCTACAAACTAGTAACCATAGTTGGTTACTAGTTAGACTTTTAATTTTCTTGTAGTGCTAACTGTTAAAATCTTAGCAATTAATCAGAAAACCCGAGAAGGAAAATTTGCATATGCCACCTCCCACAATAGTTATTTTAAACTAATTCTCTTACTCTTGAACAATCTTTTAATTAATTCTTCCAACATGGGGCAAAGAGAATTTATTAGAAATAAAAGAAGAATACTATAGTCTCTGTAAAACACTTGATTAAATTTATTAATTAACAATTTAATCTCTGGCATCGAGCAATTTTCATATAATTTCCTTTAAATTTGCGTAACTAGAGCTGTAAACATTAGGAAGATAGAAGGAATACCCTGTATGTTCATGACTATAATCCGTTGATAATCTACCAAGAAGCAGGCCAGATTACATCATAGACACATAGGGCCCAGGGCATTAAATCATTAGCTATTAATATTTTAAAATTCAGTAATTTCACTTCACGCTGCAGCAAGATGCAACAAATAGGGAGGTGGGCCCTATCAAAATTGTTGCCAATTCAGGCAATGCCAGCTCTGTTCTCCAGATTCCTGCTATTTTAAGCCGAGTTGCAGTGACCCCATTGATGACCATGGTGGAAACAAAATCCAAGAAAAAAAATCTCTGATCCAGCTACAAAAATTTCCCCGATTTTATAATTCTAATTTTGAGTTACACAGCCTCATTGTCATATATATAATGACAATATCACAGAAGTGAAACCAGAAAAAAATATTTAGGGGGAGGGGGGATTTCACTGTACTTTTCCATCTGAGCTTTGTGCAATTCCTTTTTTTTTTTTTTTTTTTTAGGGGGTGAAAGAAAAGAGAAAATTACATATTTTCTAAGTAATATAATCTGCAACTGGTGAGAATTTTAAATCGAAAGTTTTTTTTAGGAATGAAGATTACCCCCGCCATCATTATTTTATGCTTTTATGACTTTATTTTCTCAAGATACATTTATTCCTTTATTGAGGAAAGAAAATATTCCAAATCATCACTCCGGAGGAAGGGGGGGGGGGGGGCACAAGCTCTCAGGGCCCTCCTTGTTGTGCCACTGCAATATCATGCACAGTACCAAACCTCAAATTCTGCACTCTGGTGAGTGATGTTAGGCAGAGTTTTGGAACACAGATCGTATACCGGTCTTACGTACGAAATTTCAACCTTCTGTAACTACCTGTTTCTGAGTTATATGAGATACATACTTACGCACATACAGATGGCACGACAAAACTCCTCAAAATGAACTTGGGGATGGTCAAAATCAATATTTCAGTAGTCCATACGCAGGTGCACGTATACACATACAAACATTAACTTTGGTTGAAATATATTTGTGTTCTTCACAGCCCAGAAGTTTCAATAGCCTATATTTTATAAAGAAGTGACACTCGTCCTGTGATTCATTGGCTGCATGCGACCCATCAATTTTTTCCAGTGAGTTGAAAAAAGTTACATTGGCTTGGAATTGTCCATTAATATCGATTCCTACTTCAGAGCTTTTAACTATTATACATTTTAAAAAATAAAACTTTATACACTTTGAATACATTCCATATGATCAAATGTAAATTAGAAAACAAAATAAAATAGATATATATGAAAAGTTTAACAATAGCCCAAAACCAAAAGGCAGTCTCCAATCCCACTATAGTAGTAAAGTCACCCAGGACGAAAAGAAACTATAATTGCTGCCTTAAATATAGTACCGAACCCCAAATTCGGCATGCTCGAGACCAGATCAATGCCAGCTTTCCAAACCCAACCATAAATGGCAGATTTACGTGAATATCAATGCTGACCTGACACTGATATATGCATTTTTACTTCAAACTTCAATATTTTCTTAACTGGTAGATAAAAGAGTATTTCTTACTTTTGAAAAAGTAATACAAGTAAATGAATGTGTAAATGAAAAGTAATACAAGCAAAAAATAATTTATTCATGGATTAAACTGCTCCAAATCACAACACAGAATCCAGTATAACCAGACTTTTAAAGAGTTGAAAAAAAAAGTAATGAATTGTTTTGGAAAAAAAAACATATTTAAATGCACCTAAGAAACAAAATTTCACTTTTTTAATGTAGTAGGGATTTCTGGTTCTTGGGGGGGGGGGGGGGGGTAATTGCTTTTATTTGAATCAAAATGTATCAGCATTTATTGAATTAACATCTACTTCAATTAATATTTTTTTGAATTAAAAAAAAAATTAAGTCGGGAATATCTGAAAAAGTGCCGAATTTCGGGTTAGGTACTGAATATACATTTTACCGATACACATGACGTTTGGCTTTACGAACCTCTATCTTATGACGAGTTAAAGGTTTTTAGGTTATGTGAGATACATAAATATATGTTGCCACGAAAGTCATTAAAATAAATTCTGGGATGGCCAAAATGGATCTTTTTTAATTGCCCATGCAACCCTGTACATACATCATATAAAATAGTAGAAATCGATTCAGGAGTGATAAAACTAAATTAGACTGAAATGTATGTGCAAAATTCTTTGAGATACAATGCTGAAAAATACCCCCCCCCCCCCAACAACACTAAAGATAACCAAGAATTGCACTTTTAAAACTTCAATTTCAAAAAACATTAGGAGGAAGACCCCCCCCCCCCTCCCGCCCCCATCTGCGAAACCACCAAAGATATCCCAATATGAGTTCTTCACTCCTCAATTTCAAAAATTTTCTGGGGGATAAGGGATAACTTCTAAACTCTCACAAACAATGAAAAATAATCATAAGCGAGGAGATTAAAATTAGGCTGTGATGCTGCTACTTTTATTACAAAAAAAAAAAAAAAATCACACCAACAAAACATAAAAGGAGTAATAAGTAAAAACCATATGGAAAACTCCAAAAGCTTTAATTCCCAATTAGAAAATCAGAGTTGGAATTCTCTTTGAAATGCAAAAATTAAGAGACTTGTCAAGTATGCACTAGTTTTAATTTATAGCACTTTGAACATCTTTCTTTGCAATAATATCCACAAAATGAACCCTACAAAAATACCAACATGAATTTTAATTTTACTATTAAAATACAAAATCAGTCTTAAGGCAAGTGATATAATTGCATATGCAAGCAAATGAAGACAATATGACATTAGTTTATAAACTTCACATGAGTAGTATCCCAAAAGTATATACTAGTCCTTCAGAAAAAAACAAGTTCATGATCGGGATCTCGATCGGGATCTGGAACGAGAACGAGACCTGTGACGGTTTGCTGGTGAATATGTTGGTGAACCACGCGTTCGACGTGGAGAGTAGCTTCTGCTTCTGGATGCTGAACGACTCACGTTAGCTTCTTTTACAGAGATATATGTAACATCACCCTAAAAATAATAATACAGTAAATAAATCAGTAAAATAAAATAAAAAAACATTCAAGAATATAAGTGATAAGAAAGATAATAAAATTATATTTGCATCAACAATTCCGATGCATCAGACATGCTTGTAAAGCAGGTATGATGCCATAGTAACCTGAAATATATTACAGTCCAACCTGTTTATCTCGAACCTGTCCCTCTCGAAAACCTCCCTATCTCGAAATTTTATATTTTCCCTGCATTTTCACCTTAAATTCAATGTATTTTCCATGTTCATCTCCACCTCACCTTTTATCCCCCACCCCAAACCTCTATATCTCAAATTCTGGTTTTTCTGCCATTTTCGAATTCGAAGCCGAATGACCTTTCACAGCAAACAAAAATGATGTGGAAATCGTAGAGAACATAAAAGGTGATTCGGAGGGAAATAAAGATGCCGTGAAAATCACTATAAAAACAAAGCATAATTCATTCAATCATTCGAATTAGAATTCATAATAATCATGAACCATTCTGTTTTTTATCTTAAAAATAGTATTTTAGATCAATTTAATAAATGCCACACAATAAATAATTCAGAATGATAGTGCTCAAAACAACAATTGTTAGAGTATAGAATATTTATCCGTAAAGTTTCATCCATGTCCCTTAATAGCTTAAGGTTTTTTCCTTCTAAAATATTTTTTTATTATAGAAGTTTTCAATAAAGATATTTGATTAAAACAAAAAGTTTCAGTTTTTAGTAATGGTATGAGCATACTATTTTAGTAAATGGGTAAAAATATTCCGGGCTTTTTCATTCATAAAATAGGAAAATGATTAAAGCACACTCAATGTAAAAAATAAACACACACGATTGTTACTTTTTTCAGCTTTCAACAGCAAAATAATTCCGATTAAATTTGTTCATTTTCTCTGTACTTATGAGTGTACTATTATTCCTGGTAGGGTTAAGTTTCAATTGAGTCATGCATTTGTATAAAAATTTGTTTATCATTATTATTAAAAAATATTTATTGCTGTGAAAATAGCTTAAAGTGTGTTTTGCATATTGATTAACATGCCATATTGTTTCTATGAATGTAACATAATAAATATCCAAAATATTTAAGGTCCTTTTTAAAAAATAAAAAAAATCCAATTTAAATAAAAAAATCCGATTTAAATAAAAAAAAATCACAAACTCTGCTTCTGAGTTATACTTGATTTCATTTTACAATTACAAGTAATATTAGCCTAAAAAACGACTTAGCCAGTGTTTCCCAACCTTTTTCTCCTCGCGAACCCCTTTTAAAATCGGAAAGAAATTGGCGAACACCTGGTATGATGATAAGTAACAGGAAAGAAGTAGAATGCTTATATTTCATTTTGCACAGCATTTGATAACAATAAATGAAAACATAATTGGGAAACTTCTTAATTAGTATAGACATTAATAAAAACTGAAATGATACTTCAGGGCTCGGCGCACTTTGGAGTCTTCAAAATAGTGAAAAAAGTGACCACAGCTTTAAAAAAAAGTGACCAAAATAGTGACCATTAAAATGTAAACTTGTGTGTGTGTTTTTTTATTTAAACTAAATATAACTTGAAAAAGAGCAGTTTCGACATCTTTTGAAAACTAAACCTGAATAAATAAAGCTTTTATTCAACTAAAAAAAAAAAAAAAAAATTCATAGCCTATTCAAAAATAAGAATTTTTATACCTGTAACTATGTTCATAAATACCTTTTTCAAAACCCATAAATGGCTAAGAGTGAGAGAGACAAAAGTTATTTGTTTTAATTAATTTCTTTCTCAAATTGTTACTTATTTCAAAATATAATATATTTATTCAAATCAGCAGAAATTTCAAATTTTAATTTATGTTCATCATCGAATAAAATTTATTTTGCAAATGCTAGTTTTTAAATATTTTTTATACTTGTTTAAAGATTAGAAAATTTTACTTGAAATAAATCTAAATTTGTTATTTTATCAAAATTATTCAGACTAAAATTACTGTGCTAATCTTCTGTATCATTGTAGGAAACAAACCGTTTGATTATTCGATACTGTTTTTGTAATTTCATGGTAGTAACAAAATCCAAGAAAAATTCCCTGCTTGAGCTCCAAAAAGTTAGCTGATTTTATAATTTTAGTTGTGATAGTTACACGGTATTGCTGTCATACATAATGACAGTATGAGTGGCACAGTCAGAAAAATTCTTTACGGGGGGGGGGGGGGGGGGGGTGTACACTTTTTTTTTTCCTACCTGAACTTTGTGCAATTCCTTTTTTGGGGGTTGGAGGGATGGAGATAAAAAGAGGTCATAATGTAATTTTCTGAGCAATATATATAATCTGCAACTGCTAAGAATTTTTCAGATCTAAAGTTATTTTTAAGAATTTAGATTCCCCCCTCCCCTGCATCATTTTTTAATGATTTCTTGACAAGAATATTACTTTATTTTCTCAAGATGCATCTTGTCTTCTCGTTGAGAAATCTCCTCCAAAAATTTTCTTTTGTGATTGTGACAGTTACTTCGGGAGTGGAGGGGAGGGGGGATGAAAGAAAAAAGAAATTAAGGTAATTTTTTGAGTGATATAATCTGCAACTGCTAAAAATTTTTAGTCTGATTTTTTTTTCTTTTCTAATTTAAACATCGCTTTATTTTCTTAGGATTTGTTCTTCTCGAGTAAAAAAAAAAAAAAAAAAAAAAAAACAATTAAAATCATCATTCTAGATAGGGGGAGAGGTCACGGGCCCTCTATGCCTCCCCTTCTGGTTGCACCACACTGCAATATCAAACCTTAACTTCGGTACACTCGTTGCTGGCGCCAAGCCGAATTCTAAAATACGACCAAAAATGCGGACTTACAGGACCAAAAATGGCGGATACGCGGAAGCTTCAACCCTGGCACACGTATTTTTACGCAAAATTGCAATGTTTTCTTAACTCATAGACAGACAAAGTAACTTTTATTGGTTGCTCTGCCAGGAAAAGGGCAAAAAAGTGAAAATAGTGACCAATTTTTGAAAAAGTGACTTTTAGTGAAAAAAAGTGACTCGCGCCGACCCCTTACTTACATAAAAATGAAAATAAAATTCAACGAACCAACTACTTCTTAATTAAGCATACGTTAAATATGTAAAAACTCCTAATGAGATATTTGTGGCTGTCTGCTGGAACAAAGAAATTCAAAGTGTGGTTCAATATTTGACAGTTTCAGCCTTAGGTCAGGATCTGCATCTAATCTGTTTCTATATTTATCTTTCAAGTAAGTGTAAGTTGAAAAACCTTTCTCACATAGATATGTTATACAAAAGGGTAACAAAACTTGAATGGCTTTTTTTGACAAATCAGTATATTCATTAGTAATGCTGAGCCAAAAATCTACTAAAGAGTGATCTTTAAAAGTAGCTTTTAGAGCAGTATCACAGGATAAATCAATAATTATTTCTTTTTCTCTTGAAGTTAAAGAGTTATCTAAACTTAGATCCACTCAAAAAGGATTACATATCCAGTTGTTTGATTCAGGCACTGTGCGTCTCTCAGGAAAATACTCATCAAAAGTTGATTCAATATGTTTTAGATGTTCACATATATTACTTCTAATGCTCTCATCAAGGGTAATTGAATTTTCTGACAGTAAGCTACTGAGAGAACTAAAACATTCGTACTGATTCATTTACAGACATTGGATCCAAAAGTTTAACTTCTTCAGCATGGCTTCAATTCTATCGTATACATTGAAAATGGTGACACCTATGCCTTGTAAAGATATGTTTCATTCATTCAATTTTGAAAAAATGTCAGCTAAATATGCAAGCTTTTGTATCCAAAGAACATCAAACATACATGAGGACAAGGGAAATGGATGATCAATAAAAAATGCTTGAACTTCAGACTTCAATTCAAAAAGGCGTGTCAAAACTCTGCCACGGGAAAGCCATCTCACTTCTGTATGAAGTAGCAAAGAAACATGAAGACTTCCTAATTCTTCACAAAGTGCGTGGAATAGACGGCAGTTCGTAGCATGGGATTTTATTAAATTTAATTTTTACAGCATCATTTAAAGTGGTAGATAGTTAAACGGGGATACGCTTACATACCAAAGCTTGCCTGTGAATGCGGCAATGAGTCCATGTAATATTCTCGTTGATCTGCTTTACATGCGCCACAAGACCAGAAAATTTTCCTGTCATTGATTTTGCACCATCTGTGCATACACCCGCACAAAACAACCAGTCTATTCCATTTTTTTTCAAAATAAGAATTGACCATATCAAAAATTGCTTCTCCAGTAGTAGTAGTTTTCAAAGGTTTTGCAAATAGTATATCTTCTTGAACTGAATTATTAAAAATGTATCTCACATACACAAGCAGTACTGCAGCGTTTGCTACATCGGTTGATTCATCAAGCTGGATCGAAAAGTATTTTATTATTTTTCTTTTCAGTAGTGCAGTCTCCACATCATTTGCCAAATTATTAATTCTAAGCGACACTGTATTGTTTGATAAAGGAATCAAGTCAATTTTCTTTGCTGCCTTTTCTCCAAGCATACACTTAACGATATCTTTTGCGCACGGTACAATTAAACTTTCTGCCATTGTGTGTGCTTGTCCAGATCTTGCAATTCTGTAACTTACGCGAAATGATGCCTCAAGAGCCATTTTACTATCTTCGAAAGAAGATGACAGGAAAGAAGAGACACTATTTTTTATATTCTTCTAATTTTTTTCTAAAATATTCCACGGGTTTATCCTTGTGCGTGGGGTGCTTTGTCTCAAGGTGTCTACAAAGAAGTGATGGTTTTAAACTGCTGCTAGCAAGAACTTCGTTGCAGATTACACAAAGAGATTTAGGTTCTTTCTCTTCTACAGTAACATAAAAACCCATTTGTAAATAGTCGCTGTCATATTTTCGCCTTTTTCCTTTTTTCTCGCCACGTTCATTAATTTTTTTTTGGTTTCCAGACAGATGAGATGGGAGCCAGCTACAGAGAGAGCTTTCTCCATTCGGTGTTGATTCACATTCAGGTGCTGAAGTTGAAGAATGTACAATTGACTGTTTGCCCACATTTTTGATCGATTCGACTAAACGACCCGTTTTTAACCATTGATCCATGAATAAAACTACGGTATTACAAATATTAAAAGTTACTAACAAGATAAGGACTTCACTTAGCATAAAATCACACAAGGTTTTCAAGCATCTGTACATGTATCTATTAATGCGACTCTACTTTGCCATCTGATAATTTCGAATAAGAGATATTCCGTCAAAAAAGCTGCGAAAATATTCTTGTGGCGACAAAAAGCCCTCGAATATGCCGACAGAGGCATAACTTAAAGTCAAATAAATCTATGATGCTTACTAGTTTAATATATGTACAGTAGAACTTAGCTTTTGTTACATTTTCAAAAATAAATAAATAAAACCCTGGAAGTAATTTTAAATAAAAGACGTCACTAAGAAGTTTGTTTATTTTGACGTTACAAGGACGAGTTATAAGACTAGTCAGAGTTTCTGAACGGCGCCACATAAAAGTGCCACAGAGGGATTTTTGTTTTGTTGCTTATCGAAGATATTTAAACTGCTGAAGAGATTTCGTGTCTACTTTATTTCTTTCCTTTTTTTCTCGAAGAAGTTTTATGAACCGAGTACGAAAAAGTCCAGCTCTCCTCTCGGATCCAACAAAGTGTACCTTTTCCAACCTTTTTTTTTAAAAAGTTTTTATTATTTTATTTTCGATTTTTAACAGTAGTAAATACGTTCATGGAAATTTTCAATTTATTATTTTTTTACGTTCTCGGGCAAAAATTCCGCCATTACAATAATTTTTTCACGAACCACTGGTTGGGAAACGCTGGCCTAGAGCAGGGGTGGTACTGGCCCTCCCCAAAAAATCCTGAAACTAATTTGCAGAATCTTTAAGGTTGAAACAAAGTTTTAAGCTATATATGTAAGGTATTATTACTATTTGTAAAGAAAAGTTATATTCTGAATCGTCATTTGTCACATAAAAATGCAGGTACATCTTTTGTAAGAATTGAATAAATTTTTATGTATTCAACAGATCTATTAATCTTTGAAGAACATACTGAATGCACTATTAACTGCATAACTTCCATCTTACAGTTCCAAACAAAATACAGATAAAACCTATGAAAAATTCATCACATTTTGCAAATTAACTTAACATATTTCACAAAATTTTCAAAAACAATTTGTGTTTAACCCTTTTTTCACACACAAATGTGCAAAATTCTCATGAGTAATAACCATGTTTAAAAACAAAACCTATGAACACTACTTTCTCCACGTGTAAATGCATATTAATTTAACACCATGAAAAGTATTTACAAAAGTTACTTATAGCATTGAGTTATCCCATACATAAATATACAATTAAAATTAATACAGATAAATTTGTAATACATTTTTTAATTACAAATTGAGATTAATTTTTCTTGAAAAAACTAGCAATTTTTGTCTTCCCAACAGGTTTACTACTAATTTCCTCATGTGAAAGAGCACGCTTTTTTCTTTCAGTATTGCCTCCACAGTTTACAGGCTCTATTTCACTTTCCACAACAACTATCTCTTTGACAGCAGATATAGAACATGATGGTTCATTCTGAAGAGTGGCTGTTGAGGGTTTCCTTCTCTCCAAAGCATTATGGTAGGATGCACGACTTTTTAACAAATTGAGTTTCAATTCTTTCTTTACTGGCTCATGCATAGGGTCGACTGAGCCAAACATTTCACATGACGTAGAATTTTTTGACATTAAATAATACTTTACTGTTTGTATGGAATCTAAGCTCTCCACATTCAAGGATGTTCTGCTGGAAGTCATGATGTTGTTCATATGGTTGAAAACACTTTCCACAAGAGGTCCATGGAAGCAGCTCAAAACAGCTCTAACTAGTTTTGACAATAAGGGATATTTATACAATCCAGAAAACATCTTCATGTTGAAAATTTCCAACCAAAACTTTTCTACAGCTGCAGCATCATTATTTAGACTGATTAAAACATCAGTCTGATAAAGTCTAATTTCTATCCAGCTCTGAAGTTCCAGATTCAGAAATGACATTGGGCATAGCATCAGAGAGCTTACTCAGCGCGGAGAATGTTGTAGTTTGGCCTCTTAATGTTGGGTCTAAGCCTGTAAACTTTATGAATGATGAATTCTTCAATGGTAATTTCTGAAGCATATGCGAAGCACACCTTGTATAGGCCGCTCTAAGCATTTCAATGCATTCTTTTACGCATGGATCATTCTTGCTGGCTTTTTTAATTATTTTACGTGCATCTGAGCCAGTAAACAGTAAATCATCTGATAAATAATGTTTAGCATTGGATAAATCTAATTTTGTGAGGTCATCAATTGTTTCACATTTCGCCAGTATTTCATGCTTGATAAAAAATGCTAGGAATTGCTTTGTCAAACCGTACAATTCCGAGTGAATACAATGCAACAACACTTTTTTTGCCTGAAACAATTTGACATAGTTATTAAAATGAGGCAACACTTCCTTATAAATACTTAAATGTAACCGAGTTTTCTTATTTTGTTTAAATAGCCTGCCAACTATCCTTTGCTTTCTCTTTTTTCCATCTTCAGTTAGAGGTTTTCTTTTTAATACTGTTTGAATTTTCTTAATTTCTGCTGTTTGTGACTCAGACAAGTTATGTTTGTTAAAAACAAACAATAAATCTTCATTGAAAAGTTGCATTTCCTCAGCATCAAACCATGAGCTGTAAAACAAAATTAAAATGTCCCACAGATATTCAAGACGTTCTAACACTATTAATATATAAAGCCACCTATGATCAGGCCTAGACAAAGGTTTGAGAGGTTTTACGCCAACTATTTGGCACATCTTAAAAAAAAGTTTCCTTTTGTCATTGCTTTTTAAATCAAAATAAATATTGTCACACAATATTTCAAGGTGCTTCATGAACGGTTCTGTAAACTTTTTTGAGCTATTATTAACCGTGTGACAGGTGTCACCATCGATATCTAACAGGTGAGGTGCTTTCTTAGACCTTATTTGTTTCTCAACTCCATTTTTAACGCCTCTCATTGTGTTACACGAGTCCATTAGAACAGAAACTAAATTGTTCCCTGGGATTTCATTTTCCTCAATAACTTTAACAACAGCATTATATATCTTTTCTGAAGAACAAGCCTCCAACTTCACCGATGCTAGATGGCGCAAAGTAATTGATTTTTCTTGATCGTCAAAATATTGCACGAGTATAGCTAAAATGCTTTCTGAAGCTTCATTTGTTGACTCGTCAATATTAAGAGAAAAGAAAGATTTTTTTAGTGCATTTATTTGCTCTTCTTTTATGGTTTTAGCCAATCCATAATTTAGCTTATAGGCAGCTGTAGATCGGCACATTTGAGTAGCATTTAGCGCTGTCATGTCTTTGGCCAAACATTTTGCCAGTTGCAATATATCTGGAGCCATTGAGAACGGCAGGGAATGTTCTGAAATAAACGATGTTAAAAGTGCATCCGTTCGGCATTTTCTCGTCGCTAAATCAAGATTGCGATCAGCTACACTTTCGTCATTGTTGGGTACAATAGATGTTAAATTCTGTGAATTCCGTACTGCAGAGCGTTTTTTTTTATGTCCAGAAGTAGATGAGTGCTTTAAAAGAGCTTTCACTCCTTCTGTGGCATAGCTGATTGAACTATTGCAGCAGGTACAAAAATATAACCCAGAAACATCGATTTTCTTGCACCATGCGGATAACGTCTCTCCTAAGTAGTCATCTTTTTTCAGCCAGTCAAATCTAAATTTGTTTTTAACACCTGCATCTAACTTCGTAATATCTTCACTATTTGTTAAAATTTTCATTATCAGCAGTCAGCAACTTAATTTACCAGTAGCACCAAATCGCATTTGAAAAAAAAAAACCATGTCAACAAGTGTACACAAGTTTCGGTGGACGCTAGTTCGCATCCCTTTGGAATCGTGACCTCACGCCAGGGGGCGTGGAGCTCTGACGTCACTCTGTTTAAGCCGCATGCGCGGCCGTTTTCGTTTTCTGCGTTGAGTGTGTGAGTATAGTTTTTGCTTCTAACAGATCTAAGGAAATTAACGTTCCAGATAAGAGGAGATTGCTCTCATTTATTATTGTTATGAAAGCAATATAATTTTTTTTTCAATACAAACTTTGTGTATTTTTTTTTTCAATAAAAATGTGTGTTTTTCAATAAAACACACATTTTGTTTTGAATGAAAATAAGGAATATTGGGAAATGTACGATTTCTTTTTTCAGTTAATTTTTCTGAGAAAACTTAAATCACCTCCAACTAGTTTTTAAAAAAATATTGTGTGTAGCATATTTTAAAGGAATTGATGACAGAAATAATTTGCAAATACTTTTGATTTAGAATATGAGATTGTTCACTAAAACTTTGTCAAAATGCAACCAAACACTAAGTTGAAGTATGATTTAGATTTTAAAAAAAAATCATATACATTTGTTCATAATTCTTTATTTCTTTTTTATAGCATAAATCCCAAACAAATTAAAATTTTAAATCACATTTGACAAATTTAAAAAAAAAAAAAAAAAAAAGAAAAAAAAAAAAAAAAAAGAAAAAAAAAATTGGATTACTTGAACGCAAAAAAAAAAAAAAAAAACTAGGTGCGAAATTCTCATAAATAAGAAACAAATTAAAATTAGCAATCACATTCGACAAATTTGAAAACAAAACAGAAACAAATTGCATTAGCATCAAACAAGTTTGAATCTACAGCAAAATCTTTGTAGGAAAATAATTTGTGCTACATAAAAGTACCACATCATGTAATCATGCAACAGATACTTGCATACCAAGCTGACATTCAATCCTTGGAGACTTTCAAAAAAATTCAAGATTACTGAAAAAAATATGAAGGACACAATTTTTGAAGGATTACAAATTTTAAGGATCAAACTGAAGAATTAAAATTGCAACACATACCATTTGAAAAATAAATCAATGGATCTCTAACAAACAAATCCAATTTTTTTTAAAATTGATAGTAAAAAAATCAAAAATAATGTACAAAGTATATAAAGCAAATTTGTGTGCATACTTTTTCTTTTTTTGAACACTAGGCAAAACCATATTTACAAAAGCAATAATCAAACAAGATAAAAACATCTTGTAGAAAGAAAAAAATATATATCGATTGAATACAATCGACCAGAATACTGAGGATCTGACATATTGTGCTAGATCACTTTGAGGACACCTAAAAGCATGCTTGATGTCGGGAGTTTTCAGACTTTAAAGGAAACAAATGATTCTGTAGATAGGATAAAAGTGTCGACATTTACCATAACTCTCTATTGCCTCTGCCGAAGACCATTCTTTGAGTCTGATGAAAACTTCAAAGGAAAACGCATGGCACAATGTAAAAAATGCAAAGAGTGGTTGCATGAAAAGTGCGATGCAATTAATGAACAAATTTTTACTTTAAAATCATCAATTTATTATTGTAAGAAATGTCAAGATTTTCTCACCTAGATTTTTTTGTTTATTTCAAGTATGCAAGAATTTCAAAAAATATTTGTCTTTTTCCCCCCTTAAATTATGACTACAACATTTTTTTTATCCAAAATATTATGAATTTTAATGTAAAATCAAGCTTTTAATGGGTGTTGTTAAAAACAACTGAAAAAAATGGAGGTTTTTATTAGATTTAATGTCACGTTTAATTAATTATATTTTTAATGCTGCATATTTTTCATCTTTGAGTATTATATGCCTGAGAATGATTTTATTCATATTGTTTTTAAAAATCAATTAATTGCTTTTAATGTGCACAAACACGGGTTTGTTTACTGATGCCCTGTAGGAGTGGTTTTAACTCCTAAAACACTTCATTTGCTGTGTCCTGCCAGTGCATTCTTGAGATACATATACTATTTGTAGAATATTTTGGGAACGTGAACTGATAATAGACTATAATGTGACAATTTTTTTAATAGAAATTATCAAACACTTATTTAATGAATCATTTTATTGTGAATGCATACTTTTAATTACTTGTTCATGCATACTTTTAATTAAGTACATCTGCAAAGATGTGCAGTTAATAAATCCTTAATTATATTTGTAGTAACTAAAATTGTGTAGGTTTAATCTAATATTTTGCAGAAATAAATTTTGATTTTTAAACTTTTTTATGAATAGAAGCAGAAAGTAATCCATCACAATTGAAATCGAATGAAGGTATGTACTTTCCCCAGGCTAGGGCATATTCAAAGAAGCTTTCCTACCAGTACAAAGAGGTATTGACACTAAAACAACTTTTCTTAATTTCCCCCCTGTATTGTCAAATATGCAAAACATGCACACCAGAAAGAAATATGTGTAAATAATCAAAAAAAAAGAAAAAGTATGCACACAAATTTGCTTTATATACTTTGTACATTATTTTTGATTTTTTTACTATCAATTTAAAAAAAAATGGATTTGTTTGTTAGAGATCCATTGATTTATTTTTCAAATGGTATGTGTGTTGCAATTTTAATTCTTCAGTTTGATCCTTAAAATTTGTAATCCTTTAAAAATTGTGTCCTTCATATTTTTTTCAGTAATCTTGAATTTTTTTGAAAGTCTCCAAGGATTGAATGTCAGCTTGGTATGCAAGTATCTGTTGCATGATTACATGATGTGGTACTTTTATGTGCACAAATTATTTTCCTACAAAGATTTTGCTGTAGATTCAAACTTGTTTGATGCTAATGCAATTTGTTTTTGTTTTGTTTAGTTTTCAAATTTGTCGAATGTGATTGCTAATTTTAATTTGTTTCTTATTTATGAGAATTTCGCACCTAGTTTTTTTTTTTTTTTTTTTTTTTTTTTTGCGTTCAAGTAATCCAATTTGTTTTTTTTTTCTTTTTTTTTTTTTTCAAATTTGTCAAATGTTATTTAAAATTTTAATTTGTTTGGGATTTATGCTATAAAAAAGAAATAAAGAATTATGAACAAATGTATATGATTTTTTTTTAAAATCTAAATCATACTTTAACTTAATGTTTGGTTGCATTTTGACAAAGTTTTAGTGAACAATCTCATATTCCAAATCAAAAGTATTTGCAAATTATTTCTGTCATCAATTCCTTTAAAATATGCTACACACAATATTTTTTTTAAACTAGTTGGAGGTGATTTAAATTTTCTCAGAAAAATTAACTGAAAAAAGAAATCGTACATTTCCCAATATTCCTTATTTTCATTCAAAACAAAATGTGTGTTTTATTGAAAAACACACATTTTTATTGAAAAAAAAAATACACAAAGTTTTTATTGAAAAAAAAATTATATTGCTTTCATAACAATAATAAATGAGAGCAATCTCCTCTTATCTGGAACGTTAGTTTCCTTAGATCTGTTAGAAGCAAAAACTATACTCACACACTCAACGCAGAAAACGAAAACGGCCGCGCATGCGGCTTAAACAGAGTGACGTCAGAGCTCCACGCCCCTGGCGTGACGTCACGATTCCAAAGGTGTGCGAACTAGCGTCCACCACAAGTTTCACGGTTCGATCCGTTATTTTTCCAGTTAAGTTCAACGCGTTTATACCTCACTGAGCCGGAGTGCTGTCTGACCCTGAAACAGAAAATTTGATGCAAAATTTAGGCGAATGTTTTTTAGCTCTTTGTGTTTTAATTTATGCAAGGATGTTTCCGTATTTAAAAATGAAACTTCAAAGATAATAAAAAAGTCAGATTCCCGAAAGTAGACTCGCAACAAACGATTTTACAGCTCAGCATAATATGCCGGTTTCAACCGATGCGCAGTTTACACACGTGACGTCAGTTATCGAACGGAAGAATCGCACTCTTTACAGATGTGACTGCACATGGGTTGAAACTGGATTGTGCTGGTAGAATTAAAAAGCGTGTAGCCGTAGCCATCCAATTGCACGATGGGCGGCAAAGTTACGTATTTTTGTAAGAGTGGCGATGGCGTTTAATTTCAGGATAGCGCTAAAAAAATTGGAAATAATTTTTGAAAATCCGGAATTCCGGACTTAAAAGCCTTAAAAATATCCGGAGTTCCGGCCTACGGCCGGAAAAGTACCAGCCCTGCTAGAGGGACATTTTCTTTCAATATTGTGGCAGCTAGCAGGTTAAACTATGAAAAGAAATTATGCCATGATAATTTTGTGCCAATTAAAATAGCATTTTAAAAAAGAAATGTCTTACCTATATCTTTTATGAAAAAATTTTAAATAAATAAAGACTTATTTGAGCAAAATTGTGGACTGTTATACAAAAAGCTTTAACTTCATTCATGTACACAGGGTGGCATATAGCAGTTACCCCAAATATATATGTCTTTAGACGAGAAGTAAAATATCAAATCGCTTAATGTTAGATTTTGAAATGAATAATTCTTGGGAACTTATTTCACGCACATTCCACTTATGTCTTTGATGACCAACAATAAGTTCCAAAAAATGACTTTGAGCACAAATTGCTTTTGATGTAATACTGTTCTGTCTTTTGTGTACTAGGGAAAGCAGTTGTGCCCATTAAAAGGGGGACTTTGGGGGGGGGGGGGTTAAGGTGGTAGGCGAATTTTTCAGGGAAGGGGGCTCCGTAATTTTTTAGGGTAAGCCTCATGGCTAGGAACGTAACTAGGGTGTGCCAGATTTTAGGAGCGCTAAATTGACCAAGTGTATGTGAGATTTTTATTGTGTATGTCAGGGAGCAGGGGGGGGGGGGAGGCGCTAATGTCTGGTCTTGCCTCTGTTACAAATCGACCTAGTTTCATCCCTGGAAATTGCTCTGAGAGGTAGACAAACCAGCGATAGAATCATACAAAGAACTGTTTTACATACCTCATGTGATCTGAACCTTGTGTCATCCAATTTTCTAACAGCATACATCATATCTTCATGACAAGTAAACTCTACAACACCAGTCCCATCTCTACTGACATCAGCATAACAAACATCCCCAGCTTCCCGCATGTGATCTTTCAAATCCTGCCAACTACCAGTTGGTGGGAGTCCTAGAGATGTTTTTACAAAATAAATAAATATAAACAAATACACAAATACAAAAGTGACAACCAAAAACAGGACAACCACAAAAATTTTTGATGATAGGAAGAATTTGATGAAATTGAGTCTGAGTGGCATGATTTATGCAACAGCACAAGGTAAAGGTGTAATAGTAAAAAGACTAGCTGCTAAAGTTAGCCTCCAAAGCCTCCAGATAGCTAAATATTAACCCCTTTTTAAACTTTTCCTCCGACAACTGAAAAACTTGCCATCTATCACTATTTCATGTGAATAGGAAACAATATGTTGAGCAAAAGGTAATATAGTCGAAATAAAATTTTTTGATAAATTTTTTATTGAAGAATATTGCTAAAAAATTGTTCAACAAATCAATTTTTTAATTAAAAATCTCAAATTTGACTATAGATTTTTGTTTTTTAGGGAAAAATTGCTTTAAGGCAGTAGCCTGCTTTAGAAGGCAAAAAAGAAACGTTTTTTGAGGAATTTTTTCAGGACAGGAAAAAAAAAAAGCAAGTCCAGCGAAGATTTCAGATTATTTTATTACATATTTGAACAAGTAAAAAAAAAAAATTAAGACAAAAATATTCAAATGCAGCCGATTTTTATACGCATTTGTGCAACACCTTGCAATTGCGGTCTCCGATCGGCAGAAAGATGGCGCTCGTAATTTTCGTCTGAAACAAAAAAAAAAGTTTTTAATTTTCATATACTTATCCTCTATTTAAACTAAAAAAACCCCGAAAATTTGAAAAATTAAAAATTTTTCTCAGGTTTAAAAAAAAAAGTGTCTTTTTTACAACAAAAAAAAAAATCGTTTCAACTTGCTAAAAAAATTGTTCAGAATTTTTTTTTCATGAATTTCTTTAGTTCAAATAGAAGAGAATACAAAACTGAAGCTGACAAGTTTTGTTTCGTTTTGTTTGGCCGTCTAGTTTTCTCGCAATCACGCCCGCCAGTTTAGAAAAAACGTAAAAACAAAAACTCGAGAAAACGGGCTTGAAAGTTTACGATCGGAAAAATGTTAATTTTCTATTACTTACAGTGATGATACGCTAATCAGCTATTCCTGAGCCATATACCAAATGGTTATAATCGAATATATCGTTATAATCTGTATTACAACTTGAGTTTTGGTACTTCTACGAATTCAAAATATTATTTCAAACGACCTTTGAACCTTGACCGCGCGCGCTCCAGCTGCCCGAGTGCTCGCACACCTGCTCGACATCTGGCCACGTTTATTGCTATATTTTTAAAAATATTGAGAATTAGCCTCTATAACTTTACATGCATATTCTTAGATATATTAGGAATCGATTTAAGCAATAAAAAAAAAATTCGTTTTTTTGAGCCTTCTAAAGCAGGCTCCGGCCTTAAATAACTGTTTTTTCAAGCATAAACCATGTTTTATTCTAGAATTGCTCTTAAGCAGAACAAATGCTTTTTAAACAATTATTAGAGTAACTGAAAGAATTTTTTTTTTTCCCTTCACAATACCACAAGAGTACCACCATGAAATTTTGCATAAATATTGCTAAAAGGAAGCTAGTAAAAAAATTTAAATCTTGATTTAAATTTTTTAAAACTTTTATAAATATTCTATGCCCAAAAAAAATTGAGTAGCTGGGTTACGTTATATATTTTATTTTCCCTCATAACATACAGAACGAAACAGTGCAACTTTTAAGTTTTTTAATTACAACCATTTAAAGATTACTGAAGAAGGTACAATTTTTAAGTTTGTCAAAACTTTAAAAATTTATAACTTTGGAAGGAATTGTTGAAAAATTTCAGAACTTCATCTTATTCATCTTGCAAGTAAGAACAACAAACAGCCAAAATATCATTACAATAAAAAACATCGACATTAAAATTCATTTTTTTATTGGTTGATTTAGTATGGATAGTATAGGATGATTCTCCCCCCCCCCCCCTCCATCTTTTGAAAAAAATGTAGGAGATATAGGGCGCTTGCAATCCCTGTAGGCTTGTCAAATAGAATGGATCAATGAAGAGTTATAGTCCAGGACCTGACTGGGGTTCTGTTGGAACATTTGCATGGGGAGCATTTTTTAAAAAAATCCTTAATTGGTGCCATACAAAGTATTTTGGACATGGATATTGGCCACCTGGTACACTTTTTAGCTGTGACATCATCAAAGATATTGGTCGCTCAATCAGAAATGATTCATACCTATACTTGCCCGATTTGCATGCTGACTTGCACTTTTTTACTAATCTTGACCCGACTTGCACTTTTTACTAATATGTCCATTATAAAGCTGATAGGAAGGGTTTGGGGTTTATTTTGGACTTTGGTGGACATTGATCACCTGGTACATTTTCCAGCCATGTGAATGGTAAGATCGCACCCACTCAATCACAGAAATACTTATATCTATGGTAATAATCAACAGATTTGCATAAAATTTCATCAGAATGTTGTAATTACAGTAGAACCTCTGTTAACTGACTTAACTGGGATCAATGGTAAGCCGGTTAAGTAAAAATATGGTTAAAGTGGTGTATAGCAAAAAATTGGAGATTTAATTCCGCAATTTAAAAGATAGTGGAGGTGCGATGATTTATTGCGTTTTAGTACAGTTACTTTGAGAGTTACCTTCCAATCACATAACAGTTATCAAGCACTAGTAAAGAAGTCTGTGACCCGTTATTGCTGCAGGCAAGAAGCCGGACACTTCCCCACATAGTGCCCCCCCCCCCCCAAAAAAAAAAAAAAATTCACTCCAATACCGCAGCACCTGTTTGTTCCACTCTAAAAGCTATTTTTGTTTCTTGTATTTTGAAAATATGGGTCGGATCAAAATAGTGAGAATTAAAATGTAAACTTGTGTGTTTTTTTTTCATTTAAACTAAATATAACTTGAAAACGAGCAGTTTCGACATCTTTTGAAAACTAAACCTGTATAAATAGAGCTTTTACCCAACTTTTAAAAAAAAAAAATTCATAGCCTATTCAAAAATACGAATTTTTATACCTGTAACTATCTTCATAAATACCTTTTTCAAAACCCATAAATGGCTAAGAGTGAGAGAGACAAAAGTTATTTCTTTTAATTAATTTCTTTCTCAAATTGTTACTTATTTAAAAATATAAATGAATAAATATTTATTCAAATCGGCAGAAATTTCAAATTTTAATTTATGTTCAACATTGAATAAAATTTATTATTCAAATGTTCGTTTTTAAATATTTTTTATACTTGTTTAAAGATTAGAAAATTCCACTTGAAATAAATCTAAATTTCATATTTTATCAAAATTATTCAGACTGAAATTACTTTGTTAATCTTCTGTACCATTGTAGGAAACAAACCGTTTGATTATTCGATACTGTTTTCGTAATTTCATGGTAGTAACAAAATCCAAGAAAATTTCCCTGATTCAGCTCCAAAAAATTCCCTGATTTTATAATTTTAGTTACACGGTATAACTGCCATACGTAATATGGCACAATCAGAAAAATTCTTTACGGGGGGGGGGGGGGGGGATGCACTATTTTTTTTCCTACCTGAACTTAGTGCAATTCCTTTTTCTTTGAGGGGGGGGGGGGATGGAAATAAAATGAAGTCATAATGCAATTTTCTGAGCAATATATATAATCTCAACTGCTAAGAATTTTTCAGATCTAAAGTTTTTTTCTTAAGAATTTAGATTTCCCCCTCCCCTGCATCATTATTTAATGATTTCTTGACAAGAATATAACTTTATTTTCTCAAAATTGCGTACTGTCTTTTCGTTGAGAAATCCCCTCCAAAAATTTTATTTTGTGATTGTCACAGTTAGTTCGGGTGTGTGTGTGGGGGGGGGGGGATAAAAGAAAAGAGAAATTAAGCTAATTTTCTGAGTGATATAATCTGCAACTGCTAAAAATTTTTAGTTTCTATTCTAATTTAAATATTGCTTAATTTTCTTAGGATTTGCTCTTCTCGAGTAAAAAAAATAATACTAAAAACAATTAAAATTATCATTCTAGATGGGGGGAGAGGTCACGGTCCCTCTAGGCCTCCCCTTCTGGTTGCACCACACTGCAATATCAAACCTTAACTGCGGCACATTCGGGACCAGCGGCACGCCGAATTTCAAAATACGACCAAAAATGGCGGACTTACGAACGAAAATGGCGGATACGAGGAAGTTTCAACCCTGGCACACGTATTTTTATGCAAAATTGCAATGTTTTCTTAGCTCATAGACAAAGTAATTTTTTTTGGTTGCTCTGCCAGAGAAAGGGCAAAAAAGTGAAAATAGTGACCAATTTTTGAAAAAGGGACTAAAAGTGACCAATGCAAAGAAAAGTGACTTTTAGTGAAAAAAGTGACTCGCGCCGACCCCTGATGGAATTTATACATGTTTGATGTATTTTGTTGTTTTCTACCCATAGTATGAAATTTCAAATATTCCTCTTGATCCCTTTGAATGTTTTTGGAATGTACCAAATGACCGATGTTCACCCAAGCCCAAAATACTTTCTAGAGAACCTACTAAGCATTTTTTTAAAAAAGGACTATTGTTTACCTTTCAACAAAACACAATGGAGAAATTTTTTCAAGGACTTGAAATCATTTTACTGTTCAATTAAACATAAATACAAATCAAACATTGATTAAATCTTTGGTTACTCAAGTACCTGAAACAACAACACGATATTGAGATCTCCTGGAAGGGGGTCCTCTTCCTCTACTTCGAGGGGGTCCTCGACTAGGCCCGTTTCCTCTTGGAAATTCAACTCTCAATCGATACCCAGAAAATTCATAACCATCCCTTGCTTGAACAGCATCTTCAGCATCTCTGTAAAAGTTAATAATATTAATTATTCAGAATCAATATTAACATCTGGAAAAAAAAAAATTGCTTCCCTACTAAACATTTGAAATTATCTTTGCTTCTTGGAGCTAGATTTAATAATAATTAATGCAAAATAAAGAATAAATAACTGTGCCCTAAAAAATAGACAAAAGACACTTATAACAGTGAAGGTCCTGGAAAAAAAAGTAGAAGGACGCTTACAGATGTGATCATAAAGAAGAGAAGTAGGGCAACATTTGTGTTAAAAGTATAAAAAAGGTAGAGGGATGGTTTAGTTAAAATAGTGGGAGGCTAAGGAGATATGTGCCTCCTCGACTATATCAGACTTATAATGAGGGTTACATAAAGCAGGGGTGCCACTCTTCAAAAATCACAAGACTGAAAATTTTTAGTGAAACTGCGTAATAATGTCTAGCATCATTATTTCATTATTACAAGCGATAAATTATCACCATTGCTGTCATTAACAAGAACTTGTATGTTGACGCAATACATATATATCGCTCATGGACTGCAATAGCGGCACAGCTCAAAAAATCATCTTTTGAGATAAGCGGGTTTTAAGTTTTCACTGCTAAGGAAAATGCATAAGAAATTCTTTAGTTTGCTGCCATCTTACGGCCTAATATCGATTTATGAGTTGTGCTAGTATTGCTGCTGAAAAGAATGCATTTTTATATTCACATCTGTTCTTAGTCCAAAACTCGTGCTTTTTGAGTTGCGCCACTATTGCAGCCCATGAGCGATATACACACAAATTTGTGCTACAAAAACTAGTATTATTTGTACTGCACAAAGAAAATAATAATAAAAAAGCAATTCTAAACTGGCTTTTGTTAAAATAGCTCTCAACTTTCAAAATAACTGAAATATTTGCAGGATGCAAGAGGATTGAAATCTTGATTACGATAAGCGATTTTCGGCGAAGCAAGTGTTCAACGCCGGCATGTTTCCAAAAAAAAAATTTCTAGCTATGAAAAATAGAAATTATGAAACTTCCATTAAAACACTTGAAACAAGAAATACACATTATTTGTCAATACTTTAAAAGAATTATTATCTTTTTAAAAAAATATTACTTTAGCATTTATCGCTAAAAGACGGAATTCCGTCCACAGGACGGAAGAGTGGCAGCCCTGCATAAAGATAGTTAAGTTGGCTAACAAAGGATTTTTTAATTCATAAAATAACATCCCAGTTTAATTTTCACTTGGAAATTAGAAAACTTAATCAGGGGTTGCACCAGAGGAAATTCGGGTCCGTTTTCACACTATTCACAAAATTCTAATAAATAAAACCAAACCCTTCACAAAATTTCAATCAACCAAATTGTAATTTTTCTGTCACAATGTTTAAATTTTGAATTTTCAAATTATTCGATTTTTTTCACATAAATCATTATAAAATTAACAAAAACAGGACCTGTTTAAAATGCTGGATCAGCCTCCCATAATAACTATCTCGAGGCCACACTGATGTAACTCACATTATCATTAGCTTATACAAGAGCATAAAAACTAAAAACAATGATGTTGTTGCCTAGTAACCAAGCAGTTTTGTCAAATGTAGGGCTTTCCATTTGATAATTAAAAGTTAGTACTTCTCATTTTAATACAGGGTGTGTAGCAAATTCTTTCAATGAAAAATAAGCACTTTTTAAGCACTCGAAAAAAAAATTTAAGCACTTATCATTTTAAGCTATGCACATTACATCTCTTTCTCCCCCCCCCCCCCCCCCAATTGCTAAAACTCTTCAATACAAATAATATAAAATTTATATTATTAGGCAGGGCTGCCGGATGTTAGCCGGGCCAAAAAAAAGCCGGCCGGCTTTTTTGGTTTAAACCACTTAAAAAAAGCCGACTTTTATTAAAAAATGTTTCTTTTTCTTTTTTGCAAAAAAGTATCGAATAAAAAATTATTTATATCATTTACACAATTAAATTATTACTGCAATAGCAAAATACTCGAAAAAGGAATGAAAATTATTTAATAGAATGATACATTACGGAAATAGCAAAGAGAGAGTGCTGCTTATTAGAAATTTATTTAAATTCAATGCAATTTAAACAATTTATTTTCAAAGATTTTTACTAAGAATTCAAAAGTTCACTTGACACTACCTATATGAACTAAAGATTACCAATCATTTGCCTTAGTCTTTAACTCATAATCTTTTGTATATTTTAAAGCACCTTTATTTTTTAAAAAAAATTTCAGAACCTTAACTAGTTCTCTGATCTAAATAAAATTAAATGCTATTTGTCAAATAAATTACATAAAATAAATCTGTAGTAGGATAGCTTTTCATATGTATTAAAATAAGGTATTGTGCTCGACTATAGAAGGAACCAAATTTGATTCCTCTCCCAACATGGATTTAATTTCCTTCTCCTTTCGTGTTGAAAAGAATAGATTCCTGTATAGCTATAATATTAGGCAAGAGTTTAATGAGAGAGTCTCACAAAATTCAGCACACAAAGACGAAAATGGTAATCAGTATTGTAAAATGCATTCAGGTTGTGTAACGAAATAATTCTGAATCTAATTTTAAATTAACTCCATTAAAAGAAAGATTTGAGCTTCATTTTACACAAATTAACAGTATCAACATAAATGGACATAGTATAAGTGCAAATAGTATTGTGTCTAATTGAAAAAAGCCAACAAAGACCGGCCATTTTTAGAAAAGACCGGTCTTTTTTAATAAAAGCCGGCCGGTCTGGCCTTTTTAAAAAAAAGCCGGCTTTTTTGCAGCCCTGTTACCAGGGGTAGTTATAGTAAGGATTTGCATTTCCTGGATTTTCAAAAAAATTTCATGAAACTTGAATTTTTTCATACTGTATTTTCTGGCATATAAGACAAAATGCAATTTATCTAGTTGAAATTAATGAAAACTACCTGGTTCAGACAGAAATGGAAAAAGTGCCCTTTTTAACAGGGGTCGCAATGGAAAGTGTATTATAGAACAGGAAAATGGTACAAAAAGGGCGTATTATTTTAATAAAATGGGTGGTATATTAAAAGAAATATAATACAATTTCCTCTAAAAAATCATCAAAATGATGAAGAAAACACTAAATAAGTTATTTATTGCATTCAATTCACCCCTTTTGCATATACCAGTTTATTTATTGCCTCCATTTTGGCTTCTGCTGCTTCAATACCTTGCATGATTTTTTTGTTTTAATCCTGTTGCAGTCCTTTACTTCATTCATCTATTATCACCTAACTATGCAAAAACAATGCAGAAAACACCGACTTTCAGATTCGCGAATTTTGCGTAATTGATCGAATTGAAATTAGAACTTCTTTTAAAAAAATTAATCAAATAAGACTGCAAGAAATTAAAACCAAAAAGCCCTTTTTTATTGATTCAGAATAAAAGCAATTATTAACAATCTACCAGCAATTACGAACCCTTTACGAAAATCGCGGTCGCAAAAATGAAACTCCACATCATAGCTACACATTTCAAGTTGTAATTACAATTAATTCTCCTTCTTTTTAAAACATTTATGTCTAAAAATTCGCGGCAAAAACGTTCCCGATTTTTCTCGAAAAGGTCGACTTACACGTGGCTTTGTTTATTTGTCTGAAAGTTGGGGGTTCTGCTTACATGCGAATCGACTTACACGATATACGGTAAGATATTGATAAAAATAAAAAGGAATTTTATTTGCTTACTTCATAATACGATTCTTGTACTGGATGCAGAAAGATTGCGCAAAGAAATGAACGCATACGTGTTCTTGCTTGCACGTGGAAATTAGGCTTACGATATTATAAAGAATTGCATAAATCAATTAAGAAAAATGTATTGCTGCAATTTAAAGCAAAAAAAAAAAAAAAAATGAGAGCGGAAAATTTAGAGTCAAGAAGCAAAATAAAATTTTCGGAACTTCGGCAAAAAAAAAAAAAAATACAGTTTTTCTGGAATTCTACCACCTTTGTATTGCAACATAACAGCAAAAAAAAAATAAAATAAATAATAATAAATGATAAAGATGTAATTACATACTTGCATAACATAAAGAAAAAATATCTTTTTGCATAAGAGGAAATTAGCACTTCTTACAAACATGGATGAAAAATAAGCACTTTTAAAATCTTTTAAAAACAAAAGCAAAAACAAGAACTATTAAGCACTTTTAAAAAGAGCTACGCACCCTGTAATATAAATGTGGCCCCTTATCGAAATTTCATTAAAATAATTAAAAGAAAACATTAATCAATGACGATTGACACCATACTTGTGACGCTAGAGCACATGATGACTGAGTAATGTTGAGTGCCTCCCCCCCCCCCCCCCCGCATTGACTGCACCAGTAATAAATACTAATTTAATACATAAAGGTGGTCACATAAATAATGAAATAATTAAAATTGCTGATAACTCAAACAAGTAAATTTTGTGATTTAATCTCTTTTTTATGCTTGTCTGGTGATTTTATAAACCTAAATAGCAAGGTGGTAATAACTAGTTAATAGGGATTTTATTAACCAAAATTTATACTAGTTAAAAACATCTTACACAGTAGAGGCTCGAGAACTCGACCTAATGTGGACTGAAGGATGCTCGAGTTTGTAGAAATGCCAGGGTATTCGGAATGGAGTCAAAAGAGAAATAATTACAAGTGTTTCCTTTAAAAAATGGTGCACTGTATGTATAATTTCAATTGCAATAATAAACCTTGAGGCAAGACATCATTATTCCATTTAAGGACATTATCAACTCATTTAAAAGAAACCTAACTACATAAGAATGAGTCTGAAAGAAAATGAGTTTTCTAAATGAATGGGGACATCATGTTTGAAGTATTACTGTCATTTAATTTAGGTTTGCGGCAGGCAATCAACTGGACCTAACATAATTAGAGATTCAGAGAAATATGGCCTGAAGTTAACCACCATGAAGCAAATTATCAAAAAACATAGTGACAGCATTTGCAAGTTTAAAAACTAATTTCAAATCAACTACAAACTGCTTCACAATATCCGCTCAGAGATAACTATAGAAAGGTTTAAATAAATCTCAAACATTTGTGGAATAAATGTTAAAACTTCCGTAAGCAAACCAGATGCTCTTCATAGTCATAAAGCTCACTGAATAAAATCTTTTTAGGCAATTTCTGCTCTTATTGATACTTTCTTTTCAATTAAAATTAATGTTGTTTACTAAACTATTGTTCAATTGTTAAAACATAGCCCCCTTAACTAGATGCCTTCCGAAATGAAGCGAAACCCATTACCCTACCGGCAACGATTTTCAACGCTGACAACGAAATCACCGCTAGAGGGCACTACCTATTTGCTATTGGAAAACAGTGTTTTACTTGTAAACGCTTGGTAAATTGCGATAAAAAGCGGTAAAAATTGTTCTTTTTAAAAAATCATTTGATTTTTTTTTCATATTTAATCATATGACTCAATAATTATTTTTCTTGCTCTTACTTTATGGTGCAGTAAAACAGTGGGAAATTAAGTGATATTATTAATTTATGATATCTCGTTAGTCTAGGAGCATTTTAACGGAGCATCAACTTAAAACTTTTATTTTATTAAAGTAGTTTTCTACTAAAGTAGTTTCTAATTGTTGGTATTTTAAAAGAAAAATGTTGTTACACAAATTAACAGAATTTTCTTGAAAGTAATGATTTAAATATTTTAGTCTGTAAAATGAAACTTCGCTTAAGAAACATTGTTTTTTTTTTAAATTTGCAAATGTACTGTGCAGCAACATCCTTTAATAGCTATGTAATAAAAATCTGTATCACTTTCATTCAACTACCGAAAATATAAAACATCGTTTCTGCAATCTATAAATGCACTTAAAATTATAATTGCATGTCATCACTTATTTTTAACTTTGTTATTATTATTATTTTCAAGTTTAATAGAATATATAGATAAAGAAGTGGTTAAAGAAGGAAATTTTAAGCATTTCCATTAGAAAAATATATTTTTAGTTTTTTTTTTTATACGACCAGTTGCAAAAGTCGAGAACACTCACGTACTCAACCAACCTGTACCACAGACAATACGTCAAATTTCGATTACGAAATATTAATTTTGTTACAATCGAAGGTTCTATTGCAAACATTAAAAAATGTTTTGAAAAAATAAATAAATAAATAAAGCAGCGAAAAAAGAGAATAATTATTCATGCAATTCATACGTAAAGAATATAATACACATAATTTCAACTGGCATTTTTACCGATGTAAGGAAACAAATAAAAATCCAGCTCTTGACTAAAACTTTTAATTTTAATATTTGTTTCAGAACGATGCTATGGTTAAAATAATTAAAGATTTATTTATAGCATTTTGAAAATTTTGGAGAAGATGTAATGTATCACTTCCATGATCGATTAAGAGGCAGATTTTATAAGAATCAGGCAGAAATGAGGGGGTCATTATACATGCCATTTTTGATTTTGTTGAAATTTTTATGGTGGATTCTTCTAATGATTTTAAAAGATACCTATAATTTTTTTTCTCTAAAAAAAATTTTTTTTGACCCCCAAAAATTCCTAAAGTGCGTCATGGCCCAGTATTTTTCTCAAATCGACATCTTTTTGCATTTGATTATTTCAGTGCATTGAACATCAGCCAAAGTAATTCTTGTGATTATAATATTAGCTTTAGTAGTTAAAGTGAATAATCTCATAAATTTAATGGCTGACCTTCAATGCAACCTGGCAGGGTTCAGCAAACTTTGTCGCGGAAAGTGAAAAAGTGCCATATCCGAGACCTCCTGGACCCATGCACTGAGGGTCAGCCATAATTATAGGGGTTAACTTGTGTAGTACTACTCAATATTAACTTAATTAGCTCATTTGTTACATGGCTGACCCTCAGTGCTGCCAAAAACATGTACTTTTTTACCTAACAAAATCAAAAAATGCCCTTTTGGTGACCCTGTATTTCTGTGCATTGAAGGTCAATGTGGAACTTCATAACTGCATTTCATAATATAAGGCCCATATTTTAAAAGACAATTGACAGAACTTTGGCTAATGGTCATGTGAGCCTATGGGGCTTACTTTTAGGCATTATGGAAATAGAAAATACAGTAATAAAGCATACAATTAGCTATAGCTTATTTTCATTAAATATCATTTTATTTGTGACTATTCAATATGCAAACATATCTTTTTTACAATAATTTTATTTGTAGCACAGAGAAACAATTTTCCAATTGTTTTTTTGAATTTTGGAATGGTCCAAAATTCAAAAATGAGTCGAAAATAATGTTTATCATTTTGGTAAAACTTTTTTGTTGAACACCTTAAAAAAATGTTACAAATACTATTTTTTTTTTATACCCTAATGATAAACATTGATGTTTACTCTTTTCAACATATTATGGTGTATATATTTAAAAAAAAAGTAGTCTTTTTTTTTCTGAAATTCTTCATATTACAGCATTTAATTTTAAGGATCTGGCAACTTCTTTCATTATAGACAACCTGAGAACCAGGCGCGGTCCTAAGGGGGGGGGGGTCGGGAGGGGTACAGAAGAAAGGCAGTTTGGGGGTTGGGAACCCCTCCCCCCAAACTGCCTTTCTTCTGGCAAAATTTAATTGGAAAATCAAAGCTTCAATACAGCTCCAAGGGAAGTTCCTAAGTTACAATTGTTTATGACCCCCCCCCCCCTAAAAATATGAAGTTTTGACCGCACCTGCTGCTGAGAACAAAAAAGAGGAGAGATTTTCAATTCTGAGAACAAAATTGAAAATGGCTAAAACGAAAACTATTTTAATGTGTTTTCTGCATTGTTGCTTATTCATTTTCTACTATAATTCACAGTGTAAAACATAAAATACTTATTAAAAAGCTTTTTTTTTTTAAATTGGGGGAAGGGAATTCTTTAGATCACATCATTTATCTTTCACGATCTGGCAACTTCTTTTATTATAGAGAACATAAAAACAAAAGAATTGAAAATAGCTAAAAAAACAAAACAAATACTATTTTAATATGTTTTCTGTATTGTTGCTGTCTACTGTAATGCAGAATGTAAAATATAAAATACTTTAAATAGCTTTATTTATTTTACAGCTTTCTATCTTGTTCAGGGTGTGTAGCAAATTCTTTCAATGAAAAATAAGCACTTTTAAGCACTTTTTAAGCACTCTAAAAAAAAAAAATTTAAGCACTCAAAAAAAAAAAATAAAAAAATCATTTTAAGCTATGCACATTACATCTCCCCCCCCCCCCCCCAATTGCCATTCCTCAATACAAATAATATAGAATTTATATTGCAACACAACAGCAAAAAAAAAAGATGTAACTGCATATCTGCATAGTACAATAAAGAAAAAACTGGTTTCTGACAAAGAGCTCAATTCTTTGGTTTACGAACCACCATACAGCATAATTTAAAATAACTGTATGCACTACTTCCTTACCGCAAAGTACCGTGATTTCCTTTCTGTGAAATTACTGAATAAGCGCTCCCCCCCCCCCCCCCCTCCAATTTGGATTCTCCTTGCGTTGACCAAGAGAAGCTCATGAATTCCATTATCAGCAGACCAAACGCTTTGACCCCAGACCAAAGGGCCAAGGGATTTAAAAATTTCCTGGGAATTGCAGAGACTAAACAAACAACGCTTTTCTCATTACCCAGGGAGGGCACCAGGGCTCTAGTCCTGGAGGGGACGGGACTGGACAGAAATTGACTTCATCAATGGGTACCCACGAAAAACTTTGAACACATGCTTTCGTTCCGATAAGCTTCTGTCTGAATTTCCGTAATCACATCAGTTCTTCTTGCCTCAAGGCTTGTTTTTCGTATGGGGGTCATTTACCAGGACCATAAAGGTCAAGACTCAGAAATTTTGGAAGTGGCCAGTGCCCACTAAACTTAACTTAATTAACTTGGTGGCCACCTATGTGTCGTAAAACAAAAGTGCAAAGCAGGGGGGGGGGGGGGGGGGTGAATGGTGCATCAGTGCACTACATCGCCTTATGTGTTTTATTTTCAGTGCAGAAAACATAATATTTGTCAAAATTATTAATTCTTCAAAAAAAAAAAAAAAATCTACATGACTTTCAAATTGGAAAATAAAACTAGCTTCATTAGCTATGGTAAATTAAGGAAGTACGAATTTTTGCAATATATTTTTTTTATGTTAAATGTTAGAGTACAAAAGATTAAAAATGCAAAATTTTAATTATTAATAATAGAAGCAACAGATAACAAAAATGAAATTACAGAAACGAACCTTTTACAAAAGACCGCGATCACAAATATTCGAACACGAGTATAAAAAAAAAATAATTTCTAGTTCTAATTTTGTTCAGTACATTTTATTTTCATTCTTTTCACAACATTTTTTAAAAACTTTTACACCATTTTCAAAATGGCGCAACGCTTCATACCGATTTTATAAGTTTAAGCGAAAATGGCCGATCTGAAATGAAAGTGTTGCGGCTATGGAAAAAAAAATCAGAATTAAGATTGTTTCCTACTATATTTAAAAAAATTATATGGCAGAGAGAAGGAATAAAAAAAGAAAAAACAGCGCAATCGGGAAACATTTTCGCCATTTTTTTTTTTTTTTTTTTTTTTGTGAAAGAGGAAATGAAGTTTATCGGCCGAAATTCGGTTGTTTGAATGCCAAATTGATGCGTTTTTATTGTGTGTGCAAGAAAGAAGAAAGAGTTGTAAATTCTATAGATGTATTTGAAAAGGAAAAATTTACTCTAAAAATTAAGAAGAAAAAAAACGAAAGGTGGCGATCGCTCCTAATTTTTTTAATCGCCACTTTTTCAAATAAGGTCGCCACGTGGCGAGTGCCGACCGTGAATCTTGAACTTTAGAGAACCATATGCCCTTATACCACCAAAGAATACAAACATGGATGAAAAATAAGCACTTTTAAAAGCTTTTAAAAACAAAAGCAAAAACAAGCACTATTAAGCACTTTTAAAAACCGCTACGCACCCTGTTGTTTTAGCTATTTAGAAAATTGTACTTATTTTTTTTATTCCAAATCTTACTGTACAGCTAATTGTGTGCTTTATTAGTGTATATGTTCCATTTCCTTATACTTTGAGGTAAGTCCTATGCGATAAACGCTAATAATAAACATCAATAATTATCATTAGGGTAAAAGCATAATTTGTAACAGTTTTTTAAGGTGTTCAACAAAAAAGTTTTACCAAAATGATAAACATTATTTTCGACTCATTTTTCAATTTTGGACCATTCCATGGAAAATTGTTTATCCGTGCTACAAATAAAATTATTGTAAAAAAGATATGTTTGCATATTGAATAGTCACAAATAAAATGATATTTAATGAAAATAAGCTATTGCTAATTGTATGCTTTATTACTGTATTTTCTATTTCCATAATGCCTAAAAGTAAGCCCCATAGGCTCACATGACCATTAGCCAAAGTTCTGTCAATTGTCTTTTAAAATATGGGCCTTATATTATGAAATGCAGTTATTAAGTTCTACATTGACCTTCAATGCACAGAAATACAGGGTCACCAAAAGGGCATTTTTTTATTTTGTTAGGTAAAAAAGTACATGTTTTTTGGCAGCACTGAGGGTCAGCCATGTAACAAATGAGCTAATTAAGTTAATATTGAGTAGTACTACACAAGTTAACCCCTATAATTATGGCTGACCCTCAGTGCATGGGTCCAGGAGGTCTCGGATATGGCACTTTTTCACTTTCTGCGACAAAGTTTGCCGAACCCTGCCAGGTTGCATTGAAGGTCAGCCATTAAATTTATGACATTATTTACTTTAACTACTAAAGCTAATATTATAATCACAAGAATTACTTTGGCTGATGTTCAATGCACTGAAATAATCAAATGCAAAAAGATGTCGATTTGAGAAAAATACTGGGCCATGACGCACTTTAGGAATTTTTGGAGGTCAAAAAAAAATTTTTTTAGAGAAAAAAAATTATAGGTATCTTTTAAAATCATTAGAAGAATCCACCATAAAAATTTCAACAAAATCAAAAATGGCATGTATAATGACCTGCCTGATTCTTATAAAATCTGCCTCTTAACAACAAAGCTATACATGCGATATATATTTGAGTAGTTAGTTATATGGACTCATTTGTTTTAGAAAAGAAGAATGTCTTATTATTATTATTTACTTAGTGATCTTGAAAATCAGTTTCCCTGAATTTTAAAAGTCGAGAGTTTTGCAAAGGCTCTGAAAAGATGTTCAAAGTTTTGAAATGCTTTTAAGTGTACTTAGAGTATCAGACATATTTTCTTGCAATTAAATATTTTCCAAGAAATCATTGCTTCAAAAAACGAGCAGAACGATGAGGACATTAAATTGGGAAACTTGGAACCAAATTCTTCATTTAGGCAAGTTATAAAAATTTTATCTTATAATTATTCTTATAATAGAATCAAATTTAATCTTATCATAGAATCTGCTCTATCCCCCCCCCCCCCCCCCCCGGAAGAAAAACCAGTCCTTTTGGTTTCAATAAATAAAATTGTAAATAAATAAATAAAAATTATACATAAATAAAATAAAAATGGTTAAATATGTGAATAATTACAATTTATTATGCATTGTACTGAAGTGATATTTTAGGCATGAAGAATAGGAGAAATATTACTTCCAAATTATTCTCATTAATTCATTCATAGAATTAAATATGTTCTTGAAATATGATTAGAATTCGATTCTATGCATGAAAAATAATTTGTATTTCTTTCCTTACTAACTTTCATTATTTCTTATTGATTCATACATGTCTTCGTATAACTAGTTAAATTTTTTTAATAAAAAATCAATAAGTTCAATTTAATTAATATTTGCATAATATAAAATGCATCATAATATATAATCAACCGTATTCCAAGGACAAGCTACAGTAAAGATTGGACAACATAATAAATAATGTATATTTATATAAAAATAGTTTTGCACTATATTGTTATCAATTAATTAAGTTTTTTAAAAAATTTTTGTCAAATAGACGTTATGAAAGACACACGCATAAAAAAAAAAAATAATAATAATAATTCCCTTGTCTTGATATAGCGGAGATCCATTTTTCACGCAAACTATGTCCAATTGAAACTATTTTTTTCTTTTACTGAATTTGATGTGCAAAATGGAACAACACAGTAAACCATCTTTCTTTAAGTTACATTGGTCCTGAAAAGGACCGTTTTTAACCCAAAGAATCAAATTATTAGGGAAAAAAAGAAGAAATAGCAATGGAAAACCAATTTTCTACCCTTCAAACCAGGCTTGGAGTAATCGCGATTACGTAATCGTAATCGGCTGTAATCGATTACATTTTGACAAAATCGTAATCGTAATCGTAATCTGATGATGGCATATTCTCGTAATCATAATCGAAGTTGTGTAATCCCGTAATCCTTTTTCTCCCGTAAATTTTAATCGTAATCTTAAGGAAAAAATCCGTAATCTGCTAGTCCTGCAATCGTGTAATCTTGACCTGCTGAAAGCTGAAATTTTTAGCGCTACCCTTGGATAGAAGAGATCAGTTTACAAGAAAAAGGATTCAAACTGTGTACTGAAGTCCTATCCTAAGCGGTCTGTAACCTATGGGCGATCATAATATAAAAGGTTCTGTGTGGCGGTCGCAGAGCCTTGATGGCAGGACCATATAATAGTCTGCTAGAGACGCTTGTTGTCCTACTTGTTGCGGTCTCTCAGAATCCTTAATTGCGGCTCCACTCTCTACGGGGAATGGCTGGAGAGCCCGAGAAGAAAGGGAGTCTGGTCTGGATATGTCACTCGCATCGCCTTGGGGCTCTCAGTTGGGGGGGGGGGGGGGGTCTCCGGTCTCCTTGCGTCGTCCAGTTTCGGTACAAGAGCGGTAATCTGTCCGCACGTCACAGATTTCGGGGTAGATAAGAAAGGGGAAGGTGTCTATAAAAGGACCAAATGCATCGGTCATTTTGCTTCTTTAATTACCTCTTCAAAACATATTCAAACGGTTGGGCAATAGGCGAGAGTCTGGATGGGACCGCCGCGAGTAAAAAAGAGAGTTCTCCCTTTTTTCTCTCCGCGGGGTCCCGGCATTAAGAATGGGCGACCCATTTTCCCTTTCAATAATCGAAATAGACTGCCCCCCTGAAAATCTAGTGTTGGTACTATCACCTACACGCATAAAGAGACATGAAATGACTTTTGTGTTTTCGCCTTTCTTTAATGGCAGAAGTGAAGAATTTTTCTAATGAATAGCACATTTACACTTCAGCAATTTAAGAGCAGGCGTTACATGATGCTCTATGCTTAAGATGCATGAAATCTTAATCCTGGTATGTGTGATTATTATTATTTTTAAAAATATGTTCTTTGAATATTTAAAAAAGTACATACATTTAAATCTTAAATTTATTTATATTTCAATGCTAATATTCTTTTTAATTAATAGTTATGTAAAAGAAAATGATATATGTTCAGACATTTTCCCAATTGTTTTTTACATGCATGAATTAATATTTAGGAATTATTTTTAAAAATTAATTATCTTTTTCTTCTTAGAATTACCTCAACAGAAATTTGTATTTCAGTTGAATCTTGTA
The DNA here is from genome assembly GCA_038502835.1 of Octonoba sinensis. Lineage (NCBI taxonomy): Eukaryota > Metazoa > Arthropoda > Arachnida > Araneae > Uloboridae > Octonoba > Octonoba sinensis. The sequence goes on along the minus strand of CM076599.1, from coordinate 101,745,158 downwards.
CGTTAAATTTGTGTTGTAAAATTACTTGCACTTTATTTTTTTATTAAAACAGTTAGTACATGGAAAAAAATATATGCTCGTGCATGTTAAAAAAAAACAAACCAAAAACCATATTAAAATATTATAGTCATTCGTATTATAATTATTCTTCATATTACTTTTTAACGATTACTAATTTTGCTAAGAGTTATTTGAATGTTCATGTTCAAATTTTTTGAAATTATTCTAAAATGCAGCATTTATTTTCAAAAGATTATTTATCTCTTACACTATCTGAACATTTTGTTATCACGTGCAATTCATGCACATCTTATAAGTGATTTCATAAAGAATCATAGAAAATTATTATTTTCAGTAAACTAATTGGTGTTATGTGGAATATTTGCACAATTTAAACTAGAAAATAAATACAATGGAGAAATATACATTTTCAGAAATTGCGGCCAACTAAATTTTGATTGTATGCACACAAAATAACAATGAACCAGGTAAATCACTTATGCATTGTATATACATTTAGTGCATCGTCTTTGCTTATATACAAAATACGATCAATGTAGTTATTCCTCACATGAGTTTTAAATATTCGAAAAATACTGAATGTGCCTTTCCTGATTATACATATATATATATATATATATATAATGCAAATTTTTCATTTCTGCAACGACGTCATAATTGCAGAACTGTGATGTTGAAATTGTTTCATTATAATTGCATTCATCATCATTTCAGTTATCTCTTATAAAATCAAAAATTTAATTAAAAATCATAACTTTTTGATTTATGACACTTTTGTGAAAATGAGAGTTGTATGCATAAAATCGGATAATTTTATGCTAATCTAATCGTAATCAAAATCGTAATCGGATGTCATAATCGTAATCGATTACATTTTTCAACGACTGTAATCGCTGCCGTAATCGTAATTACTTTTTGGCAAAGGATTACAATCGTAATCGTAATCATAATCTCTCAATTTCTCCCTTTGTAATCGTAATCGATTACGTTTCTTTGTAATCGACTCCAAGCCTGCTTCAAACTAATGGAAAGAGCGCGGTTTGTTATAGCAGATAAGTAGCGTTCCTAGTGGGAGAAAAGGTAACTAAAATTCACGGCCAACTTTCCCCGCAAATCGCTAGGCATCTAGTTAAGGGGGCTGTGGTTAAAATCTCTTTAAGATGATGGAAAGATAAATAAATATGTTTCACAGGAATTTAATTAGTTCTACATGGCGATATTAGAAACTGAATTTAGGAAAATTTCAATGATTCTTTAAAAAATTAAGCATTCTTACTGGTCTTCTCAATATTTAAGAGTTCTATAAATTTACCAATGATTTTATATCTGCCATAAGAAGCTTCTTAGATGATGAGAGTTGGAAGATTTGAAATTTTGGTTTTTGGGACACTCTCGGGGATTGATCCAGCATTTTTTTAGCCGTCCGGTTTTCGTGAATTTTAAAAAGATTTTTGTGAAAATTCAAAATTGAAACATACAGTGATAAATTTTTTTGTTATTTTTTGCCGCTTATTCAATAAATAAATCTGCAAAAAGCAAGATTTGGTAGCCCGGAATTTTGTGAAAGGTCAGTTTTGTTTGACTGAAATTTTGTGAAGGGTCCGTTTTGACTGAGAGAAATTTTGTGAAGTGTCCAAAAACGGACCTGAATTTTCTCTGGCACAACCCTACTCGGCTATATATTCAAATAAAAATGTGTGCCAAAGTCAAAATAATATATAAGTCCATATACATATTTATATTTGATGATTCATTTAAAAAAAAAAATTAAGCTGATTATTTTAATGTTTATTAAATTATTTGTAAGCAAATACATAATTGTGAAAATTCTGTGTATTCCCCCCCCCCCCCCCCACTATTTTTTAGAACACCAGGAAGCCTATTTTTATGAAATTGCCTGTCTATTAACCATCACATTTTCCACAAGAAAAAATAAAATCCAAGCGGTTCCTTCACAAAAATAAACGCATTACTGTGTAGTGTACAAAAGAGACCAACCCACTATCAAGCATAAAATTGCCAACAACGCAATTTTTTAGTATTATAAACTGCTATAACAAAACAACTGAAATATGGCAAATACTCCTTAAACATTCTATTTTCTTAAGCAGGACTTACGAAAAAAATCTTGTTGATACTGTTTTAGTCTACAAATAGTCTAAACTTTTGACTCCAGTGCATATATTTCATCAATTTTTCAATACATTGGTTATATAGGTATACCCATTTATACCCCAGTTTGCCGGAGTAATTCTTGGACACTGGGGTAATTATTGGTCACTGACATTCTTTAGAAATTCAGAAGTTTCTCGTATTCATTTCAATCTTAAACATTATTAGATCTTAGTTGTTAGGCATATATTAGTACTAATGTGCACTTCATTTACTTATTTTGCAAGGATAATTTATTTATTTTTTTTTGAAAAACCACTCATTAATTTTAATAGAAGAATAATTTTGGATTATGTACATGTGCATATAAAAAAAATATTAAAGTATTTAGCTATTTTCTGCTATAAGTATAATCAGAATTATGTTTAGTTTTACTTTAATAAGAGTTTTATTTACTTTAAATATGACCAAGACATTCAAGATAAAGTTCCTGCAAAAGAAGCAAGAAATCGCAGCTAAAGAGTAAAAAAATGATTGTCAAGAAAAATTCTAATGGCAAAAAAATTAAAGCCATGTCTGATTCTAATACAGATGCTTTATCATCAGAAAAAAGACTTTTGAAGCATCAGATGATTAGCTAGAAAGATCCGTGATTGAGAAGAATAACAATCTCAATATATTCGGAATTGAACAATTACAAAAGATTTCAACAACACAAAAGGCGAAGAAAATACTTGGAGATATTCAGCATGCACTTCAAGAACCAAAATATTTTGCTGTGCATTATGACATAGACCTATTTTACATTGGGAAAATTACGAAAAACGTTCAAATGAAACTTTTTCGTAAAGGTACAGGTAATTTCCGATGGCTGAAGCAAGCCATGTTAGAAATTGTTAAATATATATTTCACGAACCAATAACTTTAAAAGGAAGTAATCGTTTTGTTGTGGACACTAGTGCCATTAATATTGCCTACTAAGTTCATTAGAAATACTGTCAATAGTCGTGGATTTAGCTGTTTAAATAAAAGTATGTTACAAAATACAGCAAAAAATAGCAATCTTTTATTTATTTATTTTTTAAATAAAAATTTCAGGGGTAGAAAATAATCTTGCTATGTTTACGTTGAAAATACACTAAATAAAGATAATAAGTCACATTAATTTACTTCTGACATTCAATTCATTGCTACAAAAACAAGGAGTGACTAATATTTACCCCGATGCCTGGGTAATTATTGGTCACTTAATTAGGTCAATTAAACAAAGTGTACATTAATTATTGATTAAGTGAATACAACAATAGATAACATTGTTTTATTTTTAGTCATTGTTTTTATGTCGCCAAATTTAATAGTATTATCTATTTAACTTCTGGAGATATTCAGATTTTATTGTTTTTTGACCATGAATTACCCTGTATGACCCTACATATCTTGAATTTCTTAACAGTACAAGACATGCAACAATTTTCAATTCAACTATCAATGCAGCCATCATGTTATTTAGCTAAATTTAAAACAGTTCGCTTTGTTTAACGCTCTTCAATTCAGTGCATGAATAAGTTTTTCAAAAATTACACTAGGTGTATGCAACACAATTCTTAAGCAACTACGTTAACTCCTAAACTGACCTTTCAGGTGACCAATGCGGTTAGTTCTGCATAAGCACCCATGTAAATGAAGTAGATTTTGATTTATATTATTCACCTTAGAACTTGCGATTTTATAAAATAGAAAAGCATAATACAGAATTTTATCGCAACTACGACCGGCTTACAATTTCGAAGCCTCATCATCAAAGTAATTATAATCACACGCTTAGCAATGAAATACTGAACTGAAAAAAAAGTATTATCATTTTTATTATATACCTCGGATCTTCAAATTCTATAAAAGCAAAAGCTGGGGCTCTTCTATTTTTTAAATCAGCAAACACAATTTTACCGAATTTTTCAAATATTTGTTCAAGTTCTTTTGTTCGAATGTCTATAGGTAAGTTACCAACATAAATACGACAGTCGTTATTGCGATACGACATACTTGCTTGACAGTCGTAAGTATAGTTATTAGTTCTAATAAAAATTCAAAATAATATTTTTAAAACCTAAACAATACAAAAAAATGGCGAAGTTTGATATTAAGTTACAGTAACAGTTAACTGAGCCAACAAAGGGACATTACCCACTTGTGGCAATGGGATATTTATTTCGTCTGCAGCGGGCGTTAACCTTCGGCATTCATTATTAATCATGATTAGCGTAATAACGTTAAATATTAGCATTTTATTTAATAATAAAAAGGCGTCTGTATTCATTTAAACATGCGTAAGTTTTATACACACTAAAAAAACCCATTTTCAGTGTATTTGTAAACGACCATTTCAGAGGTCACTTTAATATTCGAGTTATTTGCTATTCTCAAGGATATGCCTCCAACTCTCGTCTAATATGATAGATAGAACAAGACAGTACAACAGAATTTTACAATACAAAGAAGGAAATACACCCAGGGGAAAGCGAGAACCGAACCCACGCCGCTTCACTGTGCGCAGGCAGGCATACCGATTTTCAGTGAGAAAAGGAATAAAGGAAAAAAAGGGGTCTTTTCACAGATTTTCTGATGTGCGCAATAGGTTTTGGTTTTGAAGCAGTTGTTCCCAGCTTTTTCTCGTCACCACCCCTTTTTAACAAATAAAAGCAACCCGCGACCCCATATATGTACACCATAGAATTAAGAATATGATATGACACCATAGAATTAAGAACAAACGCACACACTCTGTAAAAAATTTGACAGAAAAACGATTAGTTTGTCAAGCCACTTTTAGTCGAGTTGGATTGAAAAATTGCACTTTTTTGTGTATATTCTAACTGAAAATATAATATTTGGAATGGAATTATTTCTGTCATACACATGGACTCTGATGGGAAGTAGTGCTGATTAATTTTTGGCGATAATCCCGTCAAAACGCACGACTCAATTGAACGAATCTCCTTACGGATAACTGCTCTCACTCAGTGGCGTAGCTAGCATTGGTGACGGTGACACCCAGTGGTGTAGTCAAGAGGGGACGCAGGGGGCGGCATCCCCTATCTTTTTTTTTAACACAAGCGTCCCCCCAAATTTTTTACATTTTAACATAGGCGCCCCCCATTTTTTTATTCCAATTTCTTATCTTCGTATGTATAAGCGTCCCCCCAACTTTTTTTTTTTTCAGGATTACACCATTGGTGACACCAGGGCGGTTATTCGTGGTGTCACCCCCTCCCCGCAAAAAAGAAGAAGAATAGCAAATAAAGAAGAAAACCCAGCGAAAAAAGAAGGAAAAAATACCATTCGTATCATGGGAGTTATAATATTTAATGTATTTGTTGACGGCAATGGTGTGTTTAGCAGTAAAAAACCTCTTTGAATATTTTTATAAAAACACTTTGCTCAGTTAAAAGTTAGACCGCTCAGCCACTAAGACCCCAAATGATCACTTTTAAGACTCCCTGGAAATAATGAAAGGATTCAAACAAAAGTTGATTGCCACCATCATGCAGTAAAACCTGTAAAGTTGACCACCTTTCACCTTTGTAAGCTGACCACCTGTCTAAGTTGACCGCTTTTGTCAGGAATGGATTTAGCCCTATATTATACAATGTAGGGAAACCTTTGTAAAACTTGACCCCTGTCTATATTAACCACTTATGTATGCCAAATTTGGCAGGCTAAATCCTGGTCTTGCCCCAGTTAGAAAATGACCTAGTTACGCCCCTTCTATGAGCACTCTTTTATTCTTTTAAAAACGTTTCTCCTTCTTTTCCTATCTGATGTAGAAATTTTGAAAGATTATGTATTTTTCGGAAATCTTTACTGTAAGTAACTTACATAATTAATAAGGTATTTATCATTATTTCAACTAAGCACTTTAGTTTTAAAGTTGTATAGGATACATTGCAAGTAATTCAGGTTAACTTTCTCTATTCATAGTTTAGATAATTGTGAGAAAAAAAAATAGCTAATTACTATTTTAAATACATGAAGCTATATTTTAATTAGTTACAAATAAATAAATGGCATAGTGTAAAAAGTGACAAAAAAAAAAAATCTATAAACCCTTTGACCACTTGTCTAAGTTGGCCACTAAAGTGCTGCACCGCAAGTGGTCAACTTACAGTTTTCACTGTACTAATGGAAGACACTTCCCTTATTTAAATATGTATTTATGTAAATTTTAATTTATTTAAATTTTGTATATCATTTGACGAATTTTCGCATATCATATGACGATTTTTCGTATGTTATATTTGAATATTTTTCGTACATTCCTTCTTATAAATATTTTTGATTTTATTCTGGTCGGATATGCGAAAATTTGTTACATCACTAGACAATTTCTTTCTAACTTATTTTCTTAAGCTCAATATTGAACGGTTCAAAAATTCTTAACATTACCGCCAGAGGCGTAGCTAGGGTTTTCAGCGCCGGGGGACAACTGAAGATTTTGCGCTTCCCTCTAGGGGCGCCCCTAAAGGGAATTTAAAAACTTTTATTCTTCCTAAATAATAAATAGCTCTAAAAAGCAGCCGTTTTAACTTTCATTTATATTAGCGACCATTCACTTATAAAAGAAAAATGGGACACTTTGGCTTTGCAAAATTATTTGTCTGATTTCCCACGCACTCATGTGCCACAATGGTCATTCCCGATATGATTTGCGGTGCTCCCACTTTTTTGTCGAACCTATTCACACCTCTTTAGTTCAAATAATTTTCTTTTCGCATTTAAAAATAAAATAAATTAACCTTAAATTTGCTCCCCTTGACGCTGCGCCCGGGGACAGCTGTCCCTCCTTGCCCCCACCTAGCTACGCCTCTGATTACCGCCTATGGGAAAATTATGTAAACTCGCTGGAAGTAAGATCCCAGTTCTTATGAAAAAGGTTATTAGAAGAAGCTCTCGGCATGAAATATTTTTTGATTTGAACAATTTGTGTTCATTTTTGAACAGTTCAAAAAATTAACATAGCGCCTACGGGGAAATTTTAATTCTATATAAATCCTGATGTAATGTAACGGACCGATTTGCTTGGAACAAACTTTATCGGAAAGCTTTTATAACGTAGAACATGTACAGATAGAAAGTTCATCCAGAAGTAACGAGCCTATTTTCCTATGAAATATTTTTGATTGGGATTTTGAAGAATATTTTTGAATGAATGAATAATTAAATGAATAGGTGAAAGAATGAATTAACAACTGAGAGAATAAACGAATAAATAAGTGCATAAATGATCAAATAAGTGAATAAATGAACAAATGAGTGAATTAACGAATAAATAAGTGAATAAATAAACAAATAAGTGAATAAATGAACAAATGAGTGAATAAATGAATGACTGAATAAATGAATGAATGAATGAGTGAATGAATATGTATTAACCGCTGAAAAAGGTATATTTGAAGTAATTAAGGACTAAAGCTAAAAGAGTAAAGAGATATCTAGATTATAAATTTGAAGTTGGTAGTATACGGGAAAGTAGGCTCGTATAGTTCTAGACGGAACTTCTTGTTTTCTACTGTTTCTTATAGCTTAAAAAGTTTTTTTTTTTCTTTTTTTTTTTCATGTTCAAATTTCATAAAAATTCAGGTACTTCTATTTGTCAAATGAATAGCATTCCGAAGAATTTTCTTCGAATACTAGAAAATATTCAAGCTTTTCTCCAGATACATAGCACATAAAAGCGCCAATTATAATATTCTTTCAATTAATGCTGTAACAGACGTGTAATTCAAAATGGTTTAACTTTCCTCCCTTTCGACAATCAGTAGAGTAGAAGCTTCATTTAAAATCGAGTTTTTCTTGCTTCCGTTCCCCTCCTGGTGTTTTTGCTAGTAGCAAATAGTACTAAAACTCTCTTTGACAAATCTTGGAATATTTAATTTTAAACTTCTCCTTTATATTTTCGTGATCTATACTAATTATATTCACCGGTTTAGATTTTAAATGAAGTAACTTAACAAAACTTCTCAGTAAGTATATTGAAAATTATTTCATCTAAAATATTTGATATCAATAATTACTATCCCCTGATGGTGAACATACAGAATAGCAAAAATAAATAATTTTCAATGGATTAATGCAATACGTATTTCACTATCTATAGAATTTGGAGGATCCTTGTGACAAAGTGTAGTTGACTCTTTTAATTGCATATCATATTAAATAGGAAATGCGTTCCAAATTGAGGAAAAAAATTAACGAATTTAGAAATTCCTCCCCGAATAGTAGAGTTTAAAAAATCATTATTTAATTACGTACAGGAATCATTAGCGAAATAAAAAATTACATCGATCCGTACATATACGCTTTGAGAAATATTTTCGTATCATGCAAGGAAGGCATCTCGATCATGATATTTCCCAAACAGTTTGCTTTTTCTTCGCAGATGAACAAACACGCTGCGAGAACAGATATTAAATCTGTTATATGACTTTCAGTTTGAAGGGCACGCTAAAAAAAATTGAAATCGAAAGAAAACTCCGTTTATTCGTTATTTTTAAAAACTGTTGAAAATTTATTAGTTTATACCATAATAACATTAAAGAGAAATGCACGCAAATGCATTTAACATTAAGTATAAACTAATGTGAAAAGTCGCTTGAAGTTTGATGCAAACACACATTTTGCAAACAATAATTTTGTTTAGACGAAAGCAATTTCAAACAGCTGTCTGTCCTTTCCTTTTCAGAAGACAAAAATCCAGTGATAATTTTTAGGGTCTGTGTTGTGAAATTGATGTATAGATAATTTAATAACATTTTTGAGATGGTTGTTTTTGCATTAAAAGTCTATAGGTGTCAGTTTCGCACCCGACTTTCATTCCAAAATAAATTACTCTTTCCGTACTGCTATAACGACAAAAAATTCTATAGTCTTTGCATTTTGGAAAAATCATTTTTAACCTAAATTGATAGTTGGAATTATTGTTTAGAGAGTTATGTGTAGAGTGTAGAGAGTTCTTTTCAATGGGGAAAATGTCTGAAATTATATTGCAAATTATTAGTTCGAAATGTTTTTTGATTTGAAATCCTAATGGGAAATAAATGAGTATCAGCAGTTTTAGTCACTAAAAATTCCGATTTCCTGCACTCCTGCTCATTGTTAGCTTGACAAATAATAATAATAAACAGATGTGTCTAATACGAGGAACTTCACCATAAACAGGAGCGATATGTAACAAACTACTTCTATAAAATTTTCATTATAACGTAATGGAAATCCATCTTCCAATAAAAATCAAAAACGTACTTTCGTACCAAGTGCAAAATTTGTGCTAGAAATCCGAAAATCCACGCAGAAACTTCAAAGCGTCATGAAGTCGTGAAAAAAGAAAAGGAGGGAAATATTAAAAGGTATAAACAAATTTTTTAGCTCTTTATTACATAGAGAAATCGAATGAATGCAAAGTTTATTGTATATACTTAGATTGGACTAGAAAGTTCAAAATTCCTTTCTAGAGGAGAACTTTTTACGAAAACCGCCGCTTATTTTTATGATGTACGGGATAAAAAAAAAAAAAAAACGAAGAAATTAAAGTAAAGAGTTTAAAGACATTATTTATATACTGATTCAAAATACATCTGGCGCAAAACGTTTCACTGATACAAATTCAAAGTTTAAAAAATACTTCAACAAAAACTGCAAATTTATAAATAAAACATGTGATTAAAATGACTGTCAGTTCAAGAAAGTTATTCCTGCTATATATATATATATATATATAATTCATAGAAAATATACATATTATATGTATTATATATACATATAATTCATAGAAAATAATTGCTGCAAACGTAACTTTTTGATACATAATTACAACAATAACATAATTACATAATTTTTGTATATCTTTTGAGCATCGGCTTCCACTCACATTCGTGCGAAACTTCACGTATACCCCTCACATGATCGTTACCCAAAGGCAGTTGTCCCTTAATCATTAAAATATTTTACTTTGTTTTTCAGATGTTACCCACTTTATTTGAATTTTTCATCTTCTAAATCTGATGCAAGATCAAAATCCAAACAATATTTTTTATTGAATTTATCGTGAGAATTTAAGTCGTCCTTTTATACACCGATAATGACAGCATTCATTTTTTCAAATTCTAGTTTTAATTTATTAAAGTCGCACCGGGCCGCGATTAGGACCTTCATAATTCGTGTAATTTGAGATCTTCTTTCAATCATTAGGATTTACCCATTTATCCTTTGTTTCATTAAGGTTTATGGTTAAATTTCTTTCGTAATTTTACCAAATTTCAATTTTTCCTCTTTATAATCTCTCTCAGAAAGAAAAATTCACAAAATAGATACAAATAATTCATAGAACGCCCCCCCCCCCCTTTTAATTTTTATAGTTTTTAAAAAATGATTATCTGTATCACTTTATCTGTTATTGCCACAAAGTCCACATTATAAGGTGAGAAATTGATTATATTTTCGTGTTGTTGAATTTTTATCAAAATAACAAATAGTTTAAGAGCTTGTTGAAATCCACAAGTGCTATCTAATCAAGATGCAGATAATTTTGCGTTTAAAAATCTGTAGAACTGATATGATATGTTCTATTTTGATGCTATATTCCTCAAGTGATAAGTTTTTTTTACATAATATTTCGATTCAAGGCTGTTAAAATTTGTTAATTTTTAGTTGATTCTCTTCAGTTACTTGACGATAAAATTGGGAAAACAAATATATCAACCCGTTCGGTGTACACACGTTTGACCATAAACGGGGAAAAACCTTTATTGAGAAAATATAATTATGTCTTGAAATTTTAATTATTAAAAATAAAGACATTAAAATAAAATTTTGAAATAAAATTTATAATTCCATATTAATTTTGCGGTTTAAGACAAAAATGTACGAAAATTAAAAAAAAAAAATTAATTGAGCAGCCCCCAGTGACGATTAGTTTTATTGTGACTGGCTAATAGTGTATCTAGCGCACAATATAAACTGAATATATGTACGCATGTATATTGTATGTATGTATCCTCCTTATACAAATATAGACTAAAGCGGTGGGAAAATTTAAAATAGTTTCAAACCATTTAAATTAAAATTTTAAAAGCAGGAAACTGCTTACATCTATAAAACTGAATTTCTGTATCATTTTAATTTTTTCACCGTTTAAATGCAAGCGCGTAAAAATCTGCACGGGAGTAAGCTGTTCGCAAACAGTGTAGCATGTAAGAATAAATGTTTGCAAGGGAGGGGGGGGGGGGGGGTAGTTGATGTAGATTCGTCTCATGTAAGAGATTTGCCTCAAAGAACCGGTGGAAAAATAAATAGATGAATAAAAACATTGAGCAAGATGAATTATAACGAAATGTTTTCATAGCTAATAAAATATCGTTACTACTTTTGTTCTCATATCTATGTTATTAATTAAAGAAGAAGATCCGCTTAGAACTATACGAGCCTACTTTTCTGTGTACACCCAAATTCAAATTTATAATCTAGCTATCTCTTTGTCTCTTTTTCTCATTTAGCTTTTGTTATTAATTACTTCTAATATACCTCTTTCAACGGATAATACATATTCATTCACTCACTCATTCATTCGCTCATTTATTCAGTCATTCATTTACTCATTTATGTATGTATTCATTAATTTAATCATTCATGCATTTATTCACTCATTCATTCATTCTTCCACTCATTCATTCATTCATTCTTCCACTCATTCATTCATTCATTCATTCTTCCACTCATTCATTCATTCATTCATTCTTCCACTCATTCATTTATTCCTTGAGAAATAGTCTTAAAAATCCCGATCAAAAAATTTCATGGGAAGATAGGCTCGTTCAGATCTTGTTGAACTTCTTGTCTGTACATGTTCTACATCGTAACATCTTTCCGATAAAGTTTCTTGCAAGCAAATCCGTCGGTGAGAGTAGGATTTATATAGGATTGAAATTTTCCCGAAGGCGCTAATGTTAATTTTTTTGAGCTGTTCAAAAATGAACAAAAATTGTTCAAATCAATATTTCATGCCGAGAGCTAGTTTCAATAAACATTCTCATAGGAACTTGGATCTTGTGCCCAGAGTTTACATAATGTGCTTCATTTTTGCCCATAGGCGCTTATGTTAAATTTTTTTGAACTGTTCAAAACTGAACGAAAAATTGTTAGATATCAAAAAGTAAAATATATGGAAATGATGAGTTCTCGCCGAGATCGTTCGAATGCAAAAAGAGTTTTTTGAATCGCACAATTCGTTCAAAAGTTATTAGGGGGGGGGGAGGACAGACAGACTGACAGATAGACAGACCGACCGACGCACATTTCCCCACCCCCAAAACCCTACTTTCATTTTTTTTATTTTTTAATCTTCATTTAATTACTTCACTTTTTTGACTTTTCTTTATTTTTAACGATATTTTTACGATACATTAGCCTTCTTTCATGTCTTAGGGAAAGTAGGTTAAGAAAGGCTTATTGATTATCAAGTCTTTTGTATGGATGAAATCCGGACGTTTCTTTATTGCATAATAATAATCTTTATATGAATAGGCTGAGACAAAACGGTCAAGTACCATTTTCTCCTGTCTCAACCGATTTTCTTTCTTTCTTTTTTTTTTTTTTTTTTGTAGCAATCAATGAGTTTTAGTGTTATCAACAAAAAACTTTTGGAAAGATGTTTCTTTTTTCCCCCTCTTCCTCTTTCGACGTAGATTTGAAGCCTTTTTCAGAAGTCTATTCGTCACACTTTCATTACTCCCTTACATCTACAATATTTGTACAATACTCAATATAGGTCTTACAATTTACAATTCATAGCACAAGAAATGTAAAGAACAAAATAAAAGAGAAAATGTAATCCACCAAAGCAAAACAATACTAATCTTAATGTGTCCGTTAATCCATTTCCAAAACATGCGTATATATGATAAATCAGTCATAGTGTTTGTCCAGTACAATATCAAACAAATTAAAATACAATTTGAAGCTAACAACGTCTGATATAATGTAAAGTCAGATAAGTAGGGATGTAACGAATATTCGCCCACTATTCGGTATTCGGCCTATTCTGCCTGGCCGAATAGTCATTTCATCACCCAGCCGAATATTCGGCCTAGCAGAATATTGATGGACTATTCGGTCGAATAGTTCTGCTGCTGTCGAAATGTAAAAAAAAAATAAAGAAATAAGTTGATTTTAAACGTTTAAAATTGTATTATAATTATTGAAAAAGAATACATCAGTATATAGTTTTAGGAAATAAAAATAATTTAGAAAAAATTACTTTTTTTAAACCTTGTTTTAGGCTTAACTGAGCAAGAACAGATTTTAAAGTTGTAATATATTATTTTATATTTGGCATTTGATCCCAAAAGCTGGCAATAGTTAATGATAATGGAGAAAATAATAAATTTATTTTGTTATTATTAACAAAGTGGAAGTCAGACTTTGTTTGGGTAGACTGTTTTATTGTGAATATTGGGTAAGAGAGAAACGTGAAAAGCCTAGAATATATCATGAATATTTAGATAGCATAAGTTATTGGGGTTTTTGAAAATAAAAATATATTCCAGTTAGTGCATTGAGTTTTAAAATATCTTTTAAAAATAGGTATGTAAAAAACCCCATAAAATAAAAATATTAACTTTTATAACTTTTAAAATATCTTCATAAAACAGTTTTGAGCAAGGTAAAAGTTCTCCAAGCAATAGTAGTTCTTTCGTTTGAATTAAATAATTAGTAAAATAATGCTAATGCTTACTACCGTAAAACTTGTCATTTCTATTCCGCTTGTGGGTGAAATTCTTAGCTTTATTACATTCAAAACAATAGAGAAAATAGATTAATTTTAAATAGTTTTAAATTCTTAACAAACAGAATTAAATCATGCATCATACATTCTGTTTAATTGGTGTTTGACTTTTTGAATGTAATTTTAAATTTGACAAATACTTTCTATTACAACGATTTTCTAGAAGTTTTAATATTCGGCGGCCGAATATTCGCTATTCGGCCTAAGACATTGGCCGAATATTCGGCTTCGGCCTGGAAGAAATGGCCGAATATTCGGTATTCGGCCAAATCACTCTTCGTTACATCCCTAATAATAAGTGCGGTGACGCGTTATTGTGCTTCGAATCAACGTTCGTTCTGTTGATTTGCATTAACGTTTTGAACTCTTTATTAAATTTAAAGTCAGTGTTTGTATTTTTAATTTATTCAACCATAATAGGGTGGCATGAAAACTTTTTTTCAGTTTCCTTTATAGAGGGAGGAGTGCAGGAAGATACAACAATTTATGCATATGTGTTACAAATGCATTAAATTAAATAACTCACTCATTGGTCAGTCAGTCACACTGAGGAGAGATTATCGCTAATTGAAATATTTATTGAAAACAAACTATCAAACAGAAAAGCTAAAATGTCTAACAGTTGCTTAAACGTTCCAAGGCTGAACTTGATCCAGTTAGTTAACTGTTAAACAGTTAGCGATCAAGTTCAGCCTTGAACGTTCAAAGCTGAACTTGAAAAATTTAATCAATTACTTGAAAAATTACGGTTGAATTTCGAATGTTTGCTTAAAATTTCAAATTTCTGAACGTATCGCGTCTGTTAGTTACACAGTACATAAATTAATATCGTATGACTGATCAATTCTGGATTTAGTACGCTGTTCGAAACACCATATTTGTTAAATAGTTTTTAGGGTTTTTATTTTTTAATTTTTTTTGTAGTTCAATTTTTTGGCAATTTTAGCATTTCTCGATTGATTGAGAAACATATATAGTTTATTTTATTTTCATTATTCATATATAAATCTATCTATCTATCTATATATATATATATATATCAGGCTTGGAGTAATTGCGATTACGTAATCGTAATCGGCTGTAATCGATTACATTTTGACAAAATCGTAATCGTAATCGTAATCTGATGATGGCATATTCTCATAATCATAATCGAAGTTGTGTAATCCCGTAATCCTTTTTCTCCCGGAATTTTAATCGTAATCTTAAGGAAAAAATCCGTAATCTGCTAGTCCTGCAATCGTGTAATCTTGACCTGCTGAAAGCTGAAATTTTTAGCGCTACCCTTGGATAGAAGAGATAAGATTACAAGAAAAAGGATTCAAACTGTGTACTGAAGTCCTATCCTAAGCGGTCTGTAACCTATGGGCGATCATAATATAAAAGGTTCTGTGTGGCGGTCGCAGAGCCTTGATGGCAGGACCATATAATAGTCTGCTAGAGACGCTTGTTGTCCTACTTGTTGCGGTCTCTCAGAATTCTTAATTGCGGCTCCACTCTCCATGGGGAATGGCTGGAGAGCCCGAGAAGAAAGGGAGTCTGGTCTGGATATGTCACTCGCATCGCCTTGGGGCTCTCAGGGGGGGGGGGGGGGTGTCTCCGGTCTCCTCGCGTCGTCCAGTTTCGGTACAAGAGCGGTAATCTGTCCGCAAGTCACAGATTTCGGGGTAGATAAGAAAGGGGAAGGTGTCTATAGAAGGACCAAATGCATCGGTCATTTTGCTTCCTTAATTACCCCTTCAAAACATATTCAAACGGTTGGGCAATAGGCGAGAGTCTGGACGGGACCGCCGCGAGTAAAAGAGAGTTCCCCCTTTCTTCTCTCCGCGGGGGTCCCGGTTTGGAGCCGGCATTAAGAATGGGCGCCCCATTTTCCCTTTCAATAATCGAAGTAGACTGCCCCCCTGAAAATCTAGTGTTGGTACTATCACCTACACACATAAAGAGACATGAAATGACTTTTGTGTTTTCGCCTTTCTTTAACGGCAGAAGTGAAGAATTTTTCTAAAGAATAGCACATTTACACTTCAGCAATTTAGGAGCAGCGTTACATGATGCTCTATGCTTAAGATGCATGAAATCTTAACCCTGGTACGTGTGATCATTATTCTTTTTAAAAATATGTTCTTCGAATATTTAAAAAAGTACATACATTTAAATCTTAAATTTATTTATATTTTAATACTAATATTCTTTTTAATTAATAGGTATGTAAAAGAAAATGATATATGTTCAGACATTTTCCCAATTGTTTTTTACATGCATGAATTAATATTTAGGAATTATTTTAAAAAATTAATTATCTTTTTCTTCTTAGAATTACCTCAACAGAATTTTGTATTTCAGTTGAATCTTGTACGTTAAATTTGTGTTGTAAAATTACTTGCACTTTATTTTTTTATTAAAACAGTTAGTACATGGAAAAAAAATATATGCTCGTGCATGTTAAAAAAAGAAAACCACAAAAATCATATTAAAATATTATAGTCATTCGTATTATAATTATTCTTCATATTACTTTTTAACGATTACTAATTTTGCTAAGAGTTATTTGAATGTTCATGTTCAAATTTTTTGAAATTATTCTAAAATGCAGCATTTATTTTCAAAAGATTATTTATCTCTTACACTATCTGAATATTTTGTTATCCCGTGCAAATCATGCACATCTTATAAGTGATTTCATAAAGAATCATAGAAAATTATTATTTTCAGTAAACTAATTGGTGTTATGTGAAATATTTGCACAATTTAAACTAGAAAATAAATACAATGGAGAAATATACATTTTCAGAAATTGCGGCCAACTAAATTTTGATTGTATGCACACAAAATAACAATGAACCAGGTAAATCACTTATGCATTATATATACATTTAGTGCATCGTCTTTGCTTATATACAAAATACGATCAATGTAGTTATCCCTCACATGAGTTTTAAATATTCGAAAAATACTGAATGTGCCTTTCCTGATTATACATATATATATATATATAATGCAAATTTTTCATTTCTGCAACGACGTCATAATTCCAGAACTGTGATGATGAAATTGTTTCATTATAATTGCATTCATCATCATTTCAGTTATCTCTTATAAAATCAAAAATTTAATTAAAAATCATAACTTTTTGATTTATGACACTATTGTGAAAATGAGAGTTGTATGCATAAAATCGGATAATTTTATGCTAATCTAATCGTAATCAAAATCGTAATCGGATGTCATAATCGTAATCGATTACATTTTTCAACGACTGTAATCGCTGCCGTAATCGTAATTACTTTTTGGCAAAGGATTACAATCGTAATCGTAATCATAATCTCTCAATTTCTCCCTTTGTAATCGTAATCGATTACGTTTCTTTGTAATCGACTCCAAGCCTGATATATATATATCCACATATTTCCCTCTCAATGTCTCATTGCAATTAATGTCAAGGGGAGCGCTCGATAATTTTCTTAGTTCTGAATAAAAGCGAATGAATTCTGTAGAAGTTTTTTTGCTGTTAGCGCGGTGTCAATGGGGGGAAAACAGCATGTCCTTGCTACTTGAAATTTTAAACGATCATCATTACAAACGACTGTTTTATGACAAAGAACGGCTGTATTTTCGAATTTAAGAACAATGACTTACACTGGACGATGCATTTCAGTTTCACGAAATATGTAATTACGATAAAAAAAAAGGAATTAGCACCAAAATTTGAAGGAAAATTATTTCATTTTAAAATACTGAAACATCTTGAAATAATAGTCATCAATAGTTTTTTTTCTTACTTGCTTTTTATAAATTGTGAGCTCTTTTCCCTTGAAAATTTCTGAACCGGAGAGCCATAGTATCGGAAGTCCATTTTTCGAGTTTTTTCGATGAAGTTGAAAAATAAACATTTTTAGTACATAATATAGAACTAGACTTTTCCTTCCGAACCGGAGAATAAAGAGGTCCGAGGGGAGCTTTAGAAGTTAAAACCCTCATGTAGCTAGTGGCTTTGTCGTCGCCAGTACTCTGTATGTCCGGGCCGTGGTAGCCTAGTGGTTAGCACGTCGGACCTCCACCTGGAAGGTCGCGCGTTCGATACCCACAGAAGACCACCATGTATACTTGGGGATATGTGCATGTAAAATCCGTAGACCCCACTACCTCTCCCCGTGTGTAAGCAATCCTAAGGCCTCGGCTAACAGGTATGGGTCTGGTGGAGAAAAGTACTCTGTATGTCCATCCAATGTAAACTCACAAAAACTGGAAAAAGGGATTTAAGATACTATGGCTCTCAGGTACAGATTATATTTCATACTAGATTTCGAGGAGGAAAAAATTGTATACTATGTACCTTCACGTAGGAATTCGAGGAGTGGCTGCCCCACATCTACACTCGAGAAAACCAGGAAAACCTCTCAGCAATCAACTAGGTGAGATGTTACAAAGTGTCACACAACAGTCATTTCATTTCCGAGTCTCTTCAAGTAACAATTGCAATGTTGGGTTTAGAACGCACTGACCTTCTAATTCCGAGCTCAACACGTTACCGCTTTGCCACGGTTACAAGTCAGTATATGCATGGGATCTTAAACTTTATTTTTTTCAAGGTGCTACTGTAGTTACTTAGAATATTACGTCCTTAGAACACATTTCACATTAATAATTATCTAATCTGGAAGTTCTTAATGCAGAATTTTTTTTAAAGGAGAAACACGTTTGTGAAAGACTTCTGAACAAAAAAAATACTTTTCTTCTTGCTCTTCCTCTTTTTTTCTTTTTCTTTCTTTTTTTTTGAAAAATGATAGTTTTCATTGTCTCAAATGGACCAGATAATAAAGAAAAAAGCGATTTTTAAGGAACTGCTTCGCTTTCTGAAATTATTACATTAATATGTATTTAAGACAGTGGCGTAGTTAATGCCCGGTGGTGTAATCCAGTTAGGTTTAGGGGGAAAAAAGTGGGGGAGGCTTGCAGACAAATATGAATACGTTATTGAAACAAGAAAGTTGGAAGGCGCTTGTGTTGAAATGAGAAATTGTGTATGTGGGAAGGGGGTTTTACATTACAAAGTGGGGGGACACTGCCTCCCTTGACTACACCACAACTGATTTAATCGGCCTGTTGACTACACCAGCAAATTATTACATAACTAATATTAATTTGTTACATGCAGAAAATTATCATTGATAATACTTCGGTGAAGTGGCGTCGTCATTCAGGGGGGGGGGGGTCAAGGGGGCTAATGCCCCCCTGGCTTTGAGAAAAAATTAATTTTTATGAATGATCACGACTTTTGTTGTTTTTTTTTTAAATTTAATGAGCATTGAGAGTAAATGCCCCCTCCCACCCCCCTACTTGAAAAAATTCAAAATGACGGGGCTGCGCGGAACCTTATTATCCGGGGAAGCCTGAAATGCTGAAAACGTAGAATAATTTTGTCACCAATCTGCTATCGCAACATTAACTAATGAAAACAGATTCATTGATACACAGGGAGGTAACTAAGGGGTAAGGGGAAGGGGCAGACGGGGCCTGCTGCCCGGCCGCAAAATTTTTGCGGCGCTAAATTGACTATGTGGTGTAGTGTGTGCGTATATAAGGAGCATACGCGTAATTTTGTTGTGTATTTCTAAGGGAGGGGGGAACTAAAGCCTGTTCTTGCCCCTGTTGGAAAATAACCTAATTACGTCCCTATCGATACAGATGCATGAGCATGCGATAGATATATTAGTTCTTCATTTCACAGGTCAAGACAATATTTCCAGACCGAAATTTAACGTTTCTAACTTTTTACTTGACCCCTGCATGTCCTCTCTGACATTGCTGAAACGAACGTGTTTCGGTATCACGTGATAAACGTCAGCCAGACCGCATTAAACTGGATCGATATAAATTGCACTGCGGCTGTCGGTGTCATAGCGAAAGCGGTGTTGTAAATAGAGAAGAATCTGTCTGGGTCTGGGGTGTCCTATCCTTAATAATAGAATGCATGAAAACTAGTTGAGTAATTTATTCATACGAAGTTTCAAAAAGCTCCCCTAAGTCGTGGCTTTGAAATTTTCCTCCAAATTTTATTTCAGTTCCAGGAAGCTCTTTCGCGATTTTTGGCCGGTAAGTGATCCATATGCAATTGTTTATTTTTTGCAAGTGATAAGGATTTCTTTTTTATCGCGTTCTCAGATAGCAATGTGTTGAAGTTTTCCTTCTGACTTGTGTCGATTAAGCAGGTAGTATTTGTTTTCTTTATTTATCAGTGAATGAGTTTTTCTCTTTTTTAAAAAATGGAAATATAGGTTAAGAATTATGACGTCGCTTTCCATGTTCAATAACCTCCCTTTCGTGTTTCCCGTTCA
Source organism: Octonoba sinensis (assembly GCA_038502835.1). NCBI lineage: Eukaryota > Metazoa > Arthropoda > Arachnida > Araneae > Uloboridae > Octonoba > Octonoba sinensis. The sequence goes on along the minus strand of CM076599.1, from coordinate 101,724,850 downwards.
CTGAAATGAATCTCCTCGGTTAAAAAAAATATTTTTTTACAATTATTTCTGGGATCCCATTTTGTATTTGAGCTTTTCTTTTTTAATGCTTTTCAACTGAATTATGTTATTCTTCTAGTGTCTTTTCTTTATGTACCTTTCTTTCTTGTATTCACGAGTGCCATACGGTTTTTCGATGCAATTAGTATTTTGTTTTAATATCATTTTATTATAATTTGAATGGTACATGTATATAAGCGTATTTACCCCATAATCGCTTTATAGAGATTTTGTTGAGTTTTTAAAATGAAAAACAGTAATAATTTTTTTATGGGTTTTTGGTAGTTGGGTATAAATGAAAAATAATAATAAAAATTATTATTACTATTGTAAGTGCACATTTTGAAATATATTAATTTAAGAACAATATCAGAAAATTTGCTTCATTGAAGGAAAGAAAAATAGTTTACTAATATTTCAGTGCAAGGTTATTTTTTAAAATTTAATTTTATAGTACCTAAACTCTAAATATAGTTATAGTTTAATGAATTTCTGTGTAAAAAAATTTGTTTAGTTATTATTAAAAGAGTTGGTATGAAAAGTATTTTTAGTTTCTTTAAAGTAAAAATATATGTATAATATATACTGGGCATTGCAGAGTAATCTGATTAATCTTCCCTTGCATCTTGATTTGCAATGCAAAAGTATATATTTTTTTGTGTTCCAATAATTACTTTATATATTAGTGGACTAAATAAATATATTAATGATCTATTATAAATCAAGATTAAAATGCACTCTTTTATTGTGTTTAAAGAACCAATATAATCCATAGTGATTACAAATATCATAACAATTTATCCTATGTTATTCAAATTAGACTGCATTAAAATTTCATTTGTTTTACACTGTGAGTTTACATTGCATTTTTTATTTCCAAAAATTATTGGTTCAAAAAATTAACATTAACAGTTATTATTTGCTTGTAATTGTACATTTTTGACGTTCATTGTTTGATGGTTTTATTCTAATGCACAGAGGAGTCACTGAACATTTTGGGGATTTTGCTCTGTTCATAAAAAAAACTATCAAGGCTCCCTTTGCATAAAAATCAATGCTCATTCTCTTATGATTAACTGCTTGTTGCTTTATCATAAACGATTTAGTAACATTGATGGTTTTTAAATTTCATTTAATTTTATTAAATCTGTTGATAAACAGTAATTTCAAAAAAGTTATTTTTTAATTGTTAAATACTTTTTTCTTTCCTTTCTTCGACTTTAAAAAAAATTATGGATGATTTCAACATTATAGAGAAAGTAATTGTTCAATATGAATGTAAATGCTACAAAAATGGATTTAAGGCACCCATATCAACCTCGGGCTTGCCCAACTTTGTGAGTGACATGGTCATAGCTGGAAAAGGGAGTAAAAAAAAACTCAACAACCAATCATCTTCTTTTTCTTCTTAAGTAGTGCTACAGCCTTATGCAGGTTTTGGCTTCCACAACAATAGATCTCTGTTTATCCCTCTGTAAAGGTAATCTTTATCAGTTCTTCGCCTTCAACAAAACATCTTATAAACTTATTTTTGTGCAGGTTCATCCTAAAAAGTGCTTTTGTCCTTTTCACAAGCAATGGTAGTTTAGGTTGCCCTGAAAAGGTTTGTTTATTAGATGAATACAGTAGCATTATCAAGTGATCTTTTCTCATGTTTCCATGTAAAATAGTTGTTATGTGTAAGAGGTCTAGGGGAGGGGGGGGGGGGACAAAAACAGTGTTGAGTATGGCTGATTTAAGAAGGTTACTTTTATGCAAATGAATGCTAATAATTTTGTAAAAGTCTATTTTTGCAACTTCAAAGGTTGTGAAGGGTTTATTTTTAGCTCCAAAAGCAGATAATTTGGTATAATATTTTATTATGATTGAAAATGTTTTTTATAAATATATTATAAAAATGTTTTACTTTTTTATAATTTCAGATCTGTTAGAAGGATGGCAAAAATAAAACAACCACTCATTTCATTTGGAGTTTTGACTGATGTTCAGTACGCTGATTGTGAAGATAGGCCTGCTTCTTACGATCCCTCTGCAACTCGCTTCTACAGGGGTTCCCTAGCTCATGTGAATGAAGCCTTCAAATTCTGGAAATCATCTGAATTGAAAGTAAAATTTGTGTTGCAATTAGGCGACATCATTGATGGTTTGAATGTATCTTTAAAGAATTCATTTTCTGCATTACAAAGGACATTGACTCATTTTGAGAAACAATCCATTCCAACATTCCACACGGTAGGTAACCATGAATTGTATAATTTCAACAGGACAGAACTAGCAGAGCTATTTTACGAGTCCATAAAAAAAATTAGCATTCCACCAGAAGTATTTTGTCCTGTTAAGCCTTTAAAAGATGAATCTCATGCTTCAAATCCTATTTTGTATTACAAATTCTCTCCTACACCTAGAGTAAAATGCATTTCCCTTGATTGTTTCGATGTGAGTGTGTTAGGTTATCCTGAAAGCCATCCCAAGTACGAAGAAGCTGCTAAAATTCTTTCTGCAAAACATGAGCATGACATCTTCCAGGATTGGGATTGTGACGGAAACTTGGTAGGACCGGAGACACGATTCCAGCAGATGAATGGTGCTCTAAGCGAGGAACAGTTGATATGGCTGGACAAAGAGTTGACAGAATCTGACGAGCTTGGACAAAAAGTAATTGTATTTGGTAAGTATTGTCTGTTTAAAGGCAAATTCATATGTATTTCATCAATGCTTTTTTTACATAACCAGATCTATAAATTCTGACCTCCCCCTCCCTGCAAAATACATGGTTTAGGTTTGTATCCCTGGCTGCTCTGACAAAGTATCCTCTAAGTTTACCTTCTTTCATGATAAAGTCGACTTGATTTGTTTTAATCTTCGACTTCTTTAAAAGCTTTTTCTTTCTTTTTTTTATTGAATGAAAAATGTACAGATATTTTTTTTGCACTTTTATGAAGAATAACATTTATCAAGTACAGCATGCTGAGTGCATCTATCTGTTTAATTACATTACCTTTTTTTTTACTTAAAAAAGCATTTTTTCCTTCATCCATTTTTAGTGTTTTTCTATTTGCCAACTTATCTTACATTTAGTCATTTAAAGTATCAATTTTGGCTATTTTTAGTTTTTATCAAAATTTAAAGTTTAGCAAATTAGATAGAGAGGGTGACAAAATGTTCATCTTCTGTTCTAGTTATCACTCCTGAAGACCAGGCAACTTAATGTTAAGAAATGCATGTAGTTAATGCAACTTTTATTTGCATGCTGGATTTTTTTTAGTGGAGTCTTTTAAAAATTCTATGTATTGTGCGCTTGTTTTTGATCATAGAAATTACTTAAGCACTTGTTTTAACATGTGTCATTTTACTTTTTAGGGCATGTCAGCTTATCACCAGATAGTACAGACTGGAACTGTTTATTGTGGAACTATGAATCTGTGATAAAAACCTTCCATCAGCACAAGTGCGTAATAGCTTACTTAAGTGGTCATAGTCACAAACCTGGTTATGCAATTGATTCTCATCATATTAGTTACGTAGTTTTCAATGGCATTGTTGAGACCCCTCCAGACACGACGTCTTTTGCAACTGTTTCAATCTTTGAAGATTACTTGGAGATCAGTGGCCATGGGTTGGAGCAGAGCTACAATATATCATTTCTGCCAAATAACAGTTCAGGAGAAATAGTAGAAACTGATATAGAGATATCACCAAGCACTGTTAAAGTAGAAGTATAAAATACTAAGAGTAAGTATTGCATTGACTATTTGAATTCTAATTATTAATGTTAAGTTAGTTTGAAATAATTTAGATTTTAGCACTTTTATCTGTCGGATTTTATAAGGGTTATTCAGTAAAATATCCAGTTACTTTAAAATTTGAAACTCATAATATTATTCTATTTTATATTTTTAATTATTTCTTATTATTCTAGACAGTTATGTTATTAATATTATTAAATAGCAATATCCACATTAACACTTGCTGTGATACCATGATTCTTTTGATGTCAATCAAAGTGATAAAAAATATAAAAATTCAAGTAAAATCATGATGAAAAGTCTTCTCCAGTAAAAATATTCTTATATTTTTAATAATATAAACTGAATTTTTAAAAACAAAATTAAACAAAAAAATAATAATCTCAAGTCGGCATAATCTTGTATTTTTAATGTAAACTAAATTTATAAAAACAAAATTAAATGAAAAAATAATTGTCTCAAATAAATATACTTTTATATTTTTATAACATAAATTAAAGTTATGAAAACATTCCATGAAAAAATAATGTAACCAAAAGATCACAAATTGAAATGATATCAAGTATTTGTACACATTGTCAAATTCAGCCTTGTTTTAGAATGAACAAAACAAACTTTTTTCATGGCCAAATCAAACTTCATTACTTGCAAAAAGGGGGAAATTACTTTATGCCGTAGCTTATCAAGTTTCTGAACTGCTTTTAAAAGGCTACTAAACTCCATAGGCCACAGGTTAATTAATATACAAGCATGTAAAGACCTTATAAAACAATTTTATAAGGTCCACACAAGAATTTCTCCCACAAACGAGAAAATGTTAGTTGCTATAACAACTAATAGTATAGTAATTTTTCATCATCTTTTACAATTTTTTTCAAATCTAACAAACAGCACGGAATGCATATTTTAAAAAATTGTACAGTTATTATAGTAAGTATGAATGTTGAGTACTTTGTTTTGGATAAAGTAATCTCTTGCATTTCATTATTTATTTTCCAAAGTAGAGAATATACAATAAGTAAAAAGTTTACATTTTATTATGAAAATGAAATTTTTCTTGTACTATTTGTCCAATATCCCTAATAGTTTAAAATAGGCAGGGGTGATTGGGTTATATATATACTAGATTTCCAGTTTCTTTGGTTACTTTAAGTCTTAACCCACTGCCATTGTAGAAATTTTTACACTGATTTCCACCTTGGAAATGTCTTTGCTAAAACTAAGCTTAGCTGCTGGAAAGTATAGTCTTCTCCTTTGAGCCTTGACAAAAAATCACAACATGGGTCAAAAGGTACAGTACTTCAAAAGGGTTTATGACATTTGTTAGCATAAAAGGGGGAGAAAGAAAGAGGAAGTTTTATGTGATGAAATGGGTGATTTCAGAAAATTGATCCTTTAAGATCAATTCAAACCAACATTGGGAAATAGCTAAATGCTCATTCATGTTTTTAAGATTTATTCTTAATTACCAAAAAATGATAGATTTAAATTTTAAAATTAGCAATTATTTCAATTATTCTTGTTTCTTAATGTTTTAGGCATTTTTTAGAGGAAATAAAATAGATCCCAATGGACTTTACTCAACTGCCTTAAGCTTAATGCAGCATATTAAAACTACAGCATTGTGCTGTTATAAATTTAAAACGATTAAAACTGCAATGTAGGCCCATTCATTGGCTATATATTTTCTGTTTTTACAGTAGCTTATTTTATTAATTTATATATTTTCGAATTTTTGTAGGAGACTTTTCTTCTTTTTAAATTTTGTTCCTAATTGCTTCTTTAAAAATCAATATGGGCAAACTTTTTGTTAGGCCTAAACCCATGGTAATCTTGTCATAAGAATCAAATAGTCGTCTCACTGGAACTTTTCCTTCTAAACCCATACAGCTAACAAGTCAACAGATGGTTAGTCCCCTGAATATGAATAATCTTGATTTTATTTAAAGTTTCAAAATTTTCACAAGCTATCAAAGTTAAAGCAGCCTTCTTCAATTACCTGCTTTTGCTTAGGCTTTTCCTTGAAGAGTGACATAATATTTGCCATTTTGCAGTTAAGTGGCAATACCCTCCAGAATAATTGCAGTTAAGAATATTTTCTGTGCATTTTCTACTTAAAGTTTTGGACAAATATTCCTAGACCAGTCCTTGTTGCTTTAATCCTTTTCAAATAAAGTAAAATATCCTCCTTTGTAATGTCAAAATCCTCCTCTATCATTTTGGAAAGGATCATAGTTGTGGGAGAGCTACCTGCAGTCCTTTCTTATGCAAAAAATACAATCATGAATTAAACTCATATCTAAGATATGACTAGAAAAATTTAAAAGACATGACCTGCAATTTTTGTCTTTGTCATTGTAACAGAATCCAAATGTTACAAGATTGTTTTTGCGTACGAGATCATCAACTGATGACTCAGAAGAAAAGTCCGGAAAGAACTCTTGCGAATGCCGAAAGGAAAAAGTGATTAACTCAAGTGATGAAGCTTTCAGTATTGCTCTGAAAATTCTCACAAAGTGTACAAATATGGGAAGAGTCGCTTTTGAAAAAAAGAAAAAAATTTGCCAAATTCCGAAAATCAGAAACATGCTACAGTAAAAAAATCTTTAAAATTTAAATCCAAATAAAAATTTAAACTTCCCTCCTTATTTCGGATCATTGGTTTGCTTTTGTGGGACATGAATTCATTGGTCTATGTGATTCATTTAATTATCTCAATACTTGAAAGGGGGAGGAGGCAGCTATCACAGTAAATAAAGACTGCTATAACTACACATTAAAGAAAAAATTGCCTAATTTGGATTTTAGGGATTACTATATAAAGTGCAAAACATTTGTAATAATGATAATAGTAGTTTTGAAGAAAAAGTAAGAAAACAAGATGGTAAACGTTCAAGAACAAATGCATAAATAATAAGTAAGTACTCGGTGTGATTTCTGACATTTTATGCTTTGGCTCTTAGCATGCATATTTTGCTTATTCAATTAGTTTTTAAAAAAGGGATTGATTACTTATATATATTTATATATATATATCAAAAATGTATATACAAATGCTGATTTTTTTAAAATTAATGCTACAAACATTAGATAAGAGAAAGACTTATTTAACAATAAAGCATGTTTCGAGTGGCTGGAATGTTTATGTGAATAAACATAAATGTGAAAATGCTTGCTTGAAATGTGCATAAAAATGTGAAAATGTTTGCCTGCATGCCTTTTAAAAATTCATATTTTCCCCATCATTTTGTATTTCAATGGCATATTCTATTTCAGATATTTTGCGATTTGGCTAACCGGAGGCCTTGGATTGCTCTTACAGCCGACATTGTTTTTTTTAAAATTAAATTAATTTATTTTGTATGTTGATATTAATTTTCTGCGTTTCGTTTATAAAATGTCATTATTCTTGAATATTAAATTAGGGGTGAGGTGTTAGTTTTTCACTTAACTTTTAGGAATGTTAAAATGCTGATTTAGATCTTTTGTGCAGAAAAAAATGGTGTATCCTGTCCTGTCAAAAAGTAACTCCTGAATTTATGGAAATTCTACTCTTAACTCTGCATTCAGTCCATCTCATGTTTTACTTGCATCATTTCAAAACTCAGATTAAGTTTGCATATAAAGGGTTTTTAATCCTTCTCTTCTACTTTACTTTATGTAGTTGAGTACTTTAGAAACACTTCTTTAAAAAAAATCTTTTAGTGATTTTAAGCTCGATCAGTAACTCTCAGGTTTATGGAATCCAATTATAATATAAATTCAATATTCAATAAAACTCTTCTAAAGCACCAAAACCATCAATATCGATTTTCAAAGCTTAACATTTTTTTTACCTTACTACATATTTTGAAGAAAAAAGACTGAAGTTAAGACTCGGGATTTATGTCATAGTAAATTTTTATTTAAATATGCACGATTGTTTCAGGCCTCTTATTAGAAAGAAAGTTTTAGGGCATATTAATAAAAAATAAACAAACAATATTTCATTTGTTCTTTTGGTTAAAACTTAAATTCAGCATTTTCTTTGTAAATATTGTAAATGATACTCACTTTATTTCCTGTACATATTTCATATAGAAATAATCATACATGTATGTAAAAAAAAGGTAGCAACTTAAATTTTGCTTATGTATAGACATTTGGATATCATTGTATGATGAAACGTCTAATAAATATGTTTAACTTTATTACTTGTTTGAATTATTACTGGGGTATTTATTGAGTTTTGGATTGTTCAGCATCTCATAATGCAGGAGTTGCAGCGCTCCTTTTCCCCCTTGAATTCCTGTTTTTCCTCCTTTTTGTAATTTCTTTTTTAATTGTCCTGAATGTTGTCTTCTGAGCAATTTCAATTCACATCTTATGATTCCCTTCTTCAAGGTCAACTGGATAACCAATCGCAAACGTTTTCAGATAAACAGCTGTCATTTCACTGAAAATAGCTTCCCACGTTTGAGATTTCAATCTTTTTGCGCCTTTTAAATGTTTCAATTTTGCTAATATTTAGAGTTATAACATATTCTAACATAGATTAGCTTATTTTATTTTACTGATGAATATATTTCACTTTGTTAACTAATTTATTTTTGCGATCTTTATTTCAGTTATTACTATTTTTTTGGAAAAATATTAAATTTTTACCGAATACTCCAATTCATTAGTTTTCAAAATAAATTGAAAGGTTCTTTTTTTCGTTTTAAATTTTATCAAACCTTTATCTAACAATTGTCAGTAACTTAGAAGGTAAAGATGTTTAAGACATTAATACATTAATTTGGAGGACTTTGAAAAGTGTTGACAACTAAAAGACCACAGCTAATGTATCTGATTGCATTAGGAATACTCCCAGCTACTCAGCAGAGCTACCAAGTGCATGGAAGTTTTTTCAATATACATCCCAAACATTGAAGTTCAGTAGTAAAATCGCATTCTTCAAATGTAGCTGCAAAAAAGGGTAGGGGGAAAAATAGAGGGTGAGGGAAGTGAATGGAAGTATAAATGCTTTTAGACTCCCTTAAAATCCATCGATTTATATTAAAATATAAAAAACTTAGCACAAATTATTTAATGGGATAATAAATTAATTTTATTTCTTTCAGAGGGGTGTCTTCAGCCCTGTGTCCCTCCTAAAATACTGGTATAGTTACAAAAAGAAAATTTAGAAAATTGAAGACTTTTTTGTAGAAGGGCCCTTTAATGCCATGTTTATAACAATGTTTTAGATATGGAACTGTTATTTTTTTTTTCATCCAATCAGTATCCTTTGAATAAACTAAACAATTTCTGAATCATTTTGTCACAAAGCATGTGCAACGTTTATGAGCTGTTATTTGCATTTAATAAGCAAATTTACTGAGAATGGCAAAAATAGGGACTGAAATCGAGCAATCATGACACTGTACTGCTACTAAAAAAAGTCTTCAGTTGTGAGCAAATCTGCAGTAGCAGCAAAAACAAGTGATACCAAGTATTATTTAAGATCCTTCTTTAAAAAAGAAAATACCCCTCCTCCCCAAAAAAGCATCATACCCCATGTTTCCAACCATGCTCTTTTTGAAACATGATTAACAATCCCATTAAAATGCATTCTTTTGTTGAGATGCAGCATTGATGCACATTCTGCAATAATTTTTTTTTTAATTTTCATATTGGATTGATTATTTTGGAGCAGATCCTCCCTTGATTATTACTATGAAAGAAATTAAGCATAATTAAAAAAATAAGAATGAAAAGGAAAAATCTTTTATTAGGATGACGTTTCCTAATTCATTTACATTAAAATTCTCATGTTTATAGCATAAACATAAGATTATTAACATTGCACAATTTACAAACATGAATAGAAATTCAGAAAAAACTTAATAGTATCTTCACAATAGATTACAGTATCTCCAATCTATGAAGTGAAAGATTTTGTACTGTTAAATAACCAGCGTTCCTGGCTTGCTCCATAACATAAAAAACAAAAAAGCAGAATGACAAAACTCTGCAAGTCTCTGAAATCAGTATTGGTTCAATTTGAAAGTAACAATCAACTCTAGTCGGTTATTTTTTTAAAAACTCATTTTACAAAACAAAATATATTGAATAATGTTTTGAAAAACTTCAAAAATAAACAAGTTAGTTAGAAACAGTATACTTTAAACATGAATTTAAAAAATAACGCTGTGCTTGAAATCCACATAACTTCCAGTCTAAAGCTGTGTAGATTTTTGGCAACTTACTATAAATTTATTGTGTTGCAAACACACATTATAACTTTAAATCTTAGCAAGAAACAGCACATTTAACAAATAAAACCATTAAATTATCAAAAGCTTTAAATTTAAAAAAAAAAAAAAAAATTAACATATTTGTTCTTAAGCTTATTCTTCTTCTTTTTTTACCTCAAATTTCTTTTAATATTTTTATTGCAAAAACAAATTTACCAATTTTTTGTGAATTGAAATTTTGGACCTTGAGGTTAGATAAAACTGCAATTGGTTTTAAGTGACTGACTTAAACTTACTTGCTGTATAAGTTCATATTTAAATAATAAATTTAGAAAACATGGCAGATTATAGAGAATTGCAGGTAATTGGTTTGAAGATTAGGGGAAGTGAATTATTGACTGTACAAAGTACACTTTCACATTAAACAAAGTCATACATAAATGCAACTCTTCCCAGAGTTTCAATAATTCTAAATATAGATGTATATACAAAGTAACATAAGCAGTAAAAACTTCAGCTTAAAAACAGTTTTACTTTCTTGGTTACTTTTTGGCAGCTGCATCTTTATTGGCATCATCTACTTCTTCACAAGAATTTCCAGTGTGCCAAGTTAGTCTCTCTTCATAGAATTGGATCACAACTTGAGGACACTTAATGTTAGCTATTTTAGAGGGAACAAGATCAGCTTCATCACAATTTTTCCTGCAAAAAAACAAATGGTAATTTACGTCACCTATTTGGATGCATGTACAGTATAAAACTGAAATAAACTACAGATCAGTCATTTACATGTGCTCTTCTTTTTTGTTTTTTGTTCCCGGCCAGGTACATGGGATAACAATTATAAATCTTATTCATTTATGCCCACACTAAAAAAAAAAAAAAAACAATAAAAAAACTTTGTTTGAAACAAGTAATATTATTATAATAAATAATTTGAAGCATCTTGGGCTATCTGAAATGTGCAAAATTTTAAACCCCTCATTTGATATTAAAAACAACAACTTGGTATTATTGCAGCAGGGGATCTACATCTCTAGCTAGCTAATGACTTCATAGATGACATCATTAAAATCTAGTTATTTAAGTGTAACATTAATAAAACAAACTAAGAAAAGCACACCTTAAGTACAGTGAGGAAAGTACTAGAAATATGAATATTTTTCTTTATTTAGCTAAAAATATTTCCATGAAAATCATGGCGCATCCCTGTTCAGCATAATTTATAATGTTCACCAGATCAAAACAACAATTAAAACTTCAATGGGGATTGAAAAGGATTGAGACAAAATTGCAAATGAGTTTTCCACGTGCAAATTATAAGAATATGTAATAAAAATGAATGCATTCACACTCGACAAAGTTGTGGTTGAATAACATAAAAAATAATTTCAACACTATGTTTGAAAATTATAGCTTAATTACTATTTTGTAAAACAGTAACATTATCAAATTTCCTTTGTTCATAAACTTTGCCGTGCAGATTTAAATAAATAAATACTATTTTGTTCAAGCTTACAACAAAGCAATAAGCATAGTATTGCTTACATATATCGGTAATTAACACATTATGAGCAGGCGATGTAGCACGCGCAACTTTTTTGCGTAGCGGGCGGACTAAGGTAAAAAATGTTCTAAAATAGTACACCAATTCATACATTATATGAAACATTTTTTCCCTTGTGTGACTTAAAATTAGTGATTTTAAACGGGTACAAATACCAGCCCTGCTTTTAAACTGCAATGCACGAAACGGGTAGTAGTACCTGGCCCTCGCTCATAATGTGTTGACACACAGTAGCATCGGTAATCTTGTATATTAAGATCGTTGATATTTCAATTGTTTGAATTGCCGAATTTCCATCCCCCAAGCCTAAAAAAAAAACTCATGTCCGATATACAATGTTACAACAATACATTATATTTGTTTTAAAAAATAAGACAAACTAAAAAAAAGAAAACGCAAAAGATTGTAGCACAGTCATGTTCGTTCACATTGTTTAAGATAATAGTTTCAAAATTCCATTCTTCCCCTTGTCTGTGTGCGATCTACTTTTGCCTCTCTTTCACTAGTATCTGCATGAAAATACAATACTAAGCTGAGCATTTGAATGTGTTTTAAAAAAAAAACGAGGTATACATGTAACAGACAAGTAGAACACACTGCACAAAAATAAAATATAGAAAAGATGTTTTTTTTAAATAATGATTAATCAGAACGACATTGAACTCTGGACAGATTTAATACCAACAAGAGTTCACAAAAGGAGCAGAAAGTATAATTCGTAACCAGAAAAACTTTTTCCAGTAAAACAAAGATAACAAGCAAAAAAATTCTGAACAATTCAGAAGTATGGCTTATCTTCATGTACAATTTCAATGCCAAGAATTGTAAAATTGTGGAACAAAAATTTCTCAAACAATATTGACTAATTTTCTTTTCTTGTAAAATAAATGATGAAAAATAAAAAGTAACTATGCAATTTTTCCAAAATTAATTTTTTTCATAAGATTTTTATTGAATTTAATGAGAAGATGTCAGAGTCCCTTTACTCCTGTGATACATTTGACTGTGTGTGTTATATGTATATATCACATATAATTTTTTTAAAGAAAAGTACAGAGAAAGAATCAAGGACAAATTATTACAAAGTAAATAATGACATTACTTCCTAATTTAAGTTCAAGTTTTATTCCTTTTTTATGTACTAGTACATGAAAAAACAATTCAAATTGTCCAAATCGCCATTTCCAAAACTATACTAATATAACTACACTTAGAACTTTATTCAATTCTTTCTGAATACCAAATCATATAGAAAACTTTCTTTTATGACATAAGAATTACTATTTTGTTTTCTTTATTCATTTATTTATTTTACTATTTTTCTTGCCTATTTTGTGAAATTAACAATGAACATAATATTTAAATTAAAACGTAGCTACAGAGCCACTTATACTTTACTAATTCAACTATTGCTAACTTTGTATTTAGCTGTCAAAAGGTGAACATAAATATTCCTTCCTAAGCAACTCTTTTGTCATGGAAAAAATTTAAGTTTTTGAATTAGTATTATTCATCATTCATTCAAATATAAATACCATTTGATCAAGAACATGAGTTCACCACTAGAGTCTGTAGCGCCAATTATCTTCTCAGGATCAAGACCTCTGTCAAAACCCCTTGGGCGTTCTTCCTGTAATGTGAAATTTTGTTGCAGTCTATATAAATAAATACATAGATATTGTTTTAAAAATTAAAGCAGAGAAAACAAAAATGGCTAAAATAAATATTTTTAAAAAATATTCATAAGCTATAAAAATTGGTTGTTTGATTTTAAAAAAAATGAAGCAACAAGTAATTTCTTTAACCCTTTCTAGACAGGAGGGGTGTGACGAATAGGTCTCGCCACCCATATACAGGATTTCAGATGTAATGAAATATTAGTATTTTTCTTTGATACTAGATGAGGCCCTATGACTGTTATGGTGTAATATGTGGAGACTGGAGAATGTTGACTTTCATTTCCATAGTATTTTTTTCTTTTCTTTTTTTCTTGGTTCGGAAGGAGGGAAGGATTTATGACAGAGCAGCAGCAATTTAGTAATGAAAATAAACAAGCTGTGTGCTTTAACTGGATCAGATGGTATAAACACATGCAAATGGTTCGGATCTATAAACACCTGCAAAATGGTTCCGATCATTCCAAATGCTTTTATTTCTTTTTTTTTGTCGATGTATAGATATTCAGTGGTTTGCTTCCTTGTCTTCATTTCTATTTAGATTTGGCTAGCGCTCAGAGGAAATTTTCTTGTAACATTTAGCAAATGCTTTATTATTAAAAGGGCAAAAGAGAAAACTATATTTAAAAAAAGAGGAATACACCTAATTAGTGAATGATTCGTTCTTAGATAGTGATGATAGTTTTGATATTTCAAAGGAACTGGAAAGTGATAGTGACTCTGCTACTGACATACTGTCAAGACACAAAACTTGCAGCATGCATGCCCTTCTACATCCCACGACAGCAGGGATAATTTTTATCAATAAAATAGTTAATTATTTTATTTGTATCTATATTCTGCGTGAAACTGAATTCTGTGATTTTTTTTTGGATATCTTTCGTGCATAACATTTTCAGGTAAGTCAAGAATTTCATCATTCTAAACTTTATTTTATAGAATTTCTACGGAAGATATTATGATGAAATTTTAAAATTAAAATCCTGATAGCTGACAGAAAGTTTTTTTCATAATGTAACAAATTTTGAAGCAATTGAATAGAAAATTAATTTTTTATAAATTTTTTTCCAAAGTGAGGCTTAGCCGTGCAAATCGCCTGTCCCCAAGTGACAATGCATTCTGTTAGAAACCCGTCTGGTGGCGGCGGCTTGTTAACTGCGGCGCTCGTCCCGAAAGGGCTAATAAGTTAAAAACCATTGTTTATTTTAGTAAAAGTAAAAAAAAAAGAAAGCATTAAAAAATTGATCTAACAGTATAAGATTCTGCGTGACCCAAAGAATAATGGTGATGATCATAGTAAAAATATAGATGCTTGTGATACTGTAAAATTTTAGATGCTATGTTTCTGCTTCACTGTAAATGAAAATCATAAGGTGAATGAAATAGGATTGATATTATCTTCAAATCTAGTCCTCACCTCAGTTCATAAAGCATAAGCAAAATTTATACTATTGGGTTTATATCGGTGACCTTAAAACCTTAAAAAAAGAAAGGATAAAAGAAGGGGGGTAAAACTTGGAAGGGTCGCAATAAATAAATAGAAGAAAATATGTAAACAAACAAAAAATACTTTGGAACACTGAAAATCAGTGCAAGTGATAAAATTGAGCATTTGGAGACCAACTAGTTCATATAGTATGAGAAAACCCTATGTTTTCTGACAAGAGATGTTACAGGGTGCCCATTGATTAAGCAAATCAATTTTACATGTTTTGCAGCAAAATTCCCTGCCTCTTTCAGAAGGCATTGCATATCCGGTATCTGAGTAATTTTTAAATATCCAGAATCCGATCCACTTGTTGCATGCAAGATCCGGTTATCTAGCATGTTAAATCTAATTAATTAATATGCTTAAAAAATGTGTGCCAAATTAGAAAGTTACTACATATTTGAAGTTTGAAGGCTGTGTGAATATTACTTTGTAACAAAACTTAATGAATAGTTGAAATGAAAACGGTTCGATTCCTGTGAAAAAATGCTTCTGTGCACACAGGGCTAGCAAAATTGCAATAAAATATGTTCAACAAAGCCAAAGATAATTCATAACAAAAAGTATATACATAAAATTAGCTTAATTTAAGTATGAGACAATAGTGTCAAGTAATGAACATTCTTAATTTTATATCAATTTTGAAACTGAGTAGTTTAATTAATCTATATTTTTATCAGAACAAGTTTTAATAGCCAAAGTTGACCTGATACAAGTCATAAACTTAAGTAATCTTGAGTTCATTCAAAAACCAGTCCAAACATGCAAGCGCATTTCAGCTGAAATTTCCACTGGCTGATTCGAGATATTGAAGGTTAAAAAAGAGTAACTTTCAAACAGGCCTCATACAGACCTCTACCTTTTTCTTGGGTGGAGCTTCAGATGTTTCTCCATTCATTTTTCGCTTTTTGTCCGAAGATGACGAATCTTTTTTTTTCTTTAACTGGTTTTCAAATTCTTCAATCATTTCTGGACAATCTAAATTTTCCTCTGGCTCCCAGGTATTTTCAGAACTAAATAATAATATACAAAAATAAATTTTTAAAATAAAACCCATCTGAAAAGTTATGAAAGAGCATGTAAAACACATATAGTAGTATGTAATGCAGTTAATATTTGTTAAGATTATTCGTAAAGTTTTCAAAAATAGGCATTATTTTCCTAATTTTTTTTTTCTTTTTTTTTTTTGAGTCTTTAATGAAGCAACTTTTCGAACACACAACTAAAAATTATCAGAACAGAATCGCTTTTTTAAGTAATGAGTCCATTTCATAGTCGGGAAGGAATTTTCATTTACACAGTACTACAGCCTTTTACAATGCAATTATAAAAATTTTATAATTAACTAAATATGAACAAATGGAAACAGCAGTTTTTAGAGTTAAAGAAAACAAGAAAGTAAAGAGGAGAAAAAAGTACAATTATGAAAGAAGCGTGAAATAAAATTTTGAAAGTATCTCATTGATAAAACTCAACTTATTGAGTCTAGTCTTTCCTGCTTAGGAAAGCAGATTAGCCATACAATTTTTTTTTTCCTTTTATTAATTTTATAATTTTATTCACTTCAGTTTTTGCGTCTACCTTGCTTCTTTAGTGCCCTTGCGTAGGAATTAATATGCTCTCGTGATCACTTATAGATGTGGAATTATTATTTGATGTTAACACTTCATGTAGTAATGATGGGGAAAATCAGCAATTTCAATATTTTGGTTTACTAGCTTCATAAATCTTATACATTTTATACCTATATACATAGTGTGAGAGCCAAAGTTTAGCAGTAAAAACAAGTTTGCTCTAATTATTAAATAAAATCAATTATAAGAAATTCATATTTCGTTTACAGAGAAACCTCTGAACAACGGCCATCTATGGGACCAGTGGTTGCTGGCCGTTATTCAGAGATACTTGTTAGGAGGATTGAAATTTGACAAAAAAAAAAAAAAAAAAGACTTGCTACAGGGCCATTTCACAGTATTTTCTAAAAATGTAGAGTCCGCAACATGACACTTTTTTGTTATAACTATGTAATTTACAGTTTAATTATCACTAAATTTTATTTTCAAATAATGTGCTCAACACATTATTTGAAAATAAAATTTGGTGATAATTAAACTGTAAATTATGTAGTTATAACAAAAAAAGTGTCATGTTGCGGACTCTACGTTTGGACAAAATACTGCGAAATGGCCCTACAGGGAGCAATAAAAAATTAAAATAAATACACATTTTGATATTGTAAAACAATGTGAGCATTTTTAAATGCATGAAAGATTTATTTGCTTTCTATTAACGATAAACCTTTCATTTGAATTCAACATCATTAATATTTTTCTGTAGTTTATTGTGTATTAAAACTGCTTTTTTAACCTTTATCAATCACCTGAAAACTGTCTCTTCCGATTTCTGCTAATTGGAAATGATGCTATCCTGATAGAGATTGAATGTTAATAAGTCATAAAAGTATACCAGCTCTTAAAAGGATTTCAAACCCATCACTGATGTTACACACACACATATATATATGTACATATATAACAGAAATGTAGTAAAATGGGGGCCTCGGTGGCCGAGCGGTCTTAGTACCAGTTTCCGCCCCCAGCTTGCGTGCAGTAACCAGGTTGTGGGTTCGATTCCCACCTTGCCATGGGTGTATTTCTGTTATTTCCTCTCTTTGTGATGCAATAAAATCTTTCATGTACTGTCTTGTGCTATCTGTCATATTGGACGACAGTTCATAAGCGAGTCCCGATACTAAGCACACGAACTGGAAAATAAATGTACTTCAATTCAATTCAATTCAATGTCGTAAAATATTTTTGAAAGGTTTACAAATCAAAATGATTTCTTTTAAAGATTTGAGAATGAGACAAGGTGTTGGTTTGTCTCAAAGAAAGATTGATGCAGAGCACCTCACAAATTTGTGGGCCTGAGTTATCTAGAGGTTTTGGCTAATGGAATTCTTATCACGATCAGCTGGGACTAAATTATGCGGACCGATGTTCAAAGATCACTGTTGAAGGTTTAACTGTATAATATGATTTTTTGGTAGAAGGCATTGCATCAATTTCATATTACAATGCAATGCACACCCTTAGTAATGTATACTTATACTTTTAAATCAATACACTGAAGTTGGTAATTGCACGTAATAAAGAATTTGAGGCTTTCATCGTTTGACTTTTAAAATTTGTTGTATTTTATCCCAGGGAAAAATTGCTTAAAGACTTCTCATGTGACATGTGTAACCTGTCATAAACCTTTGGAACAATTAGATTAGACTCGAATAAAACACTTTCAGACCTTCCCCCAGGATTGAAAAAGGGCAGGGTGCTACTGTAAAAAAAAGGGCACTTTTCCAAATTTAGGGCATCTTACCGAAATAAAGGACACATGTAATTTGAAGTAGGGGCCCTTCATAAATGTCCCACGTTTTTCCATATTGGACTGCCTTTGTCACGTGTTACGATATGTTGCACAAGCAGAATGTCACACTTCGTCACAATTTCCCGCCCCCCCTTCCCCCTAGAAGCGTGACATCATTTATGAATCATCCCGTAGTAATACTTTATTATTGCCATAATTTAACATTTTAGTCTTAATTTTAGTCTAACATCAACTTCATCACAGTGAATCTGAACATTGAAAAAATATATAAACTAATTTGACAGTATTTATTTTCAAGATAGTTTTCAATATTTGAAGTAAGCATGAAAAAATTCTGCGTGGCAACATCAACCAATAATGATTTTAAATTCAATAAAATATCTAGCAAGGACTTTCTGAGTTATACATTTTTACTAATTTATGAGAGTGTTTCTGTTCATTCCAGTACTTCTGAAGATCTGATCACTTCTGAAGAATAATAAGAAAATGAGAAT
This sequence comes from Octonoba sinensis, assembly GCA_038502835.1. Lineage (NCBI taxonomy): Eukaryota > Metazoa > Arthropoda > Arachnida > Araneae > Uloboridae > Octonoba > Octonoba sinensis. The sequence goes on along the minus strand of CM076599.1, from coordinate 101,706,240 downwards.
ATATCTTTTCTTAATACAATAAAGCTTCAGTAATAATAATTAGAGCCCAGATTTTGATGACCTAAACGATCACTGAAAACGCCCTTTAAAATCTTTAACATGTCCTAAAAAAAGTATAATTTAAAAAAATGCCATTTTAATTAATCAAGAATACCAATTGAAAGCAATGGCTCAGCTTAAAATAACAATAGAATTTTTAAAAAAATTTAATAGAAGCAAAATTAATACAATACATTTTCATTAAAGACTGAAATGAATCTTTATTAAAATAAGGAGAGAAAAAGGAAATGTCTAATATATGGATTCCTCACACGTTGCCATCTTTTCCCCCCGCAAAATTTAATACATTTTAAAACTTTTCTTTCTTAAAGTAACTAGAAAGCAAAGTTTTAATACATTTTAAAACATTTCTTTCTTGAAGTAATTAGAAAGCACCATTAGATTGGAATTATTAAATGCTTTTTCATAGTTTGAATAGTAAATAGTTTCTTGTTTGAAAGAGCAGTCTCTCTCTCTCTTATATTTTGGTTAGTTTTCTCAACGTCTACAGTTGTAATAAATGCATATTTGACCCAAATGGGTCCCTTATAAAGATGAAAAAAAGAATTTCATGATTGGTCTTTGGGAACCGACTGTTCTAAATTTTATGAGATAGAGAGTTTTTAAGAGTTGCAATATAATCAAGCACAGAATCATTGGAAGATGTTTCAGGCTACACACAAAAAGTTACCCAAAGCCAAAAAAGAGCCATAAAATGATGAATGATGTAAAACAAAGAATCCCCAAAATCTCAAAAAGTGCCTGAAAAAACTCTAGCCTGTCGGCCCTAAAAGAGAAAAAGTCCCAAAATTATAAAGGCTATCAAAATCTGGGTTTTAATGAAATTGATATTAATAAAATGCATTATTTACATATATTTTACACATTAAATATTTTTAAAAATATATTCTTCTACATATTAAAGCCTTCCATTTTTAATTGCATCATTTGGGTTTAAGTTTCCATTCAATTTAGAAGCATTAGCTGACTGACATGTTCCATTTTCAAACTGGATCTTTTATCAGTTAAACCAATTTAATTTGTGAAAAAATCCTCTCCACCTCTGCATTTGATATTGGTAATAAACATGCAACAGCTAAGGGTATTTTTAAGCAGGGAAATATTTCCCCATTCACTTTCTCAGTTTTCAGAATGGCTGAAAATGTTTTTGTATGAATAAATGGCTTCTGTCGGTTGAGTTCCCATAAAGTTCACCACTAACAAAAGGGCAAGAAGGTATACCTCAAAACTCCAATTCTTGATTGGTAGCCAATGGCTACTAAAACCCCACAAAATGGTAGCCAAACTTTAAAAAAAAATTGCACATCTGCAAAAAACTTTAACTGTGTATTGTTTTTAAGAGGACAAAACTGGTATCAATTGCGATGAGCGTTTGAATTACATTTAAGTAAACCATGTGGTTCTCCGGCACGAAATTGTAGGTGTTTTTAGGGTTAGACATTTTAAGAACATTTAGTCCCTCCGGGACTAATTTTTTAGCTAATGTTTAATCATTATACTTGAAATAAATACATGTAATAATAACATATTCAGACCTTCCCCCAGGATTGAAAAAGGGCAGGGTGCTACTGAAAGAAAAAAGGGCACTTTTCCAAATTTAGGGCATCTTACCGAAATAAAGGGCACATGTAATTTGAAGTAGGGACGGTTCATAAATGTCCCACTTTTTTCATTGTTGGACCGCCCTCCCCCATTGTCACATGTTACACTATGTTGCACAAGTAGCATGTCACACTTCCTGTTACCCCTCCCTTCGCCACAATTTCACGAACCCCCCTTCCCCCTAGAAACGTGACGTCATTTATGAATCCTCCCCTATAATACTTTATTATTGCCATAATTTAACATTTTAGTCAAACATCAACATCATCACTGAAACTGAACATTGAAAAATATATATAAACTAATTTGACAATATTCAGTTTTAAGATCAATTTCAATATTTGAAGTAAAGCATGAAAGAATTCTGCTTGTATATAGGCAACATCAACCAATAATGATTTTAAATTCAATAAAATATCTAGCAAGGATTTTCTGAGTTATACATTTTTACTAATTTATGAGAGTGTTTCTGTTCATTCCAGTACTTCGGAAGATCTGATCACCTCTGAGGAATAATAAAAAATAAGAATATATTTATTCTTAATACAATAAAGCTTCAGTAATAGTAATTAGAGCCCGGATTTTGATGACCTAAACAACCACTGAAAACGCCCTTTAAAATTTTTAACATGTTCTAAAAACAGCAAAATTTCAAAAAAATGCCATTATAATTAATCAAGAATACCAATTGAAAGCAATAGTTTAGCTTAAAATGACAATAGTATTTTTTTTTAATTTAAAGGAAGCAAAATTAATACAATACATTTTCATTAAAGATTGAAATAAATGTTTATTAAAATAAGGAGAGAAAAAGGAAATGTCTTATATATGCATTCCTCACACGTTGCCATCTGTTTTCCTGCAATTTATTAAATTTTAAAACTTTTCTTTCTTGAAATAACTAGAAAGCACCATTAGATTCGGACTATTAAACGCTTTTTCATATTTTGAATAGTAAGTAGTTTCTTGTTTGAAAGAGCATCCTTATATTTTGGTTAGTTTTCTCAACGTCTACAGTTGTAATAAATGCATATTTGACCCAAATGGGTCCCTTATAAAGATGAAAAAAAGAATTTCATGATTGGTCTTTGGGAACCGACTGTTCTAAATTTTATGAGATAGAGAGTTTTTAAGAGTTGCAATATAATCAAGCACAGAATCATTGGAAGAGTTTCAGGCTACACACAAAAAATTACCCAAAGCCAAAAAAGAGAAAATGATTTGAAAAAAAAAATCCCCAAAATCTCAAAAAGTGCCCCAAAAATCTCGCAACTGTCGGCCCTAAAAGAGATCATTATTATCATTATTAATTTTGTAAAATGTTTGAACTAAACAAAAAATTCTTATTTATTTTATGATTTGTGATAATACTACTTCTTTTCAATAATTGTTTATTGGTTTTTAAAGAAGTTGAATTCGGGTAAATTAACAATTTTCTAAAAATTTCGTATTTATCCACAATTTAGTATTTTCTAAAACGTAAATAGCTGTCAATACTAAAATCAAATTTAAAGTAAATAAATAAATGAAACAATAATAGTGATTTAGTAATGGTGAATAATTAGTGATAAACGCAATTTCGGCAAACACGTGTTCAATATTGGCACAGTTCAAAAAAAAAAGAAAAAAGCCAGAAACTATTAAAATAAAGTGCAAAATAAGCAGATTTAGGGTAGCATGGGTGAAAAATATCTTCTAATTTAGAAAATAATTGAAATTCGTACCCGATGCAAAAGGATTAAAATCTCTAACGTAGAATCCAATTTTCGGCCAAGCACGTGCACGATTTTGGATGTTTCTATCTTTATACTTTTTTTTCTTTTTTAACTGTTAAAATGAAACGACAAATAAACAGATTTAAGGTAGTGCATGCAAAAAATATCTTACAACTTTCAAGATAATTGAAATAATTCCAGGATGGAAAAAGATTGAAATTTCAAACACGGTAAGCAATTTCCGGTAAAAATCGGAGGAAAAACTAGTTTCCGTGTGGCCCAAAAATTAACTCCTATTTCTTTCTTCTTTTTTTAATTTTTAGTGGACAAGAGAATTTGGGAAAAGGTCACGTGTCAAGATAAAAGTTCGGGAAAGGGTTTTAGCATTAGCAAATGGGGTAGGCACATTGGCGACTTTTAATTGAAAACAAAAAGGTCGCCTTTGGCAACTGGCGATCGCTAGTTTTGAACTCTATAAGAAGGGCGCAATTTCACTAACAAAAGGGCAAGATGGGTGCGTTTCCCGAATCCAAGGGCGGGCAGGGCGCGGCGCCCTCCCGCCCAAGCCTGGGGGAAGCACTGACATATTTGTCAATGCAATGTATTAAAATCTGAACAGCAAACAGTGCAAAATCTAGTACCAAAAATATGGATGGACTTTCAATGTAACCTATAATGCCGTCTTTTCAAACTTAATTTTCTCAGAATTGAAAAAACACTCCTTTCCTCTTGCTTGTCAATGCCTAAATTCCTACTAAAAGTTGATTGAACAATTATCTACCTTGGCAAAATTACTCTGGCTTTTTTTTTCTATTTAATATACACACATTATTATTATTATTTTGTAAAATATTTAAACTAAAAAAAATAATAATTCCTTATTTAATTTATAATACTACTACTTCTTTTCAAGAATTGTTTATTTAACAAACAGTTTGCAATAATTGTTTTTTAAAGAAGTTAAATCCAGGTAAATTAACAATTTTCTAAAAATTTCTTATTTATCCAAAATTTAGTACTTTCTAAAAAGTAAATAGCTGTCAATACTAAAATCAAATTTGAAGTAAATAAATGAAACAATAATGGTGAATAATAGTGATAAACGCAATTTTCGACAAACACGTGTTCAATATCGGCAAAGTTCAAAAAATGAAAAACGCCAGAAACTATTAAAATAAAATGCAAAATAAGCAGATTTAAGGAAGCAGTGTGAAAAATATCTTCTAATTTAGAAAATAATTGAAATTTGTATCCGATGCATAAGGATTAAAATCTCTAACGTAGAATCCAATTTTCGGCGAAGCACGTGCACGATTTTGGCTGTTTCATCTTTATAGTTTTTTTTTTTCTTTTTTAATTGCTAAAATGAAACGACAAATAAGCAGATTTGAGGTTATGCATGCAAAAAATATCTTACAACTTTCAAGATAATCGAAATAATTCCAGGATGGAATAAGATTGAAATTTCAAACACGGTACGCAATTTCCGGTAAAAATCGGAGGAAAAACTAGTTTCCGTGTGGCGCAAAAATTAACTCCTATTTCTTTCTTCTTCATTTAATTTTTACTGGACAAGAGAATTTGGGAAAAGGTCACGTGTCGAAATTAGAGTTCGGGAAAGGGCACGGACGCCGAAACGTGAAAATTGGTCGCATTTGGCGACTGCCGATCGCGAGTTCTGAGCTCTACAAGAAGGGCGCAGTTTCACTAACAAAAGGGCAAGATGGGCGCGTTTCCCGAATCCGAGGGCAGGCAGGCCGCGGCGCCCTCCCGCCCAAGCCTGGGGGAAGCACTGCACTTTAAAGGAACAAGGGTTTCCCATGTAACTCTTGAGTTGCTGTAAGACTTTTGCAAATCTAACCGCAAAAGCTTTGAATACAATTTAGGAATTTCAAGCACCGCATCAGGCAAGCATATCAATTCAAGTTACATCATGGAAAATATACTTACTCTGGGTATCCTTTCCATTTCAAAAAATATTCTACTTTATTGTTATTCATTCTTTTATCCAAAATTTTCTCAACCACATACTCCTCTTCTTCTTGAACTTCCTTCTTAAACTTTTTTGAAGTCATCCTGGGGAAATTATTTCATTTCAATAAATTTCATGCATAAGTTTGCTTACTAAAGTTTTTGTCAATCATGCAAATAAGCATGTAAAAACATTCTGAGTTAATTTATTAATCTGATCTGACTTAATTTCATAATATTGCTATTTTGAAAACAAACATGTCACATGGAAAGAGGTTGGATTATATACGGCTATCACAAGATAAGTGGGTAGGGATGTTTCAAGAGCTAGCAGAAAAGTTACCCAATCAGGGGGACTATACACTTTTATAACCAATCTAAAAACTGGAAAATATGCCTCAACTTTGAGATTTTTTTAAAAAAATACCCAATGCATCAAAACTTCTAAAATTTTCAGGGATTTTGGGTATAAATTAATTTTAAAAATATATTTTTATAGTTTTAATTTAGCTAAAAATTTAGTTTAAATACATTTTCTTAAATCTCGTTTTCCCGGCTTTCGAAATATAGTGTCTCATTTTGCGCATTATATCTTCAAAACCGTTTAAGATAAAGCCCCTAAATTTTTTTTCAGCATAAATCTTGGATAAATAAATAAAATGATCGAGGATTATGAAGTTTTGATAAATTGAAAAGAAAAACGTGTTGTAAAAAAATTGAAAGTATTACGAAAAAAGAGTTTTATGTTATTAATGCCTCATTATTTAAAAAATTATTGAACAAATAAAAAGATCCTAGTTCAGAAGTTTGAACAGAATGTTGTGCTTCATTTAAAATCAGTTTTATGAAAATTGTGCAAAATGTTCAAGAAATATCATGCACGAAATAAGACACACTATATTTCGAAAGCTCAAAAAACAGGAATAAAAAAAATATATTTAAACCAAATTTTTAATTAAATTAAAACTATAAAAATATTTTTTATTTATTTATTTATATTGTATCCAAAAACCCTGAAAAGTTTAGAAGTTTTGATGCATTGAGGGTTTTTTTTTTTAAATCTCAAACTTGAGGAATATTTCCCACTTTTTAGATTGGTTAAAAGTGTATAGTCCCCTTTCAATAGCTCCTTTGCCCTAATACTAGGGCAACCATAATTAAATACCTTGGCCTTGCGTTGACCATCTATGTAACGCCAGTTTATGATACTGCTCATCTTTAAAAATATTAAAACAGTAGTTCTAATAAGATTCTTTGAAATTTAGCAGTACAGACAATCCTTTGCAGCTTGTTAAGTTTCATTTTAGCAGAACGTGAACTAGTCAGGAGCAAAAGAATATTAAAATTAAAATATTATTTAACTTTCATTTACGTATCAATTTCAAAGGTTTCGCTCACTTGCATGAGTAAAATTTTCCACCATGCATTTTCCCCTTCTATTCTTATCAAAACTTCCGTTTTTTTCAAATAATAATTTTTTACGTAGTACTAGTACTTCAAAAAATTATAAAGCATGTATTTTATTTCATTATTAACATCGTTTTTCATTGGTAAATGAATTTTCAAAAAAGAAGCTGCTTTCTATTTCACATATTTCGTTTTTTTTTATTTGCCTTCAATATCCGGAAATTTTTTCGAGGCGGCCTTTGCACTAATTCAGTGCTTCCCCCAGGCTTGGGCGGGAGGGCGCCGCGCCCTGCCCGCCCTTGGATTCGGGAAACGCACCCATCTTGCCCTTTTGTTAGTGAAATTGCGCCCTTCTTATAGAGTTCAAAACTAGCGATCGCCAGTTGCCAAAGGCGACCAATTTTCACGTTTTGGCGACCATTGTTTTCATTAAAGTCGCCAATGTGCCTACCCCATTTGCTAATGCTAAAACCCTTTCCCGAACTTTTATCTTGACACGTGACCTTTTCCCAAATTCTCTTGTCCACTAAAAATTAAAAAAAGAAGAAAGAAATAGGAGTTAATTTTTGGGCCACACGGAAACTAGTTTTTCCTCCGATTTTTACCGGAAATTGCTTACCGTGTTTGAAATTTCAATCTTTTTCCATCCTGGAATTATTTCAATTATCTTGAAAGTTGTAAGATATTTTTTGCATGCACTACCTTAAATCTGTTTATTTGTCGTTTCATTTTAACAGTTAAAAAAGAAAAAAAAGTATAAAGATAGAAACATCCAAAATCGTGCACGTGCTTGGCCGAAAATTGGATTCTACGTTAGAGATTTTAATCCTTTTGCATCGGGTACGAATTTCAATTATTTTCTAAATTAGAAGATATTTTTCACCCATGCTACCCTAAATCTGCTTATTTTGCACTTTATTTTAATAGTTTCTGGCTTTTTTCTTTTTTTTTTTGAACTGTGCCAATATTGAACACGTGTTTGCCGAAATTGCGTTTATCACTAATTATTCACCATTACTAAATCACTATTATTGTTTCATTTATTTATTTACTTTAAATTTGATTTTAGTATTGACAGCTATTTACGTTTTAGAAAATACTAAATTGTGGATAAATACGAAATTTTTAGAAAATTGTTAATTTACCCGAATTTAACTTCTTTAAAAACCAATAAACAATTATTGAAAAGAAGTAGTATTATCACAAATCATAAAATAAATAAGAATTTTTTTTTAGTTCAAACATTTTACAAAATTAATAATGATAATAATGATCTCTTTTAGGGCCGACAGTTGCGAGATTTTTGGGGCACTTTTTGAGATTTTGGGGATTTTTTTTTCAAATCATTTTCTCTTTTTTGGCTTTGGGTAATTTTTTGTGTGTAGCCTGAAACTCTTCCAATGATTCTGTGCTTGATTATATTGCAACTCTTAAAAACTCTCTATCTCATAAAATTTAGAACAGTCGGTTCCCAAAGACCAATCATGAAATTCTTTTTTTCATCTTTATAAGGGACCCATTTGGGTCAAATATGCATTTATTACAACTGTAGACGTTGAGAAAACTAACCAAAATATAAGGATGCTCTTTCAAACAAGAAACTACTTACTATTCAAAATATGAAAAAGCGTTTAATAGTCCGAATCTAATGGTGCTTTCTAGTTATTTCAAGAAAGAAAAGTTTTAAAATTTAATAAATTGCAGGAAAACAGATGGCAACGTGTGAGGAATGCATATATAAGACATTTCCTTTTTCTCTCCTTATTTTAATAAACATTTATTTCAATCTTTAATGAAAATGTATTGTATTAATTTTGCTTCCTTTAAATTAAAAAAAAATACTATTGTCATTTTAAGCTAAACTATTGCTTTCAATTGGTATTCTTGATTAATTATAATGGCATTTTTTTGAAATTTTGCTGTTTTTAGAACATGTTAAAAATTTTAAAGGGCGTTTTCAGTGGTTGTTTAGGTCATCAAAATCCGGGCTCTAATTACTATTACTGAAGCTTTATTGTATTAAGAATAAATATATTCTTATTTTTTATTATTCCTCAGAGGTGATCAGATCTTCCGAAGTACTGGAATGAACAGAAACACTCTCATAAATTAGTAAAAATGTATAACTCAGAAAATCCTTGCTAGATATTTTATTGAATTTAAAATCATTATTGGTTGATGTTGCCTATATACAAGCAGAATTCTTTCATGCTTTACTTCAAATATTGAAATTGATCTTAAAACTGAATATTGTCAAATTAGTTTATATATATTTTTCAATGTTCAGTTTCAGTGATGATGTTGATGTTTGACTAAAATGTTAAATTATGGCAATAATAAAGTATTATAGGGGAGGATTCATAAATGACGTCACGTTTCTAGGGGGAAGGGGGGTTCGTGAAATTGTGGCGAAGGGAGGGGTAACAGGAAGTGTGACATGCTACTTGTGCAACATAGTGTAACATGTGACAATGGGGGAGGGCGGTCCAACAATGAAAAAAGTGGGACATTTATGAACCGTCCCTACTTCAAATTACATGTGCCCTTTATTTCGGTAAGATGCCCTAAATTTGGAAAAGTGCCCTTTTTTTTACAGTAGCACCCTGCCCTTTTTCAATCCTGGGGGAAGGTCTGCTAATATGTTGAGAAAAAGTTTTGGGGAGGAATTTATGCTACGTTAAGAAAAATCCACCCCTCCCCCTAATATGATTTTGTTTGCATTTAAACTTAATTTGATCAAAAATAAAGTAGAATTTCATTTATAGGTATTATTTTAGGCCTGTCATTAGGGCCAATTCACCCCCCCCCCCCCCCCCCAACTTTTAGAAATACATTGTATTTACACGTATTCATGCATTTTGTTGTTTTTCACATGTTTTACTATGGTACTTTCTTTCTCACTTATTATATATGGTATCTGAATCAAGATTTGGAGGCGTAAAACTTTAATTGAAATTGTCAATAACTCTACCTAAAAAAGGCACCTTCATTTTCAGAGGGTATTCAATGTCCAATTCCTTTTTTATGTGAAAGAAAGAGTCGATATTATCTTTCAAAAAAACTCCCAAAACCGTATTAGAGTATGAGCAAAAGGTGCACTTAGTTTGGCAAAGAAGCAATCAACAGTGGTGTAGTAATGGGGAAAAAAAAAACAGATAGTTACGAATGCAAGTATAAAAAAGTAGGAGTATGCTTGTGCTAAACTTATTTAAAAAAAGGTGGGGAGAGGCCGTCTGCCTGTGACTGCACCACAGGCACAGTGGGTGCATTTATTTTGAAATAAAGGCACAATTATATAAAAAAAGGGAGGGGGCGGTTGCAAAGACAGAGCAGCCATTTGGAGAAAGGAGGAAGGGCATTCATACTAAGGAAAGAGTAGGTAGAACAGGCAGTGGTGTAGTCGAGGGGGGAAGGCGTCCCTCTAACTTTTTATTTTAACACAAGCGTCCCCGCACTTGTTTTGAATTTTAACAAAAGCGTACCCCCACCGATTTTCAGGACTAAAACCACTGAGAACAGGCCATCCTTCAAAAAAATGTTATAGAGAACACTGCTTAAAGTGCTAGATTAGATTATTTTAAGTGACTTTTTTATCATGATTTATAATATTTCATAAAAATCAATCATTTGACTGACTTAAGCATCTATCCTCCCACCTTTTTAATTATTTTAATTCAAGCATTCCTCACCATAGTGTAGTCGACGAGGGACGTAAGGGATTGGCGTCCCCCTATCTTTTTATTTAAACACAAGCGTCCCACCCACTCGTTTTAGATTTTAACATAAGCGTACCTATAGGATTGCGTCCCCTCAGATTTTTTCCCCCAGGACTACACCACTGTCCCTGCTGTTTTTATGTTCGCATCTGTAAGCCTATTCCGACTTTTTTCCCCCCAGGACTACACCACTGGTAACAAACAATTAAAATGTAGCCAAATAATAATTATCAAAAAGCATCAAAATTTATAATAGGCTTTTTTTAAACTAAATGAACATACAGTAGTAATGTCATAAAAACTTATATTAAGATATTTTATAATAATTTTTTTGTACTGTAATTTTTCAGTCAAAAAACATTCAATTTCAGCATCAAGCATATTTATACTGAACAAAGTATAATGACAACTAACAAGAGATCTCAGAGTGGGCAAAAAAAAAAAAAAAAAAAATAGATTAAACATAAGTTATTTGTTTATAATATGTGAACTTCAGCTTCAATGATTTTTCCATTTTTATTGGATAGAACTAAAGTAAACAAGAATTTTAATTAATTTTCTAATTTACAAGAACGACATTGTTTACTTTTATTTTATACTTAAAATTTCAGAACAAAAGTTCATTCAATTTTGAAGCATTTGAGAATAACATCAAATTTCAGAGAAAGTAAATATTTAGTCATCGTTTTCGAAAAAACGTTTTTGATCATCGTTTTTTAAAAAAATTTAAAAACAAATAAAATAAAATCAATTTTTATATAAATTAGTATCTTAGTTAAATATTTCTTACAGCCTGATTTATGCTAGCAAAAAGTATGATTATTGATTAAAAATATTTATAAATAATAAAAATAAAAACAAACTGTAAAGAAAAATCAACACAGCTAACAAAGCAAAGAAATTTATACTTCTTCATAACAAAATGAAAATTAATTTTAAAAAAATAATCATATTTAAAAGAAATGGGGACAAAAACATTTTCTGGACAAACATATAAGATATTAAGAAGCTAAAGAAAAAGTGACATGGAAAAATATTTTTTTTTTAAAAACATGCTGAAAAAATACTCTCCTCAACGACGAAAATATTCTTTTCAATTAAAATATTTTTTCGCATTAGTATATGCTCAAAACTTTGTTTCGTAAAACTAAACGAAATAAAAACTGATTTATTTATTGTTGAATGAAGTCGAAAAAGATGTACGTTGAAAACAATGAGGTAAAATTAAAAATAAACTTTTTCAATCAAAACGAATACATTAAAAAATTACTTGAATATAAACACCCGCAAAAGCAGAACTTCTTCCCGGCCCGTAAAAGAAACACTCCCGCGCTGAAATTTAGGACACGATTTCCGCGACAGCCAATACAAAAACACTGTTGAATACACTGAAGAAGTGCTTGCGACAACAAAACTCAAATTTTTATGAACAAGAACTAATTCATCAAATGTTTAATGTTTCCACAATATATTTCACAACTGATAAATTATCAATCAACAAAAATCAAAATTTTTATTTAAAATATTTGCGACACTAAATTTCTTGTAGAAGTTACTCTACTTGAAGTCGAAGTTATTGTTTTTTGTCCTTGACTTATAGATGGAGGAAATAGTATTTTTAATATGGAGTACACAATGTGTCAAAGAATCTTTAAGACTAGGTTTATGAAATAAAATAAGAACTTGTAATTATATATTTTTCAAGTGCTTTTATTCAAAATAAGCTCCTTCGGCTTCAATAATTTCGTTACAGTGGTTCACATTCTGGGACTGCGTCCAAAGCTCGCGTCGAAGCTGTTTCTACGCAGTGTGTCAAAGAATTTTTAATACTACAGCAGGAACTAATTTTTCAGTGGAGCTATCTATGTTATCGAGCATTCGTAAAACTCCTTAACCATCAGCTTATTCACTGCCAAAATCGTAGTTCGTTTGTTTACTATTTTTTTTTTTTACTTCGATGACATTGACCCTATACGAACAGCTTCGACCCGAGCTTTGGTAGCAGTCCCACAATGTGAGCTGATGGAACCTGGAACAGGCATTCGAATCGTTGTTAAACCACTGTAACAAATATATTCAAGCCGAAAGAGCTTATTTTGAATAAAAATACTTTTAAAAATATAATTACTACTTTTATTTTATTTTATAAACCCAATCTTAAAATTTCTTTGACACATTGCGTAATTGGAAACGAAAGCTCGATGTTTTAACTTTAGATCCTTCTCTATTTCTTCGACGAGGCAAAATTTTGAGTTTTGTACAATAGGGTATTCTACTTGTTAGTAATTGTGAACAAAATTATAGCTTTATGACTTTTTGTTAACAAATGAGCTCATGTTTCCATTTATCCCAGTCTATGGGGTAGATTTGAAGAAGTGGCTTTCTTTCTCATGAACTCTGCTTGAAACTTGAAATGAGCAATGGTTTACCATCGGCCTATCAGTAGTCCACTGAGCTTTCTCGACCAGTTAGACACATGAAAGTCTACGATTTATTTTTATGTAGACATTTCCATTACAAAAAGTACTTTTGCAAATATTGCACTGCAGTTTTAATGTCCCCCGGAAACGAAACGAGGTTCGGTTTGTATGAGACCACTTTCCTATTTTAAAATTAAATAAAAATGAAAAATCGAAAAATTAATACAAGTTATAAAAAATAAAATAAATAATATGTGCTTCTTATTTTTTTTCATATATGTTTATGGCAACAAACAAACTAGGCTGTTAAATCAAACTAATTTCCTAATCCAATATCAAAGAAAGTAACAAATTGTTTTTACATGAATTAGAGAACATTGTACACGCCTACAGCTACGAATAAAAGAATTTGGCATCCATTAGATATCTATTATTTTATCGGTGACACAGATCAGAAGTCCTTCACATATCCATTTTGGCTCCTTTTTCACTTCATGTTTTTGTTGGGATTTTATCCTTATGCACTCCTTTTCTCCATGTGAAACTTAACTATGTCAAAATCCCACACTTCTCTGTGCTCGCAATGTGCTTAAAAGGGGTACAAAATTTTCTTCACGTATTAAAATATTTTAATTAGTTTTTATATTGTCGTCCGTACCAAATATTTGTCAGTGTAGACCATGGGAAAAAAAGGTCGAGTACCGCTGTCCTACAAAGATTGTTGGACGTAGCTGTGTGGTGACGCGAATCTTTGTTTTGTAGCATAATAAATAGGTAAAGTAAAATTAATTTCAAATACCAGTATTTTGTATAAATTAGCAGGAGACATTTAGGCCTAATAAATTACAACAATATCACTATTGTAATTATAATGTATTCATTAAACTTTTAAGCAGGTTCTTTTGACACGGCCACATAATCAGGACTGTCGAGAGCCAAAGCGGGTCTCATGCCCCTCATGTCAGTGCTTTCGCCCATTCCCTCCATCCATTACGTTTGCACTTACTCTGATTCCGCACCCCTAGAAAGGCCGGACCCCTCATCACTCCCCCTCTCGACGGCCCGTTTATAATCATTGCATATAATTTTTTTGTAGTTCTCTATTACTTTCGCTGCGAGCGTGCAAAACACGTCATTTTGCCTTGGTTTTCGTGTTATTTGAAAAATAACGATAGGGAAAATATAACATAGCTTTGAAAGCTACATTTAAAAAAGAAAAACAACAACCCGTAACACGTTTATTTACATTCCACCCCCCCCCCCCCTTATTTTTAAATTTCTATTCTGGCCTGATTTCGTCTAGCCTACATAATTAATTTTCCTTCGTACATTTAAAAATTATATAAAACTAGCGGTGCCCGCACGGCGTTGCCCGGGCTGAATTTTAAAAACGTCGCCTACGGCGCTGTCCTTGCTAAGAGTATTAAAAAAATATCGCCTTCTGCATAAAGCCTACAGTGTTTGAAAATCATCGTGTGTCTATTTATCAAAAAAAGAAATATTAGACAATGTCAATGCTTGAAAAATTAATATAACATGTAGAAGGATCAGTTAAGAAAACTTAGGAACAATTCCATCAGTAGGGTCAGATTTGTCACCAGAGGGTAAATAAAACTGCCAAATTGTAGCACGCAGGCCCGGACTGGCCAGGTCGGCGATTGCCGAGGGCCCCCGTACTAGGGGGCCCCAAACGGGGAGGGGAACAAAATAATTTTCTATCCGAACTTCTTTTTACAGATCTTTAATTTCTTCATAACTATTTGCCTCTGCTTCATTACACTTTCTCCCAGGATGCTTCACTATCGCAATCTGACAAAGTTTTAAGACTTTTACACATAACAGTGGTCGATGGCCCAATTGGACGCTTTGTATGAGCTTGTAAAATCAAAATTAGCTAGATGGGCACTTCAACATAAAATATTATTGCTTGCTCATTTCTCGGAGCTGCTAACGTGAACGGATTTGATAGCAGCCTATAAGTCAACCTCAGAAGAGAAACAAAGACCAGTGGGTAGACCTGGCGGCCGCCAACCAAGGGGGCCCCGAATTGAAAAGGGGCCCCTTCATTATTTCAAATTTCCTTCCCCCCATACTGTAGACCACATGGATAGGTAACCACATAGGTAAGGCCTCGTAATAAATAATGTTTCATGGAAATTGTACAGAATAGGAATTGGATGAAAAAATGAGCAATTCAAATACTGGGCACTCACATTAATGTTTTCAAGGATATTTTAAGGGGGCCCTATATTTATTTTACCGCCAGGGGTCCCCAAACTTCTCATTGCGCTCTTGGCAAAGATTTTACTTCTACTCATTAACTCATTGCATGACTTCTATTTTAAAGGCCAATTTGGTTTTATAAAGTAGTAAAAAATTCTTTTTTTAGTTTTTGCCTTTTTTGCAATATACTATACTAATAAGAGTTAAAAATTACATTTTTCTTTAGAACTGCTTAAAAATAAAAGGTGAATCTTATTTTTTATAGTACTTTGTATAACACAGTATTTATGTATGAATAGATAGACAATATCAAGGACAAGACAGGTTATACTACAAGTTGACCAAGGTACAATGCGAAAGTAATTTTCCGGAATTGAAAGTAAGCCAGGAAGTGCCGGATCTGGAGGGAGGGGGCATATTCAACTGTGATGCACAAAAAAAAAAAAAAAAAAAGAAAGAAAAAGAAAAAAAGAAGAAGAAGAAGAAAGACAATACAATAAAAAAGGAAAAATATATTTATTTTTGAAAATTTAACTTTTGCAAAGAGAGCATTAAAATCCTAGTACAGCGCTCTGATTTGATAATTGATCGGCTATTTTGCTAATAATTAAAACCGATTAATGTAGAGTTATTTATTTGAGTAAACTGTTGGAAGCTCCAAAACTGAGTTATACTGAATACGTTGCGTCGTTGATGAGTCAGACGGCTCATGGGAAGGCAATTTTAGGGGGCGGTATATTTCGCAATGCCAAAATTTAAAAATTTATTTTTTAAAAAGTTAAGGTTTTTTCCCCCTGTATTAGTGAAATATAAATCATGCTATGCTCAAACAATGTAATAATTTTTCTTTTAAAATTTTTCAAAGCATCCATTCGGGAAAAGGCGGGAGGGGGGTGCTTGCTGTCGTTTGAGTAGGCAGACAAGTGTCTTTTCGATATGAGCGTTAAAAATGCTCATTTTATTCTGCATTTTCAAGAGTAAAAGCGTTAAAACTTTAAACAGTTTAAATTTGCTTATTTTTTTCCCTAATATTTTTGCAGTCCCAAATGCGTTTCCTAAGGCCTCAAAATGCACCAGTTTGCACATAGTTTTCAAAATTTTTCCGGGGGAGAATCCCCCTAGACCCCCTTCAACTGTCTAAATGTCATATCTCCAGTTAAGGGGAGGCCCTTCATATGGCGCTATCTCCTTAATGTTTATGTAAAAGAACCTGGTAGTTTCTCTGGGCCTGAAAAATTTTATGGGTTTATCAGTGCCCCCGCCCCCACAAGGTAAAAACTCCCAAAAAAAAAAAAAAATGGCCAGAGCGTAAACATTTACGAAATATGAGCAATAATTAGCTGGAGGGGGAGGGGTAGCATTTTTAAGTTTTGCCCCATCACGCAAAACTCCAAGATCCGGTACTAGTGCTTGAACTTGAATAAGTTTAGGACCCTTTGGTTTAATAAGAAGAGTCGGCGTTTTTCTGAGTGCGTCTTATAAAAGAATGGCAGTATGACAGAAACAAATCAAAGGATAATATACTGCCCCGTCAGTCAACGGTTTAAATTTAAAAACTATTGTTGTTTTGCTTGATTTGTTTCTAGTTACTAACCAGTTAAGTGCTTACAAAGTAATTACTCGTTTATTTGGAACTTCGTAAAAAAACTGCTCCAGCCAGAAAAAATCAAAGGAATGATAAACAAGCTTGTGATTTAAATGAAATAAATGTTCATTTTATTATTATTTTCTTAGTACAAGCTAATAATATTTTTTAAATTTTAACTTGGAGGAAATCTATGTTTGATTTTTAAGATAATGTATATATTTTTCAAAAAAGTAATTCTTAACAAACATAATTTTGACTTTTCATTTAGCTAGAAAATCATTCAGAAGGGCAGATGTTTAGTTTTATAATATAATGAAAATTATGACTTCATACAGTACTGAAGCATACGGCAACATTGTTCATTTAATAAATAG
Source organism: Octonoba sinensis (assembly GCA_038502835.1). NCBI lineage: Eukaryota > Metazoa > Arthropoda > Arachnida > Araneae > Uloboridae > Octonoba > Octonoba sinensis. Next base: position 101,689,164 of record CM076599.1, on the reverse strand, counting down.
AGGTTTATTATTTAGTAAGTGCTTTTGGCTTACTAAATGACTTTTTCCTTTCTCATTGTATTTTATAGTTTAATACTATAATCTCTCCAGTTTCTACGTAATTGAGACATAATAAAAATAGCATGAAATTTCGTTGTACTAAACAGTTAGTCAAGCATAACTTTAACACAATGTTTTGCTTTTCTTTCTCATTTAATATAATAATGTCGCTTTAGTTTCACTACTGTATAAGACCCCAAAGAGGGCATAAAATGGTTTTCTGACACGTAATTTTCAAAAAATTTCCGGGGAAGAATGTTTTGAAAAATTCTTCCCAAAAGAGACCCCCTAGCTCTTTTCAATATCTGCCTTTAGGGCCCCAGTGGGAGCCAGTCCGGGTCTGGTAGCACGGCGTCATTTATTGCGTTACTTTTCATCTGAAAAGAGTCTTGGCGATGATCTTAGATTGATTGCAAGAATGAAATTGCAATATCATATTAATTTTATTTTCCAGCCATGGTGAACAGCTGTCTCGCTAACCGAAAGATGAGTTTCATCGAAAGAGAAGCTTCGCTAGCGGTACCACAGAGGTGAAATCGTAGGTGACAATATTTATAATTAAATGATACTGTAAACCATACCTAAAAAACGTATGCACAATTTTGTTAGTATTCTTTATCGCCGGTTTATCACCAACGTCTAATTAAAAAAGTAAAATTGTAGCGTGTCGTCATTCGCCACGTTATTTGAAATCTAGAATTAAGTATACGTCCGTAAACTCTTCGAGGCGATATTTATTTAAGGGGATATTCTAGTGTAGAATTTTGAAAGAATCGAAATTTTTTTTTTTTTTTTCATGTTTCCAAAGTGTAGACATTTAAGAATATGCCATTAAAAGGATTTTTCAAAATTCCTATTATTTCATGAGTTTTATTAGTGACGTGGCATCGGTTCCGGTCCGACCGCTACAAGTCAACAAAAGATGGTAGGCGTTCCCGAGTCCCTACGGTTGAATATCCCTTATAAAATCTTTATTGCATAGTATCCCTTTCAAATCTGTATTTAATTGAAGGTCATAGAAACTTGTTTTGTTGAAATATTCTCCTTTTAGTTTTATTTCAAGTTAGTTTTGAGCCAACCTTCTTACCAACCTTAGAACAGCCTAGAAGCTAATGAATGCTTTTGCAGCGAGACGGGATGAAGCGCGTATCGAGCGCTCGGAACTCCGGACTTCAGAGGCGTCAAAGCATGGTAGAAATGCTCGTTTTCACCAGAGAACATCGCAGAATGAGCATTTCGAAGCAGAGGAAGGTTTTTTATATGCAGCAGGAATCGCAGATTAAAAATATGTAAGTATTCTGTACCATTCTATAAGTAAAATTGCCGAAAACTTGTCTCAAAACTTTGAACGCGTTTTTCTCGAAACTACTTTTTTCGAGATGGCGGAAAGGATATCTTGAGTTCTAATGAACCGATTTACTTCAGATTTGGACAGGCTGTTCTTTATACATCCCTTTATCGTGTGAACCGAAAACTATAACTTTTCATTTAGTATTTTTAAAAATTCAGAATTGTTAAGAAAATGTGCAAAAAAGAAATTTTTTTCTCAAACAGCCGCCATTTTGTAAAATTTTTTTTAAAAAAACTTTTCTAAGGTTCATACGATAGCCGCATCCATAATAATTAAGAATCCGTCGGTTTTTTATTTTTCAGATCACCAGGAGGGTTGGAATAATGCACGCCATGACACCCTATTTTTTTTTTTTTTTTTTGGATCCCCCACTTTTGACTGCTCACAACTCTGTCAATTTATTTTTTTTTCTTTTGGTTAATTTTTGTATGTAATAATAAAACATCAATAAACAAATGATAATAAAATGGATAATAAAAATTTTTTTGTTTCCTTTATTCGGCGCTTCAAAAATCGGGCGAAATTCATGCCTCTACACTAGAATACCCCCTTAATTGCTATTGCTCAATCAAGGAGTTCGTAAAGTCGGAGAGACGGAACTTTTATCAAATTCAATCTCGAATTAAAAACCTATTGCTAATTTGAAAAAAAAAAACGTTAAATCGAAAATATGTTTTTTTTTTTTTTATTGTTTTATCTTTATTAAACTGAACTATTTTGAAAAATAAGTTTTATATTGAAATTAAGCTAACATTATTCACCCGGAGTTGAGAAAACTGCTAATTATTATTTTTGGGTCAAGGTAAGCCTTAAGAAATCGAACTAAAACGCTTATAACTGGCGTTCTTATTGACTTAGAAACTTCAAACAAAAATCACCTTGGACAAAAAAAACCTGCGCTTTCGATCGATAATTATATTAATATGTGCAAGGTTTTCGTTACCCCCATATTGCGGAATTTATGGGAAAATTTGCGTAAAATTAGAATAAAAAAAAGAACTAACGGTCGGATTTTTTTCAAACGGGTATATAATTCGTCCTCTGAAATCACTCTGTCTATTGATGAAAACCGCATTCAAGTCCATTGCGTAGTTTAAAAGATCTCAGCGTACAGACACGGGAAGCGACTTTGTTTTATACTCTTTTAAGATGTAACTAAAAATATACAATACAAAATTGAGGATACGTGTTTTGTATTCTTTATATATATTTTCTTCGTACAGAGCGCGGCGTTCAAGAGCATGGACTTGGAAGTACTAGAGTAAAACTCCTATTAACGGTCACCCCTCATAGGCAGACAGTTTTTAATTCCCCGCCAGCAAAGCATTCACTCTAAACACCCCCTCCCCCTTTTGCGGACACCTCTGTATTGCGGATAAATATTTTTGTCCCGCTGGTGTTCCCGACAGAAAAGTTTTACTGTATCAGGGTTCGCGCTAAGCCGCGTGATCGCGCCATTCCCGCAGTATTTTTTGAAATCCCACTCAAAAAAAGTTCGCTTGCGCGCTGTTCCCGCAACTAGCGGATACGCGTTCAAAACATCGCGAAACGAAACTACTATTTTAAACTGATAATGCAATACAAACTAAATGGAATATGTTAGTTTTCAACTGCCATCTTATCCTCATTAATGAAAAGAAGAATCTAGGAACCCTATTTATCATATATAATAACACAGGGGAAAGATTTACAAATTCTTCATTCCTTGGGCTTATTGAACAATTTAAGCCTTGTGAATGCAGACTTATCTTCATTCATTCTATTCACATAGGACAAAATCAAAAAATGGAGTGGAGAAAAGGAATCTTCTTTGGTCACAAGACTACAAGAGAATGCTGGTTTCTAAAATATACTGTTTCCATTAAAAAACATCAATAGGTAAAATGACATATGATCAGAAAAAATATAAAACTCATTGTTAGAAAAGTTTTTGTTGCCATTGTGCTGTAATAATAAATGCAATTACAGCAAGATTTTGACTGAAGGCTTCTCTGAGGCAAAAATTAAATTCAATAGTTTGTTTGCTGAAATCGACTTCAAAACGGAATTTTTCATACATATGATTAGTTTTTAGTGTCATTCATTCAAAGAAAGTTTTCCCTTTGATATGGATTTTTTAAAAAATAGAGTATTTATATAAAAAATGCATTTACACTTTAAAAGAATAAAATAAAATAATTTTTGGAAAAAAATAGAACCGACTTCAAATTATAAATTGCGCTAAAAAGTGAAAAATAAATTTTTCTTTAAACAACATCGATGTGACTTTTAAACATAGTTTTAGAAGTCAGTGCAAAATTAGGATAGATGAAATCCTTTGTAATCAGGAATCAATTACAAATATAAATGACCCAGAATTAGCAACAGTTCCAATATGAAGTAGCACATGGTGTAGTGGTAATTAGGCTCATAATTTTGCACCGACTTCTAAAATTATGTTTAACAGTCACATCGATTTTGTTTAAAGAATTAATTTATTTTTCACTTTTTAGCGCAATTTATAATTTGAAGTCGGTTCTATTTTTTTTTCAAAAAATTATTTTATTTTATTCTTTTAAAGTGTAAATGCATTTTTTATACAAATACTCTATTTAAAAAAAATCCATATCAAAGGGAAAACCTTCTTTAAATGAATGACACTAAAAACTAATCATTTGTATGAAAAATTCCGTTTTGAGGTCGATTTCAGCAAACAAACTGATTGGATTTAATTTTTGCCTCAGAGAAGCCTTCAGTCAAACTCTTGCTGTAATTGCAGTTATTATTATAGCACAATGGCAACAAAAACTTTTCTAACAATGAGTTTTATATTTATTAATAGTTTTCCCAACAAAGGAAAATCAAGTCAAGCCTTTCCAATTAAAATAAAAAATACTTATTTTTCACCCGTAACGTTTTTTCTAAAAAAACAAATGTAGTCAAAATGATGTGCGATATTTGAGTTAGACGACCCTCTATCGATTAAAGAAAAAATCGTCAAAATCGGTTCATTTAGTCAAAAGTTATGGATGGAAAACCAAGAAAAATGAACCTATTTCTGCCCATAACTTATTTTCTAATTATCGAATATGGTCAGACGAAGGTACGGGACCTATGGGAAACCACACTCGATCGATTAAAAAAAAATCATGAAAATCGGTTCATCCGGTGAGAAGTTATAAGTGGACAACACAAACAAAAAAAAAAATAATAATAATAATTTTTGTAAAAAAATAGAACCGACTTCAAACTATAAATTGCGCTAAAATGTAAAAAATAATATTATTCTTCAAACAACTTCGATACGCTTTTAAACATAATTTTTGAAGTCGGTGCAAAATTATGACAGTCTAATTATAATTACGCCATGTGTTATTTTACACTGAAACTGTTGCAAACTCTACGCTATTTATCTTTGTAATTGGTTCATAGTTACAAAAGAAATCATGCATCAAAGTCCATCATAATTTTGCACCGACTTCAAAAATTATGTTTAAAAGTCGTATCGAAGTTGTTTGAAGAATAATATTATTTTTTACTTTTTAGCGCAATTTATAGTTTGAAGTCGGTTCTATTTTTTTACAAAAATTATTTTATTTTATTCTTTTTAGTGTAAATACATTTTTATATAAGTATTCTATTTTTAAAACATACATATCAAAGGGGAAACCTTTGAGGGAACGACATTAAAAACTAACCGTTTGTAAGATAAATTTCGTTTTAAAATCGGTTTTAAAGGGTCACTAGAGCAAGCAAACTAATTGAATTTAATTTCTTCTTTAGAGAAGCCTTCAGTAATTTCTTGTTATAATTGCTTTTAATATTACATCTTAATGGCAACAAACTCTTTTTTTTTTAACAATGAGTTTCACTTTTATTAGCAACTTTCCCAACAAAGAAAAATCGAGCCTAGCCTTTGCAATCAAAATGAAAAAATATTTATTTTTTACCCATAACGTTTTTTCTAAAAAACAAATGTAGTCAAACTGATGTGCGATGTTTGAGTTAGACGACAATCTATCGATCAAAGAAAAAATAATCAAAATCGGTTCATTTAGTCAAAAGTTATGGATGAAAAAGCAAAAAAATTACCACATTTCAGCCCATAATTGTTTTTCTAATTATAGAATATGGTCAAACAAAGGTACGGGACCTATGGAAAACCACCCTCGATCGATTAAAAAAAAAATTCATGAAAATCGGTTCATCCGGTAAGAAGTTATGAGTGGACAAACAAACCAAAAAAAAAAAAAAAAAACGACGTACATACAATATGAATGTATAACCTCCTTCCTTTGTGAAGTCGGTTAAAAAAAACGACATACATACAATATGAATGTATAACCTCTTTCCTTTGTGAAGTTGGTTAAAAATAGAGGAAATATTAAACTAATTTTTAGGATTTTCTTTGCAAAAATCACACATCAAAGAATTTTGGTTAAATAACCAAAATACCAGAGGATCTTTTTCATGCTTAACATTTTATAAAGCACCCACTTTTCCGATCGCGAATTTTGTGAAGAATCCGTTTTGTGCGAACCTTGTTGATGTTTATTTTTTCTTTGCTGCGCATAGCTTAGATAATCATCTTTTATTACATAGTTTGTATTGGATCATGATCGGACAATTTAGTAATATTTTTCAAGACAAAAACAAAAAGAAAAGTTCCCACTTAAATTTTAAAAATCCCACTTTAAATTTTGGTCCAGGTGGGAGATCGCACCTTGTATTTTTCCCCAGTGTGAACCCTTGTATCTATTTCCAAACGCAGCTGTGTTCAACTGTTCAAAAACTAGCCGAGGGAAAGAGAACATGCGGTCGAAGCTGCGTATTCAAAGGGAAACCCGGCTTCGGTTCTCTTGCAAAAGGGGTAGAAAAAACAGAATTCTTTATAACCCTAAAACTCTTTTATGCAATTCTTATTGCCTTTTTTATGAAAAAAGCTTTAAACTTATCACACACAAAGTAAACATTTTTTTGAAGTTTCACTAATGTTTTCGTTACAACTGATTTTTATTCCGACATTTTTATAAATTGCACTTTAACTAACATTAAGTAAAACAATAAATTCATTTTGTGCAAGGAAACAGTAATAAAAATTTTCACGTTAAGAAAGCACAAATAAGCAATAAAAATGCAGACATGTTTCGGGATTGCTTGGAATCCATTTTCAGTGCAATAGTGGAGCAATGCAATAAATACAAAACTCATTGTTAAAAAGAGTTTGTCGCCATTAAGCAGTAATATTAAAAGAAATTATAATAAGAGTTTGAGTGAAGGCTCCTTTAGAACAATGAAATAAAAAATGAGAATAGTGTACGGAAGCAAACAGTTAAGTTTTATTCAACTGCCACTCAACTTAGTACCCAAACGGCAGAAGTACAAGCGGCTACATTTATGAGCACAATTGGCCCTGCGGCGACAATGATTTGCAAAGTGTTTGCTGTGATCAAAATAAACTCGACGCTATTAACAAATTTGATTAAAAATACTTACTAGAGTTCGTTATCAAAAGTTTTTATCATCAAAACAATGGAATACCATTTTTTACCGAATTTGTGCCCCATTGCTATGTGTCAGTGGTATAAATAAGGATTGCGAAGGCAATGAGGGAAAAAAACAAGTAAGTTTTTCTTACACCGATTATATTGTGCCATTTTGCATAGGCTCATCTGAAATTCCATGACATATATGTTCCAGTAGTGACGGAAAAGATTTTGTTTTAAGCTATATCACCGCGTTAAGCAAAAATACAGTTTTATTATTACTAGCGTTCGCCTAATTATTAAAGTAGAAAATCAACCGTGATAATTAAATTTAGCATTGAAAACATTATGCTATTTACATAATTATATAAGTATTATTCATCAAATTTGGCAATTATAACGTCGGTTTATTTTGATCATCCTCACTTAAAGCAAACATATTGTAAATCATTGTCGCCGCAGGGCAAATCTACAAGCGGCTGCAGTTGGGTAGTCGCTTGTACTTCTGTTGATTTCGTATTAAGTTGAGTGGCAGTTGAATAAAACTTAAATGTTTGCTTCCATACACTATTCTCACTTTTCATTTCATTATTTCCCTTCACCCAAACTCTTATTATAATTGATTTTAATGTTACTGCTTAATGGCAACAAACTCTTTTTAACAATGTTTTATATTTATTACCCAATAATTTACTCAGCTGAGACATGTTGCCATCTGTTATCAAAAACAATATAACATTTCAATTATAAATGAGGCTTGCCTGACAAAAGAAAAGGGGAAATAATTAACTGTTTCCAAAATTTTTTTTATTCATATCAGTAAAACTCATCAATTGCTACTAAACAAACAAAAAAGTTAGAAAATCGGTTGAGAAACAGAAGAGAAAATGGTTCTTGACTGTTTTGTCAGTCCCTATTTATATATAGATATAATTATACTAATAGCATAATGTTTTCAATGCTGAATTCAATTATCACGGTCAAATTTCGACTGTTGGGAGAACTCTAGGGGGCCGTTCATAAATGACGTCACGCTTTTTTCCCATATATTTGACCCCCCTTCCCCCCTTGTCACAATATGTCACACTTCAGATGACCCCCCATCCCCCCTTTGTCACGCTATGTTGCATAATGCATGATGTCACACTTCTTGTTACCCCCTCCCCTCCCCTTGTCACACTTTGTCACAATTTCACGAACCCCCCTCCCCCCCTCGAAGCGTGATATCATTTATGAATGATCCCTAGTATATATATAAAACTCATTGCTAAAATGGGTTTTTTGCTATTAAGCAGTAATATTAAAAGCAATTATAATAAGAGTTAATTAATAACATGAGTGAAGGCTTCTCTGAAGCAAAAATTAAATCCAGTTTCTTGGCTTCAGTGACCTTTCAAAATCAACTTCAAAATGGAATTTATCATACAAATGGTTAGTTTTTACTGCCAGTCACTCAAAGAAAGTGTGCCTTTTGATATGTTTTTTTTTTTTTAAATAGAGTATTCACATGAAAAATGTATTCACTAAAAAGAATAGAATGAAATAACTTTTGGAAAAAAAAAAATTCATTCTGTAAACAACGTCGATACTACTCTTAAACCTAATTTTTGAAGTCTGTGCAAAATTATGTTAAAGATAAAATCTTTGTTAATCATGAATGAATTACAAACATTTGCACCGACTTCAAAAATTAGGTTTAAAAGTAGTGTAGTAACAATGTTGTTTAAACAATGAATTTATTTTTTACTTTTCATCGTAATTTATAATTTGAAGTTGGTTCTATTCTTTTTCCAAAAATTATGTTATTACATTTTATATTTTGCTATAAACAAATTCATTTTCGATTTCTATAGCAGCAAAATGCAAATGAAATATTTCACGTTTAAAATTACTTTCGAGCATTATATTAAGAAACACAGGAAAACATGATGTCTTAAAATATTTATGGTTAAAAATTTTAACAAATATAAATTGAAAATGGACGCATATCACTTTTATGAACTAGTATACATAAAACATATTATCCAGAAATAGCAATTCTTAATGTTCAGGTATTTATATGAGTGGAAATAAAAAAGCACAAACGTTAAAACTCATATTAACAAGAAATACAAAATAAACAAAAGGACATATAATATACCTAAAGATTTTCTTCCTCATAACTGGTTAGACTGGTTTCGTGTTTCGCTATCGCTTTGCTCAAAATCGGATTCGAATAATCGTCAAGAGTCAAAAGAAGTTCAATATTTTTTCTTTCTTGGCGACGTCTTGGCGCTACTATGCCTTAAAGATGAGCTTACATCTACTAAATATAAACTTAAGCTTTTTATCATATCAGAAAAGTTTTCACTGTTGAAGTAAATGAATATTAACTAATTTTGTAATGGCAACAGTATTGCCGTCTCGTTCTTTCTATTGTAATATTTAAATTCAGTTCGTTGATAAAAATGTCTCTTCAGCTTTTGTTATAAGGGTCCGTTCATAAATGATGTCACACTTTTTTTCAATATATTTGACCCCCCTCCCCCCTTTGTCACAAAGTGTCACACTTCAACATACCCTTTGAACCCCCCCTTTGTCACATGTCGCGCTATATGTCATTAGCATAAAATATGTTTAATTTGCTGATTTTAAATGTTTTTATGGAAATCAAAATGTACGATGTCACACTTCTTGTTACCCCCTCCCCTCGTCACATACTGTCACACTTTCATGAGCCACCCTTCCCCCTCGAAGTGAGACATTTATGAATGATCCCTAAGAAATGCTTCTGTCTTCAATTAGTTCTGTTAAGTGCACTAGTAGTAGCACAATAAAATAATAATAGGATATATTATATAATAGGTTATGCTTCCCGTAATATTCATATCCCAACAAAACATAAATGTGAAAAAAGGGCCAAGTTCGATAGAACAAAAACGGCCTTCGGAGTAGTCGGTGCCAGCGATAAAAGAATTGATATCTAATGGGTGCCAAGTTCCATAGCAGATCCTTTGATCATGGCTGTAAAAGCGTACAATGTTCCTTAATTTATTTTAAAACATTTTTTTATCGGATTCCTAACTTGGCAAGTGTTAATCAAGGTAAATTACATTCAAAAAATTTAACTCATTCAATTAGCAATTTTTAATAATTAGTAAAATCATGTGGCAAGCTATTATAGTTAATTTCTAATTGTCTTTTTATCGTCTTCTTGAACGTAACTTATCTTAATTAAAACTTGCCAAGTTAGGAATCCGATAAAAAAATGTTATCGGAAGGGAAAAAATTAAGGATGGGGGGGGGGGGGGGTCTGATCAGACACTAAAAAAATATTTTAGTCCAGCTTTGTTGCTATAACAGAAAGAATTGAAAGCGTACTCAACCATCGTGTCAGCGTTTTATATGTTTATTCAGAGTCCCTTTATTACTATAGGGGGCTCTGGTTTACTGCAGGATTTAAGTTCTTGTAGTTAGAAACAAAAAAAAATTCTGCCATAATTCCGCAGTCATGCTCAAAAAGTGCGGTTCGTCTCAACTTCTAAGGATGAAGATGCTATTATTTTATTTTATAACATGGAATTTTACCAAAAATTCGTTGATGTTCTAATGATCATGAAATGAAACTTTTATTTAAATTAATCTTGTTAAACGTATGATTATATAAATTTATGTACTGCACTATTTGCGTTTTTATTCAGCAACATAAAGTACATGTAACTGTTAAATTCATATATCATCCAAACAGTCTTCCAAGATCCCCAAAAGCCATTGAAAAGAAATCACCCCCCAAAATCTCAATGGCGCAATCTGCGGCTTGCGCAGATTGCGCCATTGAGATTGCGCCCCGCCCCCCTAGTGGGCACCCCTGAAGAGGGGGAAAGGGGGGAAGCAATGGGTTGGCATAATGATTTTTGGTGCTGAATTCATTTCAACAAAATGTGGAGGTGAATAATACACAAATTGGGAAACAAAATGTCGGACGACGTAGTTTGAATTTCAGGGTACTATGTTTATGCACACGTGCACACGCGCATTCAGTATTGCAACAAGATAAACTTCCTATTTTTCTTTTTTCTTTTTTTTTTTTTTTTTAAGAAGAACCCTTTCATCAATGTATTTTTCATCATTTTTATCTTCTTCAATTCCATTCAAGTACAATCATTTTTCGATGGATTAATGTATATTTTATTTGAAACGGTCAATATAGTAAAATGTATTCCAGAACAGCTCATGTTCTCAAGGAATAATATCATAAAACATGCAATAGATTATACTGCGGCAGATGTTTAGATTAGATGTACATCCGCTAAGCTTACCCCGCAATTTATAATCAATAGTTAAGTCCATTACGATTGTAGTTCCAAAAGTTTTCTTTTCCGGAAAAGATTTCTGATATCGCTTTTTTATCACGAAATATTAACTCTCAACTATATACATATGCGCATATGTATGTATTCGACATTCTGATGCATTGCTGATGATACAAATGATAGGTCACGAGACGATAACCTTATTATTTATCTAGCAAATTGTAATCACTGTCTCTTTTGCTACAACATCAATACAAAAAAAAAAAAAAAAAAGAAGCGAGGATCTGGAGCAGCCACTGTTTTGTATTGTTCCGCTTATGCCCCGCTCCGACTTCTAAGTATTCGCTGCGGCTTCGCTCCGTGCTCCAAGTGTTTTAATAGGAATAACATTTTTTGTCGTTTTTATGTAGTTAATTTATTATTATAGATACATATGTATCTCTCTATACCAGTGGTTCTCAAAGTGGGTGGCACCGTCCCCTGGTGGCTGGTTGGAGGACGCTGAGAGGCTTTGAATTTGTTTTGGCAGTAGGGAGACGGTGGGTGTGTTTTGGGCGGTGGGGGGGGGGGGGGGCATGTTTTGGGATTTGGAATGCGACGACGAGCATGTTCAGGAATTCAAATTTAACTTTTAGAACTCCCAAATAAATTTAATTAATGGAGTATCCGATCTCCCATTTGTGCCAGTAACAAAATGATCTTGTGCTATGGCAGTGACATAATTATGTAAGCTTAATACCCTGCGTTTCCCAACCCTTTCTGTTTCGTCAACACTGATAATTTTTTTCTCATTTACAACATTCACATAATAAAAAAGAAGTGGGAGTTGGAAATTTTGCCTTCGTGTAATGAAAATACATTTTAATCTGTTTCCTAAAAAAGAAAAAAAATGTTAAGAAATCCTTTTTGCAAGAAGTGTGGTTGCATATACTTAAGATGAATCTATTTTCAATACTGACAGATTATTTTAGACTAAGAATTAATTAAAATATGATTGTTGGCCTTGGCGATAATGGGTGTCGTCAAGTGGTAGGGGAAATTTATTTAATCGGAAGGAAAGTTTGGTCTTTATATTTAAACTGAAATTGTAATTTATTATGTGTACTTTGTTTTTATTTCGATAATTCCACAATTTTCCATTTCTTCCTATTTTAATTTATGTAAACTCTTGTCCATTGAACATAAATAGGAGAAGTTGTAACATTATAACTACTGCAATGTTTAAAAAAAATCTGTGAGGGTCATTTGACAGGTTTAAAATCCCAACAAAATATAAATGTGAAAAAGGGCCAAGTTCGATAGAACAAAAACGGCCTTCGGAGTAGTCGGTGCCAGCGATAAAAGAATTGATATCTAATGGGTGCCAAGTTCCATAGCAGATCCTTTGATCATGGCTGTAAGAGCGTACAATGTTCCTTAATTTATTTAAAAACATTTTTTTATCGGATTCCTAACTTGGAAAGTGTTAATTAAGGTAAATTACATTCAAAAAATTTAATTCATTCAATTAGCAATTTTTAATAGTAAAATCATATGGCAAGCTATCATAGTTAATTTCTAATTGTCTTCTTATCGTCTTCTTTAACGTAACTTATCTTAATTAAAACTTGTCAAGTTAGGAATCCGATAAAAAAATGTTTTTAAATAAATTAAGGAACATTGTACGCTCTTACAGCCATGATCAAAGGATCTGCTATGGAACTTGGCACCCATTAGATATCAATTCTTTTATCGCTGGCACCGACTACTGCGAAGGCCGTTTTTGTTCTATCGAACTTGGCCCTTTTTCACATTTATGTTTTGTTGGGATATCGTTAATTTTTGAAAAGCTAAAATGTGTGTTTTTATATTGACGATAAGTTATACTAAATTAACCAAGCTGAATAGTCGCTATAATTTATTTAAGATTTTTTTCGTCTGTTTACATTTCTCCGTAATAAATCCGTAAACCTATATTTACTTAATTATTTTTTTATTTAAAACGTTGAAAAGTTCTGTATAACTACGACACTGCATTCTTTGTAGTCAGCTTGAGTTAAGCCTTAAGACGAAAAATTAAAGCGGAAAGTGAATTTCAATGCATCAATTATCAATTATTTACCTTCAAACGCGAGAGAGTATTGTTTACTTTAAACGGCAGAAAAATATGGCTGCCGTTTGAAGTCGTTAGGTATGATGCTACTTATGAGTATGCTAGTAACTTCGAAGATAATGTAATTTTTTGAAGTTTCGGATTTTTTCCTTTATATATGCCAAGTTGTCTACCTTGATACAAAGTTTCAAGTTTCTAAGTCTCCTAGAAGTAGGTTAGGTTTTTGATGATTGAGTGAATGAGTGAGTGAGTGAGTGAGTGATAAAAATGACACTTTTCAAACCTTAATAATTCCATAACCATAAGAAGTACATCAATGAAATTTGATATCCTAAGGGTTAAAGGGATCGCTATTAGACGTTCAAAATTTCAAGTATGTAGGTCTAATAGTTTTTGGTAATAGTGTAGTCAAAAGTAGCTCGAAATGGTTCGGGTAAATATACACATTGGCCGGTGTCGCCGTATCTTAATTTGGCTGACTTTCTGAACTTGGCGGACACACTGCCGTGTGTCTAGATATTGCGATTGCGAGCATTGTCTGTTGCTACAAAAAGACCTCCAGGTGAGTAAACGCGGTCGGTTCATTGTGCATTAAAAAAATTAAAGAGGGAAGTTCTTTTGTGCTGTTTGTTCATTGCGTGTTTTACAGTCGGCATTTATTTAGTTTCAGAACTTCAACGATCATTTGCATTAGTCGCTGCAATATGCCATATCTCTGTTGTTCTCAGTAACGCTCTCAACGATAGATTATTTGGACAGCTCTGTAAGTACAACGAAGAATAATTAATTTTTTGCTTTTTACCCTCAAGTTCTCTAGCTGTCTCATCTCAACGTCTGGGTTTTGTAATCTTTACGAAGCTCCGCTTGAGCTTCTCTCGAAGGGAAAGATGTAGCTGGGAGAGACAGATTGCATCAATTTAAGATCGATGTTGCTTGCGACATGAAATATTTATCTGCTATATTCAGATGAATAAATTTGTAGATCAAGGTGATCGGTTGAATTCGAACAAGATCTTATTTCTGGCTGCATAAAAACTCACTTTATTGAAGCAGAATGTTAGTGGCAGTAAATTCAGCAAGTTTTTAATCTTTTCGGATATGCATAGTAACATCAGTGAAATCTCCTTCAATGATGCACAAGTTTATTGTCAATGCGTAGAATCTGTGCACAGGGACTTTCTGAGAATTTTGGGGGTATTTTGCTATCTGAAAGGGTCTTTCCAATTTCCACTGGTAGTGAACCTCTTTTTGTGAATATTGAAACAGCAAATATTCATATTCAGGACGAATTGGCAAAACTTTCAACTGATTAAAACGTTGAAAGACTGTTTTAAGAATGGTGATCGCCTCACAGAATCAAGGTAACATCCGTCTCAAAAAATTTTTTAATTTCCATCAATTTTATCTACCTCATTGCAGGCAAATATGCAAAGTGAGCCGTGTCCTCCCTTAATATGATTAAAAATAGCCTAAAATGGCTTACTTAGGACTTTAATTGTGAAAATATTTCGCGGGAGAACCCCAACTCGCCCTCGCCTTACGTCACCAAAAACGGCCTAAAATTCCGTTTTTCGGTGCTTCAATTTAAAAAAATTACTGGGGAAAAGCCTTGAAATGTCCCTCTACTTCCGCATAACATTTAAAAAATAGCCTTGAATTACCTTTTTAGGACCTTAAGTTCCAAAACATTTCCAGGACCCCAGTCTTCTGTTTGCCTTCGAATGTTACACTGTAGTGGTCGGTGACCAAACTTACATTATTAGTTCTTTCTTTTTATATGTGACGCAATTCTGCGAAGAGAAAAAGCAGGAAGAAGTATTACACCATCTTTGGTATTACCATCAACAAAATGCACAATGATTTGCTCATAGTTTAATATTAATTCTCTATTAAACCACCCGTTTTTCGTCGCGAGCAGATTCAGTTTTGTGACGAATCTTGAAACAAAAAAGAGTTTGAA
Source organism: Octonoba sinensis (assembly GCA_038502835.1). Lineage (NCBI taxonomy): Eukaryota > Metazoa > Arthropoda > Arachnida > Araneae > Uloboridae > Octonoba > Octonoba sinensis. Next base: position 101,673,965 of record CM076599.1, on the reverse strand, counting down.
ATCGTGCAAGAGGGAATTTGCATCCTTCATCTCCCTAAAAATGTTGAACCCAAAGTTAAAAAAATGGTCCTGAACCAACAAGCACAACCATCACACTGACATGGGCGCTCGAATTTTTTTTTTTAAATACTATATTTTTAAATTAAAAAAAAAAAAAAAAAAAAAAAAAAACTTTTTTTGTTAACCACAATCGGTGCGAAGAAAATTGCTTAAAACTTGTGTCTCTTATTACTCCCCCCTGCCCCCTTCTTCTCTTCACGCGTTTTTCCAAAGGGGACGTTGAAAACTTTTTCATTCCTTAAGGAGGCGGCAACATTGAAAAGGTTGAGAATCACTGCGTCTATACTTTTTTTTTTAAAAAAGCGCTGCTGCCTCAGAGAAATTCTGCCTTGCGCGCTTTAAACTCTTACAAGTCAAAAAACAATTTAATAAAACATTCTGAAAATGTTATGAGTTATAGAGAACTATCTGGAGACTGCGTTGATGTAAAACATTTATAGATTCGAATAGTAGTTTTAAAACTATTTAATTTGAAAGTGAACTAATTTATTTTCCCTTTGTTTGTGCACGCCAGGGCTTAATTTAAATGAATCAATAAGATTTTTAGAATCCATAGAGGTGCACTTGTATATTTATGCCTAACGGAGCCCTTTTTCAAAATACCAATTAAGTTGAAAAAATCCAATTGGAACTTCAAAACTGCAACTTTTAATACTGAACCCGTAAGAGAGTACTACTTTTTAAACATATATATATATATATATGTATATATATATATATGTATATATATATATATATATATAGATATGATGTTGAAATGTCTTAGGTTTTCCCCACGGAGCTGTTTTCCCTCATAGTTACTCAGAATATCTTATTTGTGACACTATTAATAACAGTTTTGTGTTTGACACATGTATCATCAAAGCAAAGTTTATTACTGGTCATGCCCTTGAACTTTCTAACTGATACCACTATCTCACTCATCGAGGAAGAGATCATTTCTTCTAATAGGAATCAAGGGCTAGAGAAATGATGCATTAAATATCGATCTTGTTGGATGTCCAGCGTCCTTTCCTTGACGAATCCGAATCGAATACCATCCCTGATTTCTGAAACCTGTAAACTATTCACCTATTTTTAAACATCCCAAAGTTTTCAAATCCGTTGCACACCTTTTTATTTAATTTTCGTAACATGCTATTAAGTTATATTTTAAAAACCAAATTTTCGTTTAAGAGGTAGGTTTGCGTATGCTCTCCGAATATCCATCCTGCTATACCATATCACAGGATTTTTATTGCAGAGGTTCGGATTCCAGATATTAAAAAAAAAACGGTCGGGTGGCGGATATTCATTGCTTTAGGGGGGGGGGGGGGTATCCGTTTGTTCCTCTCTGTCAGTGCGCAACCAACCGAGCGCAAAAGAAGCTGCGTTCCGGGGGTTGGCGTACCGGGGACGGTATTCCCCTGGTGTGATAGAAAATTAAAACAATTATTTACAGACTATTTATTTATCAATTCATACATAATGTTTTATTGACCCTGTATTGCAAAAAGAAACCCAAACCCCTCTCATTTATTTCTTTCAAGTTTTTGAACAGAGTGTAAAAAGAAAGAAAAAACAAAAATCGGAGCAGTGAAGCACAACAAGTTTATTTGCTCCGGTACTGCTCAAAATCAGGGATATGGAGCGGAGCAGGAGCACGGAGCAGTAGTGCAACGAAATTTTACTCAAAACTGTAGCGGAGCCGGAGCAAAGATATTTGTCGTGCTTCACCGCTCCGACCTTTTTTTAAATAACTTTTTATGTTTTTTATTCTATAAAAAAATAGTAACTAGAATAAAAGATAGATAATATAATATATTAAAATTATTCGGAGCTTAGAGTGGAGCTGGAGCGTAGCCGGAGCAAGTATTTAGAAGTGGGAACCGAGCCCACTGTGAGCTCCCATCCAAATTAAGTCCACCTTTATATCATCAAAAAAAAAAAAAAAAAATGCAGTGTCAGTGTCCAAGTCATATATGCTTAAAATATGAATGTTTCTGATATCATTACTTGTGGCTTTGAAGATCTTTTTGTCGATATTCCTTTCAATAGCTTAAATTCTGCCTTTTCGGAAAACATTTCTTTGGTTTAAATTTTTCTCAATAAGTAAACTCTTCAGGCAGTCCATTCCAACTTTTTAAAGAGTGGGGAGTAAGTGTATAGCATGTATAAAAAAATTACATTTCTTAAAGCCGGGAGAGGGGAGCAATTGCCTTTCTTTCTCACACCCACCCCCAAATAATGGAACCGCTTTAGGTTTCTGAAATTCTGCCTAAACAAATTCAAGTACTTTTTTGACATTTCTGCTGGTAGTTATTTTCAGGGATCTGGAGCGGAGCTCGGAGAAGAGAGTGGAGCAAAGAAATATGTGTTCCGCTACTCCAATTTTTTTAATCACATTCATAAACTTCAAAGTAAATGAATGTAAGTTCTCCTCCTCTTAAAAAAAAAAAAAAAAAAAAAAAAAAAAAGGGTTCTCTGAAAAAATGAAATGAAAATGAGAATAGTGTATGAAAGCAAACATTTGAGTTTTCTTCAACTGCCACTCAACTTAGTACGAAATCGGCTGAAGTACAAGCAGTTGTATTTATGAGCGCAATTGGCCCTGCGGCAAACAATGATTTGCAATACGTTTGCTTTAAGTGAGGATGAGCAAAATAAACTCGACGTTATTATCCCCAAATTTGATGAAAAATACTTCCAGATTCATGGCTACTTTAAGTTATGTTTCCGCTAATTTTTGTTATTATGCAAATGGAATATAATTTACGGAATTTTTCAGAAATCCCTGTATGTTTCTGTAGGCATACATATGAAATCCAAGCGTGGAAGTCCTTTACATCAAAACTAAAAATTTTCACCCTTTGTATCAAAAATATCTCTTAAATTGTTGACAAAAAAGTAACGAAAATTACGAACAAGTTCGAAAATATTCTATCCTATTATTCCTTAAACCTTTATAATCTCTCTAAAGATTTTTTTTCACTTGAATATTTGTTTTCCTTTAGTTTTCAACTATGACTTTAAAAGTGTATGGGATCAAATGCAAAAAAAAAAAGCAAGTGTAAATTACACCCTCTTTTTCGCCTATTTTAAAATGATTGCTTCCGTTTTGAATGAATCGTCATAACAAGAAAGTGCCTGCATCAGCAATTCTCTAAATGTGCAAAGACGCAAATTCCTTCTCGTGCTTTATAACATAATTGAAATTCTGCATTATAATTGGAGCATCTGAGGTAAGTACATATCGCCGTTCCGGAAGAACAATGACGTAACCGCAAAAATGTGTCAAACGCAAACAATTCCCTAGACAATATCAGAAACACATCCCTTACACAGGGGAACATGGACGTAACTGTAGTTTGTGTCTTCTAGAACAACGAACAACTTTTAGAGAAACAATGACGAAACTGCACTTAGGGGTTGAAATTAGGGTGATTAAATCCAAATCCCTGGCAAATGAAAGTAAAGTATATATCCCACATAGTTACTATCAATATACACTTATTTTCTGTCACTTACAACTTTTTCAATTATACGTTTTATACAACTGCAAATCATTTTTTTACTCTCCTGTAAAATTGAAGTTTTTGCATGTACGTCACGGTTCTTCCGGAACGGCGATATACAGAGACGTAACTAGTCATTTTCCAACAGGGGCAAGACGGGGCTTTAGCGCCCCCCTCGACATATACACACACAAAAAAAAAGCACACATATAAAAAGCACAAAAAAAAAAAAAAAGCACACATATATTCACATACACTTAGCAAATTTCGCGCCCCTAAAATCTGGCGCCCGGGGCACAGGCCCCCCCCCCCTTGTTGTTAAGTTGTGTAAAAGTAGCGGTATCACTAACGGAAACGTAAAATATGGGCTATTTTTAGAAATCATAAGATTTTATATACAGAGAAAATTATTTGTATTTTAAGTTGTGGAAAGCAGAAAAGCTCATTCTAATAAATCTTAACTCAAGATCTTCGCTTATAAGTGCACCAGGAGGGAGGGAGGGAGGGAGGGGGGGGGGAAGGTCATGATTAGAGATGTTTCGGATATTGATTTTTTTAGCCCCGAACAACGACTCTCCCCCGGATCGGCCAAAACGTCGACCAAGACCTCCCAAAAGCTCCTGAAACGAGCCCCTATCCCTTGACCCCCCTGATAGGCACCCCTGCTGGATACATGGTGTCCCTTTTCTGGCGAATCCGTACAAGATATCCAGTTCTAATGTTGTTTCAAACCTGTAAATTCTGTACATGCTTCTAAACATCCCAAAGCGGCCCCATTCACAAGCGTCCATAAGGGGGGAGGCAGGAAGGGGCTTGAGTCATCCTCTAGTCATTAGTACAAAATTTTAATAAGTTAAGCATTTAATACAATATTTATTTTTAAAAGCTTTTAAAAAGTCTTTAACGAATGATTGCTGTTACAAAATGTTTTTATGTTAACATTCTTAGTTGGAGAGAGTTAGTTTTCAAATGCACGGCAGTGCATTTTAAATAACAGGATTCCACGATGCCTTATTGGGTCCTCTGCTCAAATGCATTCAATCTTATGCATAACACAGTCATCTTATGCATATCACAGTCAATGCATAATTGGTGTGCATTGACTGTGTTATTACAATGTCAAATTGTTGTAAAACATGGGTTTTATATGCATTAGTTATTGTTTTTTTTCGGGGGGGGGGGGGGGGGGGCTTTTTTTCTTTCGACTTCAGTAGGAGTCAGTAGGTGGTGAATGACTCTTCTTGCGATCCGTCGTCCGGAGAGGAAAAAACACAGGCCCAGTTCAACCAGTTCAACACATTTTTATTACATCTAAACATAATGAAAACTGCGAAATAATGTGCTTTTTCCGAAGCTATGAAAGAAGGAACTGCCTCAGTTTATGAGATCGGAAAATCTGGAAGTACAAACTAGAATCGGAATGATGATTCTTTTTTCCCTTATTTCATGCTTAATTTTTAACTTTAACATTTTCTTTTTTATCTTTGGCAACGATTAAAACCCTTTTTTTTTCTTCTTTTGGGGGAATAAAACAATTGTAGACTTTATATGTACAGCTTAACATTAAGAGCCTTTTTATAGTTTTTCATAAAAAGTTTTTTCTCTTTTCATTCATTTAGTTTACCTATTCAGTACTGTGTGCTTCATACTAGAAAATTTTTTTGTTGAAATTCAGTTCTGCGTTTTCCTAAATACTGGAAAACTCTATTAGATTTTAAAAATTCTTTAATTAAAAATATTGATAGTTGATAGAAAATTATTGAAATATAAGAGTGTGAGAGTATTAATTTAATATAGTTTACATAACCGACACTATAATTGGATATTAGGTGTATCACCCGTTGAAAAGGTAGTTATATTTACAAATTTGACTTTGGTACGTGGGAAAGTAAGCTTGTATAGTTCTGGACGGAACTTCTTTTTTATTTATTTATTTGTTATTATTCTTTTTCTTCTTATTATTTTTCATCTCATCACTACAGCACCTCTGTTTTAAATTCATAAACTTTTTGCAACCACGGAAGAAGTCGACACTATTTTATTTAAGGCATTTAATAAACGTATTTTCTGAAAAATAATAGTAACAATTAAAGTTTTTTTTTTTTTTAAATTATAACCTGAAGTTATAAAAAATTTCTGAGCCTCTGCCTGAAATTACGCGTATGGGTGCCCCATAGTTCCATTCCCTATTAATTAAAATATAAATGCAAGCTTCTCTTACTCTTCATTTTCATTTTCATTTTTAATTAAACTAAACTGCAAACGAAAGTAAGAGCTTCCCATTGCTTATGCATAGTGAAAACTTTACATAACTTGTCTTAACCATACATTACTGACAGTTGACATCACGGATATCAGTTATTGTGAGTGATAAAAGAGACATCAAGCACACGAACTCCCCTCCCCCATTACTAAGAGTTTCACCCAACTTATCGTCTTCTTGTATCACGAACAAAAGAGTGGTATTGATTACGTTATAATCAGTACTTAAGAATGAATCATTATTGCATTGACAAAACATCTGACTTGATGATAAATAAATGTTTTTTCATGATATTGCTGTAACAATAATAATGAGGTCAGAGATTTCAGGAGTTAAAACCCCGAACGAAACGTTGCAAGGATTATTTCCACTGGAATTCTTTGTTACAATTGCTTCAATAATTTCGTAGGTAAGTAAATGTTTTCAATGCCTATAAACAACCAGGAAGTACCTGTATAATGTTTTAAAGTTTCCTTTACATTGTTTCTTTCTTTTAGTTCTTTATTTATTTATTTATTTAAGGATTCATCGGATCTGACCGCCTATAAAACACATAAAGCATGCATTTTTCTTGCAAAAAAAAAAATAAATAAATAAATAAATAAATATGTAAATAAATAAAATAGAAGTTTACAATAACTTTAAATAAAATTTCTTTAAATTGACATTTCCGATGAAAGAAGGCAGAAAGGGTTTTGAGTTAGTAACAATATTTTTTGAAATTACTCAAATTATATATTGGTATTTTATTTGAATTTGAATTTTTTTCCCTACAGAAATTTATGATTATAGTTAAATAATGTTCATTTCATTGTATTCTATTAGTTTAAATGTATCAAGTTAGCTCATATTAAAACCAGTTTAGAAAGTCTTCAAAATTCTGGCAAATCTGGGTTGCATTTTTAGGTCAGCAAAGAAACTTCCTCCCCCTCAAAAAGCTGTTTTTCCTCTGTTTTGTGCGTTGCATTCGAATCAAATCTTGCAACATATTTCACCCTCTCCGTCCTTACTTTTGCAAATGTCCATGACCTTGGGAACTATCAAACTTTAACTTTTATAGTTTACTAACATTCACTATTTAACTTCATAATAAGTCTATCAAAAAATAAAGTATCCAAAATTTAAAAATTGAGTACATAGATTGAATGATAATAAAGAAGAAGAAAAAGATTATCACATTTGTATTCTTTTTCTTTTTTTTTTTGAAAAACAAATGCAGTCGAATAAATCGATGCCAATGCAAATAAATGATAAATTTATATTTATACAACATGTTAGTTGCTGAAAACGAGAAAGCAAAATTGGAAGAACTAAACATAAAACTCTACAAATTATTATTATTTTCAACTCCTTATTCTTCCTCCTCTCCCATCAAGATATTGCTACCATTTCTTTTTGATTCATGTTGATCAAATTTGATGCCAAAAAGCGGCTGACGCAAGAAAGGAACAGCATCATAATATATGTCTTTCTCCAATCCCAGCTATTTATCCCAGAATATATATTTTCAACAATTTTTATTGATTATTTTCAAAAAACCAAAACCAAGGATACCATGTTCATAACTCACCACGAAAAGAAAATATTTCATAATTACGTTAGAAGAAAAACTTCCTCTCCAATAAGAAGTAAAACGTTCATCTTCGTGCATAAAAATGAGAAAACCTACGTTATTATAATACAATTTGCGAGAAATATTGCAGCAGTCGGAATGAAGCTTCGATTGGTGATTTAATAATTTTTTACTTCAAAATTATTTTAAAAAGAAACTGGTAAAGTAATCTAATGACCATTGGTTAATATTTTCGTCCGAATTTGCAGTTTTGTAATCTTTTGGAAATAAATTTGAACTGAAACAAGAATCTACGTTTGAGAAATGTGTACTTTATTTACATAAAACAGTTAACTTCAACTCATATCTCTTATGAACAAGCTAATACATATAAATACAAATACAAAGACAAAAGTGACGACCAGAAACAGGCTCAGGTCCCAGATAGGCTGGTCCTAGTCAGTTTAGCAGTCCCCAATGAACATCAAGAGCTTTCTTAAAAGTTTTTACTCCACTGCAATCAACGCTATATATTGCAATATATTTTTATAATATATTGCAAGAAAAGCATTCTTTTCAAAAGAATTCTCGAAAGGTATTATTTCCTGTAATTAAGGGAACTTTTATTCCATATTATCTAATTCATATGATCCTTTACATCATTGTTTTTCAACCTGGGGGTAGCGTTCAGGTATAAGGGGTAGCTGAGGAATCTAACAAAAAACTTAAAAATCATCATCTTGTTAAATAAGGTATCTTAAATTGTAGTTAAATGTTAAAAATTAAATACTGTGCAAATGTCATTTTGTAATAAGGGAGGTCGCCAAACTTTTTAAGTGCCTTTTCAGCTTTTAAAGCAGATGTAACACGAAAAAGGTTGTGGAACGATGCTTTACACGTACGGGTTTTTCACCGAAATTTAAAGCAAAATCGAGAAGTTTCAGACTTCCCAAAAATTGGAAACATTCGATTTTTTTCCTTGAAATAATTTTAATACATCAATAAATAACACATAATTTTTTATGAAATTTTCGCAATAATATAAATACTTTACCGAACATTATTGTAAGAGCATTTTAAAACAGACACCATATTTACTTCGTTGTGTTAGTATTTGCTGTAACAAAATTTTACAGTTAGAATGAAAAAAAGGAAGCTGTTAATATTTTTTATTTACATTGTAAAACTTGGTATTTGTTTAAGTCATCAATAAAAATCAAAATAACACATGAAAAACCAACCTTTACAAAAAAAAATTATTGAAATGTATAGTGCTTTAAATAGTATTTCTTATTAAAAATTACCCCTCCAAATGTGTTGGCAAAGTTGAAATAAAATGCTATGATTAAAACGGATAAGTTATGTATGTATATATTATTTCTGATAGTAATTTTAAATCTAGGAAAGGAATAAAGAAGAAAAAAGGTTTTGAAGGTTAATCCTATTTTCTGCAAAGTAACCAAGTCAAATATATTTTTAGAATCAAAATATATTGCAACAAAAATGCCTATTGAATTTACAAGTTAATTTTCTAATTTTCTCAATTGTATAAGTTTGTTATAAAATGTTATACTTGACGCTAGAATAGAAATAATATAACGTTATATCCAGAATAGAAATAATCTAGCGTTAATGTTATATGTTCTGTAACAATATTTGAACACTGAAAACATTTTTATAGTGAGTAAATAATTTATGATTATTTGAAAAAAGTTCGTTTTTTCCTCTTAAAATTTCCAATGTTCCCAAATTTCCGGGTTTTTACCCTTACTTCAAAATTCTCGGAATTTCTGCATTTCTAGGCACAGGGTATATTATAGAATATTGAATGGATGCTTCTTAACAAAGCTCAAATTAGTAAACTAACGCCAGGAACTACCCGTAAGTTCAATAAATGAATTATTATTGCCATTATTCAATAGGTTTTTTATTATAATCATTTCATCGACATTTTGAATGCGTAAAAATTTTATTACTTGGATCTTGAAGCTCGCAATATTTTATGAGTTCATAAATAAGTTTCTTTTGAACCCAGCATAACATATGTACAACGATTTGTGATTTCTTAATGCTGGTTTTTGAACAAATGGTTTTTTACTAGGTCAAACATTTTATTTCTTATTTAGTGTTGAGTCGATTAGTATTATTTGTATTTTAAATATATGATCGACTCAATAAAAATATCAAAATGCTTTTATTATCATACAAAATGATGATTTCATTGTGTTTTCGTTATAATGATAAATAGGGTGCGGAAATTCAAGATAATAATAACAAATAAATATGAAGTTTAACACATTTGAACATTGAACGTGGAAAAAATCAACTGGATTATAGATTTATAAAAAAAAGTATCGCGACAAAGAAAAATAACAAAAAGTTTTTGGAAGTTCATTTTTTTTCATCAATTCTGAAATAGCTGTTCTCATGTTTATTCTTCTATAAATTTTCACCTTTTAGCAGAAAAAAAAAAAAAAAAAAAAGTTATACAGGCATAAATAGATTTAATTCTTTTGGTACTAATCTAAAAAATGTTGCATGAAAATAAAATGACTCCAAACTGTCTTAGTTCTCATGGCATACAGTCAGATTTTACACACATTTTGCACAATATAAGAAAGTTTATGTATTTTTTGAAACAATATTTAATAAAAATAAGTCATTCAAGTATTGAAAACAACATCATAGTAAAAAATACATACTGCAATGTATTTGTTTCTCCATGATGTTGTTGTAATAATAAGTTAAACACATTGCAATAATGTATGTGTGAATTATTGAAACCTTGCAATAGTCATTCAAAGATTTAAGCAGACGTACGAAGACGAAACTACAATGGCGGCGATTCGCGGGGTTGCTGTATTGTTCTCCGTCTAATGTTTACATTCGGGGGTGGCCACATTGTGAACTGAATCTTCGCCAGTTTGGTGAAAATCTGCAAAGGCTCTGCACGCACCGCAATGCGGAAAGTCGCGGTGAATGGATCTTTCGCAATCTTTTCAGACAACTTTTGACTCAGACAAATTTTTTGCTTCCTCCTTCATGTCATGGTGACCATGCCAAAAGACCTGATTCAGGTGGGAATCAAGAAAATAACTTTTTCAATACAATATGTTGCAAAATTAAGAACAATTATTTAATCCGCTTTTGGTAGAGCTACAAGAAAATATCTCGTATTTCGAGGTATTTTCTTAATATATATATTATTTATCAGAATATATATCCTCGAGAATATATTATATTCTGAAAATATTCGCGATCGTCATTTTTTTTTTTTGTTATGACGATCACGAAATATATCTTTTGTCAATCAAAAGAGTCAACACGGTCACATTCTAAACATAAATAAAGGAACTTTGTGCACTAGTAAGACTAAGAAAAAATTCACGTTAAGAAAGCACAAATGAGCATTAAAATGCAGAATATGTTTTGGGATTGCTTAGAATCGTTTTTTCAATGCAGTAGTGGAGCTTCTAGATGCAAAAACATCCAAATGAAGCGCACAAAACAACAAAACACGGCTTATATTAAGATTTACCTACAAACCAATGAGAATGAGAATAAAGGCAGCTCGGAGGTAGAGGCTGTTGGAAGAAATGATCTCTCCTTCGATGAGTGAAGTGGTATCAGAATAAAGTTCAAGGACATGAACAATAATAAACTTTGCCTTGATACCAGATGTCTCAAACATAAAACTGTAGATAGTGTCATAAATAAGATAGGAAGAAACCTTGAACATTCTAGTATTTATTTATTCATTTTCTAAGTTTTATGAGTTTTTACGATGCTTAGTGAATCATATACATAACGTAAAACATCAAGAAAGCAATTGGTTGAGCGAAAAGTAAGTCTGCGTCAAGAATTTTATTTGTGATAGTCTCTTTCGAGAAGTTTTGCAGTATTTTTATCAATTGAAGAAACATGCACTTTTTTCTTCCAGTATACAAGATGAAAGTTATAGCGGCTTTCGTTCTGTTGGCCAATCTTTGTTTGGCTCTCGGGGATTGCCCATCAGGCCTTTGCTCACAAGGTAAGTTGTTTATCTTTATAAAGTAACATACAAGGTTTAAAATGGAAAATTTTTATTCAATTCTTTGATTCATGTCTAAAGGTGTGTCGAGATTCTTGACATGATTATAGACTCATTTAATATAAACATTTGTAATTTTATAAGAAAAATTTGGACAAAACATTCCGCTACGTAGTCCCCAGACTCCTCTGTCGTTCTAATATTCAAAGTAATGAATGTCACGTTCTTGATTGCATTCAAGTGGAAGTAGTAGTTAATGATATAAAGCAAAAGCTGCATATATTACAGCTCATACCCTTCACATTTCTATTCTACTCTAGCTGCTTCTAGCATCATATTAAGTGTCTGTGTACGATGCGTCTTGCCTCTGTTTGATCTAATTTTGACCAATTCCCAGATGAGAGACCATTGCTTAGGTTGGCACCCCCAAAGGTATCGTTAATTAAAAATAAAGTATTTTTGTTTTGCAAATAATTTTTTTTAAGCCAATATACCTTACTGAACCTGACCTTTTGTATAATCATTACAATAACATTTTCTATTTAGAACTGCCATTAAAGCTTTTTTTTTTTTTCAAAAAAAAAAGAAAAGTAACAATATTACTATAGTTTGAAAGAAGTATTTAATTGTAAATGTAATGTACATTTACATCATGTAATCCATCTACACCATCATTCCTTTTAACTAGATAAATGCTGCCAATTTAAAGAAAAAAATGTGACTGTCATTATAAATATTGTCAATATCAGATCTTTCATAGTTCAAAAGTTGGTTTTGAAAAAAAAAAAATTCTTGCAATATAATTTTTTTTGTCTGTAAAGAGATTTCATTTAGTTTTAATTTATTTTCCCGTCTAAATTACAAACCAGAACTACATTAGTTTCTGAAAATGCGAAAGAATTCCAAGCTTTGAAATTAAATATCTCTGTCATGTTCTCTCGTACAAAAGGGAAACTTTGTGTTATGTTATATTTAAATATATAAAATATTTAAAGAAAAAACATTAGAATGTAACTATTATAAATTTCTGAATGTATTATTTCATACTAAAATTTTCAATTTTTCCGGGTGGAAATAAACCCCTTCGGAAAAAACCCGAAAAAAATCCGTTTTCCCCCCCAAAATTTCCGGTTTTTTCCGACCATTCCTATCTCTAGTGATAACGTGATAAGATAAACACCACGTGCCGTGTCGTTTATCTTAGCACGTTATCACGTGCGGAATTTCGAACACTTGTTTCGTTCTCAAACTATATATAAAAAAAAGAAAAGAAAAACAAAAAAGAGGCAGAGGAAAATACAGCCTTAGTGACATCTAGCGGGATTTCAATGAAACAAGACAGATGCTTAAAAGCGGCAGAGTAAAATATGTAGAATTCCTCTGACTTGCCTTTTCCTCCTCCATTCCTTCAAATTTTCTCCCATTCTTCGCCAGCGAACTGGTGATAAATGTAAAATACCGTGCTTGTTATCTTAATTAAACTCTTACGTCTGAGTATTGATCTGCAGTATAGGCCTTTTTTAACGTCATTCGTAGCGTTTCTTCTTTTATGCAGGTTTTCCGATTTTCTTGAGTTTATTTTTTGGAGTTTCTGCATGAGTTTTTTTTTTTTTTTTTGCTTTATGAAGCACCAAGGAAAGCGTTTTACATTTATCATTCGAATTTTGAAGTTTAGGATAAATAAAAAATCTCTGAAATGAGAAAAATAATCGCATTGCTAACTTTAAAACGCAATGAAACACGTAAAAACCAAAATATCGGAAAAAAAGAATGATAAAAGGAAAATTTACACTGTTGAGCATCTGATCAACGAACAAAAGTTCAATATGTCCTAATTTTCAGCGGAACACTCCAAACTAAACATAGAAGATTTATCGGGAATAGATTGCGAATTTATTCACTGCTTTGCAGCGCCCTCTTGAAGCGAAGGGGTTTTAGAAAATATTTTCAGAATTTTTAATTTCCTTTCTTTAAATATTTTTTCTAAAAGCCTTCTCGAACCGGAAAACGGCTGGTCTGGAAAAGGTTCCTTGAGAAGGCCAAGGCCCACCCTCGGCTGTAGTGCCATTGAGGAAAGAAGGATCTTATCAAAACGAGAAAAAAAAAACTTAAAAATCCCCAAATACGACCAGGTATATGGAGTCGGAGTCGTTTAAAAATGTGTCGAATATTCGTTGCGCTCCTAATATATACTTGTAAGGGAGTCGGGAGTCGGAGTTTAAAAATTCCAGGAGTTGAAGTCAGTCCTTTTCCCAACCGTCTCCACAGCCCTAGTTACAATTATATTATAGTACTATAATTGTTGATTGGAAAAACAAAACATTCGAAATACGAATATTACTACTAAACGTAAAATGAATGTATGTATGTATGTAAAATGAATCATAAGGGTTTTAATTTTAATATGCCTTACTTAACCTGCATACGTAATAACAACGTCTTTAATCCACTCTCAAAACAAAAAAGTGAAGGCTTAAGCATGATTTTCAAATGAGATCGACAATTTGTACAGCGTGATCCAATTCCATTTTCATATGTTGAAAACACTTTAAATGTTGACGGCTGTGAATACTGGCGTTTGTTTCAAACGTCAACTGTAAGTTTGAAACAACACATTTACGATAGGAATGGTTTAATTAGCGCTCAATGTTTATTGGGTGTTACAGCAGCAGGAATTTGATGCTGATTTTGAAAAGGAAATTTTTCTCTCTAAGGAAGCTCACTCCCAGATATCTGCGTATGTTAATAAACAAAATTGCCGCATTTGAAGCGAGGAAGATTCTCACGTGATGCATGAGACAACATTGCATGAACAAAAAGTTACTGTGGGGTGCGCATTGTGGTCAGGAGGCGTAATTTTGAAAGCGATGAAAGTCAGATTGAAATAGTCAACGGTGAGCGTTATAGGCGCATGATAACTGATTATTTTTAGTACGAAGTCAAGGATATTCGTGTGGAAGACACGTGGTTTCATGAATATGCCACATATCGGGGGCAACGTTAGATGTTTTGTGTGAAAAGTTCAGAAGTCGCCTTATTTCAAATCACAGTGACCTCAGCTTGCCTCCAAGATCATGCGATTTGACACCATAGATTTTTTTTGTAGGGTTTTCTTTAGAAATCCCCACAAAAATAAATCCTATTATGTCCACATCAACAAACCTGAAATACTGGAGCACCTAAAAACGAAAAACGAATATCCCCCAAGTTATAGCCTGAGATAACCTCCGAAACTTGCGAAAACGTGTTCGAAAATTAACTCGAACAAATGAATTGCTCAAGAATGTTCGGAGGCGGCTATTTGGATGATATCATTTTTCATATTTAATGAATTATACTAAATATCCGATTAATAAAAGTATAACGAGGGTAATATTACATTTTGTGAGTTTTTTTTTTTTTAAATTAAAGTTAGGAAACTTAAATTGGGCCACCCTATATTTTCGTTACATATGACGCATCCCTTTTTAAGACGAATTTTATAAAGCCAAGATTAAAAAGTGTATTTTATACACCGCAACTGTGGTAATTTTCTGTTATATGTAGTCGTTTTAAGGTGTTTAAATAATTAGTTTCATTTAATTATATCATTTCAGATGAGACTTGTTGCAATGGCCCATCTCCAGGAACATACGGCTGTTGCCCTGATCCAAAGGCAGTTTGCTGTTCCGATGGCTTGCACTGTTGCCCACAGAACACCGTCTGCAACCTGGCGCAAGGAACTTGCGATTCCAGCGTAGCAGGTCTTGTTCCTTTTGTCTTCAGACAGAAAGAAGATGTTCAAAAAATCAACCTTAAGGCAACCGAAATGAAAACAGCGGACAAAGTCGACGTTATCTATTGTCCTGGTGGCGTCTATTACTGCCCTGATGGAAATACTTGCTGTCTGTTAGCTACAGGACAGTACGGATGTTGTCCTTATCCCAACGCAATGTGCTGCAATGATAAGGTACATTGCTGTCCATACGGCACTAGATGTGATTCCACCTCTCAGTATTGTCTTCAAGGCCATTTGAAGTTTCCTGTTGCTTTCAAGAAGCCAGCCCTTGTGAGGAAATGAGAAATACACAGCATCTTCTAACGCAGTGGTCGCCAAACTGTTGATCGCGAGCTACTAGTAGATCGCGAGGGTACTTTTTGGTAGCTCACGGTCGCGTTCAGGTGGTTATTCTGCACATTATTCAATGATCGTTAGTTAATTTTTCGAACGTTGACAATATTCAGAGTCATTAAATTTTGAGGAAGGTCATTATTTCAGTGTGAAGATTTTTAATAAATTACAATGAATATAAATTAAGTACATGTTTCCTTTACAAAATGAGCCAATGAAACATTTTATGAGGCATGTTTTCATTTCAGAAATAGATTATTTTTTCAAATCCAAACGAAATAATTAATTAATTTTACCTTTCCGAGAGTGTTTAATAAAACTTCATCGAAATTCATTATTTTAGTACAAAGCGTTTAAAAAATATAATTTCAACAAGCCCTTAATGCTATTTTTCGCCACAATTGTATCATCACATTTTTGGCCATCACAATCAACTAAACTCCGTACATATGTTTTCTTTACAATACGACTAGCATAGCAGTGAAAAACTTGCTGGTACCTCGTAACATTTAACAACTGAGAATTGAATAATGACTAAGAATTGAGTTTCGTACTATTTTTATCCTGCGGGGTTTTTTTTCGATGGAGACGCGGGGGGAGAGGGGGAAGTAGCTCGTAAGAGAATTTGAAAACTGTACGGTTGCTGTGTGTCCTCAAAAGTTTGACAAACATTGTTCTAATGAAATGCATTCACTTTTTTATGTATAAATTCACCAAAATGTCACCATTATAATAAAGAATTTTTTTCACATTGTATTTTCTCCTTGTCAGACCACTTGTTATCTGTTAGCTGCAGAAACGTCACCGTAACAATATCCTATGTGATGTCATTGTTACTGCCCTGTTGTGTTCTGTGTGACGTCACATCACAGTACTGCTTATGAAAGTTCTTAGAAATCACTTGTCGATATCTTTTCACCATTTTTTATCATTAAAACCAGAAGACATTAATTTATATACACATATGTGAAGAAGTAATGTTTTATTTACATTCTGTTCAACCATTACTTGATTCATGAACTCAAACAATAAATACTTATATTTGACAAGCATTTTATTTTAAAACTTATTGTATCTTATGAAATTAATAGCTTAGAATATATACATTTATACTAGCTAGATCACCAGTATTTTCCGGATCCCTTGCATCTGAGATGATGTTGTAGTATGCACGGTACAGTAAAGAAGTAAGTTTCAAATTTCCCTGTTAAATCCATACCCGTGTTTTGGAGTTAAGATGTCTATTTGAAAATAAAACTTTGAAAATGAATCTTTTCTATAGGAAATATTGAAAAAGCATATACTTTTGAGACGTGTGTGTTATTTACATAACGTTAATTTTTAACACATACGCCTTATGCACCAGTTTATATATACAGTATTTTTTTAACATTGCATGAAAAACTCATTTCTCAAAATATCCATTTCATCTCTCAAAGTGCCCAGAAATTCTTCAGAGGGGATTGTCTTTTCCTACGCATATTTAAAACAAAACTCCTTTTCCACGTCGTCTGATACACATGATCCCGTTACACATGCTCCCATTTTCATTTCCCAATGATATATTCTTTGCGCATGCTTGAAACTCGAGGAATATATTTTTGGTGACTGCATGTTCCCTGGTCATTCATCAAGATCTTTTGACCCAAACCATTGCTATCCTGGTTCTGGCATATGAGTCTATCTAAAGGACGAGCTTTCAAGCCAACTTTTCACTCGGTTTAGTTTATTAGCTTCTCTTCCTCGTTAGGATGATTAGTTGTTGAAATTATATTATTGGTGAAAAGGTAGGGATGTAACGAATATGGATATATATTCTGCCAATGTCTTGGGCCGAATACCGAGCATTCGGCGGCCGAATGTTAAAATTTCTAGAAAATGGTTGTAATAGAAAAAAAGTTGTCAAATTTAAAAGCATTCACGAATCAAACACCAATTCCACACATTAATCTATAATGAATGACTTAATTCCGTTTGTTAAGATTCTAAAACTACGTAAAATTAACTTTCTTTCTGTATTATTTTGAATGCAATAAAACTGAGAATTTCACCCACAAGTGGAATAGAAATGACAGATTTTAATGTAAGCATTAGCATTATTTTACTAATAATTTAATTCAAATTAAAGAAATACTAATGCCTACTTTTACCTTGCTCAAAATAGTTTTATGAAAGTATTTGAAAAGTTATAAAAGTTGATGGTTTTTTTTTTGTACAGATTTTTTTACATATCTATTTTTGAAAGATGTATTGCATTTAACGGGAATTGATTTTTATTTTAAAAACTCCCAATTACTCATGCTGTATTAATATTCATGATATATTCCAGGCAGAGGCGTAGCTAGGGTTTTCAGCGCCCGGGGACAACTGAAGATTTTGCGCCCCCCCCCCTGTGCCCTGGGGGCCTAGGGGCGCCCCTAAAGGGAATTTAAAAACTTTTATGCTTCCTAAATGATAAATAGCTCTAAAAAGCAGCCCTTTTAACTTTCATTTTTATTAGCTACCATTCACTTCTAAATTAAATATGGGACACTTTGGCTTTGCAAAATTATTTGTCTGATTTCCCACGCACTCCTGTGCTATATTGGTCATTCCCGATATGATTTGCGATGTTCCCATTTTTTTTTTCGAACATATTCACACCTCTTCAATTCAAATATATTTTTTTTTCGCATTAAAAAAAAAAAAAATTAATTTTAATTTGGCGCCCCTTAACGCTGCGCCCGGGGACAGCTCTCCCTCCGTGCCCCCACCTAGTTACGCCTCTGATTCCAGGCTTTTCACATTTCTCTTTTACCCAATATTCACAGTAAATGAGTCTACCCAAACAAAGTCTGACTTCCACTTTGTTAATAATAACAAAATAAAAGTATCATATTAACTACTGTCTCATATTAACTAACTATTGTCTCATATTAACTAACTCCATCATAATTAACTATTGCCAGCTTTTGGGAGCAAATGCTAAGTATAAAATACAACATTATAACTTAAAAATCTGTTTTTGTTCAAGCAAACCTCCAAACAGTGTTTAAAAAAACGTAGGTTTTTTCTAAATTATTTTTATTTCATAAAATTACTAATGTATTCTTTTAAAATAACTATAATACAATTTTAAATGTTTAAAATCAACGAATTTCTCCATTCGAATAGTGGCCGAATATCCGTTACATGCCTAGTGAAAAGATAATTTTATTCATCACTTGACAAAATTAAACGAAAATGCAGGGCACAGAAGAAAAGCATCCCATGTTTTAAGCAATAAAAATATCTTCAATAAATATTTTTTTGAATTTAATATATTTAAAACGAAAGTGTACCTATTGATGCGTCGCAGCAATAATGATGAGCACAGTGCGAACTTGGGTTACTAAAATTCTTTATAGTAGTATAAGAACTATATTTGCAGCAGGATTTAAAACTATTTACTGGAACGAATAATTAAGACACGGGCAAATGCGTTAAGGTGTTAAACAGGGACCTGGAGCAGCTTTTTTGAGTTGCTCCGTTCCTACTTATAAATACTTGCACCGCTCCGTCCTCCGAATAATTTTAACAGATTAGCTTATGTATCTCTTTTTTTCTTGGTTAATTAATTTTAAATGTGATAAAAATTAAAAAAATAAAAAAGGAGGAGTGAAGCACAACAAACTTCTTTGCTCCGGCTCCGCTCCAGTTCCCTTCAAAATCTCGCTGCTCTGCTCCAATTCCCTGCCTTTAAACGCAAAATTTTTTAGTAAATAAAACTAATAATGAGTTAAAAAAAACTAAACTGATCAGCCTCGATACAGTGATTTAAGAATCCAGCATTATATAAAAAATCACATCGTTTAAATGTCAATGCGCTGCAAGCAACTCACCTTTTCGGTACAATGAACCAAAAATGATAGGCTCAAAACAAAAGTTTCAATCAGTCCAACATATTTAAGTCACGAAAAACAAATATATATGAGTGAAGGTTTTTTGGAATTGGGAGTTTTATAAGTTTCTTACGAATTATTTATAGAAAAAAGTTAAAGGTCTGGAGTCTTATTACTTTCGAAGAAACTCACCCGAATTTTCATTACAACGACTGTTTCATATAACGTGCTAAAAACGACTATGTTAATCTATCAAAAAACTTTTGAGAAGCTTTTGGTATGATTATTATTTCAAGAGAAAACAAGAAGTGATAAAAATAAATTAATATTTCTGGGATGAAAACATTGAGACATGTTATTGTTTTCCCAAGGGACTTGCAATTCTAAAGTCTGGAGTTGTAAGTTGGTAGGAACATGGCGTATCGAATTCCTATTTAACAACTCGGCCCTCTTCGTTGAAAAAGACATTAGCTTGCATGCTAATGTCTGAGTCGTGTGAGAGAGTCTGAATGCTTGAGGAAAATGGGGGAGGGATCTGTATTTTAAAAAGGTTTTTATCATTTTTTTAAAATCTAAACAAACTTCTTTCTTGGACAGAAGTGGTAGATGTTTAACATAACAACGTCAGATGTTACTACTTTACGTCCTTTAAAATCCATATGGCCCAAAAGACTTTATGTATTTAGAACTGCTCACCTGACATTTCATCACCCAACTGTTCAACAGAAAGTATTCAAAATTTACGTTTTCAGAGAACGTTTAAAATTACATGTTAAATAATATTTCAATGCATTTAATAACTACTCACCTTACTATTATGTATATCTCGGACATAATAGATACTACGACTATACTATACGAACTTCTAAAGTAGCATCCCGGTCAAAGAATATGATGCAGTATGTTCACATGCAATGAGTGTTCTGATCTCCAGGCAAATTTTGAAATAACGAGACTGGTTCAGCAACAAAAAAAATCTGATAAGGCTAAGAAAACAGCAACCTTTCACTTTTTCCACGGAAATCGTGTCATGCATATTTTAGTCTCCCCACTTTCTCAAAGGGAGCCGGAATTTTCTGCACAAACAAATAATTCCAACTGTAAACACGTTATCGTATATATATAATTAAATTCTAGATAACGTGAACCCACGCTCAAAGTATGAGTATACAAATGCGATAATGAGTGCTGCTTGTCATCAGTTGAAACACATAAAATCTTCGGAAGCTCTAACATATACATTTTTTAATTTGTTTGTCGTTTTCTTATCTAGGAATCAATACTAAAGGCGAAGACACACTTTTAAACATATGACATAACAGGAAGCGAATCACCCATATTGTCACAGATTTCTATGCATTAACTACTGCAGACGGAATTTTGAAAAAAGCTCATTATTATTATTATTGTTTCTTTCGGGTATAGTTTCGTAACATCACGAAAAATTTCGTTTTTTTAATCATAAATATAAAAGCTAGGATTTGTTCGGTATAGCGGAGAAGATGCAAAACATTTAAATTTTATAAGAAAAAATTTGCAAAAATTAAAAGATTTTTGCTTGTATTATATCCTTATACAGGCCGTGGTAGCCTAGTAGTTAGGAGATCGGACTTCCACCTGGAAGGTCGCGTGTTCGATACCCGCTGAAGACCCCCCATTTGCAGTTGGGGATACGTGCATGCAAAATTCGTGAACCCCACTACCCCCCTTGCTCCCGGAGGAGGGCATCCCTGAGGCCTAGTGCTAACAGGGAAGGAATTTGGAGGAGGAGAAAAGTATATCCTTATACCCCCAGAGAAACCCCGATTTAACGTCCCCCCCAATCTACGTTTCCCCCGCATTTTACGTTTTTTTCATCAGGTCTCCGTTTTTCTGTATACTAATTAATGTTAAGATAACTGGGATTATGAGTTTGTTATGTATGGAATTCCCCGCATTTCAACAAACAATCCACTATTACAGATTATTTTCAGCCTAAATGCCAGGATTCGTAATTAAATGTGTTAAAATAATATGCATAATAATTTTCTTTTCGAAAATATAGATGAGATACTTTTTCAAAGAGTCATCTTTACTACCTTTAGTTTTTTTCTATTTGATTTTTGCTTTTTACGTATTTCCCATACTTTTCGTTTTCCCGTGTTTTGCTTTTTTTTCGTCCAATCCGTTGTGAAACGTAAAATCGGGGCTTGACTGTACTATATATTTTTTTAATATGTACTAAAAATGACAATAAAGTCATAATAATTTTTTAAAATATAATTGTTTTGGCTACCCAATTTTTTGTTCGTCTAATGTGATTTAGAAATAAAAGAAAAATAATACCATTTTCTTCTTCTTGAAATTATATTCTTAACTTCTTTTTGAAAAATTTGAACACATATCATACAAAAAACTCTGAAGAATAATTTAAAATAAATTTTATGCCTAGCTTGAATACTATAGACGCTGCCGCCGTTAATGTCCGGTTTACCGAACAGCACGTTTGAAAGGGTTAAGAGCTGATGCATGAGTGGGTGGGGGTGAGAGGGGAGGAGGACGTGGTAGCTCGCAGTAGAATTTGAAAACGTCACGATTGCTTAGCGGCTTCATAATTTTGGTGAAAACTGTTATAGAGCTATATTTGCACTAACACCGAAGATTTCAAGTGGTAAAGGCATGATATCATGTTTACCTTCTAATTCACATGCGGCCGCAAAACAGCCCGCCTGCCATATAACAATCACGTTTTTTAAGTTGCTAGACTATGGTTGAAATTTTAGATCCAAACATTATGGTCCCGCCTGGATCTAAAATTCCACCCTTACAAAATAATGATGGTGCAGCAAATTTATTAAAAACAATTTTTAAAAAAAAGCATGGGGGGGGGGGGGACTTGGGGCGAGTGTTATAATTTGTTCACACAGTCCGCAACGTAACAAATGGCGAAAGACTATTTCTTTGATATTATCTTTGATGCGTCTAAAAAATGTTTTTTTTCAGGGCGAAGATAAACTGCATTATCTTTTTTTTTAAAAAAAAGGGGGAGGGACTGCTTCGATGAGGTACACCAGTGCATGAAAAGAAACATTTCACGCGTTGTCAAGCTTTTTGGCTGTCTTTACCGCATCCACTTTGAAAATCCTGATAAGCTGCTAGTTGAGAACCGTTGTTCAACCTTCCGCTATTGTGTGCATTTCCGTCTCTGTCCACTTGGCAACAATTTTTATCCCCCATGTCCACCTTGTAAATTTTTTTATTCCATAAAACAAGAATTCTGTAAAAGTTATTTTTCTGCCAGCGCAGTGTCAATGCAGGGAAACAACTCGCTGCTTTGTGATGCAATTTACCTATCATTTGGCTTTGAAAATTATAGTAACCGAATGGTGCCAATTTTTGCGATCCACATTTGTGACCAATCCCTGAATGAAAACTCACGTGAAAATGTCCGACAGTAGTTGCGGGGGTGTTTACCATGGAGGTAGTATGGAGGGGAGATGACACGGCGGCTAACATCAGAGGAATCGGGGTTACCATTTCCTGCCATGTGTCGCTCTTTCGCATCGGCACAAACAAACCGTGTGCTTAATGCTTTTCTACGAGAATTTTTCAAATTTTCATTGCCTATATCTTATTCCGATTTCATGCAATCTTCCAAATAACGCGAAAAACAATTACACCATACTATTGGCAAGTTCTCATTTAAAAATGGTTAACATTAGGTGCAATTTTATTATAGAAAATGCTGGGTTTTGTAACGCATTTTTCGATGCTCTGAGCGCTTGCCCTTCGATAATTTTGCCGGTTTTCTCATGTATTGTATTAATATTAAACTTATTTTATGCATTCTTATTCAGAATTTGCGCTTCCATGTCTTCTCAAGCATTTTTTAAAAGGTTTTAATAAAGATCTTGAATGCTTTATTAATATATGTACACACGCACACACACACACACAAACACACACACACACACACATATATATATATATATACATATATTATTTATTTTTTACATGTACATTTGATCTAATATCTATGGTTATATAAGCAATGATATTGCATTGTAATAGAAAGCTCATTAATGTAAATATTTCAAAGAGGACATTTAATTGTTGCGTAAAATATTTTATTCAAAATAAAGTACATTGTATTTCAAGAAATAAGTAGTTTAAACAAATATTTGCAGAATTATGCATAAAAACTAGCGTCTATAATTCAAAGAATAATTTTAGGAATATCATTTAAAAAAGATAAAATTAAAATTGAGATTTTTTTATTGAAATAATAATTTCTTTATTTCTGTTCAAAAACACTGAAATGATATAAATAATGACAAGCATTTTATTAGTAATGTGAAAAATAATTCTTGGAATTAAAAATTAAAATAATCTATTGGTACAAAAGTTAATATTCATAACAATAAAAAGAGTTTCACACGGGGAGTAAGATCTTTA
Source organism: Octonoba sinensis (assembly GCA_038502835.1). NCBI lineage: Eukaryota > Metazoa > Arthropoda > Arachnida > Araneae > Uloboridae > Octonoba > Octonoba sinensis. Next base: position 101,650,161 of record CM076599.1, on the reverse strand, counting down.
AAAAATTTCATCACAAAGAAAAATATGCTGATCAGTGATTTAAATTTCTGAATGACTGAACACAAATGGGTATGCTCACTAAATTTGAAGCATTTACTGGAAAACAAGGAACTGTGATGCATAAATTTTGGGGAGTTAGTGTATAAGAATGTAAATTTTAGCATCATTGAAACCCAAAAGGTTGATGAGGGAGAGGCACCCCGCCCCCCCCCCCCCCATTTTTTTGTATTCAGCGTCAAATTTTAAGACAGTAATATGTGTAGATATTAATAACAAGATTTCTTAGGAAAAATCCCACTAAGAAAAAAATTCTGGTTGTGTTACTAATTAAAACAATCAGTCTCAGGCCCTTGCCCCGGGCGGCACTTCTGGGCATCAAATTCATTTGTGATGCAAAAAAAAAAAAAAAAAAAAAAGGAAGAAGAAGAAAGAAAAGACAATAAAATTTAAAAAAAAAGAAAAATATATTTAATTAAGAAAATTTAACTTTTGGAACGAGAAAATTAAAATCGTAGTTCGGGGCTCCGATTTGATCATTGATCGGCTATTTTGCTAACGATTAAGACCGATTAATAGAATTATTTATTTGTATAAACTATCGGAAACTAAAATTGAGTTATACTGAATATGTTGCGTTGTTGATCAGTCGGCAGGCTAATTTAAAAAAGATATTAAATTAAAAAAGTAAAGGTTTTTTTTCCTCTTCTGATAATGAAATATAAATCATGCTATGCTAACAATATATTAATAGTTTTTCATTTACAAACTTTCAAAGCATCCTTTTGGGGAGGGGCGGAGGGGAGGGGGAGAGCTTGTGATAGTGAAACATAAATCATGTCATGCTCAAACAATACAGAAGTTGCAAATTTTCAAAGCATTCTTTTGGGAACGGGGGGGGGGGGGGGAGCTTGTAAGAGTCATTTGAGAAGGCAGACATGGCTCTTTGATACGGGCGTTAGTTGGGGGGGCGGGGGGTCTTTCTCCTGCATTTAAACAAAAATGCTAATTTCGTTCTGCATTTTGATGAGTATTTTCGTGAGTAAAAGAGTTTTTAAAAAGTTTTCGTATGCCTTTTTTCCCCTAATATATTTTTGCCGTCCCAAATGCGCCTTGAGGCCTCAAGATGCACCAGTTTGCATATAAATTTTCCCGAGAGAGAAACCCCTGGACTGTCAGAATTTCATATCTCCAGTTAAGGTGGCCTTTCATATGGCTCTACCCCCTCCCAATGTTGAGCTGAAAGGACCATGCCTGGGAACATTAACGAAAGTTTCATGGATTTATCAATGCCCCCCCCCCCCCAAATAAAAAATCCTTAAAAAAAGGCCAGTACATGAACGCGATGTGAAATATGACCAATAATTAGATGAAGGGGGCAGCATATTTAAATTTGGCCCAGCGCCGTGGGAAACTCCGGCACTGATATTCTATCGTATGTAGAGTTAGCATTACAAACAATCTTACTTTCTCACAACATTATCGAACATTACTATTCATATTACAATTAATATACATACATATATTTTTTACTTTTTAAATATGATTTACTTATCTAATTTCATTAAAATTATAAAAATGTTTTCCACATCATCCAAGAAGTACGATTTATAGAAGCATTACCCCTTTTACAACATGCAAGGCGGGTATCCCCAGGAAGTATATATTCCTTCTATATTAAGTTAAAATAATGATCCACAGTAGTTTTTCCAAACATTTCATTGCGTACTCCTATATGTACAGAAGTAATTTCCAATGAGTGGCAGCTCTGGAAAGGTTTAAACAAAATGAATTGGTTGATTTCAAATTTGGAAAAACAGTCAGGGGATATGTCTCGGAAATGCAACTATAGCATTATAAAAACAACAGACATAAAAAAACAACAGAATCAATAAAAGCTACGAGAACGAGCCGGTCAGTTCAGCAGAAGCTTTGTTCTCCGATCGGCACTTGCATCGGCCCTGCCACGCCCCCAATCGGCACAAACAGAGCTCGGTAGGGTTGTTATTTGGCAGGACGTCATGTGGTACGATGTCATCTCCCCTAGATAATAGCTCCATGGTGTTTACGCTATAACAAAAATTGCAAGCAGGAACTTGCAGTGACAGTCGGTGGAGGGGAAACTCGTGCAATTCTCCTTTCGTATTTATTTTGTTCTGTAGAGAAAATTTGCAGAATGGAATAAAAGTAGGACAATTTTTTTTTATAAGTTCGTAATTAAAGAGAAAAAAAAAAACTCGGCATTGTACTGGAGGAGAAAAAAAATCGACCAAAGATGGCTTAAAATTGTGTTTTTAGGAATAAAAGATCCTGGGAGGGCATAGGAACACCTACAGTTAGTATGGAAAACCCCTCTCCCCAGTACCTTGATTTGTGTATTCATATTTATAAATAACCATAAGAGCAATTTAAGGGGGCATAGAGGCAAATGCTATCCTCTGTTTTTAAGCTAGGTGCGGAGTTCCTGGCTTACCCCTTTAGTTATAAAACAAACAATCTTTTGAACACTTTGCAAATACGCGTTATTCTTGATAATCAATAAAACAGTTTGTTTATTCTGTGAAGATGTATGAAAATAATAGGGATTCCCTTGTAGTCTATTGCTGTTATGGACTGCAACTTAAAGTTTGTTTGTTTTCTTGTACCAATTTTGTTATTGTAAACTCGGAAGTTCTCTTATCCCATATTTTTATATCTCATCCTTTATTACCATAATACATAATCTAACACGACGTATTAGAGTATGTATTACGATAGACTCAAACTCGGACCGAAGAGGGGGAAGGTGTTCAGAGGCTCGTTATCCCCTTTCCGTTGCCCAAGATAGCCTAAAATTGCTTTTAGCACTTTAATTTCGAAACATTTCCGAGGAAAGTCTCTCTATCTCTTGTTTACCTAAAGTGACCGAAAATAACTTAAAACTGCAGTTTTCAGAACTTCAATTTCAGAATTATTTTTATGGGAAACCCCTCTCACACCGAACCCCATTTTCTCAACGTCACCGAAGAAAACCTAAAATTTCGCTTTAGGGCTTCAATTTCGAAAATTTTCAAGGGAAGAGTCTCTGAATTCCTTTCTTCTATTAGTGACCAAAGATAGCCTAAAATTGAATTTTAAAGGCTTAAATGTCAAAAAAAAAAAAAAAAATTGAATAATTTTTGAATAATTTTGAAAAAATTGAATAATTGCAATTAAAGTTTCCTTTTATTGCTTTGAAAATATATATTTTTTTGAAATTGAAGATTGAACTGCAACAAATTTAATGTCCGCTTCATTGCAAAGTTTCAGCCCGCTCCCCCTCCCCATTTTACAAAGCGGATTAAGTGTATGATAATGATCCATTTCGACGCCCTTGATTTCAGCATTTGGTGATCATCAGTACCTGCCTTGCTGCACCTGACTCCTCCAGTTAATTTTTCACAAATACAAAACTGTCGAGGAGATATAGCTGATTTTTTCCCCGTGCATTACTTCTTTCTAGTTATCAATGTTTTGTGTAAAATTTACGAAAACGGTGACAAAGACTTATTTATTTCCAATGAATATCACGACAAATATGTCCGTGCTCCGTTTAGACGGACTACCGAATCAAGCCATTTCCAGTAGGGATTGCAATAAAATGGATTAATTAGCTTATGATGATAACTTCTCAGGCTTATTAAGTGTCGGAAAACATAGGAGTAACAGTCACTACCCTTCCTGCACCTTAGGTCAGCTTATAATACTTACCACGTCTAATTTATCATGGTAAAAGGTAGCCAGCCAGCCTCTGCATGTATTTATTAAAATCATAAAATCAAGGAGGTTAAAGGATCAAACTTGCAGAAAAAAATTTTTTTTGAACAATTTTAAATGGTTTCTGACCTTTGCGCCAACAATCAACCATAACCATTTATGTTCAAAAAGTTACTGTGGATGTAGTATGACATTTCCATGTATTTTGCTCCCTCCCAACTGGTTTAGAACTACTTGGGCGAAACTTTACTCTCCAGTTTTGCTCTGTTTTGGAACTTTCAAATATAAATACTGCCCTAATTGACTTCCACGAGCTTGACATTCATGAAGAGGGTCTGCGAAAAACGGAAAAAGTGGCAAGAGATCTTCGACATAGATGACAAAAATTCATTGAATCAGTTTTCTTAGAGTATAATCTATTTATAGAAATGACCATGTACAAAGATTTAAATTGCAACTATGAATTTCATAAATTAATTGCAACTTGCAATTAATAAATTTTTAAAAACTTCTCTCGCATAAAAGTGTGACAAAATTTTTCTCAAAAATATATAAAACAATGGGAGTCCATTTTTTATTTTGATGTATTTTGTTACATGCGCTAAAATTATTCGATGTTTTTTAAAGTTTAATGCAATAATTTTAATATGCCGTTCGAAAGGTTTTTTTTATGAATACATTTTAACAACACTTTTTAGCTTGATTGTATCACATTACTATTTTATTTTAATGTTTAGAACTTAGACGCTCCAAAGACTTTTATTCCCTTTGCTTATAATATCGCTCCTTATAGCTGTTGCTACAGAGGCGAAAACGTGATAAAGGAAAAAGTTTTGTTTTCACATTACTGGTTGGAATACTAAAGCTACGTAAAATTAACTGTGAGCAAAACTTACCGTAAAAGCACATATAGAGAACAATTGCAATTGAACAATTTAAGTAAACATAAATTGCTCTCGGACCAGCGCCGGTCCGAAAACCCTTGATCAGGGTAGAGCGAGATTGTCTTTCGGCGCACTTTGGTCGACGCTTTCACTTCACGTAAATTCTACTTTGGTTTTATGTTAAATAAATAATAATTCACAAATTTTCAAAAATCAACTTTTATTGCAACTATCAACACTTGTTGACACTTTAATAAAAAGAAAGCTTTTACTGCTATATAATTAAATTAGTATTTGGTGTGAATTTCAATCAGTCACTAAATAAATCAGTTACCCATGTAGGTATTATAATTACTAATTAAAGAAAAAAACATTCCTTATGTCGATATAGATTTACATTAATCTATACAAAGTTTACCTTTCTTGCTTTTGCACTGGCAAATTTTTCAATTAAATTATCTGTAGGTATGGATTGAGCAATATTATTTTCAATTGATAAAATTGCTAGGTTTGACAATTTTCTGGAGCTAGGGTCGATCTTAGGTAGGTTATCAGTTTAAGTTTACTAAAGCTTCGCTCTAATTTTGCAACACTTACTGGAATAGTTTGTAGTATCCGAAGGGCGGTCCAAGTGTTTGGTAACAAATCGCACCAATTATTTTTGTTCAAGACATTAAGAACATCTTTCGGTTGTCCTTGGTCTGTGTCTAAGAATTGCTTCAGGCTTAGTATTTCTTGAGCCAGATCTGCTCCAGAAATATCGCTGTGTGAATCATGTGTCAAAATATTTTGCAAATTTAAACAGGATTGCTCCAATTCAGGCTTATCGACCTGTCGCTTTTTATCATATAAGAAACTTCAACTTGCATTAAAATTAGACAGCTGTTCGAATAAACGTATTTCCAGCGAATTTATGATTGTATCTATCAAAGGATAGAACACAGTGATCTTAAAATGTTGTTCTATTACCGTTTTATCTTGAGATTTCATAGTCAAACATTCTTTTTCTTTTTCGGTTTCTTGTTTTTTGAAATACAGGTGGGATTTCAGCTTTTTTGGCAATTTATTTTGCTATGATTATAGCTGATGCGTAACCAGTATCCTTATACTGCTTAACAAATTGGCAACATTTGTGTAAAAGATTCGTTGCATTTAACAAGTCTACTGACTCTGATTGCATGGATTTGCTAACAACATTTATTTGGTATAATAAATTATACCAAATCACAAGAACGAGCAAAAATGTATATTGATAAATGTGGGAGGCGAGAGACTCGGCTTCTGAAGCAGTAACGGGATCGTGTAAAAACGGACGTAATTTAGTTATGGACTACGTTAGGACTAGCCGCTCCAAATAGTCAGATTTAGCTTTAAAAAAGGCAGGGATTTACCTGATCTGGCAACACTGTTCCAAAAAATTTTTTTTTTTGTGCTGGAAATTGTTTTTTGCATTTGTTTTTTTTTTTTTGTCGCCCCTTGCCATCTGGCGCCTAGAGCGACCGCTCCACTCGCTCTACCCCAGATCCGGCACTGTCTCGGACCTCTCAGAGCTACACTTTACAAATAACACAGTTTAACAAGCAGATTCGACCCTTCTTGTAGCAGTTCTTTGGAAAACTGTCCAAATGTCGTAATGTGTATAATAACATCGAATGCGATGTACGACTACAACAAGCAGCAAATGGAAAACCTTGATGTAATTTTTATGGGGCCCTCCTCAGGACTCTGATAAATATCTTTTCTTCCCTCGAGTTTGTGGAAGGGGAGAAATTGTCAGAAGAGAAGTACCTACAGCAGATACATTTTAAAAGAGCTTGACGAAGATAGGGACGAAGGATATCGATGTTGGATCTCATTTTTTAGCATCTCTTCTCTGTCCAAACTGTGGGAAAGAATAAAAAAGAGGCAAAAATGGAGAAAGAAGCCTTGTTTATACAGACGCTTTAAACGCGAAATGACACCATGCACAACCAAAAAAAAAAAAAAAAATACGCAAAAGATCCCCAGGAAGCTTCACAAAACACTGAAACTCTCCCTCACCTTTTTTATTATGATTCGTATCTAGGAAATTCTTCTTTTTGAGCTGTGATGACTCAAGCCCTCCAACCCCACAGCTACATTGTCGTTTCTTTCAAAATAAGAGAGGGCAAAAACTGTGTGCAAACATAAACATTAAAAAAAAAAAAAAAAAAACAGTTCTTAACTTTTGCATTACTTGTTTTAATTTCTGCTTTGTTTAAGTAAACCGGTATGAGGAACTTGAAATTTTCAGAACCGGTACGGCAGAACTTCGCGAAAAGCCTTAAATAAGAACCGGTACTCGCGAACCGGAGCGTATCGGCTGAATTCCATCACTGCCTATGTGTGCCCTAGTGTTAGTATCCTGAACTGAACTAGCATTGTGTTTGCAGCGCCATATGGTAAAATGTCCTTAGGTCCCAACGTGGAGTGCAAAGCGGAGAGCACCACTACCAAATTCCGAGCACAGGCCTAATAATAATTGCTACTCCAGCCTCCATTGACTTCCTTTATTGCTTTCATCTTTCATCACTGCTTTCTGCCCAGTGCCCAAGGATACAACAAAAACAAACGCATATAACCGTCGACAGGGGAACGGGTTCGTTTCTCATAATTTAATCTGAAAAGTATGCATTACAATCTGCAGTAAGTTTTAATGGTAAGCTTTTTTTTAGTTTAAATTTTGTGTAATCCAATCTTTTCCTCGTTTTAAAATATTTGCTAATATTTGCATGTGTCGAACTATATTTCTAATGCGCAGGTGTATCTATTAGCACCAGAGATCTATCGTTTACAAGGCGGAGTTTAGCGCAACGAATAGCAAGAGAAATAGCGACGATAAACTGAAAGCGGGTGAGAAGAATTTTTTTTTAGTGTATTATTGTTTCTGAATCTTGGTTTTTTTTTTTTAGGAATTTCCATATTTTTAAAAAGTACTTGTGTACTATTTTCTATAATTTATATTTATGTTAGTTCTGTTTACACCTATTACATATTACGGCAGTATCGACAATCATTTTGTAATCGGCATTTGAAGTTATAAATATCTTTCTGAGTTAAATTACCCTGTGTCACCTTTAATAAGCGAATCAGGAAGAAATTACATTTTTGTTTTAAAATGTTGGTTACTCAGTGGGCTTGGCTAAGAAATGACATGGATGTATTGAGACATGAAACAAAAGATTAAGCATACGCAGGGGTTATATCTGTATGTTTTTTTAAATTTTATGTTACGAAATATAAATCAAAATTTAAGGGATTCAGTTCTCATTTTGAATTCGAATATGTCTTTATAAACCATGCTGAGTGGGAGCTGCTTATTTGATCTAAAGTAGTACTTACTAGGAGTCATTTATAAATGATGTCACGCTTCGAGGGGGGAGGGGGGTTCTTGAAAGTGACAGGGGGAGGTAACAAGAAGTGTGACATCCTGCTTATGCAACATAGCGTGACGTGACAAAGGGAGGAGGGGGTCCGTTGAGGTTTGACACTTTGACAAAAGGGGGAGGAGGGTAAAATATATGGCATAAAAGCGTGACTTTATTTATGAACGGTCCCCACTACATTTTTGTTGGCAAGGTTTCAGACACTACGTTAAAAAACCATGGTAAAAGCCGTCCTGTCCAAAACATTGCTTGTGTCCAAAACTATATTTTTAGTGAAGTTGCATTTTGTGAGCAAATGTCAAAAACAATAAAATGTATGAAAGTAATATTTTATTAATATTGAAATTTAAGTAAACTTAACAAAACTGATGCAAATTATTTAATGTGGTTACATAGTTCTATGTAAACTTCTTGTAATCTTGTTGAATAAGAATAACACTGGTCACATTGACTAAGTTAACATTGCCTTATTTTTAAGAAAATGACTATAGTGCCATTTCATGATCTGACACTAAATTACCACCAATCTACTCTAGGAAAATGTTGATAATATTTCCTAAAAATTATCCTGTTATTTTTTTTTTTTGTCGCAGTTTTTGTGTCGTTAATATAAAATCTTATAAATGCTTACAAAATTGTTTTATGATCAAGTTTGCTACCTCATTCTGAAAATTGTAAGTCTTAATTTGTTTTTTCATTAAATACTTTAGAAATGAGTTCCAAGAGAAATAAGAACAAAGAAACTGTTGAAGAAGAAGAAGAGTATGTTGTAGAAAAGATTTTGGACAAGCGAATAAAAGGTGGCAGAGTTGAGTACTTTTTAAAATGGAAAGGTTATCCTGAGTAAGTTTGAAAAAAAAAAACTTTCTTTTCTTTCTTTATCGACTTAGTAATTTTTAAAAAAAAGAAGAAAAAAGCTTCAAGCATTACGTTACATACATGAAGCTTAGATTGAAAGCATTTTAAGTGGAAACAATACCCATCATTTAGAAATTAAGGATCAGTTGTCTCCATTCATATTGTTTAGATATAACTTTGTGGGTTTTATCAATAAGAACATCTTAGTTTTGTGGCCAAGAGAAGCTGAAAATCCAAAAATTGATAATTTGACTTGGAGGGTTTCACCTGCAACCCTACAGTATTTTAGTGCTTCATGGGAGACTGGCAAATATGAGTGTATGTATGAATGGAACCTTTTCCTTGAAAAGTGAAAACTCCCCCTATGAGAAATTTCTCACTACACTATTGGTTATGTATGCCTCTTTTGAAATTTGTCTTACATGCTCTTTTGACAATTTGCTATAATGCCATGTCAAATACTTAGTATTCAATATTTGACCTTCTTGGCCAAATTGAGAATCCCTGAAGACAGAGGAACTTTTTATTGATGAAAAAAATATTTAAATATAAATTTCTCATTTATTACTGTGGATTCATAAAATATTACTCAGTTGTACTTAAAAATTAAGAAAAAGATTCCTCATGTAAAATGGATACAGTGCAACATTTAGTTCGTTATGCATTTATAGGTCATTTCTACCATGCCAAATTTGCATTTTTGGCTATTTGTGAACTGCCTTTTCCATAGATTGGTAATTTTAATTTATCTTAATTATGCCTAGTTTTATTTTTATTTTTCATATTTTTTAACCCCTTATACAAATTTCTGAAAAACAAGTATCCTACCTAGTGTAAGTTATTCTTTGCAATTTCAGGTTGTGTAAGGTGACTAGGGAGCAGGGGGTTGGGTAAAAGTTACATAGAAAAAAATATACAAACGAAAAAAGTGTAAATGGATCTCAGACGAGCATTAGAAATAAAATAACTCATGGGCATGGGCAAATTTTCCGGTAACTTTCGCCCGTGCAGACAAAGGCAAATGCGTTAAGGGGTTAAAAATAATTTTCTACTTTTGTAGAATTTTTGACTTGACTATTTTTAAAGGGATTCATAATTAAATTTCAAATTGAATTATCTGCTCAAGATCTATGTTGCTATTGCAATATGTGCTAAGTTTCTCCCATGTAATATGAATGTTTAATTTTTTTAAACACGATTGGTGATACTCAGAAGTCGGTGCTCATCCAAGTTCTTGGCAACACGTCCACCAGTCTCGCGCACTTGCAAACCTAATGCTTTCACTAAAAGGTATCAGTCTGTGGGGAGAAAAGTCCTTGGCAACTCGGCTAAAGTGCTACTTGGTATGGCACTGATTTGCTGCTAAGTTTGGGAATGTTTTCCTTCATATAATATCACCCTTGAAGCAATTGTTCAACTTTTAAAAGAGACATCTAATTGGGGCGTTAACAGAAATTTGTCAGTTAACCATTTTGAGAGATTTTAAGTTTCCATTGATCTCCCATAACATATGCTTTACAAAGTGTTACTCTGTTTGATTTTAATATCACAACTCTGCTTTACAAAACATTAATTTACTTTTGGTATAATAATTTTGTAGTTCTGATAACACTTGGGAGCCAGAAGAAAATCTGGACTGTCCAGATATGATTGAAGAGTTTGAAGTGCAGCATAAAAAAAAGAAAGAAACTGCAGACAAGAAACATAAATTAAGTGATGACAGCTCACCTGTTCCTGCCAAGAAAAAAACTGAGGTCTGTAACTTGATATTTCATATAAAATTTATATTACTTTACAAAGTTATTGCAAAAATATTCAACAGATATTGTTTTGAAAAAATAAACAAAATTAGTTGCCCTACAACACGACTTCCTGCAGCAGAGTTTCGCTCTAACACGGTTATATAAATTGCTGGATTCCTCGGATACCATGGTTTTGCTGTAACATGGATCGCAGAGCTCCTTTATATTCTGTATTTCCCATACTTTTGAAAGATGGAGAAAGAAAACGTCATATATTGTTCTGTACTTTAAATTTGTTCTGTATTTTCAAACTTGTCCTATATTCTTGTTTGTTTTCAAATTAATACTTAAAAAATCCAAAGTGACACTTTAGAGTATAGACTGCTGTTTTGTTTGCTAGTGCTTCAATGGCGCCACATGTGATATTTTCAAAATTCCATTCTTTTAATGAACGCATCTATGTAACCTACTGGAAGTGTCGGTTGGTAAAGAATAAGACATGTGATTTTTCCGCTACGTAGTGGAATTCTGTTTTCATGGTTTGCTTTGTTAAGGCAAAAAAGAGCAGATACGAGAATTTAACATAAATAATAATAATGATAATAATAATAATAAAAGCCATTCTTGTGCAGTGTGCACTCCTATCAATTGCAGCAATGCTTCCATAAATTTTTCTGCATCCTTTACAAGAATTGTATTTTCTTTATTGTAACTATTCTATGAAGTAAACAACTGAAATTGCTTTTTATTTTATTTTCATCAAAATCTTACTCGTGTATACTCGTGTATAAATTGAGCTCCCAACTTTCAGAAAAATAATCAGAAACCTGCTTGTAAATCGATCCCCCTCCCTGCTTTCAGAGAAAAATCAGCAATGTTTTTGCAAACATGTTTTGGAAATAAACATTTTAAAAAGAAAGAAACTGAAAACATAATCAGCATGTTTATAATAGGAACTGTGTGGTTTTATTTTTGCAACTGCGATCTTTGTAAGTTCAAGTAATATACTGCATAGCAGTATTTTATTCTTAATTCTTACTATGAAAAATCAGTTGCTTTAAAGGCAATCGTCAACAATTGTGGAAAGACAAGAATTTTTATTGTTTTATACAAATTGGAACAGTATCAAGGTGTGGAAATGCTTTATCTTGTGCTGAGTTAACTGCTATTATAGCTAAACACGAACTTGAACTGCAACTATATCGCAAAAGCAAACTTATTTAAAGAACAATAATGTTCTCAAGAACTGTATTCGATATGAATTTGCAAAACAAACATAAGTAAATATATGCATTTTAAAACATAAGTAATGTTTGAGCTTTTGTTGGGTAAATTTTACCTTTTTTAAAAATGATTTAAAGAACATGTTTAATGTGTTTAATTGAACTGAATATCATTTCTTTACTAGAGAAATTAATTAAATATTTTGCAAAAGTGCTAAAAAAATATTTTTTGATACTTGATTTTCTCACACTTACTGTATTTAAAATCAGTATGGAAATATAAAACTAAATTATGAACTTCTTAAAAGTTAAAACTGAATTACATACATATCAATTACAATTTTATTGAGAATGATTTTTTAAATTTTAATGTTTAACCAGTTTCACAGAGGAGGAGGTTATACATTCATACTGCATGTATGTTGTTTTTGTATGTTTCTCCACCCATAACTTCTAACTGGATAAACCGATGATTCTTTTTAAAATCAATCAAGGGTGGTTTCTTATAGGTCCCAGATCTTTGATCGACTATATTTTTGGTAATTAGAAAGAATATTGTAAAGAACAATGTAGGGGACTCTTGGACTTGTATCTAACAGAACACAATTAAATTTAATGCATGTGTAATTATGAAAAACAAAGTTAATATCAAACAAAAAAAATTTTAGCGTCTTATCCTCCAAAACAAAACTCAGGCTAAATCTAAACAAAACTCACATTTTTATTCGCACTATACAAAAGAAATATAAATAAACTTCTATTAATTTTTAATTGTTTTCCCTTTCCATGATACTCTCTCCCCCTTTTCAAAATATTGATTTATTTTCCAATATAAAATATTGCACAAGCCATAAAATACTTCCTCTATTGTTATAATTGCATGCAGTTTTCTTCTTAACAAAAGTTCAATTGATATCTTGTTAAGAACACACACACACACATGCATGTATGTGTGGGTGTGGACCAGCACCCATCTTCTGCTTTTAATTGATTTTAATATCCTATTTTTGTTAAAATGTCATTTTTTTTTTGTAAAAAATCCTACTTTTTTATACCCAAAATATGAACCTGGACAGCTTTTATACAAACTGGGCCTTTATTTTACTGCATAAGGGGCCTTTTATTTTACTGCATTGCCTCAAAGGGGAATATTTTGATCTCTCTGCACTGTTTGAATCATGCTGGAATTTCGAAATCCTTTTCGATTTGCCACTTTTATCCGCCTTTACCTACAACTTCTAAAATCTTTATTACACTTTCAATTTTTGCTTAACAGACTTTTCCATTTTTGAAACAACTGGCTATTCGCAAACACATTTGAGGACTTTCACTGTAGTTTTCACCCAGAGGTTGCGCTAGGAATTTTTGTCAAAGAGTGAAAATACTCCTTGGAGGTTTTTAGAGGAGTATTTTATTTTCTGGAGGAGTGAAAAAAGAAAAAAATAACAAAAACTTTTTACAGATATCCGAGTTAAGAGTGAATACCACTTCTGCTGCGACCTTGACCCAGAGCGTAGCATACGTACAGCTAAATTAACAATTTTCTAAAAATTTCTTATAAATCCAAAATTGAGTATTTTCTAAAAAGTAAATAGCTGTCAATACTAAAATCAAATTTGAAGTAAATAAATAAATAGAACAATAATAGTGAATAATAGTGATAGACGCAATTTTCGACAAACATGTGTTCAATATCGGCAGTTAAAAAAAGGAAAAAAATGCCAGAAACTATTAAAATCAAATGCAAAATAAGCTGAGTTAGGGTAGCATGTGTGAAAAATATCTTCTAATTTAGAAAATAATTGAAATTTGTATCCGATGCAAAAGGATTAAAATCTCTAACATAGAATCCAATGTTTGGCGAAGCACGAGCACGATTTTGGCTGTTTCTATCTTTATACTGTTTTTTTTCTTTTTTAATTATTAAAATGAAGAGACAAATAGTTAGATTTAAGGTTGTGTATGGAAAAAAAAATCTTACAAATTTCAAGATAATTGAAATAATTCCGGGATGGAAAAGGTTGGAATTTCAAACACAGTAAGCAATTTCCAGTAAAATCGGAGGAAAAACCAGTTTCCGTGTGGCGCAAAAATTAACTCCCATTTCTTTCTTCTTTATTGGGAAAGGGTTTTAGCATTAGCAAATGGTAGCCACATTGACGACTTCAATGAAAACAATGTCGCCAAAACGTGAAAATTTATCGCATTTGGCGACTGGCCACGAGTTTTGAGCTCTACTATATAACGAAAAATAAAATTAACCTAATGGAAGAATATTGTATTTATTTTACAATACTTAACAAGCTAAAAGTTGTGGGAAAATGTAGAGTGAAAATACGCATTTTAAAAATTTCAATGCGTATTACCGATTTTTAAGGCGTGAAACACGCTTGTTGAGGCGTTAACGCAATCTCTGTTTTTACCCAACTTTGTTGTGCAGTTAATTCTGAACAATTCTACGTAAGCAACAAACATGTGAAAGTTGACTGGCGAGATTACTATATCTCACAGCCACACGTTCCCTCCCACAAAAATACGATCCATGCAATAAGGAACTTATTTTTCTCCCTTTGTTTACCATGCAAGTGACCAGATGGGCTTCTTAGAATCATTCCTGACCCCTCGAAAAAGTAATCAAGGGTGTGAGAGATTTTTAGAAACATACCTCAATTTTTTACAGTTTACTTGTGCAAAGTTCCTTTATTTTATACCTTAGTTTGCTTCACTACAACAATCTGCGATTTTTCCAACAAGCTAAATTTTTTACTTCAAACAATATTCAATAAACCAAGGTTTTGAATGCAAATTCTTCGGCATAGGAATTGAAATTAACATTAGATGAATCTAATATCAATGGGTTAAATTATTTTTTAAGATGTTGAGAGCATATTGTACATAAAATATGCATACCTGATACTTCATCAATCAGAATTTAAACAACTACAATAGTTTTAAATATTTGAATCTGCATTTAAAAGGGGTCTCTACTTTGTAGGAGGAGCGTCCTCGAGGATTTGAAAGAGGTCTAGACCCAGAAAGTATTATTGGCGCCACAGATACAACTGGTGAACTCATGTTTTTAATTAAATGGTAAGAACTTACATGTTATGAATATATTTACATATTTTTTTTCTCAGGGTTGTGCAGTTAGTTGCATATATATTAGATGATATATATCCACTAATGCTATTCAAGGTGCAATTTTTGCATTAAGTAGCTTAATTGACTGTACAATAGTGTGAGTGAGTGATTTGACAGAAAGATTTGCATTTCATAAAAATGTTTCTTAACTGTTGTTTTGGAGAGTATTTTTTAATGCTTGGAAATTTAGTAAGTATTTTGTTACGTATGGAACATCACAAATGTCCCATATGTAAAAAAATTTAAATATTTTTCAAATAAACTATTAGTCCCATTGGGAAAAAAATTACAGTAGGTGTATAAAATGTATTGATAAAAATATAAATATTTCAAAATTTAGATGTAAAATGACACTTATGTAACGCAAAAATGCTGTGGAATGACCCATGTATAAAGTTTTATTTTTGAAAAAATGAAAATGCTGCCAGTTTTGCAATGTGTTTTGTATTCATTATGAGTGTTTGATTTAATTTTGCTTTTAAAATTTTCTTAACTATTAGTTAGCTATGAGATTTCATTTCCCGTTACCTCTGAAGATCCCTAAAAAATCCTTATATTTTATCATTGATCTTGAATCTATCGAAAAAGGTTGGCAACCCTGCATGGGGTCTTGATAGGATTCTTAATTTTCAAAGTTGAATATTTGAACTTTTTTAAATAGTAAATCCTTTCTATGGAAAAAGGATGTGCATTTACCTGACAGGTATTAAATAAAATATAATATATTTTATTTATGATTTAAAAAAAAAGGAAAAATAGTTTTGTTAAAAAGATAAAAGGTTTTTGCTTAAAGGAACACATATGCAAGTTCTAAATGAAAACATTTTTGTTTGATGCTTTTTCTTTAATGATTATTATAATGAAATATAGCTGTTGCATGTGAGATATAAACATGTTTTTTCATGGAATTATCCATTATTTTTTCGCTGTTAGCTGTTACAAAATCATTTAATAATTTGTACAAAAATTACACATATTTTGCTATCTAGATATCAATAGTTGATACAAAAATAAGATTTTTATATTTCAAAGCAATAAAATTTATACATAACTGCTATTTTTGCTGGTATAAAATTGTTCAAAATGGGAGTTTTTGATTGCCCAGACCTGCATTTGTAATGTAAAAATATTTTCTCAGTTATATCAGGGTTCGCACCAGAGGAAATTGCAATTTATCAAAACCAGCGCCTTCACAAGCTACCAAATCATGCTTTTTGCGGAGTTATTTATTAAAATTTTGAATTTTCACAAAAATGGTTAAAATTTTTCATTCCCTGTTAGAAAAAACTGGTTTGACCCTTATATATCTAATAAAATGTTTTTAAAAACTTGGTATTAAATAAGATCTTAATTTTTGAGGCATTTTTTATGAGAAGCTTGGATCATGTATTCCATTTGAATTTAAAAAAAGATAGGTTTTGTCTGTCTATTCTAGCTTGGTGTCTTTACCTTACCTCAATTTTCTTTCACTAATTTTATGTTAACTTTGACAATTTTGAAGTTTTACACTGTTGTTTTGTGATACAGTGGAACATCGTTGCACAACATTTACATTTATGCGTTTTAGTGTGGTCCTAATTCTTTTATCTAGCCAGAAAGGTAAATAAATCATGCAGCATTTTTCGGTGTTCCCTTTGACGTCCTTGAAGTAGATGAGCTAGCACAAGAGAATATATTTACACTTTTATCCACAACAATATTTATTCCTAACTATTTACAACATATTTACAGTGCGGTAATCAATATTTACAAGATCTTTACTCAGTGACAAAAATCGGTGAAATTGGAAAATCTCTTTCTTTTTTCATTCTTCGCAGAGAGAAGTTGAGTTGTCGATGTAATATTCAAGCAGAAATTAAAAATGCGAGTGCGTGCCGCTACACACTCCCGTCCTAGTGAAGGAGTTCAGCAGTTATATTCTTTCAAATATGTTGGAAACTTGACATGTTGTCCTGATTTTGTCGTCCTCTCGACTTGTTTTGTTGGAGAAGAACTTTGGTTTGGTGCAACTGCATTAGATGTAAATGTCAGAGGAGTAGCTTGAGTAAGGGTGTTCGCATCATTATCAACGATAAACGCTGGTTTAAGACGGTCAATCGAGACAAGTTTGATCACACCAGCAACATCTACATCAAAATATTTTTCTTCTCTGTGTTTAACAGAGTAAGGTCCCAAGTATCTCGCTTGAAGTGCAGAACTAGCTGCGTTGTTATAAATAAATACTTGAGAGCATTTGGTTAATTCCGTTGACACGAACACTGCTCTTTTGCAATGGGCAGATGTGGTCTTAGGAGAGAGATTGCGAATCGACGTCTGAAGACGACGTACAAAATCGCTATGTTTCACCTCCTGGGAAGGGGTAAAAAATTCACCCGGCAGTTGAAGTGGTGTGCCATAAACCAGTTCTGCTGACGAGTAGCCTAAATCCTGCTTTAATGCGGAACATAGACCCAACAAAACTATCGGCAAACTGTCAACCCATGAAAAGGTAGTCCTTAGGTGACATTTGAGCGCTGTCTTCAGAGAGCGATGCTGCCTTACAATAAGCCCATTTGCCTGTGGGTGGTATGCAGTAGTAAAATGCGACTGGTAACCAAGATATTTCTTTAACGATAAGAATAGTTGACTTTCAAACTGACGATCTTGGTCCGTTGTTATGTCTGCTGGAATTCTTAATCGAGAAATTCATCCAGAAAGTAAAGCTTTGGTGACAGATTCGGCTGTTTGATCCTCTAGAGGAATAGCCTCTAGCCAACGTGTATAATCTATGGCGGTAAGAAAGTAACGATATCCTTGACATAAAAGCAAGGGGCCAACAATGTCAACATTTATGTGCTGGAACCGTTGCTTGGGAACTGCACAATTTTTTAAGGCAGATTTCGTATGTCGATGGACTTTCGATCGTTGACATGCGAGACATGCACGAGGCCATGTTTGACAATTCTTCTTGATGTTAGACCAAATGAATCTGTCTGTTGCCAGCTTAATAGTTGCTTTGATTCCAGAGTGGGAACACGAATGAATGGAATCGAAGGCAGTCTTACGAAATTCTCGTGGGATGTACGGACGGATTTTTTTAGTTAAAATATCACAAAATAGTTCTTTTGATGAATTAGGCAAATGAAGTTTAACGATTTTGACACTGGAATTCAACTGTAAACTTTTTAAATCATCGTCATCCTGTAAACTTGACATGGAGTCGTAATCTAAAGGTGTCGGGGTTTGAATGGTACTGATCCTTGACAGTGTATCAGCCACAATATTGTCACGACCAGCAATGTATCTAATATCAGTTGTAAACTGACTAATGTAGTCCAGTTGTTGACATTGTCTAGGCGATGCTTTATCTGAATTCTGTTGAAATGCAAAAACTATCAGTTTATGATCTGTGTAAATGGAGAATACGCGTCCTCCGAGTAGATACTTGAAATGCTTTACAGATGAATAAATCGCGAGCAGTTCTCTGTCGTACATACTATACTTGATTTGAGCTTTTGTCGGAGATCTTGAAAAGAAGCTTATCGGTTGTTTGACACCATTGACTTCTTGTTGAATGACGGATCCAATTGCTGTGTCAGAAGCATCAGTTACCAAGGACAAAGTTGCATCTGGGACAGGATGAGACAAAATAGTAGCTTTACAAATGGAGTCTTTCAACTGGTTGAACGCTTGTTTGGATTCTTTCGTCCATATGAGAGGTTTTGTGCTGTTTTTCTTGTGCCCTTCTATCACTTTATTTAAAGGTTGCTGAATATGAGCGCAATTCGGGATAAATCGATGGTAAAAGTTTACCATACCCAGAAATCGTCTCGGGCTAGTTGCAGATTGCGGTTGTGGAAAGTTTTTGATGGCTTCCACTTTAGACAAAGCAGGTTCGAGTCCATTCGCAGTTATGTTGTATCCCAAGAATTGAATTTGGGGGTACACCAAAAACACACTTTGAGAGATTGATGCAAAGTCCGTATTCGTCCAGTCTCTGGAAAACTACCTCAAGATGCTTGCGGTGTGTGGCCTCATCAGTAGAACAAATCAGGATATCTTCCAAATATGAGAAAACAAAGTCTAGACCTGATAGTACCATATTCATTAATCTCTGGAAAGTTTGGGCTGCGTTTCGAAGACCGTAGGTCATGAAGGGAAATTCGAAAAGGCCAAATGGTGTGGTAATTGCTGTCTTGGCGATGTCCGCTTCATGTATTGGGATCTGTTGGTATGCTCGCACCAAATCAATTGTGGAGATTATTTTAGTTCCATGTAAAATATGGCTGCAGTCTGTAAGAAAAGGAATTGGATACCTGTCTGGTATTGTAACGTTGTTTAGGGCTCGGTAATCGCCGCAAGGCCTCCAATCACCCGACTTTTTCGGGACTAAATGTGAAGGGCTTGCCCAACAACTTTTGGAGGGTCGGCAAAGTCCTTCCTGCAACATATATTCAACTTCCGTTCGAGCTATTTTCATTTTTTCTGTTGAAAGTCTTCTTGTTTTTGCAAAAACTGGGGGACCCTTTGTTTCGATAAAATGTTCAATATTTAGCTCTTTTTATTTTTTTATTGAGTAATTTTGGTCTTAAGAGATTCGGAAATTTTTGTATACTTTCAAAAGAACCCTTGTTGACATTAACAATTTGTGGTTTATAACTTGAATAATGAACAGCATTAGTCAAAAGGGATGTTGTTGCATCAATAAGCCGATGATTTTTTGCATCAATAAGCAAATTAAAGTGGCTAAGAAAATCTATCCCTATAATGGGTTGGTTAACATCAGCAATAACGAAAATCCAGTTGAAAACGCCGCGCAATCCTAAATCCAAACACAATTTTTGACCGTAAGTTGCAATTGGGGCGTCATTTGCCGCAAAAAGTTTAAATTTACTAACACTTTATCTGTCGCTTGAAGATGGTGGACAAACGGAAATGTCAGCGCCACTATCTTTCCGAAATAAGGCCGCTGTTTCTTTGTCACTCACAAAAAGAAGACTCAGCTCGGCCCCTTTACTCCCCGTCGCCAACGAGAGTAGGGGAGTCGGTTTTCCTGCGCCTTACAACCATCAGAATCTGGCCAGTTACATGGCTTTTGGCATTTGAAGGATTTGTCGCCAAACTTTAAATGATAGAAACAAATGTCAGAATTATTTTTTCTGCGAGCAGATTTACTCCGAGAGCCAGATCTAAATCGGCGGAAAGGTTAGCGATTTCTTTTACACAGTTCGCTAACTTGAACTGACAGTTCTGAAACTTGTTTCCGAAGTTTCGCCAAAGCGTTTTCGTATGTGTCTGACGCTACAGCCACACAGTGGTATGATTCGGGTTTTATTTCCCAAATTTGATCAGCCATAGTTGCCAATTTAGTAAGTTCGTCACTGCTTACTGACAAAATACTACGCATATTGATTGTAAGACGTATGTCCGGTAGTTACCAGTGAAGTGGATGAGTTGGCACAAGAGAATATATTTACACTTTTATCCACAACAATATTTATTCCTAACTATTTACAACTTATTTACAGTGCGGTAATCAATATTTACAAGATCTTTACTCGGCGACAAAAATCGGTGAAATTGTAAAATCTCTTTTTTTCATTCTTCGCAGAGAGAAGTTGAGTTGTCGATGTAATATTCAAGCAGAAATAAAAATGCGATTGCGTGCCGCTACATCCTCATCAACAATGCTCCTCTGTATTTTTTAAAAAATTGACGAGGTTTCTTTTGTGTATGACCTAAGTCTGATACACTGTTAAATGAAAGTTTGTCACAATGTTTACTCTATTTTTCTAAAGCCATTTTAATCATTTGATATCTTAAAATAAGGGTTTTTTTTTTTTTTTTTTTTTTTTGCTGCTGGGGGATATCAAGTTTCCATTATTGAGTTAAATGTATTGTGGTATTCTGCTTGCAGGAAAAACTGTGACGAAGCAGATCTTGTTCCAGCCAAAATTGCCAACAAAAAGTGCCCGCAGGTAGTGATAAAGTTTTACGAAGAAAGGCTCACTTGGCATGCTGGAACATCAACAGAAGATGATGAATCGAAAGACAAGGATGCAAAAAAGTAAAAGATAAACAAAATGGTGCTTTTATCAAATCGGATGTTTTTAATGTTGATGTCTCACTTTGTAAATATCCATTGTCATAAGATATTGTGAAATAATTGCATTTGTATCAGTTTTATATGGAAGAAATTGCTGTTTTTGGCAACATGTTTATAAATTATAATTCCTTCCCAGGTGATTATAAATTAATTTCAAAACTTGAATTAAATGCCCCCCCCCCCCCCCCCAAGATTTTAAAATGTTTGCATAATAATTGTTATTGATATTGACTTCAGTATGCTTTCTTTCCTTCTGTTTTTGCTCATAAAGAAAGATTATGACTCCTTTTTTATGCAGCATTAATTGGAAAGAAATAATAACTGAAATGGAAGCAGTAAATTTTCTAGGTACCGAACTTAACTATATTTTTATTATAATAATAATTTAACTTTGTGCAAGTAAACAGTAATAGAAATATAATTTCACGTTAATTTAAAGCACAAATGAGCATTAAAACGCTGACATATGTTTCGGGATTGCTTGGAATCCCTTTTTCAATGCGACAGGAAGCTTCTAGATGCAAAACATTCAAATTCATTTTAATGTTTTGCATCTAGAAGCTCCCTGTCGCATTGAAAAAGGGATTCCAAGCAATCCCGAAACATATGTCTGCGTTTTAATGCTCATTTGTGCTTTAAATTAACGTGAAGTTATATTTCTATTACTATATTTTTATTCTTATTTGAAGCATTAATAGGGTTTGTACCATAAGGCCTAAAACTCAGATTATGTTTGAAAAGCTTTATATTTTCTTTTTTGTCATAAAAATCTAGCACAAATATTATCTATACTAATTCAAACAGAAATGCATTTTTGCATCTATCATCACAAAGTATATGCTTTATTTGTCATCTGATGTTTTATGCTAAAAATAATTTATGCCAATATTAATCCAGATTGTGCCTGAAACCTTTTGAGGCTTCTATAAACAGGGAGTGCATTGAAATCTCATATTCATGTTTTAAAAATTATACTTGGCAGTGCAGTTTCTTATAAAGGAACACTACCCCACTGCAAGTTAAAAAGCTAAATTTAGAAAGAGGCTATTAAAAATGGGATTTGAACATGTGTGTGTATGTGATCATAAAATTTTCTTATTGCATATTTTTTGTTTTAATCTCAAAGAGATCCTTTCAATCGCTGAGCGGCTTTGCAAATGTTGCTTCTGTGTTCCAAGTCACGCAACTTTTGTCCCATTAAACTTATGGATTTTTCTATTATGGATGCTTTTTCGGCTAGTGAGTTTGACTTCCAACAAGTAAGCCATAATTCCAGATTGCTTTTTTTTTTAGAAAAGGCAAATTAATGTGAATATGTACTAAATAAGATCGAATCCCAAAAGTTTAAAGTAGTTGAAACTTATATGAAAAAAATGTCTGAATCTTAATTAAATTTTATCGGAAAAATATCAACTTTCATGCTCATATATCATTCATTTTACGTTTCATGGTGCAATACCTACAGGTCACTTTTCAATTGATTTAAGTTGAAAAAGAGTATCTATACATTGGAAATCTTTGTATTGTATGAAGAAAAAGGTAAATTCTTCTTTTAACCTTTTCATCTGAAGTTGTAAACATTGTTGAATTGTGTTATTGTAAGTCAGTCTGAACTCTCTTTAAATGTTATATCCTGTTGTTTCTGATTGAAATGAAAAAGTCATGCATGTCTTTGTAATGTGATATATATAGTGGTTTTCATTGTATTAAAATTTTGAAGCATTAATTTTATTTTTAAGGAAAGCATGATGAGCTGTCCTTTTGCAAAGTTTCTTATTGTTCCAAATCATGCCAATATCATAAGTTTAAATTCACTTTTGTATTTCTTTACCATAAGATAGTGCTTCTCTCGTTTTCAATGTGTATATGCAGCAGTTTCAATTAAATAAGGTTTATTTATGCATTTTTTGTAAATTTTAGCCAACTAACTTCATTATATTCATAACTTTAGTGGGCATTTTTTATGGTTATAAACTGTAAATTTCCTGAATAAATTTCAGTTGTCGTACTTACCTCTGTAAATATGACATCTTATTGCGTGCACAGTCAACTCAAAGAAAGGCAGGAAAACTAGTTGTCATGTGATTTTATCTGTCCCATGACTTCTGCAAATACATAGAGTTAATGTGGTTGAAGTTGAAGAAAGCAAAGCAGCTCACGGCAATTTCTCATCTTTCAATAGTTGGATAAAGTTGCATGATTTTGAATTTTTTTAGCCATTGTTTAATTGTCCGTATTGCATGTTCAATGTAACTTATTTTTCATTTTAACCTTGTGTTTATTGTTATTTTATATTGATTAATCAGGGCTTGAAATAGTTTGAATTTTAAGTGCAAATGTCCCCTTTTAATCCAGCTTTAAAAGGGAATTTTTTCTGTTTGAGGGAGGATTTTACTATTTTTACAGTAATTCAAAAAGTGTTTGTATCACAGATATAATGTTCTTTAGAAAAACATGGGATAATTCACGAGTGCTTATCCTTGTATCTCTAAAGAATTAAATGAACCTTATTTATGCATAATTTAATGAGAATTACAGCAGCCTTGTTCTGCATTAGTTTCAGTTGTGTCCTATTATTTTCACAGCAATGATAAACAATTTAGCCTTGTTCTTTCAAAATTAAGATAAATAAAATACATTTTATTTTTTTAATGAAAATAGCTTTTAAAACACACAAATAAATTTTATTTTTTAAATACATTACCGTTAGAACTGTGAATTTGTGACCTTTTCTGAAGAAACTAATTTAGAAGTTAAAAAATATTTTTTTAAAAATAAGCTACACATTCAAAAATTACGATTTCTAGCCATTTTTCAGTAATTTGCATTTTAATATATATTTGATTTTAGTATTTACATGAAGGTGTTTCACTCTAGAAGATTGATTTCTACTTGATGTATTATCAAACATGACGCCTATGTTCCATGTAGCCATTTTATTTGTTCATGAAGGAAAAAATAAACTAAGATGCAGACATTGCATTATGCTTCCCATGGCTTTTGAGGATTTAAATATGTTATTGACATAAAAATACGAAAAAAGCTTCCCAAAAGTGCCAAATAACAGCTCAAAACTTATTCAAGTAAGAATTTTAAGGGAGGGGGGGATCGGATCCCGCCCAACATTTTCTGCTGTGCTTGATTTTCCCATTCTGAATGTTTTGCACTATCCTCTACCCTATTTCAAGCCCTGTTAATTATCGTAAAAAATAGTTGCAACTCCTAATTTTCCCACAATCTTGTGCTTTATGTGATCAGATTGGTACCTAAATATTTTTATAACATTAGGCAACTAATAAGCTGATGCACACATTAAATGTTATAATTGAGACCTAATGTATAATAACATGGTTTTTAAAAAAATAAAAAACTCTGTCTTTGATTTCAAATTTTATGTTTATATGAGAATATTAACTTTTTTTACAGAATATTTTGTATTTTATGCCTGTTCATTCATACCTTATTTTGTTCTTGTGCATGCATAAAAAGAAATCTTGCATCATAAAAAGAGATTTTGATAGCATTAAACAGCTGATAATATGAACTGCAATCACAATGTGAGAAAGCTACTGTATTTTCCTGGTGAATTTGTTTTTGATATTGTTACTGAACTTCATGGATATGAAACTTGCGTATTTTTGTTTGGATTCTCAACAAAAATAAATAAAATTACTTTTCAAATTGCTTTCTGCTTCATTAATTTTTGTATTTCTTTCATATACTTGCCAGCAAAGTTCAGTTCATTTTCTCAAATGTTTTAAAGCTGTAGGAGAAAGTAGTGGAGCACTTTACTGCTCGGAGGACATGACTGAGACCAACTTGTATGGATAACTCCTGTATAATATATTGATGGTGTATGAAAAAGAGACTACTCAATAGGACCGATTTTAGCTATTAATAAATATAAAACTCATTGCTAAAAAAGTTTTTGTTGCCATTGTGCTATAATAATAAATGCAATTACAGCAAGATTTTGACTGAAGGCTTCTCTGAGAAAAAAATTAAATCCAATCAGTTTGTTTGCTAAAATAGACTTCAAAACGGAATTTTTCGTACAAGTGATTAGTTTTTAGTGTCATTCATTCAAAGAAGGTTTGCCTTTGATATGGATTTTTAAAAAAATATAGTATTGATATAAAAAATGTATTTACACTAAAAAGAATAAAATAAAATAATTTTTGGAAAAAATAGAACCGACTTCAAATTATACATTGCGCAAAAAAGTGAAAAATAACCTGATTCTTTAAACAACATCGATGTGACTTTTAAACATAGTTTTAGAAGTCTGTACAAAATTATGGGCCTTAATTACCATTACACCATGTGCTACTTCATATTGGAACTGTTGTTAATTCTGGGCCATTTATGTTTGTTTCATGATTACAAAAGATTTATCATTCCTAATTTTGCACCGACCTCTAAAACTATGTCTAAAAGTCACATCAATGTTGTTTAAAGAATTAAGTTATTTTTCACTTTTTTGTGCAATGTATAATTTAAAGTTGGTTCTATTTTTTCCAAAAATTATTTTATCTCATCTGAGTATGTGCAGCATATATTTTTGAAGTCGAAGATATGCTATGCTCTTGCACAGATGAGACACACAGTGGTGTAGTCCTGAAAAAAAAGTCGGGGAGGCACTTATAGATAAAAAGATAAACAATGGAAATCAAAATTGGAGGGGGGGACGCTTATGTTAAAATGTAAAAAGTTTGGGGGACGCTTGTATTAAAATAAAAAGGTAGGGGGACGCCCCCCTCGACTACACCACTGACAAAATGGGAATATTATCTTTGTCGCCTTTGGTGTGAAAGCACCCTTAGACTTTTGTGTGCTCTGCGCTACACATTAAGTACTCCCATATTGTGCTTGCCCATCTGCAACTTTCTAGACATTGTTACTACATTTTTACAATTGTCTTTATCCAAAATAGTTTAACCCCCTTATGGGTGCCCATGTTGAAGTCAAAAGTCACCACTTGAAGAAATCTTTGGAAGGCAAATAAGGTAGGCTTCGGAGGTTTTCTCCAGAAATTTTCCGAAGCTCAAGTCTTAAAGACCCAATTGAAGGATGTCTGTGACAATAAAGGCAGGGGGGGGGGGGATTGCAAACTTCTGTGAGATCTGTACGCCTACTCCCTCCGCACACCGTATATACCCCCGAGCAAAGAGGTTCATTCCTCCCCAAAAAACACACACAGAAATAAGAAATGCTGTTTTGTTTTAGAACGTGAACAAATATATTCTTTGACATTTTTTACAACTTATTTGTCTTTTACATTTTATATTAAAATTCAACCACAATTTTTCAATAAAGCTAAATTTTATAAAAACTAGTCAGAATTTCTACTACTGAAAAAACTAATTTCAATAATGAAAAATTAAATTGGATGGATAAAAAGGCAGAACAAAATAGGTTTTTTTTTTCTTTTTTTAAATCCAGGGGGCAGGAGTCTCTCACCCCCTCATACTGACGCCCATATCGAAGAGCCACGTGTCTGCCTTCTCAAACGACACTTACAAGCTTACCCCCCCCCCCCCTCGTCCCAAAAGGATGCTGTGAAAATTTGTAAGAGATAAGCTAATGTATTGTTTGAGCATAGCATGATTTATATTTATTACAAAGGTAAAAAAACCCCCAACTTTCTTAAATTTTGGCATTGCAATATTTGCCGCCCCCAAGACTGCTTTTCTCATCTTGTGCCTGCCAGAGATACTGGCGAATTGATCAATGACACAACATATTCCAGTATGCCTCAATTTTAGAGTTTCGGACCAGTTTGTATACGATAATAAATAATTCTTTTAATCAGTTTTAATCGTTAGCAAAATGATGGTAAATAAAGGTAGGCTTTCGGAGGTGTTTCCCCCTAGAAATTTTCCGAAACTCAAGTCTTAAAAACTAATGTATGTGATAACAAAGGCAGAGGGAGGGGCGGGGGAAAGGATTGCAAACTCTTCTGTGAGATTTGGTACTCCTACGCCCCCCGCACACCCCCGAGCAAAGAGATTCACTTCCTCTCAAACAAACACAGAAATGAGAAATGCTGTCTTGTTTCAGAACATGAACAAATATATTCTTTGACATTTTTTACAACTTTTATTTGTTTTTTACATTTTGTATTAAAATTTAACCACAATTTTTCAATATATAGCTAAATTTTATAAAAACCAGTCAGAATTTCTACTACTGGAAAACCTAATTTCAATAACGAAAAATTAAATTGAATGGATAAAAATGCAGAACAAAATAGGCTTTTTTTTTAAATCCAGGGGGCAGGAGCCTCTTACTAATTCCCATATCGAAGAGCCACACGTGTCTTCTTCTCAAACGATTTTACAAAAGCTTACCCCCCCCCCCCCCCCCTCTTTTCAAAAGGATATGCTTTGAAAATTTGTAAAAGATAAGCTAATGTATTGTTTGAGCATAGTATGATTTATGTTTCACTATTACAAAGGTGGGAAACCCTCAACTTTCTTTAATTTTGGCATTGCAGGCCGCCCCCAAGACTGCTTTTCTCACGAACCCTTGTGCCTACCACAGGTACTGGCGAATACAATATATTCCAGTATGCCTCAATTTTAGAGTTTCGGACCATTTTGTATACGAATAAATAATTCTATTAATAGGTTTTAATCGTTAGCAAAATGGACGATCAACGATTCAAGTGCTCTTGCAAAAAAAAAAAAAAAAAGATCAAATCGGAGCACCACGATTTTAATCCTCTCTTTCCAAGTTAAATTTTCTTAGTTAAATATTTTTCCTTTTTTTATTTTATTTTCTCACTTTCTTCTTTTTCTTTTTTCTTTTCTTGGTTTGTGCATCACAGTTGAATTTGCCGCTCCCCGTGCCACCCCGAACCCCGACTTGTCCCCTCCTCCCTAGATCCGGCACAGCATTTCCTCAACCATTTAACTTCAGGTTAAGGTACAGAGTTTGTTTTTGTAGAAGACCTCTTTAGACCGGGCAGAAAAGGTGATGGTCCACTTTTCCAGGTTTCACTGCACAAGTGTATCCCAGCCTCAAATCCATAATTTCTGTCCATCCCAAGATAGTCTATTATGTAGTATTATGGTCGTCTCTTCTCATTGGCATTAATAGAATCAAATAACATCACTGATGAATCAAATAATATCTTATGTTTACTCCAAGTGTTTACCTTTGGCATTTATTTTATCCAATTTTGAAGTAATAATTTTTCATCATGATCCATGATGGTGAGGAAAAAACAGCATGTTGGGTGACGCCAGAGTTGCGTATGGCATTTTTGAAAACTAATTAAAAATCAATAAATGGTTTTCTGAGTTTAGAGTTGCTGAATTTTAAAGATTTTTTAAACCATCTTAACCATACTTATTAACTTTCAAAATAGGAATGTACTTCGAAACCTTGCAATTCAGCCAGTGACAACTAAATTTGAAAAAAGAAAAGAATGTTCTGGAAATTTGGTTGCCAAGGTGATGATGAGAGGCTGGCAGTACGCAGTAGCGGAAGCGCGACGTCATTTACGTGCGAATAAGTAGAGTAAATAAACACTAAAATATATATATTTACATTGCTGCGTGGCTTTTTAATTTATATGCTAAGTATCGAACAAATGTTAAAATGATTGAAAGTCACATTTATCAGCTAGATAAATTGTTTGATAATGGTTTACAACTCGAATCTGTCACACCAATATTGAAATCGCTTACAGAATTGATGAAAATTGACCATTTTAGGTAAGTTTTGTTTAATGAATTACGATTAATGTATCTTAAACTATTTCCACGGAATAGAGTTTAATTATGGCATTTTGAGAAACCTAGCTAGAGCAGGGTTCGCGCTAGGCCGCGCGATTCCCGCAATATTTTTTGAAATCCCACTCAAAAAAAAAATTTTTTTTGGGCTTCAACTTTAAAAATCCCACTTAAAATTTTGGTCAAGAAGGAAAATCCCACCTTGTATTTTTCCCCAGCGTGAACCCTGTAGAGGGTGATTTTCAAGAAGATTGACAGTTTGATGTTCGCATTTTAAAATCTGAATTTCCCCGAATCCCGAACAAAAAACTCACATAACCTGAGTCTTTTTTTTTATCATTCCAAATAACCTTTTTATTTAATATGATTTAAAGGATGGAAGTGATATATGTTTGATTAACAAAAGGACAAGTGATTTTACTAAAATATTTACTTAATATTTTAAAATTTAAATTAAGTATCTGTCTGAGCATGCAGCTCATGAGTGTTACTTCGAGGAAGATCCTATTACAGTAAAACCCCTTTATACCGTGCCTATATCGCGGAATCGGATATAGCGCGGTGACTAGGTGACTATCATGTCCCCCGACATTTAAACCACCCTATCAAATCGCTATTTAAAGGTGATTCCTTATTTACCATTGTAAATAAAGCCAGCCCCAGCACACAAATATTCTAGCCAAAGAGCACCTAGCCTCCCACCACACACACTAACAGATAAAGCCCTATGGTGATAGGCATGATGTACACCTTTTTCATGCTTTTTCTGTCTTTCAAACCTAGAACATATAGCTTGATTTCAAAATTGGGTGCAATCGCCCTGACTTGCTTCTCTTGACATGGGTGGAGCTCAATTTGTCAGGGACTGTTCAGTTCAATGCTTAACTATTCCATTGTCAGAATCCATCTAGTTATGCCTGTGTAACTTCCTTTATAGCGCTATCAACCTTTGTATTCCAGATTCTTTAGCATTCCTGAAAAGTAAACATATTCCCCAGTGAGAAGTGCATTTCTCCCCTTCCAAATCTAATTTTTTCTTAAGACCTCTCCCCCTTCACAATCCCATGTTGATAACATAAAGAGATTTTTAAGTACCTTTTTTCTCTGAACACAGGTGGTTTATTACTTATCACTAGATAGACTGCTTGCTCAGCTGAGATGTGTGCTTCTTGCACAGCAATTCAGACCTTCCCCCAGGATTGAAAAAGGGCAGGGTGCTACTGTAAAAAAAGGGGCCCTTTTCCAAATTTAGGGCATCTTATCGAAATAAAGGGCACACGTAATTTGAAGTAGGGACTGTTCATAAATGATGTCACACTTATTTCCATGTTGAACCGTCCTCCCCCATTGTCACATGTTACGCTATGTTGCACAAGCAGAATGTCACACTTCCTGTTACCCCTCTCCTCCCCTTGTCACAATTTCACGACCCCCCTTCTCCCTAGAAGCGTGACATCATTTATGAATCCTCCCGTAGTAATACTTTATTATTGCCATAATTTAACATTTTAGTCAAACATCAACATCATCACAGAGAAACTGAGCATTGACCAATATATATAAACTAATTTGACAATATTCATTTTTAAGATCGTTTTCAATATTTAAAGTAAAGCATGAAAACATTCTGCTTGTATAATTCAAGGCAACATCAACCAATAATGATTTTAAATTCAATAAAATATCTAGCAAGGATTTTCTGAGTTATACATTTTTACTAATTTATGAGAGTATTTCTGTTCATTCCAGTACTTCTGAAGATCTGATCACCTCTGAGGAATAACAAGAAAATAAGAATATATCTTTTCTTAATACAATAAAGCTTGAGTAATAATAATTGGAGCCCGGATTTTGATGACCTAAATCAGGGGTCTCCAAACTACGGCCCGAGGGCCACATCCGGCCCGCGGACAGATTTTGTCCGGCCCGCGGAGAGCTAGCATACTTTAAAGAAAACTCCTTCTAGAGAACATATTTATTTTTTATAGCAAATTAAATTAAGTTTACTGAAGTAATCTATTTTTATGTTGAATAATTATTAATATGACATCTACATTGATATGGTCATGGGCTAACTACTCATAACATTGTTGTAGGTTATTATTTACTAACTAACAAATTATTGAAATGAATCCAACTAACATTTTATACATTTTAAATGAAAAGATAACTTATAACAAGCATAACGACATATGAAATACTAATGAGATTTATGTAATTGAGATTTTCCACTGACAATAGTTTGTAGTTGTGGACTAATTTTACTTGTACCAATTATTAAAAGAGATTTAAGATGCTCATCAGTTAATTTAGATCTGTAAACATTTTTTGTGTACTTCATTTTGGAAAAGGTCTTCTCACACAAATAAGTAGTACCAAAAACAGAAAACAGCCCACGAGCAAATTTATGCAAATTATCAAATTGTGTCAGTGGAAGACACTTATAAAATTCCAACAAAGATAAGTTTTGATATTTGTTCTTAATTATATCACTGCACTGTAGATCAATCATTTCCATTTGAAGTTCCGGGGCTAGGGTTTCAATGTCAGTATCAAAAGGATTCTGAAAAATCTTAATTTGATTCGCAATGGCATCAAAGTCCGAGAAACGAGTATCAAAATTTATTTTCAAAGCACTCAAAGTTTCGATTGCAAAATTGATAGGAAACTCGGTCTCAGTGGTGTGGCTAAATATTTCACATGTTTTAAAATGTGAAAAACATTTACTTCGTAGTTGTGATTGAAACAGTATCAATTTCTTCCGGAATGATTTGATATTATTGTATAAATCAGGAAGATGCTGGTTTTCTCCTTGCAATCTCAAATTCAGTTCGTTCACATGTTTTGTCAAATCAACATAGAATGCTAACTTCCACAGCCATGCGTTGTTTTGCAATTCAGTAAGAGGGCGATGCTTTTCATTCAAAAAAAATTCGATCACTGCTCGAAGTTCAAAAAAGCGCTGAAGGACTTTCCCACAACTAAGCCAACGTACGGCAGTATGATAAGGTAAGTCATTTTCTCCAATCTCTTTAATAAATTGTACGAATTGTCGGTGATTCAGCCCAAAAGATCTGATAAAATTAACAGTTGATATGACTGGTTTCAGAACTTCAGACATATCCAAACATTTTCCGCACAAAGACTGTTGATGAATGATACAATGTAAGACTATTGGTTTTGAACCACCGTCATTTTCTACAGCCTTTGACACAAGAGCGACCACTCCTTTATCTTTCCCACTCATGTTTTTGCCTCCATCAGTTGTAATACATTTCAAGTTTTTCCATCGAAGGTTCTTTTGCTTAATGGCCATTTCAACTCCTTTAAAAATATCTGAACCAGTAGTTGTGCCATGAATACTATACATATCAAGAAGTTCTTCATGCACTTCATAGCTTTTATCTACTCCTCGAATATAAATCAACACCTGAGCAGTATCTGACACATCCGTTGACTCATCCAAGGCCAAAGAAAACCACTCAACATGTCCATTTTTGTTGAACAGTTGAGAGGATATATTTTCAGCGATGTCTTCTACCCTTCGAGCCACAGTGTTTGCTGACATACTGACAGTTTTTAATAAATTTACCTTTTCAGGGCACATTTCTTCGGCTACTGCGATTATGCATTCTTTGACCATTTCTCCATCGGTGAATGGTTTTCCACGTTTTGCAATTTCAAGAGCCACACGAAAGCTGGCACGAGTTGCAGCCTCTTGTTCAGTTTTGAGTTTTGTAAATAAAGATTTCTGCGATTTCAATCCGCGCTTCATAGCTTCGAATTTTTCTGTCCGCAAACTTCCTGTATATTTTGAGTAATTTTGAAAATGTTTTGCTTCATAATGACGTTTAATGTTATATTCTTTGAGAACGGCTATGCTTTCATTGCAAATCAAACATAGCGCCTTGTTACTGGACTCAATTACGAAATACTGAATGTTCCACTGATCTTTGAATTTTCTGCATTCACTATCAATTTTTCGCTTCTTTTCCATTCTACTAAATCACACACAAAAGCAACAATTCAAATAAAAATATTGTTACAAAGATGTCTTAAACTTAAACACGTTTTAAGGAGGTACGCACTATTTTATTTCACAGCAGTGTCATAGGAACTGACTTGTGGTTGCGCCACTAGCCTTCTTATATATTTCACTTACTGCCATCTAGAAGTGAGTGGAAGACACCAGAACTTTATCGAACCAACGAGATTATTCTGTAAGTGCTATTAGCGCCATCTGTTAGGGATAGAAGGTACTACCTATTTCTGCTTGTGTCCACCAGATGTCCTGTCACGTTACTCCTCATGGCTCGCTCGTACTCTACGACTAATCTAGAAATTACAGATAATGACAGGAAAATTAATAATATGCAGTGTTGCCGTTTTGCGGACTTTAGTTCGATTTGCAGCCTTTTTTAAACGTGGCGTACTTTTTCGGACTTTTTTTTTCATGTAAAAAAATACTCATTCGTTACTTGAGTACTCGTTAGGAACCGAAGTAACGATTACTGAAGAAAAAAGTAATCAATGATTACTTGTGTATTTCATTACTTTTGTAATCAATGATTACTATGGCGATACGATGCGGGTACCCCATTATAACGGATACCCATACGATACAGAAAATACATCAGCTTCCCCGTCGCTAATGGCATCTGGCAAAAAAGTAATCATATTTTACACCACTAGTGGACTGATTCAACTTTTTACCACCGGCAACAATTAATGATAATATGGTTCAACAATTAATGATAATATGGTTTTGGCCCTTGGAATTTACTGGAGTAATCAATATGGCCCTAAGGCTGGAAAGTTTGGAGACCCCTGACCTAAATGATCACTGAAAATGCCCTTTAAAATTTTCAACATGTCCTAAAAACAGCAAAATTGCAAAAAATGCCATTATAATTAATCAAGAATACCAATTGAAAGCAATGGTTTAGCTTAAAATGACAATAGTATTTTTTAAAAAATTTAAAAGAAGCAAAATTAATACAATACATTTTCATTAAAGATTGAAATAAATGTTTATTAAAATAAGGAGAGAAAAAGGAAATGTGTAATATGTGGATTCCTCACACATTGCAATGTCCCCCCCCCCCCCCCCGCAAGTTTTATTACATTTTAAACTTTTATTTCTTGAAATAACTAGAAAGCACCATTAAATTGGGATTCTTAAATGCTTTTTCATATTATGAATAGTAAATAGTTTCTTATTTGAAAGAGCATTCTCTCTTATATTTTGGTTAGTTTTCTCAACTACAGATGTAATAAATGCATATTTGACCCAAATGGATCCTTTATAAAGATGAAAAAAAAAAAAAAAAAGAATTTTCTTATTAGTCTTTGGGAACCTACTGTTCTAAATTTTATGAGCTATAGAGTTTTTAAGAGTTGCAATATAATCAAGCACAGAATCATTGGAAGAGTTTCAGGCTACACACAAAAAATTACCCGAAGCCAAAAAAGAGCCATAAAATGATGTGAAAAAAAGAATGCCCAAAATCTCAAAAAGTGCCCGAAAAATCTTGCAACTGTCGGCCCTAAAAGAGGTCATTATCATTATTAATTTTGTAAAATGTTTAAACTAAAAAAAATTCTTATTTATTTTATGATTTGTGATAATACTACTTCTTTTCAATAATTGTTTATTTAGCAAACAGTTTTCAATAATTGTGTATTGTTTTTTAAAGAAGTCGGACCCAAGTAAATTAACAATTTTCTAAAAATTTCTTATTTATCCACAATTTAGTATTTTCTAAAAAGTAAATAGCTGTCAATACTAAAATCAAATTTTAATAAATGAAACAATAATCGTGATTTAATAATGGTGAATAATAGTGATAAATGCAATTTTCGACAAATACGTGTTCAATATCGGCACAGTTCAAGAAAAAAAGCAGAAACTTAAAATAAAATGCAAAATAAGCAGATTTAGTGTAGCATGTGTGAAAAATATCGTCTAATTTAGAAAATAATATAAATTTGTACCCGATGCAAAAGGATTAAAATCTCTAACTTAGAATCCAATTTTCGGCGAAGCACATGCACGATTTTGGCTGTTTCTATCTTTATACTTTTTTTATTTTTTAATTATTAAAATGAAACGACAAATAAGAAAATTTAAGGTAGTGCATGCAAAAAATATCTTACAACTTTCAAGATAATTGAAATAATTCCAGGATGGAAAAAGATTGAAATTTCAAACACGGTAAGCAATTTCCGGTAAGAATCGGCAGAAAAACTAGTTTCCGTGTGGCCCAAAAATTAACTCCTATTTCTTTCTTCTTTATTTAATTTTTAGTGGACAAGAAAATTTGGGAAAAGGTCACGTGTCAAGATAAAAGAAAGGGTTTTAGCATTAGCAAATGGTAGCCACAATGGCTACTTCAATGAAAACAATGGTCGCCAAAACGTGAAAATTGGTCGCTGTCGGCGACTGGCGATCGCGAGTTTTGAGCTCTACAAGAAGGGCGCAATTCCACTAACAAAAGGGCAAGATGGGCGCGTTTCCCGAATCCAAGGGCGGGCAGGGCGCGGCGCCCTCCCGCCCAAGCCTGGGGGAAGCACTGGCAATTGCAGTGAATAAAATGGCAGCAAAGAAGAAAAGAAAAAATTATACAATAGAAGAAAAGTTAAGAGTTATTGATAAAGTTAAAAGTCATGCAACAGTAGCAAGTATATATCGTGAATCTGGTTCCGTGGTACAGTTTCATTATATCGCGATTATGTTATAACGCGGGTGCCAAACATATTCCCCGACACCCGCGTTTTAACGGGGTTTTACTGTATTTACTTACAAAATACTTGAATATTTTAATCATGTTCTGTGGTAGAGATAGAGAAGTCTTTGTAGATTTCTTTTTACACTAGATTTTACCTAGAATTGGGCTATTTTTATTCTTTACTGTTGTGGGACATACAATTCAACATGGTGATATTTTTATTACTGCTTAGGAGTGTTACCCATTTATTTCCCAATACTTTTTACAGTATAAAAATAAGCAATTAAGCAATAGTGTATTTCTTGCGGAGGAATCAAGAGGCCCAATTAAAGTTTCCAGAGCACAGTCTGAATATACTGTATTGAAGAATTCTTTATAAATATCATGAGTGCTACGTTACAATGGTAACTTATGAGAAGGGAGTAACAATCATGATTGAAAACAACCAAATAATAAATAAATCTCCAGATATAGATATTTTATGAGCTTTAACTCAAGCAGATATTATTTTTTTATTCTAGGATATATTTTATCACTACATATATATTTTTTAATATTTATTTTTAGAGGGGCACCCTGACTCAAAATTTAATGTTAAGGAAAAAAAAGAAACACTCCCATACTTGTAACCCCCTTCCCCCAATAAATAAATAAATAAACTTGAAAATAATCACCTGCTTAGAATGCAGTAAATTATAAGGAATTCCTACTTAGGCTAGTCTTAGTGTTTAATCCAATAAAAATTTTCAGATTGTGTCAAACCCAATCTGTGAATGAATTCGAAAATCACCCTAAAATAAACTTTTAAAAGCTACTGATGCCAAAATAAGCATGATTTTTCTATATTTAAATTTTATTGTTTTTCAAATCAATAAACATAACTTGAGACTGACAGTCTGAAAAAATGCCACTAGATATAATTTAGTAAAAATCAAATAATAGTTTTACATTTTAAAAAAGTGTGTATTTATGCTGAAATTTAGAAAATAAATAATTATAATACATTATACTTTAAATCTAAAATATGTATATGTTGTTAAATAAGATAATTATTGGAAAATTCAATGCTCTGATCATTGGAGTTACTTATGGAGCTGTTTATCATCCATGCATTCTTTTAGGTTTTCCATTATTTAAATGTTGACATAGACTCTAAAATTTCTTTCTCAGATAAAATTCCACATTTTTCTAACAAAAGAAAACCAATTGGCTGTTAAATCTCCACAGCGTTGTGTTTTGGGGATAAGAGTTGGCTAAAAAATTAGCATGGGACATTCCTGTTCATGCTTTTCTTAAAAAGCCTGAACTTGATCTTGCAGCTCTAGGCTATTTTCTAGATTTTTATGAATAATTAATTATAACAGCTTCAACTATAAGATAATTATTTGTTTGCAAATTATTTAAAGCAATGGAGACTAGTGTCAAATGCAAACCCTCTATTCTGTTCCAGTGCCACATTCAAAAATCTTGGGTAAAATCTCAGAAGAGGTGTGTGTTGACACAATTCCAAGTGTTTACTTTCCGCTTTGGCGACAATAAAAGTCACGGAGGCAGAAGTAAACACTTGGAATCGCACAGTCGCTATGTTAGGTCACAATTGGTTGGATGCAAAATATAAACATTTTACACAATTTTACAATTCAGCTCATGTTATGATAGACACTAATAAATAATGGCTAAAAATTTGCAATTATACTACTCAAAATTCTACTTTTATCAGTAAAGCTAAAAGCATTTGTAAAAAAGCAGTACTTTATATCAGGGCTGCCGGATTTTAGCCAGGGCAAAAAAAGCCGGCCGGCTTTTTTTGGTTTAAACCGCTTTAAAAAGGCTGGCTTTTTTAAATAAAAGCCGGCTTTTATTTAAAAAAATTTTTAAACATTT
This sequence comes from Octonoba sinensis, assembly GCA_038502835.1. Taxonomy (NCBI): domain Eukaryota; kingdom Metazoa; phylum Arthropoda; class Arachnida; order Araneae; family Uloboridae; genus Octonoba; species Octonoba sinensis. Next base: position 101,612,741 of record CM076599.1, on the reverse strand, counting down.
TTTTTAACAAAAAATATTAAATAAAAAATTGTATTTATATCATTTATACAATTAGACTATTATAGACAATTAGACTGAAATAGCAAAATACCTGAAATAAAAATGAAAATTTATTATAACTTTATTTGCAAAGATTTTGCTAAAAATTCAAAAGTTCACTTGACACTACTATATGAACTAAATATTACCAATCATATGCCCTAAGTTTTTAACTAATAATCTTTTGTATATTATAAAGCACCTGTAATTTTTGTTACTTTTTTCAGAACCTTAACTAGTTTTCTAAAAGAGGCCCAGTGGCTGAGTGGTAGCCTTTCGTGCTACCATGGCACAGGTCCCGGGCTGGGAAGGGTCGACTCAGCGTTTCATCCCTTCAGTGGGGTCGATAAAATGAGGACCGAGCATGCTTGAGAACTAACACTGGGGATTCCACGTCAGGCCGACCACTTGATCGGAATATCTGCTTCTGCACCCCAGGGCCCTTGGTCTCGAAAGCTGGGATGGGCACAGTAGGCCAAGGCCGCCAATGGGCTGTCGTGTCACTGAATTAGTTAACTAGTTCTCTAATCCAAAGCTATTTGTCATATAAATTGCATAAAATAAAAGATGCCCATCTTGAAGCAGACTAGCTGGTCAACATTAATTGCACTAGAATGATATTGATCTTAAAAAATTTTAATGCTATGCATTTATAAAAAAATTTCCTTTTATAAAAGCGAGCCAACTACTCACCACAGATGAATTCTTTTAAATTTTTTCCATGAGTAGTGCTGTGGGTAAACATTAGTTTATTAGGATTATGTAAGTAGTATTTTGTTAAAGGAAAGGAGATACTTCAAATCAGTTTTCCTACTCTTCTCGCCTTGAGCAAAAGACTTTTTTGTTTGTAGTGTAAAATATATGACAGAAGAAAATTAATGAAAATAGTTCTTTATTGCAAGTTTCAGTATTTTGAATTATTTTAAAGTAGTTAAATTCTTAACATTAAAATATCAATTTTAAGTGAGAAGTATGTACTTGAATCTGTAATAGGATAGCTTTTCATATGTATTAAGATAAGGTATTATGCTCGACTACAGAAGAAACAGAGTTTGATACCTCTCCCAACCTGGATTTAGTTTCCTTCTTTTGTGTTGAAAAAATAGATTCTGTATAGCTATAATATTGGGCAAGAGTATAAAAGAAGGTTTCGTGAGAAGGTCTCACGAAATTAAGCACACAAACACGAAAATGGTAATCAGTATTGTAACATGCATTAAGGTTGTGTAACAAAATAATTCTGAATCTAATTTAAATTAACACTCTATTAAAAGAAAGATTTGAGCTTCGTTTTACACAAATTAACAGTAGCAACATAAATGGACATAGTATAGGTGAAAATAGTAAATAGTATTGGGTCTAATTGAAAAAGGCCAATAAAGACCGGTCTTTTTTAATAAAAGCCGGCCGGTCTGGCCTTTTTTAAAAAAAGCCGGCTTTTTTGCAGCCCTGCTTTATATGAGCATTTCTTAAAATGTGTTCCTTCAAAACCTGGGGTTTCGCAGAGGCTCCTCCACTTTCAGTCTTCTCTTCCCTCTATAACATTCAAGAAAGTCATTGAAAATGCAAACTAATTTCGAAAAAGCGTTACGTCTCTTGAAAATTAAAAAAATAGCTAACCCTCACTTCCCTTTAATAACTTAAATTAGTTGATGCAATTGAAACGGTTGTGTGTTGACGTGAGTTCATTCATTTGGATTGAGTTCTCTTTTCATTAAAATCAAAGAGTGTTGTGAGGTGTATCTTAAAAGCATAAATTGATTGAGTTTTAAAACCCATAAAAAGTTGCATAATTTATGACAATAATAACAGAAAGCTCTAGCAAATTGAATTTTGAAACAGCTTTTCATTTTTTAACCTTCTTTCAAAGCTTTTAAATGAAAAATAATATTCATAATACAAAAGTAATACCAGATTGTCTTCGTAAATGTCTCTATGCAAACCATGAAGCAAGCAAAAGTGTTGGATAATGACCTTATTTTGAAAGTGGAGCATATTTATTTGTGAATGATAATTAAATTGCATAATTAACAGTTTAATTCTCATTTTATTTTTAACTTGTTCTAATATGCAAAAAAATACGTTGAGATATTCTGAATATTGTTTTATAAATTTGTGAGATGATCTATATAATGGCAAAACTTTTATAAGGCAAATCTTCTGCTCTCTGGTCCCAAGGTATGCCTTATAATGGCAGGGGTCATGCCAGAGTAAATTCCAAATTTCTAAATCTTACTTTTTACACTATTATTTATTAAAAAATGTGGCAAATAGTAATGAAATTTTTCATCACTATATGTTTAAATTTTCAATTTTACAAGAATATTTGATTTTTCACAAAAATCTCTTTAAAATTCACAAAAAATGGACCCTGTTAAAAAATGCTGGATTGACCCCTAAATGGTCTTCTACTGTAATAGGTTATGTTGTATTGCGTAGAATTCAAGATACATTAAATACCATAGTACGTAGAACTCAAGATACATTAGTTACAATCTTTTAGTTTGTTAAAACTCAAAGGGAAACTTAGAAAGCAGAGTGATCTGCTTTGAAACCAGAACAATTTCAATTATGTATTGTTCTGCATTCGTACTGATAATTATTTTCTTGTTTTTTCTATTATAGATATGAAATCAATGATGTTCACTGGAAAACTATTGCAAAAGTTGCTAATCAAGGTCTGCAGATTTTAACAAATAAGAATTTTAAAAACAATGAATTAGAATTTTTAACAGAATTGTTCAGGTTGCTGAGAAATTCATGTGCTGGTTGTGCTAAAAATCAAAAGTATATATTCAGGTAAAATGTTTTATATTTTATTATTCTAATAATCTAATGTGCACAACCTGTCACCCAAATGTAGCTCTCTGTAGCTTAACTTGTGACCCAATCAGGCCTCATCAAAAGTTTTTTGTAACAATTTTGCTATTTATTGCTCTACCATAGCATGGATGACAGAGAAGAAGAAAATCTTCTTAAAATCTACTTTAGAAGCAAAGTATCTCTTCTGTATTTTATGCATTTATTATATGACGATACACAAATAATTTGTATTATGAGATGATTTAATCCTACCCTGTTTTGTGTACGCTGTGTGGGCACTATTTTTGGGAAATTCTTGATTTATCTGTATAGGGATCATTTATAAATGATGTCACATTTTGAGGGGGGAGGGGGTTGGGAAATTGTGAAAAAGGGAGGGGAAGGGATAACAAGAAGTGGGACATCCCTGCTTTGCAGCATAGCGTGACATGTGACAAAGGGGGAGGGGGTCAAATATGTGAGAAAAAAACATGACTTCATTTATGAACGGTCCCATAATGTACGAGTCTATTTCATTCATTTTTTAGGTAATAAGAATTTGTTTCTTATTTGACCATGATTATAGGTATTCTTTCTTGTAAGAAAGATAAAGAGCAAAAAAAAAAAGTTTAAGTTTTATTTATTTTTTTTGTTTTCTCCATCGTAATTTTTTTTAATTTGAAAAATGCTATATGTTTCTTATTACTGAACTTTGCACTTAAAGTTAACCCGTTAAGAATCTACAGCTTGGAAATCTTGTCTGCTATCTTGGTAAACTTGTTTTCTAGAATCATTATCAACTTAGCATTAGAGAAAAGAAATTTAGTTTAAATAACATTCCTTACAATTTCTCAAAGATTATTTTCTTTCTCATGGGATTTCTTTTTCATTTCAACATTCTTTTATCATAAATTTTGTTTTAATCGACTACAAAAAGAAAATTTTCTACTACAAAATTTAGCTATATCTGCTATGAAAGTGTTTTCCCTGCTATACAACTTGATTTTGTTTGCTACAAAAAGGCCTTTTTCAGCTTCAAAACTTTATGTCCCCTGTTTTAAAAGTTTTTTTTTTTTTGCTACTAAACTTGGTTTCCCTGCTCCTAAACCGTCTGACTGAGTGTGACCTCTGCAAATATGATAGTGGTAAGAAATATGATCTCTTTGGCAGTTGCTGCCAAATTGCAAAATAAACAAAAGCTTTTGTTCTTCATTTTACACATAAAATAATTTTACACTATAACTTTAATTTACATTATTGTATATTTCAGTGTTAAACATTAGTACATGTTAGTATAATGCAAGCCTTCTCAACCTAAGGCCGGCAGAACAGACTGGTCATCAAGAGATCCATTACGTAACTTTGAGTAACTTACTTGAGTTCTGATTAACACATAAATAGAAGTAACTCAACAAAAGTGTGAAATGAACTGTTAAAAAATACATTGAAAAAAAAAGTAAAAATGAATAACAATAACAATTTTGTTTGTTTACAAAGTAGTGTAGCAGTAAATGTGTGCTTTTATTTGAAACAACGAAACAGTTTCAACATAATTTCGAAAAGAAATTAGTAGGTATATATTTCGGTACAAGAAAATACTATTGATATAACTAATGAAAATTATCGTACCGATAATGGAAATAGTAGTGCCCCCAAAATGTCTTTCACACAGACATTTTGGTTTTGTCCAGCAGCCAAGAAATGCTGCTGATGCCTGGTCTAATGTTAAAAGATAGTACTTGATTTCATATATTTTTACATGAATTACCTGTTGAATATTAATGGTATTTTTGTAACTTAATCATAATTTTAATGTGTCTAATGATTTTTTTCCCTTTCAATAGCTCAGACATCATTCATAACTATGCAAAGACAGCTTTACATCTTTTTAAAGAAAGAGACTCAGAAAAAGGTTTGTGGTGTACCTCCTTTCAGTTGTTTTATTGAGAAAAGTGATTAATCAGTAAAATATTTAAGAACTAGAACACAAGCTGTTTATTTTCAGCCTGGAAAATAACGAACAACAAAACATTGAAATCAACTAAAAACAATTTTAAATACATAACATATAGATTTCAGTAAGACTAAATTCACACAACATTCTATTCAACAGTAAAGAGTATTGGTAATCCATCAATACAAAGCTATTTCAAATCATATTTAACCACATCAATTCATATTGCTTTGTTTTTGCTTTTGTGTATTTTAACCAATTTACAGTTTCAATTTTTAAGCTTCTTGAGGAAAACTTGAATTATTCAACACATTATGACTACGCTGTGCTTTTTTTTTGCTGTATGCGGTTTTCACCAATCTTTAGTGCCTTGAATTTTTTGAGTGCTGGTTGACTGGAGCTATGAGTGTTTCTCAACCTTTAGCATTCATCTCATCATCTTTAGCATTGACTTTGCATTCATCATGTGCTTGGGCTGGTACAGGAATGGCAGTGAACATGTTATAGGGATAATATTTTGTTTCTTCAGTGTGCAGCAACAGTACACTGGACTAACCTGTATTGCATCTGTTGATTTAACTTCAAAATTTTTGCACATTTATCAATAAGTGTTCTACTCTACTTAACAATGGTTAAAAATTTTAAGCATTTTGCACCATAATTTACAGATGTGCAACACTTTTCCTAAAGATCATTGTACCAAAGCCCATTTGATCCAGCGTCTATTAATTAGACTTGCACTGTAACATTGCAGTTGTATAAGCTTTCCAATTTAAGTCATGTGATTAGTCGTAAAAATAAATTTGGTGTTTTTTTCTTGTCATAAAGTATTATTTTAATAAGGCATATAAATATTTTTTGGTCAAGAATTTAAAAAAATTATTAACTATAATTATTTTTTTTGCAGAAGCACTTGTACTTAGGTGTTGTTTACAGTTTTATGGAAATTTAGTTTGTTCCGGGACTGATTTTAAACTTTTGGTTTGGAATTTATTTCTCCAAGGAAAGATATTTAGGTAATTTGCTTTGTAGCTGTTTGATGCCATGAACTGTTTAAATGTTTCAAATAACAGCATATTCCATAATAAAGTTCATTGTTTATGTAATAATTTTTATTTTGTAATACAGTGTAATCCTGATGTAACAAGTACAGTTTATGAGCATGCTGCTATACCGAGCAGATGAAATTGTACAATCGATCAACTAATGCTAATGATGTATATCAGGGTGTCTACAGGTCATGAAAATCCCGGAAAAGTTGCAAATTTGGAAATTGGTCATGAAAATAACGGAAAAGTCACAGTATTAAAAATAGGCCATGAAATTTTTCAGTCCAACAACCCCCCTCCCCCCCAGAAGACATTGGGACATTGGATATCCGGCCCAACAGATTTTTAAGTATCTGAAATCCCATTGAGCGACTGCACGAAATACTTGATTATCTGGCAAGTCAAATTTGATTTTTAAAATTTAATTTATTAAAAGGTTTTGAAAATGCATGTGAGTTACAAAATTACTATATATTTGGGAGCTGTGAGATGTTTAAATATATGTAAAGAATTGACCAGTTTCAAACATCTGAGCTGGATGTCTGGAACATATACGTCATATAAGAGCCACTGGATATCAGATGTCTGGCAGAATCAATATCTGATGTCACCGAACAGTCTCGAAAAAGTCGCGAAATTTCACTTGGAAAATCTGCGGATACCCTGTACATGTTCATGACATGCTGTTAATTTCCTGCTGCTTTCTACAGGGAGAATTGATGCAACAACTGTAAAAAATAGCTTGGGGAAAATATTTCTCCCCCCTCCCCCTTCACAACCCCCCCCTCTATTTGTTAATTATTTTTCCAATGGTTTGCCACAAAACACTACAATACTTTCATATGCGATAGAAAAAAAAAAAAAGAAAGCATGAAACAAGTTTCAGTTGTCTCAAAAGAACTTGCATTGTAGAATGAAGATTGTACCTAGAGAATTACTAATGATAAATGGGGATCAATATCTTAGATGGGGATCAATATCTTGTTTTATTTTAAAACTAGCTTCTTTTTCTTTGAAATTGGTGCTTGAACTGTTCGTTTATTTCATAAACCATTGTGTTACCCCCCCTCCCCCCCGCTTTCAATCTGTCTCCCAACATAATGTGTTTCTACCTTTAGTTCATTTCACAAATTACTTTATATTGAGAGATTGTTTAGTATAAGATTTGTGCTCGCCTACAGACAAAAAATTTCCATTTAGCAAAACCCGAACAAATCAGGATTCTTGTCAAGCAAATAATGATGCAAAGATAGGATGAAATAGCATATCACTGCTTAAAAACAAAGAATTTATATTCAAAGGAAGAAAGTTTAAATGTTCTACTGTAAGTTTTGACATATAGGCATGTGGGAACTTTTTACTTTTCTAGGGAACAAAGCCATATCCTATAGGCATGGCCTATCGGAGGGAATAGGGATACATTAGATTTGGCATTCTTTTGTAAGGAAGTTTTTTCTTTATTGTTTTATTAAGGATTGAAATGTCAGTAACAGTAGCAAAAGAAGTTTGAATTTTGATCTTGCTTGAAAAATTACCTAAAGGGCTAGTCATTATTTTTACAACTTGTATCAGAAACAAAAGCCGTCTTTGATATTTTTTTGTACTTGTATTATTTGCACGCTAATAAATTAGTATAGTTTTTTTCCCCTTCCAAACTAAAATTTAATTGGGGTGAGCATACAATTGATTGATGTCTTCTTTTTGTATTTCCTGACTTTGGATTTTTTAAAAAAAATATTTTTCCATGGTTTTAAAAGAAAATATATGATTAATATTGAAAAACTACCCTCAATAATTTACTAGTATCTTGAACTTTTGAAAGATTTTTTAATTTATTTTCCCTGTTATAATCTTTAACATTATATAGTAATCTTATTAGTAACACATATAGTATGTTATAAGTCTTTAACATTATATGGTAATGATAATATTATACATAAATACAACTTACAACTTTAAAGCAAATTTGTTTCATAACTATGTTTACTGTAGAAAAGGAATATTTGCAATACTGTTGATTATTGTGCTGAAATTGGTCAGTAGTTTTAATAGCTCGGTCTGTATTTGGCTGGGTTCGTTGAATTAAATAAGCTTGATTTAGATCATGATTTAAATCGCGAAATGAATTTAAATCAAGTGATTTTTTTTAAAAAAATCATTGATTTAAATCAAGTGATTTTTAAAAAAATATCATTGATTTAAATCAAGTGATTTTTAAAAAAAATCATTGATTTTACAATGTTAGAAAGTGCTGTAAAAATGAAATATGTTGCAATTACAACCACTGTTTCAATCAAAACTTCCTAGGCACCATATGTCTGTGTGCATAACATATTTCATAAGTTTAGAACTAATTACTATTTTTTTTAAATTTTACAATATTACTCTTATTTGTCAAGCATCTTAACAGCAAAGCATAATTCATTCAATCACTCAAATTAAAATTCATAATCAAGAACCATTCTGTGTTTTTTAGCTTAAAAATAGTATTTTAGATCAATTTAATAAATGCCACACAATAATTAATTCAGAATGATAGTATTTAAAACAACAATTGCTAAAATTTAGAATATGTATCCTTAAAGTTTCATCCATGTCCCCTAAAAGCTCAGGGTTTTTTACCTTCTAAAATATTTTTTTATCATAGAAGTTTTCAATAACAATATTTGATTAAAACAAAAAGTTTCAGTTTTTAGTAATGCTGTGGGTATATGATTTTACTAAATGGGTAAAAATATTTCAGGCTTTTTCATTTATAAAATAGAAAAATTGATAAAAGACATTCAATGTAAAAATTTAGTATACACAATTGTTACTTTTTTACAGCTTTCAACAGCAAAATAATTCAGATTAAATTTGTTCATTTTCTCTGTACTAATGAGTGTACTATTATTCCTGGTAGGGTTAAGTTTCATTTGAGTCATGCATTTGTATTAAAATTTGTTTATCATTATTATTATTAAATATTTACTGCTTTGAAAATAGCTTAAAGTGTGCTTTTGCATATTGATTAACATTTCATATTGTTTCTATGAATGTAACATAATAAATATCTAAAAAGCTTAAGGTCTTTTTTAAAAAATCAGAAAAATCTGATTTAAATAGAAAAAATCTGATTTAAATAAAAAAGTCGTGAACCCTGGTATTTGGACAGTGTTTCAAACCTACTAATTCGTTTTATCTCCTGTGTATACCATACTTATATGTATAGTATATATATATGTGCACGTATATGTACATATACCATAATCTCTACATATTGCACATTAAATTTTGTACGCACCCTTTTGTTGTCATCAACAATCGGTACTGTTAGTAAATGCTGAACTTAACTTCATCTTTTGAGCAACTGAGAATTGCTCTTAAAGAAATAAAATTTATGCAGCATGTCTATTTCTGTAGAAATAAAAAATTCTGTAGCATTTTTATTAAATTTCCCTGCCAAAAATCCCCCCTTCCTTACTTTTTATACAGGACACTTATATTGACAATTGTTTTTCTTCAACCATCACACACATATTTTGTTGAGTTAATCTTCGTTGTTTTTCTAGGAACCTGTTTCAGCAAAGAGATGCCAAAGTTCAAGAATATACCATGATGGTTCTGCACAATTGTATGATCGACGATCATATCAGTTACATCATCAACACTGAACAGGGACATGAAATTTTGTTTGCTTTGACAAATATTTTGTGTGACAACTTAATTGACTGGGGGTAAGAACATGTTTTGTTGGTTTTAACAGGGTAGAATTATTGTATTATTTTGAAAAGTTCATATTGTCTAACTTATGTCTTGCTGTAATGCACTTAGAAACCAAAATGTCCCAAGAACTGATCCTGGAGTTGCAACTGCTACTTTGAGAACCAAAGAGGTGAGGTGGTAGTTGTTGCATGTTGTCTGATGCTGATCGAGTTTCTTAATAAGAGTCTTCTTCCTTCTCACCTACTCAATGCACACATGCAGGGCAAGCCCCCTTAGAAGTCCTCCTAGTAGACAATTGTTCCTTATGATGTTCTACACTGCAAAAAAGTACAAAGTAAACTTCCTTGGCACAATATAATCTGTTAGAGCCCCATGTGGTTTTGTGGCTAGGACTTTGGTTATATTTTGATTAAATTACTAGATTTTGATTAAAAACCGGGGGATGAAATATTGATTGGTCGTGACTGTACATTGAAAAACATTTAAAAAAAAAGGAGTCGGACTTCATGCTTCCTGGCAGACACCTATGAAGTAAAAACATTTCATGCATCAAAAAATAAATTTCGAATAAGTTGTAAAGTGGACAAGCAAAATAGTTGATATTTATTGAAGCATAATGGCATTATACACAACCTCCTCCTTTTTTTCATACATTGGACATCTTCATCAGGCATGATATTTCATTTTGCACTTTATAATTACTTATGAATGAACCCAAGTTCTTTTCTGAAAAGTGCTTCACTGCACAAACAAAAATAAATAAATAATAAAAAAAGAATATTAAGTTGAAGGAGAAAAATTTGTAGCACACGCAACGCGGACATGACATGTCCAGAATGCTACCTCATAAAGTCAGGAAAAGGGGAAACCTAAACAGTTCAAATGAAAAAAAAAAAAAAAGGGTGGTAAGATTTCCTGGGGGTTCAGGCTTTTATACTTCATAGACAGTTTAAGAATGCTGGACAGGTTTCTACAGCATCTGCTGCAAATCAAGTATGAAAGTGACCAAAGGATAAGTTGATGCCCTTCAGTCACAAGCAAGAAAAAGAGAAACAAGTGGTTTCCACGACTCTGCTACACAGGAAAAAGAAAAGGAAATAGCTAATAATGCATACCATCAACCTGTGCCATGAATTTTTACGAACTTAACGTTTGTATTATATAGTTTAGAAAAGAGTTAATAAATATGAAACAAAATACAATAAAATTCGTTATCCAACAATTCAATACCTAACACCTCCTCCAATCTCTCAAGCGCCTTTAGCTTCATTCCTAGCATGGAAATAATCTGACCTCTTCTGTATTATGCTGCAACTCACAGTAATCATTAAGCTTTGTGTTTAAAGGCACAGAATTGAGGTCTTTGAGATATTCAACACAACATTAACAAACAAACAATATCTATGTTAACATCTAAATCTTGGTTTCTGAGATAAAAATACTTTGAGACATAAAAAATATGTTTTTCAGGTGAAGTAATGTAAAATATTTAAAAAGTACTATGCTATACAAGTAGACAAAATTATAAATGTTCACTAATAATTTTGTTCATTAAATTTTATTTATTTACTTTTGTTCTGTATATACTCAATACATGTAGAGATTTTATGAAGTCTTTATTTAAAATAGTTTTACATTAAGTTATTCAGTGTTTAATGTGCTTAAAAATTAAGCTTTCAATATTCATAGAAATAAAATGTTCATTACTAAAGTGCATTTGTTTTTTACACAGCAGGATTAGGATATTTATAACTTTTTAAAATTTAATAATGTTTGTAAAATATATTTTCAAAATGTTGTTTAAAGCTATTCTGGGCTTTATAATTTGTAAGAAAATTTTAGTTATTCTTTTTGCCATGTTGGCTGATGACACGCTGACTGCCAGCTTTGTTTCCAGCTTCTGAGTCCCTGTACGATAGCTTAGCTTAATCCCATCATATTGTTCAAAAAATGTTATAAAGTGAAAAATTAAACTTGCTCTAAATAGATTGAAAAGTGAAAATAATCCAGCAACTACAAGATTACTTGTAGTTTAGTCTCCCAGCACGAGTTATCTTATAGTTGGCTGTCAACGTGTTGAGGATTATTGCTTTCTATGATGCTTCCTGAATTAAAGCATGTGTAATTACTTATTATACAGAAAGGACAAATTCTTTTTATTCATATCAATCACATTTCATTCTAAATTTAACAAATCTTAATTTTGGATTCATTGATTTTTGAAAATGAAAATATCTTCAGCATTCTGGTAAAAGCCACCAAGTCCAGAACAAAAAAAAATGATAGGCTATTGCAGTAAATTAGAATTCACAATCGTCTATTTCATGATATAAACTAATTAAACAATTTAAAAGTTACAAAAGTAAAGCTACTGTAGGATTTTGAGATCCGTAGAATGTTTTTTACAAGTTTCATTAATGGTTTGAAAGTTTAAAGACAGGACAGTCAACTCTCGGAAATTCACACAGCTTGGAAATCCGCATAGTGCTTGGGCTACGTAATTGCCCAAGCACTATGCGGATTTGGAATTTTTGCTGATTTCAGGTCATTGATGTGTTTGTACATTTTGTTGTTACATTGTAATCTTTTCCTAATTATTTTCAAAGAATGATTTATTTACAAACAAAGGAAAAATATATTATCATACATAAAGAAACAATTTAAAAAATTAGTTATTTAATTTATGCCTTTTTTTTTATTTTAAAATTTTTTTGGGCAGTTCTTGTTTGCTGGAGGCTTTTGCTAATGACTCATGTTGTTTTTTTAGTGTCACTATATAACTATATAGTCTCAAACATACTGATTCACAAGATCACAAAAAGTGTAAATGGGAAAATAAGTCTTTATAATTAATTGATATAAGGTAATAAAATAAGTCTAAAAGGGTGAAATCTGTCACATGGCTGCTGCAAAGCATGGAATAAAAATAATTAGTACAAACATTAAATTCAAATTATATTTTTGCAAATTAAGCCATAAAATAAAACTAAAATAAAAAATGCTACCTCATTTTATACTTCTAACATTATTACCATCTCAAATTTCAACCCAGCAATAAATTGGTTACATGTCAAATCTTGTGCACGTTTTGTGTCAACGGATTTGAGATAGTTGACTATATATTTAAAAACTATCATTTAAAAACTATCTTCCTGGACTTGGTAGTTTTTATCAAAATGCTGATGCTATGTTTTCATTTTAGTAATTACTGTATGCATTTATTTGTTTTTGTTTATTTTTGGTGACAGAATATTTTTTTTGGAACTGCTATTAAAGGAAGAAAGTTTTATGCCGAAATGTTATGACGTTCTTTCTTCCAGAAACAAGTAAGCTTTTTTTTAGCTGTTTATACTGTTTTTAAGCTCATAATTAAGCCAATCTTTATTTTCAAAATTATTGCTAATACAATATGTTTCTTTGCGAAATATTCTGAGGAGAAAAGTATTAAACCATGGTACGATTGCATAAAATGTTAAGCATCTGTTTAGGTGCTCGGGAATCTTTAGTTCTATTTTTTCGTACATTAAGGAAAGGGTTTCCAAAGCTTGGAATTTATATGCAAAAAGGTTTGTTCTGTGAATTTATAACTGTACAGATCCTTTGTATATGTACTACGAGAGTAGGGTGAAAAATTCTTGGCCTGACATAGAGATGGCGCTTTCATCGGCAAAAATTTAGCTTCCCGCCTTGATGCATCTACTGTTAGTGCATATGGCAAATTTAAGCTTGTTCTGTCAGATAGTTTGTTTATACGTTTTTTTGCAGTAGACGTCTTGCGTGTTGTTCATCAAAATGGAAAAACTTGAATATCGTGCGGTGATAAAGTTCTTAGTTTTGGATGGATTAAACCCTAAAGAAATTCATTCAAAGTTGACGATAGTTTACAGGGACTCTGCTTCTTCCATGTCAACTGTTAAAAAGTGGGCAGCTGAACTTAAAGGGGGTCGCACATCCCTCGAAGATGACCCACGTGAAGGAAGGCCAAAAACCGCAACCACACCGGAAACCATCGAAAAAGTACATGATATCGTGTTGGACGATAGACGAGTGAAGGTGAGTGAGCTAGTTGAGACTGTAGGGATATCTGAAGAAAGGGTGCAAAATATTTTGCACCAAGCATTAGGGATGCGAAAGCTCTGCGCAAGATGGGTGCCGCATTTGCTGAATGCCGACCAAAAACAAATGCACAAAAGATTTTCAAAGCAGTCTTTGGACCAATTCAAAAGGAATCTGGACCGGTTTTGTGCAGCGATTTGTTACTATGGATGAGACATGGGTCCACCATTACGCACCGGAAACGAAACAGCAGTCCAAGCAGTGGGTGGAATCCGGTGGTTCAGCGCCAAAGAAAGTCGATTGCATCTGCCGGAAAGGTGATGGCCAGTGTGTTTTCGGATGCTAGAGGAATCTTGCTAATTAATTACCTTGCAAAGGGGCAAACAATCACGGGTAAATATTACGCCAACCTAATTGACCAGCTGGATGCCGAAATTCGCCAGAAAAGGCCTGGTTTGAAGAAGAAAAAAATAATCATCTTTCACCAGGACAACGCACCTGCTCACAAGGGCGCATTAGCGATGGGAAAACTGCGTGATTTGCTCAGCCATCCCCCCTATTCTCCTGATTTGGCCCCCTCAGACTTTCATCTGTTTCCACACTTGAAGAAATTTGTTTCTTTGAAGCGTTTTGCATCAAATAAAGAAGTTGAAAATGCCGTAAATGATTATTTTCACAGCCTTCCAGAATCTCACTTTCGGGAAGGAATAATTATGTTGGAAAAATGCTGGACCAAGTGTATTGAAGTCAATGGTGATTATGTTGAAAAATAAAATCATTTTTTTACTGAAAATTGCAATTTTTCATCGTCAGGCCGAGACCTTTTCACCTTACCCTCGTAAATGTGTGTAAAAGTTTTATTGCATACGGCAGTGTTTCTCGAAATGTGAAACTTTTACATCATTCTGGTTGTAAATGGAACATACATATCAAATTTTAGCAAAGAAGGTCCTGAAACATTATGATGATAATATTATCAATATATACACAATTTCATCCCTTTCATTGATCATACTAAATGTTCTGCGTGATATAAATTTTACTTATATTTTATTATGAACAAATTTTATTTTACGTTTGATACTTTGTTTATGCACTATGCAGTAAAACATTTTTGAAAGGTTTGAAAATGAGACAAGGACTCGTCAGTGTTGGCTTGTCTCAAAGAATGACAGATGCAGAACATCTCTCATATTTCAAGCAAAAATACACTAGAGCCGACAGCAGCATAGGCCAGAAAGTCTTTAAAACAAGAATATCAGGTGTATGCATATCAAATGAGACGATTGCTAACAGATGTCACCACGCATATATGCAAACATCACGAAACCGAGACACATGATTTTTTGTAGTTTGACCTTTGATACTCACGATTAGTTTGCATTTGGACGAGTTTCAGCCTGCATTGTGTTTTTTTTTTACTGTGTTGAAAATGTCGAATTTTATGCCTTCCGACCACGATTTGCGAAGAGCATTAATTTTTTGTTACCATCTGAAGAAAAATTTCTGCCGAATAGCATTAAATGCTTGTAGAAGCATACAGTGGCAATGCTGTGAGCCGCACGCAGTGCTACAGGTGGTTTGAAAAGTTTCAAAATGGTGATTCCGGCCACAAGACAATGCTGTATATTTTCTGGGACCAGGAGGGGTCAATCTATTATGAGCTTCTCAAACCCAGCGAAACCGTTAATACTGATCGCTACAAGCAACAATTACTTGATTTTAATGATGCTATACTCGAAAAACGCGAGCAATACAAGAAACCGCAGGACAAAGTGATTTTCCTTGATGACAACGCACCTAGCCACTGTGTTAAACCAACCAAGGACATCGTTAAGGCACTCGGCTGAGAGCCCTTAGTGCATGCGGCTTATTCACCAGACTTGGCTCCTTCCCATTACTACTTATTTGCATCATTGGAACTTGCATTGGCTGACTAGCGCTTCACTTCTTACTAAAACGTCAAATCTTGGCTTGATGATTGGCTAGCCTCAAAAGACGGATCATTTTTTTGGCGTGTTATTCACAAATTGCCCGAAAGATGCGAAAAACGTGTAGCTAGCAATGGATATTATTTCAAATAAAGAAATATTAACAGTTTTCGCAAATTTATTGTGTTTTTTTTAAAAACAACCGTCTCATTTCATTTGCATACACCTGGTAAAAGAACCAAAATTAAAATACAAAATGTGGGGTTTCATCCATGCCGCAGTCCTAAGACTAAAATAAGCGACACACCAGCAGAACCGCTCCCAAAATAATTAAAGTAAACCACTCTTACCTACAAAATCTGAGAAAAAAAACCAAATGCGTGTTCAACTAATCAGTCCATTCCAAGTCGTCGTCCATACAGAGAAATTTAAATAAAGTCCAAAACTTGACTTGTTCCGACTTGAAATAAATCTCTCTCTACATCACTTATTCTTTGAGATAAACCAACACTGATGAGTTCTTGTCTCATTCTCCAACCTTTTTAAAAACTTTTAGATCTTTCAAAAATGTGTTACTACATTTCTGTTATATGGTGTATAAAATACAATATAATGTATAATACAATATAAGTAAAATTTACATCAAACAGAACATTAATTATAATAGTGATGAAATTGTGTATATTGATAATATTATCATTATAATGTTTCAGGCTCTTTGCTAAAATTTGGTATGCATGTTCAATATACAGTAAAACCTGTAAAGTTGATCACCTTTGTAAGTTGACCGCTAAAATGCTGCACCACAAGTGGTCAACTTACACAGGTTTTGGTGAAGCATGGGTGTCGCCTGAGGCGGCAATTTGGGGTTTCACCCCCATCGTCTTTTGAATTACTCTGCTACCTAACAGTTAAGTATGAGATGAACATGAAAAATATCTTCGTTCAACGAGATCACATGTATGCACAATTTTTTTAAACATTAGGCGCTCGGTGGTGTGTTTTTTTCAGTTTCTGTTGCTATATTTCCTTATATATCTTTGTTGATAGCTAACTTAAATTATATTTTTTGAGTTTGTTACAAATAAAGTTGTAAATAAAATACTATAAATAGGAATTTTTTACTGATTTTTACTTTTTTTAAAAATTTCAATAGTTTTTTTAAATGCCCGTAAATATTTACTTACTATAAACTTCCTATCAAACATTAGGTAAACTTGTGAAAATTAGATAGTTCAGAAAACTGAATTAAAATTCTTTGCCACAAGATAAAATTTGTTTTGTAAAAGGAGTTTTCAAATAGTGCCTAATGAAAATTCAAGATGATACAAGACCAAATTATTACAATGTACTACTAGTTTATTTATTGAATTTTAAGTTTTAATGATGATAATTAAAACTTGACAATAAATAAGAACACAACAAGTGTAAAGCTTAAGAGGAACAATTATTTTTTAGTGAGAAGATTGCATTTGTTTGCCGCTTAAAATTTCAGTTCATTTAGGGTCAAACTTTATGATTGATTTCAAATCTTTAAGATGATTGATTTCGATCTTTAAGATTGATTTCAAATGGTCATCTGATAAGGAAGATCTGTATTTAGATTTAACAAACTTTATTTTGGAGAGAGAGAGAACTGTAAAATGGAAGTATACCTTCTTTGTAGCAATCCTGGAAATCCACTTTGAGTGATACGTTAGTTGTTAACTTGATGACATCAAGTTAAATTTCAGCAGGCACTTTGTCAATGTCACACTAAAAGGGCCCTAAATGCTTCTTGAAAAAGTATGAGTTTTTTTTTTTTTTTAAAGCTGTGACATGCCAGCCAGTATAATATGCTTCCACACTTCTTACTTATCCCGTTTTACGAAATGATTTTTCCATGCTTTCTAGCTAGAGCTTAAGCGTTTTTTGGTTTCATACCTTTTTTCTTGTAATTGTTTTATGAATTTTTTCAGGTTGTTAATATTGGATCTGATCACTCATCAGCTGAACAATTCCCATGACTTCCAAATCTTAATTCCTCTTGTAGCTATTAATTTTGTGAAGCAACGTTACCTGGACTTAGTAATGAATATAATGAAAGTCTGTAATGCTGAATTCTCTGAAATTGTAAGTATATGTATAATTTCCCAGGGGAGCATTCATAAATGATGTCACTTTTTTCAATATATTGAGCCCTCCTCCCGCTTTGTCACATGCCACCCTATATTACATTAGCATAAAATAAGTTAAATTTGCTGATCTTAAATGTTTTTTATGGAAATCAAAATGTGCGATGTCACACTTCTTGTTACCCCTCCCTTTGTCACAAACAATCACACTTTATTGAACCCCCTTCAAAGCGTGGCATCATTTATGAATGACCCCCAGCTATAAAATTGGATTAATAATTATTTATAGGTGCACATTCATTAATTTTGACAAACCTATATTCTTAAAGAAAACAAATAATGAATAAAAATTCAAATTAATTGCAGTAATATCGCTCTGTAATGATCAGGTGACATAAATGTTGACTCGTGATTTTCCGTGAAGGACCTCTTGTTGCATATTCTCGCTTCAAAATTATCATTTTAAGTATTCTTCTTTCCTAATATTAAATATATGCTTGAGTTTTCACTTGTTTTATTGGGAACATGCATCTCCTTTAGGTCGAAAATCTCGAATTCTGAAAGGGAAAGTGAAGCCCTCTTGAAAAAATATTAGGAGCATTAGCTTTTTTTCATATAGTTTCCGTACAAAAAAACTTCTATTCCTTTGCATGTGCACATGGCAATGTTATTTTCCCAAATTTTATTGGTTAAGATGCAAGTATGCCACGTAGTTTTAATGGGGTGGGAAAATTCTTTCTTTTTATAGTCTATGTAATTAGAATTAGCGAGTCAAGGACGTGTTTCCTGCTTCGTCACCATGAAAACTCCAAGAAAGAAAACAGCGCTAAAGTTTTTTTCTGCACTGCAGTTAAGGGAATTCCATCACTACACCTTTGATTCAAAATATTAGAATTATTGAAAAAAAGTAACAAGAAAGAGTTTATTTTCCATTTATTTATTTTTGATACTAAGTAAATGCAATTAAATTTCTTATAAATTAAGTCTGCAGTGTTTAGATAAGATTTCAACATTTACAAAGTATAAAATACAAGAAATTAGTTATACAATAGCTTTCTGAAGCACATCAAAATATTAGAATAAGATTTAGATTGGTTCAAAATGTTAGAGTACTTGATCTTACGCAATCTATTTTTGTCATGGAGAAATAAATCTGATTTGAATCCGTCTATTATTATTATAACTAAAACAGCAAACTTACCTATGTTCGGCAAACCAACGTGGGAAAAAAGTTTATGCCATGGAAACCATGACGACCAGAAGGGGAAAAGGTAGAGTTGTGTGACCTTGACACGCCGATTCTAATTACATAGGCTATAGTTAGGTTTCACTTGGTGAATGTGTACAGTGTTTTCAACTTACAAGAGGTTAAAAGAGAAATTTACAGGAGCTTATCAGATTAAAAAATAGATGAATAAAATAAGAAAAAACTGTTGCTTTTCAAGAGTTTGGCTAAATTTTATACCAAAATAGTATTTATGATTTTGTTTCACTCATTAGTTAAAATTTTTAAATATATGAATAAAATAAGAAAAAACTGTTGCTTTTCAAGAGTTTGGCTAAATTTTATACCAAAATAATATTTATGATTTTGTTTCACTCATTAGTTAAAATTTTTAAATATAAGTAATTTTTTCTGTTCATTTTTTTTTTGTTTTATTAATTTTTGGCGTTTCACTTCTTGATGAGACTTGCACTGCTAATGAGCCCAGTTTTATCTGTTTTTTTTGCTTTATTTTGTTATTCTACTTGCAATAGTCTGTCTAATGTGTTTTGACGACAAAGTGACTTATGCTGAAATACCAATGATCTGTAATTATTTTGCAGGTGTAAGAATAAAATCAATGCAAATACCATAGTTTGTTTTCAGCATTTTTACAATTTTAACAATTTAACTAGAAGTTCCGTCTTGAACTATACGAGCCTACTTTCTTGTATACAGCAACTTCAAGTTTAAAATCTCTCTCTCTCTTTTAGTTTTAGTTTTCAATTACTTAAAATACACATTTTTCAACGGTTAATACTTATTCATTCAATTGTTCCTTCATTTATTCATTCATTCACTTATCTATGTATTTATTCACTTATTTATTTTTTCATTTATTCACTCATTTATTCATTTACTCATTTATTCATTTACTCATTCATTCAGAAATATCCTTAAAAATCCAGATCAAAAAGTTTCATGAGAACATAGGCTCATTTAGTTCTGGTTGAACTTCGTATCTGTACATGTTCTACGTCATAAAAGCTTTCCGATGCATGTAAATTAAACTTACTACGTGTTTCAAATCTGTTGGATATTTAAAAATATGTATAGACTTTATAACTTTCATACATCAGAGCGAAATTATCCAGTACTTACACTTCACGTAGGTGATGCTCAATATCCAATATCTGGCAGAATCAACATCCGATTTATTGCCTAATGGTCATGAAAAAGTCACGAAATTCCACTTTTGAAAATTCGTACACCCTGTTATTGCTTTTTTAAAAATTATAGTTTTGAGATATTTTAATGTAAAAAAGACGGTAAATAAACCTAAAGAAAAAAATCTGCAGAAATATTCTGAAGGAAACTGAGCTTATAATCAGTAAAATTTATTCATTGATTTATTAGTAACAAATCTGGTTGAAAGAAAAGGGCAGATGCCATTAGTTGTAATAAGTACACAACCATACTAAAATAGTGACAAAATTTGAAATAATAATGAAGCTTTTCAAAGTAGATTCTTTGTGAGAATATTGGGGTACAATTTCTTTTACTACATTAAGTAAGATAGCATTTATGTAACAAAAGTCTTCTGCTTTGTGATTCAACTGTAATTGAATTAAAATTATAAATGCTCAATTTTTCAATAAACCACTTCTTGCTCAAATTCTACATATTTTGTATCTTGAAATATGTAATGTTTTCAAAACCTTTGAACGTTAAAAATTGATAATATAATGAGTGGTTGTAAAATGTCATGTGTTTTTTTATTTTTAGCAAGCTGCAGAAATCGTAAAAATATTATCTCTTCTTTGTGCTGCATCTATTTCAGATCATTACAGTAGTTCATTGAAAAGCAGCAAAGAGCTACTTGAGACTTCATTAGGTGAGTAGTTGAGATGTCTTAAACAATTCCTGGCCTTCAGTCTTGTTTCAAATTCTAACTCTTAATTATGAACACTTCAACAAAAGATAATTTTATTCACAATAATACGATACCACCTGTCAATAAGAATCCAACATTTAAATCCAACACAAACAAATCTCTGAATCACTGTGCAAAATTATTCTACAAAATCAGTTCTTTTTAGTTGCAGCAACTATCACGTCTAATAATTCTATTTTCAAAAATGCAAATTCGTTATTGGGGATCTTCAACCTTATGAATGATGTTGGTGTCCTTGTCATTTGTGCACTTAAAGTACATTATCATACTATAAGCCACTACTGACCCAAAAATATCTGTATCTGAACTGAATGCTTGATAATCCTTAAATATAAAAAAAAAAAAAAAAAACCTCTCTCTACTGTCAGTGAATCTAAACCTTTCGGATGAGAACACCATTTCAATCATCTCAAAGTTAAAGCTCCTGCCAAGTCTCAATCTGTTTTCTAAATACTTTGCATTAAGGATTTTATTCTCATAACAAAATGAGACAAAGTAAAAAAAGATTAAAAACATCATAACAGCTTCTGGCAATACACAATGCCTGCCACTTATCATAAAAGGTAAAACTAAAAACAGAGATTTATTGTCTAACAATAAAACATTTTTATCATTCTAATTTAAGTGAAGCATTTTCAGTTGATGATTTTTCAAAAATTCACCATTGTCGAGAACTATATCAATCTACAAGGATCCCGCTACTGCATCAAAGAACAACTAGATGCCTCTTCCCCGCTTTCACCTGCAAAGTACAAATCATTATCACACAAGGAACTTATCAATCTTTCAGCTGTTTTCTGCCTTTCCTTTTCATAACTTATAATACGACTTTTAGTTGTTTTGTTTAATAAAATTACTTTTTTTAAAATTCAATAATATATTTAAAAATAGAGCAAAATTTGTGAACTTGGAGTGTGCATCTTTTGAAATATTTGTTTGTTTAGATGTGCTGAAAAGCGTTCACTTGTTGGGCAAAAAGAGTTGCAACGCCTTCTCTTCCATCAGCAACCTGAAAGTTAGCGACCAATTCTCCAAGGAAGAGATTGAGGCACATCCTTCTTTCTGTTTCAAGAAGAACTTGATTAGATTAATCGGCAACCTGTGCTATGGCTGTCGAGAAAACCAGGACTTGGTGAGATTTTTGTCTTAGCAAACACAAAACAAATAAGTTGAATTTAAGTTAGCTGACCATACATAGTTTCTAACTATATGATACCTTAAATAGATTTTATTAAGGGAGGACAGGGCGGATTGCTCACTCCGATCATTTCAGAACAATTTAAAAAATTTTCTTTTTAAATAGCAACTTTAAAACTCATTATTGAAAGGCTCCCTCCAATCATTTCAGAATGATTTAAAATTTTTCTTTCTAAGCAATAACTTTGAAATTCATTATCAAAATAATATAATGACCATTTTTTGAATAAAAAGTAAAATAATCACTAAAACAGGAATAAACCTTTGTTTTTGTGGGTGAAAATGTGTTACTGATCGTCAAATAGGGATTTATTTATTATTATCAATTTGTGAGAGAGAATTGGGTTCTTTAGAATTTGTGGTTGTTGAACATGAGCAGTGAGGTTGAGAAAGTTTACAATAGGTAAAAAATATCAAAAGGGGGAAAAAGTTTAAAAATTATAAAAAAAATTAAAAGAATTCAGAAATTTCAATGTTTTAAAATGTTTTATGTAATCTGCTACATTAAAATGAAAAAAGAAGTTTTTTTGATCCTTTAAAACGAACTACTCACGAAACTCTTTGCAAAGTCATAATAATCATTTAGATTATTTTTGCTAAAGAATAAAGAACTAAGAATTCTTGCAAGCTTGCTAACTTGTACTCAGTGGTGGATTTACTAGCAGGCTGAGTAGGCTTGAGCCTTGGGCGGTAGATTTTTGGGGCGGCAAATTTGGGGACTGATTTTTTTTTGTTTTGCTACCTCATAGAACTCAAAAAGATTTTTGCATGACGGTTTTCTGATGTCTTGCAGATAGAAGTCTACAACAAATTTTGCCGATGACTTTCCTTTCTCACTTTTCATTGCACATTCCGAGAGTAGCAAACTTCCATATTCTAGAGTGAAAGTGCAAAACAGCTAGTTCGCCGCCCCCCAACTAGTAATCGGCCTCTGCACCCTCTACCCACACTTTGTCTGAGTGAAATGAGCGGAATTGTAGAAGATGTATTTCCCTCTTCCCACTATCAACCCATACATGCCAGTCCTACTACTAGTTGGAGGCTGCGAACTGGATGGTTTGTACATAATTTTGTGATTTTAATTCGAATATAGTAAATAATTTAGTGAATAATTTTACCGATTTCAATCTTATGTATCGACTATTATGTGCTGAACATGCAGTGATGCTCTAGCTTTAAAAAATTCGATTGGAATTCTAAAGAAACCTTGAACAGTGACAGTGAGATAGTCTTAATTCAAAAAAAAATTTTCCCCCAAATGCAGTATTTTTTTATCGCTACAATGTTATCAATAACGTCAATGTTGCACATGCACTTGGCGAGGCCCATTCTCCATTCCAATAACCGAGTGGGTTATCCCGGTTACCCAAACAAATCGAGGCAAAAAACGAAAACCACATCGGAACAAAGGAAAATAAGGCGCGAAACTACAAAACCATGAGTTTTACGTTTGCAAAAAACACTATGTCGTGATTCGAGACGCTCTCTGTTCTTTGTTGTGTGGAGTCTGTAAATGCGAACCCAAATTGTACATTATTGTGTAAGTAGCATACTCTGCTCATAGCTTTGATTAGCTCAAAAATATACCCAAAAATTATTTTACGTGCAATTTCAACTAAACTTTTGGATTGTAAAAATAATGTAGGACATGACAATTGTAGAGGCAAGGGCGGCAAAAACTGAACAGTACATACCTTGAAAATTTTTAAAACCGCCACTGCTTGTACTTCATGTAATTAGGCAAATATGAAAATTTTTTCATCCCATTATTATTTTTGCTGTAAACTGTTCAACGCCTTTTGTCTGTATTTTTGGGACACAATGTATGTATATATATACTCTTTTCGCCTTAGGTCAGAAAATTAGATGGCATTCCCTTGTTGCTGGATTGCTGCAACTTAGACATGAGGAATCCATGTATCCTTTCAGTTTTAAAAGTGTTCTACTTTAAAATATTGATTTGGATGTGTGTGAAAAAAAAAATTTGTTCTCAATGTACTGTTTAAAAATACAATTTTAATGACTATTTACTGTAATTTAAATTTTAATGGTTAAACAAAGCACTCATGCTGTTTGGAATTTTTCCCCCTTTTGGACTTGATAAAATATACTAGTTAAACATTACGAAGTATTCAAGTACAGTTGACAATCGATTTTCCTAACCTCCAATTTACGAACTCTCATGATTTTACGAATAGTTTACAAGTCCCAAACACTTTTCTACTGAAAGAATACTTTTAGATTTTGTGAACTCTTGATTTTACAAATATTTTTGTGGTCCTAAAGTGTTTGTAAAATTGATCATCAACTGTATATCTATAACTATTTTTCCTTATGTACAATTTTCATTTCAGCCACTGTTTTATTCTGATAGCAGTCTTAAAAGAAATAGAACAACTAGGAGAACCTTTGTTCAAAATTTCACATTTAATTTGTATTTTGATTCAGAGCAACACTTCAAAGTTTTCCAGAGCGAGGGTGGAGAGAGGCAAAGTATATATGCTCATTGCATACTACATAGAAAAACAACAAAATACATAATACACATGTATGAATACATTACTACATTATATTCTAAAAGCCATGCGAGGGAGAATTTTAATAGCTCCTTTCAAAGCACAAATATAAACATATGTCACAAGACCAACTGAAAAAAAAAATCAAAGTCTGAACACCAGAATAGAGGATTACAAAACTGATAGTAGGTGTTGAGACTATTACAATTTTTAGAACACCACATTTTGACTCACAAAACATGCGTGCATATAACAAAAAAGAAAAGCCTATAACAAAGCTGCATGGATATATACTCTGCAGTGCATTCTTTTTTGATAAAATGTTTAGTCTGATTTTCATCATTAAAATGTCCCTACTTAATAGAATTAAGATAAGAAGTAAAAATTGAATCAAAAATAAAATAATAAAATATAATAATACATAATTTTCAGTTAAGAAAGGTATGTTAGAACTTTAATTTAAGTTATTGCTTCAATAAAAAATTGATTTTCAAATATGCATGACCATTTCTTCCTTCACAAAATCTTTCCTTTATCTCTGTACAAACAAAATAATTTTGTGAATTTCAATTATATTAAGGTTGGATGCTTTCTATCCAATCATATGAAATAGTAAATAATGTAGGCTAAATATATATATGGTTCTTAAATGCATTGTATTTAACTTATATCAAATATTCAAATGTATTTTATTTTCTTAACTGAGAAAGTTATTATGCAGTGGTGTATTTTAGCTATCAGAAATATTTTAGAAAATAATCAGGAAAATCAAGCTGTTTTAGCTGGAGTGTCTGTATGTGGGGACCTGGTAGAGTCTGCATTGATCAAGGAACTTGGCTTTCAAGTGTGTAATGAAAACGGAAAGTTTGTTCTGAAATCATGTAACTAAAAGAAATAAGAATTTAAAAGGGGAGGGACTAAAAGACAATTGCACCCCTTTGGAAATTCTTTCACAAGCCTTCCAGTTAAAGTACAAAAGACATTTGAAATTTTTTAAAAAGTGTAAATAAGTACTGCTTTTACTCAATTTTTTTTAAAAAAAATTGATAGCTGATTAGGTTATTTTTCTGATAAATTTTAATGTGGACAAAATTGAACTATTAAATTGCTGCCCTACTTCCTCTAAAAAAAGCTATGGTATCTGTACTAAAACTTTTATGTTTCAAAAAAATGTCATTATTAACTGAAATGTCTTTTGATTAGTTTCTCTGCCGTCAATCATAATCAAATATCATTTGCTAAACTAATTTCAGTTGTCAACATAAAAATAAATAATTCTTATGAAATGTTAGACAGGCCAAATAACAAAATATGCATTGTTCATATGTGGTAAAAATAAGAAAATGTATTTTATTTATAACCTTTACATGATGATACCTACATTTGATTATAGATGCGAGTTTACCTTCTGCCAACAAATCTTTTTGTAATGTGCAATATAATGCTTTTATAGCTTTTTTACAATTCACCAGCAAAAAGATTCTTGACATATTAACATTGCTATATGCAGTCCTCTGTGAAGATTGTTTTGAAAAAAAAAAAATTCATTGCATTTTTAAAAAGTATGCTTGCCAATTTTCAAAGAAAGACGAAAAAAAACCTAAAATGTATGAAATGGTACGTTTCAAATAGTCATAGTAGTATTATTGGATAGAGAAAAAACCATTATCAAAACATTATTTTAATTTATAAGGAAATATTTTTTAAAAAAATTATTTTTACTGATGTATATATGTTGAAAACCTATGTTGCTTTAAATATAATGAACTTTATGAACTTTTTGCATAATACTTGGTTGTATAAGCTTCTCAAATTTATGTAAAACTGATAAAATAACTCTACAAACACTAGCAATAAATTCTTACAGGAAGTATTACTTTAAAAAAAAAAAAATCAGTTGGCTTTGATTTATTAAATTTCTTTCAAAGTAACATCATAACTGAATTGTCTATAATAATGTTCTAAAAATATTTATTTTCTTTTTGTACATTAGTAAGGTTTAATAAAAAATATCTTTGCAAGTAATAAATAATTTTGCATTTAAAAAAATTTTTATTCTCTGACTTATTATGTTTCGACTTGCTTGATATTTCAGTAAAAGTTGTCCACAGTAAATCATGTTATATTTATTTTGCATCTAAGTATGTGTGTTGACTTATGCATAAGAATAGGGTATAAACTGTATAAATGTTTGCTATTTTTTTAATGATTTTTTTTGCGTGGGGGGGGGGGGGGGGCAGTGTTTCCTCACAGTGCTCCTAAGTGTTATTTCTAGACTTTTTTAAGCGACTAATCTTACAATAGTCTTGGTCTACTGTAATCTAGAATTGGAGAATCGTCATGGCCATAATCGTGATTTGCAATTAACATCTTAGACATTTAAAACAAATTTTGTTGTTGCAACCTATGTTTCATCATTCTGATTTAAATTTTAAGTTATTTTGGCTAGCATGATTTTTTGTTTGAAGTGCTTATAATACTTTCATAAAATTTCAATTGTATGGTGTTTGGAATATGATACTTTTGAAGATGTGTGGAACCATCTTCCAGGCTTTTCCTTTGTTGTCAATAAAGTATGGTTTACCCAGTAAGTTATACTGTCATCCCTAAGGCCTAGCGCTAACAGGGAAGGAGGCTGGAGGAGAAAAGTGAATTGTACTGATGGTACATTTGATTGTATAAAATAATGCATAACCTGTTGAAGATGTTAGTAATGTTCAAAAGTCTTAATGTGCAAAACTTTTAGATTTTATAGCACGCTTCATCAATGTTTTTCTGAAGATATAAGGACAAAACTCAACCATATCATGCAATTTGTATTTCGAACTGTGGAAATTGTTCTACAATATCATGTATAAATTATTATGGTAAAATCAATTATTTAAGACATATAATTTCTTGCATCATGTTGATTTGGTTTGTCCTGTGTTTAGTAATTTTTAATGATTTCAAATTTTATCATCCTTTGTAAATATAAAATGCATTATTAAAATAAATATATATTTTTGTATTTTAAGTTTTTGTCTCTTTGTGCTATTTTGTCTAGCTAGATTTATTACAAACTATGAAATTATAGTTTTTAGCACTGATACTAATCTTCAAGGCATTCACAGTTCCCTCCTCCCCAACAAGAGGAATATTTATGAATTTGTACCCTATTTTTGTCTTAAAATTTGATTCTGAAATTTTTTGCAAGCACAGCCAATGTTTACCAATTTTCAAAATTATTTTTGATTCCTGAAAAAAGTAACTAAATTGAACTATATTCTGGTATCGCATCAAACGTGTTTATAAAACGCCCATTTTTAAAAGTGACAGTAGTTCACACAGAAATATTGACTTTTGTTAAAAATCTGAATTGAACTTGTGCTACTAGGTTGAGGACTTAAGACAGAGAAATCAACTTTGTTCTTTATTATTGAAATAATATGCTGAAATAACAGCGGAAACTTCTCAAGGGGGGGGGGGGGGAGTGAAAATCAATTGGCAACAAGCTTGATGACCATTATGATTCTCTTCTTCCCTCAGACATCATTTTAGATGTTGACCATTCTAAGGTGCTTGATTTCCTTACTTTGTGAAACAAAAGCATTTTTATACTGAACATGCACAAAAATCAGTATTCACCATTTAACAATATTTGAACACTTGAATAAAAGCAGAGAGAGAAAACATTTTTGCATCAATTTAAATCTCTCTATTAAACATGGTTGCATATAGCAGTACATTTTATTATTATTATAAAAGGATTTTTGAAAGAGAAATTTTACAATCAGGGTCGCACCAGTTGGGAGGGACAAACTGTACGAACAGTCCACCAACTCCGTGCGTAAGCAATCTTGCCTCGGCTAAGGCATCTAGTAATTTGTATATTATTATAAATAACAATTATGTTTAAAAGAAATTTCTTCCTGAAATAAAGAATGCTGTATGAAATATTCCTGAACACAGTCGATGATTAAAAATCACGATTTAGTGGCTAGCGCTGCGCAATACTGCTGGCATGGTCCTTTTACATAAAGTAGCGATAAAAAGAGCCGAAGATTGGTAATTTGATTTCTATTAATAATAGTTTGACTAGTGAAAAAGAAATCAGAATCATTTGTGACGGATGCCCACCCCTTTCCCACGAAATTGCACAGACAGAAAAGTACGAGCAGTCCTCCCCCCCAGAAGGCATCTAGTAATTTGTATATTATTACAAATAACAATTATGTTTAAAAAAAATTTCTTTCTGAAGTAAAGAATGCTGTATGAAATATTCCTGAACACAGTCGATGATTAAAAATCACGATTTAGTGGCTAGCGCTGCGCAATACTTGATGGCATGGTCCTTTTACATAAAGTAGGGATGTAGCAGTTACCAGTCTATGAAGTTTTAAATGAGCTGTATGAAATATTCCTGAACACAGTCGATGATTATAAAAATCACGATTTAGTGGCTAGCGCTGCTCACTACTGATGGCATATAGTCCTTTTACATAAAGTAGCAGTAGGGATGTAGCAGTTATTACCAGCCTATGAAGTTTTAAATGAGCTTGCAAAAACTCCCACTCACCTAGACATCAAAATGTAACAACACGTAGGCACTTGATTTTGTGCTTTTAAAATTTAAGTATCAGTTTAAAAAAATTTTTTCGTTTTTGATCAAAAACACTTCATTTAAACTAGATTTAAATGTTAGTTTATAGCAGTGAGGGTGGTAATATGCTTATTTTGCACATTTTCAGCCATGTTCAGACACGTAATATGCAAATTTAGTTTGCTGTTAAATAAAAAGGCTTTCCAAAAAAATTCCCCCCCCCCCCTAAGTTTATAAAAAGGCAGTTTCAGAATTTAGTGCAAAAATTGCTGTGGGAAAAATAAATTAGGAAAATTTCTTTTTTACAACTTGTCTGCCATTAAATTTTTATTTATCTTTGTTGCTTTGTCAGGAAGTTTTAAATTTAATTGCTGCGTTTTACTGTCAGTAGAACGAATTAGTGTAAGAACAAGAAATCAGTCTCCCCAATGCAAAGACTTATCATAAAACAGGAATTTAGAAAGAACTCAAATAAAATAGTGGCGTCATCTAGAGTAAAAGGCGCAAAACGTAGTGTTCTATATTCGTCTTTACGAATTTTGGGCGTGATTTTAGATCCGCTTTATACCAACAATCATACTAGCTTAGAGAGTAGCAGACACCACTTTAGTAGAAGAAATAGAGAAGGGAAAGATTTTCTGATTTTTCAGAAGTATGTCTGTGCAAAAGTTATTTAAAACGATTTGGCAACAGTTATTTATTTATGTTTTAAAACGTGTTTCGCTTCGTGTTTATGTTTTGAGTTTTTCGCTTCTTCACATCCCCTGATTCTCGTTGTTTCCTACTCGTTGGCTCGTATTAGTTAAACAAAATATGATGACTTTCTCTAATTTGCCTAGTTCCTTTCTGCTTTCTTTTGCTCCTTCCACTTTCTTCTTTGTCTCAAGTGAACTTTACTTAATGCACAAAAGCTGTTGACGCGAAATGGGATCTAAAGACATTTCTTCTTATCACGCCGCTCTAGGTATCTTGTTGGTTTTAATAATTGAATAATATCTACTGAAATTTATAAGTGTTGTAAATTAATAGTTTATGCATTTAATAGTTTTTGCATTGATTTGAAGAAAGATTTTATGAACTTACGTGACATTGAGTTTTAAAAAAGTTAAAACTTTTGTTTTGAAATTTCTTTTTAAATTTTTCATCATTTTTTTCCGATAAAGACTCAGATTTTCTAAGATGCCTGTGTCCTTGTATCTCAGATTGAATAAAGTGCAGTGGCAGACCAGCATCTATTTTAATGCTTTTGATTTCATTAAACAGTTACTTTAAAAATATATTTTATTAAATGCTTGTAACAAAATAATTTTAACGCATACAAGCTTGCAATTTCTGTTGGATTTTTTTCTTCCTCCGTCTCCATGCTCTCTCTATATGTGGAGAAACTAACTCATAATTATGCACTTTTTTTGATGTGATTTTATTTTATGCTTAAAAAGGTCTTGAGGGAATGACATGCGTAAAAGAACATTATCTCGTTTGATGTATTGAAATCATTCCTGAAGGGTCATTCCACACTATTTTTGTGGTAAATACGGGACATTTTACAACCGAATTTTGGAGTTTTTACACTTTTTTAATTATAAAAATATTAATGAGAAGTTTTCAAATATTTTTAGTACATTTTGTGCACCTACAGCCAACATTAGTATAAAATTTCTTTGTAATGGGGAAAATAGTTGTTTTATTTTTAAAATATTAAAATTTTGTTACGGACAGATATCAAATGTTCTGTATGTCAAAAAAAAAAAAAAAACTATTAATGTTAGATTTTTTAGAAAGTCTTTCAGCTGTTTTTTTTATTAAATTATTGCAATGTTATTAATGTGTTATTTTTCTTTCTTTAGATGAATTTCTACGATTGGGCGTGGACAAGCTTGATTCCAGTCATTGTTTTCTGTTACATTCCACAATTTTATAGTGTTGGTTCATTATATAGAATAGAAATCCTCCCAACAGACAATCCGCTTACGCGAATGGCTTTTAATTTTCTACAACAAAGCATTGTGTTTGATTTTAAAATAAAACTCTTTCTCTAACAGAAACTCAATTAGATGCAGACACTAGTTTGGAAATAAATTATATTAAAAGAATTTTAATTTTTATCAACTTGAAAACTATTTTCTGAGCAAAAAATAAAAAAGAGTTTGAGAATGGATAAAAAAAATCTTTAAGCAAATTTTGTGAGTAAGTAAGAAAGTAAGCTAATTTACGCCCCTTGTTGAGAGATAACTTAAAACAAAGAATTCCTGTTTTGCGGACACTCCCCTCCATTACGAACAAATATTTTTTCCAGCTGAGAGGGGTTTTACTGTATTATTTCATGCAATTGCAATTTATGCTTTCTCCATTTTCTGTCTAGGTAATAAATAACCAAGCAAATACTAAATTTTAATTTTTGTCCTTTTTAGCCACAGAGAAGACTATATGAATTCAATTTGTTGCCAAACAAAAGAGGCTATATAGTAACATAAATAACAGTCTTGTAATTCAGTTTTACTTGGTCATCTTCATCTTTTAAGCTTGTAATTTCTGTACAAAGGTCCTCAACTTTTACTGTATTGCAACTGTAGTCAAATTTGTGCTTTTGTTCTTTGTCTTTCAACATTTTGTCTATGTTCTGTTTTCAGTGTAAACATAATTCCTTATTTTATTTAAATGTAAAGATTTTTATTAAGGAATGTTCATAAATATGTTTCACATTTTTATTTGAACTAGCTTATTTATGAAGTGTAAAAATTGTGCTATAGTTGTTTTTTTCTTTTAGTGCAGAAATAATTGATAGCTTATATCTTTAAAACAACTCTTTGTGTTTATGGTTGCTGTTTTTCACTGAAATTAGATTTACCATGCTATATTAATAAAAATTCATCAATTACTAACAAGGAATGCTATGACTATTGCTTATGAAGACCATGAAATTGAAAATTATTATTGGATAGCAAATTTGAATATTTTGTGCCATTTTAATCTTTTATTATTAATGAAATAGATGTAACTGTTTGCAATTTTTTTCAGTTTATACAGTGTGCTTGACTTTTTAAACTATGTCTGTTGAAACTGTCTTGTAATGTTTTGATTGATTTTTGTTTCATTTTTTTATTTGATGCTTGTAAATTTTATGTTGACTAGATTATGTATTAACTGCATTGGTGTCAATGTGTACTTATGTAGATGAAATTTTATTGAATGAAATTCTTTTGTAGTCTACTAGTTCCCCGCCTTTCAGCTAATTGACCTGGGATCGGATTTATCCTTGTCATGGGAGGAACTTAACCTTTTCATTGCCACTATTTAATTCTAAGGCGTACTAAGAGGTAGGGTTTGTGAGAAAAGTAAAGAATGAGGAAGGCCTGTTATGTAGGGGGTTGGGCAGGAGGAACAGTTGTCCCTTCCTGGTTGGAGAAATACCTGAATCTATTTATATGTATGTGTGTGTATTTTGTTGTTTTTGAAACACGAAATGTATTGAGCCTTTTGTCTAGGGCTCAATATTACCTTTGGAAAATTGTGAAATGACATGCCTGGAATGAAGTGGCCCTTTGTGGTTTAGTGATTAAAATCCCTGTCTTTCCATCAGACAACTTGAGTTTGATTTTCACTTGCAAAGTACTTGACATCTTCATAGCTCATGGTAATTGTACCGCTTCATGATGCTAAAAGGTAGACAGTTAGGTGGAAAAGTAAGAAAGGAATTGGCAATTAAAATTGCATTGCACGTTTAAAGGTTATCCTGTTGGGTTTCTTCTCTAAAACTGAAAATGATAAGAAATGTATTTATTTTGTTTTTACTAGTGGTCTGTTTTAAATGTTTACTTCTAATTCCTATATTTTTTTTCTAAAGTTTCATTTTTGTCATGCTATTTGGTTTTGTTGGATCATGCTAGATAATGCATGTGTGTATTTTTTATCATTCCTTTTTCTTTGTCATCAATATAAACTTGAAACAATTGGTGTTTAATTTACTTCTTATTTTCTTTTTCAGTGGACTTTGACTTTCTATGATGCTTTAATGGATGAAAGAGAAATAAGAACAGTTAAAGAAAAATTTTATGTAACTGTTACTGTTAGGTCTGATGTTGCTTACTACTTGTCTACAATGAAGTTGACATGAATTTAACAGAAAAATGCCTGTCATTAAAAGCAGCTTCAAATGTATTATTTTTTTTATCCTATTCAAATACAAATACAAATGTGATGGCCAGCTACAGATTCTGAAAACAGTTAGGCAGGTTCGATTCAAGTGTGTGTAAGGATGTCACTGTATACAAAATATTTCAAATATTCATTTTGACATTAATGAAACAGAAGTTTACAGCTCAATAGTAGAGAATATAAAAATTTCAAGCAGGGGTGAAGAGCAACAAAAATGATAAAATTATTTAAACTTCACTAAAAGTGATAGTTTATCTGAAAATGAAGTGCAATCATCACTTTTATTTCTTGCTCTAATTAGGTTTCTCCAATGGGAGTTTAAAAAATGGTTGACAGAAAAATGAGACTAAGCAGTGACAGAGAATAATTTCCAATATGTATATCCAGAGTTTTCTCATTCTTTTTGTAAATGTGCATTCTAACTTGAATTGTAAATTTTGTGATTTGAAGCTAGAATAAATTTGTAGGAAGAAATCTCACATAGCCTATATTCTTGCTGTGATTAATAATGGATAATACCTCCTACTAATTAAAATTATATTATACTATTGCTATCAATATTAGTTTCTATTGTTATTAAGATTAGATTTATGGTAAATATAATATCAATTTCTATTAAAAATTAGAGATTTATGGTTAATATTGTAGATACTGCCATTTCACAGTATTTTCTAAAAATGTAGAGTCCGAAACATGACACTTTTTTTTCTTATAACTACGTAATTTACAGTTTAATTATCACTAAATTTTATTTTCAAATAATGTGCTCAACGCATTATTTGAAAATAGAATTTGGTGATAATTAAACTGTAAATTACGTAGTTATAACAGAAAAAGTGTCATGTTGCAGACTCTACGTTTGGACAAAATACTGTGAAATGGCCCGATAAAAAGTTATTTTGTATAAACTTGAAAACTTATTGTGTTGAAACTTTGGGTTGCTGTACAAGCAACATAAAATCCTGATAACTTCTTGTATATATTTCAGGTACCAAGTTAAAAAAAAAATTTGATTAATTCAGATGTTTCCTGTATACACACACATACTTACTTGTGTATGTAAAAAAAATTTTTCTTTAGAAAAATTAGTTTTTTTTTGAATGATAGCATTTTTAGTAGGACATTTTCAATAAGAGGTACAAGTTAAGAATAAGTGATGGCTCAACATATTTGGTCTGTAGTGAACCTGCTTTTTTAAAAACATTTGCACCCTGTAATGCTGAAAAATAAATGAAATTAAAAAAATTCAGTAAAATGGAAAGTGAAAAATTTAATAAATTTGATTCTCAAAGTGATATGTACATCCAAAACATATTTAAGAAGTATTTTGCACATAGCAATTCAAAATGCTGATTATCTTAATTTGACAATCTTCCAATCATGCTTTTAATTTCAGTTTATTTATCTTTTATTCATTGGAAATGTAAAGCAATTTATACCCTTAAACCCTAAAGTACTTTTGACTTGTCATGAAAATAATATTTTCAGGTATCCCTTCTTAATTAAATGAACTGTATTTTTTCCCAGTGAATCCTCCTCCTCCCCTTTTTTATCTTTAAAGAAATACCAATTCTATTTAAATCATTGTTGCTGCTATTGTAACAAAATGCCGTTTTTGAATTCACTATTAGTACAGTTGCAAGCCTGAACTATAAGACAAGAAGATAGAATTTTTCCAGGATCTGATAAGCTCAAGAGACAGCTTAAATCACTAATTAGTTAACAAAAATTAGTTGTTTGACAAAGTCAGCTAATCTTCAAAATGAAAAAAAAATCAGAATATCAAGCTTTGAAGCAATGTTTAGACATTTTTAATATCATCAAACTACAAACAAAGGCAATTTTTTGTTGATTACTGAGCATTAAATTATGGTATTTAAATTTTACTCTGTTTTTTGG
The DNA here is from genome assembly GCA_038502835.1 of Octonoba sinensis. NCBI lineage: Eukaryota > Metazoa > Arthropoda > Arachnida > Araneae > Uloboridae > Octonoba > Octonoba sinensis. Next base: position 101,577,584 of record CM076599.1, on the reverse strand, counting down.
AAGTTGAGACACACAGTTTAGCCCTTAGAATTTATTCTTGTGTATTCAGTAGATTACTACCGCCCCCCCTCGAAGTTATCTTAAAAACCATTCATTTTTCTTTTTCTTTTTTTGTTTATTACTATTATTTTTACATTAAATCAATTTGATTTAAAATTTTCAGATAAAATGTTAATACGTAAAATAGTGAATAATATTTTAATTATCATATAATTATCTTTGCAGATATCTTCTGTTCCAAGTGTCAATTATCCATCAAGAATGATTTTTCAAGTGGACTAGGTGAAAAGCTTTTCAATAAAGACAGCTTCAATACAGCTCCCTTGGCATCAAATCAAAAAGTCCCACATTTGAGTTTGTTGGAACCTCCAAACAAATCTGGTAAGCAAGAATCAATTTCAGCTGAGCACTATATCCAGCCTGCTTGTCTTTAATTTTTCTGAAGATACTAATTACTGATAAACCATTTTCTAGATATATTGTCCTGAAATCTTTTTGAAAGGCTTATGTCAAGTGATTATTTTCAGATTATGATGTTAAATGCACATTTTGTTTTGATAAGGGGCAACACAATGTTCATCTATCAATACTAAGTGTGAATTATTGCATGACTTTATTGGCTTAGCTTGATCCACAATTTTTCCCCTTTGCACTTGCATGTCACCCAAACAGCCTAAATATACATACAATGCTATGAAGTAACAGTAAGATCTGTGGCAAACACATTCCAAATTAATTTTTCTTGTAGATAAAAGAAACAGAAAATGCATTTTGCTGCAGATTTACTATCCAAAATTCTCAGTTTTTATGGCATGGCTTCTTTTTTGAGAAATGCCTTGTAATTGTAAAATTTGTTCAATTTTGCTCATAAATGTACGTGTGCAATGTTTCTATTTCAATTTATGTTTGGTGCGAAAAATATTCTGATCCCAAGCACACAGAATAAAGGCACTCAATTGGATTGTACCTGAATCCTGAATTGATTATTTTTTCCTAATATGTGCAGTCATTACATAGGTAATCATGTACCTTTGTAATGTGTGTAAATGTTTTATATTTGAACTATGATGATTGAGATATAAAACCATGTATGTTTGATATTTTTTCCTATGATATTACCAAAAACTTACATTGCATTTTTGGTTTTCAGTTTTCTTATAAGAACACATGTATTTGATGATTATTACAGCTCTGTGTAATTTAATATGTGTCTTGCATGCATTATGTGGTTTGAGAGTATATGCTGTGCTTAAAAAAAAAAGTAAATATTAATAATCAATCTCTTTTGTTTGATAATAGTTGATTTTTTTTTCAAATGAAATTATAGGTGCTGTGGAGCTCCATCAAGAAATAAAATTTATGGTTCAGACAGCTGAATCCAATCCTTATGTTCCTCAAGAAAAGCAGAATGAATCTTGCAAAGTTAATTCAAGAAATAATTGTCCATTAGACTATAGCAAACCAGTTGATTATTCAATGAAATTAACTATAAGTGAATTGAATAGCAAAACTAAATCTGATAATCTATTTGGACATTTATTAGATGATATTCCTCTTGAGGACACTCGTAAAAATGAGAGAGAGAGCAAACCAAAGGAAAGTTTTGAATTGGAAAAAATAGAAACAAACTCAGACAAAGATCATTATGTTAAAAATAGAATTGCAAGTGCTGAAACAGCTCAGAATGTTTGTTCAATGTTTGAAAATGAAGCAGTTCAATATCCTGAAATTTGTGGGAAAAAGGATTACAAAATTGATGAAATCGAAACAGATGGTGTCGCAATTACTTTTCCATCCGTGGCAGTGAAAATTGAAGATGAATTTATTGATATAAGTGCTGAACATGTTGTCAATGACAGTACGTCTATACAAATAGAAAGCTCATTTTCTGCCCGCATTAAATCAGAACCATCATCTCCCATTTCAGTTTCTGTGAATTCAGAAGCTGTGCAAAATCCTAGAACTGAATTGGAATCTGAAATATATCATAGTGAACCTAATAGCAAGGCGGTCAGTTCTCTTCCAGAAACTTGCGAAATTGGTTCAATTTTTGCTGTTTTAGATAGTGAAATTAATGAGAACCAAACTACTAAATTGAATAGTTCAGAAGCTTGTAAAATGCTGCGGATTGAATTAGTTCGATGCGATACTGTTAAGGATGTTAGTATTTCTTGCTCAGGATCAACTGAAAAAGTGAATAAAACTGCAGCCAAAACTCATGGAAAGTTGAAGAATTTATCTTATGTTAAAGGTAAGAAAGATGCCAAGAGTAAGATAGTGAAAAGTAAATCTAAAAAAAAGAACTCCAAGATATCCCACGTTGTTGAAAGAGACAGTTTTGGTGCTAATGTTAAGGAAAGTAAAGATGATCTTAACAAAAATAATACTAATGCTAGAAAGAAACAGCTTAAGCTTGACAATAAAGGCAAAATTGCTAAGAAAAAACTTGATAATGGTAAAAATAAGAAGAAGAATGAAACCAAAGGATCAAAAGAGAAATATGGTAATGCAAAGAAGGTAGGTGATATTGAATCTATTCCAGTCAAACCTATCCCTGCTTCAAAATCTACTACAATTGATGAATGCCCGACAAATTTCGGTGTTGTTCCTAATCATGGTGAGACCGCACTTAATCATGAAGCCAAAAGTATTCTGCCAAATGATGAAAAAATGGTTTATTCTACAAAAGAAATTGACAAGACACTGCCATCTGGATCGAGTAACTTTTATAATTCTGGCATGTTTAGCATTCCATATACACTTTCTGGTGTGATATCTAGTACTGAAAGTGATCAAAGTACTAACACTCTTCTAGGAAACAAAAAACAAACATTGGCTGTACAGAAACCTTTGAAAAGAACTTATAGTAATTTTTCAAGTAAAAAGAGGAAGGAAAGGGATTGCCATGGTTATACCAGGATAAAACCCAAGAATACTGACATCCTAGCTCCAATGCCAGTAGAAAGTACCACAAAATCGTGTTCCACAATTAGTTTTACAGTAAGCGAGTCACTGTTCAACGGTAAAAGAGAAAAAGTAAAGGTGTATAAATGTAATTTATGTGAATGTGCTTTTGAACGAAAGTACGACCAACTGCAGCATGCACTTAGACATACCCAGCAAAGTCAACTGTTAAATTGTAATCTCTGTACTTACACTACTCAAGAAGAATTACACCTTGAAAGGCATGTGACTGTAGTGCATAAAAACACCCCTTGTGATGTTACTGATGTTGTGTTCTAAATGTTTCAATGTGTGTTTGTGAGTGCTTTAACTAAAATACTCATACTTTCAAGAATTTACAATCATTAAAGATTTTTTTTCAAATGCTGTTAATATAATATAATATACAAATTTAACCCATGATAAGTGTCACCATCTAATTTGCAGTTTTATTTTTGCATAAATGTTCAAACTTATGTCTGCTTCATCTACAAAATCTGATAATCTTCATCTAATTACTAGTCATCTTTATCTAAAGACTGTACACAATGATAGCACAATGCAGAAGTTTAAAAGTACTTTAGACTAGGGTTTTAAATTGTGCTTTATCTCACTTAAAAGTGGGGACATGAATGCTTCTGTGGATATGAAAAGAAAAGTCTTTAAATTATATTAATGTAAAGTTAATTTCTTCAATTTTCATACTTTTATATCTAGATCCTTTCAATTCATATTTAAAAAATATAATGAATGTACAAAAATAAAAAGAATTTAAATAGAAAATGTTGTTATTTATTTCATTGATGTAATGACAGCGCATCTGTCTGTATGGGGGCGCATGAAAAAAAAAAAAAAAAAGCAGGAAGGGTATTTTTTGAAAGAAGATTTTTTTTTTTTGTACTTTATTTGTTGTGGAATTTTATACGCATAAAATAATAGAAAAGTATATTTTCTCTCAAAAATTCAGTTATGAGAGAGTTCTTTGAATTTTGCTTTCCAAGCTAGCGGTCCTCATACTTAAATTTGAATCTGTACTTTAAAAAGTACTTGGATTTTTATAAAAGTTTGAAGGTGCTAATTAAGTTGCTTTGTGTAGACTATAATTAAACTGAAAGTTTAAAGCTACATAAATAACATCACAGTGGTTTCTTTTAATATTTCAGATATTAATAGCTCAGAATTTATATTCAACGAAATACTTGTGGCTCTCTATGTATTCCTCACCCAAAAAAATTATTCCCCAAATCCAATAAAAATCTTAAGCAACCTGACAGCCCCAGTGATCCCAGCTGTCATTATTGGACAGCTGGGACTGCTGATGGGGAAGTTTTCGGGGTTTTTGGTTTTATTTAATGGGATAACGTCTGTAAACATCATCTCTAAAAAAATTTTTTTGTTCTGCGATAAGTATTTATTTTTTGAATAATTTTTGTAGTTTCAAGCGCAGTAAGCTACGCAAAAACAATTTTCTGCTCACGTAAGTCACTCTTTAAGAAAAGAAACGTAATCGTTCTGGTGGTGACACAACACTTGACTACATAGGAACCAGAGGCGGCGGAACTGCCCGGGCCCATGGGGCTCGGGCAATAATTTTGTCTTTATTTTGTACTGTATATTTTCTGACCTGACTTGATAATAAAAGTAGGTGAAGAGTTACATAGCAGGATAACTCTCTGGTTGCCGCTTATAATACGTCTAATGGTTGTTGCGATCTATTGGGAAATAGATTGCAATTACCAAATATGTGAGACTGCAAAAGAAATGCATAACCTGGAACCCGCGCTTCCACGTCAAAGGAAAATTCGAAAACGCATTGATCATGCAGAAAATGAGACAAATCACATATATGAAACAGTAAGAGATTATTACAAGCAATTGTTTTTTCAAGCATATGACCTCGTAATTAATGAATCAAGTCGAAGATTTTCTAAAGAGACTATGTTGGGAGAAATTGAAAATCTTTTAATTTCAAGTTTCGTTGATTTAGAGGGAAGTTCACAACTTTCAAATGGAATACTACAGTTATATTCCGGAGATATTGATGCCGAAAAACTAAAAGTTCAATTACAAATGCTTCCAGGTCTCCTGAAGATATATAATGATAATAACTCAGAAAAGGAAATTGCAGAAGTTAGATCAATGAAAAGATATATGCATTTTCAATCATTGCAAATTCGTTCAGAGCATGCTTCCTGATGTTTATAATCTTCTAAGAATTTATTTGACAGTTCCGATGACTTCTGCCACCGAAGAAAGATGTTTTTCGAAGCTTCGGCGACTAAAAACGTACGTTTGGTCTACAATGACACAATCTAGACTAAATCATTTATTGCTTTACACTGTCATAAAAATATTTTGGATGATATTTTAAAAAAACCTTCAGAGATTGCTGAAGATTTCATATCTTCAAATAGCAGAAGACGAGATTACTTCGGAAAATAGGTAAGTAAGTATGTAAATATGTATAACATTGTAGCTATACACCATACATGAGTTTTTCCGCTTTGTGTAGAATAACTTCTCTGTGTTCGCGCTGTTTTCGTGTTCCTGCATCCGAGATTGGCAAGCACAGGACTTTTAGTGAAATTCCTCAAAACTTCTAGAATCACTATTTACAGTTCAGACTCTGACACTGTAACTTTAGGGAACGGATATTCATATTCTGTATATTATTTGGCTTAATGTATTGCCTGGTTTAAATTTTCCCTCTTTCATTAAACGTTATCAGTGATGAAAAGTACTGCAATTATTCAGTCTTTATCTATATTTTTTTCTTGTCTTTTGAAAGTTCAATATGCTAGACGAACTAAAAATCAACAGAAACCTAACAATTGCAATTATTTTAATTACTTGATCATGCCCTCTCTACCGAGTAATCATGGCCTGGGAGGGGCTTAAAATAGCTAGAACCCTCATTTCCAAGCCTATTTGTAAAGGGTATAGTGTTTTATGGCATTGAAACTGACGTTTTGAGAACTTCCGATTAAAAAGAAGTAATATTTTCTGTTTCACAAATTTAAAAATAAAATATTGCCAATTCAGCTTTCATAAAATAATATTATTATTATGTATCGTTTTGGCCTGGGGTGCTTGATCCCCCTTTTCTCCCCCCCCCCCGTGGTGCGTCATTGATCACGCTTCAATAGTCCAGGCCCGGTCAATAAAATTCACGTTCCGCCGCCCCTGATAGGAACGACAGCTCCGGGCTTGTTTTTAAAATGTTCGCAAGCGATAAAAGTCGCCAAGTAAGAAATTTCGCTGCATAAAATTGGATCATTGATGAAATAACATTGATGTCACATTTGGCACATTGCTTGCTTGTTTGATTGACCTTATACAAATCTAGATAATGAATTAATAATTTCAGTGTAACAGTAAAATAATGATGAGAAGGATGCACACTAGTTGAGGGCAGTGTAAAGTCTGCAATGAAACCTAAAGTGTGACGCCATGGACTAACGCATTAAGCTCTTCTGCGTTTTTTGCGAGTGGGATTTTTAAAAATTAATTAAAAATCAATAATTGGTTTTCTGAGCCTGGGGTTGTTGAATTTTCAGGGCGGCCACTAACCTGGAAAACTGAAAAATCTAGAATTGTCAGGAAACTTTTCCTAGGCTGGAAAAGTCGGGGGAATTGTGCAAATAAATTGAAATTTTTATTTGCTCCATTTTCTTCTCTATCGCTCGGTGCCCGGATTACAATACCAACACTATGATGTTTTTTTTAAAAATAATTATCGCTACTTTTGCCACCAGCTATTTTGTTTTTAAGGAACTCTTTAGCAGACCGAAAAAAAAGGCGGTGGACGCCAGTGCATCCTGCTCCCACCTTATCTTTACATTTGATTAGCGCGTGCTTTTTACATAGGATCAAAACTGGATTTTAATAATGCCATCTATGAACTTACTAGCTAGCTAGAGATCCAGATCTCCTGCTACAATATTACCAACTTATTGTTTTTAATGTTAAATGAGGGGCTCAAAATTTTGCGCATTTCAGCTAGCCTAAAATGCTTCAAATTCTTTATTATATTATTGTTATCATTATTATTACTTTATTTAAAACTGAGTATTTTTTAAAATTCACTGAAGTTTTTACTGTCATGCTCTTTTCCTTCAGACCTTATGCAGATGTTGCTGCTTGACGTGTGTTATTAGTTTGATAGCTATGTACTAAACGCAGCAGAGTTCTACTCCCCGTCCCCCCGTCCCCGCTGAATAAGAGATTTAAAAAAAAAAAAAAAAATGAGAGAGAGAGAGAGAGAGAGAGATACCTTTATTCATATTTTCAAAAATTTTCGACTGTCATATTGGACGAAAGTTTGAGGCATATCCTTGAGAACAGCAAATAAACTCGAAAATAAATGTGACCTGAAATGGTCGTTTACAAAAAAAAAAAAAAAAAAAAGACTTATTAATTAAAAAAGGGTTACCTGTCTTATATTTCTATTTTTCCTACCTCAGAGGACTCCAACTATCATGTTGGTAGTTATTAATATTGATCTTATTCGTTTGTCTTATTAATAAAATTATTGCATTTCTAAATGCTCTTTTATTTGCTTCTTTTATTACTTGCGTAATATTCTCGATCATTAAAAAAAAGAAACTTGATATGAAGAATAAAACATAAAAATTAAGTAAAAATTAAAATACAGGAAATCGCCGATTTTATACATATTTATATATCGGGGCCCAGGGGCGCCCGTTATCATGCGTCCTAGAAATCATCGGATATCCGGCCTCCGATGGGCTTTTAAATATCCGGAACCCAATCTGGCCACTGCATGAAAGATCCAGTCATCCCACATATCAAATTTTGTCTTAAAAGTTTAATTAATTAGCATGTTTTTCAAATGTATGTAAATTGCAAACAGTTTATGTATTGGAGCTATGAGATGTGAATGTGTAAAAATGTGTATAGAAGTAACAGAAACATAGAAGCTGGATCTCCGGTAGACATATTGTCAGACAAAGGGCACCGGATATCCAAATATCCGGCAAAATCAACATACTATGTGCCACTAATCTTGACCTTGGTTTTCCCACATCCCCAAGCAAAATCCTGAATGCTCCAGCTTCTTACCGGATTTATGGGGGATTTCGGGTTGCCATACAAGCCTCACTTGTTCCTTAATTGGTAGTTTAGCGCCTTTAGCCTTATACCTTGCCAGCGAGTACGCCAATTCAAGCCGAGACTAATTTAACAGCGTCATTTATTTTCGTTGTTTCCACTTTCCGTTTTCAAATCATTAGTCGAATATTTAAACTAATTGTAGAACTATAAAGTTATTTTAGCAATCCTACTATAAGATTAAATATTATACAGCAAAGAATTATTGGGCGCTTCGTTACTTTTATATTGTAAGAATATATGAAACTCCAACGCACTCCACGGCGAAAAGAAAATGGATTTTGTTCCAACGCTTAAAAGGTGAGTAATTCACTTACATTTTTACAATAAAAAATAAATTGTTCCATAAAAACAACTTTTCCTTGAATTCGTTGTTTATATATCAATACAAAAAGAATTAATGTAAATAGATAAATATGATGTATTAAAATGCATTATGAGTTTGGAATTGCAAATTCTAAATTTACATCAGATTTTGTGCATTTTCTTTTTTAATTACATTCTCGACATTGCAATTTTACAAAGTAAAAACTAAGATAGTTGAAGTAATTGGTCTTCTAACTTTTAATGACAATATCAGTCTATCTTTTCATTTAATATAATGGAACAGAACTATGGTCACAAACTTTTCTCGGAATGTTATTAAAGAAAGTCTTTAAAATTGTATTGCAGGAATTATACTTCTAAGAATTAATTAATACAAATGTTGGCCTTGGCGATAATGGGTGTCGTCAATTGGATAGGGAAATTTATTTAAAGGGGAGGAAAGTTTTTTTTATACTTAAATTGACGTTGTAATTTATTATGTGTACTTTGTTTTTATTTCGATAATTCCATAACTTACCATTTCTTCTTATTTTAATTTGCGTAATCTTGTCTATTGAACAAAAATAGGAGAAGTTGACTTCGTGATATTTACATTGTAAGATATAAATTTTTTAATGTAATAAGAAACTAAAAATTTAGTATCTATATAAATAAAACCAAAAGTTTGTGTGTGTGTGTGTGTGTGTGTGTGTGTGTGTGTGTGTGTGTGTGTCTGTCTGTCGATCGCCTCCTGGCGAGATGGAACGGTCTAAGAGTACGAAATTTTGGTTACAGGTACATTGGACTAGGTCCTCGTGCACCTCGAAGCGTTTTTCCGAATATTCGAATTTGTTCTTTTTTTATTCCAATTTTAAGCAAAACTGTTGATTTGGGTTTATCTCATCGAAGAAACGTCCCACGTTTTAGTTTTTTTCAGCATTTGAATGCCGGTAAAAAACTGCACAAGGTGATCTCTTTCTGCAGTTCGTAGAACAATTAGAACACGCGCAGTATTCGCTTGACGTAGTTTTCGAACTTTAAAGCAAGGCTTACCTCTGACTTTATCTGCTAAATTTGAGTGCTTTCGCCAAAATAAATAGTAATTTTGTCGCCAAATAGATGTTTTCTGTTAACGTAAGATTGAAAAAATGCTATTTTATCTTTATTCATGTCGTTTTATGAGCGAAACAAATTCTAAAAATTCATTTCATTTTTTTACATATTTTGTGGAACTGCAGACGAATTTTAATTACTTTACTTTGAGGTTGATTCTCCTTTCTTTTTTGGCGATTTAATAGTGTAGTAACAGTTCAACAATTGCATGAAATTTTATGGTAGAGTGTCCGCTTTATCAGCGAAACAAATTCTGAAAATTCATTTCATTTTTATGGATATTTTGTGAATTATTAACTGCATGTGATTTTTAATGTTGATTTTTCTTTCTTTTTTGATGATTTAATATTTATTTCTTCGATAAAAACTAGGTTGGAAGGTCTTCGATATAGCTTATTTTTGATGAAATTTAAAATTTCGCCAAGTGGTGATAACTTTTTACTCGCCTCCTTTCAGTTAATTGTTCTCAATATATTATTTTGCGCTTCATAACTTTTCCAAACCGCGCCCAATAATCCTTATCAATAATATTGTTCTCATTTGATTCAATACGTGATTTACACTGTAGGATCATGGCGTATTTGCCGAATGCTTCCATTATACTTTAGTACAATTTGGAGATCTTCTGCTTCATTTTAACTTTTTTACGTAGCGATTATTGATTCCATATTTTACACAAGTGATATATTTTCTAACATTTATTTAGTTTTTGTACTGTCTATTTGGAGCCATTTGGGAAGTATTTAGTTATGTCTTTCTATCAACTTAAATTTCACACGTCAGAATTTGTTCAGTACTAAACATTTCGTAATTTAAATGAGCATTATTTGCCTTTTGAAATAATGCTTTCCTTTCTTTCGTTTTTATCCGAATTTTATGAAAGTGCTATTCAATTGAATTTTCAGAAAATGTTTTGACAATTTTGCAAGTGGAATTTTTAGGAACGGGTGTCCTTATTTTGATGGGGAATTTAAGATGGACTGCTGGGTAATTTTAGGAACAGTAGCTCTTGAAGGTTAGTGTTAAAGGTCAGCTTTAAAGAATGTTTTCTTTATTGTAACAGAAATATACAGTGAGAGTTGTTCTTGATCTGATGGATATTTTTACAGAGAATACTGCTCTTTTTCTGATGGGAAATTGTAGATGCATTTTGGTCGACATTTTAATTGCGATTTTTACGGGCTCTTGATATCATTTTGGCACAATTATCTCTCTGCATATGTGCATTTGAGTTACTGTTTCCCTTACTCTAATGACAATTTCTATGAACTTTTGTTGGCATTTTAATGTGGATTTTTATGGAATAATTTTTGGTCTAATTTCAAGGCTGTTCGTTTTAATACAATCGGGGTTTTTAATGAATTTTACTGTCTAAATAGGATTTTATGGACTGTTGCCCCTCTCTTACTTGGATTTTTTTTTTTAATTTTCCCTATACATTTACAACAGAATTTTGGACATGCGTCACTTGGCCTGCGAATGATGCAATTTTATCCCGCGCAAAGCCGGGCATGTCAGCTAGTATATAATAATTGCAAATTTTGGAAAGGTTTTTCCTCATTTTGTCTATGTATTTGACTATATTTACCTAAAACATAAAGGTAAATATTTTTGGATCATTTTATGCACAATGTTTTATCTTTTTTTAATCTATAAGTTGTTTACCTAAAAAAAGGTGTCAGAAAATAAACAAAAAAGTGTTAACGACGTAATATATTACGAAAAAAGTTGTAATCAGTGTTTTTGTTCTCTAGAAAAAACTGAAAATTATTAAATACTTGTTAATTACTATTTATTCCTCTCATTTTTGTCTATCTTGAAAGCTGTTTACATTAAAATGAGTTATATTTTATTATTTAATACATAATGATTCACCAAAAATTGTATGTTTCCTCTGGAAATAGGCTTCAAGTTTTCTTTCGTGTACATCAATTGAATCGTTTATTTCGAAAAGCTAACAACTCTTTAAATTTTTTTCAGGAGAAAAAAAAAAAAAAAAAAAAAAAAAAAAAAAAAAAGCTTATGAACAGTTGGAAAACTTTACGAGTCTGATATTTTACTATTTCATTTTAGCAAGTAATAGCAATGCAATATTGATAAATTAAAACATTTTTGATTAATTATGCCACTAAAAATTAATAAATTAATACTGAGAGTTGTTCTTTTTTTCAAAACGGAGATGTTTCCTTTTCGAAATAAACGATTCATATTTTATATGACAGGAGAAAAAGAAAAAAAAAAACGATTTAAAAATAAACTTTTGCTTTCTTTCTAGAGCTGTACTAATGTGTTCGGTAAACTACAGTTCTTAAAACAATAGTACTTGTCCGTTTTGTGACATAAATTGAAGCGGTTTTTTATCGACCATTTCTTTTCCGCAAGCCTCTTGTCGTGACGTCACTAATAAAGCAGTGGGTATTCTTTCTCTACCGGAAGTGTCGGGAAGATCCCGTTGAAAAAAATCTATTGCATAGGTTTTAGGTTTTAGGAAACTGATCTATACACATGTTCCAGGCTTAAGATTGGCAATTGTAGTGTTGCATATTTTACGGGCGTTGCAAATGGCGAGCTTAGAACTTAATGCTTTTAATTATATTTTTTTCATGCAAAATCGATCTAAAGCTGTACAGATATTCATTATTAGATGTAGTGCACACATTGAAGCTATGCATAGATTCTCGCGGGAATTTTTTTTTTATAGAGAAGGGACGGGGGGGGGGGGGGGGGGGGGTAAAAGAGGGTTAATCGGCCCTCTACTGTAATTAGCAAACAAAAATAATTGATTTTGAACGACAGTCTGCTTCATCATCGTGGTAGTAACCGTTCTGAAGAAAATTATTTATTCATGACGCAATGAATTGATTGCATTTGAAAAATATGATAAATATTTCAAATTCTTTTTTTTTTGTTTTACTTCTTAGTTAAAAATACAATTGTAATCTCAAAATATTTAAATTTTGTGAGCTTAAATTTTTTCTAGAGCTAAGTATTTGCTCTCAATCCCAATTAAATATTTGTTCAATCTTTAAAGTATGTATAATTAATTAAGAAAGGATAAAAGTTCAAAAGTTAATGTTTAAAGTTATATATGTTTTCAATCTTCTTTCAGAACTACTTACGCATTTATCTAATAATAATAATAATTATTATTACCAAGTATTAATTATATTGTACAACAAAGTAAATACAAACGAATCAAAATTCAGAGGAATACTTCGACCGTTAAGTATTAGATTGCTAACTAATGATTAAGAAAATACATGTAGAATCGAACGGTATCAGACAAATAACCAGTTTAACTTATAAAGGTGGATTCTTTGCATTATTACTAAAATAAATACATATATGTATATTATATATATATATAATATATATATTAATGATTGAGACTAAAAAAAATTGGTGGTGGTCAGTGGCGAGTAAACCCAAAAAATTTAGTCGCCACTTGGACACTGTTGGTCGCCACTTAGAACCATGTTTCAAACTAATCCCCTTCTCCCCAATAGGGCCTCATTTTACATACAAACATGAACATACATATACCTTAAAATACACTTTATCACAAAATTACACAAAAGTCGTATTTAAAAAGTATAATAAATTACAAACCTTTAAAATAAAATAGATTTTTCATTTCCGTTGTTTTACTGTAGCGTGAAAGTTGTCTTCTAATATTAGAAAATAATAATAAATTTCAAGCAGCATTTCAAAACAGGTTCGTTTAATTGATAACCATTATTAATGGCCAAGTGATAATAAAAAACTGCAAGTCGCCAGTTTTGGTGACCGACATGACATTTTGTGGTCGCCCAATAAAATAAAGAGAGAAAGGGAAAGCTTTTAAAAATTTTCCCCTCTCTCTCTGCGCATAATAGTTTTAGGATTATCAAAAATAAAAATATTGCAAGGGGAAATATCCTAGTTCTCAAATAAGCGCGGTTTTGAAAATTTTTGTAAAATGTGATAGCTTTCTTACTAAATTTCCAATCTTCTCGAAATTTCGGGTTTGTTCTCACCCAATTTATGATCACGTATTAAAATTCCTGTTTTTTATATAATTTTTAATTTTATATTTTAGGTACACTTAAATATTTGTTCATCTGCTTTGCCGCAAATCATCTCCTTTATACTTCTACACGGTGAAAAAAATAGGGTTTTTCCTGAAGGAACTTTTTTAATTCCCGAGGGTTAAAAAGTTTCAATCAAAAAATGAAAATTTTAGTTAATTTTGCTCAAAATTTTTTTATTTATCAACTTTAATTTTAGGTTTCCTAATTTTTATAGCTGCAATTTGAAAACTCACCCCGCTCTCTATTTAGTGTCTTTTAAAATGTGATTAGGCACTTTCAACTAGTAGCTGAAATGCATAGCAACAAAGGCAGGCTGTTTTCCTAGCAGTGACACTACCCTAACAGAGGAACAAATTTTACAGAATCCACTTACTTCTATTGTGAATAAATAATGCAAGGACCTTCACGACAAAATAGGTCGCGATTTGTGGGCAATACCTTAAGCCCCCCCCCCTCCCCCGCAAAAAAAAAAAAAAAAAAAAGCGGGTGACGTAAAGAAGTAGCTTTTCACAAGAAGTGTTGATGGTATTTTTGTTATATGAATGAAGTCTACGTATGACCTTCGCTGAAAATATTTGTGCTTCTGTCATGTGTCGGCACAAATTCAGAAATGACAGCGATTCTGACACAACAGTTTTTATGAATCCAGAGAATATTAAATTAAGTCATTTAATGGAAAAGATACAATTTTTTTCAGACGCATTTCGTGAGTACAATAGTTTGTAGGAACCAGACAACAGTACTAACAATACAGCAGTACATCAGCCTATAGATGTGGAGCACAAAAACCATTTTCTGATTTCCGCATCTGCATAAAATCTTATGTGAAACCTGCACTATTTATGTAGTTTTTTTGTTGTTTTGGCACTTTTTCAGTCACCACGCATACGAGCGTGTCAACGCCAATAATATACTCTTCAGTCTTCGTCACAAGTTTTGGCAAAACGGTCTTGGACTTGCGATACGTTTATAATTGCAGCAACACTTTGAGCACACAACACAAAATACATGGCGTTATAATGCAATCATAACATCTAACCACATATTATGATGCATAAGACGTCACAGCTAATATATAGTGAAGTGGAATGAGTACTGAAGCGTCGATTCTAAACGGTGATTGCAGTAAGTTTTTAATGCATTTAGGTTTGGAGGCATTTTTATTAGGTTGCGACAGATCATTATTGCTGTAAGGATGTGAACATGTTAAACGTTTTTCAAACTCATTTGTAAGCCCGTGTTTCATTTTAAGAAAATGGAACAAGTGATTTAAAAAATGTAGAGTTAAGGTGTGCTTTTATGGTTAAGCTTTATTAGTCCTGACTTCAAGTCCAGTCAGCAGTGTAGCATAATAAGTAACAAAGCTAACAGGATGCTTGGGTTTATCAATAAGGCTATTTCGAACAGGTCTAAGGAAGTTGTATTGCCATTATACAGAAGTTTGGTACGACCTAATTTGGAGTATGCTGTTCAGTTTTGGACTCCGTACCTAAAAAAGGATATTACCTTATTGGAAAGGATTGAAAGGAGGGCTACAAGATTGGTAAGTGGCCTTTCAGACTTAGATTATGAGGTTAGGCTTAAAAGGCTCAATATGTATAGTCTTGGCGAGTCAGAGGGGACATGATTCAGTTGTTTAAATTCTTTAAAACGGGAAATGTTGATGGACTACAGCTATGTGCTGAAAGTAGAACCAGAGGTCATTGTTTTAAGCTTTTCAACTTTCAACTATCAGGCTAATCTTGAAATCAGGAAAAATTACTACTTCAATAGGGTTATAGGCAGTTGGAATAGTTTACCGGAAGCGACTGTTAATTGCAGTGGGGTAAAAACTTTTAAGAAAGCTCTTGATATTTATTGGGGACTGCTAAATTGACTAGGACCAGCCTAGCTGGGCCCTGAGCCTGTTGCTGGTCGTCACTTTTGCATTTGTATTTGTATTTAGTATTGTCATGATTTGATTGCATTTTGCCGTATCGCACACAAGATAGTAAATGGGTCGACTCTGCTTATTTTAATATGTCTGCGTTAGAACAGAATTGAAGTGATGATTTCAAATGAGCAAGCAAATATATTGACGATCCGTAAAGCGTGGGAAGTAAAATGGTGTTATTTTCAGTTCTGATAGAAGATAAACATTGAAACATGCCATGTGGTCCCTTAGATCGTACATTTCGAAATGTTAAAAGTGAAACCTTTTTCTTTTGCCGTCGCGTCGGTTTGCTTTGTTGTAAGCAAGAAACGCGAGGAGCAAAGCCGTGCAATTTACTAAACCTTCAGCGGTCAACATGAGTAATCCAACACTCTTGTAGTACATTGATACCTAGACATTATTCCTTTTAAGGCTTTACAGGCTGTTATTCTTTAACTTATCTTGTTCTAATGATGAAATTTGAATTAATTTTGCTTTCTGCTCTATATGCTGCTAAAAGAGTCGCGGATTAAGCACACCAGTTGTCGTTTTAGCTCAGAAGTTGAAACTCTTTTTCTAACGAAGATACTTTTACTCTTCATAGTGTTTAGGGTTTCTTTCAAACTTCTTTTGCTGAAATTTGAATTAATTTAGAGCTTTCTGCTGCTAAAAGAGTTGCGGCGTAAGCACACCAGTTGCCGTTTTAGCTCAGAAGTTGAAACATTTCTTCTAACGAAGATACTTTTACACTTGCATTGCATAGTGTTTGAAGTTTCTTTTAAAGTTAACACGTGCAATTTGATGCGTTGTTCAAAATACGTAATGGCGTCCAATGTCGTAAGTTTGGATTGCAATGAATAATGTTAGTGCGTCCCTAATATTTTGAATAGTTTATCTTTTCTGAATCACCCGTCTTTCAAGAAAGATCTAGTTCAGCTCTTGTCTATACAGTACATCATATTTGTCGTTTTAGTTGTTGGTGACCAAAATAACACTTAAATTTTAGTGCCAACTCTTAGTTTTATGTACGGACTTCAATAAGAAAACTTCATGAATCAGCTTCACTTGCAAGAATACAATTCCGTCCTTTCTCTACACACATTACAATCCACATAACAGCACCAATGAAATTTACAATTGCATTGCGATGTTTTTACATACTGATGCGTGTTGTATCCCCTCCCACAGCACATCAGGTCGCAACCGTCCGTATCACGTGATGTCCTGTTGCATAGTCTCCCAACAGTTCCGGTAGATCCTTTCATGGGATCTGCTTCGCAGTAATTTGGTGATTTCTCGAGATACACCAGATCTCGAGGCCTAGGTTTTCTGTGAGGCCTCTTGCTTCTGCGCATGCGCAGGAAGAGGGGTCTGTTTTTTCTTGTCGGGGTTACCAAGTTTTTGGCAGAATTCAAAAGAGCGAAGACGCGTTTGGCGGCGTAGTAGCGTCGCATCAGATAGTCCCCGGTTTTGCTGAAAGTTGGCAGCGTGTTCCAGCATGTCTTCATGGTACAGGAACCTGAGACGCCATGACACTTGCATTCCGTCTGCATAGTGAAGATGACAGCCTGAAATAAAGAACATAGTTAGATAGAAGTGCATTTGTATTTTAAGCCGAAGCAAAATTCGCGCACAGAAATCTTATTCAAAACATATGCTTGCAGATGTAGGTAAATGTGAAGCAGAAATTTGTCTACGGCAGAAAAAACATAACATTTCAGTTAATTGCGAGGCCCTTGTTAAGCTCACTATCAGTCTAATGTTGCCTAAAAGTTGGAAAACACATGAAGTAAGTAGGAGAAGGAAGGAAATGGGAGAGCAAACGATAAAAAAACAGTGTTAAGGTTGGAAATTCTTTGGGCATTTTCGTTCCTTTTTCTTTCTTTTTTCTAATTGCGAACAATATTGTTTACTTTCACTGTCGGTGCAACTAAGTTATACAAACGTTCACTAGTAGAAAATTCTTGCAGTAAGACGTATGTAAAGGACCAATGTATTCACATTTTCATTACATGTTCCTTACGCTAGAAAATCGGAGTTTTTTTTTTTTTTTTTGTTTTGTTTTGTTTTCGAATTTGCGTTTACATTCGTCGAGTGAGGAAAAACTAGGAAAATAATTTTTTCCTTCATGAAGAAAAAGTTTGAATTTAATTATTATTATTTTATTTTTCAGCGTTACAGATGCTGCAGATTCTGGTAACCTCCAGAATGCCCTCCCACCAGCGTCTGTCTCTATTTAGTACTCTCCAAGTTTTAAGTATTTTGAGATGCTTTTCAACATTGCGAAACTATTTGCTTATTCCCTTGTTCTTGAACTATACGTTTTTCAGCAGGTGTCATTTCGGTTTGGTGTAGCACCTATTAATGGGACCCAACCACTGGATTAGAAAGGTCTGAATAGTTTGGCTTTAATGGGTAGCTCTTATTAAAAAATCTCATGGCTATAGGAATCCTATGTAAACCTTATTCTAAGTATTTTTTTCCAAAATGTTTTTACCTATTTTTTTTGTTCTTTACGTTGTTTTCTCTTTCCAACTCAAAAAAAAAAAAAAAGGAATCGCCATTTTATTAAAGCTACAAAATGGACATACTCTTAAAATTGCTCAATGAAATTTACTTGGAAGTAAGAACTTTTAGCGTATTAATTTTTCTCCCACTACAATATCTTTCAGTATTCGATCTATCCAATACTTACTTGATTTTTAATGACACATGTTAATTACAGTTGTGTTATTACTGACACATATAAAACATATTAATCTTAGTGACTGAAAACGCGCATTATAATTAGCTAACCCCATTACATTATTTTAATAATTATATACTTGTTATTTATGCATTTCCTGATCGAAGTTGGACTTTAATGAGTAGTTAATCAAGGAAGAAAAGGAATTCTCTTACTACTTCGACTATTTCAGTTTTCATATTTGTAAAAGTTTTGCTGCTTTGGACTGCATTCGTTCATTAACTAAGCGCATTACAATGTGCTATAATCTGTTAAATATTCATGTCTGTGTGTAAATCGTTGAATTTGCATCCATCACTTTTACCTTGAGTTTTCAGCACGCTATAATGAAAACAATTGAACTTTTGCTTTGAATTCTCTTTCTTTTCTGGCCTATACGCATATATTTAAAGGCAGAATCTCACTGTTTAAAAGCAGAATTTTAAAAAAGCGCCCCAACCACGTTACGAAGACGGTTTAGAAGATCGTTTAATAAAAATATGTACATTTTTATTACACGATCATTAGTTATTATTAATATATGCATTCGTATGACCATCAACCTTTCTGTAGCTGTATCACGTTTCATTATGTATAGCAAAATCTTTGAGATTATTTCTGATGTTGTTTTAATTACAATTTTGGGAGTGTTCAAGGTATAGGATTTTGATAAAATGTATTACAAAGAAATAATTTGGGGAAAAAGAAGTTTAGAATGAACTTTTATTTTTATTCATTTTTTTTACGTCTAATGATACTTTGAATTTTTATTTTATTAACAGGAATTCCATGTTACTGCTTACTGTTGAATCTGGGTGCGGGCATTGTGCTTATTCTTTTTTAGTAAGTTTTAAAAGCAATAGTACGTGATTAGAATGGTGTTTCAAAAATGCAGTTATATTAGATTTGTTTCAATGATGAATACTATCACAGAGTTCGTACGGCTCCGAGAAGTCTATATGTTTTCTCCAAATACAGTAACCCCTCGTTATATCGCGCCTCGTTATATCGCTCATTCGGTCTTAACATCTTAAGTTCACCTGAAGATATCGCATACATAAATGTACTCAGAACACCAGTGGTAAATTTGTGGGCCCACTAGGACCATCCTAGCTGGTAGCTGGGTCCTGTGCCTGTTGCTGGTTGTCAGTTTTGTATCTGTAAATCGAAAACGCACGCGCGCGCGAGAGAGAGAGAGAAAGAAGGGAGAGAGCAAGAGAGGAGAGAAAGAGAAGAGAGGAGAGAGAGAGAGAAAGAGAGGAGAGAGCAAGAGAGGGGAGAGAGAGAGAGAAAGAGGGGAGAGAGCAAGAGAGGAGAGAAAGAGAGAGGAAAAAAAGAGAGAGAGAGAGAGAGGAGATTGTACAGAATGAGATGGCATGTGTGCAGAAGATCATGTGGGTCTTTCTGTTTTTAGCCTACTTTCCCATAAATGCAAAAAAAAGTATGAAACAAGGTTTAATGTATCGTAAAAATATCTTAAAAAATAAAGAAAAGTCAAAAATAAGTGCAGTAATAAAATAAAGATTGAAAAACAAAAAAATTGAAAGTAGGGTTTTGAGATGGAGGAAGCGTGTGTCTGATGGTTGTCTGCCCCCTAATAACTTTTGAAAGTCGATCGAATTGTCTGATTCGAAAGATTTTTCTTTATCCGTAAGATCTCCGCGAGAACATCTCGTTTCCATATTTTATTTTTTGATTTGCACAATTTTCGTTCGATTTGAACAGCTCAAAAAATGTTATAGGGAAATATGAAGCAAATTGTATAAATCATGGACATTAGATCCAAGTTCCTATGAACAAACATAGTGGAAGGAGCTCTCGGCGTGAAATATTTATTGGTTTGAACAATTTTTGTTCATTTTTAAACAGTTCAAAAAGAAGTTAACATTAGCCCCTACGGGGAAATTTCAGTCCTGTATAAATCCTGCTCTAATAGACGGATGTGCTTGGAACAAACTTTATCGGAAGGATATTATGACGTAGAACATGTACAGATAAGAAGTTCATCCAGAACTAAACGAGCCTATTTTCCCAATAAACTTTTTAATCCGGATTTTTAAGGATATTTATAAATACAAATAAAAGTGACGACCAGCAACAGGCTCAGGGCCCAGCAAGGCTGGTCTCTGCGTGAATGAATGAACAAATGAATGAGTGAATGAAAGAATAAATGAATGAGTGAATGAATATGTATTAACCATTTGAGAAAGGTTTGTTTGAATTAAGAACTGAAGGTAAATAAGAAAGGGAGAGAGTCAGCTAGATTATAAATTTGATGTTGGTGTGTATGGGAAAGTAGGCTTGTTTAGTTCCAGACGGAATTTCTTGTTAAATAAATAAAAATAGGCAATTCTTGAGACTAATAAAAAAACTGGCGAAAGTTTTCCATTTTAGATTTGCTACTTTCATTGCCACAGATGTCTTAAAAGTGCTTCTCTAACCGTTTAACTTTTCAAAAATATCGAATGGGGGAACACGTGGACGCTCTTCTTCAGTTCTAAAGTTCTGAGCATACCCAGGTGATTCCGATGCATCGGTTGCGTCAGAAACGATTGTTATCATACGTAAAGGCTGACTATTTTTGCATCATAGGTTCTGAAGGCTGATCACAATATATTTATGTTAACCAAGATGCTTTTTGAAGTATGAGTTGTTAAAAAGGGATAAGACACTGCAATATAAATTGGTCGTCCAAAAGACTTGTTGCATCAGTGTCACATCAACTCCCATCCCACTGTGCATGTTTAATAGTCATACGTTTCCAAACATGTATAAACAACAAATATGCTTTTTGCCCTTCACATCCATATCTTCGATGTGTTGCTGCCAAACACGGTTTGTTTGGCCATCATATTTTGTTAGAGTGGAAACATAAGTGTGGGAACGAAGTTCATGGTCTAAAAAGGGGGAAAAAATCATTTCAAAATCTGGGCAGTGCAGGAAGTCGAAAGAATAGGCTAAAAAAGAAGCCACTTTTCCTCGCCGTCATGTCTGTCTTCTAAATCGTTGTTCCCCATCGAATACATCTTCCGCAGTCAAAAGCTTCCATTCTCCAAGGAGGCTCATTACCTCCCTGCGTTTGACAGGCGGTAGTAAAACAGGCGATTCCTGTTTCACAGAAAGAACTTAATCCCCCGTGATTCTGTTGAAGGGAATGTGGAAGGATGGAAGTGGCAGGCGACCACAATGGCACCGCTCTGTTGTCCACATTGTTGCGAAGTTACCACAGAGCGGGAGGTCAGAGGGTTAAGAGGTGAGTGATCATTACCTGAAATGAAGGAAGGTCGTCTGCAGGGGGTTGCGGTGGAGAGTCCAGAGGGAGGGATGTTATCGGATACAGCCAACTTTTTTGCTGAGATGTTAAGACAGGAGGAGCTTTTTGGAGGGTGGAGTAAAATGTTTATTATTGTTTAAAGTTTTCGTTCAGCTCAAGTAGCATTTTTTGATAAGAGCATCCGGAAGGGGGTGTTAACCAGGGGGTGTTAACCACTCTGAAAATGTAAAAGATTTCTTCTTGAGGTAACATTTCGAAACATTGTTTGCATTTGCTTGGTTTGCCTGATGAGTGAAAAATCACTGTAATTGTTCCCATTCTTCATTAATTTTGTGAAAATTAATGAAACATAGCTCATAGTTGATGGAAGACACATCAATAAAGGAGAAATAAAGTTACAGTTAACAGCCTGTTGCACAGAATAACGGCCATGGCTGAATATCCAAGTGCGAGGCGTTGGCTAGTAGTAGTAGTCGTAGTCTTCGACAGATCTGCCACTTCCCTCTTCACCAACCCTAATTAACTCAGAAATGCGGACCAAACTTCATCTTGTGCAAAAAGGAAAAAAGATTCTCAATAATAATGATAATAATAATAATAATAATAATAAAAAACTTCTGGAGCTACAAACTCACAGGTGAGGTCTGCACCTCGAAAGGGTCTATAATTATTTTGTACCAAATTTCAAGACTGTAGATGTTAGAGGGAAATCGACAACTATATAGTGAGTCAGTAGTAGAACTTTGCTACTACTGAGCATCACGTACAGATAAACAAACGAAGTTATTCTATTTTATATATATATTTACATTTGTTTCATATAATATGTAATTCTTCATTGTTTTACACTAGTAGACATAATGAAGAAGTTAGAAAGGGACAAACAATACCCGTGTTACGAAGCACTTAACTTTATTGTACCGATGAAACATTTTACAATCTACTGTGACTAACTCACGATAGAGAACAAAATGAATAATTAGTTTATACCTTTAAGAGCATTAAGAAACCTTATCTCAAATTAATCGGCACTTTTTTTCTTTATGGAAGCTTTGCGTGCCGCGACTCTTATCAATTTTTCCGTGCTGCCGTAGGTCCGATCGAGGGGGGGGGGGGTATTCGTTTCCACCCCTTCTCTTTACTTTTAATAAAATGAAGCCCATTGGGGTAGCAAGCAATATTTATTATGCAGTTAATTAAAAAGAGTGGTTCATAGAACAAGTGTGAACTACTTCATTTCGTGTTCGAACCTTATATATCACAGTAAAAGGGTGAGCGATGGAACTAATTTTTATTCTTCGCAATTTAAACTTTTAATTTATTCTCTAGACATTCATTTGTATTGATGTCAGGACTGATTTGGGAACCTTGGCGCCTTGGGTATTAGGCATGTTAAGTAAAGTTTTAGAAAATTGCGACGACTTATGATAAGCTGTTTTTTCTTAAGAAAAAGTTACATAGTAGTCGTAGAGGAGAATTTTTAAGACAGTCTGAAGAAGGGCAATAGGAGAGGAAATTAAGATCTGCCGTCGAAATAACTTGCTTTTTACATTCTTAACTTAAATATTGCTACTTTTAGAATTTTATTTGAAACTTTATTAAATTAGATACCACAAACCTTACGAGTACATTCGATAATAAGGTTTGGTGTTGATTTTAAGGACATTTATCAAAGCTCTAAAAGCAATTACTTGCTTAAGATGACTTGAAATCAGAAATATGTTAAGAGTAAAGTTTTAAAGCGCCAACTGAAAAAAGGAAAAAAAAAAAAAATTGGCGGGGGAGGGGGCGGGGGGCGTTACTCAGCTTAATAGTTGGTTTTGGTTTAAAATAATTCTTTCCATCTTGAAAGATAATAGGGGTTTGATTTTAATTTTATTATTTAATGGATATTTTACTTTTGTATTTATGAGTTTCCTTATTAATCGTCTTAATAGTGAGCAATTTTGATTTCGTGAAATTTTAAGCTAGGGCAATTTTCACGAACACGTTCATTTAATTTAATACTTTGTTCTCCGCAAATATACTGTCCGTGCTAGGGCAGGCTCAAGGGAAAGGCTAGGGTAAGCTGAAAAGACTAGTTTAAGAATAAATAATTAAAAACAATAATAAAATAGCTTCTTACAAAATATCGGATACTTCTACGAAACAATTTTTTTCTTTTTCAAGGTTTATACTAAGTAATCCTCATCAAACTATCAAAAGGGGACCGAAACGTGGACCCCTCGGTGAACTGTCCGTTCCCAACATCTATTATGGGAAGGGGCAAATATATTTTGTAGGCTTTTATAGTTTTGAAAGCTTTGGCTTGATGCACGAAGGGCAACAACAATCGCAATCTGTTTTTGTTGGTAACGTAGCAAACTTGGGATGTAAGCATACTTTCTAGACGTATAATGGATGGGGGAATGAAAAGACGGAACAGTTTATTGAGGGGAGAGGGATGGCCTGTTATAGTGACGGTGGGACTGGTAGTCATAGTGATGATGGAATTTTGAATAATATTTCTAGTTCAATAGACAAGAGAGTACCTACGGAATTTGGTGTACAATTTCTTAAGCAAAAACATTACTTTTTTATATATATATTTTTTTCAATAAATTATAGCATTCCCAGGATACTTTTTCGTGGAATGACCCATTGCTATAATTAATGCAAAACTGTATGAAATAACACTAATATAATAATTCACTATTTTTAGATAATAGATCGATATGGTGTAAGGGAGACCAGGGCTAGTCATCTAACTTTTTGTAGTTTTAACTTTGTAAATTTATTTTTTTTTTCTTTCTGGAAAATAGGATACCAGCGTATTCTATATACCTTCACCTACAAACTGGCACAGTTATTTTTCAAAGAACTATATACAGGTTTTGTGAGGAAATTGGGAAGTCAGATGATGTGCAGTTGGAAAACTTGACCACTATGTCGACGAGTAGCAATGTAATAAGTTATTTGAAAAATAGAAGCATAGTTATGTAAAGAAATAAACCATTTTTAGTGCATACAATTTCAAAACATTGTTTAACGCTAGTGCATTTAATTTATATTTTAAGTAATGTTGCTATTTTACGCATTGTTGGAAAAAAGTAGAAAACTGTTTTCCTAAGAAGATAAAGTCAGTTGGAAAATTTGCTCGTATAGAAAATATACCCCAATATTACCTATAGATCATTTAAATCAATCGAAAAGAGATGGCTGAAAGAGATGGTACTAATCTCTAGGGAACGCTCTAGGTCTGCAATTGGAGGAAGCCCAACAGCAGCCCATTGAAATTAAAATATCTATATGTTACCGGCAAAGTATGAAACGCCGACACTCTATAAAA
This sequence comes from Octonoba sinensis, assembly GCA_038502835.1. Taxonomy (NCBI): domain Eukaryota; kingdom Metazoa; phylum Arthropoda; class Arachnida; order Araneae; family Uloboridae; genus Octonoba; species Octonoba sinensis. The sequence goes on along the minus strand of CM076599.1, from coordinate 101,552,783 downwards.
TGCCAGGCATTGTATATAATGTCAGACGTTTTTAGGTAAGGTATGACATATGAGAAGTATTACATACATTCCTTAGGCATTGTATGTAATACCTAGGCATTCTATAGCATGACAAATGTTATTTAGACAAAGTATGAAAACAACGTTCTGATGAGGTTATTATGTAAATGATGTGCATTTCTCAAAAATAAAAATGTTATTCTGAAAAAATAGTGAGAGTGCCATTAAGAAAAATTTATTTTTGCTTGCCATAATCATCGCATCGTAGCGATTCAGCAACCAATAGTCCCTGGGTTCCTTCTTCGTAGTCCTTTTGGCTTTTTGTACATCATTTATTAACTTCTGGTAAGTAGTTTCTGTTAAGAAAACACTATTTTTTGCAGGGTTAACTCTCACTTTGCACTTAGGTACGGAATTCTTAACGAATCGGAGATGTATTTTATACTTTGCTGGTTTCTCATTTGGCTTTCTATAGAATGCCTAGGAAATGTGTGAAATATAAATCGTTTCATGCATTGCCGGCTAGTTTTAGGCATTATATACAATGCCCAGGCATTCTATAGAATGCCGGATCTCAAATTTTGCCGGTAACATATACATAGAGCGAGAGAGAGAAAGAAAGCCCTGTCACATACTTTTCTGCCCGCTCTGTTGTTGTGCAAGTTCATAAGGGATCGGGCGTCTCCCTCCATCTCCCTTGCGTCGAGGAACTGTCTTGCCAAACTTGCGCCCTGCCTCACGTCTGCGCTGCATCCGCCCCACTTCCATCCGCCCGTGGCGTCTAGGAGCCCCTCGCGGCGTGTGTCGCAGCCGCAGCCGCGCAGCTCGCCCCGGCCGCACGCCCGCGTCAGGGAATGCGTCACGCCCGCTGACGTCACTGCATACGTGTAGGCCGCTTCCCGGCTGCCTGGGGGAAGAGAAAGAGAATAAACAGGATACGTGAGAAATATTGCTACAAAAATTAACCACTTCTATTAACCAGTATCGAGGGCTGAATTTCTAACAAAGTGCAGGAGTCCTATATTTTTCAGAGCTTATAACCATAAGTAAATAAGCTGAAATTAGTTTAAATTCCGTCGAATAAGTAAGTGAGTATTCATTGCGGGAAGAAGGGTAGAGTGTAGGAGCTGGGCTCACACACAAATTAATCCCTATAAAATTTACCGTTTGAATTTCAATTTCATCCTACCGAGTTCGAAACAGCTTCACTATTCAAAAAGGGATAGACTTAACAGCAAGGGGTGTATAGGTCCGGCATTTAAGAGTAGCCTCTGAACGATTCACCTAGTTCATATCAGACTTACGAAATACATTGTAAATTTTCCTTAAATCCATTGATGCTTGTCTAGGATGCATATAATCACGGCTTAATTTACATGGGAACTCAGTTTTTGTGCTACTCAATTTTATTTAAATTTTTATTTATTCGACGGAATTCGAACTGTTAACGTATCGCCTTATTCACCAACCGATATGATCCTCTGTCAAGTACTCGAACCGCCGATTTGAGCGTTCTGATTGGTTGAGAAAGCCTTTGATCTGCCGAAGGTTCAAATCGGTTGGTGAATAAGGCCATTAGGAAAAATAAGTTTTAAAAACCCACTCCGCACTTCTTTCGTTAGAAGTTTAACCCTGAATAGAATATCAATTCAACTCTTTTTTACTTAAATAATATTTTTCTTTATTACGTTTATCATTTGTAAATTAGTGTCTAAAAACAGAACGAAATTTAAATTTAGATAAATTCTTAAAGCTCATTTGCATGCATTAAGAAGTCAAACCCCTTGTTTATCAAATAGAGTAGGTATCAATCAAGGCTTAAAAACAAACCATCCTATTCCATCAGTTAGAACGTGTGATCAAAGCGAAGATTGGGAGTCATTAAATTCTAAAAATAGAAAACTGACTACTTTAGAGTGGGGACAGATTTGAATGTAATCTTAATAGTAAAATCAATGTATAAAATAAATTGGTGTTTTGTATGCATATTTGCTTCATTGCCTACTATGTATTCAAAATGTTTTAAGATTCAGTTGCCTTGAATCAAATTGTTGATGAAGCTTTGCAATGTTTTCCGACACGAATTTCTTTTCTTTCTCTCTCTCTCTCTGTGTGTGTGTTTTTAAGTTATTGTAAACAGTGTAGATAGGTGAAAGATCAATGCTTATTGACAATTCCAATCTAGTTTCTTGTATGTTTTTTCTATAAACAAATAGAGAACAATAAAAGATGTATACTTCTTACGTTGCATATTTCCTTCCGAATAACACGTAAGAAGTTTTTTTTTATGTGTACAAAACCTTCATTAAAGATTAATTACATAGAACGAAGAACAATAAAAGATGGATATTTCTTACGCTGGAATATATCTCTCCGAATTGCTCGTAATAATATTTTTTAGTGTGTACAAAACGTGCATTAAAGATTAATTACATACAAAAAGGATAGCAATAATTCTAATGTTCTAACGAAAAAATTTTTTTTTCAGATAAAGACGGTAAAATTAACTTCAAGTACACTTCAGTAATAACGATTTCAACGAATGACACTAGGAAAAAATGACTTTTCCCCTAATAAACGACCAAAAGAAAATCTTTCAAAACTTGAAAGTTACTATTGAAACGTAAAAAAAATATTTTTGCATTTGAGGGAAAGCATAACTACAACCTGGGAGAAAAAGGCTTTTATACCCACAAATAGTTTAAGTAAATAAATAAATGAACAAATAAATCTATTTTGCTTTTGGAAACAAAAACTTTTTTAGACTTTTTTTACTACAAATAAAGCACAAAGGATACTTGTATGCGTATATGTCTGTGATACGCGTGGGATTTTCATGAACATCGATCATGAAACATTCATGACAAATTTCATGAACAACGATCGAACGGTGATTTTTGAGGTTACTGAGCGTGTTCTTGAATTAGAAAAGTGAATTTCAGAGTAGGAATTCTCAGTTTTTTTTAAAAACATTTTTATTTTTTACCCGGCATGATGGCGTCGTGGTAAGCAGAGGCGTAGCTAGGGTTTTCAGCGCCTTGGGACAACTGAAGATTTTACACCCCCGTGCCCTTTTAACTTTTATTTGTTACTAGCGACCATTCACTTAGGAAAAATGGGACACTTTGGCTTCGCAAAATTATTTGTCTGATTTCCCATGCACTTAGGTGCTACATTGGTCATTCCCGATATGGTTTGCAGTGTTCCCACTTTTTTGTCGGAACATATTCACACCTCTTCAGTTAAAATAATTTTCTTTTCGCATTTAGAAATAAAGTAAATTAACATTAATTTGGCGCCATGGCGCCCCTTGACGCTGCGCCCAGGGACAGCTGTCCCTCCTTGCCCCCACCTAGCTACGCCTCTGGTGGTAAGGCGTGGAGCTCGTACACCCTAGGTCTGAGGATCGAGCCAGGCCAGAAAATCGTCTGCGCCCATCTCGTATGATTATGCGACATGTAAAAGAACCCTTGCGTAGGCTTGGATGCTCTCGGCTAAATTAAACTCCTAGTGTAATTTCTGAAATTTCGCATCAACAGATTCTGGGTGCTCGCCCTTTCAGGTGGGGGAACTGGACGTTAAAATTCTCATGCGGCGATGGTACCATACTCAGCGTGGTGCAGATGAAATAGATGGTGCCAATTTCTCGGCAGCCAATTTCTCTCTTAGGTCGGCAATTGGCAGAAGTCAACAGGAGCCCATTAAAAGTAAAAAATATATTTTTTTTTTTTCAAAGGGAAATCGGTTTGGCAGATTCAGTAATTCCAAATGGAAGTATCACAAGGGCGGAGAAGGTTAACCTTGTTTTCGCTTTTCTTAAAAATTATAACTTCATGATGACGAGCCTCTCCTTCCCCCTCCACCACCCCTTCTTTGTTTTAATTTTATTCAAATTTTGAAGCTGCACGTAACATGGGAATTCTATCTTACAAAAGCAGCGACGCACATTGTAGAAAATGTCATCTCCCGTCACCGCATTGAAATCCGTTAAGACTACCTGCTGATCGTTCGGGTCGAAGGCCACGAACGGCAGTCCTCCGCACTCTCATGAAAAGCGAAAAGGAAGATCGCCATCATGATTAATGAGGCCTGTTGTGTAATTCGGGTCAGTGGATGGATGAAAGGGTTGTTGCCAGATATTATTTATGCCCACCGCAGCTCTCGGTATTCCTTACATATGGCGCATTAAAATAATGACATCGATGGATATAATGGCAGTAAATGTTTTAATGGAATGTCGACATTTCGGTCGATTCCCGTCCATTAATCTTGGACGGTGACAGATATGATGCATGGTCTTTGAACAGAAGGGACTTAACCGATAATTTGAAGTCGTTCGTCTAAAATATGAGCTGAGTTCAGAAGTCATCAGTAATGGATTTCGTATAAAGTGGTGTTCCTTGAAAATGTTTCAGGACATCGTCGCGTTTTAAGAACGATTTTGGTCTTTTTAGTGCTTCTTAATGTAATCTTAATTTTTATCTTGAATTTCAGTTCTAATCAGTTTTTTTACAAATTAAAATTTGTTGTAGAATCATATTATGTCACTCACTTTTATGATATCCCCCCCCTCTCTCTTTTTTCTTTTTTTTTTTACGGAGGTACGAAAATTGTTGATCATATTAACTGCCAAAAGGGGTGAGTTCGTTATGGGGGGAAATTTTATTAGGGAATGTTTAATGAATGAAGGGGAAATTTATTTTAAACTGATAATATTCCATAATTTATTGGGAGATTGTATAGATAATATTACTATATAATTATAAGTATATTTATTAGGGACGATGTAGTTCCTAAAAGGGGGAGACTATCAGGGACGAATAAGATTCCAAAAGAGTTAAATTATTAGGGAGAAACTTGTTCGTATAAGGGATGAGATTTATTACGTACAACTTAGTTTTTAAAAGAAGACATATTTAGTAGCAGCGTTTTAATTCCTGAAGTGGGGAGATTTATTCGATGACGTTTCTAAAATGGGTAAATTTATTTGGGTCCTTAATTGAAAAGATGTATTTAGGAACAACTTACTTCTGAAAATGGGAAGGATTTATGATGTGCGATGTCGCTTCTAAAAGGGGGAAATTTATTAAAAACTTCTTAAAGAAAAGAAAAAAAAGAAACTAGATTGTTTTGGTGACGTTTTAATTTTGCAACGGTCAGGATTTATCAGGAGCGACTAAGCTGAAGGGTTTCTGTAGTTTTTTTTCTATTTGAGCTCTGCACTCAAGGCGTGACCGAATCTTGAAATAACTTTAGTTTGATTCCAAATTTTGATTTATACTCGTTAGTTTTATCTCTGCGGTTTTTTTTTTTCAAAAATATTTTTCATTTTTCTGTTTCTGATTACTGTGGAAGCGCAGGATTATCTAGGAAAAGCCTCATTTTGTACTTTTCATTTTATATCAAAAAGACGAATTCGTTTTTCCCTATTTTAGTGGGATGCAACAAAAAGAAATACACTATGTCGAGGAAAGGATAACATCCTTAAACTCACTCCTTCTAAAAGATTTTAAAATCCTTCTAAATTAAGTTTTCTAGATTTGAGTTACAATTTTATAATTCCGCTTAAAGGAAAAAAGAATTGAAATTTGGAGTATTTTTTCTAGAACCTTTACATTCTACGTCGAAGTTATTTCCTCAACAGACTTGCAGTCTTCTAACTCTGAAAAATCTATAATCATAATATATTAATTTTTCCAAGAGAGACATTTCTGCATATTTAAAAAAAAATCTTCCAAGTTCCATTGTTTATTAAACAATATTGCTCTGTGTCGCTCGTTATCAATTTCGAGTCAATGTATCTGCATAGCACATTTAAATGTCGGGGCGATGGAACTGTAAAGTTTTAATTGATCTCTCAAACACTTCCTGATTTAAAAGAAATCAATAATAATAAATTAAAAAAAAAATCAAAGTTTCTAAAAATCGGAAAACATAAGTGTTGTTGCTCTGTTGTTTCTTATCCCCCTGACGTTGGAAAGCCTACACCAGGTCCAGAAGATCATGTCGATGAAGGAAGAATACAATTCTTTGCGAAAGATCCATGGCTAAGGGGGATATGCAGCTTCACTTGACCAAAGAACTACGAGAGCTGAAGACTGACTAAACCTCATTTATGTGGTCTCTTAATTTTTCAACGCGCTCCCAGACGAGAGACCGTCCCCTGGGGGTTGGCAACCCCAGAGGTATCGTTTCACTTGGAGGACATTGGAGCCACGACGTATTTAACGTACACCAGCTCCCTTTAGCGTACACGGTCCTAAGCAACCAGCCGTGAGAGGTTGTCCCCCTCCCAAACACTGACCACAGTCAATGTTTCTTCACTTTCGGTGTTCTGCGGGAACCGAGCAACTGCGGGACACACGTAAGTGTTGTAATCATATTATAAAAACCCTTAGCTTTAAAATCACATGGACGAAATGGATAAATTTGGGTTATTAAAGGGATAGGCTAAAATACTTTCATTGACTAGTGCTAGTCATAATACAAAGCCCCTCTTCTAACAAAGCAATCAAAGAATGGCAGTATTCGGTGCGCGTCATGGAAACAATGGTAGGAATGCAAATTCAATCAGTTTTGCATCCAGTAGATCCTGCTAAAGAAACCCTCAGACCACCCAAGATTCAAGCAGTATACATCGTCTCAGTACATCCCAAGATTGATTGGACGGGCATAGGTGACTGGCTAGCATCTCGACCAATTAAGATTCCGATAATCATCGGTAAGCGCACTAATTAATCTCTGTGTGGAGAGACAAGTAAAGAAAGAGGAGGGGAACTTTCCGCAGAATGTGACAGTCTCAGAGCCGCGACTGGTATTTACGCCGTCTATTGAGCCATGAGTTATGGCAATAGTTCATCCCTCTTGGCTCAGTAGCAGAGCTCTTGTTTGGCATCACAGTAGAGTAATTTACTGGTGGGCAATTTTTCTTCGAAGCAGCTTTTAAATTACGTTGGCATCTCTGGCGGTACAAACTGTGGATTGCATGTATAAAGGTTCGGTGGTACTGTTGCGAAATTTAAAAGAGATGCATACAACCGGCGCTGTTTTTTGTCGTCTGCCACCCATGGGTGCACCAAAGTTGAAATATTCTTTCAAAGGAATGTTCCCAAAATTAAAAAATAAATAAAGCTTCTGCAGAATTATCACTTGTTTACATTAATTTATATTTATTTAATGACAGCAATGATAAGCACAAATACCTGTCTAAAGCAGGTTATTGTGCTTTACTTAGGAGCACTTTAAAATACGTGCATTTGCACATTATGAAATAACACCACACTAAAAATTTCTGCCTAGTTGCTGCCTGTTTCGCCTTATCAGGAATTCGACAACACATCTAGAATCTGAAATCAGCAAAACGTAAATATAAAGTGGTTTAAAACATCTTTATTCTCGAATTTTTACAATTGATTTGCGTCTATGTTCAACACAGGTTACGTTGAGCTATTTTCTTAGAGAACTGCTATAGACCAACTACAAAGTTTAAGTGCAGCCTAAAAATCGGTCCGTAAATAAATAATAAACTACGTGACATTAAAAAACTTTTCATGATGTACCCGCGCACATTATATACGTGTGCTTTGCGGAACCCTCGTTGGTAAATCTAATTTAATTATGTCCAAGATAGATTTACCAGAATGTTATTCAACTGGAGAACCTGTCCTCCATTTTCTGATAAAATTTTGGATCCTCCTCTGAGCACAAAGTATCCTCCGCAGACTAACCGAAAGTACTTTAAACAAATATATTGGTTGTGGATATTCTCTGATGTGGATTTGTTTTGCCATCTGTGTTAATCTGGAAACAATATCTAATATTTTCATTTGTCGCAGATGGTAGTAAAAATCTAATGTATTGAGTGAGTAGACTCTCAATATTGTTTTGTGAGCTTAAAACCATTGAGGTGATTCTAATTAAAATTTAGAACCAAATGGCTGTTTAATATAAAACGCATTCTATTGTTTTCATTTGCGAATAATGTGTGCACTAAGATTTCTCCAAGTGAACGTATAAAAACGGTATTTTTAAAATCATTATATCGACTTTTGATCACCATAACAGTCAGTTTTGGGGCAAAATGACCTCCATGTCAACTTTTGGGCCTAGTAACTTTAGTCCAGGCACACTGTACCAATTCAGGAAGCTTTTTGGACTCGCTTCGAAACTTTGCATGCAGTGTCGTAGTTTTTTGAGCAATTGTATGGTAATTGCTGCCTTTCTTCTTATGCAATAATTATGTTCTGCATAATTACGTGATTCCCCTTCAAATGCTAAAACGAGAGAAACAAAAGTTCACCTTGTATTTGCATTTTCACAGCCGATCCCTGTTATTAAAATCCTAATAAAGACACACGTCCGCCATTAGGCCTCACAAGTAAACATTCGCGACCTCTAGTCTTCTTTAGAGCTCGTGGTTGATTTGTCACGAAAGGGCATAGCGAATTCCTTGCTCCCGAACGTATAGATGGAAACATTCTATTCAATTCCGGAACGTGTTATTAGAATTCAAACTTCAGACGATCTGGTGGGGAGGAGCTGGTCGAGCTTGGAATAAAAAGGAAGAAGATAGAGCTAGATCAAGAAGAGCATATTATTATGTCTTGAAGGATCGACCGATGATGTATCAAAGTTAGCAATGGTGGATGCATTCAAATTGTAGCCTTTAAATACAATGTAGCAACTGAGAAGACTTTAGACGAAAATTGGGGATGTCTCGACTTCTGTCCTTGAGAAAAAATATTTCATAGTGCATCATCCAATATAACTGCTATTTAGTTTTAGAACTGCTAGCGCAATTTGCTTATTTCCAATTTTCTTACTATTATTGTCTATTTTTATTGTAATATATCTTCTTGTCAGAGAAAAGGGGGTCAAGTCCGAAACTCGAATTTTCACAACCTTGACTTCAATGTCAAATTTTTCTCACAAATTTTCAAGAAGAAAAAAAAGTTGTGCACGTAATTTTTTTGGAAATCAATAAATTTTACCTCTTTAAAAATTTTCACACCGTTAGTAAAACTCCTCCTAACGGACACCCCTCAAATGCTGACAGACCTCGGAGGTGGACAGTTTCTAATTCCCCGAGAGCAAATCTTTGAGCCTAAGAAAATCCCTCCCTGTTGCGGACATCTCTCTATTACGGACAAATATTTTTGCCCCGCTGGTGTCCGCTATAGATGAGTTTTACTATATTTTATTTTAATTGGAGATATTTTTCAATATCCTTTATGCAATGTCACGTAGTTAACCGATTACGAAAACGAAAGGAAAACGATTTCCCCGAAACCTAACCCTCTAGTTCCCAACTCCGCCTCAAGGCGGACGACGATAAAAAAAATTGGGTTAATATTCAAATTTTAGATAGTCTTGCAAGTAGACAAGGTACACGAGAGTACAATGTTTGATGTGTTTTTAAAATTATTTTTACTAAATTAGTCGGGTCCAGAACCATTCTTCTTTTCTTCCTCAGAGTTTCGCAAGAACTGTTTTACAGGTATTCTGCAGAAACGTATCCCCCCGGTAAAAACTAAAGTTTTCAATTTTCTTTGATTTCACCATTTCTCGATTGTTTTCGAAACATGTATTGATAAATTTTTTCGTTCGTTATTATTATTGTCCTGGGCGATTTTGCTTGTTTATTACAAACCATACGAGGTATAAACTGTTCTGCTAAAGTATTTTCAGGGTTTTTTTTTTTGTACTGAACGTAATGATGAATAAAAATGTTTAGTCAGCTGTGATTGTTATGCTACTTGATTCTTCAACACAACGATATTTGTTAGCTTTATTCCGGTAACAACCGATTTCCTTCGATTTTCCAAACGCTTGCAGACTAGCCAATCCAGGAACAGTGATGTCCGCTACACTTCAGAAATTACGCGTCCCTGGGACGTGTTATTAGAATTCAAACTTCAGACGACTTGGACTGCGGACTTGTAAATTTACAGGTACCTTTTTCCAAAAAGTGGGTCTCTATCCATAAAATAGCATATCATGGTTTTAAAGATGTCAAGGGTGGTAGCAGTAAAGATTTGCATTTCCTGAACTTTCAAAAAAAAGAAAATAAATAAATTCTGAACCTTGATTCTTTTTAATAGGTACTAAGGTACTGTATTGTCAGACATATAAGACGTAATAAGACGTGAATGCAATAAGGCTATAACAAATTAAATAGGAAAATTGTGTTTGTTATTTTAATTCAAACTAAAAGCTAAGCAAAAATCGTAATCGCTAAAACGAACCCTTTACGAAAATTTTCAATCGCGAAAACGAAACCTTTTTGTATCAGATTAAAAAAACAAAAATACGCATATTTCCGAACTTTTTAAACATCAGGTTGATTAACTCCTTAAAGAAATCTTTATGCATTGAATCTCCGAATTGTTCAGTAGAAATCAATTCTGTTTAGAGCCACTTGTTACCCCTACCTAAGCCGCAGCAACGGAGAAGTACAAGGGAGGAAACGGTCAACAATGCGAGCTGGCCCCATTTCTCCACTTTCTCTTCATAATAAAAAAAGCTGCCAGAAAAATGCGGGTCAAAGACGCGAAAAAAATATTTTTGCGTATCGATTTTTTATATATTTTATTCGATTTATTTTTCTTTCCGCGATGAAAATCACGCGTCCTGCGGGACGCGTAATAGATTTTTTTTTCTTTTCCCCAACTTCGATTTTTGCGTATTTGACGCGCTATAGGGCGTCAAATTAAGTCTCAAAAAGCAAGGGATTTATCTCGACTGCACAACATAACATTACAGGCCACAAAAAAAAAAAAAAAAAAATATCAAGCCCGATATGTGAGGTGTGTGATATTGCCGGGAAAAGCTCCCAGACTTCTTGATTTCCTAGCTTGGCGCGTCTGCGCTTCTTAGGGGGTATTAATCAGGCCGCGCGAAGCCTGAACGGGTGCTTCCCCCTTTTCTTACGGGTTCAGAAAAAACCAACCTATAATTTTTTTTTTCATCCGCGTTTTTTGGAGGTATTTCAATATAATTTTTACCCCCCGTGTTTTAATGGGGTTTTATGCGAGACTTCTTTTACAGGGTAAAGCCCAGCGCTCTTTTGAACTCGGTAACGTCGCGTCGTGTGCTGCACTATCTTGCACATGTTTTTTTTTTTTTTGGATGACCCGCTAGTAATGTCTTCAAGATCCATTTCTGAGCAAAAATATATTGATAATTAGAAAAAGCTACGGTTAAAAAAAACATATTCTGCTCTTTATTGTTGGTAGGAATGATTTATCATTTTCACTGAGCACAAAAATAAGTATAACTTTTCCTATCATGATATTATCAGTTTGATCTCAAAGAAACAAGAATTTTGGAATTTAATATGACTAAGAGGGGAAGCGGGAGAGCCGAAATAAGCTCATATAATTGTGTTTATTTTTAATGCAGCAAAGCTCGGATTTCTTCCAGTTTCAAGTTACAGTTCTAATAAAATAATCCCAGGGCTGGAAAGGAATTGGATTACAATTGAAATTGCATTTTTTTCGTCGTGTGAGTTGGGAGAAGAAGATAGTAAATGGTGTCATTTGTATCGAGTGACACTACGGGCATTGATTAAAACGGAGAGTACTAAAATGCCTTTCGTTAAAATAAAATCAGTGCCCTTTTTTTTTTTGAATTTTATTTATTTTTTAAAGTTCTATTTTTATTTGGAGATAATTATTTTTTTTTTTTTTTGACATTTTTAGATAAAATAAAAAGGAAATAAACAAATAAATAAATAAAATAAACTTTGCGTACAGTAAAGCAAAAAAAAAAAAAAAAAAAAAAAAAAAAAAAGTCCGATTTTCCAGCACGCGTGATTTTTAATCCTACGCTTTTTTTTCCATTATTAAAGCAGAGTAATTTTTTTTCCTGTTCCTTTTTTTTCGGACGCATTATTTTACTGAATGTAGGACAGTTTAAAATTGGTTGAAAAGCTTAGTGGATGAACTTTTTCTTCATGCTTTTATTTATTTATTTATTTATATAAAAAAAGCCACAAAGTGGGTAATTAATATAGAAATACGAAACAATTATTTTAAAAAAATGATCGTATCCATCAGTTAATTTTTGAGACACTTTTCTTGGTTAGGAAGAGTAAATACCAGGAAAGCCCAAGCAAGGGAAATGTTATGCAAGAAAATCTGTCCATAAATTTATTTGCTCGGGTTAATTTTTTGAGAATTTTACTGAAAATACAATGTATGTTATGGAATTGAAAAAAAAGGGAGTACTTTATTTATTGTTTTTTCTTTATAACCCCACTCCCACCAAAAAAAAAAAAAAAAAAAAAGGGAAAAAGAAATAAAGAAAAGTGAACTTTACAGAACTTTAAAAAACTACCAAAAAAAAAAAAGAAAAAGAAAAAATGTATGAAAAAGAGTGCCAATGATTTTGAAAAAGTTTTTTTTTTATGATCGTAAATTTTGTGGAGCTTTTGTTTTAACCATCAAAAGTTCTATGGTGGATTGATCTGCTTTTCGGTCACAATCCTTGAGACAAGTCACAGAAATGAACCTTTTCGGACACAGAAAATATACCTAATAAACCCTCCCCCTTATCTTACTTCTCCAAAAACAAAAATATGTTTGTCCTTCTCTTATCAGTTCTTCGGTGGTCTATTATCGCTCTTGGAAAGTGTTTGTCGATGTTATCCAAAAAGGAGACGATTTAATGGACAGTATTTATGCTCAACCAAGACAATAAATCTGATTGGAGCACTTGGGAACTTTCTAAATTGATTTAGCATTATTTCTGTACCTTATCTTCGGGGACGCTTTTCTGCCGACATCATATAAGCTATGGACACAGTTACAGTGATATTGCACATAGGTAGAGATTGTTTTACCATAGACAATGTTAAATAGAAGAAAAAAGTTTTCACACACGTGGTATCTAAGTTTTTGAAACAGTACAGTGTCATTCCAAAATGGTGCTATTATTTTTCTATTTAATGGCCGAATATAAGTGGAAAAAAGTTTGCAATTTATTTATATTTTTTAACATTTTTTTAAACTGATCGGTATTTTTAAGGCAAATATTCATTTTGAACAAAGTTGGGGAATAATGTATTTGATTTCGGGTTTTTCTGATAAAAAAGATTATTTGGGCCGTTTTTCCCTTGAGTAAAATTAGCTGGTTTATTTCTATGGCAGCAAAAGCATATATTGTTTTGAAAGTATTGAACAGAATTCTTTCTTTAGTTGTAATTCTTTGGAGCGATAAATTTGTCGAAAAAGTTTCACCTGTCTGCTTGGAAAATCTAACAAAGTGTCGTCTGTTTTGGATTGCTGTTTTAAAAACAGGTAGTCATTTTCAAGAATTTATTCATCTAACTTATATAAAAATAAAGTAAATATAGTAAGAAATAAGAAGAGGGGAAAATGAAATTTTTGCGGAGATCGATTCCATAATTGCTATTTGACGATGTTGGAGGAACTTGATAGTCTTTGCATTTTTGATATTTGGACATTTTAAAACTTTTATAACGACTTTTAAGAAATTTAAAAAGTATATCACTAGTCAATTTATCACTTAATTTTTATGTAAATGATGTAAAATCTTTTATTCAGTTGGAATTGATACATTTACAATAAAATTTTGAATTAAATTACATTTCTGGAACTTTCAAATAATAATGGATGTGCGGAAAAATAGTAATGGATGTTCGTACCTCATTAAATCTTGAAATGTTTTAAAATACACAAAATAATTAATAGAAAATTTTAACCTTTTTTTGGACAAAGTACCTACGTAAAATTACTTTTTCTCGAAAATTCAAAGCGCAAAATTAGACCATGTGTAACGGATGAAAATTTAGGAGCTATTCTACGACTTAGTGAATTAAATCCTAACTTTGAATCATTAACATTCCAAATTATAGCTTTTATCTTCTATATTTGCATTATTAATGGTATTAAAACGTTTGTTAAAAATTGTAGTACCTATACATGCTATAATAACATCCTCTATTTACGTCCTCAAATTTTACAACTTCTTTAAATAGAGCAACAATTTGGTAATTCAAGTAATATAATATTTTACTCGTCTTTTTAAAAATTTTTATTTTAATTGTTCACATCTACTCTGGCGTACCTCATGATGAAATTCTCCTCCCCCCAAAAAAAATCCCACCCTTGAATTAAACGGATTAAACAATGTTATTCATTTCAATGTTCAATGTTGTTCAACGAGTGCGCGGCACAAAAGAGGGGAAAAAAATAAAAAATGAAAAAAAGCTAGAAATATGTTTTTTTCTCTCCACAATTCCGTTTTCATGCGAACTAAATTGTGGACAAGTGTTTCGAAGTTACAAGGAAAATATATCCTTTTTTTTTCATCGATACGTTGTTCTCTTTTAATAAAATTAATCTCATTTTTGGAAAAAAAATTAATATCGATTTTGGGAAAATCAACAAAGATATCCAAGAGAAAGAAAAGCATTTAATTATCATGAAAAGTGCTGTCAGAATATTTTGTGAAGGTTATCACGAAGCACGATTTGTGCAGTAAGGCAGCAAAAAATAATATTTTTAAGCGAAGAAATACGGAACATAAAATTGTACCTTCCTATAAAAAACATTATTTTTATTATTATTTTAATAAGGAGGAAGTAAATAATAATTGATGTTTTGTCTGTTATTATTTATTTATTTTTCCAAACTCTTATAATTGTTGGCAGCATGGGAAAATGAGGCCACCATGTATGCTTTGATTATGATGAGCAGATGATAAATGACGTGAACAACAAAGGCTCAGCTGTACCGTGTGTTTGCCTGAAAACACCTGCAGTTGAAAATATTTTCTTAATAGTTGTACAACAAAACTTAAAATCGAAGTATTGGAATATAACGAGTAATTGAAGAAGTGTAAATTAAAAAAAAAAAATTACTATAAATAAGACAGCTTAAGATGAATGGAGAGAATTAATATCAACCAGTGTACTTCATAAAACAACAACAATTGCTCATTTAAATAACAATTTACTTTCTATTGTTTCAAATTAAAAAATTAAATAATGAAACGAGGACTTCCAATAGAATTATTCAAGATTCCAAATAATATTTTTTCACTTCATGCAAAAATTATATTTTAAAAGGGCTGGTATTTGACAGTGAGTTGCAAGTGTAAAGTAATTACGAAACATGTTTCTATATCGTTTATTTTCGAGTTAGAGTATATATTTTTATTTGTATTATTATTCAAAATCATTTTATTGCTCATTAAATTATTATTGTAATGTTTTTGAGTTTGTTATATGAAATGTATTTTTTACAACAATCTCTTTCGAATTTCTTGCCATACATAACGTATCTAAATACCTGTGTTATCTGATGAAACATTATATTATGTTACCTTCATAAGCTATAACAAGTTGGAAGAATTTTGGACGTAAGAGTTTCAACAGTTTATGTATCTGATGAAAGAATTTGATGCATTACGAATTATGGAAGGAAAGAACCTGGGGTTTGGACAAAACCCAATAAAAATAGGAAAGTGTTTCCAAATCTTTTTTACATTATTTGTTTTCTAATGCAATGTGATGTTGTTTAAAGCTATATTCTGCACACACAGATACACATACATTGGTTTAAAATCAAATCGAAGAAGGTTTAATTATTTGGAATGGCGTTAGGCAGCAAATACAGCTTGAAAAAATGTCTGCAGTTGGATTATTATAGTACTGGGCTCGTATCTCTGCAAATAATTGAATATTCTCACAATTACAGCGTAAACCAGAAATGGTTTTTAATTAAATGGGATACATTACTTTTACAGCGCGTCATTGTTGTAAAATGCGGATTATAAGACTCCTATTAGGCGCTTCTAATTTTACGAATCTGCACTAGGTGCTGAGCTCTGGATTTTCTGCCTTTTTATTGGACAGATAATTTTAATAAAACAATTAATCAAATTAATACAGTAACATATTAAATTATACTACTACTACTACTAATAATAATAATTATACGCACACCAAGTTATCATTAGATCCGCGAAAAAAGCTATTTTTATGATTTTTAACAATGATATAAATTCGCAAAGAAAATAAAATCAATACAGAGTTTAGCAACTTGTGTTTAAATTTAATACTTGTTTTGAATAATTTAATATAAATGAGCATTAAATGCTAAAAATTAAAGTTGTTTCTAAACATAAAAATTGTGATATAATACCTTCTATTTTTAAAGGAGTAGTGCATTAAAGTTAAACTGTAAGGACATATAATCCCAGATCGGATATTTGGTAACTCTACATGAAATAATTTATATTCGTTCAAAGAATTCCTAATTCTTTTGACCACTTAACCCTTTAGTACTTTCTGGTAACTGTAACTGTAATCTAATCAAACATTTTAAAGATATCCACCCATTTGTCATGGACAGTTTTGTAAATATTTGAAGAACCCTACTTGGCTGGGTCCTTAAGAGTTGAAACAATGTTGAAACTTTGGCCCTTCCTCTTATGAATAAGTGGGCTTACAAGTGTTCTCTAAAGAATGTTAACACAGCGGCTGTAACATGAAAAATTGCTTTTTCTTAATTGTAAGAAGCGATTCCTATTAGAGTTTTGAGAAAAAAAATCAGAGTTTCTTGTTACGTATGCGTATTTTGTGTATATAGGTTTATTCCGTACACACGGTCGAGATTTTAAATAGTCATACTATGTATGATATAGTGAAACGTATGATCTGAATAATTTTTTGCTCAACTTTCAGGACTGATTTCGGTTGTTAGTAAGCTGACAAAGGCACGATTCTGTCAAAACCAAAAACTATTCTTTGTGGTGCGCGCTTAATGGTTAATTAGATTATTGTGCGGAGCTCTACTGAATCATTCTCTCGTAATTTCATGGTCATGATAAAATCGATTACTTTTGTTATATTTTAGCGTGATTCCTGAGTTTAATTATTTGAAATTTAGTGCTCAAATCTCGGTTGAAGTCGTTGAATTTCAAGTATTATTAAAACATCAGATACTTCCTTTTTTGCTTTTATTCTTCTGCATTGCTGTTTTAAATTGCCTAAAAATGGAAGAAAGACATAGAAGCAGTTTCCTGATATATGCTCTGCAACACGACGTAAAGAATTCCTTTTACTCCTTATGAAGATTAATTAACTCTAATGAGCTTCAGATGCTCGAGGAACATATTTTTGCCTCAGGAGAAACGTTCTTTCCAGGGATTCATAAACTTGAGTGACCTTATGAAACACCATCTGCTCAACTCTGAGAATAAGTCATCAACTTTTTAAAATGGACACTACGCTAAGTCTCAAAGTTACACCACTGCAAGTAGCGCGCTTTAATTCGAATCGATTTATCATGCCGCAAATTTCAAGTAGTAATGGCAGAACGAAATGAAACGACTCAAAGAGGTCATTCGGAAAAGCGAATAATAAATGGAATTTTCGAATGAAAAAACACAAACGGTATTTTCAGAAGTGAGACATCAGACGATCAATTAGAGTCCAAATTGGCCGAAAGTGGTGGGGCGGGAAGCTGAGAACCACGACTCACCAATTAAATGCTTGACTGATTCGATAATTACGAATGGATCGAATTTTAACCGAGGAAAAGTTTCACCTCTTCTTGTCGTTTTCAGTTACGGATGCAGTTTTTATAATTAGAGCGTGAGCTTCACTGTCAAAAAGAAAGGTTGTTAATCTAGTTTTTCGAAGCACCCTTGTGAGGAAAACAGGGAACTTCAGCGGTTAAAAGGTATGCTTGTAAAGATTGAGTTTAAATTTTTAACTAATCTTTCATTTTGCAGCAGTCTTGCCATAAACGTCTATATCTATCGATCTCATAAGTGCATCAATCAATTGCACGTATATGTATTCATATATGCGTGTACGAAAGGATCGAATTGCTTATCTATTTAACAGACCCGTCACGTAGGTTGGTCAGGAGGAGGAACTGCCCCCTAGCTTTTAGAAATATAGTGTAGTTTTATATGTGTGCATAAGTATTTCGTTGTTTTTACATATTATAGGTATTGAGTAGATACTCCTTCAATATCCCCCCTTCTTTAAAGGAAAAATCTGAAATTACAGGCCTGCTATTTATCTATCTATTTGTACTGTCTGGAGCAGTGGTTCTCTAACTTGACTGGGCTCCGACCCAGCTAACAAAAATTTTCAATCTTGGGACCCACTTCTTAGCTGCCTTAGAGCAAAGAGGGCAAAAATATTGATAATGGCTGTGGAACTACTTAATGCTGTCTTATTTATTCTAATTGAAATAAATAAAAAAATTTTAGTGTTACCAATATGAATGAAAGACTGTTGAAATAAGAAACACACTTTAAATATATTTTTTTGTTACTTAAATACCTACACCTGCAAGATTTTTTTTACAAAGTTATTTCAATGGGAATAAGGATGTATTTGTTTCTTATTTCTCTTCATTAAAGTTTTAGCATCAACGTCAACTTTAGTTACTTTTTTTCGCTGACTTCCTATTTTTTCATTCATGTGTACAGTGGCAAGGGCCCACTGAATATTCGCTCGCGATCTACTGGTGGGTCGCGACCCATAGTTTGGGAAATACTGGTCTGGAGAGTTTTGCGCATCATCTAGTGGGCATAGAAAGACGACAGAATGAAAGGAAACACATCGAGTGCATCGGTTTATCTCCCTTCGTAGAAGCAAAACCTTGTATAGTACAGTGTAACGAAGAAATATACATACCACAAGAATTTGGCAATGAGTGAAAAATATCTGACTTTTGAAAAAAGAGAAAGACATTAGATTCATTAAAACAAGGGGGGAAAATAAAGAAAGAAGAGAAAAATGAATATTTATTAATAGCAGAGGAGAAATACCAAAAAAAAAAAAAAAAAGAAAA
Source organism: Octonoba sinensis (assembly GCA_038502835.1). Taxonomy (NCBI): domain Eukaryota; kingdom Metazoa; phylum Arthropoda; class Arachnida; order Araneae; family Uloboridae; genus Octonoba; species Octonoba sinensis. Next base: position 101,533,944 of record CM076599.1, on the reverse strand, counting down.
CAATATCTTTATTGCCATTGCCAATGCAAATATATGCATACGTAACATGAAAACTTATACTTTTGTGGTTGCAAAACTAACAATTACAAAGAAAGTTCGTTGCATTAGATGATGGTATGAATCACATTAATGGAGGAATATTAGGAGCTTTGTCATATGAACGCTATGATGGACCTGAAGTTCTAAGTGATGTCCCACATTACTTTTGTCTTACTATGGGGTAATAAATCAAATTAGAGCCACTATCAAATTACCCGTAGTATTTAACCACGTTGGCTAAAATATCTGCTCCTTAATCAACAAATGACTCCATTTGAAGACTCTAAACTATACACATATATCTTTTTTAATATGATCATATTTGCAGCCTATAAACCCATTTTCCTCACAACTGACACCATAAAAGTATAGCGGTCGAATTCGCGTGGCAGTAGAAAATTAGCATCAACGGATCATTTCTGGAAAAAATCCAGCAAGAGGTCTGACCAAAGGTCTTGGTCTGACGATCTTTCATCTAAATACCGTGATTCGTGGTGCATCAGCAGATCCATTTTCTGTCTCCAAACACTATACGAACAAAAAAGGGAAATACCTGATCTCATGAGCTGCCTGGTACGCACGAGTTCTTAGATGGTGCCATCTCTTTTGACGAAGCAAAGCAAATCATTTTTGAGATAACCAAATTCATAATAAGGAGACGGTTTTCTTTCCCGCAAATCATTATATAACTATCCGGAGATAATAGACATAAACATATATCTGCAATGTGACTGTAACATTATTTTGAGTTGGATGACTAATCCACCTACAGCAAAAAATCAATTTGCACGCCATCGAGTTGTAAATATCTTGGTCATAACAAGTATTATGTCTTGGAACGGGCTGGATACCGTTTTCGAGTGCAGCCTGGGGACTTTTCTAGAACAAACTTTCCTCTAAAAATCAAAATGCAATACAGTCTGAAAGGTGCGTTTGAGAAATACAGGTATCTTATCAGAATTTTAGAATTTATTTTTTGGATTGCCAAAATGGCGTAGCGTTGGAAAAAGTGATCTATTCTTTTCTTAATTTCATCTCTTAGTGTTGAGCTCTATCTAGTGTTGAACTCTGTGTATATATTACTTAATAAATCGTGTTATACTGAAAGTAGTTTTCGATTCAGAAGTCAAAATATGTATGTATAATAAAATGTTCATACATGTGACTAGACTCAAAAACTACTCTCTATTTAAGTATACATGTACGATCGAGTGTGACAACAAATCTCCACTTGTCACGTGCAAAGAGCGTTCGTACAGTCGTTTACAGGTGAAACAACTCATCGTAGGTTGATATGCGTGATTTATAAGGCACGAAATTGAAGTTAATGTTTTGTTTTGAGATCAAAATTGATAGATATGATCCGTTGAAGAGTTAATGTTGATGTTAAAGCTAGCTCACGCTTGCGCATTTCATGTTGTGTTGGTAGGTTTTTCTTGTCCCACATTCCGTTGCTTTACGAACGACTTCGCTCATTAATATGTTCTATCTTGCGCTATTTTTATGCTCAAGGGAGGGGAGGATTTTTATTTTGATTAATAGCTGAAGTTATCTCTTAACACATAATTTACCCATTTTTTTCGTATGTATTTTTTAAAATTTAGTGTTCACTGTAATCTATCTCAGAAAGAGCTAAAATAAAGCCATCGAAAAAATGAAGTAACTTTTGGAATAGTATATCACCACAGAAAAATAGTCTATTACAATGATGAATCGTCAGCAAATGCCTGAGCAACTGTGAATGAATGGTCTGTACGATGTATTGCGCCACCTGCAGTGCTACAAAATCGTTACCGTAAAAATGAGATTTAAGAACACTTGTACTGAAATTCAGTAATTTATTTTCTAAGCAGAAAATTATGGAAATTTGAGCAGAAAGAAAACTTAAAAATAAAGAATCATGTAAATCAATTTTTTTTGACAGCTTATTACTCTTTAAGTTGATTAAAACAGAAGCATTTACAAAGTTAAAACATTTTTTTAAAAATTACCATTTATTCTTACAAAATAAATAAATAAATAAATAAATAAATAAAAATAAAATCCCATGGTCATTTATATACAGTTCGACTGAAAAGTAAGTTTAAAAGCACCAGTAACTTGACTTTGGTTAAAATTAGTACTGGAATACTTCGGAATTCTCGAAGTGCACCAAGTCTGATATTATGAAACAATACTTTTCGCAATTTGTACGAGTTTGAACAAAATAAACTAGAAAGATTTTAGATTAATTTGTCTAATGTTTGATATGCGAAGGTTGGAAAGCTTTATCGGTTCCGATGTTCCGAAATTTGGCATTAAATATTAATTCGCTTTTGGTTAGATATACCTTGTTATTAGATGAATCAAGTTCCATTCATCGAGGGTTGTTTATCACTTGACAGCGATTTGCTGTTGCAAAAGCAAGTACATAACTCATTCTACTTCCAGTGCGGTTGGTCTGATATCACGAAAAAAAGGAGCTTCGGCTAATATGATTAAAGGCTTTCTCAACAAAACAAGGAACACTTGATAAACGACACCGCAAAGAATAAATATTCCTTCACATATTTGATTTACTGGGCGTAATTCTTATCTTCGTCAATAAGTTCTCAATTGGGATGATGTCCAAAGCAGGTTTTCTTATGCCGGGACAAGAAGAGAGAATCTTCTTCATATTTTTTTGTTGCAATGTGGCAATCTCTTGCTTCAAGGCAACATTTGAAAAAGGATAAAACATTCCCGATTCGAACCTGGCAACGCCAAATCATGAACAGAACATTGAGCGCTGGGTTACCAATTAGGCCAAGTCATGCGTCAAATCGCCAAGCATGCATAATTCTAAATACCACAACCAGGGTTGCCAGATGTGGTTAAAACGAGCCATTATGGTTAGTTTGAGGTACTGCTGGTTAAAAATATTTTCAATTACTAGCCACAAACAATTCTGGCTAATATTGGCTAATTTTAAACTTAAATTTCCATATTATAGTTTATTATTTGGTTTTCTTTAATTCAACCAACATTTGCTTGCTTTGAGAGTTGTATACATTTGCTATATTCAGTTAGCATTTGAAACATTCGTTCTGTTGATCATTTGAATGATATAGTAATAGAGAATGGTACATGGTAGTACATGTGAAACTGCGTAGAACAAAATGCACTATCATAATTAAAAGTGTAGTGAATGTTGGTCTTTCACATATACATATCACGCTAGGCATACATACATATACAGAGGTACACTGATAGTGGTGGTCGAACGGAACCGGTTCTCCCTTTCAAAAGGCACCGGATATCCAGTATCCGATCGTTAATTAAATATCCGACACCCGATCCACTCACTACACGAAAGATCCAGTGATTAAAATTTGATTTTTGAAGTTTATTAAATTAGCATGGGGGCTTCGAAAATATATGTAAGTAAAGAACTTGCATGTGTTTGGAAGCTGTGGAATGTTAAGAAATATGTATGGAATTTAAGTTTCAAACATCATAGCCGGATATACGGTACAAATCTATCAGACTAGAAACACCGGATATCCGAATAAAATGAATATCCGACGTGGAGCTTGGGTAACAACAATGAGAGCAATAGCAACAGCAGAATTTAAGTAAATGGCTAATGTTGGCTAAATTGTTTCTCACAACTGGCTGAAAGTCGCCTGGAAAATCTGGCAATTATGACGACAACCAAGGCTGAACTTGATCGTAACCGTTACGTTGTTAAAAGTAAACTGGATCAAGTTCAGCCTTGCCACAACACTTCTATATGTAAGACAACAACTAAGCCCTTATTAACGCACGGTCCGGAAACAATTTTACCAAGGAAACAATTTTAAAGGGTCCCATATTTTGCGTAAAGAAGAGTGGTACACAGAGAGACAAATAAAAAAAAAAAAAAAAAAAAAAACCACATGATTTAAGCTCGAAATACAATCGACTGAAGAAAAGTTCACACAATAGATGTTTAAACCTGCTTATTTTGGTAAAATCTGTTCGCGCTGTCAACTTAGTATGAACGTTACGAATAAACAAATTTAGAATGAACATTAAAGTGATATCAGAATGTGTACCAATGCAACACATATACATATATACATATAATATGTATAATAGTGCGATATCAAAGAAATTTTGCATTGATATGTGGAAATTGAAAACTTGCAGCTTTCAAATTCAATGTACTTAATTACACTTCTCAATAAAAATTTAGCCAATTATAAAACCTGCGTTTGTTGCCATCGTGCGTTATTCTGTTTTTTTAGCCTACTTTCCCGTAAAAGTTAAAAAAAAATAATAATAAAGCATGAAAGAAGGCTTAATGGTATCGGGAAAATATCGTTAGAAATCAAGAAAAGTCAAAAATAAGTTAAGTAATTAAATAAAGATTGAAAAATAAAAAATTTGAAAGTAGGGTATTGAGATGGGGAAAAAGTGTGTCGGTCGGTCTGTCTGTCGGTCTGTCTGTCTGTCGGTCTGTCCCCCCTAATAACTTTTGAACGAATTGTACGATTGGAAAAATTCTTTTTGCATTCGAAAGATCTCGGCGATGACATCTCATTTCCATATTTTACTTTTTGATTTGAACAATTTTTTGTTCAATTTTGAACAGTTCAAAAATTTTTAACATTAGCACCTATGGGTGAAAATGAAGCAAATTATGTAAACTCTTTGTACAAGATATAAGTTCCCATGAACAAGCTCTCTGGAAGAAGTTCTTGGCGTGAAATATTGATTTGAACAATTTTTGTTCATTTTTGAACAGTTCAAAAAAAATTAACATACCGCCTACGGGGAAATTTCAATCCTATATAATTCTGATCTAACGGACCGATTTGCTTGGAACAAACTTTATCGGAAAGCTCTTATGACGTAGAACATTTAAAAATAGAAAGTTCATCCAGAACTAACGAGCCTATTTTCCTATGAAATTTTTTGATCGGGATTTTCAAGAATATTTTTTAATTAATGAATGATTAAATGAATAAGCAAAAGAATGAATTAATAAATGAGTGAATAAATACATGAATGACTTAATAAATAATGATTGAATGAATATGTATTAACCGTTGAAAAATGTATATTTGAAGCAATTAAGAACTAAAGCTAAACGAGAAAGACAGAGAGAGAGAGAGATAGCTAGATTATAAATTTGAATTCGGTGTATACGGGAAAGTAGGCTCGTATAGTTCCAAACGGAACTTCTTGTTCTTCTTCTTTTTGCGTTGTCTCTTATTAAATACTTATATGTTTGTTTATAATGTCAAAATATTCCTGCTTGTGCATGAATGCTACCTAAAATTCGTGGATGTTCCTTGGATATTGTGGTTTTCGGTTTAAGAAGCAAAACAATTTTACATCAGCATGTTTATAAACTGTCATTTGAAAATAATCAATACTTAAAAAGGCATAATTAAATATTCTCATGATTATTCAGCTTAATCAATAAAAGAACAATTTCTTCTTTAACATTATTATTATTAAACTGTATTAAAGTTAGCTGGAGTAAACATGGAAACAATGAATCTAAATACTTGCATAAGATAATGAATGTGAATCTTGCAATGACATTCATTCGTATAAAATGGCGATATTTAATCCATTCGTATAAAATACCACATACAGTGATAAATAAAGTCATTTTGTATAAATGTATACAGAAATACTCGTAGATTGGTTATTATAATTACTTTTTGAAGTGTAAATATGTTTCTTGCCAGGATGCCAGGATTATATATCATGATAATAACAAACTAGGTAAAAGATATACGTATATTCTCGCAACCTGATTTGGTTCAATTTGTTTGTCTTTTTTTAAAAACAATTTAATGTTTTCCGAAAAAAAAAAAAATAAACTCACCAACTTAGGTATAGGTTATGAGTACAAAGATAATACAACGTAATAAAGCACAACTTGTTAGAACAAGTTGTCTTTTCTGCACTGATGAAGAGGCTCCATTGTAAAGCCCATAAATAGCTATTTGCGTTATTTGTTTTGACAATTTTATCTTTGTACACATATTTTAACACAAAGCATTTTGATCATTTGTCTTTGCTATAGGTTGTTTGCATCATTTCACAATATGCAGTTTTGAAGAATTAGAAATTCCCAAATTTGGAAATCCTGAACGAAGTTCGGTAAGTAATGTAAGTTTTTGAGTAATGGTAAAAATGAATATGAACCAATACTAACTTTTGGTAAGGGTACGTTAAGGGTACTAAGGCACAGTGTTTCGTAGAACTGTATATAGATCGCATGTAGTTATTTTGTGACCATATGGATTTTCTTCCTCATACATTTTTTTTTGTGTTAAACTGCAGAAAGAAACTGAAAATCCGACCTTTTTCTGATGAAAAGAGAGGGGCAAACGTTCTAATCAGTTAATAGAAATTGATCTGTACATCATTTAGTATCGTTCATTTACTTACTAATTTATTTATTTAATTACAAATCATAACAAACAGAAAATACACAAAAGCTTTTTAAAACAACTGAAGACTGCCACCCGGGGCTAGAGTGCGAGTCAATTTGGCAACCCTGTTCAGGCTGTGAAAGTGCGTAAATGCCACCGTAGAAGCAGTGTTGATGATTATCTGAAATAATGAGGCAATTGCGGAAAAAGGAACAATAAATCGAAATAATTATCATTAAAAATTACACTAATTCCATGCTGCTGACAGATGGACACATATGCTTCTGTTTCACGGCGTCGTAAATTTTGTTTTTTTCTGCGTGATAAATAAAAGCATTTAGAAGATTCTTAAACGATAGCTTTTCAGGGGCTGCTATCTTCTTGTTAACGAAGGACCAAAAGTACTTTTTCTTCAATGAAAGGATTTGTTCACAGATAAGCTTCCTTATTAATGGGAACGAGCAAAAGAACATTTATCACAAGTTAGAGGTGTTCAAGTCTCCTTCTGCAAGTGAAGGAACTAGAATTGCGAAAAGTAAATTCGGTAAGCATTTTTTTAATATAAATTTTATAGAAAGTCAATTAGGTTAAAACTAATGAAATTTAACTTAAATTCAGTAATTTTCAATATTTTTGGATTGGGAAAAGGTGATTAAAATTTTAAAAAAGCGCTATTGCGTTCCTTTACTTTTCATTTTGAGCATCTACACACATGTTGTGGTTGGATGGGCTTAACTAGAACAGTGTTTCCCAACCTTTTTTCGCTTGCGAACCCCTTCTAAAACCCGAAACAAAATTGCGAACCCCTTTCTGTAGTCGACAGTAATGGGTGACAAAACTATAAAATTTACTAGAAATACTTCATGACAAGAAATGAAAACATAATTATTGTAAAACAACTAAGTTCGAGTTAAAACTAAAACGCTGCTATAAATATTTTTTATTACTTTTTTATCATTTGTTCTTTTGGAATTATTATTAGGGCAGTAAACCTATATAATCCTAAAAAAAAAAAAAAAATAATCATTTTCCTGATAAGTTCCACTGTTCGGTTAAAATATACAAAATTCGGAAATACTTTGAAAGTTTTTTTAAATTAAAATTTACATATTTTTAAATTTCTAATTTCGATAATGTAGAAAAGTTGGAATAAAGTGCAATTAAAGTGCAACCCAACTTTAAAATTAATGAATAAAAATCTTTTGGTTACACTTTAGGGTCTGTATATGAGCAATTAGCCGAAAATAATGTTAAAAATTTTACATTTTATGCAGTAAATTTTCATATTTCCGACTCATTCTTCGAACTTGCGTTGAAAAAGTGGGAAATGGTAGAAGAAGCAAACGTTCTAAAAATTCAAAATGCATCAGTGAATCATTCGGTACCAATTTGTGATCCAAGTTTTAGAGAACAGGCAAAAGTAGAAATGGGTGCATTTCCCCAAATTTTGTATGTATGCTTCCTATGCCAGTCCACTACTTTTTTGCAAAAAAAAAAAAAAAGAATCATTTTTGCATACCTTCCTAAAAACATATGTAAATTTATTGTTTCGTTTTTTCTTTTACAATAGCGATAAAAAAATTCCGCCATTGCAATATTATTTTCGCTAACCCATGGGGGTTCACGAACCACCGGTTGGGAAACGCTGAACTAGAACAATTGCGGAGTCTACGATATGTTTAATGTACAAGTAGTTCTTGTAAATATGAGATAAAAACATTTTCTCTTAGATTTATATGACGCTAACAAATTTAAAGATCCAAGTTTTTATAACCTGTTTCGTGGTTTCAGAATGTTCATTTTTAATAGAGCGGTTTTTAATTCGCTGATAAAAATGCGGGTAGTTTTGAAAATGACATCACAACTAATAGTGAAAAGCATATTGAATTTTAATATCATCATCATCATCACAATTGGCCAGTATGGACCAATGTCTTCCTCCTAAGATTTTTCTCCAATCGACTACTTTTGACCTCTCACGTCACTAATTCGTGATTCTCACTAATTCGTAAAAAAACACGACTCCGAGTAGAATTAATTATTTTCAGAGAAGTAATTCTGTTAAGTAACTCTCTACAAAGTTCTGTCAAAAAATATTGAAATTGTTCATAATGTTTTACGTAAAATGCATCAAATACAAGATAATAGTGTTTTAATTTCAAGAAGTTGTTAAACTCTTGTTAAATTACTAGGATACTTAGCACAACCATTATATTCTTCTAACTGCACATGAGCTCCCGGCGACCACATTTAGTTGGAATTAAGAAATGAGTTTGTGCAAAGATAAAGATCTGACATTATCTACCTGGTAGATGAGCACCTCAAGGCGCTCTTCTAGATCAGATAACTTGATCCGGATAAGAGATTCATCAAAATTATGCTGCAGGACTTCGGGAGAAAAAAAAAATGGATCTATGCTATCAAGATCAATGTGATGGTAATCATTTGCTTTCGGAAATATTCCTCGCATTTATTTCGGAAGATATTCCGACATTTTCAACACCATATTCTTCATACTCAGACTTTTTTTTGATGTGTGCATGGAGATACCAACCAGCGGGAGATTCCACGGAGGGAGGCTGTCCATGATGGATTGGGAAGGGAGCAGTATTGGAAGTGGTTACAGCGGCGAATGATACACGTAGGAGTATTGAGTTAAAGAATTTCTTTTAATAACTTAGCTCAAGTGTGCTACACGTTTTCTGATGAAAATGGAGGATGGTTTTACTAAATTGACTTTTTATGGAGATACATTTGAAAGTATTCCGTAGTTGGCCATCTGTTTTTCGCCAAATGCCAAATGTCAAATGCCAGATGTCACATCTGTAGATAGATATTATAAGGAAAAAGGTTTCGTTTGTCATTTCGTCCTTATGTGACTTCAAACGTACTACATTATTTGTGTATAATTTAACACATAATTCAACGCAGTGAAATAAACATTTAAGTACTGAAACTATTAGTAGTTCCATTTACTATGGAAAATAGGGTTGGCATAGTTAAACCAAATGGTTAAATCTAGAAGGCCTCGACTAACAGGTAGGGGCCCCTTGGAGAAAAGTAGTGCTTTATGCCTTTTTAAGAGTTTAGATTTTTAGATTTCTTCGTGTACATAATATGATCTCTTTAACACTTCTGAATAAGTCAAATTGAGGAAGTAGTGTTAAATCATATTTGTATTTGGCCCAGCAGGGCCGTGGAGAGCAAAGGCGGGCCCCATGACAGTTTTGCCACCGCTCTTCCCCATGCGCTTGCATCTTAACGGTGGAAAAATTTTACCCGTTGCACTACTCCGATGCCGAACCGGGCCCTCTGGATCAGCCATGCCTGACTCGACGGCCCTGCAATTTTGCAGTTCCATTTTTAACTTATTAACAATTATCCAATTTCCTGATAGTTTTTTTCTGGTTTTGTTTCGTTCAATGCGAAAATAAGGGGCAAACACCCATGCGTAGATACAGGATTTTGTTAAGGGAAGGGTATTTACTTTACGATTTTACTTCTCTCCCGCCAAATTTTCACTAAAAGAAAAAAAAGATAAAGGGTTTCATCTACTTTTTAATAAATTTGCGCGTGCAATACTTGCAAGGGCGATTGACCCTCAGGAGGGACAATAGCGTCTGCTGTCTTCCGTCTTTGCGCATACTACAAGCACCCTTAGAAGTCTTATTGTAAAAAAAGCTTTCCCGTAAAAGTACTCTGCACCGATTTTTTTTTTTAAATCATGTTTTTGAACGGAATTGGAGCCAAAACTAGCATCTAAATTTAAAATAATAATGATAATAAAAAAATTTTTCCACTAGCAAAAAAAAAAAAAAAAAAAAAAAAAAAAAAAAAAAAAAAAAAAAAGAAGGCAATTTCACGATATCACTAGTCCTTTTCGTAATGAATAGTTTTTATTTTTAATAAAATTACTAAAGCAAGAAATTTTCTGTAATTTATTTTACAATTTCCCTTTAGCAAGTTAATTCGCTTAAAATTTAAAAAAGGCAACTTTCTCAAGAACTGTTTTTATAAGAAAAAAAAATTGACATTGAAATGCGGCTCTGGTATGCAGTATGCTCTTTATCGCGGAATGACCCAGAAGAAGAAGAAAAATAGCTTGATAACAATTTGATAGTACAAAAAGTATCTAAGAAAAAGACTTCAGAATTAAATGTAATTCAGGTAATAAATAAAGTTAAGTTATTGGGATGAAAAAAGAGAGAGAGAATAGTATTTTAATTAATCTTAATTAGCATTCATATAACGGTGTATGATGGGAAATTTTAAGACTTCTTATAATAATAAGCTCATCATTAGTAGAAGCAATATGTTTCTTAATTTCAGATAAAAATTCATTTTTCGTATTAAGCTTTGATCCAAGATAAGTGAAAACTGGGAGAGCTTCAAATCTATGAGATAAAGTTGTAGAATAAAGGTTCCGCCGCCGAATTTTTAGGTTTTTTCTGCTTTCATTTTATCCTAGATGATAACAAGTCCAATAATGAACCTTACGTTTCTCCTAATTACTTTTTAAAAACGTCTTTTGAATAGCAGATGACCCTAGGCACAATTACAATGTCATTAGCAAAGGTTTGGACTGAGTTTTTTTAACTTGTAAACTGTAGAATCGCACATAATGTCCTCAGCAAAGGCCTAAACTGGAGTTTTAGATTGTAAACCGTCTAACTCGTCCCACGCATGCCCTCCTCCAAAAAAAAAAGATGGCCTGATCAGTTGCTTTTGAATTAGGATCTTGTAGATAACATTACACAATATCGTTACCATTGTGATTACTTTCATTCACTCTCAGAAACGCATGCTCAAATCACACGAAACTTTCGTCGTATTTGACGAAATGGCTTCGTGGAAAATGCTCCGAATAAACCTTTCGTCAAATTGGCGAAATCTATGTACAGTAAAACCTTGTTAAAACGCGGATGTCGGGAGACATGTTTGGTACCCGCGTTATAACATAACCGCGGTATAGTGAAACTATACCGCGGAACCATATTACGAAATAATACTCCCTTTTTGTTGCATCCATTTGTAACTTTATCAATTACTTGTAACTTTTCTTCTACAGTATATACATTTTTTTTGCTGCCCTCTTATTCACTGTAATTGCTGTGCAAGAAGAACACATCTCAACTGCGCAATCAGACCATAGAACCAGACCCAGGGAGGGTGATTGCACCCGATATTGAAATCAAGCTATATAGTGTCCTAAGTTCAAAGACAGAAAAAGCGTGAAAAAGGTGTACGTCAGGCTGATCACAGGGCTTTATCTGTTGGTATGTGTGGCTAGAATATCTGTCTGCTCGGGCTGGCTTTATTTTCTATGGTAAATAAGGAATCACCTTTAAATGGCAATGATAAAGGGTGGCTTAAGCGTCGGGGGACATTATAGTCACCGCGGTATATCCGATTCCGCGGTATACTGAGGCACGGTATTATGGTGTTTTACTGTAGTAACTTTTTAAAGTCACGTGATCGCGCGAGGAAAGAATCGTTGTAAATGACGAAATTTTCTTCACAATTGAAGAATCGTCAAAAATGAGAGTTCTATTTCTGAGAGTGTTTTGGGATGTTAAATTCGATCATGGTTTTGAATGGCCGTCGAGAGCCAAAGCCGCATGCCAGTTTTATCGCTTGGAAAAAGGTTACTTATGAAAGAGAGCATTGTAGTAAAGCTAAAGTTGTAATTTTTACAAAATAATTTACAAAAGCAGGACACTCACCCACGACGACAACGTGTCCGAACACATACGAGCTCCCGATTGCGGTGCAGTTCCACCTCCTGTTGCGGAACTGTTTGCGGCATTCTGCGATGCCTATTCGGGTGCCCTCTCCCACCGCTGCCATTAGGTCTGGACGCTCCCGGCAAAGGCGCTGCTGCCCTGGAGTAAGACCTGGTATCTTTCCGCAAATAATGCTAGCAGTGAAGGCCATCACACTAGAAGAAAAAAAAAATAGAAAAAAAAATTAAAAATACTATTTGCATACCGCATTTTGAGCAAAGTGTCGAATTTCACCGTGCCCCATATTTTTATTCATTTGGTTTGAATTTGGCTAATTTTTGATGTTATGCCCTTTTAATTCGATAAAAACTAGAACCATTTGGGAGAAATATTTTAATAATTTTATATAGTTTTAGAAAATGTTTCAATTTTATCAAAGCTGCAGCAGCAAAATGCAAAATTACTATGCTATTGTGGAATGTTTACTGAAATTATATGAAATGTGATCTGAGCTTCAAAATATCTTATGCAGGGGGGCCCACGAAGGGGGAAGGGGTCATGGCGCAGACTGTGCCCTTGAAATTTTTTGGGGGTTCATCGTTTCTGAGGAGAAGGGGCGGGCACATCTATCTTAAAAAACTATAGAACGCTCTCCAAAATTACAAATTATGTAAAGGAATTAAGGAACATCTTTCAAAATATTACGTTATACCTTCTACAATCGTGGATGGTTTCTCGGAATTACAAATAATCATTAGGGACTATATTTCAGGTTTTCTCCTGAAACTCTGAATTATTTTAAACATTTATTGACTATTATTAAACTACATACAATGATCGGGCATTATTCAGAATATACTTGAATTAGGGATTTTCATTCAATTTGTCGCTTCTTTGGAATTATAGACTGTCTTTTCGGATAACGGCTATTTTCTGTAATTTTAGATTGTCTTCGAGTTATATTATATAATTTTACAATTATATTATATATATATATATATATATATATATATATATATATTATATGTAATACAAATATATGTACTACAATTACATTATGCGCTACGTTTTAAGAAAACATATTGTCTCCAAGAAGTTTAGAGTAGCGCCTGTAAGCTATGTCAGTTTATTGAAAATGTATCATTAAAAGCTGTATCAACAATATAAGTCACGATTTTGTTACTTTTAAAAATAGTGAATTTTCGTGAAGTAGTTTCATATAAACTTTAGTGAAATTATATACCAGTTTCAGTTCGCAGAAAGCGGGCTATTTCAGCTCAAAACAGAAATGACTGTAATCTACAAGTTTTATTTAGACTTTCTTTAATTCATTTCAAAAAAGATAAGCTTGTTGTTCCGCCCTTGAAATCAAAATAATCGGAGGGAGGGAAAAGTTAAACATAGCCATTAACATAATTCCCGCCGCTAATATTCATTTTACGGTCACAGTGAATTGTCAGTACCTTCAACTTCCCCGAATATATATTTTACATTTCCTGAAAATTTCAACAATAGATTCAGCGGGAACTTTTATATCGAAATAGGAAAAGAAAACGTAATGATTTTCATTAAAATTATTCTGCAACTGTTGATGAGACTGCTAGGAACGCCTTTCTCATTACAACTGAAGTGAAGTAACAGGCAGAAATTCTTGCTATGGAACACGCAGAAAACTCATTATGTTTACACTATGCAATAATGAATGCTTTTCCGGTAGATAAAAAGCTCCGTATGCATAAGTTAATCAGAAAAATGGCTGAGGAAGTTAAAGAAAAGGTTTCGGGAGATATGTTTTGCGTAATGATGTGTTTGAAAACTGATATCAGCGTAATGAATACTTTTTATTGCAAAACGGTGGTGCTTTTTCGTTTTTTAATGAAAAAAATATTTATATATATTAATTTTGCTATGTGTGTCTTACGTAAATAGAAATTTAGACTATCAAATTATGGGTTATATTCGATAATAGGATAGGATTGCATAGAAATAAGGTTTAATTGAACAAAAATGTGAAGATGGATTTCTTTTGATAAGTTGAGTTATTATTAAATTTAGCCGTAAAGAAATAAAAAGATATATAGACCTCGAGGTTCGTAAAAATTGCGTAAGTAGGTCATTAAATACGGACATTGAGCTAAATTCAGACATAATAGGTTGTTATTTTTAATGAAACAGAAATTCGTAGTCGATACCCATGAAAAATGTATTTTAAGAGGAAAATTGACATTGACATTCCTAAATAAGAATTAGTTACAAGCCCTGGGGTAGGAAGGAGAACTCTCATTACTAACTTTAATAAACTAAATGCTACATAAAATATTAAAGGGATAGAGAGATCAAGTACGAAAATGTGTTAACAAATAGTGTTTAAGTTCTGGGGAAGCTTTTGAGTTTATAATGACAAAATTATTGGCAGGAATTTATTTGTTTTGCCCTATTGATCTTTTATTTTATACCAAATTATACGGAAGGGAAAGTTTATCAAATCATTATATGATTTTTTACTCTTAAATAAAAAATAAACTCAGTTTCGTGATAAGGGTAGTGTCAAATTTTCTTTGATTAATGAAATTTGAAAATTCATTAAAATAGTACAATTAAATTCATTCACCAAGAAAAGGAAAGTAATTTTAGCACATTTGGAAAAAAAAATCACATGCAGCAATGCGGTTTGAGACTATTTTGTCGGAAAAAATTTAATAATTGTACTTGAAATTTTGGAAATTCTGTTATTTTTACTGTTGTAAATCTTTGTTGTTAAAATATTAAACGTTTGGCTATATTGAACCCGAATTGCATGTTTCGGAATTGCTTGGAATCCCTTTTTCAATGCAAAAGTGTAGCTTCTAGATGCAAAAACATCTAGATAAAGCAGACAAAGCAACCAAAACACGGCTTATATAACCGTAATATTTACCTGCAAACCAATGCGAATAAAGGCAGCGTGGAAGTGGAAGTAGAAGTAACCGGGAAGGCACCAATAAGACAGCACCAAACGAACCCAGTTGAAAGTACACACAGTAAAAAAAGGAATATCAAATACAGCTAAGCAAAAAAGACCACAGCATGCATAGAAACACGAAAATACATGAAAAACTGCAAAAACAATAAAATAAAAAACAAAGAATTAAAAATGGAAATAGAAATTAAGTACAGAAAGAACCAAAACTAAAATGCAAAAACAGAGTACACATGTAAAGAACGGGGGGGGGGGGGGGAGTAAAAAGAAAAAAGATATTCCAAACAATCTCGAAACATATGTCTGCATTTTAATGCTCATTTCTGTTTTGAAAAAGGGATTAAAAGCAATCCCGAAATATATGTCTGCATTTAATGCTCATTTGTGTTTTGAAAAAGGGATTCCAAGCAATCCCGAAACATTCGTCTGCATTTTAATGCTCATTTGTGCTTCAATTACGTGCAGTTATTTTCCACAGTTTACTTGTGCACAAAGTTCCTTTATTATTTTTTTACTAATTGCATAGTTTGGCAACATATCTGAATGAAGATAGACTGTTCTTTTGAATTCGCTTTCCTCAGTTATTGCTTCCACTATGCGAATAAAATCAGTCTCAAAGAAAGTGAAAAAAAAAAAAAAAAAAAGGAGAAAGAAAGAAGCTCGAATCATGATGACAGATATTTTTTGAATCGATGGCATTGATTTACATAATATTACTATACTCTGATATTATTCAATACAATATTTTCATGCGTAATTGTCAACTAATGGTAAGCTAGATGTCCCTAAATTGGCGTTTTTCCGTAAGATAACGGAATTGCAAGGGATGATACATAAAAACAAAACATACCTCGTGTAAAATGACAAATTGTTTTTTGCATGATTTCTTTGATTTAAAACGCCTCACTTTGCAATTAAAATGTCACCAAAGTTCTTATTATACAGTATAAATCAATATTTAAATGAGTGTAATTAAGATTAGCTGCTTATAGAAAGCGGGGGGGGGGGGGGAATCTTCATAACAATTTACAGGTTTTTTGGAGGTCTCCTAGCATCCTACTGCTGCACCAGGAAGTGTATTTGGTGGATGCGTTGTTTTAAAATGAAATCTCTAATGTCTCATGATTACAAAGCTGCAGAGGAAAATTGTTTGTAAAGAATGAGGAAATAATTGATTTGATATCTGTAGTCTAGATCTACCAAATGGAATATTATACACCAGACAGGCGTAATTCAAACTGTGATAATAGCCACATTATGGAAGAAAATTTATTCAGAACTACACAAAGAAGAAAAATGATATCAATTAAAAAGGAGTAAAACGATAAAGAATAATGGAATTCGCTTTTAAATGGCTCATGGTTATTATGTTGATATTATTTTGCTAAGTCTATTCATATAAAAAAGCTCGTTTGTGTGCAAGTATGTTTGTATGTTCGTTACACAAAGCCAATTGGAATGTAATTTGCCATAAAATTTAATGATTCCTGGAGAAAGGTAACGCACGAAGTCTCATCCAAATTTATTCGAATTAGTGCCCTTTTTATTTCAATTTGAAGATTTATTTCAACAGAAAGAAATAGTAAAAATCACATCCTTTTCTAAAATTTTACATCATCCTAAAGCTGGTAAGAAAACTACGTCAGATAGAATTTGTTCGAAAACTCTAGAACAAATAAGACGTGAGTTATTATTCAGAATCTTATTTCTTCTAACGATGATTAAGCTAATCCTTTAATGGGGGAAGTCCAAAAGTTCATTGCCGCAAAAATAATCCCATGAGTTTTATTCTTAAATTAATTGTTAATTTTAATTAAGCGATAGTCTTTACACAGTGAGTAGGTGAAAAAGGACAGTTCTACCCCAAGAGGCGGATCGCGGATCAGGGGGCGTGGCCGATCCGCCTCCCAATACCCCCAGGCGTGCCCTCAGGCGTTAGTCGAGTGGAGTTGAGTTGTATGCCCTCAGGAATTTTTCGAGTGGAGTTGAGTTGTTTTTGCCCCCAGGCGTTTTTCGAGTAAAGTTGAGTTGTATGCCCTCAGGCGTTTTTCAAGTAGAGTTGAGTTGTTTTTCAAAAGTTTATAGTTTTGGAATGGCAGCACTTTTAAGTTTCAGTTTATGACTTGATGTAAAACCGATTGTAGCGCCATCTATGAGAAGAAAAGGGAACTATTTTGGAACTTAGAATTTTTTTTTCTAATGTTTTAGAATTCGAGCCTTAAATATTAACAAAAAATAATTATAATGTATAATGAATTAAATTTATTGTCGCTATTTACATCCTATTATGTATTTATTTCTTTTTTCGACTTAGAAAAATTTTCTTTTTCGATCTTTTTAATGTTTTCACTTAGCATTCACGCAGGAACTATTTCATATTAACAAAAAAATTAATTATAAAATGATAGCGCTAAAAAGTTAATACTTAAAAAGGGATTACTTTAAATGCAAAGGGAATTATTAAAGTATTACATTTAAATGATATTAAAAAATAATAATAATATTTTTAATACAAATTACTGATGATAAAAGGTATATTCAACTTACCCTAGCAGGAGATGCAGTAGATTGATAATTGATTCTTGAAAAATCCATGGTTGAGCGTATAAGGAACTGAGAAACGCTTTTAAAAAAGAGCAGAACAAAAATTCATCTTTACTAAGCAAGTGTAGAAAGCGATGTGACTTTTCACTTTCCAGTCCTTGTAGCATTTTCTTTCAAGAAATATAGAAGCTAAAAGTTAGCCAATTAGAATGCAGTATACATCACAGTTGAAGAGAATGTATACATTCAGGGTACATTTTCCGAAAGTTATAATTCCTGCAGCATTGCAAGACATGAACAAACTTGTATTGCGCTAAAAGATTGAAATCATAGTGCAGGTGTTTTTTTATGGCTTTAGGTCCTTTGTGACGATCGGACAGAAAAGAAAAGTTCCCCTCTCCACCCCTATAGGCATACTTTCTCTTTCTACATTGAATGAAGTGATTGACAAAGATCGCTTTCCTTTTCACATACAAAGCATCTCAACTGTACTTAATTTTTAACTGTAGATAATGGATACATTACTTGATGGTGGTGAATATCAACTTAATGAAAACAAAAATACGTTAATGAGAGATGATTTTTACTCGCAAGAAAACATGTTTGATAGTGTTTTCTTCTATTAGCAACCTTTTTTTCATTGGTGCAGAAGCTACTAGTAGGATTCATTCTGTAAAACAATGGAGAATGTAAGATTTTACTAAATAAAAATGTTTGAACTTGCAAAACAAAATTATTTTCTACTTGCAAAATTTTAGAACTTCGCATGAAAATTTAAAAAAAAAGTACTTATTCAAACCGTTGAAACTTGGAACTAAAATTTCAACACTGAATCATCAAAAATCCGAAACAATTTAAGTTGTGGAATAAAGATTCGAGACTTAAAAAGTAAATGTAAACTCACTAAAAGAGATTTGAAAATCTGAAAAGAGAAATAGAATAATAACTTCACTAGAAACTTAAAACTTGAAAAATTTAAATCCCAAATTTCAAAACTATTGCAAAGTGCTTCATGTGAAACGTAAAAGTGCTAAGAGCAAAATGCTAAAACTGAGGAAACTTAGAAATACGTGGAACAAATCATTTACAACTATAAACTTTAAAGTTTAACCAAGAGTGAAAACTACAAAACAGCATGAAAGCTAGAAATAAAAAATATACAACATCAAAACTTAATTTCATCCAGAAAAACGTAGAAGAAAAAATGTAAAAGTTCGGAAATTTTCAAAACAAAAGTATGATGCACTTGCAAAATGTTAAAACTTAGTGCAAAAAACGTAAAAAGTACTATGTATAAAATGTTAAAATTTAGATTTATCTACTAAAACAGTGAATGAAGATGTAAAATTACCAAGAGTAATATATTAAAACAACACGAAAACGTAAAAATACTAAGTACAAAACGCAAAAAAAAAATTATTTATCTGATATAACTTAGACTGAAGTCGTAAAATTACTAAGTACAAAGTGTTAAAACATCATAAAAATGTAAAAATATCAAGTATGAAGCAGCAAAACATAGATTTGTCTATAGAAATCATGATCAAAAAATGTAAAAGTTCAAACAACAAAATCCTAAAACTCTGAAAAATTGAAAACACGCAGTACAAAAACAGCAAAACCTGTAAAATTGCTAAGTATAAGGCTGCAAAACTTAAATTTTTCCAGAAAAACTTAGAACGAAGTTGTAAAAGTACGGAACTTTTCAAAGTAAAAGTGTTATGCACGTACAAAATGTTAAAACTTAAAATGAAAATGTAATTGAATCAAATGTACTAAGTATAAAATAGTAAAGTAGCATGAAATGTAAAAGTACTAAGTATATAGCGTAGTCATCAAGTGAAGCTTTGTATAAAAATGTCAAACTTAAGTACGAAACTTAAAAGACTTAGATCTGTCTGCAGAAATCTTGATCAAAAAACGTAAAAATTCAAACAACAAAATCCTAAAACTCTGAAAAAAGTAAAAACACGCAGTACAAAAACAGCAAAACATGGATTTGTCTATTGAAATCTTGATCAAAAAATGTAAAAGTTCTAACAACAAAATCTTAAAACTCTGAAAAATTAAAAAACATGCAGTGCAAAACAACAAAACATGTACAAATGCTAAGTATAAAGCTGCGATACAAATGCTAAGTATAAAACTTAAATTCATCCAGAAAAACTTAGAACGAAAAATGTAAAAGTACGAAACTTTTCAAAACAAAAGTGTGATGCACTTGAAAAACATTAAAACTTAATGCGAAAATGTAAAAAGTACTACGCACAAAATGCTAAAATTTAGACTTATGTACTAAAACATTGGATGAAGATGTAAAATTACTAAGTAAAATATATTAAAGCAGCAAGAAAATGTTAAAGTACTAAGTACAAAAACATAAATAAATTGATTTATCTACTAAAACATAGACTGAAGTTGTAAAATTACCAAGTACAAACTGTTAAAACATCATAAAATTTAAAAATAGCAAGTATAAACTGACAAAACATAGATCTGTCCACTGAAATCTTGATCAAAAATGTAAAAGTTCTAACAACAAAATCCTAAAACTCTGAAAAAAGTAAAAACACGCAGTACAAAACAACAAAACATGTAAAAATGGTAAGTATAAAGGTGCAAAACTTAAACTCAATCAGAAAAAATTAGAACGAAGATGTAAAAGCGCGAAACTTTTCAAAAATAAAAGTGTTATACACTTGCAAAATGTTAACGTACTGCAAACGACGTACTGCAAAAATCTTAAGAATTACTACGTACAAAATGTTAAAACTCTGATTTATCTACTAAAGCAACGCGAAAATGTAAAAGTACTAAGTATATAACGTATTCATCAAGTGAAATTTTGTGCGAAAATGTAATCGTTTATGTACGAAACTTAAAAAACTTAGATTTATCTAAAAAAAATCCCAACTAAAGTCGTAAAAAGTATGAAATGTTAAACATCATGAAAATGTAAACTTTCCAAAAATGCAAACATCAAAACAACTTAGATGTATTGAATAAAATTTAGAACGAGTAAAAGTGTCAAACTTAATAAAAGAACAAAGTAAAAAACAAAAAAAAAAACTAATATTCATCTACTAAAACACAGAAAAACGTAGAACGAAAAGGTAACAGAAAATTTTCAAAATAAGCGTGTTATGCACTTGCAAAATGCTAAAACTTAAATTTATCTACTAAAAATCAGAACAAAGATGTAAAAATACTAAGTATAATACATTGTAGCAACACAAAAATTTAAGAGTACTAAATACAAAACGTAAAAAAAGTTAGAGTTATCCAACTAAAACTTAGACTGAAGTCGTAAAATTACCAAGTACGAAATGTTCAAGCATCATAAAAATGACTAAATAACAAGTATAATGTATCAAAAACATAGATTTCTCCATTGAAATCTTTTAAAAAAATGTAAAAGTTCTAAGGACAAAAATGCTAAAGAAGTGAAAAAATGAAGAATACGCAGTGCCACACAACAAAGCATGTACTAACTATAAAACTTCTAATCTTGAATTCATCCAAGGAAAAAAAAACTTAGAAAAAAAATATGTGAATCCAAACGAAAATTTTCAGAAATAAAACTGTTATCCACTTGCAAAGTGTTAAAACTTAATGCAAAAATATAAAAAGTACTGTGTATGAATGTTAAAACTTAGATTTATCAACGAAAACACGGAATGAAGATGTAAAAATATTAAGTATAATATATTAAAGCAACACTAAAATGTAAAAGCACTATGTACAAAGCATCAAAACTTAGATTCATCTAGTAAAACTTGGTACAAAAATGTAAAAGTACTAAGCATAGAACCTCAAATATACATTTATTTAGTAAAAAACAGAACGAAACTGTTAAAGTACTAAAGCCAACGCATCAAACAAGGATTAATCTATTAAAACAGTATAAAAGCACTACATACAAACTGCAAAAACTCTTAGAACTAATATTTAAAAATGTAACAAATCATAAAATTTTAAAACTTAACTTCATCCAGAAAAACATAGAACGGAAATATAAAATTACTGAAGTTTACAAAACAAAAGTGATAGGAATTTGCAAATTGTTAAAAGCAAAAACGTAAAAAGTACGAAACATCAAAACTTGGAGTAGTATAATAACAAAACTGCAACTTCGATTCATCAAATAGGTCTTAACTCTAAAATTGTGAAAGAAATGTGAAAACTGATATTCACCTTTTAAAATGTAAAAATATTAAGTACACGATGTTAAAACAGAACAAAAATGTAAAGGTACGAAATGTAAAACTCCAAAAAGTTAAATTCCTCTATTAAAAAAATGGTTTGAAAAGTAAAAGTACTACGTACATCAACTAAAAACAGCATAAAAATTTAAAAATAGCAAGTACAACACGTTAAAACAGCACGAAAATCTAAAAGTACTAAGAACAATGCATCAAAACTTACGTTGATGCAGAAAAGCTTGAAACGAAAGATCTAAAAGTACGGACATTTTCAAAATAAAGGTGATATGCATTTGCAAAATGTTAAAACTTAATGTAAAAACGTAAAAAGTACCATATACAAAATGTTAACACTTAGATTTATCTACTAAAACCTAGAATGAAGATATAAAAATTCTAAGTATAATATACTAAAGAAACACAAAATTATAAAAGTGCAAAATACTAGAACTATCTATTAAAACTTCAAAACATAGATTCAGCATCAAAATATATAATCTGTTTACAAAAACCTTAATCAGAAATGTAAGAGTTCGAAGAACAAAGTGCTAAAACTTAAAAAAGTAAAGAAACGCAG
Organism: Octonoba sinensis; assembly: GCA_038502835.1. Taxonomy (NCBI): domain Eukaryota; kingdom Metazoa; phylum Arthropoda; class Arachnida; order Araneae; family Uloboridae; genus Octonoba; species Octonoba sinensis. Next base: position 101,511,505 of record CM076599.1, on the reverse strand, counting down.
TACAAAACAATAAAGAATGAAAGAGTACCAACTATAAAGCTTTAAAACCTAATTTCATCCAGAAAAATTTAGAACAAAAATGTAAAGCTACGGAAATTTTCAAAATAAAAGTTTTATGCACTTGCAAAACTTAAATTCATCTACTAAAAATTCGGTTAAAAAAGTAAAAGTACTACTAAGAACAAAAAACTAAAAACAGCATGAAAATCTAAAAGTACTAAGTACAAAACATCAAAACTTAAATTGATCCAGAAAAACTTAGAATAAAAACGTAATTGTACAGTTATTTTAAAAATAAGAGTATTATGCATTAGCAAAGCGCTGAAACGTAAGGCAAAAATGTGTAGAATGAAGATGTAAAAATACAAAGTATAATATATTAAAGCCGCACAAAAATGTAAAAGTACTAAATACAAAACGTAAAAAATGAAGATTTATCTACTAAAACTTAGACTGATCCCACAAAACTACTGAGTACGAAATGTTAAAACACCATGAAAATTTAGCAGGTAAAAAAAAAAGCTTAAATCAAAACTGCTTTAATCTTAAAGTCACAATTGGACTTATTCTTCTCGAGGACAGAGAAGTGACTGTTAACCGACAATGAAGGGAACCCTAACCGAACACTGGTTCCCCAACTACATATTTTCCCGACTGTGAACACTTTTCTGTCGAGGAAAATTTATAGTTGGGGAACCAGTGCTTGGTTAGGGCTCTCTTCATTGTCGGTTAACAGCCACTTCTCTGCTCGCGAGAAGAATGAATCCAATTGTGACTTTAAAATTAAAGTAGTTTTCCTTTAAGCGTAAAGTAGTTTTTTTTTTTTTTACATGTTTTGTTGTGTTGTACTACGTATTTTCAATTTTTCCCAGTTTTAATAATTTTGTTCTCAGAACATTAACATTTTTGATCAAGATTTCAGTAGATAAATTTATGTTTTGAAACTTTATACATGTTATTTATAAATTTTCATGGTGTTTTAACATTTCGTACTCAGTAGTTTTGTGGGATCAGTCTAAGTTTTAGTAGATAAATCTTCATTTTTTACGTTTTGTATTTAGTACTTTTACAGTTTTGTGCGGCTTTAATATATTATACTTTGTATTTTTACATCTTCATTCTACACATTTTTGCCTTACGTTTCAGCTCTTTGCTAATGCATAATACTCTTATTTTTAAAATAACTGTACAATTACGTTTTTATTCTAAGTTTTTCTGGATCAATTTAAGTTTTGATGTTTTGTACTTAGTACTTTTAGATTTTCATGCTGTTTTTAGTTTTTTGTTCTTAGTAGTACTTTTACTTTTTTAACCGAATTTTTAGTAGATGAATTTAAGTTTTGCAAGTGCATAAAACTTTTATTTTGAAAATTTCCGTAGCTTTACATTTTTGTTCTAAATTTTTCTGGATGAAATTAGGTTTTAAAGCTTTATAGTTGGTACTCTTTCATTCTTTATTGTTTTGTACTGCGTTTCTTTACTTTTTTAAGTTTTAGCACTTTGTTCTTCGAACTCTTACATTTCTGATTAAGGTTTTTGTAAACAGATTATATATTTTGATGCTGAATCTATGTTTTGAAGTTTTAATAGATAGTTCTAGTATTTTGCACTTTTATAATTTTGTGTTTCTTTAGTATATTATACTTAGAATTTTTATATCTTCATTCTAGGTTTTAGTAGATAAATCTAAGTGTTAACATTTTGTATATGGTACTTTTTACGTTTTTACATTAAGTTTTAACATTTTGCAAATGCATATCACCTTTATTTTGAAAATGTCCGTACTTTTAGATCTTTCGTTTCAAGCTTTTCTGCATCAACGTAAGTTTTGATGCATTGTTCTTAGTACTTTTAGATTTTCGTGCTGTTTTAACGTGTTGTACTTGCTATTTTTAAATTTTTATGCTGTTTTTAGTTGATGTACGTAGTACTTTTACTTTTCAAACCATTTTTTTAATAGAGGAATTTAACTTTTTGGAGTTTTACATTTCGTACCTTTACATTTTTGTTCTGTTTTAACATCGTGTACTTAATATTTTTACATTTTAAAAGGTGAATATCAGTTTTCACATTTCTTTCACAATTTTAGAGTTAAGTCCTATTTGATGAATCGAAGTTGCAGTTTTGTTATTATACTACTCCAAGTTTTGATGTTTCGTACTTTTTACGTTTTTGCTTTTAACAATTTGCAAATTCCTATCACTTTTGTTTTGTAAACTTCAGTAATTTTATATTTCCGTTCTATGTTTTTCTGGATGAAGTTAAGTTTTAAAATTTTATGATTTGTTACATTTTTAAATATTAGTTCTAAGAGTTTTTGCAGTTTGTATGTAGTGCTTTTATACTGTTTTAATAGATTAATCCTTGTTTGATGCGTTGGCTTTAGTACTTTAACAGTTTCGTTCTGTTTTTTACTAAATAAATGTATATTTGAGGTTCTATGCTTAGTACTTTTACATTTTTGTACCAAGTTTTACTAGATGAATCTAAGTTTTGATGCTTTGTACATAGTGCTTTTACATTTTAGTGTTGCTTTAATATATTATACTTAATATTTTTACATCTTCATTCCGTGTTTTCGTTGATAAATCTAAGTTTTAACATTCATACACAGTACTTTTTATATTTTTGCATTAAGTTTTAACACTTTGCAAGTGGATAACAGTTTTATTTCTGAAAATTTTCGTTTGGATTTACATATTTTTTTTCTAAGTTTTTTTTTCCTTGGATGAATTCAAGATTAGAAGTTTTATAGTTAGTACATGCTTTGTTGTGTGGCACTGCGTATTCTTCATTTTTTCACTTCTTTAGCATTTTTGTCCTTAGAACTTTTACATTTTTTTAAAAGATTTCAATGGAGAAATCTATGTTTTTGATACATTATACTTGTTATTTAGTCATTTTTATGATGCTTGAACATTTCGTACTTGGTAATTTTACGACTTCAGTCTAAGTTTTAGTTGGATAACTCTAACTTTTTTTACGTTTTGTATTTAGTACTCTTAAATTTTTGTGTTGCTACAATGTATTATACTTAGTATTTTTACATCTTTGTTCTGATTTTTAGTAGATAAATTTAAGTTTTAGCATTTTGCAAGTGCATAACACGCTTATTTTGAAAATTTTCTGTTACCTTTTCGTTCTAAGTTTTTCTGTGTTTTAGTAGATGAATATTAGTTTTTTTTTGTTTTTTACTTTGTTCTTTTATTAAGTTTGACACTTTTACTCGTTCTAAATTTTATTCAATACATCTAAGTTGTTTTGATGTTTGCATTTTTGGAAAGTTTACATTTTCATGATGTTTAACATTTCATACTTTTTACGACTTTAGTTGGGATTTTTTTTAGATAAATCTAAGTTTTTTAAGTTTCGTACATAAACGATTACATTTTCGCACAAAATTTCACTTGATGAATACGTTATATACTTAGTACTTTTACATGTTCGCGTTGCTTTAGTAGATAAATCAGAGTTTTAACATTTTGTACGTAGTAATTCTTAAGATTTTTGCAGTACGTCGTTTGCAGTACGTTAACATTTTGCAAGTGTATAACACTTTTATTTTTGAAAAGTTTCGCGCTTTTACATCTTCGTTCTAAGTTTTTCTGATTGAGTTTAAGTTTTGCACCTTTATACTTACCATTTTTACATGTTTTGTTGTTTTGTACTGCGTGTTTTTACTTTTTTCAGAGTTTTAGGATTTTGTTGTTAGAACTTTTACATTTTTGATCAAGATTTCAGTGGACAGATCTATGTTTTGTTGGTTTATACTTGCTATTTTTAAATTTTATGATGTTTTAACAGTTTGTACTTGGTAATTTTACAACTTCAGTCTATGTTTTAGTAGATAAATCAATTTATTTATGTTTTTGTACTTAGTACTTTAACATTTTCTTGCTGCTTTAATATATTTTACTTAGTAATTTTACATCTTCATCCAATGTTTTAGTACATAAGTCTAAATTTTAGCATTTTGTGCGTAGTACTTTTTACATTTTCGCATTAAGTTTTAATGTTTTTCAAGTGCATCACACTTTTGTTTTGAAGAGTTTCGTACTTTTACATTTTTCGTTCTAAGTTTTTCTGGATGAATTTAAGTTTTATACTTAGCATTTGTATCGCAGCTTTATACTTAGCATTTGTACATGTTTTGTTGTTTTGCACTGCATGTTTTTTAATTTTTCAGAGTTTTAAGATTTTGTTGTTAGAACTTTTACATTTTTTGATCAAGATTTCAATAGACAAATCCATGTTTTGCTGTTTTTGTACTGCGTGTTTTTACTTTTTTCAGAGTTTTAGGATTTTGTTGTTTGAATTTTTACGTTTTTTGATCAAGATTTCTGCAGACAGATCTAAGTCTTTTAAGTTTCGTACTTAAGTTTGACATTTTTATACAAAGCTTCACTTGATGACTACGCTATATACTTAGTACTTTTACATTTCATGCTACTTTACTATTTTATACTTAGTACATTTGATTCAATTACATTTTCATTTTAAGTTTTAACATTTTGTACGTGCATAACACTTTTACTTTGAAAAGTTCCGTACTTTTACAACTTCGTTCTAAGTTTTTCTGGAAAAATTTAAGTTTTGCAGCCTTATACTTAGCAATTTTACAGGTTTTGCTGTTTTTGTACTGCGTGTTTTCAATTTTTCAGAGTTTTAGGATTTTGTTGTTTGAACTTTTACATTTTTTGATCATGATTTCTATAGACAAATCTATGTTTTGCTGCTTCATACTTGATATTTTTACATTTTTATGATGTTTTAACACTTTGTACTTAGTAATTTTACGACTTCAGTCTAAGTTATATCAGATAAATAATTTTTTTTTTGCGTTTTGTACTTAGTATTTTTACGTTTTCGTGTTGTTTTAATATATTACTCTTGGTAATTTTACATCTTCATTCACTGTTTTAGTAGATAAATCTAAATTTTAACATTTTATACATAGTACTTTTTACGTTTTTTGCACTAAGTTTTAACATTTTGCAAGTGCATCATACTTTTGTTTTGAAAATTTCCGAACTTTTACATTTTTTCTTCTACGTTTTTCTGGATGAAATTAAGTTTTGATGTTGTATATTTTTTATTTCTAGCTTTCATGCTGTTTTGTAGTTTTCACTCTTAGTTAAACTTTAAAGTTTATAGTTGTAAATGATTTGTTCCACGTATTTCTAAGTTTCCTCAGTTTTAGCATTTTGCTCTTAGCACTTTTACGTTTCACATGAAGCACTTTGCAATAGTTTTGAAATTTGGGATTTAAATTTTTCAAGTTTTAAGTTTCTAGTGAAGTTATTATTCTATTTCTCTTTTCAGATTTTCAAATCTCTTTTAGTGAGTTTATAATTTACTTTTTAAGTCTCGAATCTTTATTCCACAACTTAAATTGTTTCGGATTTTTGATGATTCAGTGTTGAAATTTTAGTTCCAAGTTTCAACGGTTTGAATAAGTACTTTTTTTTTAAATTTTCATGCGAAGTTCTAAAATTTTGCAAGTAGAAAATAATTTTGTTTTGCAAGTTCAAACATTTTTATTTAGTAAAATCTTACATTCTCCATTGTTTTACAGAATGAATCCTACTAGTAGCTTCTGCACCAATGAAAAAAAGGTTGCTAATAGAAGAAAACACTATCAAACATGTTTTCTTGCGAGTAAAAATCATCTCTCATTAACGTATTTTTGTTTTCATTAAGTTGATATTCACCACCATCAAGTAATGTATCCATTATCTACAGTTAAAAATTAAGTACAGTTGAGATGCTTTGTATGTGAAAAGGAAAGCGATCTTTGTCAATCACTTCATTCAATGTAGAAAGAGAAAGTATGCCTATAGGGGTGGAGAGGGGAACTTTTCTTTTCTGTCCGATCGTCACAAAGGACCTAAAGCCATAAAAAAACACCTGCACTATGATTTCAATCTTTTAGCGCAATACAAGTTTGTTCATGTCTTGCAATGCTGCAGGAATTATAACTTTCGGAAAATGTACCCTGAATGTATACATTCTCTTCAACTGTGATGTATACTGCATTCTAATTGGCTAACTTTTAGCTTCTATATTTCTTGAAAGAAAATGCTACAAGGACTGGAAAGTGAAAAGTCACATCGCTTTCTACACTTGCTTAGTAAAGATGAATTTTTGTTCTGCTCTTTTTTAAAAGCGTTTCTCAGTTCCTTATACGCTCAACCATGGATTTTTCAAGAATCAATTATCAATCTACTGCATCTCCTGCTAGGGTAAGTTGAATATACCTTTTATCATCAGTAATTTGTATTAAAAATATTATTATTATTTTTTAATATCATTTAAATGTAATACTTTAATAATTCCCTTTGCATTTAAAGTAATCCCTTTTTAAGTATTAACTTTTTAGCGCTATCATTTTATAATTAATTTTTTTGTTAATATGAAATAGTTCCTGCGTGAATGCTAAGTGAAAACATTAAAAAGATCGAAAAAGAAAATTTTTCTAAGTCGAAAAAAGAAATAAATACATAATAGGATGTAAATAGCGACAATAAATTTAATTCATTATACATTATAATTATTTTTTGTTAATATTTAAGGCTCGAATTCTAAAACATTAGAAAAAAAAATTCTAAGTTCCAAAATAGTTCCCTTTTCTTCTCATAGATGGCGCTACAATCGGTTTTACATCAAGTCATAAACTGAAACTTAAAAGTGCTGCCATTCCAAAACTATAAACTTTTGAAAAACAACTCAACTCTACTTGAAAAACGCCTGAGGGCATACAACTCAACTTTACTCGAAAAACGCCTGGGGGCAAAAACAACTCAACTCCACTCGAAAAATTCCTGAGGGCATACAACTCAACTCCAGTCGACTAACGCCTGAGGGCACGCCTGGGGGTATTGGGAGGCGGATCGGCCACGCCCCCTGATCCGCGATCCGCCTCTTGGGGTAGAACTGTCCTTTTTCACCTACTCACAGTGCGATTGCTTGACGACTGACTTAACTATTTAATTTAAAAATATGTTTAATGCATATTATACATAATTTTATCTTTCTACACGCTTTCTCCATATAAACCCTAACTAAATAAAATATCGCTCTCCTACGTACGCGTAATGTACTAAAAAAGGGTTACAAAGTTTTTTCTTCACGTATTAATGCATAGATAATTGAAGTTTCCGCACTGAGGTGCGATGAGACAGAAATTTCTTTTGTAGCTCAATGATGAGCGATTCCATCTATGTCGGCGTCATTTAGAGGAATTGCCAATAATAGGATTATTGTGCGGTTCTCACCCCTTTTCGATGTTGTTTTCCATCTCGAGAAGAGTTGTATATATTCTTTGAGTGCTATTTCAGCAATACAGAGTGAACAATTTTCTCGAACCTGACGTCTTTGTTTCTCCACTGAAAGGTTAGCATCGAGAACATTTGGATGCATTTTGATGAAAAATTATGACACCAATGGTGAATTCACACCGATAAACAAAGTACGTTTATCATAATGTATAATTGCCACGGTGTTAAACAAACAGCAAAGATTTATCCGTTCCAAAGGACGTCATAGTGCAATTCGCAAATCACTGTGTTTTGGGTGAAAGTAATTTTTAATGATGGAATAAAAAATGGCAATGAGTAATCAATTGGTAATACGAGGTTGTGATAATTAAACAAAACGAATGATTGCGCAAAAGTATCAATCCACTATATTAGTGTTTCTTTTCTTTTTTTATGAATGTTGGATCAAAACCATGAACGTTTATTGTTCGCCGAAGATCTACGATCACTGGGGTACAAGAAGAACCAGTACACTTCAAAAACGTGTGGTAACTAAAGCCTGTATGATAGCAAACTGAAAACACAAAATGATATCAATTGAAATACTTCTAATTGAAATAGGCATCTTTTAAATATGTCTGCCTGTATGTAACAGGTGACTTGACGGGTGAGTTATTTATTCAAAATGAATGGAACACAGTCACAGTAAAATTATCATGTCACTGAGCAATTTTGAATAACCTATAAAGTGCACTGAAGCTGAGATTAACTATAAAAATTTTGTGGGTCAAATGGCAGCCACGACTGTAATGGCATAGTTTGATTCCTTTTATTTTTCCAAAAGTTCTTTCGAAATCAATTTGCGCATTTTCAACAGTAGTTTGTTGGATTTCTGCTTTCAGTTCAGAATTTTTTTTCGTGTGTGAATTAGACCCAGATAGATTAGATTAGCACAGACGTCACTGTAAGGACTCATCACACTGTTGCACTCATCCTTATCTTCAAAACCCCTATCAGTCAGATGACTAATGAAAAGATTTACGGTTGCCAACTGGGAAAAAAATAGTAAAAATAAAATGTTATGCATGTAAATTTGATGCACCAGATAGCCAACCCTTGGATATGTTTCATTGGCATTTTGAGTATTTATTATGATCAACTTCCATGGAATAAATACACGTCTGTCGACAACTGGAAACAACCGAAAATTTTCTCGTCTCTTAATAACTCTTTAGCTAATTGTTCAAGAGTCATTAACTGGAAGAATGTTGCTTCTATTCATTTTCCCCACTGCATGAAATATTTCTGTTCCAAAGGAATAATTCATACCTTGCTCATAAATCTCTTCGTCTGCCTCGTTCCCCAATGAGCAATTGGCAGTACATAGACCGCAATTTCGTCCTATTACAGGGTATGCTAGTAGTAAAAGTTCTCAAGCAGCAAATCTAGTTATTGATGCCATGTTTGGTCTTTGGTCTTTGAGGTTTTCGAAGCTTTTCTCCCACAACTTCATTTCAATTACGGCTTCCAGAATAAACGTATATTTCACGTTATAAAACCGGAGAGTGCAATTGGTATATTTTAAAAGATATTTTAGACTCTTTCGTTTTTATCTGGATGAGCGGAAACTGTTGTAATGGTTAGAATTCTGTTGAAGTTTTCATCAATTTGAATTGAGGGAACATAATGGTACTTCGTTTTAGAACCACCATAGTGTTCGTAAATGCTTAAATTACTCAAAATAATTTTAAATTTAACACGAAAAAGTGAAGCTTGTGGAACGCCAGGAAAATGTTTCTCCATATGTATGATAAATGATAAAAAAATTATAGCAATTCTATCAATTTCTACGTGACAGTAGGGTAATGTGTTATCTGATTACAATTAATTATGATCACTTACTAAACTTGAATCCCTTTATTTATTAATACGATCACAACGCAAAATCTTTTAAAATTATTCAGTCATTCTGTTACGTTCACAAGAGCGCGTCCATGATCTCTTTCTCTCTTTTTGGTAGTTTATAATTATAGAGGATTCAAGCGGCAGCTTGGATCCTCTATAATTATAAACCTGTATCATATATTATAAACCTATAATATATGATATATCCTATAATTATAAACCTATAATAATATATGATTTATCCTATAATTCATATATCCTATAATTATAAACCTGTTATAAACCTGTAATTATAATCCTGTATCTTCTATTTTTAACTGGTAAGCAATCTTCATCATCTGCAGTCATTGTATATTGTTTTTAATATCTTAAATTTTGATTGGTACGAGTACGAGATAGTCAAGTATATCTTGCATACCACTTTTCTTTTTTTTCTGTTTCAAGTGGTGCGAGGTTATGTTGTAAGCAAAAATTGAGTCCCCTGTTTTAACTGACATGCATGACTTTCAAAACAACAACCAATCACAATTATTAAAAGTTTTTGCTTTTCTCAGAAAGAGGAGACAACTATTCAATTCCCTCGTAGCCTTAAATTGGGACAGAAATCCCGAATAGGGAATCCCGGATGGTAGGTTACGTGAGGTTGCATTGACCTCACAAACTATTTTTTCTTTCTTCAGGACATTCTATCTGACCATTCGGAAGATTTAGAAACAGTATTACAGTCTTCTTTTTTTTTTATTTTCTATTGTTTTTACTCCTAAGATTAACGCATCAAAATTTTGAATGAATACAGTTTTGTTTGCTATGTATCTCTCCGATAGTATAGTCTGTTGTCCCTCAAAATGTTCTTTATTTTTATTTTCGAAGCGAATCAACGTATTTCACTCATATGAAAAGATGCTGTAGAGTCTTTTTCGGTGTTTTGTCTCATCTCATTAGATGAAGGTATGAGGGCGGTGTGTTTTTTTTTTTCTTTTTCGATTTTTAAAATGCTTCAGCATAGAAAAGAGAGTGTATTAATAAGAAAACCACGTGAAAAAAAATTTTTGCCAATCAAATGATATCTTCCGGCTTCCCATGGGTCTAAAAATTTCAAATTTTCGAAACTGAGCATTTTTGTTTTCAAATTTTGTCCTGCCGAATATTGTCCTGCCTTATCGAGTATCTTCTGTTTTCTCATGGACCCCGAAAATTTCCTTTTTGCAAAGTACTGAAACTTTCCGTCTTGTCTTTTTGATGTTTTCCTTTCTGCACAATTTCAAATTTTTGCGTCAGAGCGTAGTTTTTATTGATTTATTATTATTTTTTCCTGTGTCCTAGCGTCAAAAAGTTACGTGTTGGTAGGCAAGCTATGACAAAAAAGAAGAGGAATAATAAGAAGATTCTTTCCTCTAGTAAGTAATGGGCACAGGGTTAGGTTTATGATATGATGATATAATCAAATTAAAATTTCATTCGATAAACTGAAAATTTCTCTTCTCCCAAAAATATAAATTCTGGGTGATCCTAATCCCAACCATGCACTAACATTAAAAAAAATAATAATAAAAAAAAAAAAATAAAATAAAAAAAAAAACAGTTATTACGCTCAGCGATTTCACCTACCATAAAAACCTCAATTTTCTTACTTCGCAACAAGACCTAAGTCTTAATTTAAGTCCGGAAAAGAATCTTCTGTTATTTTCTCTAAAAACAAAATTTTCTTTCTTTTTGTCTTTTTTTTTTTTGTGTGTGCGGTTGGTTCCCTAATATGTCTTGAGATGCTCAACATTATACCACTAAAACCATTTTAACACATTGCTAAAAGTTCGAATCCTACCCTTTTAGCAATGACTGAAAAGTTTCGTGCTCTAACAGAGTGCGTTTGAAACCTTCACAGCCTTGGTTTGTAACAGTGTTAGAGAAGAAAGGAAATGTGCTTCAAGAAAAACAATTTAACTGATGTAAATTAGATAAGCTGTAGATATTACTAAACTTAATACTGTTTGGTTCAAATTAGGAAATTTGTGCCGAGGTAGCTACCTTGAATTTATCAATATGTACAGTTGGAGCAAAAGTAATAATTTCAGTTTAGCTATGGTTATCATAGGAGAGAGAAATTAATCTGACTGTTGGCTCTTCAATGAACGACACCTACCAATTGTGGAGAAACATGGTGGACATGTCGACTGATCATTTATCGTGGTAATCGTTAATAGCGGCATCACAGTCCGTCTTCCTGTGATCGTGTAAGGATTTATGGCATCTTTTTCTCTTTCTGTTTCTCCAGATGAAATTCAATGATCGCCTCCGGCGGTGGATGATGAACGTGGTGCGGTTTTCAATGTGGCCAGATTTCTGACGTTCCATTCAAATTCGGAGCCCATTTTGAAATTCAGTAGACTTCAACGAGGTTCTCTGAAAACGCTTTTGTGAGTACAGTAGTGAGTGCAGTTTTTTTTTTTGGTAAATTAGGAATTTGCGAACAAAGGAAGGCATTCTTTATAAATGCACTTCGAACAAATGAAGGATTTTATTGTAAAGGCAAAAAAGGAAAAACGTTTATTTTAGACACAATTGTTGGGATGTTAGTAGGAATTGGGATCAGTTTCTTTCCGCCTAAAATTGAGAATGTGGTAAATAAGAACAGGAGAGTTTAACGTTGGAAAGCATTGCTCACTTCTCGCATTTCTTCAAAAAATCGGAGGAATATCTTGGTCCGCGATATTTCAGATAAACCCCGTGAAAAAGCTGTTACGGAATTCAGACTAGCGGCGGGCCATGATTGCCAGGCGAACCACCTCCACCGTATTGGTATTTATGCAAATCCGAATCGCCCACTTTGTAGGAAAGACGAAATCATGGACAGGAACCATTTGGAGGGATGCTCGGGCTCTGCATGGAGTTTCCGAAGTCCAGAGATATTGGATTGCTAGACATTTGCAGATGAGATATTGACTTTTTTTTTTCTCTTTGTTGTGTTCTTGCTATCTTATAAGGGTTTGTCATTTTCTCATGCCACTGGGGGAAAAAGAAGATTTTACGTTATTCGAGTCAACAAGTACTTGACCTTCAACTGAAATGAGAGTTTAGCTGAAAACATTTCGTTTATTAAAATAAATGAACAAAAAATAAATGAATGAATTAACCAGATAAGTGATGATTTTACATCTTTGTTACACCATTATTTAAAAATATTTTTGATTTATCAGGTAAGCAGCTGAGTTGCGTTTACATCTTCATAACGTTGCAAATGCAAAATTTTCAGCTTTTTATTTTTAACGGTTACGTGTTGATTTCTTATATGTTTACTTATATAATGGTCTTGTGTAATTCGTACACCAATTTCTTATATTTCAATCCTAACTGGAACGCAAGTATGTTATGCGCCTTGTACACAAACTTTTGCTGTATTCACTTTTAACTGGTAAGCAATCTTCATCATCTGCAGTCATTGTATATTGTTTTTAATATCTTAAATTTTGATTGGTACGAGCACGAGATAGTCAAGTATATCTTGCATACCACTTTTCTTTTTTTTCTGTTTCAAGTGGTGCGAGATTATGTTGTAAGCAAAAATTGAGTCCCCTGTTTTAACTGCTATGCGATGTTTATTAATATTTCGTATATTAAAATTTAAAATAAAAAAACCTCCTCTACCCTTTGTATGGCATGAACACGATTTTTTAAAAATACTTTTGACTTTGACTGGTATACGATTGAATAGTATCGTATATCTTGTATATATACTTGGAATATGTTTCACTTAAAATGTTATGTGCAATGGTCTATGGTGTTGTATTTTGTGTATGAAGATTTAATATTTTAAGTAGTGTGCAATGATCATTCATGTTTGCAAAATCAGGATATATTTTTTATTTCAGTGTTAATCAACAGGGTTCGTACGGTCCTTAAAGGTCCTTAGAAAGTCCTTAATGTTAATTTTCATTTTTAAGGCCTTAAAAAGTCCTTAAATAGTCCTTATTTTTTATTCCAGGTGCTTAATTTTTTTTGTTAAAATAAGAAGGTACCCATGTGCTCTATTTGTTTTGCTATCTTTTGTATTCTTCACAAGAATCAAACTTCTTTCATTTCAACTACTTAATCGAACCTCAAATTTGGTTTGCTCGGGTCCGGAATTATCACGGCTTTCGGACAGACCCAAAACGGCGGATTGACAGGACCAAAAATGGCGATTTACATAACATCATCGCATTTTTACTACAAATTGCAGTGCTTTCTCAACTGGTAGATAAATAATTATAACACTTGTTTTTTTAATTCTTTTTTGAAAAGGTAAATTGATGTTATATATTTTTACTAAAAAAATGTTCATGGATTTTGATAAGATGCTTCAGACTACAACACCCAATTCAGTTAAAATGAACTTATACCCACCCACATGGCAGCTTCCAATTTGCTATTTCCTGCAATTGTATGAAAAAGAAAAAAAAGCTACATCGTAAAAAAAAAAAATTAAAATATTAGTAGAGAAGTCGAATCAAAACACCAAGCACTTGTACAAAATGCAATGGTGCAGAGTAACTGGGCACCATTTAAGACCACAGAAAAACAAATCACACAAGTTCCCTCATTTTGCTTTTAAGAGAAAGAGAAAAAAAAGGAATAAAATTTGAAAAACGAATTTTTAAGGACTCGAGGGGAAACAATTTAACAAATAAACAAAAATCGGGAATTTTCGAAAAAGTGCCGAATTTCGGAATTTCAAATTTGGGATTCAATACTATTTATTAAGTTACAAAGTAAATAAATGTTTTTTTGCATGAAAATTGTTACTAAATCATCTACATTCTAAACAATTATCAATAAAGCAAGTAGGAGCAACTCTTACCAAGTAATCAGTAAATATATATTGCTTTTGAAACTTTTTTTTTAATGTAAGGGGGGGGGGGATACTTCAAAGAAGCATATTGTTGACATCTAGCTCAATAAAAGAAATACATTTAACTAATATGTAGGCAAAAAAAAAAACTTTCAGCTTTTTTTGCGTTTGACCAATCGCATATATGATTATCGCTTATTTATATTGTTAAAGGTAAAATAATGATTTAATTTTATTATCATTTTTCTTACGCCTTACACTATAATAAGCGCCGAGTTGCCAACTCTCCGATCGCTTTTCAGCTGATCTTTCGCTAAACATTTTGTTCTCCCATTGTTTTTTTAGATCAAATAAATTCCCGTATTGAAAATTTGTTTTAAAGCAATGCTTTAATATTTGGTAAATTTTTATCGACCAATTTGGTTTCGCGATCGTTCGCTGTGGGGTTTTGTTGTGTGGGAGATGATGGATATTTGCTGCGTTAATCAAAATTTGTATCTCGTGAAATTTCTTATTTTGCAGTACATTGAAGGACTCGACCTCTTCTTAAACCTATACACCATAGTTGCCAAATGCTTCGTTTTCCCATAACTTTTCTGTGTTTATTTGTGAACTTCGAAAAATAGATTTTTTGCAAACGATCTGATTTTTCGCAAACGATCCGATTTTTCAAGCTGATGTACAAGTATTTTTATCTAAAGGCATTGTGTACTTGGTAACATCTAGCATGTGCTTCGCCGAAAATTGCACGCAGCTTTTGAGACTTCTGTCTTTTTGCATTTGTAATTATATCAATTATTTAAAAAAATGACAGCTGTTTTAGTATTTGCAGCAAAAGTCTGCTTGTTCTATTTTTTATTTTAAAAAATTGTCAAATTTTTTGAAACTTTATGTTAGTTAAATCTTGGTAGTTACTATTTGAGGGCAATGGTACAAAGTTTTAAGCGAATATGCTCCATTTTTTATTTGTATGTAATATCCAAAATGAAATATTTTTCTCAAGTTGAAAAAGTTTTTTCTGAATTTTTGCAAGCTCTTCTAAATAATTTTAAAAAATTATTTATGGCAGAGATAAAAATTTAAGTAGGCCTAAATTGAGATGCTGGCAACATAAGTTAAGTAAAATGAAAAAAAATCTAAATTAAACACAAATTCTCAAGACAAAGCCGCAGCGTTTTCTTTAACAATTTTTTTTATTTAAATTGTTTTTCATTTAACCTTTATTTTATAGCACTAACCATTTTTGATAATTTTCCATATCATGATAATTTTCTTATATATGGTTAATACTTGTGTTGTGTGCTTCTTATTACTAGCTCCAATAGTTATTCAACTGCCTGACTGTATTGGACATTAGAAAAGCTCCAAGTCAAAGAGAGCTCCATAAAAGTGTTTGTGTTGTGTTCCTAATAAAAATACGATGTTAAATCAGTTTCCTCTTTCAATAATGCTTCCTTTTGAAATAAACATAACAGTTTGTATATTTCGAAAAACTTGTGAGGTCCTTAAAATTTTTTGTAGGTCCTTAAAAGGTCCTTAGAAAGTCCTTATTTTTGGTTTTGCCAAAAGCGTACGAACCCTGATCAAAGATCTTTTGTGTATTCTTTTATAATGTATACCTCTGTTTAACATTCTCGATTTTAATTGATACATTCTAATATGAAATAACAATGGAAAGTTCTTGATACTCATCTGAAGCTCTTTGCTGAAAATTATAGCTAATCATTGGTTTACTATTATTATTATTACTTTAGTTTGATAAACGTGCATGGGCTGGAAAAAAAAGAACTGTCTGAGAAAGCAAAAAAATACGTATGAAAACCGAGTATTCACTTGTAATAATTATCGAATAGAGCGTTATTCATTGATAATCTAAGGTATCCATTGGAGATAAATTTTGAAACGCCGGCATCGTTTCATGAAACATGGCCTGTCTTCAAACAAGACCGAAGGGTCTTTAATGTCGTGGAATATAACTCAAAACTTGTCACGATGCGTAAAATATGGGAATCGCTGCCCGATATTGTCATTATGACAGATATGAACTGCAGCGAAACCCATGTCCGGACATGTTCTTTCTTCGGCGAGAAGTCACTTGGTGGACGTAGATCTGACTTGCTTGAGGATGAAATGATGGACGATCCACACATGATTGATGTTTTCAATCGATGAGAAATGGTCTTCATTCTGATGAATGGCAACACCTGCTCTGCAAATGATACTTTATGATCGTGTTCCAGAGCGTGAGTTCATGTACGCGGCAGGAGTTCCACGAAAATTGCTTCTTTCCTTCAGAAATATACGTATGGGGCTCCACTAATTGCGGGTATGAAAGAAGTATTCAATTTAAACTTCAGGCTATTCTAGAAGTGATATATATAATAATGAATCGATCATGAATATTATGAGAAGCCTTATTGAAAGATTCAAAAAGCACAGCTATTATTTTGGGGTTAAGAAATAAGTATATTCATAGCAAACATTAGCAAATGGGAACTGCTAGCTGTAAAAAAAAAAAAAAAAAACTGTTCTAAAAGGTATCCGATATATAGGGTTGGCATAAATGCCTAGCATTCATACGTGACGTATAAGTGCTAATTAAGACGTGAAAAAAAAGTGGGCTTACAATAATTTATTTTACTCTAATAAAAATGAACAAAATTTAAGCTGCCTTTTGCAGAAAAATAAACAATACAACAGATGAAAGGTTAATCACTTTCAGCCCAGTCGATTAAAGTCGATTTTAGCCCCTTAATTATAACTGCATTCTACCATGTAATTGTAAAATGTTGGTAAACATTTAAACTGCAATAAGGTATTGAAATTGCTTCAGTTGTTATAAACTGTACTGACGTGCTTGTTTCATTCCACTATGGAATTGCATTAGAGTGCATTCATTTCAATTGCGACATCTGTGAAAATTCGTCACATACTTTTAGCGTACGTCATTTCATGCATATCGTTCAATCAACAAGCCCGAGGCGAATCATTTTCTTATTGTGTTCCATCTTAAAAACTTACTTTCACCCAGATGACCGTGGTTTGTTGATTGCGCTACGACGTCAGACAGACAGACTGACAGACCCACAATTTCAGCATCACAAAACACTACTTTCAATTTTTTTATTTTTTATTTAATTACTTCACGTATTTTTAACATTTCTTTATTTTTAACGATATTTCTAAGATACAGTAAGCTTTCTTTCATGCTTAAAAAAAAAAAAAAAAAAAAACTTTTTCGGAAAATTAGGTTAAAAAAAATGGACTGAATATTGAAATATGGTGACAGTCCCTTATGTAAGTGTGGTAGCAACCGTGCCGATATAACGTGTTAAAATTATTTTCTACTAAGAATATTACAGTTTATTATTTTTTTCGTATTACAGTACGTACTGTACGTAATAAGATGTAGAACAAACGTATTTAAAGACGTACAGCAAACTTTGTTACAAAGAATTTTGTCATTCTGACTTCTAAAACAGTTATTAGAGGACTAAGAATTGTTTAGATTTTTCTCGGGCCCGTCATTCGAGGGATCAGAGGGATCTATGCTCCCCCTCCTCGACTTTAGGAAATATATATTGAATTTTTCATACTTTTAAGTATTTTGTTATTTTTTTATCCATAATATGCATTGAAAATATATCCTTTGCTCCCCCTGGAAAATTTTGAAGTGACGGGCTTGATTTTTCTCGAAATAAACTGAAAAGGTAAAGAAAAAGAAAGAGAAAGGAAATTGCACTAAATATATAACTCTTTTGGAGAGATTTTAAACTATCTTTGTTAAAATCGTTCTTGCCACCTACTATGTTCATTGCATGCACGCCAACTGCTTGTAAATGATACACCGAAAACAACTCCATAAGGTTAGCTTTTCGTCGCATTTTCACTTCGAATCGCCATTTTCAGGCGTACTTTTTTATTTTCTTAGCTAACATGGTCGATGCATCAAATTGTCACTTTTTAGTCGACAGCATTTCTGAGATCACGCCCATAATCTGTGGCCGTTGTTCTGGAGAGATAAAATCTTTTGAAAATTTACGGTATGATGACATTAACATTAACCTTTTATGATGTAAAAACAACTAAAATTCAGCATTAGGATTAACAAACCTGCTAAAATGATGGATTTTCCTTCGTCCTTTTTTCCTTTTTTTAAAGTTGGTAATTTACTTTTTTTTTCGTATAAATATATTTTTTCTTGAAAGACGAGACAAGCATGTTTGAAAAGTTTAGTTTCAACGTCATTTTTATTTCAATGTCAAGTTCAAATGATTCAACTACTTACTTGATTGAATGGGTCTACTAATTGCAGCTTTAAAAAATTAACCTCATGCAATTTGAACCTACACCCACGCTCTCCAAAAGACTATACAATTATTAAATTTAATTCTTTAATTTGACCCTTTAAGCGCCATATGCGTATGCATAATACGTCTCGAGCAGTCGATGGGTTTAGCGTAGCATTAACACATCTACTGCGTTTGACGCATACATACGTTTTGGCAGTTGGGTGGGCTAATTGAAACATCAACAAATTACAGGGTGCGTTACAAAAGTAATGCAATTATATTTTTTAAAGTAATTTATTGAACGGGTTTACACAAACACTTAAAAATCTTCAAAGTACTGTCCTTGGGCCTCTACACATTTTTTCCAGAGACTCTGCCGTGACCGATACGCGCCCTGGAAGGCTTCTTCGCGGATCTCTCGCAAGGTCTTCGTTGCGACCGACATGATGGATCTCTTCTATGGACGAAAAACTGGTTCCTTTCAGGGCTGCTTTAATTCGAGGGAACAAAAGGAAGTCTGCTGAGGCAGGGTCAAGACTATAGGGGTGGAGTAGCGTTGGCCTCTGGTGTTTGGCCAGGAACTCGCCGACGCGTAGCGTGTTGTGGTAAGGCGTGTTCTCGTGATGGAGTTGCCACGTAGCGGAGATGTCTTTTCTGTTCCTGACGACCCTTCTTCGGAGCCTTTCCAATGTCGGATTATAGTCTTTCCGGAGTCGATTCCATTTTTTCTGTGACATTGTTGGCACGCGGAGGTTTACAATAACTGACGTCCTGTAGCTTCCACAGCTTGGAAAGCGCTAAGACAGGTTTCGAAGCAAAAGCGTCTCCCCCAACTACCCCAAGTGGTCTGATCCCACTCTGACCAATAAGAGCGGCACGGGAAGTTCGATTGCATTATTTTCGGAAGCGTCAAATTTAGTTTTAATACGTCTGAGGCTGTGGATGTAAGCAGGATCAAACAAACAAATGCATGAATGATACATGAATATCGACAGTTTATCGTATTCTTCAATTTCTCGCGATCGCCACGGTTCGTAACGTTCAGAATTCAGCCTACTTGCATTACACTAAGATACAAGTAGAATGACTTACAAATTTGCCAATGTATCACATATCTAAGATTACCTTTCTGACCGATTTTTTTTTTCAAGTAAAAATTATTTTGTTTAAGATATTTTCCTCTTAGCCTTAAGCACACGCGTTAATTAATATTTTGCGTGTATTGTATATATAACAGAAAAAATGCATTTAACAGTAGGAAATCTCAGTAGGAATTATTTAATGTCAATGGAATATTGCGAGTTTGATGATTATTTTAATTGCAATCACCTGGTCCGGAAAAAGTTAAATGTCCGCTTGTCAATGAATGAAATTTCTTCAACTCGTTTTTGGCTTTAGATATACGAACAATGTATCAACAGTAACATTATGTTACTGCTCCTCTTCTATTCCACATTTCAAAATATGATATAAAATATAATCTCTTTTTCAGTGAATAGTCCTATTATCACAAAAAAGAATGAAATATTTCTCCAGTGTTTCAAGAATAAATCAACCTTTCAACGCATCATCTTTTTCAATGGCTCTCAAAAGTGGCACCGAATGACAGCTAATTTTGTTCTGATAACGACGAGACGTTGTCAGATGTAACTAAAAGAAGCAGCGAGTGCTACTCCTTAAACGTCAAAATGCCGGTTTGATTTGATACTAGCAGCATTTTCGTTTGTTGCATTCACACTAGTCGCCGCAGTTATGACCCAGGAATAAAGAATATTTCAGCTAAAGAAGAAATTTATTGGCAACACTTTCAAGATCAAGTTATAAGACTACTAGTTTTATAATTCACTTCCTTTTAATGTAAGCTTCTGTTTTCTTTAAACAATATCATTATTTTCCACCTTTCTTAGCCTGCTTGATTACTCAATTTTTGAAAATCTATGGAAAACTTTTAACTTGCAGGTGGTAAGAGCAAGTAGCTTTCCATACCAAAACGACCGGGCGTGAATCTCTCGCTTAATTCTACGAACCAGGCCCGTCATTTCAAAATTTCTCTGGGGTCATAAAGTCAATTTGCATTAAAAGCAACGAAATACGTCCCGCAGTGGACTAGTCGGCAGAAGCTCGGTTCCCGCAGAGCACCGAAAGTGAAGCAATATCGACCGAGGTCAGTGTTTGGGAGGGTGACAACCTCTCGCGGCTGGTTGCTTTGGACCGTGTACACTAAAGGGAGCTGGTGCACGTTAAATCCGTCGTGGCTCTAATGTCCTCCATGTGAAACGAAACTCCTGGGGTGCCAACCCGAGGGGACGGTCTCTCATCTCGGATCTGGTTAAAAAAATTATGACACCACATCACCACATAAAAGGGGCGGCAGTCGGACTCCTACCTATAAAGGCCCCATTTGACTCAGAAGCAGTGAACCCATTCTTCCTCACTTCGCGCGTGGAAACGACACCAAACCAAACCAAACACGTAAATACATTGTAATTCCCAAGCCAGGGGGTCGCCTGACCTCCCTAAATGACGGACCTTCCACGAGCTTTGTAACTATTAGCCTTGGAATTAGTTACTATTCTGATCTCTGTATAACTCGGACTGAACTTGTGAAAAATAGAAAGCAGAAATTGTTTTCAAATAAATAATCAACAAACTTCTACTTTTTGTATTTAAAGCTACGAAAATATTGTAATTTTTATTAGATTAGCTCTTAAGTAGTCTTTTGTTATTTTCTTTGATAAGTGCAAAAAGTTAACCAGTTTAGAAAAGTGCCTTATTTGTAACCATTAGAAATAGATTTTTCTTGAAAGTTTTCTTATTTTATCATCTCTTCAGTGCACCCATATTTAAAAAAAAAAGAAAAATCAGATCAGTTCTATTTCAATTCAGCTGCATTAATGATATTTTACTTCTCTCAACCAATTTCAGTTTCAAAATTATTTTAAAAGTGGAGATAATTAGAAAAAATACCCCTTGAAAGGGTTAATTGTTCCCTTTTTTTCTGCTTGCTTTAAACTGGTATGAAGAGAACGAAGAGTTGAAAACATTCACTGGCGCCAACTCCACTTACAAAAAAATATTCAATATCTATCGTAAATTTAAAACTTGTGTAGTAATAATCTAATTAAGAAAAAAAATGAATCTTTAAAATGATTTGAATTAATTTACAACATTAATTAACAAAACTCTCTCAGATAAATCATAGTGTACACATTTATTAATTTACGCATTATATCATGTTTCGATGATAGAATAAATAAATAAAATATACAACGCAATAGAAAAAATGCAACTGTTTTGGCAAACACGCTTCATTTAACCCTTTTATCCTGAGTGCCGAGGGAAAAGATAGATGTTATTGTAATATATACACTGTTTTCAGTTTGATCTATATTTTTAAATCTATTTTCATGGTAGGTACAGAACTCTCAATCTTATCCCTTTTTCTGCTTTAAAAGTTCAGTTTAGTTAATTATTTTTCACTGCACTTTTTTCTTGGAGATAATGCCTTTTGTTGGGCCATAAAAAATATTTTCATTTTTCCTTCAGAATTCCAGTGAAGGTTCTAGATCGACATGTGGATAATGCCCTTTTTGAAAGTGCAAAACGACAAAACTCACAAGTGACGAATCACGAGGTTTAGTTAAGCGGGTCAATAAAGAATCGCATGCATCTCCGTTTCTTCTTTCATTTCGTCACGGTATTTAAAAATGTATTATTGTGGGAAGTTGCTAGATTTGTCTTGATACAATATGATTTTTATTTCATTTCTTAATAATAAGTAGGAATAATTGTGGTAGAAAACTGCGCCTACAGTCCAATGTTTCTTTTCAAACACCATTTTCTATGAAACATATATTTAGTGTGGAAGGCAATAACTTAGACCAGCAGTTCCCAATCTTTTTTTTGCGTACCACCATTTTTCTTGCAAACCATTTGCTTACCACTGCTAATGTGACTTTATGATACAGAATTGAACACTAATAGATTATAGAAATACTACGACGGCTAGGTTATTTCAATCACACCATTTTTTCTAGTTAATGCAGAGAAAAGCGTTTAAAAAATAAAGCTCTATGTATAAAATAAAATATATGAAATATATAAAATATATTTTGAATACTTACTTCCAAAACAGCATTAGATATACGTCTTTAAGTACAAATACCTATCATGTAAAAAAACGAAAAAACAAAATTAATGAGAAGATTGCTGTTGCATGGCCGGTACAGGCCAGATGATGTCTCGTTCCGTAAAAGTTAGTTTTAACCTCAAATTTGGTTCGGCATTTAATTTGCTTCTATGTTTATTTTTAATAAATATCATATTGGAAAAGCAGTTTCATAAAGATGAGTGGTTGTGAACTGAATTTAAAACAGCAATGCTTTTCTTGCAATGGCGGAAATTCATTTTTAAATTTGAGCCAACATTCTCCCAACTCTAATCCGGCAAATCCGATCTTCAATCCTGAGTTTTTGTGTTTTAACTTTTTTTTTTTTTTTTGCCTGCTCGAGTACCACTTGGAGATTCTTCACGTACCACAGTTTGGGAACCGGGGTTGCAGACGTTCCAAACGTAGTTAGTATGAAAGAACATTCATAAAAGTCGAGCCCACTTAATGAAATAGTCAATTTGCCACGAAAAATTATTCTTATAAGCGGGATATTCCATTCTCCGGTATCACAGAAATAATGTACTATAGTTTGGTACATTTAAAATTTATAGCTTTAAGCTGGGTGTTTTCTTTTAACAGATATTCCATTAAGCGGGCTCGACTGTAATTAAAGCAAAACAAAATTGTCTGAAAACGTGTGAACAGGTCTTTGTAGTTGAGCGAGCAGTTATTAAAAGTTAAATGAAAATCTTTTCCCCCTTTTCCCCTTTTTCCCTTTTAAAATATTTCACCCTAATTTCGAAAATAATTAAACACTTTTCTCATTTTGTAATTCCTATTTTCCTGTTCTGATTACTATTCTCCGAAATCATCTGTCATGGAAGACACTAAAAGATAATGGTGTAGAATATTACTACGGAAAACAACGCTTGGGTGGGGCTGCGGTTGCCAAACACTCTTCAGCGTGTCATCATCAGTCTTGTTCGAATAGTGAAAAATGATTTTAGAGGGACATGAGGGTGTAAGAAATACACCTAGTTTTCGATTCCGGGTGCATTCATTTCCGGCTCAATTAGTTACGTTGTTGAAGCCTATTCTTTCAACAGAAAGGTACTCAATTCTTAGCGGGAGGTTAACTGGTGTGCGTTGAAAGTGATTATTTTTGTTTAATAGTGTAAAATTTTAGCTTATATAGACTATAGGCTTTTTTCAAGAAACATTTTTTTAACAAGTTAAGCAAGCAAAAAATTGAACTGATTTAAATCTCCGGATGTTGAAACCGAAATATCTCGTCAAAAAAGAAACGTTTTATATTATTAAAGGCAACGTTATTCCACTTAAATGTCTAATACTTCCATTTAGTGATATCACGTGTTACTTTATCTGATAAGAGGGAAAGATAAAACGTATTAATGAGACTCAATCATTTCCTATAATACCTAATTATTTCGTCCATCAAGAAAACGTAATTGTACACGTGTGCGCCGGAGGAAGAAATTATCCTTTATATCACTAAAACCGAGACCACATCAAAATTCAACGGGTTTTTAATAAAAGATGCTAACCACGAAGCATCTCGTACGAGAAAAAAAATTAGAATATTGAAACTGACTTTATTCAACTTCAAGGTATAATGATTGCATTAAATAAGAGATACTGTTTACGAAAAACTTGTAAGAAAAAAAATCCTCATTTATGCCGCTAAAATTTAGATTACTCCCGTTTAAGATCCATTTATGCTACTTGGTAAGATAAACTTATCACGAGCTATTTCGTCTGAAAAAGAAATTGAGATACATCGTATAGTTGAGAATTTAACTCTCAGGGTTCAACGATTCCATACATCCAAAGATAAGCTAATCACCGGCTTTACATCTTAGCTAAAGAAAAGAAACTCCCTTACACCAGACAAATCGAGATAACTTATCTCCTAGTTTAACGATTTCATTCGTTAACAGGAGCTAATTTTCACAATTCGTTGTAACTTTCCCCAATCCGACTTTTAACCCTTTAACTGTCAAGTGATTTTGATGATTTGGGTACATAAGTTGTAAATTTTTTAATTGCAAAAATCAAATGTTTAGTACAAAATGAAATACACTTAGTAGTTAAAAATTGATATTTTGTTTTGTAGGCTCAATTCAGCCCAGTTTTTCCTGAGATAGATTCGGGTTTGATAAAGAGATAAAGCCGAAATAAGCTTTTCCCGATACATACTCGGGTATATACGATGCACTAAAAAAAAAAAATACCCCGAGTTTCGGGCCTGACAGTTTGGAACCCCAGTGCTGGGCCCGAGATAATCTCGGGCATGACAGTTAAAGGGTTAAAACCGAAGTTTTTTCACTTTAAGGTTCAGTAATACCATTTATAGATTAAAGCTTTTGATTATCCACGGGAACCAAAGCTGTGTTTCAGATATCTAAAGCAAAGCTCATACACTTAAGATTAAATGATTGAATTTGATTCAATATCTTTAGTACCAGAACAGAACATTTGCAGCGAAAGGAAGTAATTTGGTTCATATCATATGTAACCATTTATCAACGCCCCTGTACACTACTGAGTAGTTACAAACAGTAAAAAAAATTAATTCTTATGTTTTTGACGTTGCAATAAAAGTGAAGAAGATTTTTTTTTTCTATAAGTCTATCTCAGTTGAATTTAATTATGTGTAGCAGCCTGGGGGGAAAAGAATATTTTATTAGGT
Source organism: Octonoba sinensis (assembly GCA_038502835.1). Taxonomy (NCBI): domain Eukaryota; kingdom Metazoa; phylum Arthropoda; class Arachnida; order Araneae; family Uloboridae; genus Octonoba; species Octonoba sinensis. The sequence goes on along the minus strand of CM076599.1, from coordinate 101,486,406 downwards.
TATTCGAAAAAAGAAAAAAAAAACCCCTTCGCAATCAAACCTGTAATCAAGGAACTTATTTATTCATATTCTAATTTCTTACGACGTCGATAGCAAAAAAATCTTTGGCGCGAATTTTTAGCACACGTCAGTGTAATTTAATAAGTAATAAAAAAAAAAGGCAAAGACAAAACAGTTAAGAAATATTTTCTCTGTTTTTAAACCGATTTTTTTCCACCTATTTTTTTTTGTTTATTAACTATTGACGAGTTTTAGTGATATCAATTAAAAAATTTTGGATACAGTTTATTATTATTTAATTATTTCACTTTTCTTTTGTCTGGAAAGTCTCATTTATAATTGTAATGTTATATTGTTATAGATAGCAGATGGCGACATGTCTTCTTTGAGTAAATTATTAGGTAATGAATATAAAACTCATTGTTAACAAGATTTGTTACCATTAAGCAGTAATATTAAAAGTGTCGACAGGGTGGCGTAGTGGTAAGGCGCGAGTCTCATACTCCCAAGATCACAGGTTCGAACTCGACACCAAGTCTGTGATTTTCAAGTTGCAGAAAATCGTCTTCGCCCATGTCGCATGATTGTGCGGCATGTTAAAGATCCCTTGGGTATCCGTTTGGCTTGGATACTCTCGGCTAAATTAAATACCTAGTGCAATTCGCATCAAATGAGAGCTCAGGTGCCGCCATCTAGGGGAAACTGAGCGTGCAAATTCTCAGTGGCAATGACATCCACCGACAGTAGTGCTACTTGAGATTGTTGGATGTCGATTACCGGGGTACGCACTAGTTCTGCAAAGGTTAATGACCATACGCAGCCCCATTAGACAGAAGGAAAACAAAGTAATAATTAAAGCAATTATAATATGAGTTTGAGTGAAGGCTTCCCTGAAACAATGAAATGAAAAATGAGAATAGTGCATGGAAGCAAACATTTAAGTTTTGTTCAACTGCCACCCAACTTAGTGCGAAATCGGCTGAAGTACAAGGCGCTACATTTATGAGCGCAATTGGCCCTGCGGCGACAATGATTTGCAATACGTTTGCTGTGATCAAAATAAACTCGACGCTACAGCCAAATTTGATTAAAAATACTTACTAGAGTTCGCCCAACCCCTTTAGTTATCAAACGTTTTTACTATCAAAACAATGGAATATTTGTGCCCCATTGCTGTGCGTAAGTGGTATAAATAAGGATTGCGAAGGCAATGAGGGAAAAAAACAATTAAGTGTTTCTTACACCGATTATATTGTGCCATTTTGCATAGGCTCATTTGAAATTAAATGACAATACGTTCCAGTAGTGACGGAAAAGATTTTAATTGTTTTAAGCTATATCAGTACAAAATCGTCAGCAGCTACATTTATGAGCGCAATTGGCCCTGCGGCAACAATGATTTGAAATACGTTTGCTTTAAGTGAGGATGATCAAAATAAACTGGACGTAAAAATCGCCATATCTGACAAATAATACATATATATATATATAAATCGCATAATGTTTTCAATGTTAATTTTAATTATTACGCTCAAATTTCGACTATTGGGCGAACTCTAGTTTATTTTAAAAGCTCTCATGGCGCCAATCACTTACCCACATGCCGTTTCCTCTCCATGATTAATAAATTAATTTTGCAGTATTCCATCATTAAAAAATTACTTGCAATAATTTTTGCCGTTGAAGTGATACTCAAAGCAATATTTTATTTGACGTATTTTTTTATTGTCGCCGAAGAAGTTGAGAATCAGCGTCAGTCTGAGGGATCATTCATAAATGATATCACGCTTCGAGGGGGGGAGGGGGGTTCCTGAAATTGGGACAAAGTGGGACAATGGGAAGGGGAGGGAATTACAAGAAGTGTGACATCGTGCATTATGCAACATACCGTGACATGTGACAAAGGGGGGAGGGGGGTCAAATATATGGGGAAAAAACGTGACATCATTTATGAACGGCCCCTAAATTGAATGATCGTAGTATCAAAATATTGCAATCAATAAATGCAATCTTTTTTCCCTTTCTTTTAATAGTCGACGAAACGATAAAATGAACTGCCTTAAGGACAGCTAATACCTTTAATACAAATTTTTTAAAGTAAAATGAGTCAAATATTTATAAACTTCTGGACAGAGTGGTTAACAAGTTTAAATTGAAGAATCAATCAAATTAAACATTACACAGTCATTGAACTCATATATTCGCAGTCACAACTGAATGCAGGGACAATTATTTACCAAACCTTTTTTTGCTCAAATTTACTTTCTATGCAGCCAAGCCTACACTAGACCTTTCTTTTTCCCTTTCCAAGCCTTGACCGCTTGAAGGGGAAAATGAATAGAAAGATCGCGAAGTTCCACCGTGCCACTTTTCCTAAATCAGAGCACTTCCAAAAAAAAAAGTTGCGGCAGGCGCTCGTAGCTATGAAATATGAGTTTAGCACGTGATGTGGTTGAGAATTGTTCAGTGGTGTATTTCGATATGGGCAAAAAGTTTTTGCCCGACAATTTTTGTGGGATTTTTCATATAGACATCACTGGATGACTTGGATGATGGATCTTGCCTATGAACTCAAGTAAATTTTTTCTTTCCAGATTCATCGTAAGTCTTTGGAAGAACACAATTACTGTTTTTATCATTTAGTTAATTATGTTTGACGAGTGCTGCAGATAGATATTTTGGCGAGTCCTGTGGATAGATATTTTGGCGAGTCCTGTAGGTAGATATTTTGGCGAGTCCTGTAGGTAGATATTTTGGCGAGTCCTGTAGGTAGATATTTTGGCGAGTCCTGTAGGTAGATATTTTGGCGAGTCCTGTAGGTAGATATTTTGGCGAGTCATGCAGATAGATATTAATGACTGTCTGAGAATTGAATCTTGACTACGTTCACGAATAAAACCATCGAAGTACCGGAAGAAGAAAATGCTGGTTTATACTTTCATTTAATTAATTTAAGAAATTTCAACTGCATTCTGTCATTTTTCTGCAAATAATTTATCAAAAGATAGTCCATTTTTTGTGTGGATTGTATATAACCATTACTAAGCCGCGGTGGCATTGGCTCCCGCGCTTTGGGGACTGGGTTCGAATCCCGGCTAGGGCGTGGATGTTCGATCGGTATTGTACTTACTCCGATCACGCCCTAGTGGTTCGGATTCCACTTATAATCGTAGGCAATTCATAGTGAAACTTCGCGCTCTTCCAGATAAGCCTGCGAAGTGCATAAGAGGTAGTTCGTCTGGGTTAAAATGCTGTATATGAAGCCGAAGGAAGAAGAAACATTACTAAATCTATTGGACATTGATCTTGACCGAGAGTTGCGTAGTTATTCATTTCAGACATTATAAGGTTTTTGACAACGATTAAGACATTTATTTCTTAGGTATTGGTTTGAAAGTAGTTTTCTGTTTTTGACAAAACGTTCGTTTAATTCGTTTTCAGGGGAATCAGTGACTGAGCAGTCTAATCGACTAATTCCGGTACCTGCCTGCGCACAGTGAAGATTCGTCGGTTAGATTCCGACTTTCCCCTGTGTGTATTTCCTTTGTATTGTAATTCTGTTGTACTGTCTTGTTCTATCTGTCATATTAGACGAAGAGTTTCAGGCATATCCTTGAGAATAGCAAATAAACTCAAATATTTATGTAACCTGAAATGGCCGTTAACAAACAAACAAACAATTCATTTTCACTTTCACGTCATTTTATTTGCTTTTCGAAATTAGTTTTATAATGGCAACGGCTGAGTTTTGAAGCAACATAACTCCTCGATGTCGTTTGACATGTTTATGTTTCACGATGCAAGCTCAACAAGTTAGAGGATTTCAGCAAGTAAATTATAAAATTCTTTTAGTTCTGAAATACGTATCCAAAAGGAAATTTTAAAACTATAATACTTTTAAAAAATTATGAATAAAATGATATGAATGCTTTTTACAACGAGGCAGCGGAATTCATTTCGTATTATTTGGTTACGTGTTTACTATGAGATAATTTCATCCATGAAAGTCTGAATTTTGAAAGAAGATTGGAAATCGACAAGAGATGCCGTATGTTCCGCTTATAGTCGGGTAAGTTAAAGTTTTGTTTGCTCTGGTACGAAAAACTACATATCATTGAAAGTAATAATCTATTTTGAAAAATACCGTTTCTTCTTGCCTTATAAAAAATGCTCTCTTGTTCGGTTCACAATGTAAGCAACAAGATTTTTAAAAAAAGGAAGGAAACAAATCATACTGAGTAGTTCCTTGTGTAACTTAATCTCCTCCATGCATTAGAAGGAATTAATTCGAGCAACTTGGCCTTGAAATTCAAGTTAGTAATGTACAGGCAAATTTTACATCTGAATTAATTTTATGTCTGGATAGAAATATGCGAAGATTTTACCTTTTTAAGTGACTATTGATTACAAGTAAGATTTCGATAATCTATTATGGTTAATAGGGTGTAAAGAAATTCGTTTGTTCAGCACATAACTTTTTACAATAAAACGTTATGAATTCTCGTAAAATGTATCCTTTTTTCGCAACTTTTTAAAATTAATTTCTCTCTCTCTTTTTTACTTCGGTCATAACTGTAATGATTTTTTTTTTCGTTTTTGCCGACAGGATAAGTTCCAATACTTTGTTAATTAAATACCTGCTAATGTTTACAAAGTGTTGACATAATAAGAGCTGTACTATATGGTAAAAAACTGTTGCTAATTTATATAAAATGCATATTTTCTAGAAACATGGAATCCATGAAATTTAATATTTAACTTCATATTAACCCGTAAATGGTAATATTCGTTTGGGAGGATGGATATGGTTTAGTTTTAGTCCTAATGAGAATAGAAATAAGTAGTAATAAAAAAGTAAGTAAATGAGTAAGTCAATAAGTGTAAGTAAAAATAAATAAGTAAAAATAAGTAGTAAAAAATAAGTAGTGATAATGTAATAAAATAAACCTTAGTCTCACAGACGAATATTACTGGGAGTGTGAGTTGGAGAGATATTACCACTTACGGGTTAACATTATTAAAAAATTGAATCACGAAAATGGCTGTTATTTGCGTTAGAAGTTTTTTAATATCAAAGTTTGACTAATGTGTGACGTTAATTTGGAACATTTATCTATATTAATGAACTGAAACTCATGTGCTATACCGTACACCTTTTGTTACACTTAATTTAAACAATTGCAATAGTGATTAATGATACTTGCGCAGAACATGCACTGCGAGTATAACGTTGTAATATTATGTAAAGTATAAAACCCACATAATTCGTATTTTAAAATTACCTTGCATGTTGTAGAAATCGATACAATAGAACAGAAAAATAGGATATCAGAATGCGCTTATAGAATCTCGAATTGAATTGTTACATATTTAATTTCCAGCTCGTGTACTTATTCTCGCAGGACTCGCTTATGAACTGTCGTCCAATATGACAGATAGTGACAGATACAAGACAATATATGAAAGATTTTTTACATTACAAAGAGAGAAAATAACAGAAATACACCCAGGGCAAGGTGGGAATCGAACCCACGACCTCGTCACTGCGCGCAGGTAGGCAGCGGAAACTGGCACTAAGACCGATCGGCCACTGAGGCCCCGAATTTCAATTATAGGGTACTGGTGCAGTAAGAAAAAAATTATACTGTCTATGTGGCTTTTAATCTAAGAGATTATATGGCGACCCCATGAGAAGTGCCTCGCGACCCTATCTGTGGCGCGACCCATAGGTTGGGAACTTTACAAGATTTGATAAGCAAGCTTAACCTAGTTGAATTTAGCATGGGGTTTTTGTTGACTTGATTCGTTTTTTCCTAGCACAAGATAAAATACAAATCATAATGCAAGATCGTAGATACTGCTTGAAGTAATTATACATTTTTTTAAACACTATCACGAAAGATATATTGGCTAGCATTTTCCCATTTAGATAAGGATAAATAATTTATGCTTAAAAAATTGAAATATATACTCTCAGTTCACTAGCAATCAGCACATAGTTTTTAAAGAAAAGACTAAGAAAAGACTAAAACTCGATTCACTTTGTCCTGGCGTAATTTATGAGGTCAAAATTTCTTTAAACAGGATTTATGTCATAAAATAAGCTTTACTGGCCATTTTCAAGGATACGAACATTTGCATTCACAGAACATGAAGTTTTATGCGGTTAGTGTTTTATGCAGTTAAGAACACAAAAAAACAATTTTATTTGCTCAACTGCTAAGCTCCTGGGTGGATTGCTGAGGAATTCGAATAAGGCTCTTCGAAAAATTAAATCCCTAGTAGAAGGAGTGGGAAGTTATTTGAATATAATACCCTAAGCGCAGTGCCATACATTCCACACACACAACATTTTGAGAAAAGGAATTTCTTCCTGGAAAATGTCTAGGGACGTTTCCAAACTATTTTAAGACATTCAGTAATGTATCTGCAATTGGTTTTGCAGCAGAGTTGTTTGTTCTTCGACGGATATTCCGTTTCTCTGCGCATTCTACTTTGGGGTCTTAACAGTATTTATATTATAACCAATGCCTCAACTTGATTGCCAATTAGTTTTCAAATAAAAGGAACATTTGAAAAGAAAAATTTCTTAAAAAGGAAATGGACAAACATGATGATGCATAGAGTTTCGGAAATAGAAAGCAGCATTTCATCTCTTTTAGCCCCTTTGCACTTATAATTCGACTCACGAGCTAGCACTGACAAAATTTGGCTTGTACTCGAAATACTCTCAGTCACACTAGCAATCAGCACTTCAAATTAAATATGCTTTTGTATGTTATTAATTTTTGTATTTTCAGTATTTTTCCGTTTGCAAAACCTATGAATTAATAAAATATTTTTTGGAAAAAAAAAAAGAACCGACTTCAAAATATAAATTGCGCTAAAAAGTAAAAAATAATATTATTCTTTAAACAACTTCGATACGACTTTTAAACATAATTTTTGAAATCGGTGCAAAATTATGATAGTCCAATTATAATTACACCATGCTTTATTTTACACTGAAACTGTTGCAAACTCTACGCTATTTATATTTGTAATTGGTTCATAGTTACAAAAGGAATCATGCATCAAAATCCATCATAATTTTGCACCGACTTCAAAAATTATGTTTAAAAGTCGTATCGAAGTTGTTTAAAGAATAATATTATTTTTTACTTTTTAGCGCAATTTATATTTTGAAGTCGGTTCTTTTTTTTCCAAAACATATTTTATTTCATTCTTTTTAGTGTAAATACATTTTTATATAAATACTACTCTATTTTTATAACATACATATCAAAGGGGAAGCCTTTGAGGTAATGACACTAAAAACTATCCGTTTGAAAGATAAATTTCGTTTTAAAATCGATTTTAAGGAGTCACTAGAGAAAGGAAACTGATTGGATTTAATTTCTTCTTCAGAGAAGCCTTCAGTCTATTTCTTGTTATATGACATGCTTTTAATATGACATCTTAATGGCAACAAACTCTTTTTTAACAATGAGTTTCATTTTTATTAACAACTTTTCCAACAAAGAAAAATCGAGCCTAGCCTTTCCAATTAAAATGAAAAAATACATATTTTTCACCCATAACGTTTTTTCTAAAAAACAGATGTAGTCAAACTGATAGGCGATATTTGAGTTAGACGACCCTCTATCGATCAAAGAAAAAATAATCAAAATCGGTTCATTTAGTCAAAAGTTATGGATGAAAAAGCAAAAAAATGACCACATTTCAGCTCGTAATTTTTTTTCTAATTTTTGAATATGGAATATTTTTGAAACCACCCTCGATCGATTAAAAAAAAATTCATGAAAATCGGTTCATCCGGTAAGAAGTTATGAGTGGACAAACAAAAAAAAAAAAAAAAAAAACGACATACATACAATCTGAATATATAACCTCCTTCCTTTGTGAAGTTGGTTAAAAAAAAATAATAATAATAGGTGATTATTCATTCAGAGTGAGAAAAAACGTGATGCAAAAAGCGACGTCTCAAGACAGAAGTTTTGACGATGAAGTTTTTTGAAGATTTTAGCGATTAATGTAGAATTTTTGAAAGTTATAACATTCTAGCAGTGAATAAAAATTTGAATTTTTTTATACGTAAAATTCGCCAAATTGTTGCTTTTGTTCTATGTTTTGAAATGGTTTCTGCCTCTTTGTTTTTCTACATATTAGTTTAATGATATAAAATAATTATTGTTTAACGTCAGGGAGAACTTGTGTAACAAATTAAATCATTGTATAACCATGGACTTCTTACCACGAACTGAACTGACGACAATTAACGTGTTAATAATTATGTTGTGTGCGCGTTACTGTACGAAGTAAAACGGCTTTTTTCTTCTACATATTATGTCATCATCAATTAGGGGAGTACCAGGTGATGCTTTAAGTTGCCCTGCGCAGTGATCAGGCAATGCTAAGAGCATTCCAACCGTTCCTTGCATAAGAAACAGAACGAAAAGAGAGAGAAACTAAAAGTTTACTCTAAATGGTTTTGGAATGATGAATAGGCCAAATGATTTACTCGACAAATGATGGCTTTAAAGAGATAGATGAGATGCTTATCAGTGGACATCACTCAAAACGAAAATCGGAGGGGCTGCCTCGATCATTCGATCTGAGCCATTTTCTGTGTTTGTTTTCTACTTGAATTCCATTAACCCTCGTCAGATTCTTGTTGTAGAGAGTAAGAGCAAATGAGTTTGGCCTGCCGTCCATGTTTTAATAGGTTCTTATCTCGGCTAGTTTTATTTATTTGTTTCGCCAGCTGCCGCATTTAAATATCTATGCTCGTGAAGTCGATTATACAGAAGGGTTTCTGTTTTTGTGGGTAGTATTCGTATTGAGTTAGATTTTCATGCGAATGTTCTAAAATTCAATCGCTCAGACTAGACCAAAGCTGCCCGTCATTAAAAAAATTTCCATTGGGAAGGGGGAGGGGGTAAAGGTACAAACACAATGTATAAGCGATTTTATTCCACGGCACGCGTACGGTTGGGGTACGCAGCAGATTACTGAGGCACATGGGCTTAAAAATAATAGTACTGGAAGAACGATAAGTTGTAGCAAAATCTAAGAACTTATTTCGGAAAAATTAACGTTCTGAATTTTACTTCTTACAGAAACAAGTCACGGAACTATTCCCGAGTCTAGAAATCATCGCATTTTGATTGGTTTGAAAATTTTTATACCGCATCATAATTACCAATGTTTCTAAATTGTGTGAAGATGATATTTGTAACCGAAAAAGGGTATGTATGGTGGGAAATGCCCAATAAGTTTCTTATGGTCTTATCTACTTAAAATGATCTTTTCTTCACATTTGATTTATTGTTTTGACATGTTAATTTTTATTTTAATTTCCCTCTGTAGAATCTAATAGCTCAGAAAATAAAATGAAAAATTATTACGATAAAAGTTAGTACATACTAATATTCTTCTTGTAAGGGTATGGGTTTTGAAAGAAAGAGGGGGGAATGAAAAAGCATACAAAAGAAGATTAATCGTAAACCAACTTCGTTCCTTAAAAATTGGCCCTTGACTCTGACTTTGCGACTTATTTTATGTATGCGTACAGGTTCCTAATATAAAAGTACCAAATCACATACGATTTGGTATTTATGACAATCATATTAGATTTTTCAATTTTTAAGCAACCTTTTCGAGTCAAGTACTGCAGTTAACTATCTGTATTGTTACCAATTAAACTAATAGTTCCATCTTATTCAATGCAGACTTATAATCAGGCCCGCCTCTTAAAAATTTTCCAGGGGGGGGGGGGGGGGGGGGTAGGGAGAATGAGTATATTTTCAATGCATATTATAGGTATAAAAGCATAAAAATATGTATAAATTCAATATATTTTCTAAAAGTCATGTCAATTGACTCCTTTGATCTCTCAAATGACGGGCCTGCTTATAACCAATACGTTATGTGACCTTAGAAACACCTTCGGTTTTTTGCTGTAAATTAAAGTTACACGGAGAGAATTTTTGTCAAAAAGATGATTACACTAGCATTACAACACAACCAGACAAAGACAAATTAACATACAATACATAATGAGAATTCTAGCCGAAAAGCGCTAGAAGGCATTATGTCTTGAACCATGAAATGAAGAAAAAAAAAACTCAAAACCGATGAAATAATAAAAATTATGCATCTTAAAAATTTAAAATTAAATCCTCTATCACAGCAACTGGCAAAAATTGCGGTCCAACAGTAACGCAAAGGTTTCACAACGACGATGTGCATTGTCAAAAAACACTCATATTCCAAATATCCGGTTGGCAAGATCTTCCTCTAGATCGGTAGGATTTTTCGTCGCAGATGAAACTGTGAGCCCCAACAATGAATTTCATTACATAGCTTTGACCTTAATTTGTCATTCTTCCTGTCAATATGAATCAGTTTACCGGCTTGTCATTACACATAAACACATCGATTTTTCCTCGATATGTTTGTTTTCATTCAGGTAATATCAAATGTCTCCAATCATGCTTTTATTATAATGCAAAATCAAAGGAAATGTGTTTCCATATCGGTTTTGAAATCCTCAATTTCCTTCAGATCAAAATACAAATTGAAATTTTATCCTGCTGAGGCTGCAGAAAATTAATGCTCTATCTTAACACTTGAACAATGAACACTTTTGCTTTAAATGTATCTTTTCAATGCTGCACTTGAGAAAAATGATTTATTTTGTTTAGAGTACAAAATTGTTGATAATACCTCTATGTTTAATTATAGCTTTTTTATTAGGAGTTATGCAGATAGAAACGCAGCAATGTTCAGGGTGATTCAATAATCAATTCACGTTTACAATATTATTTATTCAACTCACAATATAAGACCAACATTTGGCTTGAACACAAACCTATACGTGAAATAACATTAGTTTTTATTTAAATCTAAAAAACAATTTCATAAACGGTCAACAGAGTGCTTCATCTCACAACAAAAGTGATGTTAACACTATTACTCTTTTGTTAGCAAAGACTCTTTCTTACATATGTTCAACGTATCGTCCGTCATTCATCAACGGTACCTGTAGCTGAAAAACTATCATGTTTATTACCGGTGCTGTTCAATATAACAGTAAGAATGGTAAAAAATATCGTTGGATTGCGTTCTTTAGCGTCTCTGATGAGCTATTGGCCATTTTCTTCAACCATATCACTGTGTCCTCTCGAAACCCTGTTAACAGCTGGGTCCAAACGTACTCCATGCTATAACTTGCAATAATTATGTGGTTTAATTATTTTAAAAGTTAATTTTGCATTTTTTTAATTATGATAGTAATCAATGGGCTGATTCTAAAGTTTTTTTTGATCAATTCTATTTATTTTGCAAGCGCCCTGTTGCTTTCCGACACACATTTCTGCTTTTGACTATCAGTTGAAAGTACTGTAGTCCGCATGGACCCAAGGTTATCATGATAGGATTAAATTATTTTTATATGGTTATAGTCGGGGCTTCGTACATATGTGTCGATTATTTATCGCTTTTCGCAACAACTTTCCGGGGAATATTCAACTGCTAATGTTAATTTTCCTATAGGTTAATTGAATGGCATGATGTTTTCTCTTCGAAACGAGAGACTGGTAAAAGAAACGGGCCATAAGATAGCAAAATACAGTCCATCTATTAGCAAAGGTAATGTTCTTCATAACAAATTCTCAACACATGCGCAGTCATTCGTCAACAATATTTGTACCAAAGTGACAATTTAATGAACAGTACATAGGAATCAGGGAAAGTTTTTGTCGGATGGGCTTTTTAAGAGCTCTAATAAACTATTCATTTCTTTTCCTAAGTTTTGAATAAATCTTTTAAGTTAGTTAAACCGTAAGCACCAACGTCTATTCCTCTACATATATTATTCCTTGAATTATGGCATTTAAAAAATATTAACAGACATTTGGATTATGTGGGTATCTTTCCTCATCAAAACACAATAAAAATTTTTTTGCAAATTCCAGTGAGAGTTTGTCAAATGGAATAAAACTCCTCCTAACGGACATCCCTGAAATGCGGGCACGCTTCTTACGCGGGCAGTTTTTAATTCGCCGCAAGCAAAGCATTGGGCCTAGTAAAAACCCTCTTTTGCGGGCTCCTTACTGTTACAGACATATATTTTTGTCCCGCTGGGGTCCACAATATAGAGGTTTTACTGTAATCGGCTGACCTTATGTAATATACAAAAGATTCTAATTAATATACAATCACTAGTTATCCACTTTTTAAGTAGGAATTGCGTAATATTATAAAATTCAGCGACTAGATATTCAGTAGTTGACTTCACCTTTCCACATTGGAGAGCGGTTCTCTGAAGAGTACGACTCCGTTCCTTTTGTAAGGGAACGTTCGCTTTGCTGTGATTTAACGCGAAGGTTCCTACCCGGCAAAGGCAATTTCCTTAACATGAGGGCATGCCCCTTTGCATTCTTTATTTCCGAATCCATTTTTCACTTCTGATGAAGGCCACAGGCGACAGCACCCAAAATCTTGATGCTTCCGACAGAATCATCCTTAATGGGACGCTGATGCAGCACATCACTTTAACTGCTCCTCCCCTTTTGGACCTGAGGTCGTATTCGGGAGCAAAGCTGTACTCAATTCGTCAATTTACAGCAAGATTTATGTGAAACCAAGCAAACAGGAAAGTATGAAGTTGTCTTCTTGCACGCTTCTACTAATTTTGGATTTGACAGCTTGGGAATTCAAAGGGTGAGAGATGGCCTACCGTAATGTCCTCTACAGCTGATAGATATCGCATGTCTGAAGCATTCGTTTTTTTTTACTGTACAAATTAAGCGATTGATTGTGCCTGGAAGTCAAAGGAAGTCCTAGATGAAGAAAAATTGTAGGTTTACGTCACTGACATGAACAAAAGGAGCCAAAAACCACCCGTGTTCTGTAAAATGCCCATTTACTGAAGATTTTTTTTTGAAAATGTTCTTAAGCAATTCATGTTGTTCCCCTCAGGTTGTTTTCCACGATAGTTTGATCAACTTAAAACTTATCTGAACCAAAGAAAATAGAAAGGTGACAAAGTCATTTTTTGTTACGTCTATCTGGAGGTTGATAACTTCGCATTTTTTCAAGAGGTTCTAGATGACTCACGGAAATATTTTTTTTTAGTTAAGAAATGTCACATTTGAGACAGTTACTTGTTTATTTTCGCGCGTAAGTAAATTTATCAACAATTGGAGGCTAAAGTGAGAATTACATGATGCAAAAATATGATAGTCATATTATCTAATGAAACTTATCGCCTGACGTGGTCTCGCACTCTAAGAAATTCCAACACTTTGATAAGTGCACAATCTGATGCTACTCTTAGAAAATTCTGCATCATTTATGTAATGATAACAAGTAAATAAACATGAACGTCGGGATATATTTTCTTTGTAAGGTTTAAATGATTCGTTGGTCTATTTGCTACTTGGTAGTTTTTCAGATGATGAAAATAACAGTGCAACATTTCGTTCAGTTAAATGATTTCGCCTGTTAAGGCTGCTCCAATAATGTTCTGAGGCATAGGAAAACTTATACACAGTAAAGCGCGAGGAGGATTAGAGTCCATATTTATTAATTTTTTACTCGTTGATACTCTAAAACTTATTATTGGTTTAAGTGTCAAAAGGTGGCTTCAATGTCTATACTGATGGCTAGCCTAGGAAATCAGAAGCAATCTCTAAGCTGTCCTTAGATTTTTATAACTTTTTTGCCTTTTGTTCATCCGTAACTGTATTTATCAAAATTAAGCTATTAAGATTGTTTTATTAATTTTAAAGTTCTTCAAGTTTCACGAAGGAAAAATTGATGGAACACTTCATTTGATTGCTAGACTGGAAGTCTTTCCCCTTCAAGATGCTAGGGTTTTGACTCGGCAAAATGTTTTTATCGCTATGGATCTAGAGTTAAGCTTGGACCAGGAGCGCGGGGCAGTGGATCAACGAGATTTAGCTCGAACTGGAATGGAGACAGAGCAAAAAAAAAAAAAAAAAAATCTGCTACAAATTTTAAAATTTTAATCATATAAAAAAAGAAGTTAACTAAAAAAAAAAAGAGATAAATACTGTAATCTATTGAAATTATTCGGACCACGGAGCGGAGCTTCCTCTCTGTTATCTATATAAATAAAAATGTAAGTGTTCGTTTGTGCAAGCCGCAAATCTCCGAAAGTACTTGACCGATTGGTTTGAAACTTTGCCAGTTAACAGAGTGATTCAAGCGGATGGTTTATAGACCTGTCAGAAAAAAATCCGACAGGTAGTTCCTTTTTTATTCCAATTTAAGGCAAAATTTCTACATTAATTTCCCATTATGGGGTGAAGAAAACCTTGCACATATTAATATAATATATCGATCGAAAGCGCTGATTTTTCTGCATAAAATGGAATTTGTTCGAAGTTTCTAAGTCAAAAAGAACGCCAGTTATAAGCTTTTTAGTTCGATTTCTTAAGGCTTACCTTGATCCAAAAATAATAATTAGCAGTTTCCTCAACACCGGGTAACATAAGCTATGTAAATAAAAATGTAAGTGTTCGTTTAATCATACAAGGCTGAACGTGATCCAGTTTACGGTTACGATCAAGTTCAGCCTCGGTTCCTAACCTCAAATCTCCGTAAGTACTTCACCAATTGCTTTGAAATTTTATCAGAACATGTGTTTTTATATATCACTTTTAATTTATTTCAACTTTGATTAAACTATTTCGTTTTTTAATGTTTTATTATGGAGAATGAGCCACTTGCAACAATTGGCAGGGTACAGCTATTTTCATTTTGATTAAATAATTTTTTCTGTTCGTATTGAGTATTTGTTAGTATTTTTGCACTCGAAGATTAAGGGGAACTTTAAAACAAAGACCACTTATTTTGAGTAGCAACAGCTTAATTCAGCTATTTTCATTTTGATTTAATTTTTTTTTAACCGACTTAACAAAGGAAAGAGGTTATACACTCATATTGTATGTATGTCGTTTTTTTTTTGTTTTTCCACTCATAACTTCTTACCGGATGAACCGATTTTCATGAATTTTTTTTTTAATCGATCGAGGGTGGTTTCCCATAGGTCCCATACCTTGCTTTGACCATATTCGATAATTAGAAAAAAAAAAGTAAGGAGCTGAAATGTGGTCATTTTTTTGCTTTTTCATCCATAACTTTTGACTAAATGAACCGATTTTGATTATTTTTTCTTTGATCGATAGAGGGTCGTTTAACTCAAATATCGCGCATCAGTTTGACTACATCTGTTTTTTTAGAAAAAACGTTATGGGTGAAAAATATGTATTTTTTCATTTTAATTGGAAAGGCTTGGCTCGATTTGTCTTTGTTGGGAAAGTTGTTAATAAAAATGAAACTCATTGTTACATTAAAAGCAATTATAACAAGAAATAGACTGAAGGCTTCTCTGAAGAAGAAATGAAGTCCAATTAGTTTGCTTGCTCCAGTGACCCTTTAAAATCGGTTTTTAAACGAAATTTATCTTACAAACGGTTAGTTTTTAGGGTCATTCTCTCAGATGTTTCCCCTTTGATATGTATGTCTTAAAAATAGAGTATTTATATAAAAATGTAGTTACGCTAAAAATAGTAAAATAAAATTTTTTTTGGAAAGAATAGAACCGACTTCAAACTATAAATTGTGCTGCAAAGTAAAAAATAACATTATTCTTTAAACAGCTTCGATGCGACTTTTAAATATAATTTTTGAAGTCGGTGCAAAATTATAATGGATTTTGATGCATGATTCCTTTTGTAACTATGAACCAATTACAAATATAAATAGTGTAGAGTTTGCGACAGTTTCAGTATAAAATAACGCATGGTGTAATTATAATTAGACTGTCATAATTTTGCACCGACTTCAAAAATTATATTTAAAAGTCGTACTTGTACTTAAAGAATCAATAAAACAGACGAGTAACCCTCTAACTGGTGAAATTAGGGTTCTGCATGCAATTCATTCTAAGACCTTGCTTGGGTGGCATATACCGTTCAACACTATGGAAAAAGAACGTACCAAAATCAAAGTACAACGTACACATAAAAGTCTCTAAGTTCACGAATCAAAAATATATATAAACAGTGATTCATTGTACCACACATTAAATCTACTGCGCCTTTAAAGATGCCAGTTCTGAGGCTTAATCCGTTATTTCTCACATCCTTACTCAACGGGTCAGAACCCCATCTTTGACGCTTTGAATGGGATGACAAACGAGTTGTGTCTTCCTTGCAGAAAATCGCATTAACGAAAACAAATCACTGGGCGTTGTGGGAACATGTTCTTTCTTTTTCTTTTGCTCTTACTCTGAGTAACACCAGGAGTTGTCTTTTAATATTCGCACATTACTCATATCAAATGGAGCTGTATTTTTGCAAAAAGTAGCCAATCAGCTTAACGACTTCATGCTTTTATTCAGTAGTGAAAATTTATTATGCAATTATAGGGGCTTTCCGCGAACAAACCGAGTTGTGTTTTAAGCAATAGTCAACATTCTACCATTTGAGCAACTAAGTTATTTTTGTAGCACTGTTGACATTCTTGCATGTAAAATGGTTTGTTTTTGAAGCAACTGTTGTGATTCTTAATACCCAAATAGTATTTTATTAATCGCAACTGTTGATATTTTAGCATGGGTTGTTTGTGAGGCAATAGTTGAAATTCTGGCTAGCAAAATGTGCTTCGCTTGGGGCATTTTTTGACCATGTTTCTGCCATTCTATGAGATGAATTTGGTTGTTTTTGAGGCAAATGTTAATATTCTAGGTAATTGGGTTACGTTTGAGGTAAATATAACAAAGACCATGGGGATAAGAAATCTACAATAAGAAAATTAATAGTTAAAATTTTAACCTCCCGGTGAGAGTTCCTTGTTCTCCAGTAATTGTAATTCTCATCGCCAAGATGCTACAATTGATGCAGAAACCCTTCATTCTACCGATAAGCACACTGTAACACGCGTTTAACATGTGACTGAAGCAAACAGAATGCATATTGAATAAATTTTGTAATAAAATTAAATTTTTTGTGGCTAATTGGTTTTTGCTCTTCGTGTGCCTTCTACTTAACTGATTGTTAAAATTTGAACTAGTATTTTCTTGTACAAATACATTCTCCTTACTTTACCTGCGCATGGTTCTCTGCAAAATTGATTTTATACGAATTAATTGGTGTGGTGGAAATAATATATAATGACAATATTCACATTTATTCAGCAAAATTTCAGTACCCTTTTGTTAAAAATGCCTAAGCAAAACTACGAGAGTTAAAAAGTACCTGTCAGTCATTCGAAAGAAAAAATTAACCGTGCAAAAGCAACAAAATGCTGAAAATTATTCATGATATAAGAGGCGAGTGTTCTCTTATCAACCAAACATAATTGAAGATAACTGCTTGTAACTTTTAGAACAATGATTGTGTTTTGAAAGCTGTTGCATCGTTGTCTTCAAAATCGATTTCAGGCTGATTAATCGATGTCCTTGAAGGTCCTACACATCGGCTAGCTTTCCTAGTGGCCGACTTATAGAGGGACGTGATATGCAAATGTTACATCCGTGACCAGGCTCAACAGCGGACTTACCCCGGGGCTGAGGGGTGTTTCATTATCGCAAACGAAAGTTTTTTTTAGTTCTAGCCCTAATTAAGCGGCGGAATTGATTTCTGCCGGGCCTCCTAATGAGAAGCCTAAGTGACAAAACTATTAATGGGCACCGGGCTCTAATGAAAGTTGCCGAGCATTAGGCCATTCGATCATTGCTGCCTGTTCGACCCAAACGATGTAAGAAGCGATGGTAGGTATTCATTTTGTGGACATGATCGCGTTGGCGATTCGTTGTTTTTTTTCTCCCTCATCGACTGCTTCTGCCAGTCCTTGCTTCCCATGAGAGTATAATGGGTTTGGTAAATGCTGTGAAGTTGAGCAACAAGGATGCTCTTGGTTATAAACTCGATTCCTTTTAATCATGGTTACAGTTAATAGCTTTTAAGCTACTATTAAGGGATCGTTATTAAAGGACTCCTTTACTACTCGTAACATACTTTCTCGAAGCTTCGTCATTATGTAATGTTCATTTTATTAATTCAGTAAAGATACTTTCGTTGATAAATGTACCAAGCTAAATTTATCCAGTTACACATTGTCAGAAAAAAAGATTTATTTAGCTGCAGTAATCAGCTGAAAAAACTAGCTGCATTAAAATTAGAAATCAGGTGATTAGTTAGTATAGTACTAACACCTTTAAGTGCCCTGGAGGCGTATTGAGTGAGCGCAAACGTAATAAAAAAGTGAGTTTGCAATTCGCACTATGATGGGACTGAAAGGGATACTTATTTTTGTGCAGTACAACTGATAATTGAATAACTATATTCAAAGAAATATCCAGTAAAATTACGAAATAGCTCTTCTTTCGATCACTTTTGTACGAGTACGGCTCTGAAAAACGTTAAAAACAATTATCAGTATTATTTATGTTCAGAAATAGAAGACATTTACGATTATACAAAAGTTTATAAAAAGAGATAACGATTTCATCGATAACAAGAAAATGATAAATATTACGGTTACGTAAAGATAAGGAACAACAATTTTACCAGTTATTAACGCCAATTTAATACTATGTTTTATGTAGTGAGTTATTAATATAATTATTAATTCATTGTATTCTTTTTGACTAATATAATTTATTATATTGGGTAAGGTGAAGTTTTTTTTTTTTGGTTGATAACCTACAAATTTCATACTTGATTGTTTTACAATTCCTTGCAATTTGCGAACAGTATCGAGAAATCTGAACCAGTTCCTCTGCAATCGTTGGACATCAACATAAAGCGCAATAAGATACATTGATTTAGTTTTATGTAAGTTTTCATCTTGGACAATTAAACGTAAAGCACACCCTTTATTTGCTTTTAAATTGATTTATGAATAACATGTACATAACTGTTGTGTATGTGGAGTACTGATAGTTAAATGCATTACGTGGTAAAGGTCGCTTAAAAATATCCAGTAGTGAAACACATTTAATTGTTGAACTGAAAAATTTTATACTTGCATGATGTGATAAATGCTAAATGACTGGATTTTCCTTTTTAGCCTACTTTCCCGTAAAAGTAAAAAATAATAATAATAAAGCATGAAAGAAGGCTTAATGTATCGTGAAAATATCGTTAGAAATCAAGAAAAGTCAAAAATAAGTTAAGTAATTAAATAAAGATTGAAAAATAAAAAATTTGAAAGTAGGGTATTGAGATGGGGAAAAAGTGTGTCGGTCGGTCGGTCTGTCTGTCGGTCTGTCTGTCTGTCTGTCGGTCTGTCCTCCCCTAATAACTTTTGAACGAATTGTCCGATTGGAAAAATTATTTTTGCATTCGAAAGATCTCGGCGAGGACATTTCATTTCCATATTTTACTTTTTGATTTGAACAATTTTTTGTTCAATTTTGAACAGTTCAAAAATTTTTAACATTAGCACCTATGGGTGAAAATGAAGCAAATTATGTAAACTCTTTGTACAAGACATAAGTTCCCATGAACAAGCTCACTGGAAGAAGTTCTTGGCGTGAAATATTCATTTGAACAATTTTTGTTCATTTTTGAACAGTTCAAAAAAAATTAACATACCGCCTACGGGGAAATTTCACTCCTATATAATTTCTGATCTAATGGTTCGATTTGCTTGGACCAAACTTTATCGGAAAGCTCTTATGACGTAGAACATGTACAAATAGAAAGTTCATCCAGAATCAATGAGCCTATTTTCCTATGAAATTTTTTGATCGGGATTTTCAAGAATATTTTTCAATTAATGATTGATTAAATGAATAAGCAAAAGAATGAATGAATAAATGAGTGAATAAATACATGAATGACTTAATAAATAATGATTGAATAAATATGTATTAACCGTTGAAAAAGGTATGTTTGAAGCAATTAAGAACTAAAGCTAAACGAGAAAGACAGAGAGAGAGATATAGCTAGATTATAAATTTGAATTCGGTGTATACGGGAAAGTAGGCTCGTATAGTTCTAGACGGAACTTCTTGTTATTATGTCACATTACTTAAACCACAATTCAAAACCACGTGGAATCGAGAATTCTTCCGATTATGTTTTCAAGACGAGCTATTTTCTTCCTTTTCTGGAAAGATTGGTTAAAATAATTCTCTAGTGAGAAGAAAAAGAAGCTTGAATTAAGCTTTTTTTTTTTTTTTTTTTTTGTAAGTGGTAGTGCTAATTAGTTTATCTTCCTCTGATATCATCGAAGCACTTAGACATTCGAAATAATATGTTAATTTTATCAAAAAAGGCAATAAATCTATATATAAATAGGCAGACAAAACAGTTAAGTACTATTTTATCGTATGTTTGTCAACCGATTTTCTTGCATTTTTTAAAAGTTAGTAGCTATTAATGAGCTTTGGTGTTGTCAATAAAAACTTTGGAAATAGTTAAATTTTGTTCCTACTTTTGACGTAGATTGGAAGCTTTTTTTAGAAGTTTTTATTCGTCATACTTTCATACTAATCTGCAATCTACAATATTCATACAAATTTCAATACATTTTTTACTATTTATAATTCAAAGAAGGAGAAATCTCAAGAACAAAGAAAAAATATAATCTATTAAATAAATGCCAGAGCACAATGTCAAATAAAATGAAATACAATGTGAAGTTAACAATGTCCAATATAATATAAATTGAGATAATAAGTGCGGTAATGCGTTCTTTTGGTTTGAATCAACAGTTGTAAGTTTGTTAATTTCGTTTTGAGCTATTGATTAGATTGAAAGTAAGTGTTTGTATTTATAATTTATTCAATAATAACAGGGCGGTATGCAGTTTTTTTATTTGTATTTTCTTTGCAGGAGTTCATCAAGATGGAAATTTATGCGTTACAAATGCATTAAATTAAATTACTATCTCAGTGGTCAATCAGCCGCACTGATAACTGATTTTCATTAATTGAAATATTTAAACAAAACAAACTGTTGCCAAACAGAAAAACTAAAATGTATAAAAAAATTTTAAATGATCGAGGCTAAACTTGAAAAATTTCATGAATTTCGAACGCTGGGCGAATAGTACAAATTAAAAGATAACGCTGCATAGTTTAACATTTTGTTTACTTCCCATCAAATTGATACCATCTTAAAAATAAATGCATTGGAAGATAACGTACGTGAAGAATGGGTTAAGGACCTCATGCATAATACGAACAAGATGAATCGTTAGTGCTCCATATAGCTTAATATCTAGTTGCTATAAAAATAAGATTTGTGGGCGGTGCCGGAACTGGTGTGCTGAGACTTGTGGGAAGCATTTACTGCCAAATCTTACGCACGGTTTATTTAAACTACTGCACCCAGTTCCGGGGATCGTTTATTTATATCAACAGGTGCTACTAGTGTAAGCAAGGGCAATCCTTTGTGGTGTTCACAACAGGCAGTTGTACACAAGAGGGCGTTTTCTTGTTGAACCGTTTGATCGATGCCTTTTGCATATAATCTAATATTGGTGCGTGTTTAATAAAAATAACAGTTGCTACAAAAGAACCAAAATTATTTTGCATATATATTATATAATAAAATAGTATGTGACATGACACGTTGTGTTTAAAACATTGTTAAATGATTGGTTTAAGTTAGTAACTTTCAGAAAGGTGATTAGATAGGAGAAAGATAAAATTGTATTACATTCAAATCGTTCATTCAACATAATCATCTTCATCCGAGACCTGTAAAATATGTTCGATGCGTAATTTGAGCGAAATATCACCTGGTTCCTAGATCTCGATGAGTGGACAAATTACGTCAAAGAATCAGACATCCAATATGGGGTTCGTTGTTAATGACTCTCTTTTAGCTTGTTGCAACACATATACGAAGGTATCAAATGAAAACCCTAAAAGTGCTATAAAGTTCCGAAGAGTTGTAGGCTTGATCTGGTAGACGGCAAAGATTCTCCTTGATGTGCACACAATGACCATCAGGTGTGGTAGTGACCTTGCTACACACATACACTAGCAGTAACATCAGTTACAATATGGCTGCACCACTAGCAACATGCACCACGTTAGAACAGCGATCAGTGATTCGTTTCTTGAGTAGTTAAAGTGTCAAACCAATAGAAATGCATCGCAGGATGACAGTAAAGTATGATGATTCGTTTTTATCACTGCAGCAAGTGTATGAGTGGGCAGGAATCGACGCGACGTTCCTTCAATTCAGAAGTCAATTGACGTGGAACCCATCTTTCAGAAACTTTATTGAACTTCAGCACTTTATGGACAATATTTTGCTCTGAACCGTAACTAATCTCCGAAATGTTAGCAATTTCATTAAGTGTTATATGCCTGTTGTCCATAACAAGTTCTTCCGCTGCGCAATGTTTCTGTCGGTCAGTACGCGGTGAGCTTGCTCAGGTCGTTGGGCGTCCTCTATTGATACGATACCACTTTTAAACTTTCTGCACCACTCATACACTTGCTGCAGGGACACACACGAATCACCGTACTGTAATGGAAATAATGTGATGGATTTCCATTGGTTTGACACCTTCACTACTCAAGAAACGAATCACTGATCGTTGTCCTAACATGGTGCATGTTGATAGTGGTGCAGCCATACTGTAACTGATGTTACTGCTAGTGTGTGTGTGGCAAGGTCACTATTACACCTGGTGGTCATGGTGTGAACTTCAAGGAACATCCCTGCGATATACCAGATTAACCCTACAACTTTTAGGAACTTTATAGCACTTTTAAGGTTTTCATTTGATATGCCCTGGTACTATTGCAGTTCGACGCCGTCACCATTTGTTTCGGATAACTACATCAAAAAATCACTGTTTTCTTTTACGAGCTTTATTGTTGCTTTTAGAAATTAAATTTTAGCCGATTTTCTCACTTATGCAAGATATTAGTAAAATCAATATCATTCCAAGTTTTGAAGGGTATTAGTACCTCCTCCTTTTATTTTTGACAAAATTATTTTTAATTAACTTCCCTAATTTTCTTGTATTTTAATTTTCGGTTTCAACTACATTATTCTTTACCTGAGAGAACATACATTAGGTATAACGGATTAACTCTGGTTGTGTCCTTAAGGAGACAACCAGACACGGAGAGCTCCTTTAAGGAGTTAATAGTGTAGTAGTGGAATCTATGGTAGCAAACGATTCAATGTCAAAAAAGTGCAACTTCGAAATACGTTCAATAAACATAAATCTTAACCATCATTTCTCTTCTTCAAGAAAAGCAGGCTGATTTCTGGAATATCACCTCCAAAAAAAAGAACCCTTCTCTATGCATCATGTAACCTAAAAACTTTGCTTGCTTTTAGCTAAGGGAAAGCCTAAAAGTCGTTCGGTTATATTCGGTGTTTTTAAAGAGGATATATAAAAAATTTGGTCTCCATGTGGGTTTTTAATTTCAACTTTAGTTTTTCAATCTGAAAAGTGATTTAATAAGAGCCGTAAATAAAAACGTTAGTAGAGCATGTTTGCTTTACGAGCTGGGCGCCAACTCTGCTGAAGCATAGAGGAAAATATGCAAGTCATTCGGAGATGGTGCAGTAACATAACGAACCCCTCAAAGATGGTTTCACAAATTCCGTCCCGGTGATGAATTGCTGGAAGATGCACTACGATCAGGAGCTCCAACAGCGTAAAGTGACAACAATTTTGAAATTACTTCTCGAAGGGAATGTCTCAAACATGTCAGGAACTTGTATGTTCCACACATCGGAGGAAGCCATTCGTGCACACTTACACAGACCTGAAAAGGTGTGGAACATAAGCAAATGGGTACCTCACAACCTTAGAGAGCATAATTTTAAAGGTTATCCATCTGTTTGAATCACTTCTTAACGGTAGTAAAACGAACCTTTTCTGCATTATAGCCGCGTTTACACGATGCCAGTTGACGAGACAATTGTCAAGCCAATTGTCTCTGAACAGTTGGGGGATTGTCATCACCAGGCCGACCAGAGAACCTGTTCACACTGTGAAAGTATTGGCATGGTAGTTGGTGACGAAAAATGGCTGAGAGACTCGACTGACACAAGTGAATTAGCACAACATAAAGCAAATCAACTGGCTGCAACGTTCACACGGCGCCAACTGGCTCAACAACTGTGATTCAGTGTGGTGAGGGGCCTCACTGGGCCCAGTTCATTGTCCTCTGTCTACTCGAGCCAACGGAATTTCAGGACAACTGTCGAGGCAGTTGGCTCGCCAATTGGCCTGAATTGTTCACACGTAGCCAATAACTTTATGCCAATAAGCTGTCTCCAGACAATTGTCTCTTCAACTGGCATCGTGTAAACGCGGCTTATCTGCTGACGTGTGATGAAAAATAGACCCAGTAAACTAGCTATAAACGTTTACATCATTGGTTGTCATAGACATCCATTTCCCGGGACCCTACAAGCGCCCTATTCTATTTCAAGAAAGCTGTTACTGCATGTACGGTGGATGTTAGCTGACATTGTCACCCACGAGTTTCCTTCGCTTGGCAGGACCATTAAATAACTATGAGTTTCTCAAAGCTTTTTTTTTTTGGGGGGGGGGGGGTGTGGCCTGGACGAGAATCTATGGTCTACATGGCCGTCGAGAGGGGTGTAAGGCATGGCTGATTTATAGGGCCCGGCCTCCTTCGGAAGGGGTCCGGTTCGGCATCGGAGTAGTGCAGAGGGTAAAATATTTGTATTTCTAAGGTGCAAGTTTAATATAAGGTGGGGGTGATAAAACTTACATGGGGCTTGGCTCTCGGCGGCCCTGATTGTCTACAGACAATAAATGCAACCTGTGTAAGATTTCTTGTGTCACAAACAGCCGTTACTGGTGACAGAAAAAAATGTGATTAATGACTTAGAATGGGAACTTGTTACTCATCTTCCCGATTCCTCAGACATTCCCCAAGTGGTTATCACTCCTTTCGTCCTCCAGTCTAGACAATCACAGGCGAACAAGGCTGCTTGACGAATTTTTATTTTATTATACAAAACAGCAGTCATTTACAACGCTAATTATGGGGGGGATGCTATAAATTCTTGTAATAAATTGAAAAAGTCACGCTTTGGGGCATGTTAAAAATATTGCTCCGTAAGACGTCTCTGACCGTCTACCTCAAAGATGCAGAGTAAAAGTATTATAATACCGCTGTTGACGATAGGCATGCTTGTTATTATTCCCCTAATAATCATGAAGATTAATTTTCTAATTAATTTTATCTAATAGATAAGGACTCGTAATCTTACGAATTCACCTGGTTTTATATGGTTTATTTTTTATGCTAATGCAATTAAACCGAGCATTCTTCATTTAAGTAATTAACATGCTTGTATAGCTCTCATCCCCTTGACACTGATTTGTAGTGATCTGCCCTGGGAAGACTTGTTTTTCATCTTAAATGCGCTTCTGTCTGCAATTTAAAGTTTCATCTAAACTTATCTGCGTAAAAAAATGTTTTCCACTCGCTTGTAAACACCTTTTTCAATGCAACTCGGAATAGGCTAATTTATTTGCCGTCCTTTTGAAAGCACATCTATAAAACCGTTTTCTTCTGGGCCTAAATGAAGTGAGAACGAGCATTAATCTTGACTATATATTAAGACAGAGAAGCAAGGGGAAAAAATAAGGGCCTGTAAGGTAAATAAGGATATAAATAGCAAGCTGCATTTTTTTCTCTGATTCCGACACAGCCCCTTTGTCAAAAGTCGGCGTCTAGCCCTTTTATTACTGGACAATGCATCTACCTACTTTTTCTTCTTTTTTTTTCTTTCTCTACTATAATGTGGATCGATGTGGTACTCGAATGAAAAATTTTCACCTTTCGTACTGACTTATTTGAGGCGAGCCCACAAATGACACCTTCTGGAATGAGATGCTTTAATCTTTGGAGTCGGGAGCCTATGCCGAGTGCGTCAGCCATTTTGTGCCACTGAAGTGTCATGCTGAATTTAGTGACGAGTTTGAACTAAATGGGAAAATTTTTAATATTCTTCATTTATTCTCTTAGGATCTACCAAGATATCTATTATACTTTATGATTACCGTGCACTTGATGAAATGTAACAGTTTTTTGATGTGCGATCATCAGTGCCATTCACAGAACTATAGGAATCAGTTTTCAAGTGAAATTTTATCAGTTTCTTAAAGAGTCGCATCAATCAATATGTATGAATCTGTAGGAGAAACTCACTTTGTGTTCTCGGCCAATACAAGGCATGGGTACAGGATTTTTCTGAGGAGGGGGGGGGGGGGGAGTTTTTTTTATGATCTTATGTGTCTCCCAGAAATTTTTTTCCAATGGGGCAGCATTTTACCGTTTGTTATTTATATAGTTTTTAATGTTACTTTATTCTCAGGAGAAATGCAATTGTTCCCATTCCCTATTCCCTGAATCTGCGCTTGTGACACCCGATGTGATGAAGTAACCAGATGAAGATGACCCCCATATTTAGATAGTATTCATTTTTATGTATTTTCTATATTTTCTCATATATTTTTCCCGAGATTTTTTTTTTTGACTTACTACCTAAGTTTTTCAAGAGAAAATTTTGCAAAATTTCCAGAATTACTTCTGCAGATTCCGTGATTTCAATCAGAATCAGGGTCAAATAAAGGGTACAGTGATCCCTCGTTTTTCGTGGTGAATGGAGACCAGAATCTTCCGCGAAAACTGAAAAACCGCGAAATACGATTTGCCCCTGAGAATTTTCGTGTATGCGGGTACACGAATGTTTTAAATACATAAACAGTATTTATACTTTAATAATAAAATTACACGTTAATTTAAAGCACAAATGAGCAATAAAATGCAGACATATGTTTCGGGATTGCTTGGAATCCCTTTTTCAATGCGACAGGGAGCTTCTAGATGCAAAACATCCAAATGAAGCAGACAGAACAACAAAAACAAAGCTTATATAGCCTAAGAATTATCTGTAAACCAATGAGAATAAAGGCAGCGTGAAGTGGAAGTAGAAGTAGCAGGAAGACACCAATAAGAGAGCAACAAATGAATCCAGTTGAAAGTACAGGAAGTAAAAAGGAATATCAATAAAAATAAAGCAAAAAAGACAACAGCATGCATAAAAATTGCAAAAATAATAAAATAAAATACAAAGAATAAAATTGAAATAAAAATAAGTACAGAAACTACCAAAACAAAATGCAAAACAAAGTACACATGTAAAGGAGGGGGAGGGGAGGGAGGGGGGAAGGAGAAAAATAGACTCAAAAAAGGAAAACAACAAATTAAAGAAATTTATGCCAGAACTGTGAAAAATAAGGAGTTGAGGAAGAATCATTAACCAAATTAGAACTATTCCTGTTAATATGATAAGCTTCCCAAAAGTCAAGCTCTAAAGGGGAAGAACATTTTTGAATAATTTTACCAGAATTGAAATCAAAAGAGTGGTTGGAATTCCAACAATGTTGAGCAATGCTAGACTTATTTAACTCTTGCTTTCGTACATAACCTTTATGCTCATTTAAGCGAATTTTCAGAGCACGTTTCGTCTGCCCAATGTAAGAAAGGCCGCAACGGCAACTAATTTGGTAAATACCCCAAGTGTTAAGTTGATCGACAGGATCCTTAAGAGAAGAGAAGGAAAGTTTGTTACTAGGAGCAAAAACGACTTGAAATTGAAACCTTTTTAGGATTTTAGCAATACGGAAACTGACAGAATGAAAGAATGGTAACACAACCAAATTCTTTCTAGAAACCACATTATTGGGACCAGAAGTTTTCTTAGAAAGTTTGTTATGAATAGAATCAATTAAAGAGTGAGAAAATCCTCTATCAACACATTTAAGACAAAAATTACAACAGTATACGTAATTACTTAAACGTGTCGGTTCTAATTAATAAGGTTAATTACAAAACGTTATAGTACAGTAATAAACATTGATTTCTGAGAGAGGCGAAGTCTTGTGTTGGTGGGAGCTTTTGAGAGCCCCTGGAATGTACTCTGAGTCAACTCATCTCTTTGTTTGATATGCAGAGATCCTTCTCTCTCGCGCATCAACATGAAACAACGCTTCTTTCCGCAATGTGGATGCCGACATGGTTGTATTTTTTCATTTTTATTTTTTGATGAATATTTTGGAAAAACCCGCGAAGCACTGAAGCCGCGAAACATGAAGCGCGAAGTGGCGAGGGAACACTGTATTGTAAAAAAAAAAAAAAAAAAAAGAACAACGTTTTTCTTTCTGGATAGCGTGTAGAAATTAAAGATAAACAATATGCTTTGATCACCAAAATGGCGTTCATGAGTGTATACCTGCATTTAGTTTATCGTTAATCAACTCGCTCTTCACCTACGAGCCTGAGGAGTTATTCTTTTTTCAACTTCCAGCACGTGTTTTGTTCTGCTGGGGTAATAGACGCTACCGCCAGCGATCCCTGATTGCGGCGTCATTTCGGGCCTAGACCAAATGACGGACGGAGTTGCCAATTACGTCATTAAAGCAGGGCCCGATGATGGTCATTTGCAAGACGTCGGCGGGACGTCATTTTAACACATTGAGAACGCACACTCAAATCACCCGTATTATTGGCGCAAATGACCTGGATGGTTAAATGGCGGATACACAGATCTGCACGGCTTTTTAGAGGAATGTTCCTTGAGACTTCTAAGAAGTGCATAAGATGAATTATGACTTAAATAAATCCCTTAGTACGCACTGAGGTTTAAGTTTTTTTTTTTTTTTTCATTTTGTATTTTATTACTGCTTGTAAAATATTCTTTCCAATAAGTGTAAAAATCACTAAAATGTCTGGAAGAAAACCGCAGTTTCTGGTAAATTAGGGTAAACTTTATTCCGAAATCCAGCATGCTTAAATGTTAACAGGATTTGTTTTTGGACTGTTGATTTTCTTTGACTTGCTAATAATAATTTTTAAATGTGATGAAATTGGCATTATTAAAAAACCATATTTTTTTATTAAAACGTATTTCTGTGAACCATAATGAAAGGAAATCAGAAAATGTTTGTTTTTTATTCACTAGCAAAAATAAAATTTTGGAAATAAAAACAAAATCGTTTTACAAAGAATCACTTTCAAAATTTCCCACGATACATTTTATGCGTGCAAATTAAATTGCACAGACGTGTTTTGGGTTAGTAAGTTATTCTAAACTGAAGCTTGCATATCTTCGTATTTATAAGGAGTCTCATATACCCACGAAACACTTGTACGCAACTTATAATTAAAGTTTGTTCTTTACATGTAAAGTTGTTTCTACCATCTAAATTTTTGACTTAAATACTGCGTCATTGTAGCGAAAGTCATACAGTTCAGGAGGCAAAGGAAAAAGCCCCAGTCGATTAAGATAAGCGTTTACGTTCATGGAAGAAAAAATCAAACGAAAAATTTCTAACGTTCGACAATTAACTAAAACGATAAATAAACACGAATAATAAGCAAAATAAATTCAAAAATAAGTTAATAATACACATATTTGCTCACTTTTATGAATAATTCTCTTGAAACGGAAAACATCTTAGTAATTTACATTATACATTAAAAATCGTAAAAGTCACTCAAATAAAAGCTGTATACAAAATGATCTGTAAGTTTTGAATGTAGTATTTAATTATGAAAATAAACGTTGGTCTTTTCTATTATGAACTGAGGAATGAATAACTGTTGTTTGATGAGCTAATCGTAGGTCAAAGACCATTAAGCGAGAAGGCTGTAGAAAATAGCCAAGTTCTCAGCCACATCAAATTAACCCCGAAATTAACCCCTGCAGTTAAATTGGTCTTAATATACAATGCTATTAAATCTGTTTTGAAGTGTTTGAATAGGAATGGTAAAAGAATGCTTCATCATTAATTACGTTTGTTTGTTTTCAAAGATTTGGGTTCTATGCTAATTTCATGGGTGCATTCAAATCTTGAAGGTACAAAACGATTTTTCAAACTTAAATTTAAAAGTGTGACAGCGGATACCTCAAGTAATGGTATGTACGGATACCTCAGGTAATGGTTCAGTACCAGCGAAAAGTACTGAATTCAAATGCAGTCCGGCACATAGAAACTTAATTTCTTGTAACGAAGCCGTGAAGCATCGTTAAAAACAATTATATTGGTGTAGCCACTCGATTTTATCGATGGTTATTTTTTCGTGGCAAATCGATAGTTTTCGACGGTGAATAGCTATCATCTTATGTTTCTCATTTTACATTTTGCTATTTTTTTAAATATTGAAGGATTTCACTTGCATTTTTTTTCATCCTCCACTAACATGCGCATTCTTATTGCTGTGCGTGCCGATTAAAGATGGGGGGGGGGGGGATTTATTCAAATACAAATTCGCACTTACAGGGAGAAAGTGGCAACTGATGCTATTTCATGTATCTGGACTTACAGATGCATCTCAGACCCTTAATTCCAAATTACTGTAGGGAGAACTGTAGGGGGCAAAGGGTATGTACTCCCTTATATTACGTGAAAAATAACTAATGAAAGAAAACATTATATTACAAATCAAAGAGGAGGTAGTTGCCCCCTCCTGACCCCCCTAAATGATGACCCTGATGCCACATAAAATGTCATTTTTTGTTGGATTACAAAACGTTTTGGTTTAGCTAGGCCTCGGTACAGTATCCTCTATTACTGAGCAACTGGAATATATATCCTTCATTTCATAACCATTACACATTTTTGTTATGTTTCGTACATCAGGATTGCATAGACCAAGCTGTAGGGTACAATTTTCGAGTTACATTAGCTATGACTTTGGAGGTACTCGGCAATAAATTACACTTCAATAGTTACTCCACTCTACTCTGCATGTTTTATTTAAGGCTTCAGTGCTTTTTTATTTTTTTAAACTTAAATTTGACTGTCAAAAATTGCAAACCAAGTTCTAGAAACATAAGGTAAAGCTAGGAGAGTCTGCGCACAATTGGAAAAATAATTTTAAAAAATCGAAGTATGACTTTTTTGTTAAACTATTGATGAATAACTGCGACTTCATTTGTTTTTTATGCATTTCCATTGATATTTCGTTGTTTTGCTTTAATTTAATGCAACAGCTGTAAAAAAACCAAGAAGACTAATTTGCGCAATCTGTCCTTACAGGGTAGGAGAGATTGTTATTCATAAAAACTGCAATTAAATTGTTAGCAATAATATTTACACTAAAACTATGTTGTTGTAGGGTTTGTATAAACACATACAATTTTAATAGGAATATTTTAAATCAATGATTACAGAATCGGAAAAAACAGTGTTTTAATTAAAGAAACAAAATAAAGAAGAAAAGAAGGTTTAAATTATAATTAATCATTCATTTACAGTTTCAATGTCTTTTGCTTGTTAACCGAAGTTGTTGTCGTCCATAATCGGTATACTTATTGTTGTAAGTAGTGCACATATCTGCTACAAATAGCGCACTTAACCCATTAATGCCTACCGTCACTTTTTAGGGACAGTCTGAAAAGTACGTCTGAAACACCCCCCCCCCCAAAAAAAAAAAAAAAATCAACAAAAAATTGTTTTAATGTATGCCTAACGGGTTATTATAAATTTAGGAATACATTAAAACATTTTTTTTTTGTTGAAATGCTTATTTTTGGGTGTTTCAGACGTACTTTTCAGACTGTCCCTACAAAGGAACCGTAGGCATTAATGTCACTCGTCGAAGTTGTCTCCTGGTACAGTTTCAGACATTCAGTGCACTCATCCTCGTTGTCCTGTCTGACATGGTCCCAAAGATTCAGTATTTTGACATTTTTTCTTCTGAGGTGGCTGATGACGAAGATGGTTCAAAATTCAAACATTTTGTTTTGTTTTCTTCCCTGCAAGTTTTTGGTCCCACTTTTTCTGGAAGCATCTTATCTTCAGACGTTCGCTTCTTTTTTGTAGCTGCTTCTTTCTTAATTTTTCTCTCGAATATATGTGCGGCACATTATTAATTTATTAGCAACATTTTCGTCAAAGAAAAGAAATTTGTTCACAAATTACTTTATTTGCACATTTAGTTCTGAAACGTATATTTCATAACTTAAATCTTCAAAAGAAATAAAATCAAACGAACTTGTTTTCAACGATTTATACGGTATAAGAAACCACAGTCCCTTGAAAACACAAGTTATAAAGTCACAACAACTTCACCTCTCTATATAGAATTATAGTCAAAATATTTAATTAATAGCTGTTAAAGAGACACCCGTGATTTTTTTATATAAAGAAATAACTTCAAAATCAATTTAAAGTTTTAAAATATTCAAGTCTTAAAAATGTGTTGAGAGGGCATAAGTATTTTACATTTTATGTTTTAGTAAAAATTCAGAACGCCCCTTATAATCCATTAATGGAGCGAATTGAATCGATTCATACGTTTCACATGTAATTTGCAATTTATGCTGCATTACCAACAAGCTATGGGTAATAATATAATGCGCAATCTCTCCTAGCATGAAAACTAACGGGAGAAACGCGCAATTTCTCCTAAGTACAAAACGGGCAAACTATCCTTTTTCGGTAGGACATATTGCGCGGACTTTTACTTAAATATGGCTGCTTCTAGAAAGAAATGCTGGCCTTCCCACTGTTAGTGTAGCTTAGTAGCTTACGAAAAGCCGCTTAAGTTTAGAATATTTTGTACTACTGCTACTCTATAGAATTTCAAAGAGCGCATTATGAAAATTCAAGCACTTACCTTGTGAAAACAATATAGAATATCAGTGCTTAATCACAGACGTTCATATCAATCAACTTGCACTTTCAAGTAGACATTCCACTATTGTCGTTGTACAAATGCATGGCGTTTGGTCGCGTGCACCCTACTTCTTCCCCCCGAACTCGTAGGTGCACAATCTCTCCGACCGCGCAATCTATCCTAGCTTTACCTTATATTAAGTGTATATTTATTTATTAGAAAATTATTGGTTTGTTTCTCTACCGTTGTTTTTAGATTAAATGTAGATATTTTCAAAAAATCAGATTTTTACTTCTTGTTTATTGTTACTATTTTTTTATCCCGACTTTTTTCATTCCCATTCATTGCTCCGAATTACTTGTAATAATCATAAGTAAAATACTGAGTGTATAATTTGTATATTAAAAAATAAGACAAAATTTGCTCTTGGAATAAATACGGTAAATATAGTGCGGGTAATGGAACACACAAAATCATTTTCGCATTTTTAGCCTTTCTTGGACACAAAACTGAGATGGTGAAGAAACACCTAGTCACATCTCTGAGATGTGACTTATAGATGTATAAGTCACATCTTATACTTATGGGGCGACATCTTATCTTATGACTTAGTGGGTTTTACCAGTAGGAACATCTCAGTTTTGTGTCCAAAGAAGCCTGAAAATCAGAAGATTGATAATTTTGACTTGATGTCTTTTACTTGTAAAACCCACGATGTGTGAAGTTTTCATGTCACTTTAGATCAAATAAACTGATGATTTTGTGCCGATTTTTGCATTCAAACAAAGCCTTGGTTTCCTTTCAATGAAATACAAAACGTGTAATCATGTGTCAGCTGCGTCTACACATCGTGTCCGTCTTTAACACTAGGTGTTTTTCTCGTCACCTGCACTGTCAAACCTCATATATTATTCTAAAGCCGCCTTGTCAGTATCTTTCTCATTAGGCAATTTGATCATTAGTAATTATCTGGCATTAAGAATCGTTGTATGATTCTGAGTGACGCGTCAAGACAAAGTCGGCTGCGCAATGAAATGGCAGTTCTCACATTTCGGTGGCTTCAGCGGTCAAAACTAGTGACACTTTTCCGTCGATTGCTGCCGCCTATCGTGAGAAAAACGTCAAACATTCTAGCGTTTTTGTTTTCATAGGTCATCCTAGAACTTGAGTCATTTCCGAAGTTAGGAAACATTGACAGGTAATGAACCTGTATCATGCTGAGGCCGTTTTTTGTTTCCTGGAAGTATGTGCAAGTTGTTTTTAGCATTGTAAGGATATGAGGTAATATGTGCATGAGCAAATGTTAATTGCGCAAGTGGTACACTTGTGGTGTACTAGAGACCAATGTATATTGCACTAGTTTTCAGTGTACTACGTGTGATTGCACGTTGAACAGCTGGTAGAGTATACTACGCTCAAACGCATTATTCCAGTAGTACAATTTTCAGCGTAAACGTAAACAAAAGCAAGAAGTTCCGTCTAGAACTATACGAGCCTACTTTCTTTTATACACCAAATTCAAATTTATAATCTAGCTATCTCTTTCTCATTTAGCTTTAGTTCTTAATTACTTCAATTATACCAATTTCAACGGATAATACATATTCATTCACAGACTGCATTCTTTCATTTATTCAATCATTCAATTACTCATTCATGTATTTATTCATTCATTTACTCATTCATGTATTTATTCACTCATTTATTTATTTTTTCATTGATTCACTCATTTATTTATTCATGTATTTATTGAGAAATATCCTTAAAAATCCCGATCAAAAAATTTCATAAGACAATAGGCTCGTTCAGTTCTTGTTGAAATTCGTATCTGTACATGTTCTACATCGTAACATTCAAATCAAAAGTAAAATATGCAAAATGAGATGTCCTCGCCGAGATCTTTCGAATGCACAAAGAATTTTTCGAATCGGATAATTCGTTCAAAAGTTATTAGGTGGGAGACAAACAGACTGACAGACACGCATTTTTCCCATATCAAATTCCGACTTTCAATTTTTTTATTTTTCAATCTTTATTTAATTACTGCACATTTTTTTTGACCTTTCTTCATTTTTAACGATATTTTTACGATACATTAAGCCTTCTTTCTTGCTTTATTATTATTTTTTTTTACTTTTACGGGAAAGTAGGCTAAAAAACAAAGTTCTTCGTCGTCAGTGAAGACTGCCAATAAATTCTACTCTTATTAGTGCATCTTACATCACCAGGAACAGAAAAATTTTCGCTATATTTTCTGAGAGCCTGTCCTAAGACGGATAACTTGTTTTGCGCTTCCAAATTTCTTTTTTCAGGAAATTATTCCTGTTTAAACACTATATGAAAATTTAATTTTTATTTTGACGCATAAAAGGTTATGTCATCAGCAGTTACCAAACTTTTTTCGATTACTTTTGTTTGGTAATGCACCTCGAGAACTCAGCTTGGAATGTGTAGAACTCCAATTATCGTTTTATAATGGTGGTTTGTCCATTAAGTTACGATGAATGAACTTATATTTACGAATTGCAAAGCAATGAGCGATGAATATAATTGTTTATTGCTATTATTAAAATTTTTTTTTCATAAATCTATTTGTATAAAATACAGTTTTTCAAATGATTCTTTGCGAAACTGAAAATTACCTTCGTTGTCCGCTTCGTTCCTTGAACTCTGACGTCAAATCATGAATTGTCTACTTAGTTCATTCTCGGTAAAAGAGCTCTGCTTCTGCTGCAGTGACCATTGTGGGTAGGTATATCCGCTGTTTAGCCGTGCATATAGTGTTAAGTATTGAATTAAAGGTTATAATCGGTGAAAAATAGCTTCCGTTTTTGAACGCAGTAGAAAACAATGGGGAAGCATTTTGTCTGTTTTCAAGTTATTATCTGAATATTTTTAAGCAATAGGGCTTATCTAAAAAGAAATCAGTTTCATTACTTTTACTTTATTCATAAATGAAAACACATTATTTCGTCCAAACTTTTTTTTTTTACGCTGGATGATAATCTTAAAATAAAAATTTTACTTTTTTTCGTGCCTAAGATTGAAATTTAGTTCATCTTGCTTTTATTCATTTTTTATTATTTATTAAAATATAAATCTTAAAATCTTTATTACCAGGATACCAGGGAAAGGAGGGGTTCATCACGGCGGCCATTATCGGACATTCGTTACTTCTAATGCTTGCCTGAGAGTGATGATGATTTTAAGTTGCCGCAGCTTGCCTGAAAGTATGTAAAAGTTGTTTTTTTTTTACCTTTCAATGTTGCAAGCTATGTTTATTTCACTTTAAATTGTAGGTCTTAAGTATCATTAACCTTACAATGCGTATGAGCTAATTAAATGTTGTTGAATGATTTCTGGTTTGTATCGGACACAATTTAAGGTTGGTAAGAATCGCAGAATGTTTTGATTTTTAGGATTATATGGTGCACAACTCCTGAAAGGGGAGAAAACAATAGAAAAGCTGTAAAAAAAGTTAGAAGAAAGAATGTCTGTTTTCCAGAAATTCCAAAATTTTGTGTTTCCCGAGTTTTGGTGGGCCAAGACGTAGAAAACAGACCAAATTTGGGAAACTTTGTTTAATTTCAGGGTAGGAGTCTTAAGACTCCTGGTATCGTCTGTGATGAATATTTCAAGGAAGTTGAGACTCAGCGTAGCATTTATGTAGGTTGGGCTGACGAAAATTGCACCAGAATTGAAGAAAGTTATCTGTCTATATGTGATGTTTTTTTTTTAACTAACAAAGAAAAAGGAACCACATAATACATTTGCGTAATGTAATCAAATTTTCAGATATGATGACTTTGATATTTTTCATTTATTCCTTTTTTATCACATATTAACGTAGTGTACTTTAAACGTTACAATACCCCTATTTTTTAAATTTCTTAGAAATGTCTGCCTAGTAATAAAAAGTTTTTCGAGTTTTTTATACAAAACAAAACGTCGCAAAAATTCAGTTGTTGCTTTTCCTTTTTTTTTTCTTTCTGAAAAGATAATATACGTTTATTTTATTTTTAGAACAATGTAAATATGTTCAAGATATTTTCATTAGTTAAAAAATAGAAATTGTGTGCAGGTTTCTAAATAGGTAATGTAAATTTACAGTCTGACAAAGAAGTATTTTATAGGAGAATTTCGCAATTTCTAGGAACTTTAAAATTCCACAAGGAGTGAAACGTTGCTAAAAATATATTCTTCAACTATATGGACACTACTTGATAAAAGCAAAATTTCTCCCCAAAAATTGCAAAGCTAGTTTAGTTTCAGGCATAAATAGGGAAGCAATGCTGAGTATCAGTTAAGCGACTAAGATCCTGCTAGAATCACTACATTTTCGTAAGGAACATAAATTAATGGCACCTTTTTATCGAATTGTGTTATTTGGTTGGATGGTTTGAGAGACTTTTTTGTCGCAAGGCTTAATGGACCATTCTAGACGAAATTACTGCAAACCTTGGCAAAAGAAATGTTGGGGATCTGGGGGAGGGAGGGTGGGACCACCGTAGGGTAGAGTGTACAAAATTTGAAACAATTTAAACAAGACATGCTAAATGATACATCGATACAAAGTTTTACATTTTGAGCAGAGAAATAAAAATTCTATTGAACGGATTAAACTGCAATAACTATGAGAATTATAAACAGAACCGCGTCGAGTTCACTGAACGGTTCCACTGCTTTATATATGTGACTCGTAGAATGGTTCGCATATGGCTGGAAGCATTCATTTTAATGTCAACTAGCTGAAAATCGCCTTGGGATGGGATATCATTTGCCTACTCCACCGAAAGAATAAGCTGCATAATGAATTGAAATCAAATATCATTAGGATTTTTCGAGGTTCTTATAAATCTAGCTTCCGAACGATTAAAACATCATTAAAGATCATAAACTCACTTCATTTTCCTATATTCATCTATCAGAGAAGATTGTGTTTGGGACTGTGCTGAAAGCACTTGATTTGCGTGAGGGGATTAAAAGCATCCTTACGAAACGTCTATCGTAGGGATTTTTAAACTTTTCTAAGTAGTGACACCTTTGGAAGAATTATAATTTTCTCACGATAACCTGGTCTATAACATCTATTTGTGATATATATATAAAATTGCTGAATGTTTCAGGGACATTTGATTAGGGGCGATGTATTTCATTAATATCGACTTTGTAAGTTGACAAATATGTCGCAATCTACCTTCGAACTATTTCGATTGTTGTCGAGAGAAGAGGTGTGAAAACATATTTTGAAAATATTGGTTAAATAGCATAAAATAGTTTGTTTGTGTGTATGTTTGTATGTTCTCTGTACAAAATCACACCAATAGACAAATTAGAATGAAATGTGGAAGAAAATTTACTTATCTCCTGCCAGAGAGCGGCAACGCACGAAATCCCATTCGAAAATCAGAATTAGCGTTTTTTATTCCAACTTCAGTATTTGTTTCGGTAACAAAAAGTAGAAAACGAGTTCGTTGTAGTCGTAATAGTTCGAAGACTCTAGATTCTCTCTAAATGGAACATGAGTTATTTCCTTGAGTTTTATTTCTTTTAACAAGGAGTAAGCTAAATAATAGTGCTTTATTATATACTCGAATTTCTTTTAGTAGTTTCAGAAAATTATGAACCCCACCCCCTACCCCATTGAAAAAAATTCTGCGTACGCCACTGATTCTAACAATTCACTTTTGTGAAAATAAGCTCGTTTTAATTCAAAAGTTAATTTTTTTGCGACCAGGTTTCAGGTTGTCATATACATGGGGCTAATCCATATATATATTTCCCTTAAAGTGGACCAGTTACGATTAAATTTTGCGGTACGATACTGCCATCATGAGAAAAACAAACAATGGTAGAACGATATTAAAAAATTTGTTCAATGATTAGCACGTGAAAGTAACATATTTGTATTTATCATCGCAACTTAAGGACTTTTAAAAAATCTAGCTATCCATTCTTAAGCCTTTAGAATTTTAAAGCGGTTTTTACGATTTTAAAATGGTTAATTTCCGATTCTTTGGATTGGCAACACTTTTGTTTATATTAAGTGATTATTCTCATGTTTACATCTAGCTATCTTTTCTTAAGCCTTCCGAATTTCTAAGCGTTTTTTTTTTTACGATTTTCATAGCTCGCAGATGTTCTGCGGGGTATATTTTATAATAAAATATACTGCGGTAGCTAGTATATTTTATTTACTACTATTGTTATTGGAACGGGCAACGCCGGGTAAACTTGCAAGTTTATTAAATAATACTTAAAAGAAAATAAATGCAAAAATTATTATACATATCTGCATACAAAGGAATCGGTTAAAATTTCTATTTTCTGCATGTGTACGCGCGTGTATGTAACTTATAAGTCCAGGGGAGGGTGGAATATTCAACAATAAACAAAACAAAATAGTGCTTGAGGGTGCAGCTGCAACTAGGTCGTTCTGATGTCTTCTAGGGTGAGAACAATCTAAAATTCATCTGAAATTGTGTTTGACGAACTTCTGTACTAGAAGAGGGAGCAGTTCAAGTTATAAAACAACTGAAAGTGAGAGACTTGAATATTTGTACGGCCCCTCCGACGACCAACGCCGCTTCATCAAGCATTGTGATTGGAAACGCGTAATGACACATCATTTAAAACGCGCATCAGCGAGAGAAATAACATTTTTTTTTAAAGCGAGCTGCTTGTTACACTTCGTACGCAAGTGCTGTCCGAGTGCAGTGAACAAGGTAAAAAATGATCGCGATTTGTTCCACTCTTTTTCCTCTTGTCTGATACCCACAGTTTCATTTCATTATGGCTATCACTACTGAGATTAGTCAAAGAGCTGAATGAGGATTAGCGCTCACTGATATCATTTATTTCAGTAAAAGACGGCTTTAGAATTCATTCATGTGCCTCAGTTTTAGAAGGGGAATTTAGGAATTAACAGTATGTGGAGAATGAACTCAAATGGATGTCCTAACTCTTCAGGACTATCAGAAGAAAACAAAAGAACATAAAAGCTTGTTGCTTATCGGAAATTAAAAAGAAGAGTTGAAAGTGTTTGCATGAGAAAATTGCTAATGGAATTATTTATTTGGATAGATTAGACTTTATTACTGACACGGTTACAACAAAACTGTTTTTTGCGGGTATTTAACCCAACATACAGTGAGAGAAAAATATCTCGGAGACATCAAAGATTCCGGCATACGAAATAAATAACGTCGTGGAGGCATCAAAATTTACAGTGGCACATGAGAATGACGTATTGACGCATCAAAGTTTACAATGATACTTGAAATGAATGACATTTTGAGGTACCAAAGCCCACAATGCCATATGAAATGAGTAAGGTCATGCTACATGAAGTGATTGAGGCCTCCAGATGTCAATGTATGTCAAGCGCTTAAAGTTATTGTGAAGTTATCATTACTATTAGGTGATTTTATTAGTATGTTAGGGGGTTAAGTAACAACTTTCTTCTGGAGTGAACTGGTCGCCGGTTTTGCTCTTCGCCAATAGCCTCCTCACGCAGTATTCATGAGGATGTTGTTCTTTGCTAAAAAAAAAATATTAAAATTGCTGTATTAAAAGATAATACAGATAGAATGGCATCCATTACAGTACGTGAACCAGATTCTATAAGTAGAAAATTTCTTCTTTAAAATATAAAATGATAAATTCGACAGAAATTATTATATTAAAGTGCTACAGTCAAAAATATATTTTTGTCGTTTCCAAGAAAAAATATTTATTTACACAAAACTTCCCCCTCCCTTTATTTGAGCTAAAATTCATCAATATAAAACACCAGTTAAAACTTAAACTACGTTTTTCTAATGCGTCTCTTTGGTACTCTGATGTGGAGGTTTTTTTTTTTTTTTGCGATGCCTTGTTGCATAATTTAGCTCCTAACATGATTTTCAGTTCGAAGACATTCTTCGTGTTCAAGAAACTCAGTCAGTCGGCAACAGTGCCAAAAACTACTAAATTCTAAGTCACGTTTTTACAGCAATTTGTTATGAAATGTAGACTGATCAAATGTCGATAAATTTGTTTGTTTTGTGAGTTTTTTTTCCGTTTGAAGATTTAAGAAGTATTAATTTCGTTGCCATCGGCCTCGTTTTAAATCTTTGCTTTGGTTTTAAAGTCATTAAGTTGAAATATCGACTGCGAGAAAAACAAAGATAATATGATAAATGCATTCGCAGTTATACATCATTAAAAGCAATTAAATTATTTCAAATTAAGATGGCATTTGTTATCAATTCAAAAATCTTCGCAATTAGTATACATTAAAGAGGTCGATTGGTTTTAAAATTATGCTTTTAATGTAAATAGTCTTTTTTTTACGACAAAAATGACATTAACGCATTGAAAGAAAAATCTTACTGTGAACCCTGTGTTTTTAACTTGAATATTATTAGGAAGGGTTAAATACGTTTTATTAATAGTTTGATGAATTGAGAGAAAAAAATAACGCTGAAATGCGTTCCACAAGATATATAAGTGAACAAATCTATACTAGTGGCTCAATGCGAGAATTTCCCTTCCACTTTTTCATTTATTTTTGCATCTTCCCTTATTATCGCCGCAGACTTATTTTCAGAATTGGGCACAATGGGCTCACCTCCATAGAACACTGGTACATATTACTAGAAGATCAACGTTAAGGAAAAGAAATTTAATACCAATGACCCTTGAAACTGACTACAGTGTAACTGCAAATGTGGAAATGAAGAATATTTGTTTTGCTATTAATGAACAATACGTGAAAAACTATTGCGAAAGAAATCTTAATGATGAAGTGAATTGTCTTAAGAAGTAAGAAAAAACTAGTAAAGAAGGGATAAATTTCCGTCACAAAAGTTTGGTGTTTCTAGCGAAATTGCAGTAATAAGCGCAATTATTGTGGAAAATTTTTCGAAAATGGGAGTAAGCGCTGTAACGTGTGAGGGTGATGTGTATGAACTGAACAAAAATTTTTATGACTGCGTAAAAGAACCTCAAGCATAAAGTCTTAATAATTAGAGGGATAATTAAAAATTAAATAATAAATAAATGAAAACTAGAATGATTGAAAAGAAAAAAGTCTAATCCCAAAAGCACTTATTCTAATGACGAAGGAGAAAATTTCAGTAACAAATGGTTCAATCCCGTGATTTCGATAATAAGCGTAATTATTGACGAAGATTTTTCGAAAATGAGGAAAGAATTCTAATGTGTGAGGTTGATACGTAAAGACTCTGAAGACCAAGGAAAAAACTTGAAGCAGTTGAGGAAAAGTTTTAATGATTAAAGGGGCAATCCAAAACAAATTAAAAATAAAATTAGAATGATTGAAAAGGAATAAAAAAAGTTACTCTAAAGGAACTAATTCCAATTAGTCCTTTAATTATTTAAAAGCTAAGGAGAAAAAAGAATGCAACCCTTTTAATGAGCGTGATATAAGTCGGTTCTTTAGTAGTCCATGACCATTTCATTCACCGGATCTGCCTCCATGAGGCTTCTAGTTATCAAACTAAATACAGAACTTGACCTCTCGTGAAGATGCTGCAACTTGTAAACTGCATTGCGCGAAACTCCGCACCAGATTTCTTTTATCCGTAAAACGTATGGCCGTAAGATGGGTAAACATATTGAAAAGGATGCTTCTCTCCAAAAGGGTCTAAGAGTTGTTTTTAAAAATTTACGTTCGTAAAAACGTACCCTTCACAACTGATAACGATCGCAAAAGCAAATCCACCTAGAAAGTCACGATCGTACAACCGAGCGTTTCCCGAAACTATTAGCATTCATTACCTCTTATAACACATACGAAACCCTTTAAATTATTACGAGATCATTAATTTATATACTTATTTGACATTAATCAAAGTTGGATATTTATTTTGAATTTTGTAATTCACAGAAGTTACTCTTATACTCTTGTAATAATTATTTAGAAAATATTGAGTATACAAGACTAAAGCGAAATGAATAAGAAAGATACTGTTGTTGTCTTTTATATCATTGATGGTAATGACCAAGCATTTGTCTTCACATAACAGTGAAGTATCATAACCTCGTATGTAGCTAAAAAAAAAAGCAAAATGGATATAACTTTTGGAAAAAGTAGTTTTTTTGTGCATGTTGTGGCATTTTATACACATTAAATGTGGTATTCTGATGTTTAATCATAATTTGATTTAAATAGTAGGAATTTTTTTTTCTTTTTTTTTCCACAATTCAGTAACCAGAGTATTAATTCAAAATCTTAGACAAAAAATAGATCGCCCAAGCTTCAAAATCATTAAAAAACATAAGTAAATAAATAAATAAAAAATAAAAAAACTGAAAAAAATCATTAAAAAAAATATGTAGTACTTTTCTTCACATTCTAAAATAGTAATAAAATAAGTCATCTATATTCTGCATTTCTGCTTCCTATTCAGAATAAAATTTCATTAATACTAAGCTCTCTAATTAGCAGAAGTTTCCAAGCTATAAATCATTAAATGCATATGAAATTATACCTTTTAAAAGGATTTGTTGGACAAACCACCATTTGCATAAACCGCCGTCATTACTTTACGAGTCGTTTTTCATTTGAAGTACTTTTAATTATGACGTTTAAGGTATGTTTTTATTTAACTTTGTAAGTTTTCCTGTACATTGTCCGACGCAACTTATAAATAGTTGCCTAATAACTGTTGTTAAATCATAATTTGATTTAAATGGTGATTAATGTTTGCTTAATTACCATGCATTTGAAACAATAAAGTGGGGATATTTTAAATTTTCAGTTTTACAAGCCAGTAATTAATGGAGTTCCTTTTTCAATTTTAAATTTTTTGAACAAATCGCTTGTTTATTCTTTTCTGAAACTTAATTTCCGAGTGAGAAATTGTAATTGGCTGTTGCCATGCAGAGATAAATATAATTCTTATCTGCTGGAGATTATTATAAAGGTCAGTGGGTGTGCCATCCATCATATTGAGTTAACCAAACTACCTTCTATCTAACGTTATCCCTTTTATGCGGTAATAATCATAATAGAATGTATAATTTTTTAATTGTACATGCATTCTTGGTTGACTCTAGAGGCATGACGTTTTAATCAGTTTTCGATAGAATAGCAAAAAGAAAAAAAGTTCACAAACATTCGCGGAAACGAATTAGCGTAAAAAGGCGTCGAAAATAATTACTTCTATCAATAGTGTTATTCCTCAAAATAATGTGCGCAGATGTAGGTATTAGAAAATCAAGATATTAGGTCAGTTGTGCACTTGAAAGAACGATGTGAAAGCGCTGGAGAAATATCCGATTAAACCAAATATAGTATATTGAAAATACCAGTTAACTGCACTGCACAAGTTATTCAAAAATAGTTTTCATGATTTGCTTTTTTTAAAAAGTGTGTTTTTATTTATTTATTTTTTAGTCATTACATTATTTAAAGCTTTAATTACATATCAAAGAATAATTTTATTTAAAAATGGTTAAGATTATCGTAGACTCCTTCGTCCTAGTAAGAAGCTAAAATCTCTTGGGAGAAAACTTCCAAGTTGTGCAAACTGATTTTTTATTCGAAGATCCATCTCATTCAGTATTAAAAGCTCTTTTCACTTCGACCAAGAAATCGTTTATTTTCACCAAATAAATTATCCCACTTCCATCAGAAAAATCCGCTTCAGCTGTCATCTTCTTGTACAAGTACAAAATAATGTCCAATGCATGCAGGCTGAAAACAACAGTGTTCGTTTTGTGCATTGTTCGATTCAGTTTCATGTTTGAATTATCAGTTTTCCCATAAGCAAAGTAGGTCCTAACCTTATTTTTTTTTGTCAATCGCAACCAGAAGGATAAGAAGTTAGAACAGAATTTTATTTGTACACTTGGTCGCATCTGAACTTGTATGTAAAAAACAAAAATGGCTGCTGACACGTAAGAATTTGTCCACCCTTGCTATAAACAATTGACATCGATTTAGTGAACACCGTGGTGAGAACCTTATTAAAGAAACACTTTTACTCGATTAAAGACATTATCTACAGAAGTTCGTAAGAAATTTATTTCGATTCTCTTCA
Source organism: Octonoba sinensis (assembly GCA_038502835.1). Lineage (NCBI taxonomy): Eukaryota > Metazoa > Arthropoda > Arachnida > Araneae > Uloboridae > Octonoba > Octonoba sinensis. The sequence goes on along the minus strand of CM076599.1, from coordinate 101,441,664 downwards.
TTGAAAAATTCGTATGCAATAAATATATCGCCATTTAATATTTTTTCGATTGATTATCAATCAGCATAAATTTTAGATAGAGTCTGGAGAAGGAAAAAAGGCTGAGGTGTGGTCAATACATTTGCAGTATCATTTATCCCGCGAAAAAGAATTTACATTTTAAAACAATTGATTTCCGTGTGGTCTGTGTGAAATTCCCTCTTATCACTGCCTTTAGTCAAATACTTAAAAGAGGAATGGATTATTTAGTGAAAACGAATGCAGAATGGAAAGAATAATTATACTAATGAAAAATTCAAATGCGGTATTGATTAACAGTTGTAAATGGGTTTGGATTTGAAGTTGTTTGAGATTCTTTTTCAGTGCACTGATAGTGTTATACGTAGAAAAAGAGTGTATAGTTTCTACCTTGTGTAGAGAAGTGCTCCATATCGTCTTAACGAAGACACGAAGACTATAGGCTGTCGTAAATCAGAAAACATTTTAATCCGACAAATAACAAAGTAAAACGTCAATTAGCAAAGTAATTAACTAATGAGATGTCGTGTTTTTTGGCTTATCCGTTAACCAATGGAAGTTGATTAGTAAAGATCTCTGCTGCTTGACGGATTGTGGCTGTAGTTCGTCAAATGAATGAAAAACTAAGCTTTAATGCTTCATAATAATATTAGAAAACAGTCGATTTTTTACATTTGTAGTTCGTGTTATCGACACTCATTTCGTTTTACAAATCAGTTGATTGATTCATATATTTCGTGCATATTTAGTCGACGAAATGTGCTACCTTGTATGCAAATAGGTACAGTGTGACGTGACTCTCACTAGAAGACTCCTGACTTTGAGAGAGTTAATTTTTCTTGGTGAGAAAGAAGAGGAATTCTTGCATTGGGGAGCCTAGAGTCAATAGCCATTGCAAACATTGTTGGAGCTGGAAACATTAGGATTCCCACACCTTCGTTATCACGTTTTTTCAATCGTTGGAAATACTCATTTAGACTTTTTCCCTCGTTCATATGGATTTCCACGAAATCATTAATAGTTTTTCTTTAGCCATTTGGATTTTTCCCTTAGTCAGTAGGATTTATCATTCGACGTTAGAAGTGTCGTCATTCTTTCAGTATTCTTCCCTTAGCCTTGAGGATTTTACACTCAGTCATTAAAATTTTTCCTTGGTCATTATGATATTTTGTTTCATTAATAGAATTTTGAACTGTAATAAGTTTTAAGACTTTACCAAAATCTAATATATATATTTTAAATTTTTGTTTAAATTTCTGCTTTTGCGTAACATTTTTGTTGCCCTGCTCAAAATAATAGGATATAAAGTGACATATTTTGCATAATCACTTCGTTTCATAATATGGTTTAATATGTAAAGCATCATTTAAGAATCGTTGCACAGATATAGTTATTACTCAAAACTAAGAAGTCAACTTTCATAAATAGAAACATGAGATTCCGCTTTTACTTTTTATCACGCAAGATAAAGTTATTTTGTGTGCCGTCTTTAACAGAGTATCTTTTATCGTCGCAATTTTTAAACTACATCAAAAGTATCATTACCTTTAATTCTGAAACATTTATATAAAATAATTTCTTTCCTGTTTCTTTTTATTGATCAGTAAATCATAAAAACCTCAAAATTACACCCATATAGAAATCATCCACCAGTGTTTTTATGACTGTTTTCTTTTGCCGACATAATTAGAGGCAAATTAAACTTAGAATGGCAGAGTTCTCCTTTATCTCTGCCAACGAAAAGGGGCAGGCAATTATTGTCGCATGCCCGTGTAGCATTCCAAGAGGCAGAGCGAGAGAAAGCAAAAAAATCGACGTAATCAGACGCTAACTGTCAGGGCTGGACGTTTTATGGAGGAGGCCATCCATGGAACTAATTTTTAATTACCGGAGAAAGCTATTATGCAGCCCATTGCTGAATTATTTTCCCGGTGTGTGGTATTTATGGTTATAATTTGGGCGTGACGGGGATATGGTAGAAGTGCTTTTTGTTGTCAGTGTCTGTTTTGCCAGATTGACAATTTGTCCGCAGGCACAAGGTGGTTTCGCTGCGTAGTGAGAGCGTTACCACAGAGGACGTTGCTTTTCGTGATTCTTTGTACTACTGCCTATTTACTAGGCTTTTTAACTATTACTTTTTAGTGCCAAAATCATTGCACTTAGTAAACTGAATCTGGTATATTATATGCGTATGCATATAATGTACCAGAATGTATGTGTTTTCAGTTGGAGACATATGAAAACTTGGTACTGGTTGTTACAAAACTGCAATTATTTTGATCAAACTGCTGTTCGTGTTGAGTTTCTGTTCTACTAATGCATCTTACCGGAGGGGAAAAAAACTTTCCCAAGGATCCAACCACATACTTAATGTTGCTTTCGTCGTTCCGTAATGGAATGTCTATATTATGTTCTGCCAAGCATCTAAAACTATTTTGGTTTTCCCAACGTGCTAGCTATTAAATTAACTACACTGCAGTTGGATGACGATGCACTGGCCTCATACTGTTCTTGGCAGCTATGTAAATGGATTGTATCAAGTTTCCAGCAATTCATTTCGGTTCGGGCCAAGCATTTTGAAGGTAATAAGGTTTAAGGAAATCATTTACAGAGTGAAAAGCTAATTTATTTTTTTCAGATATAAAGTATATTTTAAAATATATTCATTAATATCGGTTTTGTGTTTTAGTATGTGAATTTTGAAATGGGCGTGTTCTATAAAGAGCAGTTACCAATTAAATCTTTTTTCTTTGCTATACTGTAATGTCTTAAAGAATTATTACTATACAGATTGTTTTAAAGTTGAAATATTAAATTAATTAACAGCTGTACTCAGGGCTTAATTTGTAACAGAATGAATGCGGAGCTCTGTGTTGTTCAGAACGGATACAGTTTAAATTTTATCTTATATGCAAAAATTCATTGAAAAATAAGTACAGGAGTAGAGCTCTGCGCTTGTTCGGTATCATATTGCATTGACACAAAATAAGACATACCGGAATCGTTTGAGTCATAGAAAAGCTACTCAAACTCCATCGGTCTGATGTAACGATTCTCGTTAAGATTCTTTCATAGAAGTTTTTAAACAGCGTTTCGTTGAAATGCTTTTTTTTTCTTTTAATGGCGAAAACCTCTTGTTTTATTTTAGCAATTAAGATAATTCTTCGGCATTTTACTAAAAATGAAACTGTAGCAACCTGTACAAAACTCGGGAATTATTTTCAATCCGAAGAATTTTGTTTTAATTGCAACATTTTAAATACTTTTCTGTACTGGATGTAACACAAATTTAATTTTAATTCTGTACTTTTAACCTGCATGAAATATTTTAATCTTTGTTTAAAAGGGTATAGGGGAGGATGGGGTAAAATGGGTCACTTTATAAAAAACCAAAAATAATATAACTTGAAATTTTTAATGTTATTTTTCAATGTGTTGGCAACATTTTTCATTCTAAAAAAAGTTAGGTTCTTAAATATGGCAAGACAAAAAAATATTTTTGTAAACTTTGGATGATAGTGTGCTAAACACATGGTTTTCCAACTTCTGAAAAGCTCTATATCTTATCAAATATCAGCCCAAATTTAAAGGATTTCCTCACTAAGAAACTTTGCAGAACAATTCCAGCTCAGCATGAAAGACAAATATTAAATATTGTCTTTTTACATCAGTTTTTCTTGGATGGGGTAAAATGGGTCATGGTTAGGCTTAGGTAGTTCCATTTTTTTTTAAAATTTACTCTGTTGTACCTCACTGTAGCAAGTTCCTAAATTTAAACAATGTATGTTGTTTATTTTATTGAAATTAATATTTTTAATAAAAAAAAGTTTTATGTTTTCCCTAAAAAAGATCATGATGTGGTAGAAGGAAGTGATGTTGTTGAAGTGTTACGTGAACCTACGCCACAATGTAACAACACAATATGTAACAATCGAGAACAATATTATTTTAATATTTCAATGTTGTTATAAATCAAAATCTTGATAAATATGTTACACTTACACATTTCAAAGTAATAAACAACTGCTTCCAGCATTATTTTGCATTATAACTCATTTTAACCCAGGGTGACCCATTTTGCCCCACGATCAGGTAAACTAGGTCACAACTTTATAAGCTCAGTCAAACAATTTCATAATTGAAAAATTAATACTAAAATTGCATAAAATTGATCTAAAGGAATTCAATGTTAAGATGCAATTGAAAAGAAATGGGAAATGTTTTTGGTTTTGCTGTTATGAAACTTTGAATATGAAAATTGTTAAAAAGTGACCTGCTGTCGCCCACCTGACTCTAATTTAGTATTTTAAATACATAAGAAAGCAAATTTCTGTTAATTCAATAATATGTAAAAGATTATACTTCCCACTGGCGTAGATAAGGGGGTAGTTTAGGGGACAAAACCCCCCTTGAAATGGTGAAGATTGTCTGGAATTTAACCAATTTTTCTTGTAAAACCATGAAATTAGCTCACTTCTCCCGAAGAAACCCCCTCGGAAATCTGAGTCTAGCTACGCCACTGATACTTCCTCTATTTTAGTTACCATCACAAGAACATTTCCGTCCCAAGAACTGTTGTATATAAATCCCATATTAGCGTGTTTCTAAGAAGCATTCTATAATTGCCGTTGTATTAGACTGCCTTACTAAGTCATTCAGACTTTTTAGATTTCTCTCCAGTCAGCGAATAGTTATTATTGCAAGAGTCAGCCATTTGTCAGAATGTGATATCTCTTGCCGTTGTTTCTTTCCGCAAGGCCATGAAATTCTCAGACCTGATACAGTTTGTCACAGAAGATGGATAACCGAGGTTGCGCTACGTACAAGAGGAATATTTTATTCTTAAAATAAATAGGGGGGGGGGGAGGAATATTTTACTATTAAATTAGTAAGTCCGGAAGAAATTCATAAAACAGTATAAGACGTACAAACGGGAAACGTATAAAGGGTGCTTCGTTGTATTAGACTGCCTTACTAAGTCATTCAGACTTCTTAGATTTCTCTCCAGTCAGCGAGTATGAACAGTTACGTTCAGAATGCTTAGGTATAAGGTCCAAAGATGCTTTCGCATTCCCATTTTTTTTTCGGAATTCAAGCGAGGAGATATTGTTATTTATGTATTTGTGTTTAATATTCCCCTTCTTTAGTTCCCCCCTGTTCTTTGGACACCGCTAAACTAAAATAGGACTGCTTCTTTATAGGGAGAACGAAAATGAGAGCATACGAAACACATCTTCTGATTTTAAGTAGAAAAAGAATAGTAGGAAAGCGTAACATGGTTAAAATGTTCTTCACACGCTGTCCTCCAGGTGACACCTCCTCCATCAAGAGGATCGTCTTGATTACCGAATGGCTAATTGACTAATTGCCAACCTGTTGCGCCCCCAGGGGGTTGTTGAATTCCGTCGCGTCTCCTGACAGCTTCCCTTCTCACAGCTGATTTATGGGTGGAGCACATGGACATCTGGGCCTCTAATTGGTTGAAATGAATGTCCTCCGCCACTCCGGTTCGAGTAATAAATGGGGAAATTGACGCACTGGATGGCGAATTTTTTTTTATGCTTCCTAATTTGAGAAAGACATTGCTGGACCACCAGTGGAGAGATGGTTTTGATCTTTTGTTCGACGATGAACGAACGGACAGAATAAGAATGAAAACCGGGTTTATTATCCGACACTCGGAACTGCTTAGTGACGTAAATCAGAAAGTAATTCCTACAAAAAGAAATATGAAATTGCGCAATTCTTATCACATTCGGATTAAGGAAGAATATTGATTTGTTACATGTTTTGTTTGTGTAATGAATAGTTATGAACCGAGACAGACAGGTTATTTATAGTTAGCATATGAAAACTAAAATGGCAGAAATTAAATTTCAGCACAACAGAAACATGTTTAAAAAATGACTAAGGTAGATAGCATCTTCAATTGATTAAAAGGTTCAAGGCCATGGGTAAAAATAGGATCGAGAAGGGCAGATTTAAATATGAAGTAGGGTGCATTAATAACTACTATAATCGCCACGATTTTTTACGTAACACGCATGCATTGTTGGAATAAAGTTCCAAAGTTCCGTGTCTTTTACTCTTGGCCAATCAAATCATCGACGATTTGTGTTAAATGTGGATGATATTGCACGTGTTAAGTAGTAAGGTCTCAAACGTGGGAGAATGATATGGTGATCTAGAAGTTCAAGATAACATATCATACCTTCATAGAACATAGAATGGCAACAGCGGGTATGGAAACGAGGGTTATTTTCTATTGGAAAAGGGGGGGGGGGCTGCAATTGCGAACCAGCATCACAATCAGTTCAACTACCAGACTGAAGTACGATTTTTTAAAGGTGCTGGGGTAACGAAAGTGCAGTGGCTGTCATAGAAAATTGTTCTCCAGACCAAAATTTTTGTGTTGGTCTGCATCTCCTGCTCCTTTTGTCACAAAGACAAAACTCTCTTCTGAAAGCAAAACAAATTAACTCTGTCTTACAAAGAGCGTTTAAATATCTTGAAGATTCCCATGAGTGATGTAAGAGCACTTTACTTCGTTTGAGGTAACAGCCATTAAACATCTTTTTATGTCAGGTATTGATTTAAGGGATGTAGTTGATGAATAACCAGTTCAAAAATTCTCTATGAATAGAACATTAGTTATTGCGGTCAACTCCTTCCCTTTAGTAAGGAAAGTCTAAAATATTCATTTTAATTTCTTATTCTATGAAATTGACGCTGTTGGTGCGTTTGTTTTTAACAATTTCATGTCCATCGTGGAAAATAAGTACTTTTCCGTTTGAGACACAAACCAAAAATGTTCTGCAAATCTAACAAACTCACCAAATATTGCATTGGCATATTTCTTACAGCAGGATGCGGATTCATTTTAAGCCCCGGAGATCTTTAGGGGGATTTTGCGTGGTCTAATTTGGTCAAATTGCATAAGATGGTCGGTCATTTGGGTTACAACCACAAGTAAGAAATATTGAAGCTTACTTCCTGAGATCGTGAAACACTCATTTTTTAACTTGCCACTTTTATTCTTTGAAATGAGATTTAATTATTACGTTTGCCATTAAAATTATTCGTACGTAAATAATTTTCTGGCGCCACAACTGCGATCCGACATAAAAGTGCATTAGGGGTTAGGGATTTAATTTAAACTATTTTCTTTCTCATAGTTATTTCATGACAACTAATGTTTTAAAGTACAAAAAAAAAAAAAAAAAAAACCCCTAATTGACTTTAATACATATTTCCGTTTTGTAACTCTGCACGCCAAAATTTTTCTTCTGATTTTATGGTATTCCGTCGAATACGTTCTAAGTCTAAGCTAAATCGTATTCAAATAATGGTATGCTGTTTGAATGAAGTAAATTCTTCTCTACTACATTTTATTCATGTAACACTTTCACTATGAAAGTGTTACATGAATGTCAGTCCATCTGTAATGTCATGAACTAGCATCACCCTGCTTGCAAAATCCTCTGATTTGCAGAACCTATTATTATCGACACTCAACCCTTTTCTCTTTCTCTCCCAGACAATAAAACTCCGCTCTGCAAGAGAAAAAGTCAATCACACGTCAAGGGTGGCAAAAGAACAAAAATCAATAGAATGATGGCTTTCGAAAGATATATTTTATCAGTCTCGAAAGGCGTGACATTATTATTAGCTTGCTGGTTTTTTTTTTTTTTTTTTGTGGCAGTCACCAATGAAAAGATGCATGAAAATGTTGCCAAATTGCCATTGTAAATGTTTCCGCGTTATGCGGATAATATTGCTGCTATTTTTGCCACATTGCCTATTTCAGCTCTATTTCTAGACAGAGCGAAATGCTTATTCAAGATAAAACTTATAGTGCTGAAATTATTGATTGATGGCGGTAATAATTGACGGTTGCTTTCAAATGATATATGTTCTTTATATTATTATCAGACCTCTGCTTCCTCCGCTTGTATGTTGCCAACTCTTGTATAGCTATTTGCTTGTATGTTACAATAAATAAAGAGGCTGGATGTAGTTTATTTTCAATGTAGTTGACCGAAATTTCTTCCTTAAAAATGGCTTATCAGGCTAGTTTGTTGAAGCCTCAAATTCAAATATATTTAAGAAGTTTCTTCTCCAAGTCTAGAATATACAGTCAGTTTGTTGAAGTTTCCTCCTTAAGTCTGTAATCTCTTCTTCTTTCGAATGGGCTGCATTTGGATTATCGCGATGGCGACAGTGAATTTTATTTATAACATTGTTTCAAGCAAAATTTTCACATCAATTTTGTAGTCTTTTCGGCTTTGATTGGTATTATTTCAAAAGTGTTTCTTTCATTACGACAATCATTCATAAAAACTGTTTTCAATTTTTGTCTTCATAAATTAACGTAACTTTTACGGCCAGATTTCTTTTAATCTAAAACATTATCCTATTGTCGATATATATATGCATGCATGTCGATGTGGATGGGGCTGTGTGTTGCATTTTTTCCACCTTGCCTACATTATTCACAATATTTGTTTTGTATTCCTAATGTCTTGCACTACATTTATTCTACGTCAATGGTTTTTTTTTCTAATGAAATTTTTCTATGGCAAATCCGGCAATTAGAATATAATGTATATACTCTAATTTTCCCATAGAACCCAGTATTAATTTTTAAAGGTCTTCAAAATTAAACAGAAAATTGTTCAAATTCAAAGCAAAGGAACGACATACCCTTGCTAAGATCTTTCAAACAAAAAATAATTTGTTTGAATAGAACTATTCTCTCAAAGGTTAAGAAGGGAGGACAGATCGGCAGACAAACCAACCAACATACAATTTCCCCATCTCATAAATTTATTTTCAGATTTTTCTATTTTTAAATATTTCTTGAACTGATTAATTTTGTATTTTTGTTTGATTAAGGCTTCTTTCATCTTATTTATTTATTTATGTATCGTAAAAAAAATGTTTTTCGGTTCAGTAGTCTAAACAAGAAGTTCCGTCTAGAACTATACGAGCCAACTTTCACGTATACACCAATTTCAAATTTATAATTTATCTCTCTCTCTCTCTTACTTTCTCGTTTACCTTTAGTTTTTAATTGCTTCAAATATACCTTTTTCAACGGTTACATATTCATTCACTCATTCATTTATTCAGTCATTCACTCACTCATTCCTGTATTTATTCACTCATCTACTTATTTTTTCATTTATTCACTCATTCCTGTATTTATTCACTCATTTATTTATTTTTTTCATTCATTCATTCATTTATTCACTCATTTGTTCATTCATTCTTTCACTTATGCATTTAATCATTCATTAATTCAAAAATATTCTTAAAAATCCCGATCAAAAAAATTCATAGGAAAATAACTTGTTAGTTCTGGATGAACTTTCTATCTGTACATGTTCTAAGTTATAAGAGCTTTCCAATAAAGTTTTTTCCAAGCAAATCGGTCCGTTAGATCAGGTTTTATATAGGATTGAAATTTCCCCGTAGGCGCTATGTTATTTTTTTTTTAACTATTCAAAAATGAACAAAAATTGTTCAAATCAATATTTCACTCCGAGTCTTCTTCTATTAAGCTTGCTCATAAGAACTTGCATCGTATGCCCCAGAATTAACATAATTTGCTTCATTTTTGCCCATAGGCGCTAATGTTAAAATTTTTTGAAATGTTCAAAATTGAACAAAAAATTTTTTAAAAAGTAAAATATAGAAATAAGATGTCCTCGCCGAGACCTTTCGAATGCACAAAGAATTTTTTGAATCGAACAATTCGTTCAAAAGTTATTGGGGGGGGGGGGGGGCAGACTGACAGACAGACCGACAGACAGACATACACACTTTTTTCCCATCTCAAAACCTTACTATTTTTAACGATATTTTCACGATACTTTTAAGCCTTCTTTCATGCTTTATTATTATTTTTTTTTACTTTTACGGGAAAGTAGGCTAAAAAGAAACAATTTTGTATCAACCCCCAGGTACATGATGCACCAGGTTACGAACGAGAGGGAAGCTTGGGGGATAACCCAATCTTCTCTTTCGTTCAGAACCTAGTATTTTATGAATTTTTCCATAGTGGGATTCGCGAATTTGAATTGATTTTGCATGTTGCATCATTTAACAATGCAGAAGCCATATTTCATATGCAACAGCCTGCCGATTCTTAACCCTACACTTCCTGCGGCTACTTTGAAGAAAAATGCTCTACATAATCTATCTTGACTTTCCATTTTGCATCTATACGCAATAATAACATGCCTCCATCTCATATTTCATACGGCAAAAAACAATGGGTTAAAAAGAGCATCAGAAAAGAACACGTTGCTTTAAAGGAAAAAAAAAATAATAATTCTAAAAATAAAAAAGAAGAATGTAATAATTGTAAAAACCAAAGTACAATTCAAATTGATACCAGTGGCCAAATCGTTGATTCATTGTTTACAATCGTGAACTGATAATTTGCGCAAAAAGATATTGAGTTAAGGCACTTCAGCCTGAAAGAGCAGCATATCAAGTACAAAAGTTTTGAATCAAAGTTAGCATCGCTGGGAGCATTTTATGTCATTTGCATCAGTTTTAGTTTTGCGATAAAAGAAAAGCCAATCATATTGATGAAAAGCTTCCACAGCACTGTAAATTATTAATTAACATCGACATTAATAATGTTTAGTGATACAGTAGTGATAGTTTTTCCAGCAGTATTTAAAAATAATGTCAAAGAGAGAAAAATAATAGGACGCAAAATATGAGAATTAAAATCTACTTTATCTGGAACTAATAAAACATACGACATAAATTTTTACAAAGAAAATTGCACATGTGTGCTTCGAAGTTGCATAGATCTCATTCTTCAAGTACAACTATATTGTACATACCACTCAAGTACAAAAATGGAATCTCACATGCTTACTGGTTCGACGGACCAGTGACTGTTTTAAAAATATGTCTTTGATGACCATAAAAACTCCTAATATTAAGTGTTTGTGTGCCACTAGATGTAAAAACTGGTTCATTAATGATGAAAAAAGCACTTGATGATTGACGCAACCGCTCATCATTTTTAATTAGTGAGTGAAAAAGTGGGATTTGCAGTTTCATCTCAGAACGTAAATCTCCTGACAACAACAACATGTCATTACCATCCGTCACCATTATCAATATATCCTTCATTGATTTATTTATGGGGCTAGAAGATAATCATTTAGCACTATTAAGAGAAGCCGTAAAACCATGTCTTTAGGGGGTGCAAAGAAAAATCCAAACTTCTATGATCTTAGTACTGACAGCTTTATGAGAACTTTGATAACTCACTTGGTAGATGTGATAATGATTTCCTCACCCAGATGGCTATTTGTTAGGAACTATGTTATTAAATGTTGTCTGATGTCTAATTTGAATTGCATTTGATCATTAAATTAGAAGAAATATTTAGTGGTGAATAATAAAGTTTTTTCTTTTGCTTTTATGTGATCAATATGCGCTCAAAAAAAGCTTAATTCCACTATGATATTTATGAATCTAAGCTTATGAGAATGTCATTTTGAGGGGATGCTGCAATTATAATTGTGAAAAAATTAAAATTTAAAATTTCTTTTATGTTTGTGTACATTATCTTGAAATCTTTTCTCGAATTATGATTTGCAAAATAGCAAAAGAGTAAAAGCTCTTTTCTAATGCTTATAGGGGGGGGGGGAATGTTTCCAAACAAAAATTACCCTTAAATATTGTATTTAAGCCGGCAACGTGGCGTCGTGGTAAGGCGCGGGACTCGTACGGTCGTAGGATCGAGCCTGTCAGTGTCGGTGGAATTTCAAGATGCAGTAAATCGTCCAAGCTCATGTGGTATGATTATGCGGCATGTAAAAGATCCCTTGGGTGGACATTTGGCTTGGATATTCTCGGCTAAATTAATTTCCTAGTGCAATTTGCATCAAGTAGAGCTCAAGTGCCGCCATCTAGTGGAAAGTGAGCGTCAAAATTCTCAAAGTGATAATAGCCTCCGCCGACAGTGCTGCTACTTGAAAGAATGGATGCCGATTTCTGGGGTAAGCACTAGGTCTGCAATGGTTAGGGACCATACGCAGCCCTATTAGGGGAAAAAATGTATTTAAGGGTCAATTAATGGAAATTAAGTAGGATTTGATGTTCCCATTGGGGAAGGAGGGAGGAAAGTTGATTTCTTAGCCATAAGGAAACTACTCAAATACATTATTATTATCATTGTTAATTACTATTTCTGTTATTATTTTTAAATTATGTAAGAGATTTGAAAGGGATATAGGCGTTGACTTTTTAAAATGCCAGCAAAATTTTGGTAGTTTGAAAACCTGGAATGTACGCAGGGTGGCCCAAAAGTCCTGCAGGCCATAGAATTTTATTAGTACTATTTACATTTTTTTCTTTCTTTTTTTTTCTGCTTTTGAAAAAATTGAATGTAGGCAGGGTGGCCCAAAAGTCCTGCAAGCCATAGAATTTTATGAGTACTATTTACATTTTTTTCCTTTCTTTTTTTTCTGCTTTTGAAAACCTGGAATGTACGCAGGGAGGCCCAAAAGTACTGCACGCCATAGAATTTTATGAGTACTATTTACATTTTTTTCTTTCTTTTTTTTTTTCGGCTTTTGAAAAAATTGAATGTAGGCAGCGTGGCCCAAAAGTCCTGCAAGCCATAGAATTTTATGAGTACTATTTACATTTTTTCCTTTCTTTTTTTTTTCTGCTTTTGAAAACCTGGAATGTACGCAGGGTGGCCCAAAAGTCCTGCACGCCATAGAATTTTATGAGTACTATTTACATTTTTCTTTCTTGTTTTTTTTTTTCTGCTTTTTTTTTTTTTTTTTTGTGGAATGAAGCATCAAAATTAAAAACCCTACGGTTAGACTCTTTTGGGGCAATCATTATTTTTGCACACTTTCAGTTTTATGTTCTAACTTGTTAGGGTTAGAAAATGAATCGTGGAAGACCATGATCGGATGACACAATAAAAGACAGCTTTATCAGAATTGCCTTCATTCACAAGTGGTACTTAAAACATTCTTATTCTTCGTTCATTAATATTCTTGTCGCTAAACGGAATATGAATGTGTGTTCGAATTCTTCGAAAGCGAATGTCACATGCTTCAAAATCTACCCGATTAATCAGGTAAAACTGCTGCCTGTGTGTTGGGTTGCTGAACCGAATTACTGTATGCACCAATAATAATTGAAAGAAAGTTCATTTCGATCAAAAAAAAAACTAGTTTTTTTCTTTAATTATATTTGAACACGAGTTTTGAATGCAGGGGCATAACTGGAATTTTTTCTTTGTGGTTTTGGCTTTTTAACAGTCCTTTAATCCCTTATGATAATAAAACAGGTATAGTAAAATAGGTATACGAAAGACAACTTTTTCTCTACTTAACTTTCATCCAATCTTTGATTTTTTTTCACTCCGCCCTACTTTTCTCCACCAGACCCCTACGTTGTAGCCGAGACCTTAGGATTGCTTGCGTATGGGGCGAGGTGGTGTGGTCCACTGATTATACGTGCACGTATCCCCAAGTGTACATGGGTGATCTTTTGCGGGTATCGAACGCGCGACCTTCTAGGTGGAACGCTCTAACCGCTAGGCTACCACGGCCCACTCCACCCTACTGGGCACCCCTGTCGAATGAATATCTTTAAAATTTTTTAAGCATACTTATTACAGTTCTAAAATATACATTTTGGTGGTATATTGCATCAAAATATCGTGCGAATGGCTGGCTGCAAAAATAATACTTAATTTTAGGACATTTTAGTGTGTACGTTGGACCAAAATATAGTAGTAAAATCAAACACCATCTTTTGCCGGCAGTATTAAAACCACTTTACGGTGCACTAAAATTTTTGGTGTAATGAATGAAAGTCGCTTCTTGTTGCTTCAAAGTGATAATCTCTTTAAAAAAATACTTACTTATTTGGCTTGCAAAAATTGAATTTTTTCTCTGACAGCCTGTCAAAATAAAACAAAATAACGAAAGTAGATAAATGAAAAAAAGAACTGTATGAAGCGAAGTGAAGAAAGAGAACCATGATTTCAACTGTTTGAGAAAACATACTTGTAAACAAAAGTGCAGGGGACCAATTTTGTAGCTGCTTCATGGAGGCATTCATCTTCAATCTATGAACGCATTATACAATTTTAAGCGCCATATTTTTAGAGTGCTGATGTTTTCGTAGTCTATTCTTTCAGATTCATTCTGTTTTTGCTATTCCAGGTATCCAACGCAATGTTTCCTTTTTCTCCAAATTTATTTGCAATAACTGATAAATAACCCAAAAACTGATAAGAGATTTAATTTCTTTAGAGAACCGTAAGAGAAGCAACAGGGTGGTAACTGCTCTAAGCGACAAGATTAAGTTAGTATAAAATTTTTCCGACTACTTATTAACCCATAAACTATTTCTTCAGCTGCTTACGAGGTTTGAATACAGGCGAGCGCATTAGACATGTAGATTTTTCTCCCAACCATCCAATAACCATTTATCATGCATGTTATCAAGCAACAAAAGAAAGCTTGCCACCTCGCATCTTGTCAAATATTCTGATGTGATTCGGTCACCAATGAACGACAATTTTCCCAACTTATCAGCCGTTCTTGAGCAGTTAAATGCAAATTAAACCTTTTCTAATCATAGTTAGTGAAATGATGCGCAAACCTAACGTGGGCAGTTTTGTCAATAACCGGGCTACAACTTTAACAATTCCTGGCAGTTTATTGAAGAAAAAAACAAATTGCGTTAGAGGGAAAAGCATCGGTCGTTTAAATAGGAAATATGTTTTATGACATTTATAACTGCATGCCAATTACGTTGTAATTAAGTTACAATGGAAAAAATCTAACCTTGCCTTCTGTTTAATAAAATCGTGCCTTTGTATTGCACCATGTACTACATTGTAAACTTTGTGAAGAAGAATGAATTAGAAAATAAATAGGCCACGAAAATTGATAGCTGTTTCTAAATAGCGGAGAACCCTGTAGCTGTTATTAGAGTACTTTAGAGGACAAGGAGAAAATAGTACACATAAACATTTAGTACTTCTTATGCATAACATTTTTAAGGTTTATGATTTAGTGAAAACTTACACTAAATCATAAACTTCCTTGAGTAATTTGTTCTTAAAATATACGTACATGTGTCATTTTAAAAGAAGTTAATTAAATTTCAATTATTTCTTTAACTAGAAGGAAACCACATATATATACATATACTTAAACTTTTTTTCTTATAAATGTGACCATCTAAATGTTTATGCATTTTTCATAATCTTTTTATGTAACAGTCTACCTGTGTAAAAGTAAATCATATGCTTGTTGTCGGACGTCTTACAAAATCAAACATGTTGATACTGGAACATTTACCACTGCATACTTGGAGTGCAAGTACAGTAAATTCATCCCCGTGCTCTACGAATCTCCAAGTACACTTCGTACTGTTGCTGCATGCTACCGTGATAACGAAAAACAATTTGCATCTAGGTGTAAATATAATCCGTCAACATATCTGTATACCAAATTTTGATCTTTGGTGTCATTCACAACGAGGAATACTGTCAGAAAATGTGCGTGTTATTGGAGCGCGTTATTGGGATATTATTGGAGCCGAAAAAAATATTTTTTTTTCCAAGTTGAAACATCAAAGTTGTGAACGGGGACTAAGACTAAGAAGAGTAAAAACTAAAAAAAAAAAATAATAAAATCTGTTTGGTCTCGCATTATGCTCGCATTATGCTTGAAGTTTTGCCGACATTAGGAAAACATATTTTTCGAGATTTTTGAGTATATTTTAACCAGCAATCCCAAATGTAATAGCTCAAATGAAACAAAAACACTAAAATTTTTTTAAAAATTTTTCAGCCCATCCAAATATGTATATAAGATATATACATGCGAGCAAAAAGTTCACGCAAAGTATAATATGTAAACGCGGTAGGAATTCATAGTCAGTGATAGTCAGTGATTTCAAAGTCAGTGATTTCAATTGGAATAACTTGGAGTCACACGGATTGAAATGTTTCATAATTGACGACAAAAAATAAAATAAATAATATTCTTCGCGTCCGAATTAAATCTATTCCTCTCACTTAACGTCAATCAACTAAATCTGTGTCGAAGAAGAAGGGGGAGGGGGACTAGTTGAGAAAACGAAAAGAGATGCGTCAATCGAAGTCATTAGAATCGGAGCAAAACAGTAAGTTGCCATTTTTTGTTCTCGGAGAGACAATCGAGTCATCTTGGCTCATAAATTTATGGACTTATCATTTTTAAGCTTCTCATCATCAATCATTCCTTTTGCAGTTGTTCTGACTTTAATTTATTCAACAAAATATTTGATTCATCTTGTTCTTCGTTTTATTTTATTTACTGATTTTTTTTTTTTTTTTTTGTATTGGGGGCAGTGCAGAATGGTATCGCGATGAAAGGTTATTTTTAGTTACAACACGGCTTCTAAAAAAGTATCTTTTTCTGTTGAAGGTTCATTCCACAGTAACTAATGTGGTACGTTAAGTTGAAAATGACGCATAGAAAAAATAGAAATACAAAAGTTTTTTTACTCACTAATTAATACTGATGCTTAAATCAAATACTCATTTATTATTACTTTATTTCTTTAGCAATGTAGCGTGTGGTAGTTTTGTGTGTGACAGTGAGTTTATTTATAATTTTAAATATGCAAATATAAACTATCAAAATATCAGTCTCCAAAGCTTTATTTTTATGCATAGTCAATAATTAAACTCAGTTAATTAGTAGTTGTAGCAAATGATCACGTGCCAGAAAATGCCATGAAATGTTGTTCTCTAAGTTCAAGCACCTATCGATAACCAACTTAAAGACAACTTTATGACAGCTTGAAGAGGCTATAAAACTGTAGATCTTGTTTACTTTTTCTCCGTATAGGACCTTCCTCTTTAGGATGTCTTAGTTTTTGTTAATTCATTTTTGTTTCTTCTCGAGAATAATTACAAGGGTGATTTGCAACTACACAAAGTGCGGGAAAAATATTTTCACGTCCGGAATATAAAAACATGAAATATATTTCGTGTAACGATGTAAATATCAGACAAGCTCAGTGTGTGCGAAGTAAATTACAGGTATTCTAGCTTTTACCCGAATACTAGGCAGAAGTGCATGTAAAGTTTAATTGGATTATCAGCTCCTGAAAACTAAATCGGCCATTTATGGAAAAATGATCACTTTGATTTATAATCATAAACATCCTAAATTCTATGCATAGTCATGCTTAATAACGGAACGCTTTTTATTGGTCATAAAAGCAATAAAAATTCCTGTTGTTTCTGAAAAAACAAATAATTAGAAATAAAAGATTTTTTTTTTTAATTTTGAATAAATTAAAAAACTGATGAGTAAATTTAAAAAAAAACTGTTGAATAAATTAAAAAAACTATTGACTAATGTTAAAAAACTGCTGACTAAATTTAAAAAAAACTGTTGAATGAATTAAAAAGAAAGCTGTTGAATATTTTTAAAAAATGGAAGCGATATGTGTAGTTACAATTTATATGTCTCTGAAGGTAACGAGCAGTATCACTGCGTCACAAAGACAAAACTTTCTAGGAAAGGTGTTTAAAGTTTTTTTTCTTTGTGATTATTTATTCACTGGATTGTCATTTATGGAGTTTCCAAAATGAAAAAAAAGATTGTTATAATCTTTGGACATTTGACTTTTAACATTTTATGATAGCGAATTTTAAAACTACTTACAAAACTGCACTATGTCCATTTTTTTTAAAATAGACATAGTAAAATCTCGGTCGGTCGTATTTCTCAGGACCATTCATTCGATCGATGCAAATGTCGTACTCATGAAGGGATTTTTAATTGTTATTCATACTGATTGTGATATGTCTTGATCTTATTGTGGAGTATTTTATGGATTGAAGAATTTTCACCTAAATGACAAAATCAGACCATTAAAACATACCTATTTGTTGAGTATTTCGCAAATTACTTTTTGTATAGCAAATGTCATCTATTTCTTGTCTCTCGGGGTAAAAACGCAAGGAGCGAAACCTTCCACTGTACAATTTGGCCCCAATCTACCCCAACCTGCTATTTGGATTTTTTGAATTTCAGTAAAGTTTTTAATTTTTTAAAGGAGGAAAAGTGTTAAATGACTATTTTAAGTGTTGTCTATTTATGGTACATAATAATTCTCTGTGACTTAAAAACTTCTGTTATAAAACATTTCCTTTAACCTAGAAGCTTTGAGTTATATAATGTACAAAATACTTCGCGCGGGTGGGTATTGGCACGAGTATTTTATGCATCTGATACATCAATATTATTTATTGCTTCATAATTACATTAATACGTAATAATAAATTTAGCTTTGACAGGTTCCCCGTACATTGTGTACTATTTAGTGATAGTGCACCTACTTTTGGAGGAAACTATTTAGTAGACACAACTTTTGAAAGTTTGTTGGTGCGCTGCATCAATTGTGATGAGAAACACTGGTTTACTTGACGTATCCATCACATCATGGAAATTTATGAGGTTTCCATGCATCCTGTTTTAAAGTTATTGCATTCTTTTCCTCCAGTGAAATGTATTTATTTATGTGTGTTTTATGCTCCTTTTTTATGCTGCTGATATTCGTCTGGCGTTGTATCGAAACCAAGTTTCAAGCAGAGAAATATATCCACAAAATTACTGTCGTTGAAGGATACAAAAAAATTTCTCCTGAGCTTATTTCTTTTCCTTCTTTCCTTCTTTTTTAATTTTCAATGGAACTGAAAAAGTGAGATTTTGATCCACGGAAAGAATGCTGCAATTTTAAATAGCATTAATCTAATATTTATCCACGTACTTTTCAAAAAATCACGCTTCCATCTGAAAAGCAACTACGTAGTACATATTTTTGAAAGCTATCTAGAACTTAAACCGATTGTCCACACCCGGATACTATCACGTGGTATCAATAACACCTTGGACTCTTCCATAAAACTCACATCAAATCGCTTGGTATCGTGAGGCTCCACGAGCTCTTCATCTCCAGTAAAAGTCATAAAGTCAAAGCTTTATCGCACAAACCCTTTAATCACATCAGCTTTATTAGAGTCGTTTAAATTTATGCTCATTATTTAAGGGCCTCCGAGTGCAATGTTGGATGATTTCATGACATCCTTCAAATGAAAAGCTTAACAATCTATTAAATCATCTTCATTCTGGTTTTATACTAAGATTTAATATGCTTGCCAGGATTTAAGGTGTCAGGAATTACCGAAATATTTTAAGAAATAATGACGATAGGGTTACAAATGCTGAAGATCCATCGATGGCAATGTTACAAGAAGGTTCCGCAAATTCGGATTGTTATATACCTTTTCCTGTCATGACTAAACCTTTTGACTCTAGATTAGTGGTCTAAAACCAAGGGGGCTACAGGAAAAAAAGAGGAACCAGTCCTGAGTAGGGGCTATGCTATGTTTTCCAAACTAGGAAAATCTTTCACAGAAAAGGACAAAATATTCCATATTACTTTTGCCAAGTGTCTTACAGGTGTATAAATGACAAAACATTATGCAATAAAGAAAACTCTTTCACTCTCTCTCTCTCAGAGAACAATATTTAAACATAATTTTGAAAGAGCAATCCTGGTCATCTGATTTGGAATTTCAGGATATGCATTTTCAAAAAAGCTCTTGTAAATATGCCTCGAAGGAATGATTTACAATTATTATTACAAAAGGGCTTATTACATGACTTGCTTTTTCATGGGGAAAAAGATTAAAATTAGTACTTTAAGTATACTAGTGTTTATTTCAGGCCGTGGTAGCCTAGCGGTTAGAGAATCGGACTTCCACCTGGAAGGTCGCGCGTTCGATACCCGCTGAAGACCACCCATATACACTTGGGGATATGTGCATGTAAAATCAGTGGACCCCAATACCTCGCCCTGTGCGCATGCAGTCCTAAGGCTTCGGCTAACAGGTAGGGGTCTGGTGAAGAAAAGTGTTTATTTCAGGGACAAATTATATTATGTTTAAGTTACTGCACTATTTTCTAAAAGTTCTAATTTGCTTCGAACTAAATTTAAGTTCAGTTTTTTAATTTCAAAATAGTCCTTGCTTCGGCATACACTGTGAATGTGCCGTAGAAAAATATAAAAATAAATAAGAACATAAAAAAAACTTAATACCCCGTAATAAAATAAGTAAATAAAATATTTTAAATCCAAAAATTTGAAAATTGGATTATGAGAAGATGAGGCATGTGTTTGCCTCAAGAGCTTTTTTTTGCATTCATGTTGCTTTTTATGAAAATAACTCTCAAGTTTATATTTTTTCCATGTGTACGTTTTGTGTATACACATGCACGAGGGAGCCAAGAAAGAATTTGGCGCTCATTACTGGGCTGCAAGTCAAAAAAAGGTTGAGAACACGTGCTCTAGATCGCTCAACAAAACTTAAGTACAGCTTATTTAAAATAATAATAATAATACAAAAAGGTTATTGACACACAGGAAAGTAAACACACACAAAGATGTTTAAAAAATTTGAAATAAAGTTTCCTTAATGTATGTAAAATTAATATATTTTAAAAATATTTTAACGTCCTTCGGAGAATAACATTGAGCGATATGTCACGCATATGAGCAATTAAGACATTTTGAACTCTATCCTAAAACTTACAGAGGCGTTCTTTCAGAATTATTCTCATCCTGCGGGATTAAACTTGCTAAATATCAGATGGAATCCCGCGTTTTTCCGAATTGAAAACTCTAAATGTGCGAGTTTAAACTGACAAGAACTAAATTTTCGAGTGGATGTCTGCCGCATCACCAAAGATTAACATATTGAACATTTGTGAAGCAAACTTACAAAAATCGGAGTGATTCTTTATTTGGTTTCGTAAAGTTTGTTGCTGTATTATAGAAAGTTTTATTTCTAGAACCCTTCTAATCACTGGAGGGATCAGCCTGTATTACTCACATACGCTGTTTTTGCGAATACTTGACGGAATTCTTCGTATTTTTTTGAGCTCGACAAGCTGGATTAAACTGTAGTAGATTTCCATTTCAGTGCGTTCGAAAAAGCGACAAGCATTATCCACAGTTTTAATTCAGAACACATGATTTTTACTGACTCGTGAGAGTTGATGACCTTTTATCATTCTTACCAAGGTTGGGATGCTCCTCGACCTTGAGGAGAGGGGGTAGATGGAACAATCGCTTCTGGTTCCAATCGAGCACGAGATATTAATCGCAGAATTATACCTAGCCCGGTGGGAACGATGCAAAGATATACCGGAATTTTCGAAGAGATTCGCTTATTTCATTATTTATTTTTAGAAATTTTTTAAAAAAAGATACAGAAGCAAATGTTGCTGTCTTAATCATATTTATGTGATTAGGTTTTGAGATAATTTTATAAGAACGTGACAAAGAAAGAGGTGGGTAGAAAGCCGAATCAGTTCTCAAGGTTGTTTTAGGAAACCGTTCAACAAAGTAAAGAAGCAACAGTGTGCTTAGTTAAATGAATAAATTAATGAAGATAAAAAATGGAGAATCTCATGAAAAGTATAATTGCATAATTGAATGAAAATAGGTAAGAAATATATAAATTATACAAAAGAGAAATACATAAAACGAATGAATGATTGAGAACTTACAAATTTAATACACAAAGCTTAAAAAACGAATAAATGAAAATAAAAGTGAAATTTATTAAATAAATGATGTATAAATGGGTATGTTAATAGAAATAAGAAAAAACATAACACTGAATAAATAATTCTTAAAATGTACGAGTGAAAATAAAACAAATATATTAATTATGTAATGCAATACAAGAAATTAAAATAAAAATCGAAAATAACAGAGGAATAAACTATCAGCAGGAAAGAAATATATTAAATTAATACCGTATGATTAAATAAAGGCATTCAAAAAAGAAATAAATAGTAAATATACAAGACATAAATAATTCAAAAGGAACGGACAGTTTTAAATACACAACAAAACTAATTGAATAAATGAAAACTAGAAAGAAAAAAATAAATAAAATAACGTTAAGTTATTGAATGAATGAAAATACAAAAATAAACATATTAAGTAAATAAATAAAAGGAAAATAAGAAATGAAATATGTAATTCAATTTAAAAAAAAGAAGTTAAGCGAGAAATAGTAAACAATTGAAAGATGAATAAATAAATAAATAAAAACGCCTTTTTGAAACATTATTTTATTTTTTAAAAAAATTAATGATTTTGTAACATTAAAATAGCAGAAACTGTGTTCGAAATCAAGAAATATCAGTTTAATACAAGAAAAGAAAAAAAAGCGAATAATTGCTCCTTGGATCATTAATTATAATTTTGTATTAACTTTGGAATTCTGTAGTTAAGTTGGGAAATATTATTAAGCACCTCGTCAAAATTTTGAATCTTTTTGTTTCCTAGTTTTAAGGATGTGAAAAAATTGAGATTAAAATAAAAATAATCGCAGGAAAAATTTATCTTGCGTGCACAATTTTCTAAATTCCATTACAGTTTGTAATTGCAAAGAACATTTATGTAAAACGATAGTCTTTTTTAGAACTTTTTATCATTTGCAATAATATTGATTATGTATAATTAAAGTCAGTTAAATAACAAGTGCGTTCTTATAATTAAACAGTAATACCAATGAATAGTGTTAACCATCAATTATATTTAAGTAATGATAATGTTTAGGGAAGCTTTACTTCTCTCTTTAACGAAAATGTTAATTTGTACATCTGGCAAAAGGCAACAGAGTTTTTTGGTTTTAAAAACTTATGAAAGAGTAATAATTAATGCGGTGGTCTCCAAAAAATCAAGATGCACGACACTTACCTATTGCATCAACAAAAATAATCTTTTTGTTTTCAATTTATCTTTAGTTTTTGCACGTTTCTTGAACATTGATAAGTATTGTATTTGAGCTTTTAATCTAATTTTTCCCTTTTTGCTAAAAACGAGCTCCGTTTTTTTTTCACGAAAAAGGTGCAGATAATTAGAAAGTCATATGTTGATAAAATGTCTTGTTTTAAACGATACTCTGGTTTAAAAGCCGTTTATTAATCTACTCACTTTTTGATCAGTAAAATAATTTACTATCTAACAACAACAAAAGAAAGCATCTATTTTGAGACGCACATGCTTTTTCTCTTTGAGTCTTTAGATCACTCACTGAGCTTGCGATGAGTAGACATGTTGGATTTAAACTACATATAGAAAAATATGATGTTTAATGTCATTGGGGTGCTACAATAGTTCAATAAACTTATGTACTTGACAACTTTGTATTTCACTTCCCGATAAAAACACTGTATTTTTTAGTTTTGTGTGTGAAAATTAAAACAGTTGGGTGGCACTTTTGGACTTATTGAATTAAGGATGACATTCAAAATATGATGTTGAATGTCATCCTTAGTGCTACAATAACTCTATAAACTTTATGACTCAGTAATTTATATTTAAGCTTTAACTTACCCGATTTAGGGCCATACCTTTAGTTTTGTGTGCGAATTAAAATCGTTAAGTAACAATTTTGGAGGTATTGAATTAATATTCGTTGACCTCTTAGATAATAATTTCCTTTTATTTTGGATGTGTTTTTGAGGCTTCTTTTCATCAAAATTTTCTTAGATATACTCAGTTGAAATTTTTTTATACTTGATGACAATCCTATTATAAGGCGAGAAGTGTTTAACAGAAGGAATAGCTATCTACCTATCTATTAGAAATTGCAAATGTTGTAATCATTAATTATCAAAGTAGATGTGTTTCGTCTTTTCTTTCAGTCATTTTCCTCTGGGGAATAATGAAGTGACTAGGTAAAAAGGCACTAATTTATGTGCAATTCTACTTTTAAAAGTTGATACTAGCAGAGTCTCTTACTGCGGAAGTTGAAATAATGAAATGAGAAAATGTGCGTGTATGATGCCTGTACGGTTACTAACTTTGGTGCCAGACATAAAAACAGAAATAAGACCCTTGTGTCGCAGGGCTCCAAGTTCTCTTAAAATATTGTGGCACTAAAATATATATGTTTTCGCTTCACAATTGATTTTGTTAATAGCTTTTCTTATGTGTCTTTTCTTCCCTACCTGATGTAAAATTAGTAGAACACAGTCGTTGATAAAGAGGGTTGGCAGTGGGGCAACTGCCCCTTCCCGCTAGTCAAGTATTATAAAAACTTACATGAACAACAAACTAAAACTTTGGGACTGTCCATAAATGATTTCAAGCTTTTCCCCCATACATTTAACCCCCTCCCTCCCCTTTGTCACAAAATGTCCCACTTCAACGGACCCCCTACCCCCCATTGTCACATGTCACGCTATGTTGCATAAGCAGGCTGTCACACTTCTTGTTACCCCTTCCCTCCCCCTTGTCACAATTCCAAGAACCCTCTCTCCCCCTCGAAGCATGACATCATTTATGAATGATCCCTTTATCATTTTCCCTCTTTAGAACAAATTTACCGGGAGGCAGGTAAAATCTTTAAAAAAATCTCCCACTCCTCAGCAAAATCCTGTATTTGCGTTCTCCTGGTAGAACACATCTAATTCGAAACTGTTATCCACTGCAACAGTTCAATCGAACTATTAATTTAAAGTGATATAATCCTTCCATTTCCATAAGGTCGCACATTCATGTGTTCGATTGCTTTCGAAAAAAAAAATTAGTCTAGAACAATCGGTTGAAAGGACTCCATCATAAATCATGTCCGAATCGCGTGATAAAGTAAACGAAATGTTATGTGTTCACCATTTATTGCTGGCACGAGAATTCAATTTGTATCGGCTGAGCTCGGACGCCAGATTCTTTTGTTGGCGTGAGTTAGGATCGGCTTAAGGCATCCGATTAGAACGTTTGTATCCGGTCGCCAGTCCAAATTAGAGGAACGCGAAAACGAAAGAATGGAAAATTAGCTTCCAAAATAATTCGAAGTAAATTTCGTTTCATTTTTCATACAGATTGATGTATCGGGGAATTTCTTGAATTAAATTTATTAATTTTAAGTTTAGTCAAAGGGGATAGTCGTTTCTATACGTAATTGCTTTTTACAACTTACCTTTCCCCTATTATAGTGCATTGACGTCTTGGATGCCATGTACAAGAGAAAAAATAAGAGCAATTTGTTATTCTTGAAAATTTTTGTAGAGAGCGTGTCTCTGAGAAATGTAATTTGAAGTACCCCATCTTTATAAAAATTCTCATTTAAAAGAAATAAGACTTAATATTTCTTATTTCGAGAAAGTAAGGAATCAAAATAAGTAATGAATAAAATAAAGCATAATTTTACATTAAAATGTTATGGAGTCTTCACACAATTGAAAAATACTTCATTTTTAAAAAGAGAAATATTAAACGGAGCATCTGGGTGGAGGAAGAAATTTCTTAGTTGTGTGCATCGTGGAATGTAAAAATTATGTTGTTATTTGTAGACGGTTACTAAAAGAAACAATAAAGTTTAGTATAAAGTGGTTAATGAATAAAAGTGCTGGTTTGTTTTTATTTTCGCTCCTTCCCTCTTTTTATCTAAATTTCATTGGAAATTAAGGATTTTGTTTTATTGCTATAACCTTTTAAACAAGTGGAATTTGAAAATTAAAAAAAAAAATAATAAGTTAAAAAGTAAAGAAAATCAACTATCTATCATTTCTAACATAAAATTAAAAATTAATGAAAGTGGAGGGGAAAAAATTCTAGATCATTTTTATGGTTGATCTGAAAAACTTAAAATAAAAGAATGTGTAACGTTATTCTTGATTCTGAAAACTTCATAGAGTATTGGATATTTATACTTATCATTTACAAGCGAATGAACCGAAAAAATGGTAGACAAGAAATACATTGTGAAAGTCAAAAGGAAACTATTGCTCATTTTTTATTGCTAAAGGAAACAAACAGTAAACAAAGGGAGCTTGGACCATGAAATGACTTTGTTGTACGTCTAATTACAAAAATGAATAAATGAAGTAAAATATTCATAAAAAAAATTCAAAACTTTACCATTTTGCCTCGCTGAATCTTTCGCCAGTGAAATCTAGAATTAAAAGCATCTTTAAACATAATTAATGTGGAAATTAACAATGATTTCTATACTTCGGCGTTTACGAAAACTTTCCACTCTACCAGAGATTCCTTACTTAAAAAAATACCCTTTCGGTAGTACAATATTCAATGAATCATTGAACGTCTAAATGTAAACTGACCACCGATTTCTGCATTACTCGGTACTGAAAAAGGCGAAGCAAATCTATGAAATGTTTTGACATTAAAACAAGTAAGCTTGTACGTTTTATTTTAAAAAGATCCAAAAGAGTATGAAACTACTTTTTATGAAACTCCCTTCTGGAGGTTTAAAAAAAGAAAAAACCATGGTCAATTGAAAGGATGTGACTAGCGTGAAATTCCCCCCGATTAATTTCCACTTTTGAGTTACAGTTTGAGGACACCAAGTGATACATTGTTCTGTTGTTGTCACGGAAATTTCCAATTGGACAATTCGATGAATGGAACTGAGATTCGGCGTGAAACGGGATTCAAGCAGAACCAATCCATCACCAAACGAATGATTATAGGATTTCGGTTGCGGAATTTTTTCTTTTAATTGTATCTGAACTTACATTTTTTAGCACGTTAAAGCGGGTTGTTGAACTTGTAGTAAGGATTTGCAAAATTCTCAAGGAAAAGTCATGATTCCAAATTATCAATAAAAGTACCGGTGTAGCAATTATCTTCGTCTCTTTTACGATTTACAGCTTGTTTCCTGAGCATTATTTTGCATAATATGCATTTTTAGAAAAAACTTCAGTTTAAAAATTGTTTCCTTTTATGATGTGAAAGGCCTAACTGGGTAAATTTGATTTTCATAGAAAAATAAATATTCTTCATTGTTGTATGCTTGTTCTTATTTCTCGAAAGAGATGCCAATGCAAAGTTATTTTCTGTTTTACATTATCTCTTAACTTATCTTTATGATCAGCGCTGGAAGAATCCCCATTCATTAGTTTATCATCTGAGAATAATCCGACTTATTTCAGACTTGATCTCATTACCTGTAATCCATTCTTATGTCCGGTATTATTGCTTCATAATAAGAAAGTAATACGAACTTATTTTGAAAACATGCTCGGTCTTATTTTCTCCAATTATTCTTTTGTTCATCTGGGATGTACTCACACTCATTAAATTCAAAATTGAAAATTATTTCATGCAACATACTACTAATCTTTTCTCATCCCTTACATGTTTGTATATACACAATTCGAGAGTATGAAAATCCAGTTAATAGTATTTCTACAAAAGTAGGTAGTATTGCTTATTTACAATATACAAAATGAACACTTATATTTTACTTAGTTTCTACCCAAAACAGTTTGATAGGCATTATTTTCTCTTCTGTCATCAGTTATTTTCCTAATGTGAAATGGCTTGATATGTTTTTGCGGTCATGCTCGGGAGATAAAACTTTCGATAAAAGCCCGTATCACATTCTTAGCAAAGGTTACTCTTTAGGTTGTCTTTTAGTAATAGGTAGGCAGCAGTCATGCTGAAGTTGAAATGAGTGAAACTAACTGTTCATGTTATAAGGGAAATGGCATTTTGATTTTGTGGGATTGAAAATAATAAGAAGTCCGACAGAACGAAAGCAATAATTTGAGTGAAGAACTTTTTTTAAGTTAAAAATATATAGTTACGTAAATTTTTCGAGACATCGAAAAATTCAAGTCTTCGCGAATAGACTTTTATAAAGAAGTACTCCAATCATACATCTAAATTACTTCAACCCATCTACAGTGTGTCAAAGAATTTTTAAGACTAGGTTTATAAAATAAAATAAAACTATTAATTATATTTTTTTAAGTATTTTCATTCAAAATAAGCTCCTTCGGTCTCAGTGCATTTGTTACAACGGTTTAACAACGATTCGAATGCCTGTTCCAGCTCACATTGTGGGTCCGCCTCCGAAGCTCGCGTCGAAGCTGTTTGTATAGTGTCAATGTCATCAAAGTAAAAAAAGGGTAAACAAATGAACTGAGGTTTAGGCAGTAGATCAACTGATAGTTAAGGAGTTTCACGAATGCTCGATAACGCAGATAGCGCCACTGTCCGCTTGGTTCCAGCTGTAGTCTTAAAAATTCTTGGACACTGTGTACAAACAGCTTCGACGAGAGCTTCGAGGCAGTCCCACAATGTGAGCTGGAACAGGCATTCGAATCGTTGTTAAATCGCTGTAACAAATGTATTGAAGCAGAAAGAGCTTATTTTGAATAAAAATACTTAAAAAATATAATTACTAATTTTTATTTTGTTTTATAAACCTAGTTTTAAAAATTCTTTGACACAATGTGTATGTGCGGTCTATTTGCTGTGCGCTGATTTATTCAGTTAAAAAGTTTGGGGAGTATTTTTAACTTTATTGTGTTACTTAAATGTATTGTGTCTCATCCTGGGGGTCGTAATATGTCTAAAAAAGTAAGACCCGTATACAAACCGTTCTTTTGTGAAATTGAGCATTTTTAATTCAATTTTACTCAAGTGTTAGAAAAATCAATATTACAGAAATTCTATATAATCACAAATAACATTTTAAAATGAAACAAAATAGCTAGTTAGTTAAAATAATCATTTCATATATTATTTCTCAAAGCCCTTTTTTTAGTCGGTACGCCATAACTTTCTTAATACTTCATCAAATTTCATGAATGAGGTATCATTTTAAAGCTTTCCTTAACCGCTACACCGAAAAATATAAAATATACAATTATACGTAAATATACAAAAAAATACACCGGATGCCGAAAATTACCTAAAGTAATCCTTTTCTATTCGAAGAAATTGTCGCATCCTTTCGAGCTTGATACCATTGAAAAGCGCGTAAAAAACTACTTCAGAAAGAGTTTCCTGCTATATGCTAAAATTCGAAGTCTCTAAATTAACTAGAAAAGAAGTTATGGGCGTTTTTCTCTGTAGTTCGAAATTATGTTTTCGCGGTAATTTTAACTTTAATTTTATTTGAATTGTTACCATACCGACTGGCTTATGATCCTCTTCTTTTTTAACGAATTAAAATTTATTTTTTGGCGGTTTTTATCATTTTGAGAAGCAGCCGATTTTTAATTAATTTATTTATTTATTAATTTTTTGGATTTTGATTCTTTTTTAACGAATTAAAATTTATTTCTTGCGGTTTTTATCATTTTGAGGATCAGTCGATTTTTAATTAATTTATTTATTTATTTGGATTTTGATTATTCTTTTTTTTAAACGAATTACAATTCTGCACAAGGGTTTTTTAAAGAAATGTTAGCCTTTTTGCGATTTTTGTTATCATCATATATATTATTTCTCAAAGCCGCTGCACCGAAAATATAGACACGCGGTCTAAAAATGTACCACTTTTCTTAAATTCGAAATTTAAAATCATTTAAAAAGAGGTCCTTTAATGGATGCCAAGTTGGTGTTGTATTTGCTGTTTAGAGGTCGAGTGGCCGAGTGGTTAGGAGCGCAAGGCTGGTATACCTAACACCCATGGTTCGAGTTCCGCATTTCGTTTACGTTTTCTCCAATTAATTGTTTTGCTTTACCGTTGATTTTTGATAAACTAAATTTTAAAAAAAAAGCTCCTTTATATTTTAATTGGTGTTTTTATTTTCATGCATTAAATTAAAAAATATACTATTAAAATTATTTATTAAACTAAATATTCATTGCATAAAATTCGGAATTCCGCACGGGTCGACTAGTGGGGTATTAATCTGATCTGAGTCCAGAAATTCACGAGGCTGCTTGGCATTTGTTTTTTTAAGTGGTGAAATGGAGCACAAGTTAAAGCACTGGAAACGTTAAAAAATGATACCTTTAACTGCTCTTATGTGCGGGTTATATTGAATCTACAACCATTAAAGACAAATCCATCTGCAAACATTGTCTTCAACCCACATGACCCTTTTTTGCCGATTTATAGATTGATTAATTCATAGCAATAGATCGAAACGGAGAAAAATCTGGATTGCACTTTCATTGCGGAATATATTAGCTATGTATAGCAACCCAAATTTATCACAGAATAGTTTACTTTTAACTGACCATACGATCCCTCTCCTCAATTTTCAAGATCATTAATTCACATTTAAACAAGAAGTTCCGTCTAGAACTATACGAGCCTACTTTCCCGTATACATCGAATTCAAGTTTATAATCTAGCTATCTCTCTCTCTGTCTTTCTCGTTTAGCTTTAGTTCTTAATTGTTTCAAATATACCTTTTTCAATGGTTAATACATATTCTTTCAATCATTCATTTATTAAGTCATTCATGTATTTATTCACTCATTTATTGATTCATTCTTTTGCTTATTCACTTAATCATTCATTAATTCAAAAATATTCTTGAAAATCCCGATCAAAAAATTGCATAAAAAAATAGGCTCGTTAGTTCTGGATGAACTTTCTATTTGTACATGTTCTACGTCATAAGAGCTTTCCGATAAAGTTTGTTCCAAGCAAATCGGTCCGTTAGATCAGGAATTATATAGGATTGAAATTTCCCCGTAGGCGGTATGTTAAATTTTTTTGAACTGTTCAAAAATGAACAAAAATTGTTCAAATCAATATTTCACGCCAAGAAGTTCTTCCAGTGAGCTTGTTCATGGGAACTTAGATTTTGTACCCAGGGTTTACATAATTTGCTTCATTTTCACCCATAGGCGCTAATGTTAAAATTTTTTGAACTGTTCAAAATTGAACAAAAAAATGTTCAAATAAAAAAGTAAAATATGGAAATGAGATCCTCGCGGAGCTCTTTCGAATGCACAAAGAATTTTTCCAATCGGACAATTTGTTCAAAAGTTATTGGGGGGGGGGGGGGGAGACAGACCGACAGACAGACAGACCGACCGACACACTTTTTCCCCATCTCAAAACCCTACTTTCAAATTTTTTATTTTTCAATCTTTATTTAATTACTTAACTTATTTTTGACTTTTCTTAATTTCTAACGATATTTTCACGATACATTAAGCCTTCTTTCATGCTTTATTGTTATTTTTTTTTACTTTTACGGGAAAGTAGGCTAAAAATAATGCAAAAGTACTGCATAAAAAGATTTTGGATAAATAATTGCTATAATTATTTGAATTAAGGAGATTTAAAACTCGAATTCTGGATGCAAAACCGAAAACTGGTTCATATCAAGTTGGTTGATAACGAATATAAATAGTAGTTTATTAAACTATTATATTAAGCTAGTAGCTTATTATATTCAAGATTAGCAAAACTTAGACTTCGTACATTAAGAGTACGTCGGGGGGGATGCTGGTCTAAAAGTATAATAAAGAGTTATTACCAGGCTCCCGGCAGTTGATAACCTAAAAAATCCTTAAAAATGCCCTAAAAATGTACCAAAAATAACCCAAAATATGCCATTAAAACTGAAGAAATGCACTTAATTTTTTGAAAAATGCGCTTAAGATCTGAAGTCGAAATTCGATTGAAGGGTTTCAAAACATTTCCTTTATGAAAAATTATAACACCATCATCAAATGACTTTCTAAAAAAATTAATGAATTAAAAAATAAAAACAATACAGCCAATAATTGGGAAACATGTGTTTTGACTATTTCAGTATCCTAAATGAGAGAATCTAAATTACTCTAAATAATTAAGAATATTTTTTTTACATTATTAAGGACCGCATCCGAAAGTAAGTTTGCATACCTTGAAAGACCGCTTTCGATTCAGTTATAGTTGCGCCAAATTTAAAATAAATGAACAGAAACACTCACAGGGAAATATTTTCGTCAAATTCACACTGAATTTCCTCCTGTTAAAACACCAGAAAGTTTTTTCAGTGTCAAAAATTCTTTGTTTCCTTCAAGTTGTGTTCATTACGTTTTGTAGCAATACATACGCAATGGAGGCAATTCACCGCTAGAGGGACTCATGAACGATCACCGTTGTCACATGATATCCGCTCTTTGTTTACTAAAATTTTCAATTGAGTTCTACGTGGAGTTCACTATACAAAATTAGTTATCTTAAAATTAATTAGACTATTTGCACAGCTTTTTCTGATTATAACCCAGTATTTACATTTAATTTAATCATTATTCAAGAAATTTATTAATTATTAGAATAGTTATAGGGTTTTATTTAGTGTTAATTTTATGTAATGTAGAACTTTATTTAGGCCTAGTTTTTATTTAGATTTGTCGCACTCGAATTAAAACGATGCTACGGCTTCCTTTGTTTACATTGCTTTCATCTCTGCCACGTGACCAATGACGTTGCTTGAATTGCCTTCATTCTGCCGTTTTCCAACCTATAATTCCATTTAATTTCTTTAATATATTTTTTATTTTTATAAAATTAAATGAATGAATCGAATTAAATTTTAATAAAAAAGAACCGCTAACACATGGTAAAATGTTCTGAAAAATGAGAAGAATACTTAAAAATGCAGCAAATGCTGTAAAAAATCTAGAAAAAGTGCTCCAAAACAAGAAAAGCGTCGAAAAATGCAAAACATGCAGAAAAAATGCCTTATCACCAACTTCCGGGCCTGATTATTATTTTACGGACAAAAATCCTCTCTTGACGGGTCTTGAATTCTTCAACAAAAGCGTTTTACATTTTATTTATTCTAGCTTCAGAGATTTCTAGAGATATGCTGTATAGTGTAAAGTTTTGGTCTTATGATGCCACCACTTTCGGTGTTCAGTACTAATAAAATAAAAAAATATTTATTTTTGCCATAGTTTAAATTTTGTTATGTGTCTAAAAAATGTATAGACGGTATAATAGTTTTAGCACACGAAGTTCGTAAACTCAGTTACGTATCGAAATTACATTACGATTGCTCATTTCAATGAAAATAGGAAACATTTGCGAATTGTAATGAACTTATGATACGCTAATAATTTTACGAACTTCATATGCTAAAAAAAATATTATATTGTCTGTAATGTTTTTAGACAGCTGCCTAAACATTTTAGAAATGTATCCAAATAGGAATAATTTTCAACTTTAGTGTTACTGAACACCAAAATAATGGCAACTAAACGGCAAATTTGTGGTGTAGTAAACGGAATCGTTACATCGGTATAGATATTAGCAGAATATTTTATAATTAAAAAAAACTACCTTTGTCCTATATGCTTAATGAAGTCAAGACAAAATTAAGATTTAAAATATCTTGCTTGAAATTCACAGCATGTAAGGTAAATGACCTGGTAGTGGACACAGTTAAGAAAATTTTCGTACTCTTTTACGTGGCAAAATTTTTTCACGGGACTTACATCAATATTTGCATATTTAGTTTAATCGCCAACTATTCCTCTAAAAATTAATTACCTATAAAATGTCATTTGATGAAAAATTAGGACTTTTACGCCAAATTTACTAAACGCTTAATTTGTATCTATAGTGGACATTTAAAAGACACGCATTTGCATTAGTAGTGGACAGAAATTAATATCATCTATTTTATGCTGTTAACTTGGATAAATAATTTTAAAAATGACTAAGGGACCGTTCATAAATGATGTCACGCTTTTTCCCCATATATTTTCCCCAAATCCCTCACCTTCTTATTGATTGGCTTTAGTAAAGAACAGCAAATGTGACCTTTGTGGAGGCAGCTATTAAATATTATGATCCATGTACTTGCATAGATGCTCCGCGCCAACTTTAGTTTTATTAACCAGCACTAGGAATCGTTCGCTATAGGTTCTGATAATTTCATTCAAGTTTAATGTTACATTCGCTTACTTTAAGAGCTTAAAGATCTAAGAGTCCACTACTGGGTCATTTACCTTATTTATTTAGATTGAAATTATGTGAGAATGTGCTTAATAATCGAATGTGCAAAAAAAATCGAAAACAAATTTTTTTTTTTTTTGAAAGAGTTTGCTCAAATGGATCAAATAACAAAGAGAGCAGCGAAAGGTTGAAAACAGAATTGATGTTCTTGAAGTCCTGGATGAAAGGCAAAAGGATATGCTTGCAGAAAATTGTGCGCATGTTTAGAATGTGTTCTAAACGAGCAAAAAGGGGGGGGGGGGGGGTAGTTCCTTTTTCCTTATAGTAACATTGTCCATTCAGTTTAAATAATTATGGGTAAAAGAACTTGAGTTGACATAATGAAATGTTAAGAAGAGCCTATCAAAAATTTTTGACGTGAATGATTATTACGTTTGGGAGTCTCGCTAAAATCGAAAGTTCACAAGTAGCAGTTCTGAGAAACATTATGTTGTAGGAATCAACCTTTTGAACTGCGCTAGAGGTAGGTGCGGGTTGGTCCGAGGTGATTAAGAGATGCTGTATAATATACGTACTGCATTTTTAAATTTTTAAAAATCAATTTTATCCTAAACGAAGGTAAATAACATTATCTGTAAGAAACTTACCTTAATACTTTTACTGCTTTTATTTTGAACTTTATTATACGAGGTTTAAAAGTGACATTTTATTTTATGAATTTTATGATAAATTTGAGAGAAAAGGGCTGTTTATAACAGAACCAAATGAAATTTAGAAAATGTACGTTATATTATGATCTTTTGCCAAAAAAAGAAAGGGCTTATCTTTAAAATTCGACAAGGAAAGAATTCCGTTGGAGGAAAATAATTGAGCAGTAATAAAAATAAAAGTGCTTACATTTTAATATTTTTCGCTCTATTTTAAATTCACTTGCGCAACTTTTCGTTGTAAATAATAAATCAGATAAGGAATTTCCCTGTGACGAAATTTTATTGTACTTGAGAACAGTTTAAAAGCAGTGACTTAGGTTTATATAAATGAAATAAGAAATTTAAAAGCAATTAATTAGCCTATGTTTGGCCGATATCGTCCTCGATTTGTTTTGTCAGAGTATACACATAAAATTTTGTGTAGCAACAACTGAAGTCGATCTGATATAGCCCTTTCACTTATGCTAAATCAACTCACTGTTGATTTAATATAGCGGATTCAGGTTTCACAAAATTCAAATATCCTTCCGAATTGAGCTCAACGTAAAACATATTTCGATTTAAACAATCTTTTTTCATTAATCTCTGTAATGTTTTAAGACCATTAAGAAAATTAAATTCCCTTTCATGGCATAATATTCAAAAAACTAAGATATCATTACCTTCGCCTAACACAGTCAGCGTCATTTGAATTTAAAATTGCCAAGCAGCCCGATGAAGTTTGAGCCACCTTTAAAAAGATTCCTTTACGAATGGTAGATCATTAATTTAAAACTGAGTTAAGTGTTTTAAAATTTATAATTTTTTCTGTAATGTTATGGCTTTCCAATCATTAACAGATTTATACAATGATAAATCATAGTCAAGGGAAGTGTTGTCATTAAACCGATGGCAAAACTGTCTAAGGTATCGTTAATCAATATACTAAATATCTTCTTATTATGTGGACGGGTTGGATTTAGATAACATTCTTGATTAAGGGTTCTCGACCTTTTTTATTCCAGAATTTTCATAGGCGTGCCCAGAGCTATACATTTGGGTGTACCGGTACCGTTGGACCAACAGTCGCTTATACAGGATTTTCTGAGATACCCTGTATCCGTGCCTGTGCACTGAGGGGTATAAGGATTTAGATTAAGCTCATAGGGATTGGAGTCCTGTGTGCTCCCTCGAGGAAATTTTTAAAGAATTACTCGCAGAGAGGCATTTTAAGGCTTCTTTATACTGTTGGAATTACTGTATCTAAAATCCAAAATATAGTCAGTTTCATTTTAGCGCTGGTTTTACAAGCTATTTGGGGGGAGGGGGGGGGGTGTACGACGTGACATGAACTCCTTGCGCAAGTTTTTGCGCACTTCTGTCGTGGAAACTTCAACACTACTTAGCGTTTTCAGTATCTTAAAACTCCTACATCAGTGATTCTGTGGTATATAAGTTAGGTATATTATTTAACGAAGCATACTTTACGGTAGAAGTTAGTTTTGCGTAATAAAAGATATGCTTTGAACAAACACAAATTGGATCACGGGGTAATACACTATTATGTAAGATGTCACAAACTTTGCAGTCAAAGAGACTATTCGAGAAATCTACATCAAATATATCCTACAGTGGATAAAACCACGTCTACTCTGATTATTTAGTACTTTGAAGTAAGTTTAGCTTTATATATTAAAATCTCAGGAGCAAAAAATAAATCTTTGAGAATCAGATATTTAATGTCTGGAAGATAAAGTTTGATGCAAATTATACGAGTACTTAAAAAAGTCAACTAATTTAAACAGTCCTTCACCACAATTTTATGTTTCGTCACATATTAACGCTTTTAGGATTTGCAACAAAATATATTTTTCTTACCAAGTTTCTTTTCCTTTTCTTTTCTCTTTTCTTCTTTTTTCTCTTAATACTGACAAAATGCACCATTTAACAAAAATATGTTTTATAGGTTAACAGCACGATTAAACAGGCAAAAGCTATCAGCATTTCAAATGTTGTTAACATGGATGTTAATTCTCAGCGTCATACTCTTCACTATATAAAAACTGAAGCGACTGTTTTTGCGAAAAAATAAAATAAAAGACGTATGAAGAAGTTCCGAGACATTTGATGTTGAATAAATACAGATTAATTGCACCTTGAAACAAAGGCATATTTTCCCGATAAAGTGGTTGATAAATGAAAGCAGACGAAAAGAAAATATATAATTTTTAAATTGATGAATTTACTGCTGCATCAGGAAAGTAGCCTGATAAGGAGATCGTTAAAGAGATCGTTTGACAAATTAATTTACATATCTTAAAAACGATCTAGTTAATTATAAACTTACGTAGATGCAAAAGGGTATTATATAAATATAGTTATATTGAGAGAGTAAAACCCTGCTATTTTACGGTCAAATGCTTTTTTCCCGTTAAGAAAAATTCTTTCCCAATGCAGTGTACTATAAATTCTGTAACCATATCTGCTTTAAAATTTTTAAGGGAGGGATAAACACTCTTTAAAAACTAAAACCGTGATTGAGTTCCTGGAATAAAATAATTATCGAACTTGTTAAGACATTATTATTAAAAGGCACCAAATTTACATTAATCATTGGCCTAAAAACCGCTACGCAACCGAAGAAAAACTGGAGTGCCAAAAGCGAGAAGCAATTATGTAGGGATCGGTGATACGATCGACATATGTTTCAACATGAAAACAAAATGTCACCTAAATCACGTCAATTTTGCGATTAGAATCGCAGTAATAACTGTCAAATTCCGGTCGCAAACACAATTTCAGGACCTTGAAGTTGATCAGATATTGTGATCCATTTCATCTTTTAATTTTTATCAGAATATGCAAAATCGAATGGCGAATGTATTCACTTCTCGCTTTTTACGCAGCGGACGATTTCCAACTTTTCTAACTACCGTTAATAACCGAAGTTATTATTCATGCAAACAAATGTCCAGACGTATTATTATAGCGACAGTTTTTTTTTCTCCTTGTCTCTTCATTTGCACTGGAAATGAACTGCGATCCTTTATTAATTACGTGTCTAAAAGTAGCGCCTAGAATGTGACGCTGGGTTACACGTCAAGCCTAATGGTTGTTGATTGAATGGAAGCCATCATCAAGATTTATGGCGATGATGAATGGGTTTAACCCATTGAAAACATTATGACACAAACCTTGCAATGAATTCTTACTTGCTAATTTAATCTTTCAAAATCTACAAAGTTCATTATTTTAATTGTTGAATTATTCGTATTCACTTTTTCATTTTCGTGAACGTACATTTTTCAGATGCTGAAAATAAAATATATGTTTATTAAATTATCGTGCTGGTCCATCAACCCTTACGTTACTGTCTGATATTTTATATTGTATTTCAAAATTGAATTTAATCGTTCTGCATTGAATGAAGACCATCATTAGGCGTTGAACTGATGAAAACCAAAAATATGTCTAATGGATTTTATTAGGAACATTAAGTATAATTTTTTTAATTTAAATTCCTTAACACGTATTAGGTGTTGAAGTGATGAAAACCAATATCTCTAATGGATTTTATTTGGAAAATTAAGTATAGGGGTTTATTTTCTTTTTAAATTCCTTAACATGCTGACTGCCAACTACGAGATATCTCGTAGCAGGTGAACTTTGCTGATGGATCAAACTTCGAGTTGTTTTGTAGTTGCTGGATTATTTTCACTTTTCAATACATTTGCAGAAATGTATAATTCCCAATTAAACTCTCAATGAGTTTTTTTGTCTAGTAAATAATAAAAACAGAAGAAAAATTTGAAGTTCTTTTGTAGATTTCCTTTTCAAGTTTTCTTAGTTGTTTCTGCAAAAATATTTTTACCCACGGGGTATTTACTATTATATGTTATTGTGTTTAACAGATTTAGAGTAGTTACAAAATGCAATGGTACTACCGCAGAGCCAAAAAAAAGAAGAAAGAGAAGAAAAGAAAAAGCTTTAATGCTTTGACGCAAAAAACTGCTCTAAGATTAACGGTTTAAAGTCGCTTTCCCAACTATATATAACCGATTTTACTATGTAACAAATCATCAGAATTTAAATAATATGATACTGGTGGGGCTGCTAGAATTCGCAAAAACATTCTTCCTTTCCTTTTGGTCCCTTAGATATTGTACCAAGCGACCCTCTTTTTTTAAAGCTACTTACCACTACTTATCCGTATTCAATTTAAATATTTTGTAAGGATTAAAAAGAAACGTCGATATTCGTTTTAGATTCCAAAATGAGTGAAAGCCTTAAGCGACAGCAATAATAATGCATAAATAACAGAGTAACATACTTCCAGAGTTCGTGCAATGCAAAATGCATAGGATTAAGACACAGATATTGAATTAGCATCGTACAACACAACCGCTCCCTGCTATAAATAATATTTTTTGCACTATAATACAACAGTTCGAGAATATCACTACCATACATTGTAAAATTTATCTTCATTTAAGGTGGCTTTTCCTCTTGAGAATTCAAATCCTTACGCGTTTGGAATTTTAATTAGGACATGATATTTAAAATCAAAACATGTAAAAGATTTTTTTATTCGTATGCGCTACATCTTGTCTGTTAGAATATAACAAAAATGAAACATTCAAAAGCAATTTTAGAGCTAATGATGGTTAGTTAAATGGTTAGTTTTTTTTTCATATTACCAACATTATTTATTTATGTAGACATTTATGCATCTTTTCCTTTTGAAGTTGTTTTGTCGCAAAAATTCAGATTTTCATTTATTTATTTATTTATTTTGAATTATAAATAAAGCCGATGATATACTAATCTCTTAATTTATTATCTAACGTGCTAACAC
Organism: Octonoba sinensis; assembly: GCA_038502835.1. Classification (NCBI taxonomy): domain Eukaryota; kingdom Metazoa; phylum Arthropoda; class Arachnida; order Araneae; family Uloboridae; genus Octonoba; species Octonoba sinensis. The sequence continues at coordinate 101,402,330 of CM076599.1, read as the reverse complement.
TTACTTCATGAATGTTACATAAATTGTAGTCTGTGGCCATAAAGGAGAGTAAGGGCCACACACACTCTTTTCCTATGTGCCTGACAAACAACATCGATAGAGACTACATTCTGCTTTGAACCATCATCTATAATTTACCAGTACAAAGAGTTTTAAATCAAATTAGCGAAGTATGGAACGTAAACTGATGAGCAAATTTGGTGTGAAAGGAGATTCGTAGTCATGTTTAATAGCACTGCTAACCTTTGATATGATTAGAATCAAAGAAAATGCTGAAATTAGTTTAGAAAAAAGTACTTTTAATTATAAAGGCTTTTTCTACCTTCTTTTCTTCGGTGCGAAAAAAAAAAGGTTTTAATGCAGGATACCGGTGCGCCTTTCTACCTTAAATTTGATCCTTATATGGTTATCCATTGCTGAGAGAAGTTTGAGTTTTAATTTACTTTAGGTATGAAAATAGCTATAATGGAAAAGGTGTTCAAGGATGGGCTAGATGAGCTTTGAAAACTGAACACTGGCATGATTTGCTCAAAACTTCATTTCAAGAATACAGGACACGCAGAAATATTGTGGTGTTGGCGGCCCCACCTGTTTGCTATTGATGGAGACTGTTGATAAAACTTTGATACTAGTTGAAAGGCATCGTACCTACTCCTCTGTTCTTCAAGACGCCCACTTGCTGGCTGTTACACGCAGTCATTGTTTGTCTTTTGGGATCGTCTCTTTAGAGAGAGATTCTATTGACAATGACTGAATTCTTTTGAATTTTGAGAAAATAAAAAAAGAGAGAGGGAAGGAAAAAATGCAGGAGGGGAGGGAAGCTGGAGAAGTTTAAAGTATCCAAGAAGTGCCATGTCGTCTTGTCCTAATTGAGATAATTTTAGGAATATAATTAACTTCTTCACCCGAACAGTAATCGCCGACTATAACGCATTCTTAACAGTACCCAAACTATACCTGTTTTTAAGGTCACAAACTCTTACCAAGCTTTTATATTATATGTAACAAAAATTAAGGGCAACTTCGTTCCACGAACTCTGCTCGTTTTGCTATAGATCTCATATCCGATCAAAAATTTGTCCAAATTAAAAAAAAAAAAAAATGCAAAAGGACTCTGTTTTTATTTTTAACAAATCAAAATGATCGTGTTGACATTATTACCCAGATTACCTCTCGCAGTTTAAAGATTATGGCTTCAAAATACGAGAAATCGCCATAAGCAGGAAAAATAATAGCTAACAGGCGAAATGAGATAAGCAAAAGTAATTTCTCTTGGTTCGCGGTTAAATCTAGCCTGATGCAATATAGCAACCAAATACGGAGGGAGAACTCAAAATTTTTGTTTGAGTAAAAACTTGTCTTCCCTTCTGTAAATTCGTAAATATGAGAGAAACTTCAAGTACAAGTGTTGTTATCATGTAAAACAAGTAATTAGTGACGTTAAAAAAATTGCTGCAATAAAAAAACATCAAATAAATAACTAATAAATAATGTAAATAAATGAATAAAATTATGGATTTTATTTTGCTCAAGTTACACTAAATTAATATCGTTATTAGAAAAAAGTTTTTAATCAATTTAGAATCAATTAAGGTCCGCAATGTGCTTTCAACCATAACATTTAAAATTTTATACCATTCACGTGAAGTCATTTGAAGGAGAGGTGAATTTCGTGAAATCTAAAAAAGAAAGCGAACTCATCCTTTTAATAAATCGTACTTCGAGTTCGTTGCACTTAAACAATAATAAACAATTCCTCGTCATTTTATAAAAGTATAGTGTACTTATCAATTTGGGCATTTTCAATAAATAAAAAATTTAATAAAATAAAAAAATAAAAAGTAAAATAACAACTATGTAGCTCAAAATAAAAATGAGAGTAATAAAACTGAGAACTCCAGAAATATATTTTATTATATAGATGTGCATCATTAAGTGTTGGTCTTGATTTAAAATATGTTTGACAGTATTAAGTGGTCACATTACCCTGATAATGAGGGTAATGACCCCCCCCTTCCCCGATTCCTCAATATACTTAATACATACCCCCTTAATTTTGCTGATTAAAGTTAAATAAATACTTTTTGAAACGTTTGCGTCCACTGTTATTTGTTGATTAATAAGTTATTTTCAAAAATTAAAAATACTACCTAATTTTGTTTAATTTAATAATTTTAAAAAATCACCCCCACCTTTTTTTTATTTTAAGGTTTTTCATTGAATTACACATCTCAAAAAATGTATTTTACAAAATTATCAAAATAATCCTCTCTATAAATCAGTGCATTCATTTAGATATACATGAGTTAGAAAATATTCTGTGATCAATCACGTTAAAAGCCAGAAAATTTCCATCATAAATTTCTAATAACATGTCTTAAAAGTTTTAATAGTTTGTAAAATGCTTATGCAGTGCACAGTTCTATCAATTAATCATACTGATTCTAAAAAAAATTGATAGTGTCTTCAGAGATAGTGTCTTTTAGCATCCTTCTCCTGTTGTCTTTTTTTTTTCTTTTTGTATTTAAAGATTTCAACGGCACCCCATGTCGTTTCAAGACTGTCAATTTTTTTCTATCTAGGCATATCCTTCTTTAAATTATTGAACTTTTACACGTTAACTGACATTTGTATTACCCAGAATAAAAAAAAAATACTAAATCGGCTTATACTCTATGGTTAAGGGGAAAGAAATACTTTGCAATTTTTTTCAAAATTAAGTTTTGATATGACATTCAACACACGTTTGAAGTTAAATAAACATAAAATTTAACGTTTCAAACAAACGACGATGAAAAGGATTCAATAAAACTGTTTTCATTTAACGCTGTAAGTGAAATTTAACGAAAAAAATCACTAAATAAAAATCCTAACGGCATTGATCGTAAAAGAGCTCTTTATGAAACAAATGAAGAATTTATTTGAGCATGAAAGCATAAAAGTCCGAGAAAGGAACATAAAGTGTCTACTGAAGATGTCACGGGTTTTTGACTGCATGTTAAATGATAACAAAACTAATTTGACCAGACGGAACAGCGAGTTAGGGAAAAGCCAGTGAAGTAGATATGACTTTTGTTTTTGCACTGAGCGTTCTGCTTGCATATTAAGTAGAGTATGAGTGGTAAGATTTATTACTATTTAAGTGGAAGGCTTGAAGTAAGGGTATATAGATGGAGGATCCGTTTTAATTGACCAGGAATGTTATCTTTGCGGGAGGCTGTTGTCTTCTTGGCTGTTCAAGCATTGGAAACAAATCCCGATTAAAAACACCCGATCAGGTTGTGGCACATTCTTTGGACCCCTTATTATTGTATACACAATATGCTTAGCTCTGAGTATTGCAATATTTTGTACCTCCCTCAGACTACAACGTATTGGGAAGCAAATTAATAAAATTATGCTTCGATTGGCAGGATGATAGTATGAATTCAACATACGAGTATAGTTCCACCATCAACCAAAGCGATCTGCCTGGCAGCGTGCCAATAAGAATCCATCCATGTTCAAGGGAGGAATTGCTGGTATAAGGAACGTGTCGTTTTTGTTCTCGTTCCAGTTCGTTTAGCATACTCGATTTCTTCCGAACTGATGCTATGCGACTGTTTATAAATTTAATTGCTTTTAACAAATAAAGAAGCAAACATTCTGATTCGCGTACTAAATAAACGCACCTGCAAAACGAACTTCCCTAAAACTCGAATGGATTCGTTCTTTTCTGCCATGCGCTGAAGCGTCCAAATGTCAAAATTCCGTGGTCAAACTGTACAGGGGAATTTTACGCGCACCATGAATGGGGTAGGCGTACGTTTCTTTTTGGAGTGACGTCATATATTGCCAGGTGTCAAAATGGCTTTTTCTCCTTCTTTTTTTAGTTAATATATCTAACAAAAACTACCAGAGCCAATTTTTGGATCGTTTTGAACCTCACACGGTCCAAACATTTGCCGTTTCTTCATAAAGTATCCTCCCCCCAATAAATTTGATTTCAACCTAAGGATGCCTGCGAAAGTTGCGACATTTCTGATCACTATATTATGGATAGTTGTTTAACGCTAAGAATATTTATTTTTCACTTGTTGTATTTGAATATCTATTAATGTATTACGGAAGATGTACGTACACGCAATGTAAGACGCCATAAAGTTAAATTTTAACTTTAAAAATTGTTTGTAAAGGATGGGAGTAAAAAAAAAAAAACATTAAAATGTAATCTTTATTAAGACCAAAAAATCCTTTTATTGCAAACACGTTAATCGGTTTTATACTGCAACTTAGACAAAACAAATACTGTCACTGTTATATTTATTTCTCAGTTCAATAAAGTATTCCCGTAACACCGTACAATGGCTCAATGCCCATATTTTTTTAAATTAGCTTTATTATGTCGAACAACAGTTAATATATTTTTTAACTCATAATGATATTCGACCATTGGCAGATTCAGGGAACATTATTGTTAGTAAACGAAGTACTATCTGTTTTTCAGTTACGTTTCAATTATAGAGCTTGACTGGAAAAAGATTCTTCCTAGTGATGGGACGGACAGCTCTTAAAAAAGTTTCGAATTTGTTCTTTTGACACATTACAGACCCATTTTGAAACACTAACAATAAACTGAAAAATCTGTCTGCTAAGAAAAACCACATTATTTCTAATGCACTACGGACTGAGCCAATATATTTCAACAAAAAATTTTCAAGACAGCAGTAAGTCAAACTTTTCAACACATCGAAAAGTAAGTTTTTCTGATGCAGAAATGACATGATTTTTGAAAACAATTCTTAGAGCTTAAGTTGAGAATTAAAAAAGTTTTCTTTTCGAGAAATTTAAGGAATTTGGACCTTTATCTCTCTGCATCCCGTTGCCTTTAAATTTTATTTACACTTTTATACAAGTTCCATGAAGTAGAGGAGATCAAGTCTTTGCATTTAACTTCCACAAACGGAGAAAATTCTGTCTATATTAAACAAAGCGTCAGTATACGAAACGTTTTCGTCGAAAAATTTATCTGCACAACATGTCGTAGTGGACAAAAAAAAAACTAGGTCAAAGAAAGCAACGGTGAGATGCATTCTCTAAAAAACAATAGTATTAATATTTAATTATTAAGAACAAGGCAATAAGTGCTACCTGAAATAGAGCTTTGGTGCGATAATGGTTTTAAGAATCCACGCCATTTTAAGTTTTTTCTTATTTCTCTAAAAATTTTCATACGAATATTCTTAATTATTTAATTTAATTGTTTGAGTTCGTTTGCGAAGTAGGCCTCGAGAAGACTTTTGATGTTGAATGCTCAAAAGTATTCTAAATCACACGCAATTGTCTTAAAGAACCATTTTTAATTTTACCACTAATGTGCACGAAATAACAGCTATAAAATGCAATGTTCGTGTGTATTGCGATTTGGCTCAATGCCAAGTCACGAATTCTTTGTTCTTTTAATATGAAGCCACGGAAGTTGCAATATTATCTTCATTTACGGGAACGGAAAATTTCTCTTATTTGCATAAATATATTTCCCACTTTCATTTATGCATTTAAGCAATGAACTCGTACATATAATATGTATATGCATATATATGTATATAACTATTAATCAATGTCTAAGAACTGCTGAAACTAATTCCTTCTCAAACGTTTTCCTTAGCGTAAGATCTTTAACTATTGCCTATAACTTCCAGTTGATTCCAGCTAAAATCCTTAATTCCTCCTGACTGGGTCTATTTGGATATGTATGTTACGTAAAGGGTACATCGTGTTCTAGTACATTAATTCGGTTTAGTGTACAAGCAAAACTTTATAAGGTTAAAATCCTGCAATAATTTTAACCCCACTGTAATTCATTTTAAAAAGGCTTGATAGATTCCTAAAAGTCACCAGGGTGCAGCTTGTACCGCACTTTTTGATTTCACCTTTAATTAGTATTATTTGAAAACTGAGATTTTTTGAACTTATCTGAATCAAACAGAATGATTTATTATTTGATGTTTGTGTCTTCTTTTTGTCGTAGAATACTGTGAAACTTATAACGTAAAACCTGGTGAGATGGCGCACTTGAATTTTTAGAAGGAAGTGGAAGTTTGAGTGCACTGGCTATTCCAGGTAGTTGTACAGCCACAATACCAGTGTCTACTCAAACTCATAAGTTTTTTTTTTTTTTCTGAAAGTATGATACAACGTCGTTTTTATTGCTTGCTTTCCAAATGTTATGGCTTAAGTTTTCATTACTGTTCCTCTGATTTTCATTGTGATGAGAACACTGCAAGATACTTTTTAAAAAAACGTTTTTTCAGCTATTTTGACAGTTTACTTGCGGTCATTATTAATATAATTTATTTATTATCAAAAGCCATCTACCATGTGTGAAATCTCACCTGCCAGAAAAGGAGAAAGGCGAAAGGTAGGCCTTGGCTTTAAAATTACACCATAACAAGGAAATAGTGATAGAAATGAATGTAGAAGAGAATGTAGTCTATGGTATTTACCAAAAGTTTGAAAAAAATTTAGTTTTCATTTTTTTAATTATGTTTTCCGATTGTGCGCCATCTCTACCGGTTTTACTTTAAGTAATGGGCCGAGTAGCTGAAAAATAAGTTAAGAAATAAATAAGATGAAAAGAATCACACACACACAAAAAAATCCTCGTGAGAAACCTCTTACTAGTCAACTGAAGCGTTAATTATCAATTAGACGGAGTTTTTTTTTTTTTTTTTCAATTATTATTCATCATTTTTCCTTGCTGTATTCGTTTCCCCGAGGAAAAGTAATAACAAGTTTTGAATCAAATGTCGAAGGTATGCATAATTTGAGTAGAAATAAAATGGTCTGCTGTTTCTGACGAGCTGAAGTTCTCTTGAAACTAATTGAAAGAAATAAAATCTAAGCATTTTTCACTGATATTGCTTGCTTATCTGTTAATAGTGAAAATTCGCAAAACATAAGACGTTTAAACAAAATTGAAATGCGAAGGTTTGTAAACTTCGCATTAATAACGAAAGTAAAATAACTACTTTTAATATTTTTCAAAGATTTTATGAATTAAATGTTAACATGAATAGGCAGTGCCAGAATCAACAATAAATTTGTTTGAACATATAGATTCCAAAAACAACAGCTAAAAAATTAAATCACTAAATTATAATTAATTTTGAAAAGTTTTTGACGAGTTTCATGTAAATTAAATAATTTTAAGTATAATTATAATCGTATACCTTAATTAAAAGTTATTGCAGTTTAATTACCTTTCGTTCACTTTTAGTGCAAAATCATTATTGAACTTCATTTAACTTACTAAATCTTTCACATGTTTGATTTAATAAAGATAAAAAGTTTTTTATTTTGCAAGCAGCAATGTTTTTTTCATTTCAATTTACCATAAGAGTTAGTAACAGAAAATTATTCGCAAAATTAATACAGTTTGAATAGTTTTGATTTGCCCATCGAAAATGAAATAACATCGTTAACTGTTTATAACGCGACGGTTAAAATTATAACTTTTGAATGAAAGGGAGAATTCTCTTTAAGCTTTATGTGTAAAGGAGATATCAGTTTTTGGGAGGGAGAAAATTAGCAATATTATTTTACTATTCAGCTTTTTGTGTATTCTAAAAATTGTAAAAGTTTGCGTTTAATTTTTTTTTTTTTTTTTTTTCATTTTTACCCAGTTTTTTAAAAACGCTTATTTTTATTTTTCTAGATATATAGTTTCCAAAATTTAAACTAAATGTTTTATATTCTAATCAAATATTAAAATATCTTATTTCAGTAGAATGAACTTCGCCAATCCGTTTTCACACACTCTTAACATGCCTAAAAGTGCTCCAAGAATTGTGTTAAAATATCATCGAAAAATACTCATCGACACTTTAGATAATGATATGAAATACTTTGAAAGATAAAATTTTAATTCCCGTAAAGGACGCAAAAGGACGCCCTTTTTACTTTAAAAAGGAAAAACAAAAGAAAAAATTACGAAAGTAAACGAAAGAAATATTTTAAGACGAAAAATTGAATTTTTTACGAAAATAGGTTTTTACATCTCAAGAATACATATAACCGATCATTGATAGCAGTATTTACCAACACTTCAAACCCCAATATATTTTTTTTAATAATGGAAACTTTACGAATACAAAAACCGCGTTCTCTCGGTATTTTTCGAATCTTCCACGGGTGAAACTTTCTCTCCTCTAGACTATTTTAAAAGACGGAATTTGAGAATTTTTTGGCGAAAATCCCGTCATTCCGTCCTGAATTTTTAATCTCCATTACGTATAGTTACAGTGGGTACATAATATTATAGTACTCATTATGTTATGCATGGTCGGGGTATCTAAAGGTCCCGAATTCATAAATCGGTCCCGAGAATTTTCCTTCGAACAAGACCGTTCCTCCCCATAAAGCATCAGATATCCGGTTTCTGACAGATATTTATAAATCCGGAATCCGATCTGGCCACTACACGAAATATCCGGCATATCAAATTTGATTTTTAATATTTAAAGAATTATAATATGTTTTGATAATACATGTGAATTAAAAACTTACTGCGTGCTTGGAAGCTGTGAGATGTTAAAAAACATGTGTAGAATTTGAATGTTTCAAACATCAGAGCCGGATATCCGGATGTATACGTCATACAGGGAACACCGGATAGCCGATATCTGGCAGCATTCGATGTATCACGGAACCATCCCCAAAACTTACGAAATTTCACACTTGGAGATCTGCAGACACCGTGATGATATTGCAATTGAACTACTTGTTTTGTGACAGACATTGAGAGTTAAAGAGCTTAAAAAACGATTACCAAGATTATTGTTTAGTTTAACGACTTTCGCTATAATATTACACCGATTCACGAAAAAAGTACTTTTGCAATTTAAAACAGAATAATTATATTTTGGTAGCTAGAAAATCCTCTCCATAGTTTTTTAATTTAATTCAGATTTATATTTGTTTCCCTTTTAAATTCATGTCAACTTGTAATGTACCGTTTTAAAAACATGTGCATGTTTCTAAAAAGTGCCTAAAATTTAAATTTTCACAAGAGTTATTTGAAATACTTACATCGTCACGTAGAAGTCTAGTACTTTATATATTTCCTTATCCTTAAAAATAGGCTGCTGTGGTTTGTGTCATCGTTAATTTAAATAAACTTCGATTTAACGATTCCCTCAAAGTAGCGATAGATTTTTAAAGTTCAGGTTTGGTTTCGATGATTTTATATTTCCCCGAAATAACAATATCCTTGATTTAACGATAGCATTTAACAGTCCATAGCAAATCGTTAAATCAATGTCGTATAAATATTAAATTCAATTACATGCTACAAAATAAATAAATAAAAATTATTTTTTATGTAAAACTCCAGCGTAATTTATGTTTCCCTTTACCTTATGATTCCGTTTAATAATATTATTTTTAACATAAACATAGCTTTAATACTTAGTCGAATTAATTGATACATGTTTCTAGAATTCTAGCTTTTTTTTTTTAAACTAGAATTCTAATTTTTAAGCTTTACTATGTCCAGTTTTGTTTAAAAATTCCTTTGCAATGAATTTTAAAATAAAGCTTGAAATTCATTTTCATACTATAATTGTCTGAAATTATATATTTATCATCAAAAATTTGGTAGCATCCGGAGCGCAAAGGGATTTTTTTTTACAAGTTACAGTTTATTAAAAAATTCTTATACACAAATATGTATGCATACATACATCAACTTTCACTTATACTAGGTGGTTGCAATTAAAGTTAGTTGTTTAGAACTGAGTAGAGCTCGTTATAATAGATGCATCTCATTGGAACTTAATTTATATGCTAGGATGGACCATGGAGAAAAGCAATCTCCAACAAGACAAAATAGTTAAAATTTTTACCCATAGGTTAAAAAAGACGCATAAATAACAAAAAAAAAAAAAAAAGAAACTTTTTTTGTCTCCGAATTTGTTGAATGTGCATTTAATTTGGATCAATCACATGTACAAAACGTGTGTGAGCAAGTTCAACTGCAGCGCAAACAGTTTCTCTCTCAACTTGACGACGAGAATCGCAACTGAGAGAGAAAGAGAAAGCCGGCAGACAGGTAGTAAAAATTTGAATAATTATATTTCCTTATTGCAGAGCTAGCTCTACGGTTTCACATAGCATGTAGAACAAGTTCTACTGACTACGAGAATGAGATCTACATAGGTCTAAACAGAGTAACTTAGTTATAACCTCCTTATTAGTCGATTTAGAAATAAAAAGGTTTAGTTGCTCTAATGAGTCAAATTTCCATACTTTTTTAATCATCATGAAATTTAAATCTGATGGACAGTATTAAATATCACATTTCAATTCTTTCCTGAAGGCTTAAAAAATTATCACCCTATACTTGAATAAATGATGTAAAAATGGTTGTTTACCTGACTTCATTATTCAAGCATTGAAAATTAAAAATGAGTTTTAAATACTAATATAACCATGTATTTCACATAATTGGTTATCATTTTTACCCATAATATCAATGAGTAAAAACTTGTAATAATTTCTCCACCTGTCAGAGTTCCAGTGAATTTCTAATAGTCTTTTGTAGACCAAATATCATGTAATGGCATGATGTATTAGAATATTACGAAATTGCTTATTTCTGCTGTGAGTAAATGGAACATCCGGCATCTTAGAAACCGGACTTACCTGAGTTGGTGGAACGAGTTGACGATGATGCATAAGATGAAGAGCGAGAGGCAGACTCGAACACATATTTGTGCCAAAAACGATCTTGGGTGCATGGTCCACCCCTCACCGCATGGCTGGAACACACCTCTCAGACCGACACCCCAACTAAACCATACACACACACGCGCACATACACCGGTCTACAGACGATCGACAAGAGAGAGAGAATGAGGAGTCGGCGAGCACTCTGTGATGACAAGACGCGGTTCCAGGTGCGGATAAAGGTGGCTTGGCCACCCTTTCTCGTCTGGACGAAGCTCATTGGTGGAGAGGGGCCGGACAGGACCTCTGTCGGCAGGTACGTCACATCGAATATCAGATGAGTCCGCGCGACCGATGAAGAGAGATGCTGATGCTAGGAGGATGCTCTCCATAGTACCTCTGAAGATCCCATTTTCTGCATCATCTCAAAACAATGGAAATCTACTTTCTTTTTCTTTGCGTAAGGTTCAATTTATAGGGAGCCTAAAATATTTTGTACATGCATTTTTATCAGAGCTCTCATAGTTAAGGCGCAAACAAACTTTTTTTTTTAAATCTTGCACGCCTTTTATTCATTTATTTTTATTATCATTTTTGAATGATATTGATATTTTTTAATTTCAATTTAAGCATTTTATTACTATTCTTCCTAACTTAAATTTATTTTATGAGTGAAAAGTCTGTTTCTACATTCTTTTTTTCTCTAGGCGCATATTTATACATCTATATACAAGGCCGGCGCTACAAAATCTGAAAGTGCATGAAAATTTTATGTTGCCACTTTATTTCAAAAATTCAATTATTATTGTTGAGTAATATTTTTATTGACATACATTTTAAATCAAACTTCGTAATAATTTCTCGAGCTTCCACTGTTGCGAATTTAAATTAGCGATAGCTTTCGTTCTCAATGAAGGTGGACTTCAAAATGTAAAGTGCACCCTGACTCGTTGTCGATTTTAAATGGTGTCTAATGAGCTTAAGCCTCGAAACGATTAGTTTCACGGCAGCAACTATATTGCGCAATGTTAACGGGATAATTTATGCTATCGATATATTTATGTGTTTTTCATTCAAATTGTTCCTGCGAGAGAAATTCAAACACTTCTTTGGATCCATGTCCTCGGTGAGCCGAAATGCAGAGGTTTTTAGTTCGAGCTTCAGTTCTTCTCCTGAAACGTACCGTTTATTTCTATCTGTTATTTTGTTTCTTAAATTCTTACAAAATTTCCCTCTAACATAAAAGAAGTATAGTATACGGACAGGCTACATGGAGTCTTCAGCGTTCAGTCCAACTTTGACAGGGGTACCACTCCTCACAGTACGGAAATAATAGAGGGGAAGCAAACGTCAAATTTCCGTATTTATTAGGAAAAGGGATTGACAGATGTATTGGTAGTTTATCGTTTTGAATTACGAGATTTTCCAAAGGTCGATTCTCCGAAATAACAGGAGTCATGCTGTCCCTGCCGGGTGTCATGTCCGCTCAGAAGTTCTGCTTCCAGAAGTGTGTATGTAACCCCCCCCCCCCCCCCCATTTTTCCTACTTTAAAATCTGTTTATACTTTGTACTAATAATTTCTTTTAAATTCGAATGATAAAACATAACTTGAGCATTTAGTTGGAATCTTTGCATAATTACCCATTTTAATTGAACTACTGAACATGCAAGATGCATGAATATTTTTAAAGAAAATTCTACCTCTTTACAGCGACCACTCGTTATAAAGACCTTTTCGTCTGGGACGCTGATGGTCGTAAAATTGAGCGTCGACTGTATTTACTTTCTTGCCCTAACAATTTGTAATGTTCTGTACCGGTTTGAAAGGATTTGAATATTTCCTTCAAAGAAGTAAGAGGCACAACTAAAGCTTCTGTTACTTTTTTTCATATACTTCTAAATCTGACCTAAATTTTAATTAAATCTGAATCAAGGGAAAGCACGTGGAGCAGAGGAAAGTCTTGAATTAGAGATCATATTAATTTTTAAGGAAAGGTTTATATAGTAGCGTTAAATGTGCGTTCTTACGAAAACTGTGCGCTGTAGGAACCGCAAACATAAAACTGGTGCTATAGATAAAGTGTAAAACAAGCTGTACAATAATTTGAATCGTAAAATTTTTTTCTTTTGATTTCTATAAAAATCAGTGTAAAAATATGCATTTTTCAGTATACCGGTAGTATTGACGATTTAAATATCTAAGACTAATACCCTAATTTAAAAATCTGTGACACTTGTAGAAAACAGCTCGGTAGCAAACAAAAAAAATGACGAAGAAACAAATAATCTACATTGAAATTTCAATTTCTCTGACTTTTCACCTATTATGAAAAATCAGATGAAAATTTTTCCTGGGTATTGCCGAAGAAAACTTGCCAATTCTTAGATAGGAGAAACGGTGGGATTGACCTACCATCACCAAAGAAAGCCTGAAATTGTGGTTTTAGGACTTCAGTTTTGAACATTTTCGGGGGGGGGGGGGGGGGGGGAGGCGTTATTCTTCCCATTTCTCTAATGTCGGCAAAGACCATCTAAAACAGCATTTCAGAGACTTGTAGCGGTGCGAGTCAGTCCTTCAAATAGCCCTCTTTGCTCCTGCCCAGGGGGCGCGCCTTTTGGGAAAGCGGTAAAGAATGCGGCTACCACCAAAAAGATCTTGGTTCGACTCCCGGCGCTTCTCGGCCACTCTCGCACCGTTACAGACTTAAAGCTTTTGTGTGATAACCCCCCCCCCCCCAATTCACCAATATAACCAAAAATAGCATAAGATTGGTTTTAGGGCTTTAGTTTCTAAAAGAAATCTGGAGTACCCCCCCTCCCCTTTTTTTTAGCTTTGACGTCATAAAGGCAGCCTGAAATTGTGTTACGACTTACTGAATTCATTTTAACTGAAAACATTATTGGTTACTGTGATAAACCTCTTTAAACTTCTTAAATTTGAAAAATATGCATGTTTTTTCTTAAATCAAAAATATTTTTGAAAATTCGGGAAAATATGATCCCCAAGTTGAAATTTTGCATGAACAAAGATATAATAGACAGTTGAAATGTTTGAAAAATTTTCATTATATGTTTTAAGAGAAATTTAAAACTTAAACTTTAAGGTCATTTTTTTTTTATTTAAATTTTTTATGAAATTAGTCTTGATGCCATACCATATGAAACAGCATTCAAAATACTTTTTACTAGAACTTTGTATCTCTCTTTGTTGATGAGTTATGGCATGTTTTCTGTTGAAGCATACATGTAAAAATGTGAGTTTCTTTTTTAATCAGAGCTTTATATCTAAAAAAATAAACATGGTAAAAATGCAAAAATTTGGATTTTTAGTTGTCTTTAGGGGTACAGTTGATGAGCCAAATTTGAAAAAGGCAAGTAAAATACTTTGAATCACTTGAAACTTGAAATGGAATGACCCGTATATTTTCGTTTACTCTAGCAATATAGGATATTCTTATTTGACGCCATTAAAATAAAATATTTGATCGATCATTCGAATATCATTTATCAAAGAGGTGATCTTCCGGAAAGGTATTTATAACTCCACCCTTTCGATCGAACATGGCGAGTTACACAAGCGACCCATCACTGTGATGGATCTTCAAAAGTTGCCACACCTATTTTAGGGTTCAAATTCACTTTTAAATTCGGTATCTTGATTAGAAATGAGCTTGAGAGATAAAGAGAAATCTTGAGGATTTTCTGTAAACTTTTGATAGTTATCTATCAGAAGTGACCTTACACACGGCAAATTGTTCTTTTTTGTTATTGGTCAGTGGTCTTTCAGACTTAGATTATGAAGTTAGGCTTAAAAGGCTCAATATGTATAGTCTTGAGCAAAGGAGAGTCAGAGGGGACATGATTCAGTTGTTTAAATTCATTAAAACGGGAAATGTTGATGGGCTACAGCTATGTGCTGAAAGTAGAACCAGAGGTTATTGTTTTAAGCTTTTCAAATCTCAGGCTAATCTTGAAATTAGGAAAAATGACTACTTCAATAGGGTTATAGGCAGTTGGAATAGTTTACCGGAAGCAACTGTTAATTGCAGTGGGGTAAAAACTTTTAAGAAAGCTCTTGATGTTCATTGGGGACTGCTAAATTGACTAGGACCAGCCTAGCTGGGCCCTGAGCCTGTTGCTGGTCGTCACTTTTGTATTTGTACTGTACGGTGGTTTTAAACTTTTAGATTGCTTTTAATGAATATGTGTTTCGTGCTTGATTCTGTTCGTATTTGTGAAGAAAATACGAGATTACCGTTGGTTTTACGGTGATGTATGTACTTCGTGAGATATTTTTGTGTGCTTAAATTTATCTGTACATAGTGTAAATAACTTGTAAATAAATTGCTCTGTATGCTCAAGGAGTTAGTCATTGGTTTAAAGTAAGACGAACCCGTAACAGGTGTTCATTAATTATTGTCGGGCTTTCCGTACCTCATAACTTTCGAATAAAAAATATTACTCAAAAACCGATTATATATTCGTAAATTACAACTCAAAGAATTTTATTAATGATATTGAAAAGATTAACAAATTTGCACATGGGGCTGCCCTTCGTGGCTCGTAACACATCGAGACGAAATTCGATTTCCCTCCAAGTGTTCTCCAGCATTTGTGGAGTAACATTTTGGATTGCAATAACAATTCTGCGCTTCAGTTCATCAAGGGAGGGCACAGGGGTCTTATGCACAATGTTCTTGACAACTGAAGCGACGTTGAGTAGTTATGACTGATTTAGTTTCGAAGAACCACAATACACACATTGCTTTTTCTTTCACGGACGCCATTTTTATTTATGACGTCATAATTAGCTAGACTGCAAATGCGCAAAGATCGCATTGTTGCCACATAAAATTCTTTGAGTTGCAGCTTACGAATACATAATAGTTTTTTGCGTAATATTTTTTATTCGAAAGTTATGAGGTACGGAAACCCCGACAATAATTAATGAACACCCTGTATAATGCTTTATATACACTGTGTTGTGAGGAAGGTTATGCAAACAAAACTCACTCGTTTTCGCACTAGTTTTGAGGAACGAAAACGTTCTGTTTTCTCAATTGTATGCATTATTATTTCTATAAAAAATGAGTGTACTTTATTTACAGGATGTAAATCTAAATAACGAGGAATTAAACAAATACAAAGTAGGAAGGTTCAAATCTGCAATGAGAATTATAATACAACGAAAATTTGCCCACATTAATTTTTTTGTAATAGTCATAATAGCTTAAAATAGCTTTTTTTGTGAGAATACTGTAAATATATAGAACTGTCTGCTGAAGAGGTAGAACTTTTGTAGTACTGGGAAAACTTTTGTGGGAGGATAATTTTTGGTCGGAATTAAATGAGGCCAGTCAACCATTTTTTCTGTGACTTACACCTACACATATCTCAGTCTCATAAGCTAACCTTAAAAGTCTGGTTTGTTCGTTTGAAACGTTGCCATAAAGACCTGAAAAAAAAAACTCTTAAAAAACCTTCCTGCGCTATTTTGGTAGTACAATATTTTGTAACGTGCATCTAATTAGGGTATGATGCTAATTACCAAGCCGATTTCATGTCTTCCTCGAAATATTTAAAGGCCACGAACCAAGACCACGTGCTTAAGTCACCAGAATTTCCATCGGATTTCGAAACGTCCATTTACTTGGACATATTTACGACCCCGATTTCTTCAAGGAACATAATAAAGCGGCCATAACAACGCGGAAGGGGCCATTTTAATTTCCATCCTTGATTATAAACCTGCCTCATTTGGGAAGTTTTCCCACCTAACTTTGATACAGTGTCCGTCTTTCGCCGATTAAGACGGGTTTTGGATTTGATTGTGTTGCGGCTGTCTTACATCATCTTAGAAGACAGTTATGGGCCCAGTCTTTTGTTTTATGAAATGGTTGCCTTTTGTCGGTTTGTTGAGCCATCATAGTCGGTAGCAGACACTGGAAGATGTGCATTTTTTTGTTCTGGTATTTCTAGTTGCCAGACATGACTTCTTGCTACTGGTAGGAGCTCTGTCCGTGAACAGATATAAGATTTTGCTGTAGAAGAGGGATTTTACCTCTCTTCTTGAACATTTTGTTCCAAGCGAGGAAAATTTCAAGGTTTTAGTTCGCTATTCATATAATCTTATATAATAATTTACTCTGGAGGGAGGCACTTGACTCTTCTGCCTCCCTCCACTATCCTTGCCTGTCTATCATAGTAAACGCTTAAGCGTATCACATAGTGCAAAACGCAAGAAACGCTTAATTCCCCCTTTTCCCATAATTAAAAAAAAGTTCTAAATGTTTTCTGTTGCATGTGTTGTGTAAGGACTAATGCAAATAGAGCATACATCCGTTAGTAAAATATGTTGACACCGAAGGTTTATTCAGTGTAGTAGAATCTTTCTGAACTTCTCGTCTTAAAATGAGAAAATGATTTGATTTTCATCGGATATTGAAGAATAATGTGTCAGTTCCCCGAAAGGAGTACATGGTTCATAAAAGGAGCTACTGCGATAAAAACAACTATGAAATTTTAAATTCGCCGTACCTAAAAATATTCAACATAATGAAATTAATATCTATATATATATAAATGAATGTATGTATGTCTGTGTGTCCTTTATGCATTACTACACCATTCATCCGATCGCCTTGAAACTTTGGGAAGTTGTTGAGTACACTCCTGCGAAGGTTTCTGAAAAAAAAATCCTACAGGTAGTTCTTTTTTTATTCCAACTTTAATCAATTGTCCACATAAATTCCCAATATGGGAGTAAAAAAAACCCTTGCACATATTAATGTAATATATCGATAGAAAGCGCTAATTTTTCTGCACAAGATGATATTTGTTCCAAGTCTCTAAGAAAAGCTGTTCAGTGCGATTTTTTTAGGCTTACCTTGGTCCAAAAATAATAATTAGCAGTTTCCTCAACTCCGAAATCTATTTTTATATTGAAATTAGTGTTAGCTCAATTTCAGTATAAAACTTATTTTTCAAAATAGTTCAGTTTAATAAAGATAAAACAATAATAAAGCATATTTTCGATTTAAAGTTTTTCTCAAATTAGCAATAATTTTTAAATTCGAGATTGAACTTGATAAAAGTTCCGTCTCCCAGATTTTACGATTTCCTTGATTTAGCAATAGCATTTTTAGAAAATTTTTAGAAAATTTTACGGACGTATAGTTTATTCTAGACTTCAAATAACGTGGCGAATGACGACACGCTTTAATTTGACTTTTTAAATTAGGCCTTGATTATAAACCGGCGATAAAGAATACTAACAAAATTGTGCATACGTTTCTTAGGTATGGTTTACAGTATCATTTAACTATAAATATTATCACCTACTATTTCATCTCTATGGTACCGCTAGCGAAGCTTTATTTCATTATAAAACTTATCTTTCGGTTAGCGAGATAACAGTTCACCATGGCTAGGAAATAAATAAATATGATATTGCAATTTCATTCTTGCATTCAATCTAAGATCATCGCCAAGACTAAGACTCATTCCAGATGAAAAGTAACGCAACAAATGACAATGTGGCAGTTTTAATTACTCTCTGGGGACAAATCTGACCCTACTGATGGAATTGTTCCTAAGTTTTCTTAATTGATCCTTCTACATGTTATATTACTTTTTCAAGCATTGCATTGACAATGTCTAATGATTTTTTTTCCTTTTTGACAAATAGACACACAATGTTTTTCAAACAATGTAGCCTGTATGCCGCAGGCGATTTATTTTACACTCTTAGCAAGGACAGCACCGTAGCGACGTTTTTAAAATTCAGCCCGGGCAACGCCGTGCGGGCACCGCTAGTTTTATATATAAATAAATAGTTATTTAAAATTTTTCAGAAGAAACTTTTCTTAGAGCTGGTATTTGACAGTAAGAAATCTAGAAAATCCTTCTAGTACATGTGTTCAGCTCTAAAGAAAGACTATTTCAAAGTCTTGAAAAAACCGTTTACTTTATGTACAAGTACTTTCATATACAGTTCTTAGCTGCGAATTATTCAAACTAGTTTTTATTAGATTTATAATATTTAAGCCTCCTGTTTTATTCGGTAATGTTTCAGTAACGTTTTCCTTATGACACCATAGCCTTTAGCAGGTGAATATTTTTATTATCTCTAAGGTGATCCCAGTAATGTTATTTAGGAAGCAGCTATTGTCCATCGTTTTCTACAGCAACGGAATTGCCGTGCTACCACGCGTTATTTATTTCAAATATGTAAATGTTATCCCATACAGTTCGTTGTTGTCAATATAATCTGGTGCCCTTTTTAATAATGAAAAGTTTATTATAACAGCAGTAATTTATCGTTTGATGCCTTTCCGAGTTACCGACGCCACAATTATTATCAAGTTCTGTCGTGTATCACAAAATTAACTAGTTGTATATTAACTGTATAGTTCACTATTAATCACCTGTTTTATTATATCGGGCAAGACTGAAACTAATTTTTTTATTCCTCTGTATTTTACCACCATTTACCTGGCCTTACAACAGTTCTGCTACTTGTTTAGTCATTACGAGCTGTAAAGTTGAATAGTTTTCGGAATAATACCATTAATCTCTGTATCAAGAAAAATAAATAGTAGTCAATTGAAGAAAAGCAGTTTATCTTAAGCAACACCGACTCATTCCTCATTTCTTCAGTAATAAATTACTTAAATTTCTTCCTGTACTTGACAGATACTACTTGGTATACATACCATAAATTATAACTTCAACAGAAACCCGAGAATAATGGTTTTCGGCAACTAGCAGCCTGCTGTATTAACATGCAAATGTTTGTGGTAGTATCGCACATCATCAGTTGTAACATCCATCCAGAACTGCAGAATAGAGCGGCCTGGGTGGGCTTGTTGGCGAGTAATTGAACACTACAGGCCTAGGTTGGGCTTTTTCAACACGCTGGTGATTTATAGCATAATGGCTTTTAAAGGAGATTGTCTTTTAAGGTGAGCGACCTTGTGTGTTTTTCTTTCACCAAGTGTCACAAAGTACATAAAAAAGCTTTTAGCTTAATTGAGGAGTTTTCTCAATTGCTTGAAGGTGTTAGTTGAATTTTATGAATTATTTTTGTCTTTGCTTTGAAACCAAACGGCTAAAACTTCGTGTTAAGTTCAGAGAAACGATGTCTGAAATAGTTGTTGCATGAAATGGGAACTGAATAGTTTATTAAAAACTGCTAGTTTGATGATCTGTTGAGCTTTAGGAAATTTTTTCTTTTGCATCATGATTAAGCAATTTACTGTTGGACCACCATATAAGCGTACATATTAATATTAAAATTCTAGCACTTCGTCGTGGCTTTAGGCTCTCAAAGCTTCTTTATACATATATACATATATATATTAAATAGAATATATTTTATAACACTTTAACCTGGTTAACTTTTGCTGTTATGTTTATTTATAACTGCTTAAAAACATGATGGGATTAATTAAAAACATGCTGAAAGTTCCATATTACTTATGCTTAATTTCACTTTGTCACATCGTTCATGTACAATTTAGTATAATGTGTAAACGCTGTTAAATCAGTTGCAGACGATTTAAAATAAATCATAAGCACAATTTAATTTTAAAACGTGAAAGCAACTATTCAACTGTGATAGTTATTTTTATTATTAAGGAGTGATATGACCTAAAAGTGGGCAAAATATAGATTTTTTATTACATGTTATAAAACTTCAAACTATTTGAAACACTTTGAAAAAAATTCCATCTCACTCTAGCTGCATTATTTTTAAAGTTTTAAGTAATTTTATGTCACGCTAAACGTCAAAGCAGTAACGCCTTGATCCCGTTTTTTCTTTCGTCAGATAAACTCATTAAGCTTCAAAAGGAGACTGTTTAACTGTATTTTTCGTAGTTTTGAAGTTTTTAATTTTCAAATTATTCTAATAGTTAATTGCAAGAAATTTCACCGCGCAATGTTTAAAATCCATTTGATACTAATATTTTTACAGTACAAACAACTTTAAGTGGCTTTTCTCAGAGATATCTTTTTAGTTTACATTTTATTTGAAAACTTAAGATTTTTTTTTTTTAGTAAAGATACGGCACTGAAGCAATACTTTTTAGAATAAAGTATGATATATTTTATAAAACTATGCATTAGATAAACAATTTATGAAGTAATAAAGTTTTAAAATCATGTACAAAATTTATGATAAATTCCTAATTTGTGACGTAATGACCTATAGAATATTTTCGGACACATATCTGTAGATAAATAGGTAAAGGCAAAATAGGCCCATTTTCTTCTCTGTTTGTCAATCGATTTTCGTATTTTTATTTTTGACTTAGTAGCTAGTGATAAGTTTTAGGGTTATCAATAAAATTTTTTGGAAATAGCTAATTATTTTTTCCCTCAAAGTTTCGACGTAAGTTCGAAGCTTTTTTAACACTTTACCGACCGGTAGCGGTTCGAACATACTATGCCCTTTCACCGCCCGCTCAGCAGCAGATCGTCCGCGACACCGGCTCGGATCCGTTTTTCTTAAACTCTGGTAAAATTGTACGCTTCGTGTTATTGTTGGGTAACGAAATTTAATAGTCTTTTACTTCAATCATATAAAAGGTTAAACAATATTTATTTTATCTATTACAATCGTTTAAGTTTATTATTTACATAAAATATACCATAATCCATATAACAATATTTGTCGAAAAAAGAAGTTGTACGTCGAATAATCGACGGCCGGTCGGTATGCGCTGAGAACAAAACGTCGATTAATCGACGGCCGGTCGGTAAAGTGTTAAAGTCTTAGTTCGTAATCTATGCATAAATAAGCAAAGACAAAACAGTTCAGGTACATTTTCTCCTATGTTTATGAACCGATTTTTTGTACTTTAAAAAAATACTTTCGTACTACTCCTTACACGTCTACAATGTACAATATTTGTACAATACTCAATAGCTCTTTTACTGTTTATAATTCAAAGACGAAGAAATGCCAAGAACAAGCAATCCTTTCAAAGAATTATTTATTTACCTTCAATTTAGAAAGGCTGTTATCAGGGTAAAGTGACCCATTGAAAGATTTAAGAGAACGGTTTCAATATTTTTTTTTTCTCACATATGTGAGTACAAGTCAGTTTCGCTACAATTATTTTTTATTTAACTGTTAAAATTGGGCTATTTTACATAATAGTATTGAAAATAAATGAAGCAACACGAATGATAAACTTATGTGAACAACCAGTGGTATGAATAAAATCCAGGGCTGTGGAGTCGCAGGGAAATTGTCCCTTGTCTGGAGGATACGTATCGGATATCCAGATCTGACGAAAGATTGTCATCCGGCATGTTTTGAAATATATGTAAATTAAAAATACATATTTGGAAGCATTGGGATGTTAACAGGCTTGGCGTGGGCCTCCACGCCAAGCCGACGCGTTGTGCGAATTCCTACAGAAGCTTTTTTAAAGTTGGAAAAATACCCGGGATTTTTCCCGTAAAACACAACCTGATGGTTTTTCGGGTTTTATAGGGATTTTTCGAGGCTTTATTGTGTTTTTTTAAGAGCACCTTGCACATATGGACGGCGCGGGAGAGGAGATGCTTAAAAATATGTATATAATTTACAAGTTTCAAAACATCAGAGCCGGAAATTCGGTATCCGGCAAAATCAATATCCGGTGCATCCCTAATCCTGATCTGCATCCCTCTTCTCAATGCAAAAACATAAATGGGTGATTCTTAAGAAACATGAGAAAAAACTTATTCTAATACTATTCTTTAAAAATGAAATAATATTACTACTTTTATCAATGGCATCATTATTAACATTTCAAAACGACTTTACGGTGGTGTTGACAAATTGTACTTTAAAAGTGAAGTTAAACTTCAAAATGTCATTTTCCTTCCAGGCGTGTCATCAACAATGTCTGCAATAATTGAATCGTTTATTTCAGAAACCAGTCAAACGCCAAGTTTCAAAATTCCGAAAAAAAAAAACCACATTTAGCATCATGTAAAATTTTGCCAATAGCATTTACATTTTTTACAACTGAAAGTAATACATATTTGAATATGTTTCTTTCAGTAAAAAATATTGCAATCCCTGCTGAATAATTTAATATGATACTAGGAATGTTTTTCCAAAAGTGTAAAATTTGGCGTTTGACGGGTTTCTGAAATAAACGATTCAATTGCTAGCTTCAAAACCCGTTATAAATGTTTTGTACCTTAAGCACTTCTAAAACATATGCGTAATCGTTACCGTCGAAAGACAAATACAATGCATCATTTCAAAATATTTTTTAAAGATTGGAAGAAGATATTGTTTCATTTTTTAGGACAAAACGTAAACTTTTGATTGGAATGCCATCATGTTATTATGGAGAAAAAAATAAACCTGGAGTAGGAGTCGACACATTTGTAAGCGACTCAGACTCCAAATCCCTGGTAAAATCGCCAGTTCGGGAGATTCAGAAATGCGTGTATGGCGAAAAAAACCGGATAACTGACAAGAATGAAAACGAACTTAAATCTATCTCGGCGCTGAATTGCATTTAAAATTTGTTGAACAGGATTTCGAATGTCGATTACTTTTGAACTATTTCGGTGGTCGACGTAACTAACTAACCATTACACTGAAGTATCACATGTTTTTCGCTACAAATGTTTCATTGTCACGCTACACAAGCAGACAAAATGAAAAGCCCCAGCCGTAATACGAAAAAAATGAAGTTGTAGCGAATAACTAGTTTTCTGACGAACGCTAGTCAATAAACTAATTTATCAGTTCCTAAGAATAATGGAGATGCTCGCTCGAAAAGACTAATTAATAGCGAGGAAGATGAGGTTTTAATTTTTCAGCTTCTTTCGTGATTGGTAACAACATGAAATTAAACCTTCTCATGTAAATCATTCTGTTAATGATATCTTCTGGCATGTAACCATAAATTAAATGCTTGCGATTAAAATAGCTAAAACACATAACACATCATAACGGGTGCATTCAATCTAGACCATCCTCAAAGAATTTCAAATATTCGAACGAAATAAAAAAAAGCCTTGTAACACAATTTGTTTGGCGGTCGCTTTAATCATCTGTATTGTATCTGTTTTATATAAAACTCCACACGTAACATGTATGATATATTTCAACTATCTTATATTTCCCCCAGTGGATAGTTTAATGGCCGTAACTTAAAGGCAGGAAATGAGTAACAATAATTACCACGGCGCATGATTTGCAACAAATTATACCAAAAGAAACTACTGAATTGAATTCAATTGGGGTAGATCTGGATTCTAAGGAAGGGTGAGTGAATGTTTTTGCTCTCTTTAATATTGTTATAAGGTGAAAATACTCTTTCCATAAGGAGTGCACATTGTCATTCGATAATTTTTTTTCTTCCCAGTTGACATTTGATTTCCATGAGAGTATCTTATAAAGCCGCTTAAGTGTCTGTTTGTCGCCGATAGCTTATTCCAAATTTCTTATTCCGAGAAAACTGCATCGTGCTACCCTCTACACAATTGTTTCTATAATGAAAACGACTAATAATCAAAACATTTCCCTAGCATTTGGAGTGAGGCGTCGCTAGATTTGCAATCTCTGTTAAAAATTAATGTAAACACGAATTTAATCCTTCTTTCTTTGTTTTAATTTATTTATCGTCTGCGCTTTTTATATATATTAAAGTGGCAGCACTCTTTTTTCCAGTTTAGTTAAAGCTATTGTTTTGAAGATTATGTTGGATATAAATAAATATTTTTCACAAAGAATTTGATTATATAGTAATTAATTTTTTTATACAGATTATTATGACTTAGCTAATTTTTCTCGGTAAGAATATTTTTTCCCGAAATTATTATTATATGTATTATTAATTCATTGAACTTTACTGTTCAACCTGATAAATATCTCTTTGATTTGATGTGCATTTCCAGTTACCGGGAGAATAATATCTCGAACAGCGGTCATTTCGTATGACCGCCGGGCTTACTAGTTCCTTTATACTCATGTTGCAATTCGAT
The DNA here is from genome assembly GCA_038502835.1 of Octonoba sinensis. Classification (NCBI taxonomy): domain Eukaryota; kingdom Metazoa; phylum Arthropoda; class Arachnida; order Araneae; family Uloboridae; genus Octonoba; species Octonoba sinensis. The sequence continues at coordinate 101,377,621 of CM076599.1, read as the reverse complement.
GAGAATATTCTTTTTATATGAACATTGTTATTATATGAAAATATTATTTCTGTGTTGACTTTGTGATTCCATAAAAATATTTGCTCTGAATTGAAATTGGTATTCTATGAGATTAATTTGAATTTTTGCATTGTTATTCGATGAGAATTACCGTGGTATGTCGAGAGTGCTATTCAATGAGAATATTTTTTTCCGTGTTGATATTTTTATTCCATGTGAATATTCTTTCTGTGTAGACGTTTTTACTATTTTTTTAGTGTTGGTATTGTAATTTTATGAGAATTTTCTTTGTATGTTGACATTGTTTTCTTCAACTAGAAGATTCTTCCTATTTTAAAATTATTACTTTTTCCTATAAGAATATTCTTTATATAATGGTATTATTATCCTATAGGAATATTTTTTCTAAGATTACATTTTTTTTCTCTCAGAACATTATGTCTATGTTGGTATTCCAAATCTCCCATCTTCATCATTAACTATATCGTGTCCATGTTGCCATGCATGACATGAATTTTTGCTATATCTCAAGTAAGCTTACGAAACCATTTGCATAAAATAAAAATCATTGCAGGAAGAAAATAACTTTCTCGGAAGCCGTGTTGCCACTTTTAACTATGGAAACATATGTGGACAGTGAATATTTTGGGTGGACTGGTAGTCATTAATAACGCTCATCGTTAAAAAAGACATTAACGAACAGGACGTTTAATCTGCATTGTTTGACTAAACAGACGACCAAAGAAGAAAAACTTGCCTCTCTCGCAGATTTGAATACCGTCCGTGTTCTCATGCATATGGAAATCTTTTTCTGTGAAAAGGAAAAGACTGATGCATTTCACATGTATTCAGACTTTTTTTTAAAGTAACATGTTAACAAAGTTACATAATAAAGATGGTTTTACAGTGAGCGCCATTAACAAAGATTAATTTAAAGGTCTCATGTTAGAACATAATTTTGAAATTTTATTCTTCTTTGCATCATTGTGCATAGAATGGATCAGTTAAATGTATTTTTTGAATATGCGAAAGCTATTGGTTTCATTCCAACCTCGATATGGGCTCACACATTTTGAAATGTGCATTGATAAATATTTTGAAAATCTGTCACTTGTTCCAGAATTTTGAATCTTTTCCCTATCACCTAAACTTATTTCTGGGATTCCGATTCGTTATGAGTTTTGAAATTCACAAAGCATTATTTTCACTCGATTGATTTGCTTAGGAAGCATAAAAATGTGTCATATATAACAGTAAAACAAAATTAAGCTATTTTGGTAGATGTATCCTTAGAAAGTGTTTGGTATCTCAAACACTTTCGACAAAGACAGAGTGACAAAAACGGAATGATAGATTAAGAAAATCAATGATTAAGAGTGGGTCATTATCTTATAAGAAGAGATCGTATGCAAGTTTTAAAGAATAATATTTTTAACTTTTTAAAAATGTTTTAAATTTTCAGCTGAAGTTTTCTTAATGCCGACACAGAAAGATTATTTTTATAAATTCACAACTACAGCTGATGCATAAAAATATGCATAGAAAAGAAATAAATATGAGAAGAAGAATCTCATTATGTAGCACTGTAACTGTAGTAAAAAAAAGTCTTCATATAGTGTAACGATATTCATAGTGAAAAGCGAGCTCTTATTTTATAGTAAAGCTGGCAACATAGGAAAAAACTTGACACTCGACATAACACTCTAGACAACAACGTGGCACAATAGCTCATTTATTGATAACTGACAGGTGGGCGTCATATTCTGCCACTTAGTGCATATAACAACGTTTCTATTTTAAAGATATAAAGAATATTTTTATGGAATGACATTAACGTAGGAAGAATATTCATATAATTGGACTAGGTCGAAATAAAAAGAATACAGCTGTAGAATAAAAGATTAACACCAAAAGAGTAGTGTCATGTACTAGTAATGGCAATATAACATAGTAGCACAAAGAATATACTTCTGAGAATATTCTCAGCGGACTCGTAAATATCGCTAAATTCATTAAAAAAAAAGAAAAGAAGAAAGAAAGAAAAAGAAAATGACGGAGTACTGCAATGAATTATAGTTTGCAGTTAGTTATTTCAAGATGTAAACCATTTTCATAATTTAAAATTTTCTCAAGTAAACTACTGTAGGAGTTAGAGGTCTGTAAATTATTTCTTATTTTTCTTAACACCTTAAAAATTTAAATTGTCACTATCTCAAAACTGGAGTTATGGGCTTGGGGACTTTTACTAGATCGTCAACTACATTCTCATTGAACAATGGTAGTATAAAGAAATATTCTTATAGAATAAAAATCTTATCACGTCAAGTATATATACTCAGTGTGATAAGATACTCATTATAAGAGAATATATTCCTTATAATGATTGTTAGCATTTTTAAAACACAAATGGAGTTATGATCAAAACTAACATTTATCGTCTGTGTTTGTGCATTCTAATTCATGGCAATTTCAGGAACAATCTAAATATACATCTTCAAAATATTTTCTTTTATTTGCAAGTAATATTTTATTAGAAGAATTTTGTTGACACAACTTAATTTGATAACTAGCAAGTAATTAATTTTTATTAAAGAAGATTGCATAATAAACTATAGTTCAAATTACAAATATACTGAGTGTTCATTTGTAAAAAGTGAGATTTTCTTCTGTGCAAGATTCCTAAACTGCATTTGTTCAGGAGATGAAATGAGCTTGGAAGAAAAAAAGTTGCACTTTTACTGTTTAACTACTTAATAACACGCAAACTGAAAATAGCATGCTGTCTATTTCAATCTAAACTTTCAATCTATCCATTAACGCGAAAACGTGGACAGTAACGAAAAAAGCTGGAACGCAACTGATAATAACATAGTATCATCAGTTCTGTAGAAACATAGTTTACTTAATGACAGTCCTCAAATATCATGCTGTTTAAAGGGTTGACCCGAAAAACTGAAATTATAGTGACCCACTCTTTCCATTGCAGACTTCTTGTGAGACTTTGCAGGGCAACGGCAAGGTTAAAGTTCTGGAGATAATGGAACCACAGTAGTGTTATTAACTCATCAACGAATTGATTGCCCGAGTTTCTGTTGCAAAGAATGTCAGTCGCTTGCTTTTTCTTCGGTTTAATTGGCTTTGAGGAGTGGGAAATTGTGTGTAGGAACAGCTGAGTTGTAACAGATTTTCATCAATTTTTGTTTTAACGCCAGGTTTGACGTGGAACTTGGAACCGGATAAGCTGGTGAACGCCTTAAAGTTGTCTTTTCGCAATAAAATGATGCATGTATAAGTTTTAAAGCTTATAACTTTATTAAATTTTTAAACACTGATCAGTTGTATTCCTTTACGGTACTATTTTTTGTTCTGCTTTGATAAAAATATTGTACAACACTAATAAATTATGAGATTTCAGGTGCAATATTCAAAGGTTGCCCCTTAACATATGTTAATAAGGTAAGAAGCGATCTTTTTTGTTCCAAAAATTGCTCTAAAGTTGTAATAAGAACTTTTCCCCTTCTTTTTAATTTTTTGAATGATGTCTCCATGATTGATTTGACATCTGTAAGAATATTTCTTCAAAGAATCGTGATTGTTAGATTTAGATTGGTATGTGTTTGATTCGAAGTTTTGACACATAATTTATTTTTTCTGTTACTCAAGTCTGAAAAGAAATAGAAAAGCTAGTGTGTTGGTGCAAAAAGGAAAAACGTTATCAGTCATTCATCTTCAAACAACTAGCTGATATAATTACACTCAAATTACTTCAAAAGGAAACTGAAGAATCTGGTCGAAACGCAGAATAGTATTTCAATCTTTGGCTGAATGAAATTTTCGTGATTTTATATTCAAGGAATTTGAATTACTATTAGTTGATATCACTTCACATTATTTTCCTGCATTAAACAGTTAAATTGTTTGCTATCATTGAGCATTTACTTTTTCTACTATTACATCATATTCCTCATTAGTGTAAAAGTTTCGGTGTTCTGGGGTCACTAAAATTTATATTTTTTGGACTCGGCACTGTTAGTAATTAGTTTAGAAACAAATTTGAAATAAAATCTTATTTCCTTCCGTTTTCATTCGAAAGATCTCGGCGAGGACATCTCATTTCCATATTTTACTTCATGATTTGAACAATTTTTCGTTCAATTTCGAGCAGGTCAAAAAATCTTACCATTAGCGTATATGGCAAAAAATGAAGCAATGTGCTTAAACTCTGATCATAAGATCCAAGTTTCTTTGACAAGCTTAGTAGAAGGAGCTCTCAACGGGAAATAATTGAACAAGTTTTGTTAAGGTTGTAACAGTTCAAAATAACTTTAATGTTAGCGCCTGCGGGGAAATTCCAATCCTATGTAAATACTGTTCTAACAGACGGATTTGCTTGGAACAAACTTTATCGAAAAGACGTAATAATAAATGGTACCATGAGAAACGATTGATCGAGGTTCTGTTGTTTATATATATCTACATAGATAGATAAATAGACTGATAGACAGATAAACACGCACGACCTGTTAGTGATTTCTCCTGATGACTACTAGCATTCTCAAAGCCAATGTGCCCGACCTGTGTCATTTTGAAAACCCGGTGCTTATGTTGATAGAAGACTGGAAAACAAGATACTTCGAAGTGTTGTATCTATTTTTTGCCCAAAGCTTACTGTTCGTTTAATTGTTGACCACATCATCATTGGCAATATGCCACTCCTATTTATTCATGTGTGAATCTGTCTAATCAGCCATTAAAATGCACGCAGTCTCTTGGCGAAATCATCCCAGACTGACTCTCATTCGAGTTTCGTATTTCAGTTCCACCTAATATGGATGACCTTGCAAATCAAAGGACATTTTCCCATGAATGGGCTGGACGTCTTTATCAATGTGTCAATTCAGCTCGTAACATCACGTTTGAGGCGCGAATCAGGAAGTAAGATGGCACGAAAATTCTTGTAAAGGTAATAAAATAATTATATTTGACGACCGCACTGCAATTTATGATCTAGATTTAAAATTCCGTTCACTGGATGTATCTTTACTTTTAAGAAGTCAAACTTACTGTTTATCTCTACTTATTGTTTTCAGATGATCTCTTCTGACGACCGTTATTTTTCAAAATAGTTTCTATTGACAACTCGTTTTTGAAATTCAGAATGATTTTTTTTTATTAAAAGGCATAATTATTGATTGAGTTATGAATCTTTATAAAAAAAACTCTTTTCCGGATAAGGGAAATAATTTTATTTTTCTCAAATTTACAATAATTGTGAAAATTGTTCCCTGAATCTACTTTCGTCCTATTTACTTGTTATTTGTCCCAAAATAGTGATGTCTCATGGACGTCTTCAACTCTGACTTGTTCCCAAATTTATTGTATAAATACATGGAAGAGTTTTTAATTCAAGTATTATGTGTGATTTATTTTCCGCCGAGTAGGATAATTATAAATATTAAACAAACAGCATGAATCTCTGAATAGTAATATTTTACCAAAAAAATATCTGCAGTCCTATAGAAAGGAAGGGAAATAAGTAACTCCTTGCCGTACCATTTAGCTCGACCAAACTCGGGCGTAATCGGTAGTCGTCCGATTATCCCTTCACGAGTCTGACTCGTGATATTCATGTTTGTGTTAAAATCTTCATCACGAGTCAGACTCGTTAAAGTATGGCAAGGGGTTAAACGGCCAATAATGCCGAAGTAAAGGAAAAATATGTCATGGGTTGTTTCTATGTTGAAGTAAGGATGAAATGTCCTTAATTAATGCACAGTACTACTCATCTTAGGAAGATATAGGTATTTCAAAAAGTTATTCTTCTGCAGTGATCATCTCATAATGCGCCTTTTAAAAATTACATTTTTGACCCCAAAAATTGATGGTCCCATGATCTGTTCTTATTTAGCTAATTATTAAATTTTTATGAGTGTCTTTGTTTAATAAATGATCTTTACATAAAAAAGTAGCGTTTCAAAGAAAAAAAAATTGAGATACTCCCTTCTTGCTTAAGGATGTAGAGTAGATCTCAAAAGTAGGCATTATGTGAGAAAAAATGTCATGGGAGATTGATAACCAACATGTCTCATTGTCGACCTTATGAACGCAAATGGCGACGTTAACATTACATCATTAATACTGCTCGACAATAGAGCAGTATTGATCTTGTAATGTTAACAAGCTGTACTGGAGCAGTAAGATATTCAAACCGTTGCTTGAAGGTGTTTTAACATATAGAGGACCGCGCTTTTTTGCCTTCTGTTTTGTGCGTAGTACGTAGACACAAACATGTGATTGTAGTTCTGGTTTTTAAAAAAATGTGGATTTTCATGAAATGGTTCAAGTTGCCTATTTTGAAAAAATATTTTAATATAGTTTGGTATACTTCAATTTGGAAACTCCTTTTAACGTCTGTCTTGGGCTCACTTCGAAATAATTTTCGTGTATACGCCCCAGATGGGGATGATAGTTGACGGCATATTGACTTTCCAGACAGTATCATAGCCTTGCAAGAAAAGACATTTTCCGGTTCACCATTTTAGGAACTTAATCTGCAAACAGATTGACCAGGATTAAATGTCTTCTGATTGTCTCATCAAATGCAGTATAAAAATGCTACGTTGCGAATACATAAATAACATACTTAATTCTTTTAAGCTCTTGCGTTATAAATACTAAAACTATATATCAGAACTACAATGATCTATGAATTCAATTATGCATTTGATGATATAAAGGAATCCTTATAGCAGTTACGATTGTGCTTTAATGTAGAAACATTTTAAGCTATGAAGAAAGAATAGAAATTCGTATATTTGTGACTCATGTTTAAATGCTCTATGTACATGAACTTGAGAAATTAAAAATGCTAGGATATTTCCCCCCTGGAATTAAGCAATAAGAGAAATTTTTCACCTGTTCACAGATTCAAATTAAATTTCATTTCATGTAAATTACGTTTAAACTTCTTTTTTTCCTGATGGCTGATTATTTCTGATTTACGTTAGATCTTTTATAATATATTCTTGTGCTTTTAGCGGTCCATAAAACTGACGAAATGGACAATTTCATTTTGTCTCTATAATAAGTGATAAATTCGTTCTCTGCTAAGTAATACACTATCTACCAAAAAGTATTCGGACACTTTGGATTTTAGACATTTTTAAAAAATTCGGAAGAAATATTAAACTTGCTGTTCTATATTTTGTACCATGGAAAGAACATACTTAAACTCACATTTAAGAGATAAAATTCAGGCTTAGGGGCAATTAGGGGGCGGTCAAAAAATTAAAGAAGAAAAAAAAAAACGCTTTTGAACATCTTGTATCAGAAAATGATCGAAATGTCCTGTAACTTTCGCAAAACATTTTTAATTATATACGCAATGCTTTTACAACCGCTTTCGTCAGAATAGCAGTAATATTCATGATGATATGAGCATTTGTTTTAAATATTCGAAATTTTTCGCAAGTGTTTTGCTTATAACTCGCTAAGTTCTATCTCAAATTACATGAAACTTGCAGACAATTTGACAAAATAAAAAGAAAGTATGGTACCAAAACGTGGGGAAAATGTAATACATACTCGATGAGACTTGAGCAGTTTTATTGAAACAAATGTGATTGCGCATGCGCGAAAGATATTAATTATTATTTTTTAATAATTTGGTAGTGAGACCTATGGAGCAACTTATGTAAAAGTTTCAGTTGAATATTGACATTTTTCCAAGAGATATACACCATACAGTGAGCCGTATTTAGCAAGCTCTCAAATTGGAGAAAGATGATAAGGGGTTTTGCAAAAAATTATATATTGCATGATAAATTGGAAAATTGACAGGTGTTAAACTGAATTAAATTGCATTATTTGTGTTTATGGAGTCTGAATTTGAACGCTATTGTTTACTTTGCCAAAATTATCATGCAATATAAAAATTTGTGTAAAATCCCTTATCTTTTTTCTTCAATTTGAGAGCTTGCTAAATACAGCTCACTCACTGTATGGTCTATATCTCTTTGAAAAATGTCAATATTCAATTGAAACTTTTACATAAGTTGCTCCATTGGTCTCACTACCAAATTAATAAAAAAATTAATTAATGTCTTTCGCGCATGCGCAATCACATTTGTTTTAATAAAACTGCTCAAGTCTCATCGACTATTTATTACATTTTCCCCACGTTTTGGTACCATACTTTCTTTTTATTTTATCAAATTGTCTGCAAGTTTCATGTAATTTGAGATAGAACTTAGCGAGTTATAAGCAAAACACTTGCGAAAAATTTCGAATATTTAAAACAAATGCGCATATCATCATGAATATTACTGCTATTCTGACGAAAGCGGCTGTAAAAGCATTGCGTATATAATTAAAAATGTTTTGGGAAAGTTACAGGACATTTCGATCATTTTCTGATACAAGATGTTCAAAAGTGTTTTTTTTTTTCTTCTTTAATTTTTTGACCGCCCCCTAATTGCCTTTAAGCCTGAATTTTGTCTCTTAAATGTGAGTTTAAGTATGTTCTTTCCATGGTTCAAAATACAGAACAGCAAGTTTAATATTTCTTCAGAACTTTTATCAAATGTCTAAAATCCAAAGTGTCCGAATACTTTTTGGTAGATAGTGTATAATACGTCATTCCTCTTATGTACATAGCAACTGAAAAGAAAGCTTTTTACTAAATTACTGGTTTTCGTATAAAATCTGCAATATTCTTCTTTCTTTTTTTTTCTTTTCGACTATTCACTATGGAAAGGGAAAATAACTTTTAAGTAGTTAAATGTTGTAAAAATTTTCATTTTAATTGTTGTTTCTACATTATATTATAAATTTTATATTATAATAAAAACATGCTCATAAAATAGTTTTTCATTAAAAGTTAAAAAAAAAAAAGAAAAACATTAATTTTTCTTCAAATATTCAAATTTCTTTCTACTTTTGTTTACCTGAAAAGTGTAAAATTGAATGTACGTTTATAAATATATACATATTTTTAATATAATAATTTTAATATTACATTTAATTTTTAAACATAATTTTTACATAAACATATTTTTACGCCTTCTGGCGACTTCAAAATTATGAAAAACATTGAATGGTGTTTTGAAACAAAATAAAAAAAATTTCCATATATTTAGATTGTATGCGTTATTAAGTTTTCTGAGTTAAAATAAAAGTTTTTTTTCTACAATGAATAGCAACATAAAATATAATCAAAATAAATTTTGAGCAAAAAACGCAATAGTTGCATAAAAACTTTGTTAAACTCCAAAGCGTTCTTTAGTGGTCACACCAGTTTATTACTGCTATTGTATTCAAACGAATCAGTAAACGACTTACAACCTGATAACACGAGAACAAGAAGTTTGTTATTCAAATAGATCATCTTTAACTCAATCTTCCCACTCCCGCCGTACAGTCATTTATGAGGCTTAGCGAAGTTTCCGCATTGAGGAAGACGAGCACATACAATGGAAAAATGTAACCAACAATTTGTACCAGGACGGGAAAGATGAAAAATTATACACGCAAAATATCAATAATCTACTAAATGATTTGTCATTAATATTCGTACAATTATTAAAATGGAATTTCATCTGCATAAGCTGTTGATGGCACAGAAAACAATGCGGAAATGATGGTCAAGAAGTTAAGTTGAGTGGATTTATCCTTTCTTTTTTGTGCTGTGGCAGAAGAAGAAAAATTATGTTTACCGGAGTAATAACCTTAAAGTAAATGGTTTGGAAATAATATTAAATAACATCAAAATAAATGATAAATAAGTTTAGCATGTGCCAAATGAAAATAAATAAAATAATGACTGAAAGAATAAACATTTTTAAAATATCGAATTTTTTTTGCGTACCACTCATTTGAATCACAAATTATTTGCATACCATAAAAAAAAGTAATGCAATTTAACATATTTGTGGAGAACTGTATTAATAATGCAATGAATATTCTCTGAAACGAAAAATTAAGAATATAGTCAACTATGAATCATGTTTATTCAGTTACAAGCCTTTATTTACTTGTTGTTTATTCAAAATAAGAAAAAAGAAGTCCAATTCCTTTTTAAATAAGTTCATATGGTTTCATAATTTTTATTACAATGTTTTGTTCCGATTCTATCTAAATGGTTTCGTTTTTTTTAAGTATTTGATACTTGTAAATAAATGTATAATCTTTTCCACGAAGATTTAAAAACCTTTCTTTTAAATTTATATCTTTTAATGAACCGTTGCGGGCAATTAACTGTAGGTTTGTCAGGTACAAAAGGCATGGCATTCCAATATGAAGCAAGATGATATATTTACCATTAGCATGATCTAAATCTTAACTGGGAATGCATAAAGACGACTGCATCTATGAAAGCCAAAGGGGAAAAAATCATGATTGAATCTTTCTCTTATGCCCTGCTGTTTTTGATGTATATAAACTGTCATTTTTTACAAATAAGGAATGTTTCGCAATTATTGTTCAGAGCAGTGATTCCCAAACTGCGTCACTGTGCCCTGTTAGTCAGGACGTCTCCACAAGGACGCTGCGAAATGTTACAATAACTTCATAAATAATTCTTATATTTGTGAAGTTGTAAAATTTCGAGACTTATTAATCGTGAAGCTTTTACAATCTTTCGTTGCACCCCATGCAAAGTGAGTAATAGTTGTCGAATGCAGGTACACGAAATTTATTTATTTTTTATCTTTTACTTATGATTAATCATCATAAGCGTGCACAGAACTTAAGCAGTGATGGTACCACTGCACCAGGGGCTTAGAAAAGTCATAAGAAAGTCTGTTTTAGTTGTCTCCTTCAAGAAAATTTTGGAGATTTACGTTCAAAAGAAGTCGTTTTTAAGCCATGCCGAGGAATGAAAATAACCAAATCCAATAATCAAAAATATTACCAGTTTTATATTAGTTTCGTTTATTTATTTACTTTTTTGGTGCGGAGGTGCCATGGTACCCTTGTGCACACGCCAATGTTATACTTTTAATTAGGTAAGAACGTGGAAAAGTCATGATTCCAAAAAAGGCACCTCGCTTTGAATGAGACTTTGAGTCATTGATTTCAAATATTAACTCACAGACACTGAAAGTTCTAGTGTTGCTTTTAATGCATTCATTCTTCTTAGACTCAACAACCAGTCGATTCCCGTCGTATGAATATATTGCTCCCACCTGTGGAATGGAACATCAGCATATTCGGCGATGAGAACTTCCTCTTTGTGAATCTGAGAGGCAATTAATATGCAACATTATGAATTGAATCGATGAATAACAGCATTAGAAAACATCTCTTGTATTTCAAAAAAAAAAAAGTTCACTTTTTTGCCTTTAGCTCCATTGAACATGTTAGAAAATGATCGTTAAAATGTTAGAAAGTCATGAAATTGAAAACATTTTTTTTTCTTGTTTCTTTAGTCTTGTCCTAGTATCCTTAGTCAATTCTTCGTTGAGATAAGGCAGATAGTGTTAACTGCTGATGGCCTGGGCCCTAAAAAACGCACTTTACACAACTTAACACATATACATGGGTGCCCATCATGGAAGAGGGGTCGTGGAGCGACTGCGACATTGAAATTTTTAGGGGGGTTTCAAACAGTTTACCTGAATTTGGCGGAAAAGACATCGTTTTTTGGGACGGGGATAAGCACCTCTACGTTAGTTTTATGTAGCTCCTGAGTATTATTACTGAGACATTCAGGCCCGTCATTTCAATATTTTCCAGGGGAAAGAGGGGAAAGGATATATCCTTATACATTACATTAAAAAACAACAGCAAAGTGCATGAAAATTCTTAAAAAATACATCATGCTCTCAAAAATGGGAACGGCAACTGCCCCCTAAATGACGAACCTATCGACATTAACTGTTTCTTAATTGCACACTGCAATATTTGAAAATACGTCTATCACAGAGTAATGGCTACTGCATATCACAAAATTGCTGAAGTTAGCCAAATTAGATCTCCAACTGTGTTTATAGCTTCCTTTTCTTCAACAACACCGTATCTTTTTCGCAAGATTGTTATTGTTATGAGCTACTGTATAGCGCGGGAGAAGTTTAGGTTTCTTCTGCACTGGAGATCGAACCCGTGTTGTTTGATTGGAACAAAGTGGTTCTAACCATAACCACTAGACAGCAAGGCATTTTTAGAACTTTTTGATGGCACCACAATCCCTTTCAAACTTTGACGTTCTTGATATCTACTAACAGTTCGTTGAGTTTATTATTTTGTGCACTGAACTTCAAGTCGCTAAGACATAGATAAATACAATGTAAATACATTGTAACCAGTGTAAGCTGCTCATTATAATTAAGGCACATGATTAATTAATTAATGAAATATTCATGTGATGCTACTGGCTAGTCTAATTAATGAATATCCTCAAGGAAAATGCCTTTCTCAACCTCAAGCGTCTAAAAATTTGTCTGAAGTTTGCTAAGTCAACAACATCATGCAACAGGATGAATTTTCTGTACCATTAGAAGCAATTTCATTTTTCAACAACCTTAACCATTTGTCTATAAAATAATTAGCTATTAAAATTCTGGCATTTTATTTTATTTGTAATATATTTTTAATGATTCCTCTCTAAGTCCTTGATTATTTCGCACCAATCCATCATCATTTGTGTTATGGGTTAGCATAAGCTGCCAATTCATCATTTTCTGATTTTAATAAAGTCATCAAAGTGCTCATTAAGATGAAGAAATCAAGGAGCACGGGGTGTTGTTTTCATCCGGGGTCTTATGGGCTGTAACTTGCTGTCTCACTCATATTCTAATGAAGGTGTGACTAATGGAGTTTTCGCAGTAAAAGCTTACCCCAAGTTTATTCTTATACAAGTATATTGAAAAGTATCGTGCTAAATCGAAAACCACTCTGCTTAAATACTTTATAAATATAAATTTTCAAAATTAAAAATACGAAATACCTGTGATGCATATACTGAAGATATCTGAAAATAGGGCTAAGCTTTCTGATATGGCAATACGCGCCAAATGTAAGACTTTCCGTCAAAAAGTACCCAATCAAAAATAAAAAGTAATAGCCATAATGATGAAATCAATGAGATAAAGCGAACACGCGGAATTACCGCAGATGTTACAAAGACAATTTTGCTAATTAAATCACACTATAGTGGTCCGAAACAACAAACTGCCAACATGATTTCATGCCTTTTATCGGTGCGATAAGATCGGGCAAGCGTGCTCAAATTGATCACGATGGTTTTATACTTCTATAACAGCGATTAAAATGTTCATTAAGTACAAGGTAGCTTTAGTTAAAGTTATCTTGTTTAGACCTACGTAGAACTCGTTCTAATAGACATGCATCATTTAACTTTGGTGTATACGATACATAGACTAGAGACCACGGGGAAAAGAAATCTGACATGTCTTTGGGTTTCCTCTGAGTTTTTTGAATTTGCAGTTCTTTGTGGTAGAATGTGCATGCGCTGGGATCGGGGCAAAGCTCTTCATTTGATCACGATGTCAGTTTTTATCCCATATTTTTCCATTAACTGCTAGTTCAATAGGGATAGAAGCAAAGATGATAGAAGTGAGGATTAAAAGAGCTCCTTCACTCTCAATCGATTAACCAGCTTTAGCGTTAACAAGCTGTACTTTGATTGACAAAATACTGAAAAGTGATTTTGTTCAGTGATATTTTTATCGCTACAAACGAATAATCTCTTGTGTAATTTAAAAACCTGACATAGTGCTTCGTGCTTCTTACAGGCGTCCATCCAGTTGTCGTTATTCTTGTCTTGCTTTTTCTTTGTGTTGTTTATTAAATATATTATATTTTTACATGCAACGTCAAAGAGTTTCAGTCGTTTTCCTGAAGATCTTTCTCTTATTTGTCTGCCTTTTTCTCATTTGGTTCTAGGATTTTTTGTTATTCTTTATCGTCTATTACTTTTGGTTCTATTTTATTTGACATACCTTTAATGGCACTTAAGCTGCGTAGCTCATTTTGATTTTTCTCCATTATCTCTATTAATCTTCTGACATAATTCCTTCTTGTCCATTTGCTAAAGCTGAAAAAAATTCAACTTGAAAAAAAAATGGAACCTTGAATTAGGAATTTACTGTCAGCCAGAATTTCCCCTGCTCATTACCATGACAAAGTCATCGTAAAAACACACATCATGGGTACAATTTTAAAATAACATTTTAAATTAACATTAGAAAATTCGGTCACGTTAAGTAATAACATAGAATTGATTAATTAGCACACAGAGCAATGAATTAAATTCCAAATTGTCTGTCAGAGAAAAAGTTAATAGAGACATCAAAATGTTTCTTGTTCATTTGTTAGACATTTTGGCAAATTAAAATGTAATTACTTTACAATACTACTTAGTAATGATAAATTAAGCGATGGATGGAGAAAAAAGGGGAAATTATCCAATACTACAGGCAAGATTCGTGAAGAAAATGGCGTTTGATAACTAAATGTGGTTTGAAAAATGAATTAGCAAATGATTCTTCTGATCGTTTGAAATAAGTTTGGGAAATAAATAGTTGTTTTTGTAATAATCCTGTTGTAATCATAGCTTTAAAATAATGACAGTTAATCATACAAAATGGATAGTTCGAACGTTTAATACATGCATGTAAAGCATTGAGAGAGATTCGTACTCTAATTTTCTGTTGGTAGAATTGACTTTGAATTGTGTTTTGACTGTGATGATATCTCTGTTTTAAAGCTATTAGGTTACGAGCAAAAAAAAAATTGTAATAATAACTTCTTCTGCTTAATTTTAATTTCTGGAATATTCGAAAATTGAAATAGTTTCATTTGGCAGAGAGAACTTTGGAAATCAGATGATACATTGAAAGCACACTAAATTCTATTTCGCAGCTATTAGTTCTCTTTCATAGAAACGCAATCCAACTAGGTCTTTATATACAGAGAATAGCACTAAACATGTAACAAATGTTCGTTAATTGAATTGGTTCCAATATGTACGACTTTATCCGAATTAAATATATTTCTGAGAAATATAAAATGAAAATGAGCAGTGGAAATCTGAAAACATTCACAATAGAAATCAGGATGAACAATAAATGGGGGCACGGTTAAATTAAGATTTTCTTATCACTATAAAATTGTTCATCGTGATGATGTTTGTCAAAAACAACTTTAAATCACCAAATTAGGCATTTTACTAGTAGCAACTTTTATATCATTAAACTAGCAAAAAACTGATGAATTAAAATGGAACATTATAAGTTTTTGATTCTTATTTTTTCTTTTCTACAATTTTGATCACCATATTTGGTGTGTAATAACATTAATATTTCTTTACTATTAATTATTGTTACTAAATTAGTATCATTTTTCAGTCTTAACAGTTGCGTTTCGGTGACGAAATCATTGGAAGCCTAATAACACTGGTCAACAATTGTTTTGTCCCAAGAATGAATTTCACTTTTCCAGAAGAAGTTTTGCACAAGGAATCCGTATCTGCCATCAAAAATTTTCCATCTCGTATAGTTTTTTAGTTATGAGGAAGGAATTGTTCGATTTTTACGTTTTTTTCAGTGTTTTTCCGATCATGCAGCATCGTTTTTAATTGAGATGAAGTACACAAGGCTTGAATGTCAACCGTTAAATCAGTGGTCACTTTATTTTGCTGAAAAAAAACATAGTGGAGTGTCGTAAACAGCAACCGCAGACCAACGAACGGAACTGTGTATCAAATTACTGCACTGGGTGCGAGTCTCGGTAGGAATTTCACGAGAAATGGGATACAAAGGCAAATTGGCAAAAGATTGATATACGACACGTTTAATGAGCATGAGCTACTATTTTTTTATCATAGAACTATCCTATTGTGTGTAAAAACTCCCCTGAAAACATGGGCGCTGTATACGCAATAAATCTGGGGCGCGGTTCCATCAGGACATTGCAGTTATCGAAAAGAGATATCAAGGGAAGTGGAGGGCAACTATGTTAGCAGATTACTGCTGGACGCTAAAAAGGGACATTCCTGAAGCAAAGCATGCCAGAACATGGCAAAATCTATCCTTTTACGGTAAATAGAAAATTACTTGGTTTTTTTTTTTTTTTTGGTGGAAATGCTTCTAATGTAAAAATTACAATGCCCTTAAAAAAGGGGGGGGGGCATCCTAAAGACTTTTTTGATTGATGTTAGAAGTACAGTTGAACTTTCTTAATACGAAATCATGGCAAAAACGAACATTTTGTTCATTACGTTTGGTTTACTAGTTAATTACACTAAATATCTCACGCATATTACGAAGACTAAAATTCAAATTTCGGCTAAGACGAACAAAATTTCTGACTTATTCACGAAAAATTTTCTCGATTGCATAGGATTTTTTTAAGGAAAATTGTTTGTTGTTTTGAGTCATTGTAAACCATATTTCGAATCATATCTGGGTAGAGAATAAAGCTCATGCAGGTGTTGACTTTCGGACAGCTCAGTCAGATCAGGGATCAAACCCTCTATCTTCGAATCATTCTTAAATAGTAGTAATTATTTTTAAAATATAAACATGCATTTCTGATACTTGTTTTTACCCAATTGGACTTATTCTCGGTTGTTACGAATAATGGCTAATACGAACAAATTCTCGAATTTTTAGCATTTCGTATTAAGCGAGTTCAACTGTATTTTCCAGGCTGAATTCTAAAATGAAAACCATTTCCCTTATCGCGTAAGGGTTTTGCTTGTAAGGTGCTCTAATAATTTCGGGTAAGTGTTATTAATGTAAATTATTATAGCACCTTGCACGGAAAATCCTTACGTGATTGAGAAAAATGGTTTTCGTTTTCGAATTCAGCGTGAAAAATACTTCTAAGATCAGTTAACAAAGTCTTTGGGACAGAAAAAAAGTTTTTTTATTTTTGTAGACCAGTGTATTCAGATAGGACCATTCATGTGTCGAGTGTAGTCCAAGCACGAAGTTTTGACACTTGGACGCTTCTGCGCAGGGCAGAAAAGGACGAATCCATTCGAGTTTTAGGGAAGTTCCTTTTTGCAGGTGCGTTTATCGGCACTCAAATGAGAATGCTTTCTTCCCTTTTGTTGAAGGCAACCAAATTTATAAACTGGCATATAACATGAGCTCCGAAGAAATAAATTATGCTAAATGAACTAAAACGAGAACAGAATACGGCCCATTCCTTATACGAGCCTTTTCTCCCTTGTACATGAGTGGATTTTCGGGCAGGCAGAGGCCTGCTTTTTTGCTGGTAGATCTATACAGACATGTTTTCTTAGTTTTCTGTATGTTGCTTAACACTCTTCTTTTCCTCATTTCATCACTAGTATTAGTAGCACAAGGCATTGTTGTTAAAAGCACAATATAATATTGCATACAAAGAAAATGTTACTGTTATTTTGCATTATAAAATGTAAAGATATTTATTTATAATTTAAACAGAGAAATATTGGTTTTAAATAACAAAAGTGTGGGTAAAAAAGTAATGTTCCTTCGTGTGTGTCCTCCTTCCCCTGAAACTTAAAGAAGTTGAGTCATTATTATTTCAAAGGAAATAACTATAAAATAAGAGGCGCGTACATAAAGTAAGGGCCGTTTGCTTATATTTAAATAATGGCGCTTCGGAGCACAGTTTTACAACTGCAGCGCCATCTACTGACTCATTGTGAAGCTACAGCGTCACTTGTTTTGATTCTGAAGTCGTATTGTTGTTCGTGAATGCAAAGAACAATGGCCGCAAAAATCGTTGGTTCCGCCAACTGTAAAGTGCGTTCAACAAAATGAGACGTGCGATCCAAAACAAACGCCGCGGGAAACTGTCGTCTGGCATAATTCTCCTCCACAACAACGCGCGTCCTCACACTGCTGCCAAAACCAAGGAGAAAATTCAAGGTTTTCGTTGAGAACTTTTTGACCACGCACCGTACAGTCCCGACCTTGCACCTAGCGACTACGTTACTTCCTCTTTTTACGTTTTAAACAGTGGCTCGGTGGACAGCGTTTTGAAACCGAAGAGGGACTCAAAAACGCCGTTGTCAACTGGTTCAACTCTGAGGCGGCAAGCTTCAATGCAGAGGGGTTAAAGAAGCTGGTGCAGCGGTACGAAAAATACTTAGAAGTTAACGGCGATTATGTAGAGAAGTAAAGTAAGTTTGTACCTAACTAAATATGACAATAAAATTTATTTCTTATGAGTACATTTTTTTCTGTGACCAAACGGCCCTTACTTTATGAATGCGCCTCTTATAATTGATTGTATCTCGTAACATTAAAAATGTTAGGTAATTAAACTAAAAGGTCTAAAAAATAATACCTTTGCAACCTTACTGATTCTTTCTGATAAGTTGAAGAAAATTCTAATCCGTCTAATAATACATGTTAAATTTTATGTACAAGTGTATACACACATACATATATATATATATATAGAGAGAGAGAGAGAAAGTTTGAGAAATATAACGCATATATATGTTACGATGAATCTCCGAAATCGGAGAATGTCGACAAACACCGGTGGATGTCGACATTGACCATCTAGCAGACCGGTGATTGTCGACATTCTCCAATTTCGGACATACGCCGTAACATATGTACTCTTTACCACCCTGAAATTTTTTGTAATGACGGGCATGCGCGAGTAGCGGGCCTTCTTTGAAATGTCGAGAGTGTTGCCACATTTCAAAGAAGCCAAGAGGCTAAATAATAGATTCTTAAAAGGAAAAAAACTAGTTGATTTTAGTTCCTATTTTTGCGACCAGCCAACAAGCTTACGTAGGTTCAGAACTAGTGGCCTTACTCTAAGCAAGACAGCTTTCAGAAAAACAAAAGATTTCTCGGCATATAAAACATTGGGCTCTTCATCATCTGCAGTTGTAATATCAGAGAGTATAACTCATTTAACTCCCTTGAGGTTAATACATAAATTCTTCACTCTATCTACCCATCGCATTTGCGTGTGTTATTAAACCTATACGGACGAGATCAATTTTCATTTAATTTCTCCGCAGAAGGTAGGCCATAAATTCGGAGCCAAAACCGAACCATTATATACACCATTAGCGCTGATAATGAATGCATAACTGCGCCGCTCACAGCTCGGCACAATGTTATTACAATGCATTGCATCTTTTCACGGTAAATCATCACTGAATAAATAACATCCACCGGTGAAAAAAAATCGTAATTAGCAACGTCAATTGACAGAACCGAGCGTTCTACAGCTCTAAGTTTGGATTGTCGGCACCAGTTAGTAGGTATGAGACTTTCCGTCTTCAAGTGTTGGGTAAAAAAAATAGTTTGGTTTCCTTGCCGTAGAATTAAGCAAATTGCCTTAATTCGGAATTATTGCCGATTAACGAGAGCAAATTAGAGAGGAATCGCCTTCAAGTTACAGTTTAGAGCCTTGAGAGATGTTCTGAAGTGTCTAAAAGGAATGATTCATAAATCAGATCCGTCACATTTTCTTTTTCTGTTCTGGCATAAGAAGAGCAACGAAATTTTCTACGTCATCTTTTGATGACGTAGAAAATCTTCTGTCACTAAATAGCACTATTACCAATCAGTGATTTAAAAGCATCTGGTAATGTCACCATGTGAATTTGGTAATGTATCAGTGAACTAATCGCGCCCATTTGATGTCGCTGATTGTCTGATTGTCATCCGCAAAATCATAAATTGCTTTTGATCATCACTGATGACGTTGAATCTTCTCCAGCGGAGAGACGTTTTTCCACAAAGCTAAAACTTCATTGAGCCAATGAGTAATGTCGTATAATAAAATGTCGTTTCGGTTTGAAACAAATTGTACATTCTTTGCTTAAATACGTTTTTTTGTTCTATAATGAGAAAACTTTTTCCTGAGAAACTACAACTGAGCTCAATTTTGCGAAAAAGGAGAAGTGCTTTGTACTCTCATTGTTTCGTTTTTACCTGGAATGTCAACGATTTGTGTGCTTATTTTTCTGTCATTTCTTTGGAAACATTCTTCTTTTTTTTAAGTCTCTAAGTTAGATTGACCCAGCAAGATTCATGAGGATATTTCAGTGAATCGTATAAATATACAAAATCGTTAATAAAACCTAATATAATCTGAAAAATCTGAGTGAATTCAGTTTACTAAAGATAATTGAATGGAAAATCAAGTTCATGTATACATTACTATTTGCAATGTTTTCCGTAGTTAGAAATTATATTATTTTGTAAACAAAGCTATGATGCACGCTAAATCAAAATATTACTTCTGTCTTGTTTTGCTGTACTTCAGTGTACGTCGGTACATTTCCAAATCCTAGCATGCATCCACTGCGCACAAAGTAAAACTAATTGATTGAAATAAACATTTCCATTTCCTATTCTCTAATTTCAGTAAGTCTAAAACCTCACGCATGTAATCTTGTCTTTGACTCTTCAACCAGCAGGGGCAACTTTGAACATCATGTCATATGCGTAAATCACCCATGTTCCTCCCATCAGCCACCGTAATCGTGTTCACATGACGTTCAGCGTAGCTCCACAGGACGTCCAGAAAGCCGTCGAAGATGCATCAAGGCTGTCATTAAGGAAGCTATTTCTGAAGAGACTTTTACTCACCGTTTTGAACGATGATGATGAATGGACGTGAAGGAGACCTCTCTTTTTTTCGTTGCCTGATTTGGAAATGTTTGGCTTTATTCGTGGTGAAAAAAATGACTGCGATTTAGACAGGTTAGGAATAAAACTGAAATGGAACGTTATACTTTTGTAAGTCGTTTTTTATTTCTCGCATAAAACTGATGATTCATACACGATGAATCAGTTTCATCAGCAGCCACTCGCAAAAGCATTTCATTGTTGTTAATTTATCTGTGACGGTTTCAGATAACTCAAAATAAGGGCTATTGATTATTTGCTAAATTGCTCTTCGCAGTCTCCCATTTTTCTTTTTCTCCTCTATGAGAACGTAGTCATTTAAGGACGATTTTTCTTTAGCATTGAGTTCCAAAGATGAAAAACGTAAAGAATCTGAGAATGCAAAGAATTGGAACGAGTGATGAATTAGGTATCCTCTCATTGAAAGAAGAAATTATCAAGGTTTATTAGAGAACAACGTTTTTCGTAATTGGGCCTCATTGTAAGACTTGGAGAATAATAGCAGGATCAAAAAGATTTTGATGGCGGGACAGAGAGATGAACTGAGAAAAACAGGGTGGTTTGAAGTTAGAGGATGCATTAAATGACTTTAAAATTATGAGAATATCCGAGTTGAGGACAATAGTCAAAGAGCGATCAGTCACAAGGGTGGAAGGCTAAGTTCCGTCAAAGACTCCAAAAAGAAAGAAGAGAATCATGCCAAAAATAATAAGTTCATAATTTAGTCTTTTTGTTTTGAAGAAGTTATTAATTTCAAATCATTATGCATAAAAAGAATGGTCAGGACACTTACCTCGAAACATCAACGTTGGTAGACATCTGTGGCCTTGGAATTCTATCTTTGTAGCATCAAATGCTTTAAAAAGACGTTCACATTCATGACGGTTTTATGAATTGAAGAGACTTTCATTGGGCATCCTAAGAAAACAGCAGAATTGAAATCGAGTTGTTTTCTTTCTCTCCCTAATGCATTCCAAAGATTAAATTAGATTGGCTATCAAAATTGGAGGCAGAAACGCCAACGACGTGATGAACTTATTCCTTCATGCGCTGCGAAGATTTGAGTTAGAGAATTTTTTAATCCAGAAAATTATTTTTCGATGATTGAAAATGGCCAGTAAATTGTATGAATAAAACACATGTCATTGGATCTGCATCAGCAGTACTAAAATATATGTGGAAATTTTGAAATCAATTCAAAAATTTCTTTTTCTACTGAAAATAAAAATTATCTGGACACTTTGTTTTGTTTAGAATATTAATTTATAAAGGTATAGAGGGAGTTATGTTTTATTTTTTTCCCTGGTGATTAATTTTTCTTATCGTGTCAAATAAATGTATTAATTCTAAACTAATTTTTGAAAATGCCAACTTCTAATTTCATCTTGCTGTTTGTTTGTCAAAATATGCAAAAGTTTATAAATGATGTATGTCGATTTTCAAGAAGTTATTAGAACGATCGAAAAGAAATCGAACTACAATATGTGACGCATTGGAAGGAGTCAAACGATTGAAGTAGAATTGTACTGCCGTGTAACTCGTAGAAACGATAACTCAACACGAACTTAAGAGTTCTTGTATTTTAAACTGCCATTCCTTCGCAAACATAATTAGAAACTTCCACAGTCAATATTATCTGACGAACTAAAAATTTCTCTGAAAGGTCATTCCACGGAAAATCACGCGCAATGATTACTTTTTAATTTCAAATAAAATAGGAGATGCGTTCCAGTTAGCTCTCATTTTAATAAAACCCTGGTTTTAAATATTGTAATTATTATTAAGACTTTTCTCCACCAGACCCCTACCTGTTAGCCGAGGCCTTAGGATTGCTTACGCACGGGGAGAGGTAGTGGGGTCTACGGATTTTACATGCACATATCCCCAAGTATACATGGTGGTCTTCAGTGGGTATCGAACGCGCGACCTTCCAGGTGGAAGTCCGACGTGCTAACCACTAGGCTACCACTGCCCATTATTATTAAGACTGTCGGCAAATCTGTCAATCACTATTTTTTTTAATTCAGCCCATAAGTATTGTCTTTGTTTGTTTTTAAATGAATGTTTGATCACGGACAATAAATTATGAATTATAAGTTATAATGTCATATACCGTAAGTATCATTATTATTATTTTTTTTTTCTTTTGTGAAACGCTGACTTTATTTTTGCTAAGTTGTAATTGAATAATAAGCAATTAAAATTCATCCAACATATATTCACGCATGGCACATTTTTCCAATCTCCACGTTAAGTTTCAATATCTCGAGCTTAGCCTAATAACTTTCTTCTTTTGCTGAGTTCGCACTTGGCATTCTTTTATCTTTCACTGTCCGTTTCTTTTCGCTCAATGCATCAAACGCATCCTCAAGACGAGGTCACGAGTTCAGCCACAAAACCTGCCTCCAATTATTTATCCTCCTCTCACCCCCTTCCTCGCGCCACGTGGCCCCAGAGCAGTAGAAATATCGTCTGCTAATGATTCGGCTGGCATTTAATGATAGCTCTTTAAAGCGGCTTCCCGCGCGCACTATGGAATAAATCAAATTCCGCGGACCCTCCCTTCTGTTAGAATCGAAATCATCAACGATTTTGGAATCAAAGTGGTAGCTTGAAGGTTTGAACGTCCCTGAATTGAAAATGAAGTTATTATGAAATGTTATAAATTTCGAAGATTTGTTCTCGATTCTTTACTTTAGATTTAGTGATCCTGACGGCTAAGACCTCAAAAACTGAAAGAAACTCACGGGTCATTCTGCAGAAATTCATGGATCTTGATTGAATTATAAAATAATTATGTTGACTTAGTGCACTACTGATAAACATATTTTTAAAGATTTCTACTCTTTATGAAACAGAAAATACGAAGCATGGAGCAAAAAGATTGTATTTCGTTATATCGCCACAGGAGAGAAATTTCAGGAGATTGGAAATTTTCACAACCAATTTAAATGATTATAGATAAAATTTTCTTATGCGTTAGTAACTTCACAGCCCAATTTTTAGATTACACTGTGCAACACGAAAAATGTCCTTTGGATGAAGATGCCTGTTTCTTATGTATTTTTGGCTGAGAATTACGAATCTGCAATTATTTTTTGCCTATCACGTACCATTTTCCAAAATTCCACATTTTAGCTTTTTACATATTTTCTGGGTAATTGTGCATATTTTCGTAATTTATCGACTTAATTTATTATAAATTATATCTTTCTCATTGACCGTGAAATCGTTGCCATTCTAGAGACATTTTTAATGAACTTGGGTTACTTTAGCGACATTTTTTGGCAACAAAAGCTTTATCTACATCTTGAAGTTTCGAGTTTTTTTACAAGACCACAAAAACATTTTGTAGACTATTTTGCGCAGAAAGAAAAAATAGTATGCTGCTGTGATGTGAATGTAGTGTTTCAAGCATTTGCACATGAGCACAATTCAGCAGAGTGGCGCTTGTTTATAGTGCTCTTCCATCGAAGTATTGTTTTCCTATTCATTCCTGTAGCATATTCTGCAAACACAAAAGAAATTTCAAAATTTTGAGTCTCAAAAGCATATTAAATTAGCCACTTGTAAATCTACAATGTGCCTTTTTCCACAATTGTATATTAAACTTGGTTTATCGGAATATTTGTAAAAGCTTGGACAGAGAAGGAGTGACTTTCTTGCATTTCAGGAAAAAAATTTTAAAATTAAGTGAGGCAAAACTAAAATAAATGATTTTTATTGGCCCACAACTTAAGGAAGTCCTTTCATGATGAACAATATGAAAATAAAAACAGTGATAAGCCGAAAAATCTGCCTGGATGGCCTTTAAATCAGTTTGCTCACGTTTCCTTGGAAATGAGAAAGCTGAAAATTACAAAAATCTTGTTGGTGATATAATAAAATGCTTTTGTATTATTAGGTTGCTATATTTTATTAAAACTGCACTTTTTGGACTCCCATATGGACTTCTTTCCTCAAAACCTTGGCGTAATTAATGATGAGAATGGGGAAAGTTCTCATCAGGATATCTGTCTTTTAAAAGCGTTTCAGCGGTCGATAGAATGGAAGTATACGAATTGAATATTGCTAATCTGTTATCAGGGCACACCAGCAGATGCCCACAAGATGAAACGGCCAAGAAAAATCTTTTTTGTGTTTGTGTTTTCAATAAGTAAGCCGCAGTTATGTTCTTCTATAAGCAAATTGCATAAATATGAGAAGTGGGTCTCCAGCAAAAACGGTACGTGATGGACCATTTTGGTTTGGATATTTGAATTAAGCACCTTTTGTTTATATAGAATCACATAGTTTCATCTAAAGGACAAAAAAAAAAAGTTCAAATTTGTTGCACAGTGTTATTAATGGAGTATGAATTTATAATACAGCAGGCATTTAATATACACTGAAATAGGAATTTTACGTTCGCTTTATAAGCTATTTTTAGCTTTAACTTTATGGGCTGAAGTTTTAAAATTATAGATGTGAGCTGTGTGAATTTTTGAGGCGTACACAGTGATAAAGTGAATGGACTTCAAAATTTTAGGAGTGAAGCAGATTCCATCTTAATAAGAAATTGAGAGTTAAGAAAAAATACAATCTTTTTCTAAAAATAAGTTGAAAAAAAGATGAAATGTATAATGATATTTTGCTTGAGTAATTTTCCCTCGAGTTTTTTGAATATTTTTGGTAAAGGATGTTTTCTGTTTTAACGTATATGTCTTGTGTTGATAAAAAAATTCATGAAAAGGAATGTATTTTTGACACCGTTTCTGCATAATCTACGATTTGAGGCTATTTTGAGCTAAGGGAACTGCAGCAACCACATTTATCAGTTGCTCCGCCCAGCTCCACTCCGACGTCTAAATGTGTTTGCTCCAAGTCTGCCCCAGCTCTGCTCCATGCTCCAAATACTTTTAATAGGAATCATGCTTTACCTTTATTTATTTGATTTATTAGTATTTATTTACGTTGGTGATACCAAAGTAAAAGGGAATTAAAGACGTCAAGTCCCAGTGGATGAGTGACAGCGTTCCGTGTCCTATGCAGCAGGTTCGGGGCTCGAGTCCCGGACTCGCTCAGCCCTTCATCCTATCGCTGGGTATATAAAAAGGACAAAGCATGCTTGGGAACTAACACTAGGGGTTCTACGTCAGGCTGACCACCTGATCAGAACATCCGCTTCTGCGCCCCAAGGCCGTCGGTCTCGAAAGCTGAGATGAGCACAGCAGGCCTTGGGCTCCCCCCCCCCCCCCCATGGGCTGTTGCGCAGCTGAGTTTTTATAGAGAATTTATACTGAGTCTTTATAGACAAGTCAAGTAAAACTAATTTTAATACGGAAGAAACATCGATTATAAATATTAATGAAATTCTAATTTAAAAAATCGGAGCAGGAGCACGACAAATTTCTGTGCTCCTGCTCTAAGCAAGAACTTATTGCTCTACTGCTCCGTGCTCCTGCTTCACTCTCCTTTTCAGATATCTTATTTATAACCACACTATACATTTTATACACTGAATAAGGTTGTCACAAGTGTTACGCTGGGACATTTTGTGTGACACACGTCACGACTTTTCTGGAGACACTTCGGACTTCCTTCTCAATGGAGACAAAAAATTTAACTTCTTTTCACTTATTAAAATTATATTTTACTGTAAAGTTTTAAGCTACGTTCAATTGAAAGCAAATATAACTCATTTTGAATATTATGTTTATCACCCTCCTGTTGTGAATTATTTTTATGATATTATTTTTAGAATTACCTTTTACTTTCATTTATAATTTCTTAAAAATCATACCCATTCAGTAAAACATATAAGGTTGACCACCTTTGTAAGTTGACAAACCTGTCTAAGTTGACCCTTTTTGTCAGGAACGGAATTAGCCGTTCACCCTCTATAAGTTGACCACCTGTCTAAGTTGACCATTAAAGTGCTGCACAGCAAGTGGTCAACTTACACAGGTTTCACTGTATTAGCAAAGACGGAGTACTCTGGCTTTTCATTCGCTTTGCGAGTGACCGAGGGGTGAACAGGTCATGTGAAGTAGACGACCCCGTTTCGACCAATTAGCGTCTCTTGTCTTATATCGCTTCGCCTTGTCTGCTTTTGCCTCAGTTTCTTCCCACGGCGCTGCTTTCAAGGTAGGATTCTGCTGCGCGAACGAAAGGACCCCAATTCGAGTGGAATTCGAAACGCTCGCTTATCAGCAGGAGTAACGCCTTTTAAACAGAGAGTGGCTTTTCGTCTAGAACACGTGAGCCAGATCGATTCCCGCCCTTGTGCCACTGGAACACCCTCCAGTGATGTCTACGATTTTAAAAGGTTATGTTAAAAGTGAATTTATAAATAAGTGCTATAATAAAACTAATAAAAATAAGAGAAATTTTTAAACGAAATAATAATAAATAATAATATGGCATTTTTTTTTTCAGTATCCAGAAAAAAACGGGGGAGGGGGGAGACAGTATAGCGTAAAATTTTTCACCAACGAATAATTGAGATACCTTGCATGAAAGATGCAAAAAGGAAAATTTAGTTACACTAATCTTTATATACTTATCATAATCGACGTATACATAAAAGCACAATGCATAAGCAAAAGATTACTGTACCAGCATCGTATGTGCGCGGTGTATTATGCAATGATATTTTGAAAGTACAGTGAAAAATAAACTTTGATTTTCTAACGGGTATATCAGCCCAATCCTTCGACTTGAAAATCTAATTTTTACACAAGATCAACGAGCAAAAGATCAAATGAAAAATAAATTTAAACAGGCAAATGGTGGCAATTACAACGATAATACACTTATTAAGACATGTTCCTCTTGACGCGTGAGGAGTCTTGTGAATTTAATTAAATAAAAAAAGCACTTAATATTTTCAAGGATAGGTATATATTTCAATTGACAAATATATACGTGTTCAGGTTATACTAATTTTGCCCAATTTAGTATTGACTTTATTTCAAATAGAAACAAGCGATTAGATAACTATAATATAGCGATAAGGCAATCATTCAAACACGTTTTTCTCCAGTAATTTATTGCTCAAACTGATTTTAAACATTTGAAAGTACTTATTTGCAGGTTGCATCTGCAATCTAAACCATCATTTGAAGGTTAATTTATGCGGATAGACATGGTTTTGAATAACATCTCAGAAGCAATTACTTTAGATTAAAATAAAAGTGCCATCTATTTAATGGAAAGCATGAAAATCGTATTCTGTGAGAGTGTCTCCCGATAAGGTTTTAATCATATGTTGTTTAAATTTAGGTGAAACTAATTACGGACAGTTCATGATAATTTTGACGACAAAAAGAAAAGTTTGTGCGTAGATTTCCCGCTTAGTACTTTGAGCTCTAGCGTTAACTATCATAACGACCCCCCCCCCCCCCAAAAAAAAGGACACCATTTTTCTTCTGCTTCGTATGTCATTACTATTATTTTAACTTGTTATTAGCGCGCTACCGATCAAGGCATTGCCATTTGTTAATAGGACGCCTTATTTGGTCATTGGGTTAAAAGTGATTTTATAAATCGTGGGACTTAATTAAAAATCAAAAGCAGCAAACTGAAACTGATATTTTGGAAAACGTTTGGTAAGATTATAGTACAGCAATAGGTAGGTCGGTTGAAAATGTTGACATACATGAACGACGCATATCAGTGGTGGCTTTTGGGGAGGTAGTTGCATTTTAAGACTTTTATTTTGTTCTTGAAAATGTCTGTAGCGCTCAATGAGCATACATGTATATTACAGCATCGAAACGTTACTACTAAACGTTACTACTGTTGAGTAGTAACTTTTCTTTTACTATTCTTTGATGTGTTTCTTTTCCATAGTGTTAATGGGTTCAGGCTATAAAAACTAGTTATGATTTATGCAATGTAATTGTAGAACCAAATAGTCCAGGTTATTATTTAGAGAAACGAAGTCCTAGTTTAATTCTGTTTTCTACCATAAAAAATCCTCTAGGTCATGCCCGATTTATTTACAGCCGGATATTAGGACTTTAATACGGTAAATTATACCAGATTCGTTCACCTTGCAGTGAAGACGTTTTTGACGACTGTTACTACGCAACTCTATTTTCTCAAAAGAGACAATTAATAAATGAATACTGTTTTGAACTAACGCCCATTTATATCTTGTGCTAAAAATTACTGACACAAAATAAATGATTGATGAAAAATTGAGTTATGAATGAAAATGCGTTTTAAGAAATAGAAATAAATTTATTAAAGTCTCCCCCTCCCTAAGTTATGATAATAAATACAAATATTATGTTACTTTTGTATACAAATCATTAAAGGAATTTTTAAATATCATTTTACAATAGTTTGTTTTTTGCATGATGCCATTATCGTATCATAACGCAAAATTTAATCGTACTGGTCCACGTTAAGTGAAATATGTAGATGTGAGACTTTACTCCCGTCCTCTCTCTACCCTACTTACAGGGGCGTAGCTAGGGTTTTTAGCGCCCGGGGACAACTGACGATTTTGCGACCCCTGTGCCCCTGGAGGCCCAGGGGTGCCCCTAAAGGGAATTTAAAAAACTTTTATGCTTCCTAAATGATAAATAGCTCTAAAAAGCAGCCCTTTTAACTTTCATTATAGTTACCGTGACCATTCACTTCTAAGGGACCATTAGCGACCATTCACTTCTCAGGGAAAAATGGGACACTGGCTTCGTGAAATTATTTGTCTGATTTCTGTATTATTAACATTTATACTACATTATTTTATCTAAATTATTTGTCTGTCTACATTGGTCATTCCCGATATGGTTTGCGGTGCTCCCACGTCTTTATCGAACATATTTACACCTCTTCAGTTGAAATAATTTTCTTTTCGCATTTAAAAATAAAATAAATTAACATTAATTTGGCTTCCCTTGACGCTGCGCCCGGGGACAGCTGTCCCTCCTTGCCCCCACCTAGCTACGCCTCTTCCTACTTAATAATATACTTAATAAAATATTGAGTGGTTTTTAAAGTCTCAAAAATAAGTTTAGAATGTTGCGTCTTTTCTTGTTTACTTTTCATCAAACTTTTTTCTGAGAGGGTGAGGCCCATTCCCACCTTAAAAATTCTCACGGCAGGCACGTGCGCTGGTACCCCATCATTTGAACCAGTATTTGTGGACCAATCTTGTGTATAATAACCCATCCCATACATCGTAATTTATACCAAATATGAAAACGATAAAAAGGGGATAACAAGTGAAACAAGGATATATTTAACTTTATGTTCTTAAATGACGAAGCCATAAACAAGGCGGTATACATCCAATCGTTCAACTGCAATGAGAAAACTGCAAACTATCGACGACAAATATTGACAGATGGTCGTTATTGCTGAAATCATGTTCCATTACGCCAAAATGATCTTAACTCGAAGTAATACACGGCGAGTAATAAACGTAATTAACTAGTTACAACATTTTATTGCTCGTATTAATAGATCAGCCCAATCATTTGTCGTTGATTTTATGATGCTGAGAACCGTGTAATTTTTAGATTCATTAAGGACTACAGAAATGGGGCCAAGGCTTGAATTGTCAGTACAAAACGTTGGTATTTTACTAAAAAAATATGCCATTTTTGGGAAATGGTATTCCTGCGGAATAAGTATAATAGAACAGTGCAATGAAAGGAGAGAAAGTCTGTTTGTGGTATTCAGTAGTTCTAAATTAAATATTAGTTTTAGAGCATTATAGAAAATTTTTCTTCATTAAGAAATCTTAAAGAGGACACATTTTTGTGGTCCTCTGGCAAAATCATTTACAATTGGGCAACAATTTTTGACGAAGTTCGTGTATCTAAGTTAAAAACACCCAATTCTTAATGAATTCAACGTGCTGAACACGAATATCACCATGAAAACTGTTTTCTCTCCTGTTTCAGAGATTCAGGGGTGCAAAGGTATAATGTACCTAATGCTTTAATGTCACTTGTGTTAAAACATTTTAAAGAATAAACTGATTTATTGTGCATTATAATAAGTAATGTTTCATTTTTAGATGTCCCTGTCAATATATGAATTAATAAAACGTGCAATAAAATAAACATTTAGAGAGAAAAACAAAAGAAGTTCAGAAAATAAACATATCATCGGTAAAATTCGAGAATTTATTCTCTATATTTCATTTGTCCATTTGCCAGTGTAATACCACACAGAAAGTATTGCACAACTCTTTATAATTTGTTTAAGTAGCATCAGGCTTATTACGTAACAGCCTGGTGTATTTTTGGATAAAAAGAGTGGAGGTGTTTGTCCTCTCGTCATTGCAGTTCTTGACTTCGTTGAAGATTAAGCTTTTATAATTACGTGTAGTCATTTTATAATTTCATTTGCTTCATTTTTCAGCAATTTGCAGCTACAGTGTTCCCTCGCCACTTCGCGCTTCATGTTTCGCGGCTTCAGTGCTTCGCGCGTTTTTCCAAAATATTCATCAAAAAATAAAAATGAGAAAACACACTTATGTCGGCAGCCACATTGCGGAAAGGAGCGTTGTTTCATGTTGATGCGAGAGAGTGAAGGATCCCTGCATGGTCAAACAAAGCGATGAGTTGGCTTTTAGAGTACATACCACGAGCTCTCAAAAGCTCCCACCAACACAAGACTCTTCGCCAAGGGCGTAACCAGGGGGGGGTTTGGGGGTTCACCCCTCCCCCCATTGGGTATTTAGTTATTTATTCATTTTTGTTCCTCCACTTGGTGGAAATTATGTCAAGTTAATCGGGTTGTGGGATTTTTTTTTTTTTTTACTTCGTGTGAACAACATAGGAGACAAGCTGTGGAATTCCCCTCATCTCTTTCCTCGGACAAAATCGTGGAGATGGACGTTGAAGGAGAAGAACGGGCAAGACTCTCGGGGCCTGGAGCACGGTCCACCACTAGTTCACATTCGTGAGAAACTGAAACTGAAACGGAGAGTCACGTGATAAGGCGGGATGCATCTGTCAATCGTCATTTAGGGGCGAGTCTGCACTTGTAGCCAAAGTTGAACTGGAGTTTCTCGGAATTGGTGGAGGGGTTGCTATTTCTTTTGGTTCTAAAATTCCGAGAAAACCCAGGGATGTAAACTTGTTGGGAAAGGGGGGGAGGGTTAAGACGCAACGGGATAGCCTTTTGTATCGTCTGTAGCTTGAAAGAAAATCGCAAAATAGTTATAGATGTGCAATGTCTTTCTTTTCTTTTTTACCAACGTGCTGTGAGAGCCATGTGCTTCAGTTTCTGCAGTTGAAAAATTCAGATTCATGGCATCACTCATTTAGTATCAAAATGCGTAGCATTTTCCTTCCCTAACTTACCTTTTCAGTTTAATAACAGTAATGTTAAAGGATTATAAACATAATTTTAAGTGACTTCTGCCATAAGCGTAAACAGGGGAGGGTTTTGGGGATTCAACCCCCCCCCCCCTATTTTGTATTTAGTTATTTAGGCACATTTATTAGGCACACAAAAAAAAATCTGGCTACGCCTTGCAAAGCACATATCTATTTTTTTCCTAAGAAAAATAAACACATATGCATATGATTTTATTTCCTCTTTCTGAAGGGTTGTGATCATGACCAAAGTACGTAGCTCATATTACAGAGGACTTTTCATCTGGTTATAATCAACCCCCTTATCACCTTTAGGAATTTCACAGCGAAAGGTGGCTTCAATCACCGTACCACACCCAGACAGACAGCAGAGATCCTTTCAATCACTCCAGATGGTTTTCTTACCTTCTTGATGTCTTTTTTACCCAAAGGCAGCAATTTGGGAACACAATCGCACCAGTTTCCTGGAAAATATTCTCCTCTTTGATGGAGGTTTGTTTTCTGATAAATTGGTGTTGTAGGCAAAGCCTTAAGCAAGGGGGGGGGGGCAACGGACCCGAGCCCCCCCCCCCCCCCCGAAATACTTTCGAAATTTTTAACCTGTCTGAAAAAAAAATTTAAACAAAAAAAAATAATAATTAGATTTTGTTCTTTTTCCTGTTTGGGAGCGGGAGGGTGGGGGGGGGGGGTCCTCTGTTTTACAAATGGGGAAACGACAAGACGGCGCTTCAAACATCTAGGGCCTACAAACCAGAACTCAAAAAAAGACCCTTTTTTCTCTCAATTCTCTAGACGATAGGTCCCGCGTGTCATCAACAGATAACGGATTGATTCCTTGCCTAATTACTGCATATGGTTCTAATCACCCGACCACACAAAAACAGGAAATATAGGGATCCTTTTTTCGCAAAATGCGAGCCTCATGGAACCACATCTGCCATAAATATACGTACAACAGTTTGGTGCTTTGTCCATCCTTGCCCGAAGGTTACATTCGTGGAAATGGCGACACTCTAACTACCCATATTGTGGAAGTAAGCTAATGCCTAATGGACCCCTCCTTCTACGATTGCGGGATATGGATGTTTGTACTGTTATTGCTGGGACAAATCTTAGTTCTTTTATTTTCTTTTTTAAACTAGCAATTCGTAAAATCGAATCAACATAGAAACGCTTCCAACAAGGGGGGCGGGGGGAGGGCTCTTGCCCCTTTGCGGATGCCTCTCCTCGAATCATATTCTCTTTTTTTTCTCAACCATTTTGCACAATAAAACAGAGACCTTGATTGACCTTAGCAGTTGGGAGTTTAGTGGGTTCTAGTGGTCTTGCAAAAGTCTCCTTTGCTCGCCTGCGTATAAATTTTGATTATGAGTAAAAGAAAAGGTGAAAGTATTTTGTCCTATTTTGGGAAGTAACCCTGAAGCAGGAAAGGTATGATTATTTTTATGTAATTTTATCGAAATAATATTTTAGCTGCCCCCTCCTCTTTTTTTTTTTTTTTTGCAATTTTAGTTTCAACTTTTTATTTCTTCCTCCCATGCTGAGAAACTGCTTATTAATCCTCCTTTTTTCGTTTTTTAACTTTATAGGGGATGATGTCACACTACTTCGAGTGCGGCGGGGGGGGGGGGGGTCGAGAAATTGTGACAAGGGGGGG
Source organism: Octonoba sinensis (assembly GCA_038502835.1). Lineage (NCBI taxonomy): Eukaryota > Metazoa > Arthropoda > Arachnida > Araneae > Uloboridae > Octonoba > Octonoba sinensis. Next base: position 101,344,022 of record CM076599.1, on the reverse strand, counting down.
ATAACAAGAAGTGTGATATTACACATTTTGATTTCTATAAAAACGTGTAAAAACCGCAGATTAAACTTATTTTTGATGATTGTTTATTTTCATAATTTGATTTTAAAGTTTCATTGATTTCATTTTATATTGAAAATACGAATGCTTATTAAGGTTTAAAGTCACTTCTAATTAAAATTTTAAAAGAAACTCTTCTTAGGTATTTACTTTTAAAATAAATAAGTGCGGGTCCTTTTTCAGAAGTCAATTAATTATTTTTCACTATTATGCACTAATTATCTTTTTTCTATTTTAACCTTAATCTAATTTTATGCTATTTAAGTCCACGTGTAATCATTATCATTTATTGTTATGCTCACAAATGTCGTTAAAAGTTAAAAAATAAAATGAAAAATGTGATTCTTTAACGTAAGTACTTTATTTCTGAACTGCAACACTGCAAGTACATGTGTTCATGTAATATAGCGTGACACGTGGCAAAGGGGATAGGGGTGTGTTGGAGAGTGTCATTTTGTGACAAAGGGGGGGAGGGGGCTCAAATATATTGAAAGAAAGTGTGACACTGTTTATGAATGGTCCCATAGAGCGTTTATAATAATATTGCGAAGGTGAAAAACACCGTGACACTTTTACTTAGCCTAATCGTAAATGTACATTGAACAAAAAAGATCTGAATTGATTAGTTCTGCAATAGATGGGCTGCAATAGTGGCACAACTCAAAAAAACACGCGTTTCGGACTAAGAACAGATTGTAAATATGAAAATACACATTCTTTTCAGCAGCAATACTAGCACAACTCATAATTCAATATTAGGCCTGAAGATGTCTTAAAAGCGTAATTTCTCTTTTCTTTCTTTTTTTAAAAATTGTGATCTGATTTTTTTCGCCGATGGGGAGGAGGGGAGTTGACTTGCTCCGAGGGGGTAGTCCGCCACCCCCCGAGCGATGCCTGAAATAAACACGGAGTATATCTGTAATGACAAGTATTTATGACTAGTAAATTTTGAACTCTTGTACACTGCTTATTGGTGTTTAGTTTGTACATTTTTAGGGTGACCCCCCCCTTTCCCCAACCCTAGTTAAGCCTATGCTCTTCGCCTCTTTTAGAAAGCAATATTGATTAATGTTTATTACTGTACTATAAGGTTTTGTAATTAACCTTATTAATTAGCACTGACACGTTTAAGTAAATACGTACACTGTTGTAATTTTTGTCTTAAATGTGTAAAGTATAAATACTGTTTACACATTTAAAATATTCGTACCCTCATACATGAAAATTCCTAGGGGCAAATTCTACTTCGCGGTTTTTCGACTTTCGCGGAAGGTTCTGGTCCCCATTAACCGCGAAAAACGAGGGATCACTGTATATGTCGAGAAAGTGTATTAATGATCCCAATAACTTTTGCTACATTTGTGGTAACATTTGGATCACAGAAAAAGCGTATTACTGACGCAATCTGAAAGGCATATTTCCTCTATTGTGATTGTAAAATAGGTGACCAAGATAAAAAATGGGCACCCCACGAATGCTGTATCACTTGTGCAACAACACTTTCTCTGTGGGGGATTGGTAAAATAAAAAGTATGCCATTTGCTGCTCTCATGATTTGAAGAGAGCAAAGCAATCACAAGACTCAACTTTATGTTGTCATTTTTGTTATGTACACATTTATTATGTACTCTAGGTATTGGTAAGACTGGTATGTATTAGTACTTTATGTTGCTACCTTCATTTCTTTATGAATTGAATTGGAAACAAGACATACATTGCATTCTTTTATCCCGATCATACAAAGTAATATCTCAACATAACAAAAAAATTGGAGCCAAATTCCCTTTTTTATTGCCGTATTCATCATTATCAAATTAAATTAATAAATATTTCGACGCTTTCATTCAAGATACATTTTCATTGTTTTCCAGTGTTATGTACACTAATAGCAGCTTATTATAAATTTGTTCCGAAACTATACTTTAGCATTCGTGTTAATCCCATAATAGTCCGTGACATAGGCAAGGTTATGATCCGCAAATTCGGCACTCCCTTTGTAAAGAAGGAGTACCTAAAAAAGTAAATTTTGAGCCGTAAGCATCTTTCTGTCTGTTTCGCACCTTCTAATAAACACAATTTTTATCTGAGCAATTTATATTTCCATTCTTTATTCTTTTATCTAAATCTAGTGTGTTTCAAAATTTTAAGCCTTGTATTATATTCGTTAGCAATAGGGTTTAATTTAACCCTCTCATGCATGCATTTATTTATTTGTGTTATAAACAAAAACTTCATATGCCGCAAACTAATTTAGCATCTCAGGATTGTTGTGTAGTAATTTATTTTTAGAAATTTTGTCCTGTATAGTCAAAAATTCGTGTTTTTGTACGAAGACGTTTTATGTTTTTTTGCCATATTTATTCAATATAATAATAAACATGGCAAAAGTGAATATTCAAACTTCATTTATAAGGAATAAGAAGCTGTTAAATAAAAACAAACTTCCCAGCAATCTAAAACATGCTTCAAAATAACTAAACAAAATTTTATTCGAAACTAAGATTTTTCTCTTCTTTCTTGAATCCTCCATGGACTCCCAAAGATACCTTAATCTTTTAACAATCTTGAATACCCTATGAAACATTTTGTGATTTCCAAGGACTGTTTGGAGTGTCTAGATGAGGACGACATGCAAATTGCAGCACAAAAACGAATCTGCATAAAAATTTGAAGCAAAAATGTGTGTCACCTCATATGAGGCTTTCATGCATGAGAGGGTTAAAGAATTTTTGGGACTTAGCAATTATTTTACAGATTTCAACCGTTCTGCCTTCACTTCTTTTCTTCTCAACCAAGAGGAAAAAATTCCAAAATCTTTAATCAAGATATCCGTCACGTTAATGAAGTATTCCATTCATTATCGTCTGACAAATGGTCCAAAAATGGCGCTCATGACTGGAAGAGTCATTCATCAAAAAAGGGCAAAATTGCGGGGCTTGTGGAACTTCGCCGAGAACAAGTTGTTGTCTTGCTCGTTGACATGGATGAATTATGGTGCTTTATGACGTGTTTATCGTACGTGTCATGTTTGCACAGATTTAGTGGTTGATAGCCCGTGAAACACACTCAATTAGAGGACATGATTTGAATAGGATACCCTCATTGAGGTTTGGAACATGTTTAGCGGCAACTTTAGAAGAATTTTTTTGTGTGTGGAAGTGCCAATGATAGGCTATAATCGCTGGGCTCATTTTTTCCTTTTTTTCTTGGTTAAGTGGTTACATCAAATTAAAAGTCAGCCACTTGTGTTGTAAAAAAATCTTGTTTTTGAGTTTCGTAAATCATGAATTTAGCATTATCTTTCAAATTAATCATAATTTGCAAAAGTGTCAAAAAGTTGTCCAAAAGGTTGTCTGGCTAAAAATTATGAGCTTCGATATTACAAGGGGAGGGAAATTGAAATTGAACTCCGATGTTACATGAAGGACCTGAAATTGCTTCCTTAAAGTGATTAAATAAATAGTAAGGAAGAAGTCAGTAATACAATGTTATACAAAATTTCTGACATCAAGGGAGTGCCCGAATTCGCGGATCATAACCTTGCCTACGACGTCACGGACCATTATTGGATTAACACGAATGCTAAAATATAGTTTCGGTACAAATTTATAACCAAATTGCTATTAGTGTACTTAATTGTAAATGAATATGCCCTTGACTACAAAAATTTTACTTCTTTAAGATTTCTTAATGAAGAAAAATTATCTATAATGTTCTGAAAATAATATTTAATTTATAAAATGGCATGAACTCTTTTATAAAATTGTGCTTTATCAAATAAGGCAGAGCGTTAGTGGTTCCACTGAGAAGAATATCCTAATGACTTACGAAAACGTTTAAGTAACTGAGTAAAAAAAATTTCATAACGAAAAGAAAAATCATCATGAAAAACGTTCTAATGAAAAAGTGAACAAATTTTGAAAAAAATGAAAAAATTCTAATGATTAAGTGAAAACCCTTAACAAATGTATAAAAGAAAAATCAAAACGAATTACTTAGTCCAAAAATAAAATATCTGAGGCTAAAACTTAAGGACTGAGGTCTCAAGACTAAGAAGCTGAGTTCTACTGAAAAAGCGGAATCTTTTAATTGCTAAGACTGCAATTAAAACGAATTAAATGCAAAGTTTTAATGACTGAAGGGAAAATCGTAAGCAAAATTTCCTTTAACTTAGGATAAACTTCCAATAACTGAACAAAAAATTCTAAGAAATTCGTGAACATTTATATTGGCTCAAGAGAAAATGCTAAAAATTAAAAAATAAGTTGCAGTGATTGAATGTGAATTTCTAATATCTGAAGAATAAATCTTAGAACTATGAAAAAAATTCTAATAACGGAGAAAAATTTCCTGGTGGTTAAGGGAAAAGTTCTGGGGACTAAGTGAAAATTCCTAATAACAAAGAGGAAATTCAAAGAACTAAAAGGAAAATTCCGCTGACTAAGAGAATAATTTCACTAAGAAAATCATCGTAAGAAAATAAACGCTTAAAAAATTAAAAACGACTTGCAATATTACAGAGATACTCACCAAAGGGTTGTTCATGGCGATGACTGCCCTATTGATATTTTTAAGGGGGTGTTTTCATGGTTTTTGGGACGATTTGGGAGGATATCGTTTTTGGTAGGGCTCTGTGGTTTTTTAAGCTGTGCGCCATCATTCTGACTTCGAATATTATGGGGTACTGTGTATAGGGATGGCTTGACAATGAAAGTTGGGACGATGATGTAATAATGTCGCCCACCAAAGTTATTCACAAAATAACCTAATTATATTTTAAAAATTCATAGAGGGGGGGGGGAGATACATATCTCTTGCCTCTCCCTCTATCACAGCTTGCGCTCTTATTACCCGGGATCACCGCGAGTCCCCTTCTCCTCACAGCGATTCTGTCTTAACAGTGCGAACGTGAGTTTTACAGAGGTTCGGAAACAGCTAAAAATTAATTTTAAAGTCCGCTAGTTAAGCCATACAAAACAAACGAAAAAGGAAAATCACCTTCCAAACCAACTAGCGTAATTTTTAATTTAGGGAGGATTGTTTGGTTTAGTATTATGTCATATTTTACATAAATGAAAATTTGAAACTGAAAAATCGCCAAAATCACCGTAGAAGATCAATCGAAGTATGAAATTAAATTTTAAATTACGTAAAATAAGTGTTTTGTGTAGATAATTAAAATTCTGTGCATCCGAATGATGTCCCACTTTTTTTCACTATTTTTGCGCCCTCCCCCTTTATCACAAAATGTCCCACTTCAACATACCTTCTATCTCCATTTGTCACACGTCCCGCTATATTACATAAGCATGTTCTGCAGTTTAGAAACAGAGCACTACGCTAGAGATCACCTTTCTACTTTTATTTTTGTACTTTTAATGACATTTGTGAGCATAACAGGGATAATATTAATGGAGGCAAATCACCGCTAGAGGTACTCATAAACGATCATCGTTGTCACGTGATATCCGCTCTTTGTTTCCTAAGATTTTCAGTTGATTTCTACGTGGAGTTCAATAGGCAAAGTTAGTTATCTTAAAATTAATAAGACTATTTTCCCAGCTTTTTCTGATTATAACCCAGTATTTACATTTAATTTAATCATTATAACAGAAATTTAATTATTATTGCAATAGTTATAGTGTTATATTTAGTGTTACTTTTATGTAATGTAGAAGAACTTTATTTAGGCCTAGTTTTTAATTAGATTTGTCGAACTCGATGTAAAGCGATGCTACGGCTTCCTTCACTTACATTGCTTCCATCGGTGCCACGTGACGAATGACGTAGCTTGAATTGCCTCCATTATATGTGAACTTAATTTGTATAAAATGAAATTAAAGAGTACAACAAAAAACGTAATCAGTATATAACAGTAAAAAATATTAATTGTTCGAATTCAGTAAAAATTACGCGAACTTTTTTGTCTTAAAAGTGTAAATGCCCAAGAAGATTTCCTTTAAAATTTAAACTTTTAACTAAAAGTTAATTTAAATCTGCATCAGCATCGATGTTTTCGATACAAAATGAAGTGAATAAGAGTACAAAACAAAAAAAATAATAATAATAAATGATAAGAGTATTTTTTTATCTTCTGATTTTAAATGATTTTTTTTTCTAACCAAATGTCACAACTTTTGCTGCCCCCTCCCCTCCCTTTGGAACAAACTCGCAATTTCTCCAACACCCTGCCCACCCCCTTCGAAGCGTGACATTTGTGAATGACCCTCAAGGATGCTTGGTCCAAACTGCAATGGAAACTGCATGCATGTTTTTTGGAGCTACAAAAAATCGCTTGTTCTTTTTCAAAGCCAAAAAAAAAAACTTGCGAGAAAAATGTCCGCTCTTTTTAACTCCACTCAATGTCTTAATACGAACATGATTTTAGTTACAAATTAGGACGGAATATGGTTGGATTCATCAACGCATACATCTGGCTGGAAAGGTAATCATTTTTAATTAAAATTTCTTTGAAAATTTTTCGACCGCGAATGGGCATTTACAGAAGCATTAAGCAGAGTCATTAAATTATTAAGAAAACTTTCGGAAAGGGATGCATCATCATTAAGGTAATCATCAGATAGAGAGTAGGTTTCTTCCCCCCGATCACAAAGTAAGAATCGTCTTAAGTTTGGGTTTTCATGTAAAAATGTGCAAACATTTTCAGAACATCAACATCCTTTTGCAAGGTAATTATAATTCATCTCACATTTCCTAGGCGGATATGGAAGGGGAATTTCTCATTATTTTTTTTAGTTAGACCATGTTTGAAGCCTTGCCAAATTGGGGATATGTTGCCAAATGATTTATTGAAAAAGAGATTTCTTGTAACGTCAAAACGTTGTTTTATGACGTATGTTTTTTAAAGTAATTTAAAGTTTAACATGGGAACATCAACGAAATTTTTTTTAATATGTGTGAAAATTACTGATTTTGAATTTATTGCTGTGTCGACAGGGTGGCGTAGTGGTAAGGCGCAATCCTCGTATGCCCAAGATCGCAGGTTCAAACCTGGCCCAAATCGATGGATTTTCAAGATGCAGAAAATCGTTTGCGCCCATGGCGTATGATTATGCGGCATGTAAAAGATCCCTTGAGTAGACGTTTGGCTTGGATGCTCTCGGCTAAATTAAATTCCTAGTGCAATTTCGCATCAACAGAGTCTGGGTGCTCGGCCTTTCCGGTGGAGAAACCGGACGTCAAAACTATCATGCGGCGATGGTACCACACTCAACTCGCTGAAAGAGATGGTACCGATCTCTCGGGAACTCACTAGTAGGTCTGCAATTGGCAGAAGCCAACAGCAGCAGATTAGAAATAAAAATAGAATCTATAACTGTTTTTTAATGAGCAAATATGATCAAACAGAGGTACGGGAGCTGAGTTACACTACCCTTTCTTTATTTTAAAAAAAAATCAATATCTGTTCAACCACCGAAAAGTTGCGAATAGAGAAAAACGGTGTGAACTGATAATTGCCTCCTTTCTGAAAGCCTGTTAAAAATTAAATATAAGTGGCTTAAAAGCGTAGGTTCTGCAGTTTTACACAGGATGCAAGAACTGCCACTAATACTTTCTGTAGTTTCAACGGTAAATAAATGTACACGGATAAGTCTCTACTGAGCAATATTTTTAGTCTCTGTCCATTACTAAAAATCCCTCTTAAGAAAAAAAATTAAAGGATGGAATCGGATTCTAAGCTTCATTTGAGTTTTTATCTGGCAACATAAGCAAGGCACTGTCATCAGCACTACAGTTATCTTATATATCACAGATCAGTGGTTGTGATACAGGTCTAAATCTTATCTTGTATAATAGTTTGATAAAAATTGTCGAGGCATGGTATTCTGACGCAGCAGATGTGTCCGAAAACATGTTCCATTAAAAATCTCAACATTCTAAATTATGTATCCATAAGCGTTTCGTAACTGATTAAGAATTTTCTGTGTTTAATTTTAAAATTAATACCTACTTACCCAAATGGGCCACTCGTTACCACAACTCGATACTGATAAATCTTTCATTAAAATATGGGTTTTGTTGGGCAGTAGTCGAATTTGAGCGCCAATATGATGTCAGCGAGTTAGGTAATTAAAGGCTTAAGGTCTGCTTCTAGTTCAGAAAGGGAATGAAAAATCTCGGAAAAAGTCGAGAAAATCTTTCCCGTGCGTGACCTTCCCCATTATGAAGGTCCGTCGGATCCATTAGGATGTCCTGGAGAAAGGTAAAGGCAAAATGATAGGTTATCATGGCTCGGACCGAGCTCGTCAACAATGAATCGATAATCTGAAAAATAAATTTACTATTCGCGAGATTATTGATTACTATCTGCGCTTCTATAATAGAACGTTCCACAAGCCAGTAATCAGTCCATCATAGTGGTTGAGTTTGTTTTTTAAACACTTTTATGGCCACCCAAAGGTTACTGGCTAACTAAATTGCGCTCAACACCGGGTGGCCTGCTCTTGTTTTGTATTCATGGTATTAAAATGTAAGATTCCCATGTAAAAAAATCGTTGATTTTTTTTTTTCGTTTTCTTTTTTTTCCCAACGTGATGCTTTTTTGCGTCTTAAACATTGACTCGTAGTGATTATGCAAAGAAACTTCCGTTTTGGGAAGTTCTTTATTCAAAAAACTTAACTTCATCGCACAGATTAAGTAATGCGTATACACTTTTCAAAACAATGAACATTTCTTAGAAATGTATTGATTCAATCCTACAAATTATTTTTTTTTACCATTAATGTACTTACAGAAACAAAATCCCAACAAATATTTACACATGTTATTTTTATATTTTTTGTTATTGCTAGGCAAAGTATGCATATTTTTTGGGTACTAAAGAAATGCTCCAACTTAGGTGTAGAGACTCAGTACCTAGGCTTAACACTTGAATTATGTCAGTGTGACCCATAAATCTAAAAGATTGAAAGTTAGCTTTTAAACTTCATTATTAAACACAAAAAGACGAAACCACCGAAATCTACGACACAATGGAATCCAGAGTAGACGTCGATGTCCAAGCGCGCGTAATTTTTATGTTGTCAATTTTTCGTGACAACATTTTTTTTTTTTTTTTTCAAAAGGACAAATTAAGAGGGACACCCAGTTTCGAAGAGTCAGAAATACTCTATGTCAAAATGCTGTTTACCCACTAAAATTTAAAGTATACCATTTCAAGAGTCGCTGCCCTTCCTTCTCAAACTTTTCTTTCTTTCTCTTTCTCTGTTAAATCTCTAACCATTCTTTTAATTTAAAGTTTATTACGGTTACTCAACAATAGGAATATTTGCGTTTATAACAATATTTATACCTCAGTTTTAAGTTTTTTTTTTTTTTTTGAAGAAAATGTTTTAGGTTTAATACTACCTTTTAAATCTTTCTTACCCTCATGCTTTTTACTTATCTACTTTATAGATTGGAGTGAAAAATAGTATTCACATATAGAAATTTACAAAGAGAAATTGTACATTGTTTTGGAGGAAAAAGAACTCCTTCTTCAGTGCATAGTCTAACTAAAATAAAATAAAAGGCTTCCATAAATGAGAAGGTCAACGCTACTAAAGTAAATAACACCTGTTTCAGGGTTAGTTCTTACTACCCGAAGCAGATGCCTGGAATGTTTTTGCCATTTGGGCTTGAATAAAGTTGCTTTTTTCATTAATTGTTTTCCCAGAAAGGTAAACATTCGGCAAACAAAGGTAAACGCTTCTTGCAAGACTGCTGCTTTAATTACAATTCGAGCATTAAATCACTTCTTATCTACTACAATCGGAAGAAAGGTAATCATTTATAATTTGAACGTTCCACAGGATAGTGAAATTCTTTATAACATTCCTCAAATGGGGTCCACAATCCATCAACTGGCAAAGACCATTCAGATTTCTGTTATCTTTGAAGCACAATTTAACTTCACTGGTTAAAGGCTCACTGGTTTGACGGATTGTCATTGTAATTAATTTCATAAGTGTTAAAAATATTGAGTTTTCTAGTTATATTAATAGAATCTAGTCTAGTTATATTAATAGAATTGGAACGCGACAATCCATCTTTATTTTTTCAAAAATGCCTTATTTGCTCGATATTTTACTATAAACGAAAAGCAATAGACGGGTGTCTAAAATATTCTTATAAGTTAACTGTTGTGTACTGATTAAGCTGATAATTCTTTAAAGCGTAAATTTGAATCAGTCTGGAATATAATTTTTAACTTAAGTGTTCGATGAAATTACGATAGAGCTATATGGGGATAACATGCTGTAAGTATCAAAGTATGCAGTTAGTACGCTCTTATTTACTAGAACGAGCAACCGTGAATGATCCTCAGGTCGAAAATAATTTAGGGTTTATAGTTAGACTTGCCATACTTCCCGATTTAACCGGGACAGTCCCGGTATTTTGCTCTTGTCCCGGTGTCTCGCCTAGTTTTATCAATGTCCCGGAAACGGCTGTAAGTTGTAAAAAGTAATGAATTTATGTTTTTAAGAATCTTTTATGAAGACATTAAGAATCTTTAAGATGACAGAGAATTAATGAGGGAGTCCACTGCAAGAGCATTGACTGTATGTAAAATAAACTTTGGCGTTTCCTGTGCTCTGACTTTTATGAAAATGTCAAACTTAGCAAGGACATCTTGAAAAAAGTAAATTCAAGTCAGAAATATGCGTGGGTTGAAAACAAGGAATAACATTGTTAACTTATTAATTGCTTTTTTAGTTTGACAAAAATGTTTTTTTGAAATGTTTTTTGTAGTCAGACAAAAAGTTGTAATTTAAAAAAAAATAAGACTTACTAATTAATTGCTCAATTAAACAATTTTATGAAGTGTTTTAAACTTTATGAAAGAACGCTTTTTTCTAGATGGTAGACCAGAAAAAATTCTCATTAAAAAGGAAAAAAAACCTTTTTAAATAAATTAAGTAGCAAAAATTTCTTTTTTATTTTTAAAAGGTGGGTAGACTAACAATTTAGGGTTCCAGATTCCCCATTCCCGTTACTTGCGAGACTTTAAAAAAGGCGTAAAACTCACCATTTTGCTTTATATTTTTTAAAAATTCCTCCAGAATCCCCCCCCCCCCCTCCCCGCTACTGGGAGTATTCCAAATCCCAGAGCCCCCGTATGCCCATCCTATATTAATGTGCCCCGGTTTCACTAGCCAAAAATATGGCAAGCCTATTTATAGTGAAAGTGATATTTTAAACTCGAGTCAATTCAAAAAGTCCCTCACATCGATGGAAACAAATTAGCGGTTGAAAAAACAGAATAAAATTTCACATTAATTAAAAGCGTTCCATTATATTTAAGAGTAGAAGTTATACATGGGTAAGTTGCGTCGTTTATTGAGATCCGAAATTGGGAACCCATTGAAATCCGAAATTTTCGTTAAAAAAAAAGAACACATATAGGGGTGATTCTATTTAAACGAGCCATTTGCGTGCAATGTAAAAACAAATACGTAAATTTAAAAAAGTGTCAGATACCCCTTCCCCTTTGCAGCAAGATACTACAAAGGATATTTAATAAGAGAAAAATAGTCGTTACATTTAGCATTAAAAATAATTATATAGTATTATATATTACTTTTTATTAAAGGAAAGAATAAGTTTTTTGTGATAAACATGTTAAAAATGGTAATTTTAAAGAACGTTTTGGTTCAGGAAAAACAGATGATTTCTCTACAATGACTATGCGTTAGGCAGTGTTTCCTAAAGTGTGGTACGCGCACCCCCGAGTATGGGAAAAGTTTGGAAGGGGTACCATGCTACACCGGTCTGAAATTTCGTTCCTCAAAATTTCCTTCAATTTTAGAGGCATTCCACGTGTATTCCTCGCTCGAAAGCTTTAAAGTTTGATTCCCTCCTTAAAAAACGACCGTTAGGCAGGGGTTTAAAAACTTTTCAAAGTTGTGGCACCCTTAGAAGAATTAGAATTTCTTTGTGTCACCCTAGTCGTTTTATGTCTGGCTTAGGAAAAAAGATGATTTGTTATCATGAGTGCTTTGCAGCACCCCTCATCTTTCGCTGTGACACCCTAGGATACCAGGCACCAATTTGAGAAAACTCATAAGGGGTTTCCTTATTTAAGGATTTTAATGGAATCCTTTTTTTTTTTTTTGTTTTTTTTTTTTGTCGAGGGGTACTTAGCAGTTCAAAAGTCATGGAAGGGGTACAAAGATGCCGAAATTTTAGGAAACACTGCGCAAGAGGTTCTGTTTTTATGTTCTCAATGTCGCATATTTCTTCTTTTACCCCTTTGTTGGCAAATATGTTTTAGAATTTCCCCCACACTATCCGGAGCACCAGCACCTTCCCTATGATCTGCTATCATGCGTCACTTAAATTTCACCGAAACGTCATTCCATAAAATCTAAAAACATGCTAAAAATATTTGATATGTTTTTCTTTTCTTTTCAATATTTTGTCATCTTTGAATAGTTGACAATGAGATGCGGTATGGTATCATTTTCGTTCTCCCAATGCATGCCGAGTTCCAGTTACGAATATATTCTTTTTTCCGTTTCCTAATTCTATCCATTTGATATATTTGTATTCTGAATTTCACATTGGTTAATTGGCAGACCGTAACTGGTAAGCTGATCAAGAGCTATTTGAATAGCTGTTGTATTTTCGTTTTCGAAGGCCAGTGTGTGAATCTGAAGACCACAGTTTCTCTAATAGTTCTAAAAGTAGTACGGAGATGGCGCCACGAAATGTGTTCGATGTATTCGTCCATTCAATTGTTACCTTCCGTGCATGCTTCCGTGATACTTTTAATCCAAAGGATAGCGGTTCAATAAATTTAGACCTCCTCTCTTTCTCTCTCTTTTCAGTTTTACAATAGTTAATGATTTCACTAGTTTCTACAAGTCTAAAATAGTTCTTCTATATAGCATTTATTTACGGGTTTTTACAGACAAAATATTCGTTGTTTCATAAAAATGACTGAAATTTCTGATGCAATATATTTTTGCACCATATTTTGCTTTGTCGTTTGAATTAAGAAAGCACAGATTGATGAAAATAGCTAAAAATGTGATCAAAAAATTACCAAAATAATAATTTGTAATTCCTATTAATCAATAATTCTTGGATGCATGCTATTTAGATTATTTTTTAACAAATATATTTAAAATGAATATTTTAAAAAGGGACCTTGTATTTTATCAGTAGATGATACAGAATGCCTTAAGTTTAAGACTCTACCAAAATAGTTATACATCACGGTTTATTTACAACTTTGCAACACGTTAAAATATGGCCTTGCAAATGAAGTTGTGTTTTCCAATAGAGTTTTTCTAAACGCTTTTGATTATACATCCATTCATTTTCTTTTACAACGTGCAAAAAAAAATGTTAACCATATTGCATGAGTCACAGGATTTTTTTTTTTAAGAGACATAACCAAAAGTTCCTTTTTGTGGAGGTTTCCTAGCTCCTCATACTAGTCCGCAAAATAATCTCACGTGACGTGATGCTTTCTCAATGCTTACGAACACTCTTATCAATACAATTTCTCACACGTAAACCTAAAATATCCACACTTGTTTTTGTTTAGTTATTACACTATTACCAATTCCATTATAATGATTATTAAAATAAAATCAATTTTTCAGTAAAAAAATACGGTTGCTACAATATTAAATGCACAACAATAAAATTAGCGTAACTTTATTAATAAATTGCACAACAATGAATTATTGTAAATTGTTATCGCTGTACAAATTTTGTCACACAAAAACTGAAGATCTCATTGACGAACCAAGAAAGTTGACTTAATAAATCAACCATTTTATGGTCGTTTTAAACGGGGTAAACGAACATCAAATTCAATATGCAGGACACGATATATATTTGGAAAGAAAGGAAAGAAAGATTCGATTTTTTTTTTACTTTGTCATTATACGAATGGTAGTTATAATTGAAAAAAAGGATCTTTTCTTACTTTAAGCAATTTGGATTTTTCCCCATTTACATTTGCTATAATTTTAATCAGTTTATGAAGTGGGTCTTGAGGGAAACAAAAAAAATTCTACTCCAGTATTAGGCATGGCAACCACAGTTATCGTGGTATCCTCATTACCCCCCCCCCCTCCCCTTAAAATAAGATAACGAATATTAAATCCACTTTTCATTTTCTGTAAGTTTTCATCAGAGCATTGGATATTTGAATATTAAATTTAAAAAAAAATATTTTTACTATCAAATGATTCACAATACGTGTAATTGGTGCTGCCATCTGTTGCGAAAAAGAACTAACGTTAACAGAGTGATACTTACCAGGGCTATAGAGAGAGAAGAAGGGCTAGTTCATTCGCTTCTCTCCCGTGGAACCGGGAGGAAACAAGTGATGACGTAGGCATGCTGACAATACAGAGATCGCAGGAGAAAAAACGCGTACTGCTAAGAACAAAATTGATAAAAAAAGAGTTTTTTTTTTCAAACGCAAACAGATTTTGGAGTTATGAGGTGGTTGTAATATACTTAAGAGAGGAGAGCAATAAAGAGTAGTTGATTCAGTTTTGATACAGACAAAAATGAAGTTCTAATAGGTTGAAAAAAAAAAGAGAACATTTCTTTTAGTACAATGCAAATTAAAATACAAATTAAAAAAGGGATAATGACTTAGATTCTTTGTTTCTAAAATTTTGTGTACCAACATGATATCATTAAGGACACTAAATTTGGAATTAAAAAAAAAAGGAGCTTACTTGATTCAAGTTTTTATCTTTTTCGATTTCACCCATTTTTGAACTTTCTGCATTTCTTTGCGCTTGGATGAAACTGAGTTTTTTCTGTTGATTTGCCGGATCCTTATAAATGTTCTCAAGCGGCAGAACAGCCGAATTGCGCTTTTTTCAACTGTCGGAAAACGTTCTTGAAGTTCATTAATAAGTTCCTGAATGACTCCTTTACCCTTTCGGAATGAGGATCCATGAACACACCGAAATATGCTGTCCATCTCGTAAACGGTGTTCATCCAAGAAGATGATGGAAGAGTAAGTCCGCCCAAAGATAACATTTTAGTCCACTTTAAATGGTCATACTCTTGTTGAGATTTGCCCGATATTGTTCCTAAGGAGCTATCGACGCTCCTAACCTTATGGGCAATATATCCAGCGATGTAGGCTAACGCTTCTTTTTCCAGAGTTTCAATATTTTCATTTTCAGCCGGATTCATCATTTCGATTTCCCAAGACATTGGAATGGGATCGTCTGTGAGAAGAAATTCCTCTTCATTTGAATTTTCTGCAACAATCTTCTCCTGAAACTCATTTTCAAAAGCATTTTTGAGCAATTCAGCACTTAAATAGGCACTTTCTTTTTCGCTGTGGCATTCTGTGTTTACTTTGGCTGATAAATTAGGGAGCTTGTTACACATTAATAAATGCTTCAACCGTTTAATTACTTCTGAAGGGCTTGGGTGATCATCAAATCGTCCAAGTCCTCGTATTTGACTGAAAAGGCTTTCTAAGGCATCTTGCGTGAGCCTAGCAGTAAGCAGATATTTTACTCCATCGCACTTTAAATCTTCACGTAAAGCTAATAGAGAATTTATAGAAATTATAATTCCTTTCTGGAATGGTAGGAGCCCTTTCTTCCCTGTAACTCTCATATCGTTTATTTCTTCTTTTACTTTAAGTAAAATATCTTTTTGCTCAGCAAAATGTTTTGGATTTCCAAATGCCGCTCGCAAATTTTTCCCTGGGGGTGGATCGTGATGCTTACTGTTCATTATATCAAAAAAACTGTCGATCAATTTGAAAAAATTACAAGCTTTAAGATTCCCAGTTAATCTTAATATGCCTGTTGCTACAGTAGCTGAAAACAATGTTTTTGCTGGGGTAACTTTTTGGCAATCATTGCCTTTAACATGTAAATAGGCTGGTTTCAGTTTGTGGCATAGCTGAACTTCACCATTGTCTTTGTTCAGTAGTTCTTCAATAATTGCAGTTGTTATTTTTGTCCCATCTTTTAAAAGCAAACCACTATCTAAAAAGTGATTTCTGAGTAATTTTATGTAGTGGGGCATATCTGCGAACACATGAATTTTTGAAGAGCTTTTCACAGGATTGAAAAAGAAGCTTTGCTGCAGTGTTATATTTAATTCCTTCCAAAGCGTTCCGCAACCTCCTAAATCGGAGACTATTGCTTTGACGCTTACATTAATGTTTTCTAATTGTGTTATGATTCTAAAAAGTAACTCTTTGTCCATTTTCACTTCGAAATCATAATAAACTGGCTGCTTCCAATTCGAGAACAATCCCCTTAAAAGGACAAATTGCACTTTTCTAAACGGACCGAGAATCTCGTCCATTCCAGTGTCGTAACATAAAGTTGATGACACATGCATCTCATCAAAACTCAGAACACATTCTTTCTAAATTAGTTGCATTCTCCGAATTCATCTTCATCAGCAACAAAACATTTTTTTGTAAACCAGGGGCACAAGAAAATTTTGCGCACCAACGTTTCAAAGTGCTTGCTCTAGGCAGTGGAATCTGCATCTTAAATTTCCAAAAATCATAAGCTTTCACAGACAGAGCGCGAATAACTATGCAACGAGAAATGTCTTCCACAGTCCATCTTATTTTTTGCGATTCTCTCTTTAATGCCTGTATTTGCGTTTTAGAGAACATACGACTAAGTTTTGTTTCTAAATTATGTTGCTTTTTTAGTTTTAAACGCATTTTTCGTATTTCACTCTTTTGCTCTTGAATCTTATTTAAGAAAGACTTTCGTGATTTATTCCACCGCTTCATTCGCCGAAGAGATTCTTTTCTAATTCTATTTCTGTCATTTTTTGTAAGTTTTAACTCATGTTCTAGAGCTTCTATTTTATTTTTTAAGATCAAAATTTCAAGATTGTCATGGTCAAGAAAATCTAAATTTTCTTCAGCTTTGAACTCTGATGATGATAACTTTTTGGGGCTCACCTTGTTTAATTTCTCTAAAGCTGTGCTTAACGTACTTCGTTTTTTCAGCCTTTGCATTCGAAGGGAGTTACTCTCAGAGGTAGCAGAAGAAATATCAATCTTCGGCACAGCATCAGATTTTAGAATTTTCCGCATCGGGAGTCCCAGCAAGCGATTTTTCATATCATCTTCATAATCAGCCTCTGTAAAATGATTGCTGCATATTCTGGCATACTGAATGTTCACAGAATCTTGGCGGCGGCATTTATTGAGCCATTCTTTGCACAGTAAACTATTTTGTTTTGGAAATGAATGAAACGTTATACCTTTATCTTTTGTATCTTTATGAGTATTCCGGCATGTTGCTACCGCACAGGATGACATGTTAAAGTATAACTGCAATGAGCTTAGAGCAGCTGCTTTCTAAAAAAAATACGAGAAGGCCAAAAAACTGCTGAAATGTAATCTTTTTTGAGCTGGCGAACTGAGCCTCGTGCTAACGCGATTTAGTGTTTTTTTATAACTCCATCTCTCTTCTTATTTCTTGAAATGTAAAAAAAAAACACACAGCTGAAGGAAACTCTGATTTTGGGCGTGGTATAAAAATCCCTCCCCACAAAAATTACTGGTTTAAGGGAAATTTTAAAAATATTATTTGCTAACTACATTTTTGGGCGTGAGTAAAAATAATTCCCACGGAATCTAATTCGTTAAATCAGTTGAACATTATACTGAGAACATTCGACCCTTTTTTTGTAAACAACGTCGAAAAAACAGGAAGTTCCCACAAGAAACAGGAACACCCCTGTTGCGCCTGAGAGTGGTTCTAATTAAAACCAGCAATACTCCAGGCAAGAGAGCAACCAGATGCCAACAAACTGCATTCTCACGAAACCCAAACATTTTAAAATTTAACTTCAGAAAATTATTGATATGGACGCAAGGAAAAATATTTCTAATTATATTTTTCTCAGCGTCCAAGCACTCGGGCACCATCTAGCCCCCTCCTAGGTTCTCCAAGGTGGTCAGTCAGCACAGTGACGTCACAGGGAGGGAGAAACCGGAGGAACCACATCGGTGAAGCGCTTCATAAAGAAATGAACTAGCCCTTCTCCTTATCTTTATAGCCCTGGATACTTACACTGGAAAGCCTGATGGACGTCTCCCTGTAGGCGTGCTCCCGGGGTTACAGGATTACCGTGGTGTCCCTATTGGTATCCCCTACCTAAAATGTATATAACTAATATCAAACTAGGAACTAGGAATCGTTTTTGGTATTAGATTTACTGTTTTCATTATTGCCTTATCTCGAGAGGACCTATTGCGTAGCCCTAGTATTTATTGTTCTTGATAGGTAATTAAAGGCGGAGGGATGGACCTGTCAGATCAGGGGATAAGTAAGAAGACTGTCTTCATACCTCATATATCGCATCTTACACCTGCTTCTTTTGTGCGTAAATCTTCAAAATTTTGATTTAGAAAGCAACTGTAAAGGCCCAGTTTCTGGGATTTTCCCTAAACCGTGGTACTGTGGTAGCCCCATTGGTTATTGTTTGTTTTCAAAATAACACAAATGACGTTTTCCTTAAAATAATAAATTAACTTTGTGCTAAGTAAACTGTAATGAAATATAATTTCACGTTAAGAAAGCATAAATTAGCATTAAAATGCAGACATATGTTTCGGGATTGCTTGGAATCCCTTTTCAATGCGACAGGGAGCTTCTAGATGCAACACATCCCTTCATTTAGATGTTTTGCATCTAGAAGCCCCCTGTTGCATTGAAAGAGAGATTCTAAGTAATCCCGAAACATATGTCTGCATTTTAATGCTAATTTGTGCTTTCTTAACGTGAATTTATTTTTCATGATGTTTTCCTTATTTTGAAAAAAAAAAATTGATAGATAGTGGAGTTAGATTTTAGGACAGTGTGTGTCTGTGAGGACATGACATTAGTCTATTAGGAGAGAGGTTTGTAATGCGATGGAAAGAGGATTAGCGATGACTAGCACAATATGGCACGCCTCGCCAGTTTAACATGTAACGGATATCATCATTGAATCTATAGCCATTTATTGCAGTATTTATGAGCAGGCTCCTCTGGGTTTTGTTGCTGCTTTACGGTGTTAATGTTTTACGTGCTGCTATTTTACGTGTGCTGTTTTACGTGTGTGCTTGTTGCTATTTTACGTGTTACAGAAAATGCTTCTGATTCTCATGCAACGAATAATGTTCATTCATTGCTTTACAAAAATTTTCCGTAAAAGGAGAGACTCCAGGTCCATTCATTCTAGCGATCAGGCGGAGGTCAATTTACCCCCCTTCCTCTGACTTATATAAATGCATTGTATTTATAAATGTGTTTATGTATTTTGTTTTTTACCTATGATAATACACCCTTTGACCTCCCCACCCCTGGAAATTTTTTGAAATGACGGGCCTGAGAGACTCTCTAAAAATTATGCGTGAATTTGAATGATAATCTTAAGAGTTTTCGAATCCCTACCTCCCCCCGCATGGTATATTGGTATTGTCTCCTTTATATGTATATCCTTTCAATATCTATATACATTTCTATTTGCTTTTCTATAACTCGCTCTCGCACGGGGAAATTGTGCTTCTTATGTTACTTTCTGAACTATGGTTTAGGTGCTTTCGATTAACCGTAACAACGACAAGCGACGAGCCTTCAAGGGCGTTTCATTGGTTCTACGTAATTTCCTCACCACGCCCTCGTATTAACTGATTGGCGTTTTTTATTACGCCATTAAAAGTGATTTTCCCTCGAACGATCGTGATTAATTGACCGAGAACTTATAATTTGAGAATCATAGCAACAGTCTATTACGACGGAGACAAAATGTCTTCGTCGCTTTTAGTGTGAAAGGTCCCCTTGACTTTCTCATATATACCAATTCTTGTACCTCGTATCGCACGTGACGTGTACGAGTGCAGTACCTATTTTCATTGTTCTTTTCATATTGATGCTCCCTATTTGTATTTTTGTTTAAAGTCTGAATGATATTTCTTAAATGCACTTAAATTGCTATACGTTCTTATTTGTATAGAATCAAGCTTAAGAAACAGAGAAGCCATTCACTATCGTTATTCACAGGAAAACATTATTTTATTTATTTTGAGTTTTATTTTCTACAAATGCACAGTATGGCACAATTGAATGTTTCACAGGGGGACCATTACAATAAATCTACAGCATACATAAAAGTAAGGGGAAAGAAGTTTAATTCTTTACATTATACAAGGTATAATAGAAATATTTGCAGTCACAGTGAACAGTTCATTACAATTAATATGTATATAAAAAATCAGTTCATAGTTCCATCGTGTGATATAAAGATTAAGTACTACGACGCCCCATAGTCCTTTCATTATTTACTTCAGCTTCATCTTATAAAGCTTCGTCCTCACGGTCAGATCATTTTAGAAGTGGTGTGGGGTGAAAGTGCAAGGTTTGACAAAGGTTTTCTGCTCCCTGGTCGGCTACTTTCAGGAGCTAACAAGCCAAGCTTTATAAATATTCTATAAATGAGCCTGGCGAATAATCGTCCAGTATAATTGGTTGCATTTAACACGAGTGTATCAGGTGTAAAATAAATATTTATGCGCAAAATCTAAAACGTAAATTTAAGTCTTGGATTGTTTCAATTCAATGTTTCTACATGTGAATTCAAGTCGCAATTAACCCTCCTATACTACATACTATGACGTTCCGCTATTGTTCACTGCAAACTATACGCTGGTTAGGATATTCTAAATATCACGCCAGAAAATGGTTCCAACTTACACGTATTTTTAGTGACCCTAAGACCTAATGTTAACAATTAACAACTTCTTGCTGAATAAATAAAATAATTTGTAAAACTTTTGGGGAAATCCTATTATTTACCATTTATTGTACTTATTAACTGGTTTATAACTGTGGTCTTTGACTGTAGGATGCTGACATCGTTTCAGGTATTATTATTATGGCTTAGATATTTACTAACCGATACTACTAATTATCAGTTATTGTTGTCATGGGTTTTTCTAAATGAAATCGGAAAACGAGCGGCTCCCGTGCTTGAAGAGAGATAACCACAAATCCAACAAATGAATTCAGGTATTAGAATTACAAATTGGCAACAGAAGGGTCTAATTTTAAACTTTTGCAAACCAAAATTTGCACCTTCACCTGCAATGACTTGGTGCATGAGGATAATAGTCATGAGCGAAGATAGTCGTGAACTTATTTACAAGACTGTATGTCCAGCACGTAATGGCACGTCTTGCATTCCACGTAACAACACCAGTGGAATTTACACTTGCACCGTTCCTTGACAGTGGTCTTGTGGGTGTTGTATCCCCTTCCACAACACATGAGGTTGCAACCATCTGTTGAGAGCGAAGTCCGGTTGCAGATGCGTCCCTCTGTGCCCAATGATCCAGTTTTCTCATTGGAGACGCAATAGTCCGGACTCTCGTCTATGTAGATGAGGTCCTCAGCTGTGGGCAAGTTATACCGGGGGTTCCGTATTTGAAGTTTGTTCCGGTGGTTGATTTTGACCTCTGTAGCGCCATCGTACTTGTCTTTCAGGTAATCGCCAACTTCTCGGAACGGTGCCAACTGCTGCCAACAAGTCACCAGGGAGCAGGATCCAGATACACCATGGCATTTGCAAGTTACTCGGATCTTACGGATCACAGCCTATCAATACAAAAAACATTCAATGAATCTTATGTTTATGGAGATAAGTGACTAACAGGTAAATTTCCACTAACAAAATTATTAGGTATTGTAAAATGACAATTATTTTGGTAATAAACTTCATGTAGATAATATAAATTAATTTCTGATTTTTTCTTTTCTGATTTTAAACCATAAATTTAAAGCCTACCTTTGCTTACAAAAAGCCTTTTTATTCTTAGCTTATTTGTTTTTTTTTTTTAACGAATCATTTCCATACCTTGCTTTATGAACAGAAACTGAGCACGTGCTGCTGGAATTCAGCACACTTATAGAAAAGCATAAGCTTAGTAAAACTGTCGCTCAAAAATATTTAAAAAGTTTTTAAAATATGTGGTTTTAACATCATTTACGATGGGAAATATGCATTGTAAAATTCTGGATGGTGTAGTCAGCAACGAAAAATAAATTGTTTTTAATTTTGCAGAGGCTGGATTTAGTGGAAAAGGTTAGATAGTGGACTTGAGAAAAAGAGAACTTCTAGTTTAATTGAAAAGCGTTTATTTTTAAATTTTTAATTTTTTTGATTAAAGCGAAGTTTTTGTTTAAAAGACGCGTAAATTATGCAGCATTCACATGGGGGATATATATTTTATGTCTAGAATATCGTCGAATTAACCAGCATCTAAAATGCATACAGAACTAAAAGAGCTATTTTCCTCTATGCCAATATCAATTTCTTAAATTTAATTATTTAATTATAATTCCAATTGTCAAAGTTTTTTTAATAGGAAATTTTTAAGGCTGCAGTTTTAATAAAGTGTGAGTGCATAAATATAGAAAAAATAAAATATGAAATGAGTTACAACAAAAATGTGTGCACTATGAAGTTTTAAAACTGTATAGGTGAAATAATAATAAATGCAAAATAAAGCATGAGCAATTTTTATGCTGCACCCTTGCAGACGGTCAATTATAAAATTCCATTAGAAACAAATTGCTCTGCTTTTTTAGTAGCTGCCAAGAAAAAAGTGGAAATAAATAATAGAATTACAAATGAAAAGTAAGAAATGAAAGATACAAAAGCTCATTTAATTCAAAAATAAAATCTTTAGTCTTTTCTTTTGTGGGAGAAATCACACATTTTCAATTTTCAAAAATCGTAAGTTGAAGCAGATCTTACAACCAATTAACGAATCGCCAATTATAATGTTATATATAAGAAGATTCTTTTTAACTCATTACTTTTCTTATATTTGAAAGCTCCCCCCCCCCCCCCCCCACACACACACACAGAAAATTTTGAAGAATTAAGCGAAAGGAATTTTAAATCCGTCTAAGGCTAGGGCCCCTCCTGAAATAAATTCCAAACTACCTACTTTAAAATTTTGAAACTTCATGAAAAAGTTCTAGATTAGGCAGTGTATGTATTCCAACTGGCTTCAGAGATGAATCACATATGTTGGAAAGGGTTGGTTTTATTCAGTATTTTTTATACCTTTTGCTTCTTTTTTTAAATTAAAAAAAAAAGAATAATTTCTGTAACATATGGACATGTTATCGCAATGCATTTATAATGTGTACCAATAATTTTCAATTCTTGTGTATTGTCCAAAGCAGTTAATATTATGTAATAGGAACTATAAAATGAATGAATCATGAGAGAGCCATTTCTGTTCGGAAAGCGACTGAATTCGTGTAACCAGCAGTCGGGCAGAGAAATGCAGACGATTAATGTCCTGTGGGGATGGCGCGAAAGATGAGAAACCCCCGCGCCATTCGAATCCGCCTCGCATATACAATGAGAGCGCACGCATGAACGCACGATGACCACTTTTATGGCGTGTGACTGTAAAGTCTGCTTTCCCTCGGTGCCTTTAATAAGATACCTGTGAATCAGTGGCGCGCCTGTTTCATTTCCCATGCCCGGGCATTCCTTGTACCCCGTTATGGCATTCTGCACGCATACCCGGATCGGGATTCCAGATTTCATTTTGGGAGGGAATGTGCCGGACCCGCGCTCGCTTTTCCGCGTGCATGGCCAATCGCGCTCTCGGAAGGGTTGCCGATGCGAGAAACAACGCCAAGATTGGCGACAAGTGTCCTAACATGTTGAACAAAGAGCTGGATCAAGAAGGCTGGTATTTTAAAATATTTCTAGGCAACAGAGCTATGAAAATTCCTTACCCCCTGAGGTTAATTTTGTAAAAAAGAAAAAAGGTTTTCAGATTCTATTTAAATTTTCTATGGCTCATGTTGCATAGAAAGAATGGACACTATCGAAAGAATTTAGTAGAAAAGAAGGCCTAATTAACTTGATTGCAACGTTCCCTACATTTTTTACATTCCCTTTAATCTGAACGGCCCATCGACAACATTTGAAAGCTGCGTTAACGTAGCTAGTATTTGACATAAGAACCACTTCTGTTTTACTAGAAAAAGTAAGCAGCGCAAAGCACAATCTTC
Organism: Octonoba sinensis; assembly: GCA_038502835.1. Taxonomy (NCBI): domain Eukaryota; kingdom Metazoa; phylum Arthropoda; class Arachnida; order Araneae; family Uloboridae; genus Octonoba; species Octonoba sinensis. The sequence goes on along the minus strand of CM076599.1, from coordinate 101,319,901 downwards.
TCATCTTGATGAAAAATTAAAAATGAATTAAACCAAATGAAAAATTAGTTACGTAAGTATATTGTGCTATTCGGCAGAAAGGGGTGATATAGATTGCGTAGCATGACTTCGTAGCACGATGCGTAAAAAGGCCAAATTGTACAATAATTACATAGAAGCTTTATCAGTTTAGAAGCTTTTATCAGAACCTAGCTGCAGTTTTGAAGTGAATGTTTGACCCTGATGTTGGCCACTGGAATGGACACAACTGGTATAAAAGGTTGCGGTAAGAAATTTGCAAGTTTACTTATAAACAGTTTTAACATTCAAGCTGAGGTCCGATGTTGTATTTATGGAATCTGTTAAGCAGATATTTGAAGATTGAAACATTATTAGTCGGACCTAAATAGTCGCAATTTGAGTTAGGTTGCGAAATGAATGAATATCTTTATGGTCGCTATCAACCTAGGTATTTTTGGCAGGCAATGGATACAAACTGACGTACGCAATTTAAAAGTTTTCATGGATACGTTAAATTCGAAAATTTGGGTCTGATACTAGACGGTTCAAATGGAGAAATTGGGGACTGTTCCCCCCAATTGGTGGGGGGCGGAGTTTTGAATATGAACTCTGGAGCTTGATACTGAGTTGTGGAATATAGAAAGCTAAGGTATGAAACATGTAAATGGTTGCTGCCTGACTGACGTCGCATTGGGAAATGTGTCAATGTACATGAGAGCTTCAAAAATTTCTCTTTGTGGACACTTTAAAGTAGAAACCTGCGCCCTGAGTATTTTGAAGTTGTACACAGGTTAGGAAGCAGGGCCTAATTAACTTGATCAAATTCATAACAATACTCCATATATTCTCTGCATTCTCTTTAATCTGTACGGTCTATTGACAACATTTGAAAGCTTTGTAAACGTATCTAGGTGTAGAGTAACCCCTTCCCTCTCGCTCCCGTCAAAATCATGGGCTGGGATGTTCAAAAGTAGCGCAACAAAACATTTTTTAAAAAATTCCACTCAATCCCGAAAATTAATTTTTTTTTCTTTTACATACTAGTTACATACTAGTATCAAACTGGTCATAGTATAATTAGAGATTAAACATTTTTTAAATGTTTTTCTTGAAAAGAATAGGCGCTTCTGTTGTTGTTCTCTTGAAAGTTATCCGACCGTTAACTAATGGAAAGTTTGGAGGTAAATATTACAGCGTCATGCTGGTCTCTGGAATGAATGACTTCTGGTGCATTTGCACCAAGGGTGATTGAGACATTTTGTGTCTATCGTAATCGACTGTTGCTATGGTTATCAACCCAGCAGCGAGGATATATCAGTTCAATAGCACAATCAACAAATTACGGTCATTTGAGTGAAAGGCACACTTTTGATGGCACAATAAAAAATGCAAATCAGTCAACACGAAGGCGTGGTTATTAAATTGTGCAGGTCCAATCGCGCTCGTTGAACTTTTTCGTTGCTCTTGCCCGACTCCGTCGCCGTTGGTATGAATGCATCATCAAATATTTGAAGTCTGAAGGATCCTTTGTAGATATTTTTAACGTGGATATTCGTATGTGGAAGTGGGTTGTGAGACAAGTCAAATTATCTATCATGTAAAGTATTATTCATGGGTATTTCGGTCAGGAATAATTAAATAAAATTTAAGGATGAATAAAGCAAAAATGGGTGTTTTCAAAAATTCTTCACGAACTGTTTTGGTGAGAATGTTCGTGTTTTATATTGACTGGATTGTGAAATAAGAGAAATAAAATCTGAAAGATTGTACTATTTTAAAAATTTAGTTAATCCGCAAATTACTTTTATCCTTTATTGTCGTGTGTTTAATATGTATCTTAAAACTGATATTCAATCAAAGTCTTGTATAAAATTTTAAATTTACAAGCTGTTAATTTAATTCACATTAAAGTGCGAACTTTCGCCAATCCCAGTAAAGCACCGGCTGAAGCTCTCGTCTAGCCCGAAAAAGAGCTGAAAAGCGTATTCCCCTCAAGAGCTAATTTGTCACAGCGGATGCCGCACAAAGGAATAAAAACCGAACACGGTAATCACGAGATCCATTATACTCACAACTACCCCTTGCTCGAACTCCCTCCTATTTTATGAAAGGCTGAAAAAAATGAAAACTTTTATGTGGAACTTTCTGGAATGCGAGCACGACGAAATTCGCCCAAGTCAAGAAACTTCCCTAAGCCTTTATATGGCATCATTATTATTAAATGTGTATGTTTAGCCCCGCGGTTTGGAATGCAGCTCGGGATGAAACAATTTTTAACTGTCAGCGAGGACGGTTGGCGAGTTCCATGGTTTAGAGCGTGGAATACTTCTTGAAGTCGCAGAAAGCAATTCGTGTTAATTATTTTGTTGCATCTGAAACCTCATTATTTTCTCAGACTTAATGACTTCTTTTAAATTCATTGTTAGAACTAACCAGCGGGAAAGCTGTACTAGAATAATTTTAAAATGTCGCAACGTCACTCAACTTCCACGACGAAACACGCGTTAAATTGATCCTGAATGGTAGGAGTTCGAAGCCCTGTGCTGGTTGTCTTTAAGAAATGAGGAGATGGAAAGATTATTTTCACATTCAACCTTTTAAGCTTTGGGGAATCCTTTGAGCTTTGCTTGAAGAAACCTGTCGATATGTGAGCAGAAAAAATATGAAATCAAATCTCTATCCTTCTCAACTTTACAAAATTATTGTTGCATCTTGATTTTAACATAATACAAACCTTTTGATAAGATAATGAATAATGGTTAATAAGATTTAGAGAAATCAAACGACAGTCCGCATTTCAGAACATAATATAATGAGGTACTGATCGAGCCAATTCCTAAAATTAAATCCACAAGTCTAGGAAATAGTCAGAGAAAAATAGTTCTTCAGAGAGATGAGATACTGAGAAGCAGGCTTGGAGTCGATTACAAAGAAACGTAATCGATTACGATTACGATTACAAAGGGAGAAATTGAGAGATTAGGATTACGATTACGATTGTAATCCTTTGCCAAAAAGTAATTATGATTATGGCAGCGATTACAGCCGTTGAAAAATGTAATCAATTACGATTATGACATCCGATTACGATTTTGATTACGATTAGATTAGCATAAATTACCCGATAGTATGAATAAAACTCTCATTTTTGCAATAGTGTCACAAATCAAAAAGTTATGATTTTTAATTAAATTTTTGATTTAATAAGAGATAACTGAAATGATGATGAATGCAATTATAATGAAATAATTTCAACATCACTGTTCACGTCGTTGCGGAAATGTGGAATTTGTAATATATATATATATATATATAAAAGAAATCAGGAAGGTGATATTCAGAATTTTTCGAATATTTAAAACTCATGTGAGGGATAAATAACTACATTGATCGTATTTTGTATATAAACAAAGACGATGCACTAAATGTAAGTGTTCATTGATATTTTGTGTGCATACAATCAAAATTTTAGTTGGCCGCAATTTCTGAAAATGTAGTATATTTCTCCATTGTATTTATTTTCTTGTTTAAATTGAACAAACATTTCACGTAACACCAATTAATTTACTGAAAATAATATTTTTGTATGATTCTTTATGAAATCACTTATAAGATGTGTATGAATTGCACGAGATAACAAAATATTCAGATAGTGTGAGAGATAAATAATCCTTTGAAAATAAATGCTGAATTTTAGAATAATTTCAAAAAATTTGAACATGTACATTTAAATAACTCTTAACAAAATTAGTAATTGTTAAAAAGTAATATGAAGAATAATTATAATATGAATGACTATAATATTTTAATATGATTTCTTCTGGGTTTTTTAAACATGGATGAGCATATATTTTTTTTCCATGTAACTGTTTTAATAAAAAAATAAAGTGCAAGTAATTTTACAATACAAATTTAACGTACAAGATTAAACTGAAATACAAAATTCTGTTGAGGTAATTCTAAGAAGAAAAAGATAATTAACTGTTTAAAATAATTCCTAAATATTAATATACAGAACCTTTTATATTATGATCGCCCGTAGGTTACAAACCACTTAATCTCTTCTATTCAATGGTAGAACTAAAAATTTCAGCTTTCAGCAGGGCATGATTACATGATTACAGGACTAGCAGATTACGGATTTTTTCCTTCAGATTACGTTTAAAATTACGGGAGAAAAGGGATTACGGGATTACGCAATTTCGATTATGATTATAAGAATATGCCAGTGTCAGATTACGATTACGATTATGATTTTGGCAAAATGTAATCGATTACAGCCGATTACGATTACATAATCGCGATTACTCCAAGCCTGCTGAGAAGTAAACAGAAAGTAGGGAAGTGTGACATCGATCACTTGGCTTGTGTCGTGAAATTTATGGAAGACGCAAAACTTTCATTTCTTTCAAAATTATGCTTTAGAAGGCGAATTTAAACAAATTAGAATAAATGAAGTTTTTTATTGTTACTTATTTATTTCTCATGTACGGTTAATTTAAATATAGAACTCCTCTTTTACATCCAGTTTAGCATTTAAGTTAACGGGACATATTTGACTAGAAGAGGATGAATACTTTTGCAAGTGAAGAAACTCAGCCAATGGTTCAACCTTCTTCGGTTCAAACCTTCTTCTATGAAAGTTGAATGATGTAAAGCTAGGAAAGCGGAGAACCACAAAAGAAAACAGGGTTCGAAACCTCCCTATCAAGTGTTCTGTTTACCTGAGTGACCCTTCCCCTTTTCATATTCAGAAACAACCCAAGCGTGCCATTTTCTCCCAGGGAAAAAAATCATAACTCCCTTTGTACCATTATCCTCGAACGTTCTTTATTTCTCGAAAAAAGGAAACTTTCAACGCGCTCTCCCTTCAACAGCCTCTATCTTTCTTACGTTTCCACCATGACACAATGGCGTCGATGTAGACGTCAAGTCTTTCAGACGCGTGGATTATCATGATAAAGCGTTGATAATCCTTTAATGACTCGGGATTATTCAACAAACGCTTGTAAATGACAAATCGTCATCGGGAGAAAGATGATGGCATAAATAAACTACCAGCACGCAGTTTTTTTTATTTGTTATTTTTAGTTTATTGAATAGCATGAGTACAGCAAAGGAATGTCTTGTCTAGTTTTACTTTTCCAAATGCTATTAGCTGTATAGCTCTTATTTTTCATTCCTCCAGAGGCATTCGCTAGTTCAATAGAACATATTAAGTATGGACATATTCTGTTTGGAACATATATGATGTGAAGATACCAGTCATGTAACAGACTTTTGTAGAAAATCGATCCTATTATAATACTTCTAGTTATTTTATTCTGATTTTTTCATTCATATGCATGTGTAAATTGAGTAATGAGACTGGTTGCCTAGCGTTCGATCTGGCAGCACTGCGGGAACGCGGCGAAGGGCGACAAGTGAACATCTGATAGGCCTGCAGTACAAGTTTAAACTAGAGTTGTTGCACTATCTGTAGTGACTTTGATCTTGGAAAAGTTTTTTCTAGTGTGTTCTAAAATTGAGGGACATTAATTTCTAAAAACGGTTTGCCATCAGGTTTTGCTTCAGACTAGGACACAGTGCAACGGAAACTTTTGCAAATCTGCGGCAAGCCTATGGAGACATTGTTTTATCAAAAGCCCAGGTTTTTAGATGGTTCAAGGCATTTTCAGAGGGAAAAGAATAGATTGAAGACGAGCCTCGCAGTGGAAGGCCTTCATCTGCAAAAACCGATGAAGATGTTGGCAGAATCCGGCGATCTCGTGCTTTCTGATCGCCGTTTGACAGTCCGAATGATCGGTGAAGAATTGAATCTGACTCACACAACCGTTCATCAAATTTTGACCATGAATTGGGAGTGAGAAAAATCTGGGCTAACACATTTGTGCTCCTTGTCAAACCACGTTTTCGATTAATGAATTTTTATCCGATAAAAACATTCCTGTGGCTCCGCCGCCTCTTTCTCCAGCGCTATGTGGCTTCCCAAGGTAGTTACTTTGAAGGAGACAATGTGTGGAATTGTACTTTCATTTGAATAAAAAAATTAGAAAAAACTAGTTTTATTACTTAATTTACACATCTCGCATGTATGTACATTGTACATGTATATATTATATAACATTGAATAATAGATTGTAAGGTAAAGTGCCCTAAAGCTGACACCCTGAAATGGAAAAACGTTTTAAGTATTACCAATTTAATGAAATTTAAAGTGATTTTTTTTTCTTTTCGAATGGTATCACTTCTTAAATTATTTTTGGGAATTGGTAATACATTAAATGTTTTTTTTATTCAAAGGTGTCAGATTTAGGAACCGTTTTCTTAAAGTGTCAGCTTTACGGCACTTTACCTTATTTGTGTTATACCTAAGCTTCAAGTAAAAAGTAAAGAGAGTTATGCTTCACTTTTTTTAAAGTGACTTCCATATAGTACCAATTTTTTCATTAACTCATTTATATTTCGCCTGAATACATCTACAATTTCATTTTGTCTAAGATCCCTGATGTAAAGAAAGACTGGAAAAAGGGCAAAGTAAAAAAAAACTTCTATAAAAATTTTAACTATTATTTTGAAGAAAGTTTTTCTAGATAAGTTGGGAACCAGTTGTTTTTTATGTATTAATTTGGATTGCATCTATGGCATGTCGTAGGTGACGACATTGTGTTTCACATAATTATTTTAAAGAGTATAATATGTGTACCGTGTTTGGCACACAACCGCTCTCGTCATTCGTTTCGCGATGCTGCCACCTCTGTTTCTTGAATAATGTTCTGATATACCCCCGCCCCCCGCCCAATGTTCCTAGATACTGGCTGGAATGTTACAAGGCTTTTATCGTTCGCCCAACAAAATTTGTATCACGTACCACAAACCATGACCTCTTGTTAACCCTTACGCTTTCTGTTATTCAGCAAGACGTGTCTGCCCTTTATTGCAGTCTAATGCGCTATCAAAATTTCAATTTGCTAATTATAACCTCTAAAACAACGTGGCAGCTCTTAAATTAAAGCAAAGAAAGAAAAACAGACAACTTTAGGGTGGAGCCTATGGAACCGTCTTCCCTTTACAATGAAAGCTTGTGTTTCAGTGCAAAAGATCATTATCCTGCATCTGTCAAGGAATTAAAAGGAAAGAAAAATCTCCCGCTCTATCACTTGTGTAAAAAAAAAAGTACCTTTTTGTTTATTTACTTTAAATTCCGTAACAAATTGCCGTACCATATTCTTGCGCAAGATTAATTTACACGCTCGTAATTTTCGGACACCCTGTTGGTGGTGCAACGATCATCCAAGATCATTCCAATCACGTTCCAAAATGGTATATTTCGAACACAACTGGAGAGTTTCCGACTGTGTTTAGAGTTATAGAACGTCAGAATGAAAAAATTCTCACGGAAGTCCCGATGCACTGTGCTCGGGCTACGACATAAACATTCGACTTTTCTCGGATAAACTGTCGCATATCGCACGGCATGCATCGTAAAGTATCGGATTAAGGGATATTATTGTCTGGAGCGTTGGATTTGATGTGGGAAAGCTCCGCGGGATCTGTGGCGTAATTTGAGCGGTTGACTTGTTTTTTCATTCGCTGACCTGATACCTTGTGCAAAATTTGGAATACAGTGAATTTAGTTGCTTTTCCAGTTGAATTTTTAATTTATTCTTATTTTTGAGATTGAATTTTATGGCAATTAATTTCTAAACAGAAAACGTCTTTCCATCATGGTATTTTATGGGCCGCAGATTATAAGCTGAAAATATTCAAATTACATCATCAGCATTAGTTTTTCTAAATTTTCTACTGTTATGGAGCAAATCTATTGGGACTCAGGTTACGTATTTTCTAATGATATTACGTTTCGTTTAGAAACTACAGATCAGGTGATGAGAATATAATTAAATGAATGCAGTATAGCAAAACGTTCTCCGGTAGTTCCGAATACATAAAAAAAATTATAAAAAAAGACAAACCTGTTACCATTTTAGCTTATATAGGATCAACAGAAAGGTATATAAGTTTTATAATGAATGATTATACAGGGAGATAACAATTAAAGTTATACTGTTCAAATTTATGTAGAACTTGTTCTAATACACTAAAAAAAATCCCTTAAACTTTAAGGTTTTAAACCGGCACAGCTGGGTTGGCTGGGGAAAACCGTTAAAGTTACGAAGTAAATCCCTAGTTTCAACAGTTTTTTACCGTACGGGAATAACTTTACGATAAAAAACAGTTTCAGCTACGGATTTACTTCGTAACTTTAACGGTTTTCCACAACCAATCCAGCTGTGCCGGTTTAAAACCGTAAATCTTACGGGATTTTTTTAGTGATAAACGCGGATCGTTGAAAATTGTTATATATGTCATCTGGATCATGGGGAAAACAAATCTTCATTTTAAAAAAAGGTAATAGCTCAAATTTTTATCACTAATTGTGAGGGCCTCATGAACAAACAAAAAAAAAAAAAAACAGATCAGAAACAAAAAACTATTTTCATCATAACAATTATTTAACGTGCATTCTATTTGGCGTCAATCATATGTTCAAAGAGTTTTCAACAGTTGCGTTCAGGGCTCCGCTATCAATTGCAGCAAAACCTGCTGCGCTATAACACTTTTGAAAATGTGATTTTCGCAAAGTGGATTGCATATTGAATACACGTTGTAATAAAGTAGATTTTGGATTCAATTCGGATTTCTTATTCTTCATGGGTCCTCTTCACACCTAGTTGTAAAAAGTCTGAATTTTTTTTTTCTTATTGCAGATGTCTTCTCTCTCCTCATAGTGCATGTAAGTTATGTACCGAATACTGTTAGAACGAGCCATACGCATGTCTAAACAGGGTAACTTTAATTATAACCATTCTGTATATTTATCATAAATTACTATAGCATAAAGAAGAAGATTCAAGAGCTTAAAAGTGTCCAAACGGTTACTTGCGGTAAGAAAAAACAATATTTATACAAACCCTCCTTCCGGCCTCATTATTGTGCAGGTTCATGAGCTTCCTGGCCTGGGATCTGGTACCACGGGGATGGTTGAGTTCCCGCTCTCGCACGTCGACGAACCCCTCGGTAAAGCGGTACCCGTACTCGACGTTGTCCCCGCATCCACCCCAAATCCAGTCCCGCCGTAGCGTCCTCGGCCTGGCCGTCTGACTGCAACCGCAATTAGCCAGCTGGCCGTCGCGGCAGCCTCGAGACACGGTGTGCACGACGCCTGCCGCAGAGATGGCGTGTGCGAATGCAGCTTCTCTGCTACCTGCAAAAAAAAAGAAAAGAAAATATGGATATTAAAAATTATGTCGGATTGAAAAAGGACATCTAGTTTTAAATTGCGTCATTAAAAGTTACTTTTACTCAGACGACCGTGATTTGCTAATTGTGCTATCGAAGAGATACTTCAACACTGTTAGTTCGATAACCATATCAGCAGTCAATTACAACGGTGACAAAATGGCTCCGTCACCTTTGGTGTGAATGCATCCTTATCAAACTTTCAGCGATGACATGACTTCGACAGCGCAATCAACAAATCACGGTCATTCGAGTGAAAGTCACTTTTAATGACGGAATAAAAATTACCAATTGCTCAATACGAGAGCGTGGTTGTTAAGAAATGCTCTCTCATTGCCAATCTCTTATTGACAGGTTGTCATTCATTCTATATTAACAAAATACGTCTTCTCCGTAAAGCATGGTTTCTTGATTGTGTTATGAAGAAAACAAGAAAAGATGTCGCTTTTAAGCCATAATCAGTATTTTAGCGAATGCCACGCTCGATCGCAGCATCACAGTCCGCCCTGACGTCATGTGCTGGACATCGTTATAATGTCTGGAGCATGCGCAGCATTCTCCATAAAGCGTCTTCAGACCGCGAGATGTACCACGACGTTCGCTTAAAAACGAAGATTTTGGTCAAAATCAGCAGGAATGACAAAACGTATGATTAACGTATTTTGTGTCCGTAGCGGCTAGCAAGCAAATCATCATTACTGTTACCCCAAACTAACTTCTGGGTACGTCCTCGATTGCTCCTATTTGTAATGCAGAATCCCTCATCAAAAGATTCGATAGATGTTCTCAAAACATGTGGCAGGTAAGCTAAATCTGATGTAGGAGTGAAATGAATAAAAGAGGAACATTGCTGTCGTGAACCACCAATTATAGTTGTATGCACGTTCAATTGCTCAAAAAGAAGAACTTACAGGAAATCGAATAATCTATCAGAAAAGTAGCAACTATAAAAAGTATTCATAGTAAATGCAGTAACTCCGGCAAATCAAAAAAAGAAAACGAAATAGTTGATGCTGCCAATTTTGAAAAAAAAAAAAAAACATTAAGTATGTATATATTATGACAATAATATAAAGTATGCCATCACAGGCTGGAATCACACTTTTTCTTTTCCACCGTAATTCTTCCTTTTAAAAACAGTCTTCCTTAAGGGGGGGGGGGGAGAAAAGTGTGTAAATCATCGTTCATCACCTGAAATGAAACAGATCGTTAATGGTCATTAAAAGATCCTTAATGAACCCCGCGAAGACAGGTTGACGTATAGGCCGAGCGTCGAAATGATACACATCCGTAGAACTTGTTGATCTACAGTGCCGCAATCAACGCCTCTGCCCTTGTTGGCAACTCATACTTTCACACCTTCCGTTTCATTTTTCATTGTGCAGTTCTTGAAAAAAGGGAAATCACTAGGCCTACAGTGCCTCTGGCAGCTAGAGAAGCTTTAGAGTACTTACGAATCATGCATCCTCAGACAATCTAATGCAGAGAAGAAACTGTTATACAATTGCATTTTTAATCAATATTTAATTGTTTCATCATTTTAACATGATGTTACATCCAGAACTAGACGCGCCTGCTTTTCTATATATATACAATTATAATGTATAATCTATCTATTTGTCTCTCTTTCCCATATAGCTTTAGTACTTAATTACTCAAATATATCTTTTTCGAAAGTTAATACATATTCATTCACTCATTTATTCATTAATTCATTAAAACTTAGATACTTAATCCAAGATGTTTTGAACTGCCACACACTTGAGTATCCCAGCAACCCTTCAGAGTTTGTGTGTTAAAGAGGAGGCCATAGAAAGACAGAAATTACTACGATGTCAGAATCTTCTGCAAGGAAAACTCTTTCATTACCGTTATGATTCATTAATTTTGCTCAATTATGTGATACACAAATATGCTCTAGCTAAATTTATTTTGAAATTTCTCCTATGATTTAATTCTTGATCACATTCAAAGACGATTAAGTTCTTTACGTCATTGTGATCAAAAAATATAATTGTGTCTGAAAAATATAATTCTGTCTTATACTTAAATTTATGTACTTAGGTTTAACATTAGTTCTGAACTCTCAAGATAGCCATGGTGGTATAAAATAACAACTAGAATGTCCAGTTTTGACAGCTTCACAATGAGATCGTAACTTCAAAAAAGGTGCTTTGCTGCAAAATTAGAGTATTTGTAGACGGAACGGTTTTATTGTGAAGTCACGAAATATCTGGCGGAGAAAAGCAAAATTTGGCTCATATTGTTTTTTTTTTGTGAAAACTGTTTAAGAAAAAAATATACAATTTGGAAAAAAAAAACACTTTCTTCTTTATTTTAATCTTATTCTGTGGCAAAAACGTAAATGAAATAAAAAAACACAAACAGTTAAATGCATAAAAACTGATCATAAACAACGAGTTATTTTCTTTAAAAAAATATCCATTGCGAGTTCACAATGGATAATAAATGTTTGAAAACCGACGGCAATCCACTTTCTCACAAACGGCAAAACAATCATTCTCAGCATCAAACGCTTATTTTCTTCGGCAGAACTGTTGCCAACTCGGATTACGAAAAGTAGGCGCGAAACGGAGGCGGAGACGGAACACGTGGAGCAAAGGGTATTCGCAGAGGTGTGTCATTTCGTCACGGGGCCCATACGTCAGCCTGTCTAAGAAGGGCCCATTAGGGACCTCTAATGATCACTAACGACCTCTTGCGAGGGAGGTGATAAATGATGATTTCCACACTTCGACCCCCTCCTTGCCCCCCACCCTCTTCCTTTCCAATACTCTTTCTGAAAGTATCAAAAGAGAAAGAGAGAGAGAGAATCCTCTAATGAGTGACCCCCTCCCCCACGAAAATTTACTCCAGAGAGGGAATTATGAACACGTGATGGATCTCTATCGATAGAGAACGCGGGAAATGCAGCGTGAGAATTCGAAAGTAAATGTGTTGCCAGATTGCGCAAACGATCGAATAATTGGCTCATATAAGACGCGGACGTGGGAAACGGAATATACAACCTCCCGGAAAAAGCGATTCTGAGTGCATCTCGGAACGTGACACTGAAGACATGAATCATGACACATTGACTGAAAATGCTCTTTTATGTCGGCGATTTAACTTATCAAAAGCTTGTATTTTAAACATAACATAACTAAATGGCCGTTGTCGGGCTGAACATAAAGAAGAAAATGCGACTGTTACGTAAAAGCTCTGCGTGAATGACAAATCCTTTAAGGAACGGCTCATTTTGTTTTAGCAGTCATGAAATTTCAAACTATATCGATATCTCTCCGTATGGATTTATAATATCTATTTCTATACAACCTGCTGAAAAAATTCGCAATGCACGTGCTTTGAAATGTCCGATTGCGGACACATGGATAAGTATTAAAGCAATTAAAAGTTTTAATTCTATTGGACACAACGAAATTGACGCTGAATACCATCGAATTCTCTAAATTCTGTAGCATCCATTATCCACAATAATTTCTGCTTGAAAAACTTTGCAGCCAAAAAAATAAAATAGATAAAATTTTCTTCATCTTATTTCTCCATACTGTCGTTTCAAAATAAACGTCAAATCGTAAAAATTGGATTTAATAATTACTTTTAACTGAGCTAGGAGATTGAAAGTTGACATACAAATGCGCAAATAATTAAATGTTAACACTGGGAACCATCACATCTCGGTAAATTATCGTTAAACATCGATCGAACTTGAACAGTATCTATGCTCCAAGAATCCCATGCTACCACGAGTGAAAATTAACAAGCAGGAATTGCTCATCTATTCACCAACCTTGTTGGGCCTAGCGCCTGTTGTTGGTGTACTTTTTGTATTGTATTGTATTGTATTGAGTGAAAATTAATGTAATTAAGAATACTAATTATATTATAGCGAAATGTATGGCTATTGATATTAATAGTGAGAGTCATCATAACTTCATAAACTGTCAGTTCAACTCAGAGAAAATCCCTCTCTCGATTCATCATTCTAGCATTTCCAGCAGCATGTCAGAAACGTTTACACATTGAGGATTGCCATTTTCATAAAAGGTGTTCGATAATATCTTTTCGTTTATCTTTAGAAAAACCACTAACGTGAAGTAAAAATTTCTGAAATATACTTTTTTTTTTTAACTTTTATCACCGAGGACCTGGAGCGGCTAGGGGAGCTGAAGGAGTTTTTTGTCGAAACTTCAGTGGAACTGGGGAAAGATAATTTGTTGTGCTCTTTGCTTCATTTTGTTTAAATTTCGATAAAACTTAATGAATGATTTTCTTTATTTTATTCATTTAAAAACATGCTTTCAATGATTCTTTACTTTTTGTGAAGTTCCATTCTTGATGGAACATTTCCACTACTAGCCATAGCACTTCGAAAACACCATGTAGTGTAAAGTGTAGTAATGTTTGTAGTTGGTGTGGTATTTATGCATGAACTGTTCTGATATATTCTATCACAAAATATATCAGCACTCATCAAAAATCGAGTAGCGACCATGAACTAGGTGCACAGTATTTGTATAGAAGAGCAAGATGTTAAGAATTCTTCTCGTTAGATGTATCTAAATCAGAGGCAATTATTCAACATGAATTCTGCCATTAATTCAGCATATATAATTTTATCCACTCAAAGTTTATGGAGGTTCTTCATAGGAAATGTGTCGAAATAACTTATATCTCTTTGATAGGACGAAAAGAACAACTTTATAGAGTTTAAAGTATTCTTAATTGAAAATTAAATTAAATACGACAGCATCAATTTCTTGCTGCCAACACAAATAATGTAACCTATGAAGAGTAATGCTTCTGGAGAGGTTGCTTTAGAGTCATTCCATTTCAAATCAGGCAGGCAGGTCTGAAACTTGTCACATGACCCTCACAGATTTTTTTGAAAAAATTACAGTAATTACAACTAAGGGACATATAAAATATCGCAAAAGGATTTTGCAAAAGAAAATTTATTTCTCTAGTTACAGACGTTTAAAATTTGGGACAAAGTTGGCTGTTTTCAGAAAATCAGCAAATCACTCACTTTTAAAATGGCCACTGTTTCAAAGTTTTTAACCGATTCAAATGATTTTTTTTCTATAAATAAGGATAGGATGGTATTTTATTTAGACACTAATTTAAAAAATTTAGTTGGCTTCATTGATAAAGAAAAAAAAGTGTTTCTGAAGTGAAAAAATAGTTTGTTCCGAATTCATGATTTTTTTTCCTTATGAAAGAAATTTATTTTTGACAAAACAGAGGTGGCGATCTAAAGTGCTGTTATGGAAGTTTTGTATCAAATTTTATTGTAAGCATGAGATGCATATCCTCTCATAATTTAAATTTTGAAATTTGAAAATGTTCAAAAAATACGATTTTTGAAGTGTGATTACTCAAAAAAGCCATTTTTTAAAAATCTGAAAATCTGCTCATTTATTGCCTTTAAAGTGCTTAACGAGCTGCTATCAATTATATTGTGTATTTTTGCCACAGATATTTTATATGATTTTTCAAAAATGGCCTTTTGTGCGTTTCTCAAAAAAGCCAGAAATTCAAACTCGTTCTTATTTAATCACTTTAATACAATATTTAATCAATATTTATTAAGAAATATACTGTATTCTTACACAATTACTACAAATAAGTTGTACTTAACCTTCTTAGAACTTAAATAGCTCCTAGCACAAAGCGTAGCTACTGTGATTTAATGCATGTTATTCCTGTTCAATCCAATTACTAGTTTCAAACTCACACGCTTTATATCAAATACCAAGCAACAGCAAATGTAAAATTTATTGTAGGAATACAATCAAAACATTATTGGCTATCCTACAATACTGCTAAATAGTACAAATTCCTAAAATAGTAATGCTTGTTACATGGGACGTACGAGCAAACAAGAAGTGGAAAACAGTTAGAAAACTAACAGCCTCTTAAACAAATATAACTCAATGCATGATTTCTAAATAGCAAAATTTATTGAAAGTGTGAATGAGAATTATTGAATGTGGCAAATTAAGAATGTATCACCGATGGTTTAGGGACACTATCGAATAATTTGTACACAGGTAATCTAGAACAAATATTTCAATAGCCAGAATATAATACCACAAGAAATATAACACCATATGAACCCTCCTAGTCTTAGCATTTTTTTTTGGTAATAACGAGTAGAAGATGATTCAAGAACTTGATTCTACTTATTTTGCTTTAAGTACATGATTTCATATGCGTTCAAAACTATGTATATCAGTGCTGTAACATATTTTATGTGAAGTGTGGAAATTTAAAACTAGTAATTGGATTGAACACAATAACATGCATTAAATCACAGTAGCTACGCTTTGCGCTAGGAACTATTTAAAATCTAAGAAGGTTAAGTACAATTTCTGTAGTAATTGTGTAACAATACAGTATATTTCTTAATAAATATTTATTAAGTATTATATTAAAGTGATTAAATAAGAACGAGTTTGAATTTCTGGCTTTTTTGAGAAACGCACAAAAGGCCATTTTTGAAAAATCATATAAAATATCTGGGGCAAAAATACACAATACAATTGATAGCAGCTCATTAAGCACTTTAAGGGCAACAAATGAGCAGATTTTCAGATATTTAAAAAATGGCTTTTTTGAGTAATCACACTTCAAAAATCGTAATTTTTGAACATTTTCAAAATTTAAATTATGAGAAGATATGCATCTCAGGCTTACAATAAAATTTGATACAAAACTTCCATAACAGCACTTTAGACCGCCCCCTCTGTTTTGTCAAAAATAAATTTCTTTCATAAGAAAAAAAATTCATGAAGTCGGAACAAACACTATTTTTTCACTTCAGAAACACTTTTTTTTTCTTTATCAATGAAGCCAACTAAATTTTTAAAATTAGTGTCTAAATAAAATACCATCCCTTCATTGTTCATAGAAAAAAGTCATTCGAATCGGTTAAAAACGTTTGAAACTGTGGCCATTTTAAAAGTGAGTGTGTTGCTGATTTTCTGAAAACAGCCAACTTCGTCCCAAATTTTAAACGTCTGTAACTAGAGAAATAATTTTTTTTTTTTTTTTTTTGCAAAATCCTTTTGGGATATTTTATATGTCCCTTAGTTGTAACTACTGTAATTTTTTCAAAAAATTCGGTGAGGGTCATGTGACACCCTCTGCCTGATCTGAAATGGAATGGCTCTTTAGTAATTGCGCCGTTTACATTGTGAAATTACCCTGGATGTTAATTTTTTTACAAATACTTAGAATTTTACAGAATAAATAAGAATAAATTTCAGTTTTCTAGGACATAAGCTAACTTTTTTTTTCAAAGGTTTTAGTTAATTTTACTCATTTAACTTCATTTATTTGAGCCATGAATACATAGGGGAAAGTGCTTTACTTCGGGACACTTGTTCTTTAAGACAGTGACTATTTTCAGAAACCTAATGGCAGCATTAACATAATTTAATTTTAAATTATGCCTTTATCCAACAGGTTGCATCACCGCAAAACTCTGCATCAACACCTTTGAATTAGTGACTTTCTGTAAGAAAGAAAAAGTCATTCCTTGAAGTAAATTTCTTTCTCATTCTATTTTACGAATATGAATTTATAAAATTATTCAACTGACATTTATTTGATTACAGAGGAGAAGATTTTTAAATGGTTTAGTTATGAGAAAAGGATAACAGTGTATTTCGGCTGGTCAACCTTTTGGTTTTGTTATGTAGCGATTGTTCCTGGAGACAAAGATGTCCCAAATCACGAAAATAATGGCGTTGATTCTTTAGTGGGCAACTCTATACGTAATGGAAAGATTTTTAATCAACAAAAAAAATTCGAGTGCTTGGAGTGACACTTTATTCATCAAAACGTACTTTTTTTTTTCTTTGCATGTCCTTTTTAAGTGTACAAATAACAAACGTAACATTTGTAATATTTTCTTCAATTTTTAGATTTGTGACAGAATTTCACAAAAGGCTTTCCGCTACAAATATAAAAACAAAATTAAAAAAATAAATAAACATTATTGTTTTGGTATTTAGTTACTTTTGAATTGCTAATAATGAGATTCAGAGAGACAACTCTGTAATCACTTGAATTTTAATATTTGATCAAAAATGTCACTTTTTGTACGAATGAGCTTGCCCGTGAATTTGCTTGTAGAGTAGAGATTATTAATAATCGTTTTTGCTGTGGAAATTACCCTAACATGACTTTAGAAGTTGGGGCTCTAAGTTTTTTGAAGCATAGTAAAATCAGAAAATGCTCTTGATGTTTTAGTTCTTTACCATTTCTAAGCGACATGAATAAAATTTTTACCTCTTCGTTACGGTTAAGTTCAAGCAACATAGTATGTTACTGTATCACTTAAGGGTAAACTACGTAACACAGCATAAAATGAATTTCACTCAATAAACGCCGCCTTCATAAAATACGATGCCCACAGCCGTTTAAAAATGTCAAACTGTAATGACTTCGGTCATCAAACACGGTTCTGTGAGACCGGGGACAAGCGGCAAGCATCCGGTTCTCTCTGGTTCCGTAAATGCTTGGAGAAAATGGACGGCAAACAATCAGTCAGACATTTTTAGAGGCGTCTGTTCTTTTTTTCGGGTTGCCCTTAATTTACGGTCGGGATCTTTGCAGTAATTAGTTTTACGACACGCCAGATCGTAAAACTAATTTACAGATTCCTGTTCTGCCTGTGTTTTTTCTCCGAGGCCTCGATGCTTTTTATGGGCATTGAGAAATTTCTCCGGGTCACCATGAAGCGGTTGGCGATTAAAAGGGCACTTCGCGCCTTTGTGATGTGTCGGCTTTGCCTTCTCAAAATATTTTGACAGGATAATGAGGATGGAAGGAAATAATCGCATGTCAGAAATGTAATATCGTTAATCGTCATCCAGAAGGTCAACATAATCATGGTCTTTCGCAAATTTTATAGTTTCAAGGTGCTAGAACTTCTTAAGTGCAACTCGAAGTTACTTTTTATAATCGAGCCTGTAATGCGTCAACTAACCACGCCGTCAATTAACAGTCATGTTGCGAATCAAATTTATTAACATCTAATTTATCATGTTTTTCGTGGAAAAGGTCAGAACATTCATTTTATAATGTTTTGAATAAAATATATGTAAGTACATATGCTCTAAATCAAAATGTTAAAACGTACAATATGTTTAACATATATTTAGTTGTTTAAAATGAAAAATTATTCTTAAAAATAATAACTAATAAGAAGAAATTGTGAAAATTACTACTGGAATGAGTTGTAGAACGACAAATTTGTACCAATGTTGCAATGAAATGACTTAAAAATATCGACCCACGTTCGTTTCATTTTCAGTTTAAAAAAGAGTACCACTCAGGGAATCATCTGAAAGAGCAGAAATGTTGCCAACAAAATTGACGAATTATTCGAAAGGAAAAGAGTTCAATTCCTTGTAGAATAAATTTAATGGCTAATATGTGCACAATCTGTAGGTTGATAAAAGAAGCAGTTTTTAATGGGATATAAATTAGAAAAACTTATCGAAAACTTTTGTTTTGTATTGAAAAATGTTCATGAGCTTCGTTATAAAAAGGCAAAATACTTTCGTAATAAATTAATTTCTGAACGAGGAACTAGTTCTTCCTGACATAGCACGCGTAAATTAACTTGAAGATAGTTTCATGAGTATAGGAAAATTGTACCTTTTATTTTTACACTGAACTTAACGTAACAACCACGTTCAAACATTTTAAGTGAGCTGTTTAGTCTTTTTACGAAAGTGAACACTTGACCAAAGAAATGTAACGAACACTACCAAGAAAAAAGTTCTACATATGATTTAAAACACATGCACTAGTAATAAAAGTAAAAGACATTGCTGAATTATATGGCAACAAATCACAAGTTAGAGCATCACAAGTACTCACCTATACTTAATACTGGACCGAACACGCTGGAGTCATCAACCGTGGAGCAGTTCCACCTCCTGTTGGTGAACTGCCATTGACACTCGTGGATGCCAAGTCGCGCTCCCCTTGCAACGTGAGCCATGTGGTCCTGGTAAAGGTAGCAGAGTTTGGTTTGGCCACGGGATAGCCCACTCAGCCTGGAACACAGTGGTTGTGCGCCAAGCAAATACGCCTGTGGATTGTGCAAGACGTCGAGTCCCTGTAGACCGAGATTCCTGAAAAGAAGCAGACATTTATGTATTTTCCTTTGAAAAAAAAAAACTCATTTGTAAAAGACATATTCCACTTCTACTGTTAGACAGCTGTTTCGACGAAACAGCTATTTTTGTTGTTGTCATTCAAGAAATAGGTGCTTCAAGTATCTACTTATAAAAATAGGGAAACGCAGAATAGCTTATTAAGTTCTAGCATCAAGAAACCCAAGTAAACCAACCGACCAAAAACAAGGATAAATCAACGTGCAATTAAGTCTAAAGGCTTTTGCAATGGCAGACGGTATGAAGAGTTATTTAATGAAGTATACATGCACAAATAAACAGCTTAATGTATTCATAAGATATGCTGATAAGATAACTTTTTCAAGAAAATAACGTTTGTTCTTAGTTTTGCTTAGTTTGAAGATATATCAAGAAAACATAGCCGAATTTGAAGAAACAAGGGTACCTAATGTCAATTAATCACATAGCATTTTATCAGAAAAAAGTGATTGAAATTCTTGACTCCATGGGTTTTCATTTCCTGATTGTACTTGTTGGTGTAAGAGACCGTTTACCTCGTAGATAAACTGATATATTTTTACCGTTATCGCGATATAATAATGAAAATTTAAATTATTTCCAAAAAGTGGTAAAACTTGAAAAACTTAAATTTGGGTTATGTTTTGGGAAAAGCAAACCCAACATTTCATACATGCTATGATAATTTTAATTGTTTTACGCAAATCTGGAATATTACCATAGTTTCAAAAAAACTTATTAAAAATTCCAGACTCTCCGCACTCGAATTGAACTTTTGCGGCACCGCAGAAAAATCTCCACAATTTCAGAGACGCCTGCCGTTCATTTCACCATTTATTCACGGAGACGTAGAAAGTGAAATTCCACGAACAACATAGGTTCACCATCAGGTACAATTACACCATTAGGTGACGGCAAATGTGGTTCTCAGACGCACTTTTTATGCGTTTCGGAGAGCGGGAGGAGGGGGGTGCGATGATGTTCTATCCATCAAGACGTTCGTCACAGGTCGTCCATTAGGATGGGAGAGAGCAGTGGGGAAGACGTGTGCTGGAGAGTAGGTTTATAAATAACGAAGATCGTTTTGACAGAGATAAGGAACTGTTTGGAATGTTGATAAAGGCACCGTTGCCACTTCTATTTCTCAATTTGTTACCGCTTTATAGTTCTTTTTTACAAAAGAATGGTTCTAAAAGAAACAAAGCATTTACACTCGCAAGTGTAAAAGTTTTAAAATAACAACCAGGCAAAATAATTAAGAATAATAAAACTAAGCTCATTAGCTAAATATTTCAAGAGTAAGTACATTGGTTAACAAAACAGTACGAAAAAAATGCCGTGTAAAGTTCCTTCTGTTGGCCACTCCTCAAAAATAATAAAATTTCCAAAGAACGAATTTGTTTTTCGTAAATGAATCTCAAACAAACCTTTATTCCACACTCACCCTCAGGGGAATTGCCCCTCCTTAAAAGCAGGGTTCGTTGATTTAAATCAGCTTGATTTAAATCATGATTTAAATCGCGATTTAAATCAAGTGATTTTTTTAAAAAAATCATTGATTTAAATCAAGTGATTTTTTTTCAAAAAAATCATTGATTTTACTATGTTAGGAAGTGTTGTAAAAATGAAATAATAATTCAGCAAAATAATTCAAATTAAATTTATTCATTTTCTCTGTACTAATGAGTGTACTATAATTCCTGGTAGGGTTAAGTTTCATTTGAGTCATGTATTTGTATTAAAAGTTGTTTATCATTATTACTATTAAAAAATATTTATTGCTGTGAAAATAGCTTAAAGTGTGTTTTGGCATATTGATTAAGATTGGATATTGTTTCTATGAATGTAACATAATAAATATCCAAAATATTTAGGGTCTTTTTAAAAAAATAAAAAAAAATCCGATTTAAATCAAAAAAATCTGATTTAAATCAAAAAAATTCCGATTTAAATAAAAAAAAAATCCGATTTTTTTTTATTTTTTTTTAAAAATCAAAAAAATCACGAACCCTGCTTAAAAGTCAAGGATCATTAAAAATTGTACGAATAGCGAAGTAAAATTTTGTAATTTTTCCTCTTTGGAACAACTTTATCAGCAAACAAGTAAAATCACAGAAAGAAAAAACAAATATGGCCCCTTCTCAGCAAAATTCTGTATCCGTGTCTGATCAAGAAAGTCAAACGAACATATTTCGTTTCCAGAAATTTGCGATCCTTTTGTTGAATTGAAACGATTCAAGAGCAAGAACCTTCCAAAAAGGCAGTTACACTTTGTACATTAAGCTCCTTACTTTTCAATTATAAAGTAGCATACAAAGAATCTGTCTACAGTCTAGCATTTTATAACAACGACTGCTTAGGATTATTTCTCTGCCATTAATTTGCTTACCCTTATAGTTTAGGATATTTTATCGCAACAAAACAACCATTTGATTCAAGTCTATTAGCTTAAAACTAAACAACTGGTCGCTTTCTGAAAGCCCTTTGAGCTCCGCTGAGAGAATGCGAAACATCGCCAAAAAGCTAACATGCCGGAAAAAGCATGACACGCAGTCTGATCCAAAATGGTTGATCCGTCACCCTGTCTATATGGTGGCTCTGACTGCTACCACTAAAATTCATTTTTCATCAACTAATACTTTATACATAGTTAAGAAATCATGAGTTTGCACTCTCAGAAACGCATGCTCAAATCTCACGAAACTTTCGTCGGATTTGACAAAATGGCTTCGTGAAAAATGCTCCGAGTAAACCTTTCGTCACATTGCCGAAATTTTGTGTAGTAACTTTTTAAAGTCACGTGATCGCGCGAGAAAAGTATCGTTGTAAATGACGAAAGTTTCTTGACGATTGAAAAGTCCTCAAAAGTGACGATTCTAGTTCTGAGAGTGTGTTAATTGAAAAAAAACGATAAAAGTTTGCTTCTTTCAGAAAACATTTCTCTCTTCTATAAAATAAAGAAACAAACGGCTAACTGACGATAAGAAGAATCATTTAAGTTCTCTCTCTATAGTTAACCGGCGTCTTCTCAGAAAAGTATTTAAAACCTAAGCGAATATGTTATAAAAAAATCGGGGTTACACGCTACACACTATTATATTCATGTTACACTAGTTTCATGTTATTTATTCACAATAGTTTATGCTCAAAGACCTGTCATCTGTTTAAAGCGAAGAACATTGTTCTTCAGATTTGAGCCAAGATTCTTTGTACAAATTGTATAACATACGACTTGAACTGAGTTGGCGGAGTATTAAAAAAAAGCAGAGAGAAATTCGTTGACCTTTCGTTTGTTAAGCTCCTTGTTCTTTTCCGCTATGGAACAAGAAAAATCAGCTGCAGACTCATTAGTGGCGGGGTATTAATAGCATACAAGATGAACGATGCGATGAGAAGGTTAGGACCAGAAATAATCGGGTGCCGAACCAGCCAGCATGGCTCCGGAGATCACCCTCTACTGTTTGACTTCGATTCCAAACTCACGATAACGCTTCATACTTTACGGAAGAATTTGACGTAGAAAATTTCTCAAAAAAAAAATGAAATTTTAAAAATCCCATGCTCTTCGAACTTAGGGATTTTATCAAATCTTCGTTTTCATCCTCTCCCTTTGACATATGTACACACACACATATAAAATAAAACTTCTCTATAGGGAACAACCGCGGGACAAAAGTATTTATAGAGAGGTGTCCACAAAATAGGATGTTTTTAGGCTCAATGATTTGCTATTAGGGAATGAAAAACTGTCCACCTAAGAGGAGTGTCCGTTAGGAGGGGTTTTACTTTATATATACATAAAGAGAAAGATAGATAGATAGATAAAGAGAGATGCGATGTATATATAATGCCTACAACCTAAATTTTTAATGATTTTTTTCCTTACTCCGCCAACGTAATGACACATTTTTGATACATAACCTGAATTATGCCTTTCATTGAAATCATACCTACGACACAAATGTGTGCATGAGTATCTCGAGTAGCCAAACACTAGCAAATATTGCTGGTAGTGAAAAGTACTCAATTCGCCTACCTTCCGTTAAGAACCAATTGCAGGTCGTTGTTTTAGAGGGCAGAGAGGGGTGACCGTTTTAAAATCCGTGGCATCACCATTGTGTTGACAAAACGTCCTGGTGCCCTGCCAGAAAAGATCGCCTGACAACGTATCACCTGATGGCGGGAATCTTCTTGGCAAGGTCGGCCCGGAGTTGGGGTCGTTGAGTTTAACAAGCTCTTTGCTTAAGGATCTCGAAAATAAAATGGTATTTAGAGTTACAGATCAAAAACGATATCTCCGTAAATATGTTAGAGCGGAACGAGACACCTAATAAAAGACTTCTGTGGTCCATCTTACTTTTTATTTCATTATTGGAAAAGCCAGTTAAAAATCTTAAAACTGCACTAGAAAGAAAATCATTATGAGCCAAGTCGTACTTCCACCATTGAGGTGCTCATCTATAAACGGAAGGCAGTCCTTACTGCCTTAATTCCTAGTCGCTATACGAAGGGGAGTTTGGATATCCAAGTGGCATTAGAAACAACAAAACACCAAATGCATAAAACATTACAAAATGTCGGAACTTGTATATAAGCTTGTTTTTTCGCTTTGGAAACGCTCGTTTTAGTGGTTTTTAGTTTGATTTTCAAGGTACTTGTATTTCTCCTTATGGGAAATACAGCGCATATTTTAGGTTTGTTAATAAGCAGTATAACCCTAAATTCAGTAAACCTATGCTTTCAACTGTTGTCTTCAAACTGAATTCTTTGTTAAAAGAGCACCGTTCTCTGCAGTATTGGTTGAAGCAGTATATATACCAGCCGACACATTAGGCTTTTTATAACAATTGTTTCAACCTTAAACATGCTAGGGTTAAAATAGCGAAGTTTCTGTCTTATATCATGTTAACAAATCTCACCGAATTGGGGAAACACACAACAGAAAGGACAGCCAGGCAGAACAAATGCTCTGATCCAAAATGGCGGATGAGTCGGCCTGTTCAAAGCTTTTAATTCAACAGATGACGTAAGGCCTTGATTTTTATATCAGAAGCAGTTATAATACTTTTGAACAAATGATGCTGATTAGGTATGCCTTCACACATTTCTTATCAAAAAATAAACCTTGCGCTATTTTACGAAATCTCCCTCCCCCTCCTTTTTTTGTCTAATTGAAAGCAATTTTGGATTTGAGTATGTGTCTTTTCCAGATGAATTTTAGAAGCGTAGCAACCCTCCCTTTTTTCCCACTTCACCGAAATGATCGATAATGTAACAGTATCCAAAGCTACTCGCAATTACGAAAAGCAAAGGGCAAAAATTTTGTTTGAAAATAACCAAATCCTCTATAAAATGTTACTCTCACCCAATTCAACATATGTATTATACGATTAATACCATGCATGTTTTTTAGCAACGTTAATTTACATACTAAACATTATAAATCTTTCTCGGAATGCTGATACGAAACAGAACAAAAGCATAAAAACTCATTTTTTCAAAGAAATCTATTCTTTTCCAAGAAATTTCATTGCAAATGTTTATGGTTAATGATTACCATCCTTACGTAGCACTTTTTGAATCTGCTCACTTCAGTTCACTCAACCGATATCTTAAAATCCTTGTTAACAGCACTGAGCCCACCTAGCCTTCCAGCCATCACGAGAATTTTTTCCTCCCATCCCCTACGGGGTGCTCCCAGAATAGGCAATTACTTAGAGGTTAGAGATAAGAAGATCAAATGCTCGATTTGTTCCATTACATTCCCTCCCCCTGCTTTTGATTTCCCGCCGTGCCCTTTCTCCGCCCTCCGTGTTAGCCGGAATTTTTCTTTGATTCATTGCTTGAGAAAGATGTCGACAATTTCATGACGTTATCTCCAGATTTCATGCCTCGTCGAAAATTATGAAAGAGGGACCAAAGATGGGTTGGAGTAGCCCCCGGGATTTGAGATTCTTATTTTTTGCGCTCGCTTTCTTTTAGTTTCGATTTAGAAGGAATTTGGGATTTTGGACACACCTTGATGAATGCTAAAATCTATACTTTACTACAGTCTTCTTCAAACATGATTTTGTGATGTAGATGCAATGTAGAATCTTGTTAACAAGCATATACCATATCTTCCTTTCATAAATGTCTCGAAGTGATTTTGTAATTCAGGGCTATAATACACTGCAATGGTATAAGACACTGCAATATGCTATATTCAATCAAATGCATACGGTACCGTCAAAACATTCTTTGACCACTGAGCTACGTAACGAATGTAGACTACATAAGAGGTTTGTAGCTTGTCTCAAATATTGCTTGAAGAACTATTCCAAAGAGAAAGAGACGTTCGTGTCCCACAAATAGCGAAATTTCTTTTAAAAAATAATAACTAAACAAGAAGTTCCGTCTAGAATACAAACCTCCATTCCGGTATATACCAACATGGAATGCATAATCTACCTATCTCTCTGTTTCTCATTTAGCATTAGTTCTTTATTACTTCAAATATGCCGTTTGCAACGGTTAATACTTAGTTCAATTTTATTTATATCGGCGACGACATCTCATTTCTATACTTTACTTTTTTATTTGAGTAAGTTTTCGTTGAATTTTAAACAGTTCAAAAAATCCTTACCATTAGCAGTATTGGGGAAATAGGAAGCACCCAGGACATAAAATCTAATTCACGTTGAACAAATTTATTCGAAGGAGCTCTCGACGTGAAATAATTTTTGATTTGAACAATTTTTGCTCAACTTTGAACATTGTGTACTTAGACAATGAATACACTTTGAATATGTACATACAACTTTGAACAGTTAAAAAAAAGTTACATTGGCGCCTGCGGGGAAATTTCAATACTATATAAATCTTTACCTAACAAACGGATTTGCTTGAAGCAAACCACATCGGAAGGATCTTATGGCGCAGAAAACGTACAGATATGAGGCTCAACCAGAACAAAACGAGCCTATTTTCCTATGAAATTTTTTTGCTCGGGATTTTAAAGGATATTTCTGAATGAATGAATAAATAAGGGAATAAATGAATAAATAAATAAATGAATGAATAAATACATGAATGAATAAATTAATGAATGACTGAAGGAGTCAATGAATATGTACAAACCGTTGAAAAAGGTTTATTTGAAGTAATTAAGAGCAAAAGCTAAATGAGAAAAAACGAGAGAGAGAGAGATATTATAAATTTGAAGTTGGGTTTATATGAGAAAGTAGGCTCGTATAGCTCTAGACGGACTTCTTGTTTTATAATTTTACGGGAAAGAAGACTAAAAGGGTAAGGTAAATTTGGCAAGTGTGATTCCTTCAGGAAAACATTTTCGCCGACTAGTTTTTTTAATTATTATTTTTAAAATGAATTCTAGTTGTCGTTTTTGGGGAATGGTCCTGAATTGTTTTTTGAAACTTATGAACTGAAATGAAATGCCTTTCCCTTTGATTTTCCCTCCTGAGATTCTCAATTCATTTTGAAAATCACAAATTGAATCACAATGATGAACAGAAATTTTTCTCAGAGAATTAAAAGCACTTTAAATGCATAAAATTATTTACAATCGATGAATATTTACACGAAATTATTTACGGTATTCACCCAAACGTACGGTACTACTATCAGTGTTAAAAACGGCACAGCGACTAAAGTTCACTCAAAACAAAATCTTAACTCGATTACTAATTATGGTAGTACTTGGCACAGTCAAATACAAATCAAAACTGCCTCTCAATGTCCCGTACCTCACACCTATCGCCGCCCAGTCCAGAAGATTCTAAAGAAAATACCAAATTTTAGTTTAGGATCATTCTATATATATAGTAACCAGGTCTCGAAAATTCTATTGCCCGACATGCCTGGGCCGTGTAAAAATTCCGATCGGGCATGAATCTTCTACCTTTAAAAAGGCCGGCAGGACATGTCATTTTTTAATCAAATATTTCTTTCCAAAACTTCATTAGTTCGACAACTTATTATGTAATATTTATTGGTAATGTAATTTTTTAAAAAATGATTTAGCTCAATGTTAAAATAATTCGTGATTCAGATGTTAATTAATTTTTTTGTCTTATTAATGATATGTGACAAATTGAAATTGTTTTTAATAATATGCAATAAAACAACTTTTGAGTATGTAAAAATTTAGTTCGGGCATGTATTTTTTTGGACAAATATGTCCGGCAGGGCATGTAAAATATTAAAGAGCCCTGATAGAAACTATTTTTTTCGTTTAATTATATAGTCTCCAAATGTCGAAGCCCTTCGCACGTTCCAACAAATAAATGAAAACTTATTTCTCTGTAAAACTTGTTTTACCGCGAGCGTTCTGTCAGTACAGGGAAAATTAAGACTCTCCGTCCTTGATCGAAGCACATTTTATTTGAGTTTTTAATATTTATTTTTTTTTTATTAATAGCAATTTATTTCAAAATAGGTTGCCTTTCATATTCTTTATCTAATTTTTAGTTTATTTCTTATTTAGTAAATAAGAAAAAGAAAAACCTTTACGCGCCTTAGATTTACTATAGTAGCAAAGATGATATTTCGCAAGCTCGATACATGGGATAATACTCGTTAACTTGAGGCTGGTTAATTTTTGTTTTAGTGTTACTCAGACCGGTCATTAGGGAGATTCCAGGAGGGTAGCAATTGCCCCTCCCCGAACTTTGAGAATAGTATGTGTTTTTATGACTGTATATGTATTTTGTGGTTTTCTATTACAATTTATAAGGAGTTTTTTTTTTTTTTTTTTTATGTTTTTAATATTTTGTTTTAAATTTTAAATTTGCCAACCTAGGAAGTCAAAAAACTTGAACACAAAACATTATAAGCAACAAAAAATTCAAGTATAAAATATTTTCACTCAGGTATAACTTATATGTAGCTTACATTTCATCTCTGCTTTATTTTCATTATTATAGTTTCTTAAAATATAACGTGATGTTTAGTTTTCGAAAAAAATCACAGGTTTTTTGACTTCCTAGGTTGGCAAGTCTACACTTTTTCCAGAAAATATTTCTGAACGGGAACACAAACGAATACAGCTATCCTAAACAATAAAACTACAAAATTGTAAATTCGGAGCTCCTAAATGTGTTTTTTTATTATTATTATTATTATTTTTTTTTTTACAAATAGACATGGAACTCTGTCGAAGTATTAACACGAAAACAAACACAGAATCGCAATCGGAAATTGAGTAGTTAAAGAAACGGATCAGACTAAACTCGACTAAGATTGGACAAGTTATCCTCATGGCGTCAGGAGTGATCATAGAATGGCGAGCATTGGACCAAATCAAAAATCGAAAGAAATTCACTCTTAATATTTGTACAAAAAACGAAAAGACCTTCAACTACTATTATTGTATTCATAATATTATTGATGATGATAATATATAACCATATTGTTGTAGATTCAGTGAACATTAAAAAGCTCTGAAAAATAGTTGTTATTTTCTACGTTAGACAGCCTATACAATTTTTATGTATATATATGTATATGTATATTGTATATATATATAGGCTAATCACACATACATTTTCATGATTTTCTACTGATCTTAAATTCCTCCTTTTTTTTTTCTTCAAAATTAGCTCACTTAATAAATCATCGGAATATATTTGGGCTTATGTATAATTTAACATTAAGTGGGCATGGGCATAGCTCTACAACCAGGTTGGTAGTAAATGAAAAATAAGAATAAACCAACTGAAACCATGTCTGACTACATTAAGTTCGATGGTAAAGTTTTAAATTTTCTTTCTCACATTGCATTAAAATAATAAATTTCGTTTTCCCGAATTCATATAGCTACAGTTTCCACGTTCTTCGAGGTCACATACTTTTTTTTTTCCGTCAAATTACGTAACGTAATCATCCGCCATTGAAGAAAAGATACGAAGACTAACTAGGAGACAAAAAATTTGAATACAAGATGAATACCAATGATTAGGAGTCAAGTAGCCATTAGGCTGCTTTTGCACGAATTTCCCGCTTCTTTAAACAAGACGTAAGGCATTTATGACTGTTTAGCTGTGCAAGAAATTCAATTTTTTTGCTTAAAAAATTGCTTTCAAGATAAAGAACCTCAACCGTAATTACGTGATTTGAAAGTTAAATTTCAGAAAGAAAAAAAAAACTAGTACGATGTCTTCTAAAAGACTGCGTTTGACGTTTTGTGTCTTTAGTACGTTGCGGAAGAGAAAGTAGTCACCCCAAAGTAAGCTTATGCTATTTCGTTAGTGAAAGAAATGGACCCAGCTCATAACATGAATGTTGAAGTTTGAGAAGAAAGTATTCTTTATATCAAATAATGTTACCAAATCTTATAACTGAATAAAGCTTTTCGGGTGGGAGGGGGAGCTGTTTTAGAGAATCCTTTTTTACAAAATTAGTTTTATTTTATAAATCTATACTTATTGAAATATTAATTTTATTGAGGTCATAACTGTGTCCTCTTTAAACATTTTAGTTCTTCTAGTCCATGTACAACTCTTGGAAAGGAATGTTGTCTGTGATATTTTGTCACTGGTCATATGTCTAAAACTTAAGGTAAAAGCAATGTTTCTCTGGATACTTTTTTTAAAATTCAGGTTTATTCATTTGTTAAAGGGATTTATTTTTATTTATATTTTAGTTTAAGTGCACGAATAAAAATTCTGAAATTTAAAACTCCTTAACTCCGTAAAGGGGTGTACTGAATTAGAATGTTCTCAAACAAGGGGGTTTTTTTTAATATAAGGGAAAGGAAGAAATGAGGTTTATGAATTTTGAAGTATGGTTTTTATATATATATTTAACGAACATAAAAATAATTTTTAAAATTAATAAAATAATATGCAATATAAAAGATTTCTAAGACTATTTAATGTTCATGGGCGTTATGTGACGGTAGTCTTCAGTCCGCGGGAAAGATCCACCTCGTAATCCTTGACTGAAACCAGAAAAGGAACAAATTATTGTATATTTTTCTTCTGGGTAAATTAAATGAAGGCTGAATAAAAGATGCAATTTAAAATTTTGGCGGCTTAAAAATGTATATATATTTGTTTTAAAAAAATAAAACTTTTAGGTGTTATAACGATTATTGAAATAAAATTTTTGACAAACTTTTTTTGTTCACTTAAAAGATAATTTAATAGTGAAGAGAAAAAAAAACTTTTGTTCAATTAGATTAGTTGATTAGATTTTAGCTATAAGGTCCGCCAATCAGCGACAAGACGGCCATGAAAAAGGCTTGAAATTCTGCTATATACCGTGTATATATATATATTTAAATGTGTGTTCGTTTAATGTATATAAAGCAATGCTTGTATATATATTAATATATAAATACCTCAAAAATTAATTTCTTTCTTTCCCTTCTAAAAAAAAATCGCTATTTTAAAACATTCTAATTGAGGACACTTATGCGCTCCTATTTTATAAAACTGAACATGTTTTTAAAAATTTAAATTTCAACTCTTATTTTTTTAATTTATTTACCATGTTATAAGCTTTTATGCTATCCAAAACCAAAACGCAAAATCTACCTTGAGAGCATACATAAGCAGCGAAAATATATTTTGCATTCTATTCATGAATTATTCTAAACCTTACAAAGTTCTAACATTTTCAAGGTTTCACATGCGTAGAAAAAACAGACTATTTTAAAGTAGGATAGCGTTCTAAATGAATAACTATATATTATAATAAAAGAAAAGTGAGGTCGCTTTAATCCGAACTTTATTTCTTAAAAAGCTGGTATGCTATAACGTTCACACATAATTAATTGGAAATAATATTTACTAGCTATGTTTAGTGCTTATTGATCATTTTATCAGGATTAATATGATTTCATATGTGACCCCCCCCCCCCCAAAAAAAAAAATTCCATATACAATGGCAATCCCAAAAGATAAGATGTTTCCTCTTGATTATTGGCTTCTGGCGAGGGCGGTTCATACACCCTGCAGGGCTTAATTTGCATGGAACTCACGAGCGTTCAACCTTCTGTATTTATTTTCAATTTTATGTGAATTTCTAATATTAAACGAAAATTAGAGAAATTACGCATAAAAATGAGTTCTGTAGGCTGTAGGGTTCCCTCACTACTTGTGTTAGAAATTAACTTGGCTTAGGAGGTCATTCATACACTAGGGGATTTCGAGAAATTGTAACAGTTTGTAGCAAAAAGAGGGGAGGGGGTAACAAGAAGTATGACATTGAACAATTTGGTTAAAAGATATAAAAACATTCACATTTTTTATTCTCATTGATTTCATTTTGTATCGAGAAGATTTATGCTGATTAAGGCTTAAATTAACTTCTAGTTTAAAGTTTAAATTTAAAAGGAAATCTTGGCATTTACACTTTTAAGACGAAATAGCGTGGATAATTTTTACAGAATTCGAACAATTATACTATTATATACTAATTGTGAATTTCTTTTTTTTAATTTTAATTTCATTTTATACAAATTTCGTACACATTAATCATTATTATTGTTATGCTCACAAATATCATTAAAAGTTCAAGTATAAAATTAGAAATGCGATCTATAATAGTGTTTTGTTTCTGAACTGCAAGTACATATGCTTATTATGTAATATAAGGTGATATGTAACAAGGGTCTAATGGAGCATGTTGAAGCGTGACATCTTGTGACGAACGGGAGGAGAGGGGTCAAATATATTGAAAAAAAAGTGTGACATCACTTAGGGACGGTACCCTTACATGTATATATAGATATATATATATATATACTATGCCTATATATATTGACATACTAAGATTAGCAACATAACTTAAAACCATGGGTGTCCTGGGGAAGTTAACCCCACCTGTCTCCCCGGTTGCACCCTTGGACGAGTTTCATTGAACGGGAATCTTTTTAACCGCATCGTACGTACTTTTATTAATTGTTCAGATGATAGTGTAAAATCGAGATTCCAAGGAACTCATCTGGCATTTAATTGTAGGGAAAATGCTGCTTATGGAATCATATCTTAATAGTAGATTAAAATTCTATTCTTCATTTTGCCATGTTATGGTCAGTTGGGGTAATTGTACACTCTTTTTCAAGGTTTTAACTTTTGATCCTTCCCTACCTCTTGACCGTTTGTGAAAGAATGAACTCGTGTTTACATTTACTCCAGTGTATTTACATTTACCCCAGAGTCTCAGGAGTAAATGTAAACAGGGATTTCTTTTCCCATGAGGTTGATGCAAATATAAAATCGTAGCATACACAGTCGACTTGGAAGCAACTTCTGGAGCAATGGTCCTCAACCTGAGGCCTACAGGGCACACGAGTTATCCCGTGAGGCCCTCAACCTGAGGCCAAATGTCCTCCAGTTTGAGAGGGGTGCTAATTTAGGTGACGGTCCCTCATCTGGAAGCTAGTTCAAAATTAGGTTATCCCTCTGAGACAAGTCGTACTTCCACCCTAGCGGAACTCATTAATAAACGGAAGGCGCTCCCTTGGTCTGCCTTAATTGCTGGTCGCCCTGCAATTGGATTTCCAAGTGGCATCAGCAACATCAACGACATTTGTGTAAAATAGACACAAAATATTATTTACATCAAAATATAATATTTATTGTCTTCCCAAAACATTCGAAATACGAAAACCTTAAGTGTTCATAAGTACCCAGAGTATACATAATGTATGAGGTAATTGTAAAACCCTAACTTGCTCATAAAAAATAACAGGAAGGATGGAATTCATAACTAAATGTTTATCTAAACATTCCATATGACAAATAAAAATAGTTAAAACCGTTTGCTTCGCGTTTGTATATGAACTGGAGAGGAAAATGTAAGATCACTAAATTCTGTTACACAGATTTTCACTGTGTCATTTTTGAACACTGATCACGCCTCTACAGTTGTTTCAAAACATACGAAATTCTTTCAATGTCTTCCCTATGTTGTCAATTCAGCACTCACCAGCAGTTAAGTTTTCAAAACCACCACAAGCTTATAGTTATAAAGCTTGCTTACCTTTATCCAAACTGATCCTATTTGTGGTTTACTATGAAGACGAAATATAAAACTATGCTTAAATCGCATTTGCAAACTAGTAACAAATAGGGCACTCATTTCATGAAGTGCCTCCAACCGACTGTGTCAAAAAACCTCGATGTTACATTTCACCCTGTCGTGCGCCTGTAATTTAACGCACTGAAACCTTGAAAGAGATTTAAACACTTATTGAAATACTGTCATCTATAACTGCTTTAGGTGATAGGATTTCGACAAATGTTTAAATCCATTTTTACTGTCTTTATGTATTTCTATCTATTAATTTCTTAATAACGAAGCGCATGTTTTAAGACACACATAATTATATCTCACGAAATTGCTTTCTACTACACCATTCACGATTTTACATTTTACCATCTTTTTGCGTGACATTTTGGTCGCGCAAAAAAGAAAAAAATCGAGGAAGCTCACCCGTTCATAATAGTTTACATGTGAAACAAACGATTCAGACAATGAAATTGTCTTGCTTCCAAAACCTCGATTTTACGTTTAGCCATGTCAAGCATTTTAATTACCCAGACAAATAATGCAAAATAGAAGTTCAGATATATTTGTAGTACTTACTATTACTATTTAATTGCGAGAAATTGTCCACTTTTCATTCTACGGATTTGCCTTCGCACTACTTCAAACCTTGGAAGTCCGGAGAGGTCGATTAATTTCCATCCCATTTTTCAAGAGGGTGTTCTGCATTTCATGAATCATCAGCAAGACCACTTATCAAAAATAATGAGCTGGCTGGTCACGCGCGCGTCACTGGATGAGGAGCGGTTTGCTAGATGTTCGTGATGACAAGATGGGAGGTAATAGGAAACAATTTGTCGTTCCACGGATGCAACGCGAGATGCTTACATAGGGATGTAGCTTCGTTGAAGTAAACTTATCAGAAAAACAAACAAAAAGGCATTCCACGGCAAAAATAATACTTTTTGTGTTATACAAGTTCTTAGAAGACCGAAACTATTGATTGAGTCTGATAATGTGAACTCATCTGTAGCTTCATAAAGAATAATTTTTCAGAAAGCATTGATGCTTGAAAAAAATATTTGAGTGGCAACAGAGGATGTATGGAGCGCGCGTGGGGAGAATTGATTTCTCTCTTCTTGTCCATTTCGCTTTGTTACGTGTTTCACTATACAGCTGTGTTACGCACAAACATCGTATCTGTATATGAGCTCAAAATGAAATATTAACGATTAAAGTTTTTCCCCTCCAAGCACTTGATTCAGATACCACTTTTTCAGAATTTTTTTAAAAATATTTCCCATTCATTATATGACTACAAAACACTGATTGCATTTTGGTAAAATAACCACCTGGGGGCAATAACTCAATTTCGCCAAAAAGTGCAGATACGAACGACTTTTGTGCTTAGCGGCAGTATACTGGGTCCGTATTAAATTATCAAATCCTCTTGAAGAAAAATCCCTTTGCAAATATATTGCAAAGCGATTTATACAATTACGTCTTTCTTGCTCCAAATGTCATCTCATTCCGAACGTCACTTTAAAGAAATATCCTGTATATTTTCATTCAAAAAATAGAATCTATTTTTATTCGAACAATAAAATTATTTTTATTCCAACAGTAAAATTTATTTTTATTCAAACAATAAAATCTGTTTTTATTCAAAAAATAGCAGACAAAAGATGCCCAGTCAAATAAAAAAATACAGGCTAATGCAAAATTTAAGCAAACTTATTTCTATTTGAAGATGAATTTTAAGTAAAAGAAATTTTAAATGATTATTGTAATACATCTTAATTTTTTTGCAGACAAATATATCTAAAACTTTCAAAACATTATTAGTTTTCCTTTTTTTTTTCTTCCAACCCCGTCCGTCCTCCCCCACTTTTTTTTTTTTCGAAGAACACGTAACCCTGCTACTTTCAAGGATTACAAATAAAAGCCGGATTTACGCGTTCTAATTATTTGCTCACCATTAGAGAACAAAAGTTTCTCTTATAGATTTATTTGGATTATGCCTTTAATATTTTTCTAAATATATACATGAATACATATATAGCTATATGTATGTGTATATATATTAGTTATTGAAGTTTACATTAGATAGAGCCTTTGCGGTCAATTATTTGTGAAATCATATAAAATTGTTTATCTTTTAACAGACGAAACGTTCAGAACATTGAAATGTAGAATAGAATTCTAGTCGCTATAAAAGTGAAAGCAAACTGTCTCAAAAGAAAATGCGAAAGAACAAAAGAAAGTTCCATGAAAAATGAAATTGCTTCCTTCATTAGAAAGAATACGCTAATATTTAATGTGAAACAACCATTAAAAAATAAACTAACAACTAACGTCGAACAGCAAAACATTTTAAGAAAGTCACAGATTCGGATACTCAACAAGGAAAAGTGATACATTAAAAGCCATGAAATGCAGTCCTTCTTTGTAAACAAAATAATATCTGGATCTGCCTCGAAACTGTCGACAAATTCGGATTTGAACATCACATTAATATTTACATAGTTAGTTTTAACTTATCCTGTGCTATAATATGTTTATGATAACAAATATCCATGCTTAATATCATCAACTAATTATTTATTTCAATCGTAAGGTAAAATAAAACGAGCGATTGCAAATATTTAACACTTTATTTTCTGTTACCACTGCTTAATTTGTATGGGAGCTCAGACACTTTTTTTTTTTCAGTTTCATGTGAATTTTCACGTATTAACCGAATTGAAACTATTTACGGTATTTTAGTCTTCATTTAACCAGGGCGTTATTTACCATTAGGCCCTTGAAGCCCGGGCCTAGGGCCCCCTAGTTTTGGTTATTGTTTTTTTTTTTTTTTTTTTGTAATTTAAAATTTTTTAGAAAAATATTTAAAAATAGCATCTTTCAAAAACAAACTGTTAGTGTTCTGTTGCTTCACAGAAAATTTGTATTATTAAATTTTTTTTAAACCAGAAGGAATTTTCACTTTTGGGGCTCCCAAATTTTGGTCTGACAATTTGAAATTTGAAAAACAAAATCGATTTTTCACTTTGGGGGGCCCCCAAATTTTATTCAAACATTTTGTACTTTAAAAACAAAATCATTTTGCACGTTGGGGGCTTCCAAATGTTAGTCTGACAATTTGACATTTGAAAACGAACTAGTTTTGCGCTTTACGGGCCCCCAAATTTTGGTGTGACTGGCAAGTTTTATAAACACATACTGAATGTTATGTTTAAAAAAATTTTGTTGCGTGAGGGGCCCCCAAACATGAGTTGTGCCTATAATGAGTTGTGCATTGAACGACTACACTACTTTAGTATTAAAATAAGCTCTGAAGACTATAGGGCAACCGCACTTCCTGTTATCTGTATTATCAAAGTTGGCACTTATGACGAATAATAAGATAGCGGATGACAGGCATTAAATTTTCCGAGGCAATTTATTTGGAATAGGTGAAGACAAATAGCGACACTAATGATGTTTTATTAGTTGTCTTTCTGGTGCCTCGCCATATGTGAACATGAGAGCTATTTTTCAGTCAACACGTTCCACTTGTTTGATTTATGTTCATATGCATATCTAGAAATATATTCATTACAATGACAGATAAATGTATTTAGATTCATAACTATGACAAATATCTTGATTTATTTAATACTGAGTAGGTTTATTTCACATTGCAAGTGGAAGCTAAAAAAGAAATAACAAAAAAAAAAAAAAAACTTATGAACATTCATAAAATTACCAAAACACAAAGAGACGTTCTCCAATCGATTAAAACATTGATATGAGTAATGTTAATCGTTCGTACCTTGATCGTTCGTACGATGATCGTTCGAAGAAGCGAACTCCGAATATCGCTTTTAATAAATTATCGATACATAAAAATAATCAATTTAATTTAAATTTTAATTTCATTCATTTATTCCTCTATTCAAAGTCATCAAGGAAATAGTATTGTTAACATCTGATTTGGCGATGATTTTGCTGAATCTTGGCCACCTTACGTTAACCGATAAGTTACCTGAAGTTCATTATTCTTCGACGGCTTCGTAAAACTAAAATGATTCCAAAAGATTTGTTCATAAATATTTTTTAATTTTGTTCAGTTGTAATGAGAAAAAACACTAAGAAAAACCATTGGTTGAACTTTAAATGCGAGCACCTCTGATGCGATCTCGCTTCTGGTTGGCTGCTGTTATTAACCGTTACGATTTCATTGGTTCCTGCGACACCATCATTAGATTTTATATGTAGTAAGATAATTGCAATAAAGTGTATTAATAATTATTGCGTCTTTTTCATTGTCCGGTAATTTACCTTCTGACATTTTCTACTACTTCGCGTATTTTGTCGATCAATGTTTTAAACCTCTTAGCTGGGCGCTCTATAAACATTATTTCGTCAAAAGATCTATTTCACCGAGAATTATTTTATTGGATTTGTGAGAATGATTATCACAGTTAAATGGGAATACGTGAAATATACCAACATGAAAAGATCCCTCTGAATTGACGCACTGCTGCCACTTGCTAGCTCAGGGCATGATCTCGGCACGACAAAAATCTTTTGGGTGGGATACGAAGAGGTGCAGGATGAACCCCAGTGGGGATGAGGTAAGTCGATCGACAATTAGAAAGTGAGACAGATGACTAACTGGTGAAAACGAGTCTTGGGAGTTGCGGCATTGCTTTATAGCGCATCACATACAACCTTATTCCCGTACGTTCCGATTAACTTCCTTATCGTTTTCAACCCTATCAGGCAACAAATTTGATATCTGATTGGAGAATTGTTGCGATTTTGTTTCGTAACTCATCAAAAACGATAGCGAAACCAAACTGATACGGAAGAAAATGAGACTGACAGGTCGGCAACGTCCGTTGTGCGACATGAGAGCGGGTATGATCTTTCAAGAAAAGAACACCATTTATGTTTACCAAAACTGACTGTTTCAGTACTGATTTATCTTGCATTTGTCACAATCACAACAATATTTTGCGATGAAATATTTTTAGCTGTAGCTCATCATAGAAGGATTATGACTATCGGGATTGCATCCAGGATGATGTACTTTATTCAAACAACTCGCTTACGCTTGTCATAAATGACCCATTTCATGTCACAGGTAATGATGTTCTTCGATAGAGATTCTCTTACATTCGTGAACATAGAAGGATTATGACTATCGGGATTGCGTCCAGGATGATGTACTTTATTCAAACAACTCGCTTACGCTTGTCATAAATGACCCATTTCATGTCACAGATAATGATGTTCTTTGATAGAGATTCTCTTACATTCGTGAACATAGAAGGATTATGACTATCGGGATTGCGTCCAGGATGATCTACTTTATTCAAACAACTCGCTTACGCTTGTCATAAATGACCCATTTCATGTCACAGGTAATGATGTTCTTCGATAGAGATTCTCTTACATTCGTGAAAAGGAGCTAAGTACGGAGCTCCGAGCGTCACATCTTGTTGGCAATGTGACATGAAAAGCACCCAAAGAAGAGTCCTCTCTCCCTCTCTTTTAATTTTGCCCAGTGAAGCTAGGCGGCGAACCATTGTAGTACGGGAGACACTTAGCTTAACCAATACTTCACATATTTTCCCAGGATTAGCTTTAACTAAAGGTGGCCATTTGCCACTAGACTTGCAAAATCCAGTGGCCTGCTTAATCCTTATCACAACTCTTTTTATGAGTAATTACAGCTACTCTTAACAAAGATTGATAAGTGCCTATCAAGAACTTAAAATTATAAAGTCTTAAGATTTTACATAAAGTATTTCAACATTAAAAAAAATTGAAAATTTCTCAAAATTTCTAAACTTAGTTTTTTATTTTTTAGACATTGCAATCGAAGCAATTTCCTGTCTCTTAACGTGAAACACCTGTGCGTAATGACCTTCCGATATATTAGGCACTCCACAATAAATCTACAATTTTACAGCATACCGTCAAGAAAATAAATTACTTATTCATCACGTAATCCCATTTAATGAATACTTAATACTGATTGCTTAGATAACAACTCATTTACATTCAGAAGTTGTTTGTCATTGAAAACGAATTAAAATTCTGGTAGCTTCAGCTGGAAGATACAAGCTTTTTAAACACGGATAATAACTGAGTAAACTTTATTTCGGCATTTAAAAACGACGGCTCATAATTAATATAAATTGCCTGATGTGAAAATAATTATAAAACATGAAGCAGATTTAAAAGAAATGAAAGGGTAAAATAAAAAGCATTAAAGCTACTGTTTTACTTTTGCGTTTGATTTTCAGCGTACATTTTTCAAAATAGTAGTAAAAGTTTTTTAAAAAAAATAAATAAATAAAACTTCGAAAATTTCCTGCTGATGGCTTTTTTTTTTACGAAGTGAATCTGCTATATTAAAAAAATGAT
Organism: Octonoba sinensis; assembly: GCA_038502835.1. Lineage (NCBI taxonomy): Eukaryota > Metazoa > Arthropoda > Arachnida > Araneae > Uloboridae > Octonoba > Octonoba sinensis. The sequence goes on along the minus strand of CM076599.1, from coordinate 101,279,987 downwards.
CCAAGTAAAAATAAAAATTTGATGCTCTTTTGTTTAATTTACATTTCCTGAAACATTTCGTGTTTCTTATTTATTTATTTATCAATTTTTAAAAAGAACTGGACACACACATGCCAATAGGTTTCTACATTTTAATAATGCTTAACGTCTATACAACAAAATGTATGACACAACGAAATGGATTTGAGAGAAAAAGGGATCTTCCAATTTAGATAAAAAAAGAGAATAATGCATTACATTTCAACACGTTTGTTAATGATACTGATATTAATGCAATGTTTTTTGTTCTTTACATTAAATGGTGACAATGTTGACTTGGTGCAGCAGTAAAACTAAAACTATTATTGCGATCTTTTCCACATGATTTAGAACTTTTTTTCTAACAACTACTTCTTTTCTGCACTTATAATTTCAAGTACGGTGATCAAATCGAGGAAATGGCGTAGAAGGTACGTTAGCTTTAGTTTTTAATTACTTCAATATACCATTTTCGAGGGTTAATACATATTTATTTATTTACTCATTCATGTATTCATTCATTCTTTCACTCATTCATTTATTCATTAATTCATTCAAAAATATCCTTAAAAATCCCGATCAAAAAATTCATAGCCAGATAAGCTATTAGTTCTAGTTGAACTTCGTATCCGTACATATTCTAATGTCCTAACATCTTCCCGATAAAGTTTGTTCCAAGCAAATCCGCCTGCTAGGACAGGAGATATATAGGATTGAAATTTCCCCGTAGGAGCTAATGTTATTTTTTTTTTTTTTTGAACTGTTCAAAAATGAACAAAAATTCTTCAAATCAAAAAGTATTTCACGCCGATAGCTTCTTCAAATAACCTTCTTCATAGGAACTTGGATCTTATGCCCAGAGTTTACATAATTTGCTTCACTTTTATCCATAGAGGCGCTAATGTTAAGATTTTTTGAACTGTTCAAAATTGAACGAAAAATTATTCAAATCAAAAAGTAAAATATGGAAATGAGATGCCCTTGCCGAGATCTTTCGTATGCAGAAAAAAAAAATCTTTCGAATCGGACAATCCCCTCAAAAGTTATTAGGAGGGGACAGACAGACCGACAGACACACATCCCCCCCCCCCCCCCCATCTCAAAACCCTACTTTCAATTTTTTTATTTTTCAACCTTTATTAAATTACTTCACTTATTTTTGACTTTCCTTTATGTTTAAAGATATTTTTACGATACATTAAGCCTTCTTTAACACTTTATTTTTTTTTTTTTTTAACTTTTTACAGGGAAAGTAGGCTAAAAAAGAAAGAAACTAATGTGCCTTTTCATAAACAATGTTGCTAACCTCTTCAGAAAACAATCTTTTTCACTGTCAAATCAAATTTTAATTGCTTGATTACAAAAAAAGAGGGAAAGTGCTTCTTTCAGGGTTTATCTGCGCAAGAATAAGTTAACATCATTGCTTGTCAAGTTCCAAAATCGCCTTTTCCGGGCCACTAAAAACAGCTTCGCGGTCCTGATGGGGTCCCTGAGCCGCAGGTTGAGTATCGCTTGAATGGACGGATAAAGAAATCACGCGTCAAAAAAAAAAAAAATAATAAAAAAATAATAATAATAATAATAATAATAAATAAAAAAGATAGTAAGTCAGTAAGGTAAATGAACCAGAAGTAGGCCACTTAAGCCATTATTTTTCGTATTTCCTGGATTATTACCTACATTTTATAGAACTTTTGATAATCTATATTTTTTGCGGTTGGCCTAACTCTTATCTAGAATAACAGTCAACTGAACTATGAAAATAACTAAGATATATTTTTAAAAAAAAAATAAAACCTTCGCTCGCTCTGATGCACCAGAAGTGGGCATAGCAAATTTTTTAATGCGCCAGTAGTGGGCATACCAATAGCATTGAAAATTTTGATGTCTCAGTAGCGGGGCTTCCAAAAGTGGGCATAGCAAAGTTTTGATGTACTAGAAGAAAGACATAGCAACCTTAATGCAAGAGGCCTAATTCAAAAAAAGTTAAAATGGAAGTAAATCAACAAGTATGTTTTAATGAGTTCTTCGAGAATTATTCAATCAAATTCAACTCCAAAGATGGAACTGAAATATGAGATATTTCATATTCACCCATAATTTTCCAGCTAAATTGCACACACTGCTCAAATTTAGCACAATTATTTGATAGTACAAAAATTTTAATATTTTTTCAGTAAAGATATGTTAGACTAATTTGTATTATGTAATATCTAAAAGTATTACTCTTCGCGAGAGTTCTTCTTAGTATTTTATTGCAAAAATTCGTTAAACCTCTCTAACGTTTCGTTAGTCACAATGGAATGACCCTTGTTAGTTTTGTAAACCCATGATGTAACATTTTTCTAGATATGTAATAAATACCTCAGAGAGAGATGGGGAAGGAAGGGTAATGGCGAACATGGGGCATCTCCCAACACTCTTCAATACAAAATGATGTGTACCGTGAGCCGGATTAAAGCTACTACCTGTATTCATTTTTCTTAGTGTTACGTAATATATTTTGTTAGTGTTACGTAATAATTATGATAGATGATTTCAGTTGTTCAAGCAAAAAATAAATTAATAAATTATGTTCCTACCCAATACAGTTGTAATAATATATCAACTTTAAAGCTCCACATATGTACTTTCGTCAATTTTGTGAATAATTTGATTGTGTTAGCCATTTCCCTACACCGACGGTCAATTCCGAACAATGAGCAAAGCCATAATTAAGTGTGTAAATTAAGGTAATATTTCTAATTAATCTTTTGATATTGTGTCTAAGTTTCAATATGCACCTAGATTTGTTGATCTGGATGCAGCTGTATGCGAGATTTTTAAGTGTTTAGTTCTTAGTTTGCCATTACCTTTCGTTCCCCTACATTTGCCAGATTCCTTTCAGAAATAAAAATTAGAGCAATAATGCTATTTGTGTCTAAAAGATACAATAGCAAGCCACTGGCTAGTTTCGCTTCCGTCTAGGTTCTCTAACTTAATACAGTAAACTCTCGATTATCCGCGGGCTGATTATCCGCTTTGCGGATTACCCGCGCAATTTTTTCCGGTTTATTTTTTTTTTCAGCGTTGATTTACTGAATGTAGAAAAATATACCCACTTTAATTTAACAGGTGCAAAATCTATTTTTAGACATCCCTATTTCTTTCTTCCAATGACATCAAGCACTCCAAGGTCACCGAAACCTAACTAGTTGAAGTTAATAAAACTATACTAATAAAATACTTAGAGGAACAGGATGATGCATCTCTTCGCGACAAAACGTTATTGTTGTAACTTATTCAGTCACAAATAAGGATGAAGAGTTTTAAAATGAAGAAGCAGAAACAACTAACAGACTTTTCTGTAAGGATTTAAGGTATGTATTAGGTTCTATATTGGTGGTTATTAAAAATAGCTTGAATATATGAGAGAGAGAGTTATTTTACTTTTTTAGCTTCTTACGTACAGTGTTATGGAATTTTTTCGCTATTGTATACACTAGTATCGTTTTTTACCCATTTTGTTTATTATCGGCCAAATTCGCTTATCCGCGGGGACCTTGCCACCCTATTCTGCAGATAATCGGGAGTTTACTGTAGTTTCAAATTTCGCGCCTCGAAACTTGAGACATATCCAGAGAAGTCTCTTCCTACATGAATAGTCTCGGCATGAATAGGTGCACATTTAACGCCCCATCACAGATAATATACGGAGGGGGGGACAGCGTCTTGTTCCTCCCTCGTCCTCATCATACGGGGTTGGGGATGATAGATGGCCAATGTGCATAATTCCATTATTCCGAATCAGAACCCCACAAATTTCGTTAGATACTGACAAACGAATAGCAGTCAATGAATTGGAACAAACGGAGAGGAAGAATAACGGGATAAGTCAAACTGGAAAATTCTCTTGTGTGGAAAGTAGAGAGGAGCAGTTAATTAGAACAAAAAAAGCCAAAATTTGACTGAAATTCAACTGCATATCATGTATGTAACGGTTAACGTAAGTATAAAAAATAGACCTAAATTTAACTGGTTAAAGTGGAGATTATCAAGGCTTTGCAGTTCAAGCCTGAAGAGTTCCTTATGCTTCCACTTTTAGCCAGCTAAAACTAGGTTCAACCAATTCTAGTTGGATAAAGCCCGAAGATTTCAAAACATTTCCAACTTTAGCCGACTAAAATCAATCTTACCAGTTCATGAGCCGGCTAAATCCAAATTTAGCCGGTTCATGTGCAAATTTAGATCGTGTTAAGTACGCAGTTTGTATTTCATCCTCGCTTGTACAAATCTGTTTCGAAAAGTGTTAATCAATTTATCCAAAAAACGGAAAACCGAAAATGTGCTCAAAGCAAGTTTCTACGAGCAATTTCAAAACGGTTAGTCTGCTAAGGAAGATAGCAATATTATAAGTAGTAAAACAAAATTTGTAAACATTACGAATGTATCAGCTGAGCACAAGCTCTTACGGCAAGTTTGAAACCATAATCAACTTGTGTTCGTCACATATTTAAAAAATTACTCTGTAAAGCATAATGCGGTACCAAAAGAATATGTTTGCAAGCTGCAAAAAGCCGAAATGCCTCGAATCTTGTAATTTTAAATGAAAAGTAAAAATACCTGTGATTAATTTGAATTTATATTTTTTATTAGTAAATTGATGTCTTTATTCCTAATTTACTTTTATTCATGTATAACGTAATTATATATTGCTTTATTAACATTCATAACTTAACTTTGGGCTTTACCTGACTAGAATTGGTTAGACCCAGTTCTAGTCGGTTACAGTTGGAAATGTTGGGAACTCTTCAAGCTTTAGCCGCAAAGCCTTGATGATTCTCATTTTCACCGGTTAAACCCAGGTTTATCTTTCATTCTGGCTTTAGCCGTAACATATATAACTAGCTGATGGGTCTGGTGTTGCGCCGGTTTAAAATACAGCGTGAGAAATCCAAGGGAAAAAAACGTTATAATAGACCTAATATCATTAAAAATACTCTAAGACATTAAGGGGTCTTATACCCTTCATTTTTAACAAATATCGAGTTTTTGGTTTCTTTTGCTGAAAAGGTACTTTAGCACATATAGAATAAAACCGTTCTGATTGCTTCCAGCTGTCTTTGTATCATTTACGCGCATTTCGATATTTTTACTCATTCAATAAAAGATGTCATTAATATTTTATTTTTTCTCTGAAAATCTCATTTCACTAAAACCATGATTAATCACGAAATACACCTTCAGTCAACCTGAAGACTAGACATCAATAGCGGATTAAGTGCCAACAAAAAAGGAGAGAGAGACCCATAGACATTAAAGAACTAGACACCGCAACTGGTTGGAGTCGGTCGCACACAGATAAGCTAGAGGTCGGGCTCACGTACCCGTCGCGAAAATCCAACCTCGTTTCAGAAGAGGAAGCGGGTAGCAAAGTACAGCTGATCAACGAGAATTAGACGCACCAGAGAGAATTTCGCAGATAAGACAAAAGGGGTTGGACGAAGTTGATTGAACGAAGCAGAAACGTCGGCTTAATGGGATCTCTTATAATCAACGTCACTCTCAAACCGAAGAGGAAAACACGGTAGCTCCATCTAGGTGTTAAAGGTCTATGGTTTGACCGATATACAAGCCAAGGGCTAATGCCAATAATCTAAACAGCGTGCTTAATGTTATGACCCATTAATATCATTGACTTAATGTCCGGTGGATGACAAGCTTGAGAGATACGAGTTGGCCCACTGGCGAAAATTAAACGGTCTAAGAACTCATCTGATTGTGAACTATGATACCAAGAACTCTGTGAATTTTAACCTTATTCATTTCACTCACAATTCGACGCTGTTTTCAGTACAGTGAACTTGTCCGCTAATCATTTATTGCTTCGCTTATCTTTGACTTTAAACCACAAACCTTTGCGTTTGCAATTTGCAATGGCGCACTGAGTGGCAGAAATGGACATGCATTCATCCAGGGCCCGATTAAGACAGTCGGGGCCCAAGGCACAACATTATTTTGCCCCCCTCCTATGGTACGAAAAGTTAAAATACTGTGTACAATGTATAAAATTAAATAAGCTTGGAGATTATTCTATTAATACTGGGTTCATACCCGATTGGCAAGGGGTAAAAAAAGCACCTACTAGCACGTCATTCTACTATTCTGCATTCTTTCTTGTTCTTATTCAATATGATTTTTGTGTTATTTATTAAATAAGCAAACTTTTTGAATACACATATTGCATTTTCAAATTTTATTGTTTATAATATTGAATAAATAAAAAACGTCGAGATACCTCAGCAAGTAAAGGATAATGTTTAGCATGATAGTCAATGAAGATATTGATCTGATTGTGAATAGTTTACCTTGTTTAAGCAAATACTTTTAGCTCGCCACTTAAATGAGTTAAATTTTTAAGAAATGGAAAGATCTTATCTTTTAACAGATATTTTCAGAAACCTTTCTTACAATTTGGGGGCCCCTAAAATTTGGGGGCTCAAGGCCGCGGCCTATTTGGCCTGTGCGGTAATCAGGCACTGCCTTCATCGAAATCGAAACACGATCTGACTTATACCAGCTTGGTACAAAAATCACACATCGTAGTTTCATGCAGGTAAGCATTCATCTGATCTTCATATTCAACGACCCCATGTTCCAAAAAGAACTAGCAGGAGAGAGGGGAGATTCCCTGGTAATGAGGGTTCTCCATGGACGATAAACGCCGCCTGGGGGATCGGAACTAGAGGGGGGGGACGAAGAAGAGGGATTGCAAATAGGCCCACAGGATAGTTGAAGTGGGGAGTAGGATTTGATGGGGGGGAGGGGAGAGCAAAAATCAATAGCTCTTCAAGTGATATGCGGAGCTGGTACTTGATGATAGCTTGGAGAATTTTTTTCCCAAGCCAGGTCCATTGTCCCACGTTGTTCAAGACTTCACCAAATCGGTGATACCTATTTAAATGGCCCGAAGCAATGAGTTAGAGGTAACAATCCAGGGGAATTTCTTCTTAGTTGAAGTTGGGTTCTCAAACTGTAAGTGGTGTGTAATAAGTATAGTTTGTGTTCTGTGCGTCTCCATTGTTTTATACATTGCAACCGGCCCCCTTCCTCCCTTATCATTTATTGAATAAAAGTGACTTATGATTGCTTAGCCAGGTGGTAAAATCAATTCAGTTTTTCCCAAAAGCAAAAAAATTACTTAAGGAAATTACTGGTAGCTTTATGAAAATATGTTTAAAAGCAAAACAAAAACAGCAAAAATGCCACTAGACATTCTAAAGTATTAGTACTTTTGTAAATTTCGGGGAAAAAAATTCAATGCATTATCAGGTAATTTTTTCGTCATAATACTTAAACTAAATCAAACAATATGATGCGATGGTAACACCTTAATGTGCCTTTCATACCATTTCGAGGCAATTGTGCAATGTGCATTCATTTTTTATTTATATTACAATATTTTACGGAACATTATTTAAATACGCACACCAAGATATGTTCAAGTACATCAATTTATTTACATTTCTTAAATTTAAAAAAGTATTGCAATCGATGAAATTCAACGTGATGAAATACGAAGTTGCAAGGGAAAAATTGCATGTACACGAACACGTAAATGTAATTCCAAGTACAAGTTTGAATTACAACACTGAAGATGCGTTTATTTATTCATTTATTCATTTCTTTACAATTTCAAATTGTATTATTAAACTAACCAAAACTGAGCGCACAAACTACAAGGCAAAAATGCGCACATGAATATTTTTCTTAACATGAAATGAAATTCGAATGATGAAAAAACAATTTATAATTTTGATGTGAAAGCTAAAACGCTTATATATTTCTTTAACTTTAAAGGATGAAACATTGTGTGAAGGGAAAAGGATAAAAAGGACAAAAAGCTAAATGAAAATATTAAAAAAAATAAAAGGAAGAAAGGAAGAAAAAAAAATTTTCTCAGTATTTTTTCCAAGTCATAAGCTCTTCTATTTCATAGATTAGATAGTATTTAAACAATATATGCAGTCATAGTCTGATAATGGTTATATATTTCTAAAAAAACACTCAGTTTAATATTATCTGTTTGTAATCTGTACTGTTTTGTAGTGTTTATTTTAATACTGCATAAAGTGCAAAACACTATCTTGAATTGATACTTTTAAAGCTTCCATAGCGTAATTAATTTCAAATCACACAAGAGCAGCAAAAAATATGTTCCAATTTTCTGAAGGTACAAAATTGGGCAGATTAATACACGGTGACACAAGGTATGCAGTGAAACAGAACCTTTTTTTCCAAGATACTTTATAACAGCATGCCACTAGATCAGATGTCAAACTGTTCAGTCACCTGTTCTTTGGAGCAATAATTGCCCCAGAAATTTCAAACGTGCACTTATGTTCTATTCTAAGTTCGGAATAGATAGTAGATTTCTGAAACTAAAAGTAAATTAGTTATCACTTCACTATTTCTCCACTGTGGATAACTAAATAAAAAGGAAAGATATTTAACCCTTATATTTTTAATAAAGTGAAATTGTATATGGAACAGTTGGTTAACCATTGTGTGTGTACCACTTTTCAGTGCACCATGGAACTGTGTGCGTGCCATTAACCCTACATTTATTCCAAAATTGAGATAAACACTGAATGTTTTGCCTCAACAATATCCATGAAAACCAAACGACTCGTCTTATGTATGTTTTGACCTCATAAATGTTTGGTGACTGTTGAAAATTAGCAATATCTCAGTATGTGCTAGATGCGATATTCAGTGAGATGAGTTTTGATATTTTAACGTTCATTCTTTCTAATTTCTGTTTCTGTGCATTATTATTACAATTTTTTTTCTGCTAAAGATATTGATCATACGCAAATTTAAAGCATCCAATATCTAAAATTTCTTTCGGTTCCTTGTACTTAGCTTTTAATTCTTTTTGTAAAATTTATCTTACTATGTACTGCTTTCCCCTCTGCAGTTATATTTTCAAATAGCAATGTACCATCTGAATCAGTAAAATAATCAACTGAATCATAACTCTTCACTTCTTGGTGATTTTGCATCACTGACAAAATCCAAAACACACAACTCTAAATCTGCACACCTTTATAGAACATACATTTCCGTCATGAGTTCAGTAAACTATCGATTCAAAAAAAATCAAGCAATAAATGCCGAAAGAATGATCAAACTAACGTGTTAAACATATTGGTGGGTGCCAGGATAAAAGCCTTCTGCTTATGCCTGTGTCACTCAAGAACAGTCCCTTCCTAAACATCCCAAATTGATTCTGTCGTGTCAGCGATCTCTCGCATTTCCGTAAGCCAACCAAAGATACCGTTTCAACACCAGACTAACTTTTGAATGCTTTCTTCGTAGCAGTCTTTGTGTTTTGTTAACGATGCAGCACAGGTTGAGCTTCGGTACAAAAACTTCACTTCTATCCTCTTAAGATCCAGGGAGGCCAGTTTTGTTCTACAGGGTGCACTGACTTGGCAGGAATTTTCAGAACTGTTATCGACGATTACATGAAAACATCAAGAACACTTCGGTAAAAATATCGTCGGAAATTACTTGAGTTGATGATGCATAAAAATTGCTTTGTGGAACGTGTAGACGTAGTTAATGGGACTGCAAAATTAACCAGCTGAAGATGAATTAAAATGATTCGGTAAAAATGACATTGACGTCAACCTTAACGAAAGCAGAGGTTTATTTAGCAGAAATTTTATCGATAGTTTAACGAAATCAAAGATTAGGTAATGTAGATTAGTTCGAAAAATTACCTACATCAAGTTGTTCTATAATCGTCAACCATTATGTTGTAAGACAATGATGCGCACTAATATTAAGCCTTTATATTTACTGACAGAGCTTCTCAGTCACACTAATTTTCTTGAGGTACTGCATAAATTTTAGACTCTTTTGAACGCAGCGGAACTTTACAATTCAGTTCTCCGCAGTTTGCTCGACTGCTCGATAGTACTCATTTCTTTGAAAGCTAGTTGCAGACTAAGAAATGAGACGAAAATAGAAGGCTACAAAGAAACTTTTAAAAATGTTCGTAGATAAAGAGTTAAAAGGTTGTAAAAGTAGTCGACATGACACGAAAATTAATGAGGCAGAAAAATTATTCCGTGAAAATGTAATCGACATGAATTTTTAACAAATCGTCAAAATCATTCAGCATTAGAAATAAAATTTCACGTTAAATTAAAGCACAAATGAGCATTAAAACGCAGACATATGTTTCGGGATTGCTTGGAATCCCTTTTTCAATGCGACAGGGAGCTTCTAGATGCAAAACATCCAAATGAAGCTGACAGAACAAGAAAAACAAAGCTTATATAGCCTAAGAATTATCTGTAAACCAATGAGAATAAAGGCAGCGTGAAGTGGAAGTAGAAGTAGCAGGAAGACACCAATAAGAGAGCAACAAACGAATCCAGTTGAAAGTACAGGAAGTAAAAAGGAATAACAACAAAAATAAAGCAAAAAAGACGACAGCATGCATAAAAATTGCAAAAATAATAAAATAAAATACAAAGAATAAAATTGAAATAAAAATAAGTACAGAAACTACCAAAACAAAATGCAAAACAAAGTACACATGTAAAGGAGGGGGAGGGGAGGGAGGGGGAAGGAGAAAAATAGACACAAAAAAGGAAAACAACAAGAAAACCTAGAAAGAACAACAAATTAAAGAAATTTATGCCAGACCTGTGAAAAATAAGGAGTTGAGGAAGAATCATTAACCAAATTAGAACTATTCCTGTTAATATGATAAGCTTCCCAAAAGTCAAGCTCTAAAGGGGAAGAACATTTTTGAATAATTTTACCAGAATTGAAGTCAAAAGAGTGGTTGGAATTCCAACAATGTTGAGCAATGCTAGACTTATTTAACTCTTGCTTTCGTACATAACATTTCGTACATTACTTTCGGTAATGTTCCTGATGAACTCCCCACAGTTCGGAACTTCTTGTCATTATTTAGTGGCACAATAAACGAAGGCACCTGTTAAAGCATTAAATAGGGAGGGTTGGTTCTCCTATTTAATGCTTTAACAGGTGCCTTCGTTTATTGTGCCACTAAATAATGACAAGAAGTTCCGAACTGTGGGGAGTTCATCAGGAACATTACCGAAAGTAATGTACGAAATGTTATGTACGAAAGCAAGAGTTAAATAAGTCTAGCATTGCTCAACATTGTTGGAATTCCAACCACTCTTTTGACTTCAATTCTGGTAAAATTATTCAAAAATGTTCTTCCCCTTTAGAGCTTGACTTTTGGGAAGCTTATCATATTAACAGGAATAGTTCTAATTTGGTTAATGATTCTTCCTCAACTCCTTATTTTTCACAGGTCTGGCATAAATTTCTTTAATTTGTTGTTCTTTCTAGGTTTTCTTGTTGTTTTCCTTTTTTGTGTCTATTTTTCTCCTTCCCCCTCCCTCCCCTCCCCCTCCTTTACATGTGTACTTTGTTTTGCATTTTGTTTTGGTAGTTTCTGTACTTATTTTTATTTCAATTTTATTCTTTGTATTTTATTTTATTATTTTTGCAATTTTTATGCATGCTGTCGTCTTTTTTGCTTTATTTTTGTTGTTATTCCTTTTTACTTCCTGTACTTTCAACTGGATTCGTTTGTTGCTCTCTTATTGGTGTCTTCCTGCTACTTCTACTTCCACTTCACGCTGCCTTTATTCTCATTGGTTTACAGATAATTCTTAGGCTATATAAGCTTTGTTTTTCTTGTTCTGTCAGCTTCATTTGGATGTTTTGCATCTAGAAGCTCCCTGTCGCATTGAAAAAGGGATTCCAAGCAATCCCGAAACATATGTCTGCGTTTTAATGCTCATTTGTGCTTTAATTTAACGTGAAATTTTATTTCTATTACTTTGCACAAAGTTTAATCATTACCATTCAGCATTAGTTAATTTTACTTGAAAGTGAGCATCCTACTGAAATCATACTATAAATATAAAATCATCAAAGTTGTTCAGTGAAAAAGTAATCGACACGACATGAAAGTTAATAACGCGTAAAACCAAGCAGTAAAAATGTGACTATAATTTGATACGACAGAAACTCGGTTGACACGCTAGTGATCTACCTTCTGTGGCTTAAAAGCGGAAGCCTTTGAAGTAGTAAGTATTTTACATTTGAGACGGGTTGGAGTAGGATTTTATGAGCTTTCGGTTTTCGTACGGCTTCTTCTGAGGTGTTGCCTTTTTAAACGGCAGAATCCACGGAAGAAATACAGATTGCAATCAATGGATAAAGATTTTTAATTAATCAATGAATTAATGTAAATAATGAGTACGAAAGAAATACAGATTGCAATCAATGGATAAAGATTTTTAATTAATCAGGGAATTAATGTAAATAATGAGTACGAAAGAAATACAGATTGCAATCAATGGATAAAGATTTTTAATTAATCAGGGAATTAATGTAAATAATGAGTACGAAAGAAATACAGATTGCAATCAATGGATAAAGATTTTTAATTAATCAGGGAATTAATGTTAATAATGAGTACGAAAGAAATACAGATTGCAATCACTGGATAAAGATTTTTAATTAATCAGGGAATTAATGTAAATAATGAGTACGAAAACAGTAACAAGAGAAATTTTACCATCAATAATAATGGGAAAATTGCATTTGGCGGGTAATATATTTATTACATACATATGTGTACAGTATCTGATTGAATTTTGCACACAGTCTAAATACAAATCAAACTTATACGTCCTAGAAGATTTTCAAAAAAAGCCCAACGCATTGTCTGCAATCTATGCAGCTGCAGTACTCTGACTTACTATACTGTTGGCAATCAATGAAAGGAATTTTTTAAAAAGGAAGAAAAATAAAAATTTAAAAAAAATTAAATATAATCTAATGATTACCGCCCCAGAACTAGTTGTTTTCCCAAAATTCCTGTTAAAATAACAGAAAGTAACTATAAAAACTATTGAATTTGTTTTCAACTTTAAATTGTTTGGAAAACTCCAATAATTGTCTAGTTGTTCATATGAATTTTTACGTATTTTAACTAACGTGAAAATTATTAACATGATATCCGCTTTGAAGAATAACCATTCCGTCTCCTTCAAAATCAAATCCTGGCTCCTTGATTTACGAACAAATAAATGAGGCTCGCAACCCAATTCGGCTCCTCGGAGCTTAGCTCTTGATGGATTATGAACAAGAGATTTTCCTATTATGAGTGATGACGGAAACCCAATTACTCGGCCGTATTTTTACATCTCGTTAGATAAAAGCTCATTAATTGGCAGGTCATTACGGGGATGATCGACAGAAGATGGGGGGATGACGTAATAAACGATTCTCTCTTTTGCAGTTCATCTGGTGCGCGGACCAAATTGCCACTGGATGCGGATGATGCAATTACGAATCAGGCTGGAAAAAGAATAAGCTTTTTTTTCTAATGGATGATAATTAAAAACGAATGTCTCGTAATTCAACAGTGATTTTTTTTTTCTTCCCCGGGAACGTTTCAATGTGTTAGAAGACCGAGTCGTGTTACCAGTAAACTGTAGAGTTTAATGTACAGGGTTGTTTCAAAGAAAAAAAAGATTGGGCAAAATAAGACGCTAGAAGGTGATTGTATCCACCAAAACATGTATTTTCTTCACAATTTAAATGACAGAACAAACTCGTCAAGAGTATGACCGTCAATTGAACCAATAATCGACGCAATACTCAACTTACAACAAATTCAAATGACGTTATTTTAAGAATGATACTATTTAATAGTAGAAGCACATGTTTTACGTTTCACATCGACTGCTGCCCCTTCGGCGGGTATTTCCCGATTTCCGCGATAGGCGAAGTTGATTTCCCGTTTCTGCGTCAACGAGAACAATCTTACTCGTATAACAGTTCCCGACTGCCCTTTTTGCTAGTAAGATGTACAATTTAATCGCTTATTGCGAAAAGATAACCTCTCCATTTTGAAAAGGGAACAACTTTCACTTTTCATTCGTTAACTTATATGGCATAATTGGCTCACACGCGAATGGTTCATCTGGCGGCGTATACCACTGGTGGCTCACACACGATTAGTTCATCTGGCGGCGTGTACCACTGGTAGCTCACACACGAATGGTTCATCTGATGGCGTGTACCACTGGTGGCTCACACGTGAATGGTTCATCTGGCGGCGTGTACTACTGGTGACTCACACGCGAATGGTTCATCTGGCAACGTGTACCCCTGGTGGCTTATATCAGCTATAGTCTTATAACATAGTTTTGTTAGATGAAAACACTTCATGCGGCTAAAAATAACGTTTTTACTGAAAAATTTAAAAGCTTATTTTTACAAGTAGTAAAAATCTGCGCCGTCCTCAGCGTATTAATTAAGTACACCAACATTGCTATCACCTACCAAGATAAAATAGCAAAAGATCAGACCCGTAACTATTTCCAAATTTTCGCAAGTCAGTTTTTTTTTTTTTTTTTTTTTTTTTTTTGTCCCCTGAAAAATGTATGTTCTTAAGAGTCGTTATCTTTTCGAAATAAACTATTCAATTATTACTTTGATTAAAAGCTGATATTATTTACCACCCATTAAAAATATTTTTACAAATTTTCTTCAATTTGAAACTTTGATTATAAACATATTTGTTTGGATATCTGTTCACGTCTATCACCGATATTCATGAAACGTTGTACAAAACAGGTAGAAAGAAGTATAGCGTGTAGCTGAATTTCGAAACTGTTTCTCTAAAATTCGATTTTTCCTTTTTTATCTCTTTTCTTTCTATTTTTAGCATAGTTTTCACCAAAATTCACTTATGTTAAGAAATATATTGTGTCAGTTCTGGAAGAGCTTCACGTTCAAAATCGGGTTTTAAATACTCAGCATATCTGCTGCTACCGCTATCTCATAAACTTTTGAATTTTACGAAACTGGTCCTCATTCCAACCAAAGGAAATAACATAAAAGCCTTTGCTTAAGAACCAATTTTTCGTTTGCCAATTCTAGAACATAAAGAAACCTTTATTCATTTTCGCCCACCCCCAAAAGAAGCCTCAGAGCTTCATTCATTGCGTAAAATAGGGGGAAATAGATTGTAAAAGGCAGAAGTGCACTATAGTTGTAATTATAGCAAAATAGGGTGAGAGCGGAACTGAAGAAAAGCAGATTACGCAGCGAGACTAATTTTTCCAGAATTTGTAATCCAATAATGAGCGCGTATAACAATAAGTACTAATAAATAATGTCACCGCAAAAGGATATAACAAGGGTTCTTTTCAAGTATAGAATGTCGTGCTGTAATTTTAGGTTTTAAAGAAAGTATGACTTGTTACAAAATTAGAACATTATTCGCTAAGAAAAAGTGTTTGAGAAAACAGGCAGGTCGTATTGCGGACATGGGCTGAAAAGTTGGTTTTAATCCGACTTGGAGCATATTTTGAATGGTTTCTAATTGTATATAATAAAAAAGTAATTGTCTGTAACTAATTGATTCCATGAGTAAAGCTCACGAGGTTATTTTGAAGGCTCTTATTTAGTTTTCAAAAGTCATTTATTATATTTTCTTTGGCTCTAGTGAACCCCAAAACTTGGTAAATATCTATCATGCCTATACGAAATTAATTATTAAGTCTATTACAGCTGGTCATCTACATTATGAAACATAAGTACATTTTAGAATTGTAGATCAAGAAAAACTTACTGAGAATTTTAACCGAAAAATAACGGAAATATTCAAGACATTCACACTCGCCCTCTTCTCCCTATAGATATTATACGTCAGCTAAAGACATTGTGATCGTTTTCTATAAAGTTATGCCTAACAAACATATTTATTATAGAAGGAATTTCCTTTAACTGCACAGATTCTTACATACACCCCACAGATGTTGCTTTCATTTAAATGTTTTATAAACATTCTTCAAAGTATGAAGACATTATCCTGCAGTAAAGGGTTAAAAGAAGGGCTACTTTTCGCCACCAGACCCCTACCTGTTAGCCCAGACCTTAGAATTGCTTGAGCACGGAGCTGATGGTAAAAGAAGGGCTACTGGGTTGGAAAGTGGTCTCTCACGTTATGAGGTAAGGCTTAAAAGGCTCAATACGTCTAATTTACAGCAAAGGAGAGTTACATGGAACATGATTCAAATATTTAAATTCATTAGAATGGAAAATGTTGATGGGCTTTATTTATGCATTAAAGGTAGAACCAGAGGTCATTGTTTTAAGCTTTTCTAATATCAGGCTAATCTTGAAATTAGAAAAAATTACTACTTCAATAGACCAACAGGGTTGTAGGCACTTGGAATAGTTTACCGGAAGTGACTGTTACTTGGAGGAGGTTTAAAAGTTTTAAGAATGCTCTTTTTATTCAATGGGGACTATGAAATTTATCGGGTAGGACGAGCCTAGCTGGGCACTGCTGCTGGTTGCCACTTTTATATTATATGTGAGCCCTTTCAGCCGTGTTTTTTAGATTTTAAGAACAAGCCTCTATAAAATGCTATAAAGAATGTTTATATAGTGTATAAATAATAATCTCCAAAATCACCCACAGGTGTTCTATATAAACTATAAATGCACCTCTTATATTGGAAAAAAGTTTTTTTTTTAATATCAGATTCAAATTTTAAATTGAAGATGATTGAACCAAAAGGAACCAAAATTTTGAGTTAAATTTATTGTATTATTTTAAGTTAAATTTACTTTTCTATAGATATTCTACTACAGAAACTGTTGACATCAACAGGACTTCATGACATTCTATCTACATACCACGTAACTCTTTTTAAAAATTCAAACTTTAAGAGCATGCCAATAACATCTACGAAAAATGAAAATTGTATGGAAACCCACTACGAACAAGGAAACTTCCACGAAAATCAACGTATGTGACACTGTTCAATAATAGTTAACTAAGGAGGTAGCTTAATCGAATCTCCCCCTCACATCTTCCAGTATCTGTTGTTACAATTTGAAATTGTTAAGAAATACGTTCGAAGTACTACACCAACTGTATGAGATGTAGTGCTTCGTAGAGTATCTCTAGGATCTATCTGTATGAATTACGTCCAGTGAATATTTCCTCCTCAATCGGTCATCATTTCTACCTTTTCAGTTTTTATATCTGATAGCAATGGAAATTTAACTCCCGTTTCTTGCCATGACATGTAAATTCTCAATTATCTGGATACGCTGTACAACCTCTAAAAGTTAATACTTTTATTAAACAGACTCTTTGTATAATAAAACCAACTTTAACAACAATCTGGATGTAATACACTCTGAAAATACAAATAATAATACATTCATCCTAATAAAGAGCCAAATGCCATAGCCTAATTGTTAGTTCATTGATAATGATTGGATAATTGTTCTGGCTGTTCTATGGGGAGTAGAGTAACTTAATTGAAGATGGAAAAGTAGCAAGTGAATTTCGAACGAAAATATAATTTTGTAGGCTAGCTAACCACCTTTCAAATTTAAGAGTTAACGAAGTTCCATGTATGACTTCAAGACAATAAAAATGGGTTACTGATTGTTTAATTATTTATTTCCAATGACTGGGGAAAAAGAAATGAATACAAAGGAGAAAAAGCAATAGTAAATAAAATGATTTAATGATTGCAATCGGAGAAACTTAAATCTGATTGAAATTGAATATGTTTGCATCTGTCTATTTGAATATAAACAATCTTGACCTTGAGTGGTTTCCACGACAACTTCCTCAACTATTTCATGTGCTCAAAAGGAAAAGAGAGCAAAATTGACTAGATCGTGCTCACCACCTGACTGGGGGGAGCAAACAAAATTCTTTTTCCCTTTAACTCCCCCCGCCGAACGTCGAACAAAAGCAGCTTTTGTCGCCCCTCCTCCTTTCGAACAATGCTCTTTTTCTTTGACCCCTATGCACCCGCAGAAAATACAAAAAAAAATGTATGTAACATCAATGGAACGGGGAGAACTGGAACGAAAGACTGAAATCGCACAAAAATTATGACTATTTTTTCAATTGGAACGTAAATGCATGTAGCTAGAATATAAGGTGCATATATTTCCTGTGCAAGGTCGTTGTTGTTCTGATGCGACCCCCAGTTACAGAATCACTCAGATTATAATCGATTACATCTAAAAACAATCAGTTATCTTAACTGTAATCATTCATGTTTCCCTACAATCACAATCGATACGTAATTATAAATCATATTGTGATTGATGTTTTAAGTAACTTTAGAATCGTACAATGTTTTTCATTGTAATTGAAATTGTCCCTTTTGTTTTTTAAGTAATCACAATCGTAGCAATTACTTTGAATATGTCTTCGCATTTCAATTGCATGCATCGCAATTAAGAAAATTCAATGTACTAAATAATTTTTAAAGAGAAAGTTAAGAACTATTGATTGTGAATAAATGCGTCTAAGAGCGCTGCTGCGGTCTATATTTTTCTATAATTACATTATTTTTTTTTACACAATAATTGTTTACGGCAACATTTTCTCAACTTTTATTTTGATTACCTTTCTTATTAATCAAAAACAATGCAAACGAAAAGTAACCCTAATTATAACTTGAAATTTAATATACCGTATTTATGTGAGTCTAATTCGCATCGTTTTTGGCCAAATGTAGTATTCAAAATTGGGGTGCGCATTAGATTCGATGGCGCATTCGATTCGAGTGCAAAACTGGTCAGCAGTTCGCCGATGACGTCAACCAAATTTATTCACCGACAAACAATTTTTTCATTATTTAAAATTTTAAAATGGGGATGCGCATTAGATTCGATGGCGCATTAGATTCGCATAAATACGGTATCTAGATATGCGTCCTCTCTGTGTAACCGTAAATATGAGGATTACGAAACTTCTGAGATCTTCAAGTTTAGAATAAAGCCATTCACTTACTTAACTTTTAAAGCAGCTAAAATTAAAGTAGACTATAAAGTATACTTTGGGCAATCTATACAGAATTTATAACAGATGTCTACAGATTTGATTGGATATTCGATTAAAATGCATAGTCGTAGTTACAGAGTCTATGGGGACCGTTTATAGGGTTCACATATTATTTCTACTTAGCCTATAGCAGTTGGATAGTGCTTTCAGCGCGTAAAGACAATCAATTACAGCATCGTTTACGTTATGTGAAAATCTTAACCATGTTCACTACACACTGTTTGTTCACTTCTGTGTATATTAATACAGTAGTGATCAAAACTGACAGAATTCAGTAAGTATTTAACAAGTTTATTGCATGTTTGTTTATTAAATCGAAAGATTTCTTTACAGTTCCTAGCTATGGCCTTTTGTATCAATTCCACGAGAAGTGAATGAATTGAATTTCTCACACCACACCCGGACCAATGGGATAAAATCATTCCTACTTTCCGTCCAATAGGAAATTAGCATGTTCATGCTCCTATTCTAGTTGGTTCTCATTCGAAACGAAATTGTTTTTTTTTTTTTTTTCATTCATCTCTGCACTTTCTCGCTCTGATTAAATTTAAGTTTTCATTTAAGTTTTGTTTTAATTATTTTATGATGCTAGCTTATCTGGCTGATTACGTTGCACCTCAAGTCGACAGGGTGGCGTAGTGGTAAGACGCAGGTCTCGTATGCCCACGATAGCAGGTTCAAACCTGGCCCAAGTCGGTGGATTTTCAAGATGCAGAAAATGGTCTGTGTCCATGTCGTATGATTATGCGGCATGTTAAAGATCCCTTGAGTATCCGTTTGGCATGGACACGCTCGGCTAAATTAAATTACTACACCAGGTTGCATCAACGAGAGCTCAAGTGCCCCATCTAGGGCAAACTAAGCGTCAAAAAAATTGCGGCAATGGTACCACACTCATTGTGGTGCCGCTGAAAGAGTGGGTACCAATCTCTGGGGACGCACTAGGTCTGCAATGGTTGATGACCAATACTGCAGCCATTTTAGAAAGAAAAAAAAAACATTGCACCTCAATCGTTTAATTTTTTTCCCATTCATTAAAACTATACTTTTCTCTTAACTTTATATTCACCAGACAAAAAGAGGTTGATTTTTACACTAAATAATACACTTAACACACTTAATACGCGCTCGAAGAAGACAGTTTATGAGGTTTATTAGGCTCGGAGTTCATAAAGGATGCGTATCGAATGAATATAGGGAAACGCAGTTTGCACAAGAAGAACGGATGTTTCTATTTTCTACCAGAAGAAGTTAAGAATTTTTTAAAAGAGTAAAAATGCTCTTCTTCCCCCACTTTTTGAAATTTTCTTCTAGAAGAAGCAACTTTGTCAAAAAAAAAAAAGTCATTTCATTAAAATTTAAAATAAATAATTATGACCCGGATATTCAGTTCGGACGTCACACAATGGACACCGGATACTTAATATCCTGGCAAGAATACGGGACTTTTGCCGTTCCATACTGAAGTTCCCCGGGACGCAGGACAATTTCTCAAAACACGGGACGTTTGGAAACTCTCTGGTCAAAGTAAACGTCTAAAAATAAAAAATAAAAACGCAAAGCCTCATTATCCAATTACTAAAATTTCAGTTATGTATTTGCCATACATAATACAAATGCAAGTAGCATTTCAAAACAGTTTCCGCCCTCTCACCCGCTGCTACAAATCTAACTAAGGTGTCCCATCTTTTTAATACTTCATAGGACTCATGCTTACTGTCTTGTGAGAAATTTTTAAACATTCAAAAATAAATCTAAATGCATAATGAAAGACTGAGGAATTAATAAGTTAGAAAGTCATAAAAATATCGGGAAAATAAATGCCGACGAATATCTCGAGTACAAACCGGGGGGGGGGGGGGGGGGGATAATTTAACGCATGTTCTTATGTGACATCTGTCAGGCGTCTAGAAATACATAGTATGCTGAAATTAAAACTTCTGTAGAAAGTCATCTGACTTTCTACAGAAGAATTGAAAATAATTTGCTGGCTGGTTTTAGTAAACCATTTATCTTCCTTACGAGTTCACTTTAGATGAAAACAAATTAAGCGCGAGGTTAATTTAACGTAATTGCAATGGATAGATTTGCTTCGTCCTTTGAAAAAGGATGACTTAGCAGAATCATAAAGGATTATTGAGATCCTTGGGGGGAGAGAAGTATACCTTAGACAGGAGAACAAATTAACGAGCCAGTTTTTTTACTTAGCAGATTTATACAGGATTCGTATCGTGCACTGAAAAAGAGCTTACTTGTGATGTTTTATTAAAAAAAATTTCACTGATCGGAACTGAGTTTACTTTAAATAGGTTGACAAGTTAGACAGTTTATTTATTTAACTAATTTGCAAAAGGCATTTTTTAAATCGTTCCTTCAAAAAATAAAAATAAAAACAGACTCTCTCTCTCACTCACTCACACACACATACAGGAAAACTTATTACCAAGTTATTAAGTTATATCTTTATATAAACTCAACTGAGACTTGTTAACAACTTTGCTGGTTTAGATAGGATATTTTTCCTTTAAGTCAAAGATCAACTGAGAGATATATTAAACAATGTAGCCGGTTTAGTTAAGATATTTTTCCTTCCTTGAAAAAGACTCAAATCAAAAAGGTGATCAACAGCACGGCGACTCTATGTGAGTCTGTTTTTCGTTCTTGAAAAAAAAAAAAAAAACAGAAAGAAATCGACTGAGCCATCTAAAAAACACTATGGAGATAGCAGTCAATATTAGGTTTAGGTTAATAAAAAATGAACATGGGCAGCGTAATTTTCGGCAGCCAAAGAGGGACGAATCTTCCTAACGTCATGCAGATGACATTCAAATGAAAGTCCCTCGAGTTAATGTGTGCCAAACATGCCTGGAATGCGTCACTATCACCTTCTGGACCGATTCCAGGCAAGTGGCGCTACGCTTCAGTTC
Organism: Octonoba sinensis; assembly: GCA_038502835.1. Lineage (NCBI taxonomy): Eukaryota > Metazoa > Arthropoda > Arachnida > Araneae > Uloboridae > Octonoba > Octonoba sinensis. The sequence continues at coordinate 101,258,096 of CM076599.1, read as the reverse complement.
CAGTACACACATTTAAATGTCAACAACCAGAATGAAGCCCTCATTATTTTAGTCGCAGGCGAGTGCAATCTACTATTTTTTCTTCATCCGAAGTTAAATGAATAAATAAATGATTTTGATTTTGTTGTGGGGCAGATTGGATCTTCCGCAACCAAAGAACATGGGGGTATTTAATTATTTTGTTTTTATTTATCTTATTAAAAAAAAAAACTTTTAAACACGAACATTAATAACTTCTTTTAATTAGATATACTATGATTACGCTTCGAGGAAATATTATCAGTTCTGTAAGGTAAAGAAAATTTCATGTATGGGCCAAACGACGAAAATTAACATTTTTCTCCCCTTCGCAACGATTTTTTTAAGCTTTTATTTTTATTTTATTTTATTTTTTATTTTTTTTTTTTGCACTCCTTCGTTTTTATGATTCAATTTTCATATGGAAATGTTTTTAGCATTCCGTATGCACTCATTAAAAAAAACTGAGCTTGGAAAATAATTAATAATTTGAACTATTTAAGTAAAAAAGACAAAATATTCGTTGAGGAGGGGACATTTCATTATCATGGTTTGGCCCTTATATGTTCCTCTAATTATTTGAAAGGACTGTTTTCACATTTCTGCGTATGTGTTCAAACGCTGTTTTTGAATTTCAATGCGAAGTTTTGCGTAGGTTGTCGTCCGATGAGAAAGTTGGTCCGATTTATTAAATGTGGACCTGCTGGTACTTCAGTATTTTTGCCGTTACGTATAAATGGATCTGTAAGTTTTGTTGTATTAATTCTTTGTTATATTATATTAATTCTATAAATGAACCTCCAATCTCTACAAAATCAATGAGTATAAAAGCAGATTATGTTTAAAATTGATTTAAAAATATATATATTTGAGAAACGAGGAATTGCACAATAATCTTCAGGCACCAAAAACATCATGAAAATCTCTCTACTGACCTTCCATCATATGCAGACATACAGACCGACAGAGCATTTCTGATTTCATTATTAGTAAAGACATGTCGAATGAAAATATCAATACGGTTTAACTCTATTTATGTTATCCTTATTTTCTGTCTTATTTTTATAATAATACCCCTAAAACATTTTATTAGTAGTAAAGACAGTTGTCGAATAAAAATATCGATAAGTTTATCTCTATTAATATGATCATTATTTTCTCCCTTATTTTTATAAAAATACCAATAAAACATTTTATTAGTAGTAAAGACACATGTCAAATAAAAACATCAGAAAGGTTTGTCTCTATTAATGTGATCATTATTTTCTCTCTTATTTTTGTAATAATGCCTCTGAAATCATTTTATTATTAGTAAAGGCATTTGTCAAATAAAAATATAAACTTTAATAATTTCTACTAACATAATTATTTCCTCTGATAACGATAAAAAGACTTCTAAAAACTTATTATTAGTAGTAAAATATATCGGATGAGAAATATAAACAAGGATAATCTCTATTTACATGTTCGCCAGTTCCTCTCAAAATGTTAATGAGGTTTTATGAAAATATATTGTTATTATCAGAGACATGTCAAGTTCTGAATATAGAAAAGCATAAACTCTATTAATATAAATAGTTTCTCGTTTCGATAATAATACCTCTAAAAAGATTCAGTTGTTAATAAAAACATATGCCGACAAAAATACGGTAATTTCAATTAACATGAGAAATTTTATTTTTCTCCTTTTCATAATAATATCTCTAAAAAAATATTATTAATAAGTACGCACGTCGAATAACACATGCACAGTCAAACACTACATGTCAACAAAATTATTGTTTCTCTTTTAATAATAGAAGCTCTAAAACGAATTTTTTGCTACTAAAAACATTAATTCAAATTCCAAACAATTTTTTAAAATTATTTTTTTTTTTTTTTTTTTCCCAGAAAACATGTGTGTCGAACAAAACTATAATTGACCGTAATTTTTATTAACAAAATATTATTTCTCTCTTTTTTATTTCCATAAAAAGAAACTTCCCCAGGTGAGGATCGAACTCACAACCTCGGCATAACTCACGAGCACTGACTTATAAGTACCGCGCGCTAACCAGTTGCGCCACTGGGGACAAGCTCTTTCGACTAAAAGAGCGTTGGTGTTCAGATAACCGCCGAAGAGCCTCGACCATTGATCCCGCCGTAGGGATTTCTCCTCACGACAAAAAGGGAAACTTCAGCTTTCTCACATTAGGGAGGGATTTTTGCTTTGCGGCGAAACATATCCGAGGCCGGAAATTGAAAACGATATTTGAATGAAATAAGTTTCTACTCGGACATTTCAACTTTCTTTTCATAAAGATATTATTGACCGTTATAGCACTTGAGTTTTTTAAGTCATACAAAATAAGCTTTTGTAACATAACTTTCTTTTCTATGAAGATCATAATGAGCGTTATGGAACGTAATTTACGGAATTTTGACGAAATAAATCTCGATACGAACTTTTAACTTCTTTCGTGAAACACATATTTATGCCACAGAATTTAAATTTCCATGTTATACGAAATAAGTTTGTATCAAAGTTTGTATCTTCCTTACATAACGATCAGAACAAGCGTCATAGAATTAAAGTTTCTGTACTAAAATAATGATCACATTAATAGAGATAAACCTTATTGATGTTTTTATTCGACATATGTGTTTACTAATAATAAAATGTTTTCAGAGGTATTATTATAAAAATAAAAGCGAGAGTAATGATCAGATTAATTGGAGATAAATATTATTGATGTTTTTGTTGGACATATGTCTTTCCTTTAGTAATAATAAAATGTTTTCAGAGGTATCATTATGAAAATGCAAGGGAAAATAATGATCGCATTAATAGAGATGAGCCTTATTGATTATTTTTATTCGACATATGTCTTTACCAATAATAAACAGCTGTCAGAGGTATTATTATAAAAATATGAGAGAAAATAAAGATCACATTAATAGATATAAACCTTATTTATGTTTTTATTGGACATATGTCTTTAGTAATAATAAAATGTTTTCAGAGGTAATATTATAAAAATAAGAGAGAAAATAATGATCACATTTTTGAGGTAACCCTTACTGATGATTTTATTCCGAGTCATAAAAAATAGCAATTAATAATTGTTAGCTCTCATCCCATCTCCCAAATCTTGCTAAATCAATTGAATGTAATAATAATTTTTCAAGCTCATGAAAATTACAAGTTTTTAAAACACTTATGTTAATTATTCACCATTTAAATTGTACACTTCCCTAATACACTCTTCGTAAAATAAAGGAAATAGAGACCGAAAAATGTTGTACTGTTATTTATATACATCTCGTAAAACTCTAATGCAGATTTTATACAGATGTATACCTTAATCGAACTCCTGATAAAACAATGTAACTAGGAAAAATGAGAGAAATGTACAGAACTTCAACCATATATCTGCTATAAGAATGCCTTCCTCCAATTTCAGACGCGTGTTTTTTTTCTTGCTTTCCACAGTGACATAAGTTCGGTTATACACATGAATACGAAATGAGGACTTGCGCCTTTATTTTCGGATAATTTCACACAAAAAAAAAAAAAAAAAAAAAAAACCGTTTAATACAGGATTTTTTAAAAATTTATTTCTGAAATTTTGCTGATCAACCTAAAGGTAATGTTTTAACAAAAACAAACAAAAGTACTGCATGGGACCCAAAATTGAAAATTTCAAAATATGGGAGTAAAATAAAACATTTCATTCATCCGAAAATGACCTTTATTTAATCAGCTGAATAATATTGCATTATTATGCATCAATATTTCAGCAATTAAGAAATTTATCAGATTGCATTTGTGAACGTAAGTTACTCACATTTGCATTGTGTTAAGTGCCATTCCTAATTTATTAAAAAACTCCCTGAGCATTACGGATTTGAACGCCCATAACAACATAACAAAAAGTCAGGAAGAAAAATATATCCGAATAAGTAACATAATTTAAATTTTTATTTAAATTTTAATTATCACACCCACATACATATATATATATATATAAGTGTGGAGATTCAAAATAAAAGGAACGTAAAAACGAGGTTATCGTTGTTTTGAAACAGTTTAGAGCTAAATTTGCTAAAAAGAGCCGCCTCCTCATCGCAATATCCTAAAGTGGTTAAAACAGTCTGAGTGGACGTTGGACAGACAAGGTCGATCCCACATCAAAACTCCTCAGAGGAGTTGGACTCGTTGCTAAGTCCAACAAATGTACGCATGTACAGAATTGAATGTGCTATTGGCACAAGCGTCTAAACCTCTTCTAGCGTCTCAAGCTTCTAAAATTCAAGCCATTGGAAATTCAGATGGAGCATGCTTCAAACAAGTACCAACAGATCATTGAGCAAAGTATTATGTATAGCAAACGGGATTTTTTTTTTTTTTTAGTCCTTTCACAAGAGGGACCTACATTTAATATTTTCAGAAACTCAATGTATATTTACAGAAAAAAATATATTAGAAAAATAGTCAGTTGTAGCAACCAAGTATACACTTTTTTTTCTTCATTAATTTTGAAATACTACTTATTTACAGAATTTAATAAAATATTAATTTATAACAATGACAAGACCAGTCGTCAATTTTGGGAGTCAAAATCAACCGCTTTTTCACAGTCATTTTACCTATGGAAAATAAAGGCCTCATTGAGAAAACAAAGGCAGTCGGTAAAAAAAAAAAGCATTTCCAGTGTTCCATCACAGAAACACGGTCTCGCAGTTAAAAATAAGCCTCTCTGGAAAAACTACTTCCGCACTTCGTCTGTCATCGAGACGGTTGTTGTGTTGACAGTGCGTCGAGTTCGATTTTATCTTGCAAAGTCAAGAAAACACTACTGCTTTGTTTTTAAATCTACAAAACAGCACAAAATAAATACATATAATATTATACATTTTATTTCGAAAATGTTATGAAGTAAGGCTTACTCTTAGAACAACTTATGCTTCCCGATTCGAGAACTTTGATGATATCGTCCCATAAAAACTTATTCATCTGCAGATTTTAGGAACTGAGCTTTTTCAACGACTTTAGGTTTCATGATTATCCATTATATAACATCACACCTTTATGTGAGCATAATATTCTACTAGTTTGCATCCGAACATTTGTGATACAATGTTGATTTATGTCCGATAAATAGCAGAAATATGCGATATTTTCATATTTATGTAAATATAGCCATAGCCATGCTTTCCAACAAGCCTCAGACAGTGTTGGTTATAAATTTAGCTTTTTTAGTTCTGCGAACGATAGTTGGCGCAAATTTTTACTATAACTAATTTAAAGGACCTATATTCTCACAATATTAATAAGTAAACGAAAGAAAGAAAGAAAAAGAAAAAAAACTGCTCAGCCTTAGCTGCTCATTATTGAACGGAAATGACTGATTTTAGAAGCCAAGCCTTTCATTTAGATCATTTTAGTGGCAACACTAAAGTCAACAAAACATACACCCAACCTATCAGCACTACTGAGATCAGGATAATGATAGGCACCAGAGAGCTCGTTACGCGAGGAAATGACAAACTACGAATGTCTCCCTTCCCCTTGCCAAGACCGTCAAACAAATACAACCTGTTTGAAAAAACGCACATGAAATCGAGAGATTTCGTAATTATTATATAGTGCGTCGGCGTTTTACTTCTTAAATTCTGGAATGTGATTTGCTACGAGTTTTTCAATGGTTGGTTTGATAGGTCGATGGGGAATTAAAGAAAAAGGCAAGGAAAGAAAAAACATCCTTTTAAGAGCTACATCATTTCTTGTAATTATTTTTTGTATCAAAACTGTTTTTTGAAGGTAAAAATTGCACCGAAATAGCTTAAGTTAAATTTTTTTAGCACTAATTTGGTGTACAACTGCAGATAGCGGTTTCGTTGCGTCTGATATCTGTTCAGTTAAAACAACAGTTCCTTGATGAAGGAAAAATACAGAATCATGTTTTAAATACATTATAAATATATAGAAAACGAAATGGATTATTTTTTTATTGTGAAATTGCAAAAACAAATTTTAATTTGTATACTAGGTGGGTCATTCATGAATGATGTCCCGCTTCAAGGAGGAGGGGGGTTCAAGAAAGTGTGACAGTTTGTGACAAGGGGAGGGGAGGGGTAACAAGAAGCGTGACATCGTACATTTTGATTTCTATAAAAACATTTAATATCAGCAAATTGAACCTATTTTATGCTAATGTACAACAGCGGGACATGTGACAGATGGGGGTCGAATTCAGTAGCCCCTCGTTATATCGCGCTTGTCAGGGGACAGCAAAAAAGAGCGATATATCCGAATGCGCGATATAACCGATGCCGTCCGAGCTCAAACTTAAAATTTTGGGAGTCATAGAAAAAGCGCGATATATCCGAATGAGCAATATAACAAGGGTTTACTGTATATTGAAAAAAGTGTGACATCATTTATGAACTGTCCCTAGGGTAAACTTTGAAACTTAAAACATGAACACATACTAAATGAAAATTGCATGTTGCAATTAGTTAGAATGCTGCTCAAAAAGGGCTTTCAAAAAATCCGACACAACCGGAATAATAAAATGCGACTTACGGTTTTTTAATTAAAAAAAACTGTATTTATAGTGATGAAATACAGACAACTTGTTCGCACTTTAAGTATTTTACCAATAAAAAATTAAATTTTAAAAAAAGGAAAAAAATAGTGGCATTTCTTTGGTATTTACATAACAATTCAGTCGACAACTATGAGTTTTCCTTTTTTTAATTATTTTTAACTCTTAAATCGAAGTCAATCTATAGAATCATAAAAACACTAACAGTAATGCACCACTCCATACCGGATTATTGAAAACTGTTAACATGTAAAAACAGTAGTATGCCAAAAAAAAAAACAAATTTGTCTACCGAATTCATTAGCAGTCTAGCTAAAAAAAAAGTCTTTTCGGAGAATGGAACCAAAAAAAAGAAAAAAATAACAATAAGTACGATCCTAAAGTGGGAAAAAATTCACACAGCAATAAAAACAACAACAATAAGTAGAAAATAGAAAGAAAAGGACGATTTAAATGAGAGAGAGTTATAAATATATGAAGAACACGAGGTGAAGAATGGACACAATGCCTCGAATGTAAATCATAAGCTCATAAAATATATATAGAAATGGAAACCAAAATAATGTAAAAAATTTGATACTAGGGTATGTCTAAGGTGGCATTATTAATTTATTTGGACTGGGGGTACTATTTGTGTTTTTCTGCAGAGCTTATTCACATATTTTGTCTTTCGTTGAGTTGAATAAGTGCATGCGCGTTTATGACAGTTGTTGCATTTTTTGATTAAATAAAATACTCTATTTCGTATTCATTTATATATATATAATTTTACAAGCACTTCGCATTCCTTTAACCCCTTAACTGGTTTGTTCGTACGGCGTACGGGCTACCCAAAAATGGCCTTAACAGGTTTGCCCGTACAACGTGCGGGCATTGACATTTCCGCCTTTCTGGTTTTGGTTTGCCCGTATTATTAATAGATTGAAAGAGTGTCATTCCGGGGCGCTTGTGTTTCAAAGTCATGAAATAGAAAAATGCCTAAATTCAATCATTATGAATTTTTTAAAAAAATTCTTTCATTTTCCTTTCATACCAAGTTAGGATTTTAATTATATGCAATAAAAAATATGCTTTTCTTAGAAACACTAGTGGTAAAAAAATTGACCAGTTAAGGGGTTAACATGCAATCATCATACCCTGGATCATATACCAACCTATTTTCAAACAAGTGTAAATTGGCTCTTTCTACAATATTTTAAAAAACGGCTCCGAAGTATTATAAATATGTGATTCAGTAATTGCTATAGAGAACCAAAAATAAATAAATATGGATAAGGGCTATAATTAATCTTTAATTAATAAGTGGTTGTACGAGGTGCTAAAGCAGTATAGACATTTACGGCCACCAACCCCGCGCGCAACAATTCTAAAGCTTCGGCTAAGACTTCGGTTTCGGGGTTTGATGGAAAAAGTATAGATATTTAAAAATAAATAAATAAAACCTAAGTTTTGATCCAATTTGAATCCTTTTCCTACTTCTTAAACAGTCGATAGTATCTGTAGAAAATGTTGATTTAATTTATAAAATATAATTGTTGCCATAAAAGGTTATGCGGTCACAGGGCTGAAGAATTTAAACCGGCTCTGAAAACCAGAAACTTGAAAGTGTATGCACAGAACATCTGTGCTTTTCTACCAAAATTCTCTATGTTTCAGTTTTACAAACGTCGCTCTTAATACACATGCTTACAGAAAAGTCGCAATCTCAGAATCTGATTATTGATACTATATTTCCCCATTTGTTTGATGTTTGCGGCTTGATCAAGGTTCTGTAAATATTTTTCCTTCTTACACATTTCCTCTTTCTGAAACACGTAAAGATGCTTGTGAAGTACAAATATGTACCTTTCGCTATAAATGTTCGGAGATATTTTCAGATTTCACAGTCGCCTGAGGCTAAACCTAAAATGCGCCAACTTTCAGCTTGCAGTTTACCAAGCGAGCCTTTAAAAGTCAAAATACTTAAGTCCCCTTCTTTAGGCAAAAGTGAAACTATTGCTTAGGAATTTAAAAGTGTCTGTCCATTAATGTTACCATTATCTCACGCCGAACCCATGTGATTTTATTAAAAAGCAATATTTCAATAAAATGCCTAAAAAATTGTAAAAAAAAGAAAGAAAGAAAGAAAGTAAAAGAAATTCGTTCTGTACAAAATGACCCTACTTTTTTGTACACCAACATTTGAACAATTTTGTTACATTTGATAATATATACATATACTGGGTGATTCATAAAGATGGGGAAAATTTTAATAGGTGATAGTAACACACTCAAACGACCAACTTTTATCAAAGAATACATGGTCGGAATCAAAACGCAAAACTGTTAGAGGGCGCTAAAAGTCATGTTCTATGTTCTAAATCATCACATACATAACGACAGATTTTTTAACGAAACAAAAGGTCGCTGTAAAGAGGTTTTGCTGAATAAGGTCTGGTATGAATTAATTCACTAATAATACTTTTGTAAACTTTGCACTGAAAGACTCCAAGTAGCGCAAAATGCTATATCACAATTTCCCCCCTAATTTATGATACATTGATATTATATTATTCTAGTAGTGCATCTCAATACAAAAGATTCGGATACTTTATGTATAGATATTAATTAATAGTAAATTCGTAATTAGTGGTTTTCGTATATTAATGGCGCTTCATTTCAATTCACTATTCCTGTTCTTAATAGTATTTTACTATTTATGTTTGATTTGGGGAGGGACCTCATAAGATCTTGAACACAGTGCCCTAAAACTAAAGCTATAGCATTTTATTTACATGTTCTGGAAAAACTAACACGACAGGTGTGTCTTCGTTTCTTTTTTTTTTTTCCTCCCCCAGAAAGATCAGAAAAGCACTTAAAGACCTCAAAGGTTATACTTCTTTCCCATGAATGGCAACAGCAAAAACCACTTTGTTAGGTTTAGACTTAGACCCCCATTTCTTCCGAAGGATTTACCGCGTATTGAAGAGGGGAAGGGCGTGACTGTCGGCCAGGTTGAAGAAAAGCGGCTTAGTTGAAAGCATACCTCCATTCGAGGAAGAGCAGCAAGTCACTGGGAAACAACAATGATAACTAACCGAGCTGATTGATTCCTCGAGTAAACAAGTGGTCATTGGAAGTTTTTTCGAAAATACAAAACTTTCATTGTAAGAAACAAGATTTCATCCCTCACCCTCACCAACGTAGAAGAATGAAGTTCTTTCATATGCAGAAGAATCTCCATTCCCTTTTCTTAATCGTTGCCAAATATAAAAAATTTAATATTAAAAATTAAGAATCAAAATGGGAAATTTTTGCTTTAAAAATCATTTGTATCAGAAGCCAAGATCGTTTGGAACTCTTATTTTTGAGGGACAAATAAAGTGCTTTAGCTTTCCAGAATTCGTGAATTGAAACACTCTGTCCAATCAATGAATCAATTTTTTTTGTGAATATTAGGTATCAAGAGAAATTTGTTTTATTCCTTTAAAGTATAATTTTTAGTTATACTTTATTTCTTAGCTGAATAACTAAGACAAATGACAAGAGTATGTAAAATTTAGCTTTTTTTTCGTGCAAAAATATCATTCCTAGTTATATTTGTTTATCAGATAAAAATTGTTGAATTTCTTCCATGAACAGGGCCCGGCCTTTGGAAGAGGCCCAATTCCGCATCAAAGTAGTGCAAAGGGTACAATGTTTCTATGGATAGAATGCAAGCATAATGGGGGGAGGGAGCGGCAAAACTGACATGGGGCACACCTTGGCTTTCAGTGGCTCTGTACGACAAAGCTGTGCGAAATATTTTTCACCTTCAAAAAATAATCAACCTTTCTTACACATGTTCTGAGTTCAAAGTTCTTGGTGATAAAGCTTGTCCAAATCAAATCTGCTCGCTTGAATACGATTCAGATAAGGTTCAAAATTTTCCTACTAAAATGCTAAGTTTTATGCTCTGTTCAAAATCACACGTAACATTGTTTCCCAAACATAAAGCACAATATGGTGTTGAGCTCTGGCAAAGATCTGTTGAACAAAAAAAGTTTTCACCGATCAAGACTATTCAGTTAGGTTCAGAAAGACACCAGACAGACCGACGGACTATCTCACCCTCATGCAATTTGTGCCTTTGCGTAATTACTCTTCATGCTACCTTTTATAGTTTAAGCTTATGAAACTTTTCATTTGTTTCACTTTATCATTATGTTCCATAAGGAAAAATTAGCAAGGATGCTGGCATCCCTATCGGTTTTGAAACAAATGGACTATAACATTTGCACACATTTTTTCTGCAGAATGTCCACATAACAACATAAGTCAGACTTTTTGATTCAAAATCTATACGTACGTGAAAAATCGGTTACTATTTTATTGTATTCTACAGTATGAGCTTGGGCTAACTTATTTCTAAATTATGTGAAACACTATAGGGGTTGGGGATTGTCCCCTCTGGCCTCTGCCAAATTATTAGGGGAGACGAATCTCCCAATCCCCACATAGGTTATGACACCCAAGAAAATGGTAATTAAAAGTATTCTTGCCAAACGTGGTAGGGAATTAAGAGGAGGGGCTATAAGATGGGGTTGTGCACGAAGATATCATGCAAAAGAAATAAGCAGGAAATGAAATAAATAAAGCTTGTTTCTTAAAGTTAAAGCGGAAATATTTGTAGTTTTATCTAAAGATAATTTCAACATTACGTATTTTTTGTAAGCATTGATGTTGATTTAGGTCAAAGTACTGGTTGATATTTTAATCCTTCGTTCCGAAGTTATTTTTAGTTGCATACAAACCAATAGTAATGTGTGTATCTCTCTCTCTCCCTTCCCCCCCCCCCTCCCGTCATTGCCATCTTTTCAGCCAGCTGATTTTCTAGATGGTTTCGTGTCGGCGTATTTACTCGACTGCACTGAATACACAACGTATTTCTTCGTGTGTAGAGCTGTCGTGGCTCGTGACCGCATTTACTCGTATGTCCCGATCTCGTCAGTTTTATGAGCACTTGAAAGTAAAACGGAAAACATAGAAGCTTAATGCAATTGTTGCAGGATGTTATATTTCACACAAGTAAAATGACACATACTTACGATATAAGTGAAGACATACGTTAAGCGGTAAAGTACGCATTTAATACGGTTCGATAAACTTTTTTTTTAAAAAACAAAATTAGCCCGTTTTCTCTAATATGTTTAGCATCAGAAGAAAAAGTAATGCATAACGTAAGAAGAAAATACATTTAGAAAATGTACGAGGTCACAAAAAACTGGAAACTTTATTAGAAATGCAAAAGAAACAATAGGAAAGAGCAAAGCTTCCATCACATGTGACACATTTACGAATTAACGAAGTAGTTTAATCGACACAAATCCAGAATCATACAAACATCAAAGGATGAAATAGTATCATTGAAAAATATAACAGCAAAAAAGGAAAAAGGAAGGAAGTATGTTCCCGAATAATAATTCCTCAGAAGGTTTCTCACCCTCAGATGCCAACTTTTAAGAGTCATTTCTTGAATATGAAGACATAAGTGCATCATTCTGAGCGGCATATTATGTTTGATTCTTGGAAACAACATATGAGTGAAAGAATATAACACTTTCTCAAAAATTTAGCAACACACAGAAAAATGGCAGTAAAATGAAAAAACAATTGATTGCAACGCAATGAAATCTTCACAGGCTGTTAAGCACAAGTACAGGCTATGCCACGCAAAATAGCAGAGAAAAACAACAATTAAGTTCAATATGCTTAAAAGCGACGTGAATTTTCATCAGTTTGTCGCATTTAGGAGTGAAGTTTTTGACTGGATTTAGGGCATATTGTTATGTAAGAAAATAAGGAATAAATGCACTTATTCTTTTGATGCGAAACTAAGTTTCTGTTGAAGAAATTGAATTTCATCTAAAATTATAGAAAAATATGCATCCCCGTCGCATTTAAGACATTTTTGCCGCATTTAAGATTGCTAAAACGTAAATGCGACACTCAAAGTGCCTAAGTACGACAGTGCTACTCATGCATCCTACCATTCACTCTTTCTTATCAATTTACATCATTAGATTTTTAAGTGCACTTAATTTTATAAATCAGGAGTTCCCAAACAACCCCGGAACCCTGGAATGTCATATAGTGGTGTAGTCCTGAAAAAAAAGTTGGGGGGACGCTTATACATAAGATAAGTAATTGAAATCAAAAGTGAGGGAACGCTTATGTTAAAATGTAAAAAGTTTGGGGGGGACGCTTGTATTAAAATAAAAAGGTAGGGGGACGCCGTCCCCCTGCGTCCATCCTCGACTACACCACTTGAGCAAACAAAAGATATTTCCTAAAAATCATATAAATATACAATTATCATGCACACTACGGATTAATATTATGTGACTAGTGTTTCAATCATTACTAAATTCCAATTCTTACGAGCGTGCAGCAACTCGGAAATGTTTGGGAACTCCTGGTACAAAAAGTATATCCAATATTCAGTTTACTTTTACTGAATAAATTGAACTCGGTGGCGCGGCAGCCCAAATAAGTCGAGGCAGGCATTGCTCGTCTCAGCTAACGAGACGTAAGGCCCTGGGGTGCAGAAGCAGATGTTCCGGTCAGGTAGTCGGTCTGATATGAAACCACCACTATTTATTTTAGAAGTGTACGTGATCCTCGCAAACAAATGAAAGAATCGACTCTGTCCTGTCCAGTCCAAGGCTTGAAGCTAAGATCTACGGCAGGACAACATGGAGCGCCACCACTCAGCCAATAAGCTTTACTTTAACTAAAGTGCACTTTAACTAAATAGTACACAATTAAAGTAAGAAGTAACTAATGATGACATGTGAAGACAACATTAAGTCCTGCAGAATGACATTAACAAAACAGATAGAGAAATAAAACATAAGGCCATGCAAATGCAATCAGCATGCAAGTTCCTTGGTAGAAAAGATTTTCAAGAGATTAATCAAACAAAATTTGATCTTCGAGAAATAAAAATCGCGCACACCTTTTCTCAATCAAAAAAGAGAAAAAAATCTTCCGGATCGAGAACCTTTCTTTTACAGTGACTAATTTACGCTAACCACACGAACCACTGCCCAAATTTCAAAGTTGACACCTTCTTCCAGCGCCTCCAATCCGGTCGCTACCTTGCCAATTAAGCGGGCGCGAGAAACTTCATCAGAAATCGTTTAAGGGTCGAACCCTCGACACCAGAGACCCATCATTTCGCGCCGACCCACGTGCTTCCCGCACGTAATGGCACGTGTGCCATCTACTCTTCTTTTGTTCGAAAAGACATCATCCGGGGAATTAAATTTAATGGCCTCCCACGCACACTTGTTAATGAGCGACACGAAGAAACAGTTTCTCTTCATTAAAACTTGGGAGGAGGAGGTTTGTTGAAAATGGTGTGGCGCATTCAATTGATGTTAAACAAACATCACCACATAGTGCCTTGGAAATTACCACTATGAATCATTACCGGTTCCTTAGAAAATGCATCCAAATTTGCTTAATTCGTTTAACGCAATAAACCAATTCGAATCATTCAATTCAATCCATACTTCAAACGCAAATTTTTACTGCGCATCACTGTTGTTTTAAGATCTATTGCGACAGTAACGATATAATTTTGTCAAAACTGAGTGTTACTATGGGTATTAAACTGATATCGATTGATTATTTATCTGTCCAATAGACGTCTTAGCCAATCAAGAAATCCCAGTCTTCTGGGTGAAATTAATTTTTTAATGATAGAAATAAAAAATACCAATGAGTGTCAGCGTTTAACCACACCAGGGTTTTATTAATTGCATACAATTTGATATGCAAAAAACCTGAAACTCAGCTACTTAAATAAAGGTATGATTTTCTATTCTAGCAGTTGTTGCTCAAGAAAACGACATTTTCATTAACATTTCCAGTGTTTATTGCAGTCGTCTTTTTCAATAGATGATTTCTTATTTTTAGTTTATTGGTTAACTAAAGCATAGTTTAATTTTCCTCCATTAGTAATTTGACGGCTTATTACAACTTCCATGTTAACGCCTCAAAAACTGAGGTTGCTTTTAGATTCCGCAGTCCATGCAATCTACATAGAAATTCTACAGCATTTATAGGGTGTCTATAGGGACATACCTATGTTGAAGATTGTCTTTTGAAAGTATATATAATGTAAGCAAAAGTGATAAAAGGTATAAAATTCTGGAAAAATTCCACAAGAAAACGATTTGACGGACTACTGCAATGGATTAGAATTTAAAATCAGTTATTTCACGATGTAACCAAATTACACAAGTTAAAAGTTATTTAAGTTAACCTACTACAGGAGTTGTGAACGTATAAAATGATTTTTACTATTTTTTACAAAGATTTGAAAGTTTAAATTGGTAATACCTCAAAATTGAAGTTATTGACTTTCACCAGAACGTCAACAATATATCGCCGATCCGAAAGAACAACGACGTAACTGCAAAAATTTGGCAAATGCGAATAAGTTCATATACAATATCAGAAACACATCCCTTACACAAAGGAACATGGATGAACTAGCAATTACAAGTTTGTGTCTTCTAAAACAACGAACAATTTTTAGAGTAACAATGACGTAACTGCACTTAGGGGTTGAAATATTAGGGTGATTAAATCCTAATCCCTGGTAAATGAAAGTAAAGTATATATCCTACATACTCTAATTATACCATTATTTTCTGTCACTTACACTCTTTTCAATTACTATAAGTTTTATACAACTGCAAATCGTTTTTTCACTCTCCTGTAAAATTGAAGTTTTTGCATTTACGTCACTGTTCTTCCGGAACGGCGATATATGAAACGCATATTCGTCATACATGTATATGAAGAGTGTCTGTTGCGACCAGTTTGAAATAGGGTTCGTCTCGATAAACTATGAATTGCTTATAAAGAGTGTTTGAGTTTATAGAGTGTGCTTCTTTCTATAGACTATGAAATTTCTTCAAATACATATGGTATTTGAAGTCTTAGAATCTTTGCGATTTTTAGATCAGGATTGACTACAGGTTACTGAATAAGTTGCTGCTTCGACGTCACTGTTTTCGCATCAACATCATTAATGCTATTCAAATTTTCCTCAAACTTTGAAATTAAACTCGAATTAAGAAAGCGCAAAAATTAAAGTGTTCAATTGGTAAAAAATCCGGAAGTTCAGACATTTGCATTAGAAGTAACCAAGATCGATTACATATTGTACAGACTAGTTAAATATCAAATTCAATGATTCAGTAAAAATTTGGTTTTTATTCCGAATCATGTCACTAGATTGAACAAAAAAGTTTTGCTTATTTTTGATTGCGCATAAAATATTGGCACAAAGTCGAAGCTGATTGCAGGCTCTATTTTTCTGCTTAAACTAGCAGCTTTCATCTTTAGCATCAGTATCTTGAGCAATTTATCAACTCTTTTGAAAAATTGAGACGTAAATTTGACGAGTTTAGCGAATGAAGATGTTATCTAAAATATAAATGAATCACAGATAATTGGTTGAAGCTGCTTATCTGACTTCTTTTTTTTTTTCCATTTCACACTACCCGTGTTTTTCTTGCTCAGTGTTACAGCTTTTATGTGTGCAAGTTTTGAATTATTCTGTTCTTCATTTATTTATTTATTTGTTTGTTTATTCATTTATTTTTTTGGAAATTATAATTTCTTAGCTTGAAACAAAATTTGTCGTAATGAAAAATACTTTTAAAGTGAAAATTGCTAATGAAAAATAATTTTTAAGTCAAGATTGTAAAGAAACAATCTTACGTTCGTCTACACAAAAACCTCGATTTCTTTAAAAATATCATTTATATGCTCAATATTGATTCACTACATTCTTCAGTTATGCACTTGATTTCTTACCAGCACCATTCGAATTTTCACACTTTCATATCACAAGCCCTAAAACGTCATCGACTATGGGGTCAATTTGTACCGAATAACTAGGAGTGATCAGCGTTTTTGTGTCTGTTCTCCCTCCCCCTCTGTTTCTTCTCTCCTCCCAATATTATTACCATAAAACATCGGCAGGGGCGTTTAAGGTCACTAACTGCGATTTATCAAGAATTGCTGTTGCTGTTTTAGTTCATATATTCTTCAGACACAAATTTTAGAAGATAAAGTATATTGGTTTGTCAATAACGCCATATTAGTGGACTAGTTTTCGTTTTCCTAATTCCTACATACACTGCACTGGAAATCAGTGAAAAATGTAGACTACCGAATTCAAAGCAGAATGCTAATGTTTTATTTTTGTGTAGTTTGAAACTCTAAGTGACAATCAAAAAAAAAAAAAGAAGCTTTTTTTTTTCTTTTTTTTTTTTACCCGTGAAGATTCTAGCAAACAAGATTCTGATATTGAAAACTTGTTTTTCGTAAAAACTTTGTTCAACACATACTTAAGATGTAACTGAAACTCTTTTACCTCAAGAGGAAAAGAAATTGGCAAGCTTTTGCAGAAAAGAAGAAATAAACTGAAACACACAAACGGAAAAAAAGAAAGCCATGGGATTTTGAAAAATTTAAGCAGCTTCAATATTTTTCTTTCTAAATCCACACTAATTTCTTCGAAAATTTGCACTTGAAAAGACTGTCTGTTTCAAATAATTAATATACCAGAAATTATATAAATAAAGTTTGTAAATATTTGAAAATTTTGGTACTCACATCCAGGTACCGATGGAGGTTGCACCTGTTTCGGCAGCGAAGAAGACGGCTAACATCAGCAGAGGCCACGTAACTTTTTCGACAAATGGGATCCAGTGGGCGCCGTCGGAGGACACTCTTCGCCGTCGGTTCCCTTTCATTTCCGTTGCAGCATTAAGGGAAGGCCTGCATTGGAAGAAATAAGAATAATCAGTTCACCCACTCATACTTCTTCTGTTAGAATAACAAATTTTTAGCAAAGAATTTTTATTTTGCGGATCTGAATGTAACAAATTCTCTGTTATCGAATGATTTTTCTTAATCAAGTCTCAAAACTTTCAATGCATCTTATGTCACGTACAAGCATTTAAAAACGTGTTAACTATCAAAATTTTTTTATATTTTTTTTTATTAATTATTATGATTGCTATTTTACTCAGTCAACTCATAAAATCAACATAGAAATTAATTTTAAAAAATTTTTATTGATTATTTCATTTTCAACTCAATTATATTCATCACCATTAAAAGGGGTTTTTGGCAGCTTTAAAAACATACATATTATTATCTATATAGATGCGTGCTTATATACAAAAAAAAATGCTATGATGGAACTCTTAAGTTATATTAAGAATTTAGGGATCGTTATGATCAATTTTTAAACAAACTATTTGTTAACTTTTATCTCTTCTTAGTTTTATTATTTATAGAATTTGTTTCTATTATCAACTAAAGAAGTCCCCTGTTGAGATTTCTAATTACATTCTTTACAATTGATAGAGACGTCATAGATACCTAAGGATTTTTAATTTATTTTATTTCAGTAATTGTCATCTTACAATTGTGCGAATGTGAGTATGGCAATTGTTGTTTATATTACAAACACAGTTAGTAGCGTACTTAATAAATTGTGCCTCAATTGTAAACATCAATTGCTGTCGCAGGTGGTTCGAATCTTCCGACAGCAGTCCAATCGAACGATTGGATGTCGGAGACAAAACAGGTATGAGCATTGGAATGCTGATATAAAAGGCTGCAACCTTAACTATGTTCTAGCTGTGTACAATATTTACAATGATCCTTGGGTTTAATCCCAATGTTTAATATCTGCTATTGAAGAATACATAATTTACGTGACACCTTATAAAGATTTTTCTTTTTTAATTTAAGCTTTTACATCAATATATTTTCCCAGCTGCACTAAATAGATTCTAGATTTTCAAGGAATTTATTTATTTATTTTTTTCATTTATTTATTTCAACCTTAGTATTCAAAATCGTCCCTACCCTGTGAGGGTTTACTGTAAATGGTGATAGGGTGGAAAAGGACATCTCACGAGCACGAGTGGTTGGTAAAAAATTAATGAATGACTATCTTGATGCCAACATTAACAAATACTCTACTTATAAGGCACAAATTGCAATAAAATTTTGCACATAATTGTTTTGATAATTTTCCCTCAGTGCAAAAAAAGGAAAGTTGCGCAAAAAATAACAATAAAGAAATAGTAATGAATAAAATAATAAAAATAAACAAATAAATAAATTAATAAAACTAACAGGCCATTTTTTTTCTCTGATATATATTCATTTAATTGCTTTAGATTAGTGCTTATATGAGGGAGGGGGAGGAGTTTCAATTTGTGCTTTACAGCATTTTGTTTCTCTTCTATTTAAAAAAACTCTACATTTATTTTGGTATCCGTCCTAAACTACTAAAATATACTGAAGCCTTTTTCATTGCCTTAGCTTTCCAAGATTACCCTGAACAACAGCTAAACAATGTCACTTCTTTCATTTCGGGTAGTCGTTCTCGAAACATTTATCACTTGAGCATTTCAAAATTACCATAAATTACGGGCACACAATGCCACTTTCTTTTTGTCTAATTAATGATAATCTTTAAAAATATATAAAAAAAAATACAAACGGTTTCATTTCCTCGTGTTTAAAATGTTAACTACGAGCCTTGAAAGAAAGTTTCCCGAGCCGTTCATCATTCTTTCAGCCGACATTTGAAAATAGAATATGCGGAGAAGAGAACTCAGTGGTGATTCTAATTTTAAACGCCACTTCAAGTGCAGAAAAGAGAGTTTGCAAAGACATCATGTAATGTGACGCAATTGACTGGGAAACAATGTAATGTTTTGTCATTTATTTACTTACTTCACTCACTTCAAGACAGCACCATCTGGCAAATGATGGGATTATCGTTTTTTATCCTATTCCATCGAAGTTATTGCAAAGTGAGGCAATTGAAATGTACCGAGTTAACCAGAAACATAACGACCGTTTGTACATTTTATTTGAAAAATCCTGATTCCGATGCAACGTTTTAAAAAATACCGAATGCCGGTATTGTATTTTTGGTACTGCATTCACTAACTGTTCTGGTTTAATGCGTTATCTAACTTTGGTAAAAAATTAATGATGGACATAACCGGGACATATGTAGAACAAGAAGTTCACTCTATTCTGAAATCACTCGAGAGGTTCATTCGATTTTGAAATCGCTCGTGAGATTCATTCGATTGCTAGTAATGTGACTGTCAAAGTCACTCAAGTCAAGGGCACTAAGGAAACGAAGAGCACATAAGAAACTTTTCAACAAAAACTAAACTAAATAAATAGCAAGAGAGTATTATTCAATAAGAACTAGTTGTTCCTCCTATAGATCTTTGCTAGTAATGTGCAGGGTCAGGTTAAGACCGACTGATGCTTTAAGTGCTAAAAACTTTTCGTGTCCTCTTATGTTTACATAATTCAAAATGCAAACAATAAAACATTTTAAAGCTTTTTGGTACAGAACGTTCCAAACCTCAGAACAGAGGAACATTTATTTCTGTAAGTTTCATTAATTTTGAGTTGAATAACACTCTCTTGCTTCTTTTCCTTGCAAAGTCTTTGATCAAGTCCTCATAATTGATCCTTGTGCATGCAATAAATACTTGTATACATAACAAATGCAAATATTTGATCTAAGGGTTTTTAGTCCGTAAAAATGTAAGTTCAAGCTTTCGAAGCATATTAGATAAGAATTGGAGAAAATAGACTAACTTAATATTTTAGTTAAGAATATTACCTTTCCATAAAGAGGAACGATTTTTAGCTACAACAAAGGAACTTGTAACAATATAAAGAAAGAAAAAACTTTTTGTTAGTGTCGCTCTTTCGGTCGAGATGATTGGAAATTGTATTCTTATAGTACCATTTAACAAAAATATTTTTCTCACTTGCACCTTGTGTTTCAAACATGCAAGTAAAAGCGATCTGGATGAGTTCTTAATTTTGAAACATTAACATGTCGACTCATTCGATGAACATAATTTATTTATTTCTCTTTAAATTTAAAAAATAGTTACGAATTTGATTAATTTGTTATTTATTTAGTTTTGTTATTGTTGAAAAGTTTCATAGGTGCTCTTCGTTTCCTTAGTGCCCTCAGCACGTGCTTATTTTGCTTATGGGTTAATCCACTGCTGGTAATGGGCATAATTGAAAGATTTGCATAATCGAATGACCATATCAAGAGTGACTTTGACAGTCACATTACTAGCAATCGAATGAATCTCACGAGCGATTTCAAAATCGAATGAACCTCTCGAGTGATTTCAGAATAGAGTGAACTTCTTGTTCTGCGAATAGAGTGGACTTCTTGTTCTACATATGTGTCACGGTTATGTCCATCACTAATTTTTACCAAAGTTAGACAACGCAGTAAACCATTATGGTTAGTGAATGCAATACCAAAAATATAATACCGGCATTCGGTATTTTTTAAAACGTTGTATCGGAATCAGGATTTTTCGAACGAAGAGAACGAAAGGTATCGTATTTACAATATTTATTAGTTAAATTTCATTATAAATTAAAACTAAATTTAGTTATGTAAAAATATAAAATAAAGGAACAAATGTCAAATTGAATATAATATTAATCAGAGCAGTAAAAAACTTATAAAATTATCAACAGAAAATATAGAATGATTATGATGATTAAAAAAAATTAGAGTATTACAGTACAATAAAAGAATGAAACATTATTGCCTTTAAAGAGAATTATATCATATAAAAGTCTTGCTCTGTACTCTAATATTCTATCCATTAAGTGAAAAAAAAACTAATTTATTAACTTCATAATGTTAAAACGGTATCGTAAAGAACACAGTGCATCTATTGAATTGTCATTAAGACTGAAACTCGTTTTTGTTTACAAATTACTTTAAGTTGAAACACTATTTGTGCTACTACTACTAGTAGTAGCAGTTAGTGCTACTAATTTGTGCGTCCAAGCTGTTTAGTGGCAGTCTACACGTAATTTTTTTAAGCAATATAAAAAGTAACCTTAATTGTATCAGTAACCTTAATTGTATGTTTATGCCTAAATATATTGGTTATTCGCAAAATTTAACTAGAACTTCTTAACACAGAAAATATTTTTTTGGAACGAAAATAACGACCTAGAAGAGAACTGACCACAAAAAATGTCACTTGTGTGAAATTATCCCCAACTATTCTTCACAATAATATGACCTTAAACATTTCAAAATATGTATACTATGTATCATATCAAGTAATATTCTTACATAAAAATTGATCACTGGTACTTCAAGATTTTTCCCTACTTTTATTTTTTTTAATGGATTTCATTTGTTTGAATTTATTTGCAGCAATATAATGAGAATAGTTCTTCAACCAAGTGTACTGCTTGAATTAAAGTCTATTCAAGAAGACCATTCTAGGTTTTATTAAGAAACGGAATTAAGAAAGGATTGCGTATTTCCATATGTATGAACCTCAAACCAGTAGAATAAGGAAGTCTAATTCCACTTACGTAAAGACTGATTCTAGCCATTTCCAAATTGAAAAAAAAAAAAAGAAAAACTCAACCTCCCTGTTAAATCAGGAAAATACTAAACTATCAAATTTTTTCTTGAGGTGAATTCTCCGATGATAGTTAACTACGTGGGGGGATGTTGTTTCAAAAAGTTTTGAGACGAACGATACTGTCATATTAAATACTAAGGTTTTTACACATACATATTATTGGATAAGTTGTATTTTAAAAGTTAAAATTTGGAGACATGAGAATATATTTTAGACTACCTTTTCCGCGTTGAAAAAAATTAAAAGAAGGAAGGAAAGAAAAGCATGAAGAAGGGGCTTAAACTCTTCAAAAGTATCGCTAACAAAAAAAAGTTTTTATGAATTAATTTTAAAAATACTGTTGAAAAAAAAGATTGAAAATACGGTTATGAAATGGGAAAACGAGTGTGGTCGATCTAATTGCAAAACCACTAAAAAATAAACTAAAAAATAATAATTGCATGCTTATTTAAGCACAACTGTGCATTTAAATGTAGACATGTTTCGGGATTGCTTGGAATCTCTTTTTCAATGCAATAGTGGAGCTTCCAAATGCAAAAACATCCGAATGAAGCCATTAGTTTACTTATTCACAGAGTTCCTTTACTATTTTGCAACAACAGTTTCATGTTCGAAAGAGCTTGATCAGGTCCCTGAGGTTCCCCCTTATTTTATTTTCTTTCATTATTATTTTCTATTTTGAACAGTCTAGAAATCTTAACATCATTCGTGTTAACGTAACACTAAAAGTTATTTTTAAGCAACAAAAAACGGGGACATTCAGAAATTTTGGAGATTTTTATTTAATATAAAAGTGTTGTGGGGGAGGGGGATCATTTACGTTGTTTACACAACATTAAAGTGACGAGGGTAAGGGATTTATTGAATGAAACTGATTCGGTAAATTTTAACACATTGTTGCTAACGATTTTATTTTTAATATAAATGGTTATTGAGACCTTGAGACGTAATTTGGTTTAATTATCATCCTAAACCCTTAATTTTTATTAACTTTTTTAGTTTTACAACGAAACAAAAAGAATAATTTCCTCATCCATTGAACATGCATGTAAGTATACCAAGACCAAATCGACATCGTAAATCAAGACTCCCTGTTGTTAGCGACATAATATCTTCATAAATTATCAGTACATCTTACATTTTTGGAGGAGGGGTCTAATAATGACACAAAAAGGGGCTAATAATGTAATCAATCTATCAAAATACAAAAAAATTTCTTCTGTCAGAATTCTTATTGAAACTCATGTCATATAGTTGAATATGGTTTTGTGTTTTGGGAGCATAATACTCATGCAACTTTAGGTAATTTTTAAAAACGAAGTACTGCAAAACATGCTTCAAAAATGCTGGTGCTCCTACAAAAATACCAGTTAATATAGTGAACTAGAACTATTTTTTCTTGGAAGGAGCCCTAAATTTAAAAAAATAATAACTTTATAGATGGAAAGTAAAAAGATTACGAAGATCTAGTTTCTCAAAATTACGAAGCTCTATAATTGTTCTAAGAATAATGTTTAATTACATTAATATACAATAATATATCAATAAAAATCAGTTCACTCTATCAACGGGTGTTTTTTTAGAAGCACAAAAGATTTGGAAACATATAATGAAATAATTCTTCTTAGAACTGTACCTAAAGTCATACATGTAATCTGCTCCCTATTCACAAATCTATTTTCAATTAAGAATTCCCAAAAAAACATTTTGACTTTTTTTTAAATAAAATGAATGTGAAGTCCATACACTTCGCTTAAAATGAACATCCATTATATAATATCGTATGAAAATTGTTTTTACTGTATTTATTTATTTATATTTGATCGATTTTAAAATTTTCTCAATTCAGAAATTTTTTCAATTTCAAATAGCGTGATGCTTGAGCTCAGTGGGAAAACAGAGTCGTTATCAAAGGGAAGGCTCCAAAGAAATATCCCAAAACATGGTATGGGAAATGCAACAGAACGATTTATCTGGCTTGTCTTGAATCTTTTTATTAAGTTTAGCATCATATATCAATTAAGCAATTAGTATCAATAAAACATTTAAATGGTATTTTTAAAATCAAAACCATCTGTAGTAGCCAGAATTCTTACATAAAAAATTACTATTATTTTACTCGTATTTAGTTAATTTAACCCGTAAGTGGTAATATCTCTCCAACTTCCCAGTAATATCCGTCTATGAGACTAAGGTTTTTTTTATTACATTATTACTACTTAATTTTTACTACTTCTTTTTACTTGCTTATTTACTTTTACTACTTCTTTTTACTTACTTATTTACTTTTACTTATACTTATTGACTTACTTTATTACTACTTATTATTTATATTCTCATTAGGACTAAAACTAAACCATATCCGTCTCACAGACGAATATTACCATTTACGGATTAAATATAATAAGGTTTACAAAATATGGTTATTCTTTTAAATTTTGAATAAAACAAATAAATTTGAGGGGGGGGGGGATTAAGGTGAAAAAATTCATCAACATACATCGCGTGAATACAGTTACAGTGTGAAATGTATTAGAAAGACATCCATAATAGCCATCATCTAAAGAGTTAATTAAAGATGATCTGTAAAAATCAAACAAAAGCGAATCAAATTAACTGTTGCACAAGGAATTCTGATAAGCATTGTTGCTATTCAGGAATTGCTCCTTTTGACAGGAAAGATTTTATTTAAAAGAGTCACAATAAAATTGAAATGACTCTTTTAAATAAAATCTTTCCATTACTTAAAATCAAAAGAGATTTGAAAAACAACATCACTGCAACTATTAATAAAATATTTTCTCATATATCAACTTACAAAATTCTTATATAACAATGTGACGAACACTCCTGTTTTGAAGTAATCAAAAAACGGAAGATAAAACTAATCTGAAGTCTGACATTGTGACAAACGCCAAAATTTATCCTATTTGTTCAGCGTTAAAAAAATTTAGCAGACTAACACAAACCTAAATCACCCAACGAGGGAACAATGGGGACTATTTATCTTCTCTTTTTTCAAAAAGGGAAAAAGCCTTAAAGGTGTCTAAAGAACAACATTTTTACACGTCTGGGTATTCGTGTTCCAAGATTCTTTGGCTTTTTTGCAGCCCACACCCCCTGCGCCGACCCGCACAACACTCCCTTTCAGCACACTGATAAACTGCTGCAGCAAATAAAAAGGAAGAGCAGCTCATCTTTGTATCACAAGGATGGAGCATAATTCATGTGTTTAGCATTAAGCTATAAACTCGCTTATAATTCACATGTTTAACATTAAGCTTTAAAATCGCTTTTTAAAAACGTAAGATCAAACCTTTTGCAAACGCTCATGAGCAAAACGAACGTAAATGTGGCATGAATACGCGAAGAAAATTACATGCACACATAAATACGAAAACGAGATCTTTAATGTCTGCATTTTTTCATTGAAAAAAAAAAAAATGGAAGAAAAAAAAAAAAAAAACCTGAAAAATTAGCAGGAAAATGCAAGCTTTACAATTAGGTCTCTCCCATATCACTTTGTTTTTAAATCTGTATCATGTTTTATGTTTCTCTCTCTCTCTCTCTCTCTTTTGATGTGTGTGTAAGGATGAGGGGTGGGGCAGGAAGGGCTTTTTTCTTCAACACGTTTTTCTTGAATAAGTTGATATACAAAATATCTCTTTTCTCCTCCCCCTCGGAATTGTTATTATTACTCCTATTAAAAATATGCAGCTTTACCTTTGCACTGAAGCCGTAAGTTCCTTGTAACTCCAAAACACATGTTTAATGAAGTATCTTCGTGGCTACTCATAAAAAAATTAAAATCAGAGCTAGTGGTACCTGTAAATATTTTTATACAGGCCTTCCCATGTACAAATAATACCTACGAAATTATTTCTGATAGAATTCAGGTAAATTTCACGTTAAAATCCTTAACTTGATCAAGAATTAGTTAAGTTGTCATTAAGTAAATAAACCATAGAAGTAAAAAGTTCGCCTTTATTTTTTTTAAATTTTTTTATTGAACAAAAAAGGATCGATTCTATTTCAGTTCACGGTAAAATAGTACGAGGCAACATCAAAAAATATGTCAACTCGGAGGACCATTCCGAGAACTGCTGGAACCCTTACAGAGTAGATCCGCCTTTTTGCACATAGCCCTGCCTCTTTTTGAGAAATTATGAACCCTAAACAAAAAAAATGTAAATTGCCAAAAAATAACGAGCCCTCAAATTTCTTTTAAATATTATAATATCTTATAACTTTTAAGTGAGTTTTTGAAGTCACGTAGTTAAATTGTTAGTTCTTTAATCATTAAGTTAGTTGTTTAAACATTCATACTAATAAACTCCATCTACTAGAATGGAACCTATTTTTCCAGCAATTTTGTTCATTCTAAAACTGTATAATTATTACCGACAGTGTTTGGAGGGGGGTGAGGGGAGTAATAAAACTTAAAAAAATTCAAGATGGTAACTTCACAATTTACGACTTCAACACAATTAAAGCGAAAAAAATGGATTTTTTAAGCGTTAATAAGCCTTTCAGATTCGGAGGCCTTTCTAAAATGGGGGCACAATCACTGGATTCACCATTGTAAATCAATCCCTGCCTTTGAAAAACATTCATTTGGGATCTGCGCTTTACGGTGATTATGATACTAAAAACGTGCTTAATTTCAAATAAAATTTTAAAATACCTCTAAAACTCTACTTAGGAAAAAAGTAGTTTCAAATTATTCTAATAGTAGTAGAATAATTATTCTAATAGTAGTTTAAAATAATTCTAATTTTTTCTCTTAAACATTAAATGCTTTGTCCATTCAAATTCTTCTAGAACGAACGAAAAATATCCTGAAGTATTGTCCTGAATAAATGCAATTTTTTTAAGTACTCAATATGTGTCAATTAAGACAATGTTTCATTCTCACCATAAATGTAGCTGTGTAGTGTATATAATGAAAATATTCATTTAAACTGTTTGTTGATTTGTTATGGATGTTCATTATTTGCTATTAGATAATAAAGTTCAGCTGACAGAAGTTTTTTAGTTGTGGGCGAAAGGCCTTCTTCAAGATAAGCCATAAATTCATCACGTGATTGGAAATCTTAAATTGAAGCGAGAAGAAAAACAACTCGCTGTCACCAAAAAAGGGGAAAAAACGCATGAGAAGAATTGGATCATCTAATCGAAGGAAACGAACTAAATACTATTTCTAAAGACAAAGGAAAAGCATTTATTTGTATATGTATCGAAGCAAATTGTGACAACCTGGGATAGATAGGCTATAGAGAACTGAATACAAAAACAAAAAAAACTGTCAGTGAACAACAACCTATCCTTTATTTCATCTAGAGGGGAAGAAAATATTTGTACACTACGTCATCCCTCCCCCCTCCGCCCCATTCCCTTCTTGTTTCATTTCATTTATCACTGAATTCCTCCCACCCCCAAAAATTAGTTTATTTATTTATTGATTTATTTTAATGTTTTATATTAATATTGAAAATAAATAAATAAATAAATAAAAATATTTTAGTCGTGCGTCATAATATTCTTTTTTTAAAAAAGAAAAATAATAATAATAATAATAATAAATAATTCCTTTAAAATGTTGCAAGAAACAGCACGGAAAAGCTACATAAAGAACAAAAAATTAACCGAATAAGTAAAAAAATCTAGCGAACTAAGAGGAAAGTTTACATTCTGTGATGGAAAAGTTTTACTACTTTTCCCACAAATATGAGAGAAACGCCGATGTAAAGTTTGAGATCATTGCAATGTTTTACAATATTATTTTGTGGTGTCTATTTCAAACCCGTAGTGCAACACAAAATATATTTGTTGCAAAATAATTATTTACATTTTATTTAATTATTTTAATGGATTTGAAAAGAAAGATAACTGTTTCAAAAAAATAAAGAGGCATTTATAGCTTTTTATATATTTCAATTGTAAATATCAAGAATTATAAGGAAATTATTCGTATATACATACCTTAAAAATACATATTTCTTCTGAAAAACGTTCTTCTGAGCTAAAGAAAATTGGTAATATTTTTACTTTAAACAATTAAACCATAGCAATTTTGAACAGGATAAGATCAAAGTCGAGAAGCTCTGTTTAATGAAATATTGTCGAATACATGAACAGAAAAAATCATGAATGCCCATTGTTCTCTGAAAAGCACATCTTACCTTTCGAACTGACGGCACAGGTGTTCCAAAATCTTATCCACCTTTCCGTAAGACCTTCACAGGAAATCGAAACACACAAGCGCGTCCCATAAATCCAAACGTCCATCCACAACGGGGGATAAAACCAAAAACACGAATTCGGAATAGGCTAAATCGAACGCCGCGATCACCTACAAAGTAAGTATCGTCTGCAAGCCATAGAACCAAGAGTTCGCAATAACCTACATCGTCTGCGGAAGCCACTAGAATAATTAACAACGAACGGAGCGCGGTGGAAACGTTTACGCGTAGGAGCGAGCGAAAAATAAAAAATATATATCGGTTGCGCGCGCGTGTGCACCTTTGCTCATCCACCAATGAAATGCTATGAAAGTTCTTTTGACGTTTTGGATTGGCTCAGCGGAATCCCTTTCAGCTATTGTTGACAATATTCCTAGTTGCGTCAGAGAAGTAGCGTTCACAAAGATTAATTCCAAGTTGTTGGATGTGAACAATGGCAATATTTTGGAGTCAATTCCATCATATTCTAAATTTATTTATCAATTTTTTATTAATATTTTTAAAGGCTTCATATTAGTGAAATATTTTAGGTTTTCATATACATTTTTCATTTTGCTTTCAGCATGCAACTTACAAAACCAAAGGGCAAAGACACATATCTAAGAATCAAAATTTATCAACGTCTCATTTGAAATTCAATAAAATGATGCATCTCCAACTGGAAAGAGTTATGTAAAAGTTATATAACTTACAGATGTTGCCAAAACACTTAGTTTTTCAAAACGCTAATCTTATACAAAATTATTCCAAATTTTCAGTTTCAAAATGTAAACAAAGAAGCTATTGCCAGCAAATGTTATAGTTATAAATATCAAGTCTTTTCCCCTATAACCGGTATAAAAAACATTAATATTGTTTGGATAATTTCATCTCTTGCACACATTTTTCTTTTTGGCTGCTTTCTACATCTAAATTCAGCAAAAAAAAAAAAAAAATCAACAATCAAACATTTCTTAAGAACCCCCCCCCCCCAAAAAAAAACGCTTGGTCCTTTCCATGCCATTACCTAGCGTAGTGATATAGGAACTTTATGAACCAGTCCTCCACCCGAAGGAGAAAATACTGGTTGCGCTAATAGCAATAATATATCTAAATTCAAATTTTACTTTAAAATAATGAATTATTGAAATGCATCACTAGCGATAAATCTTTTAAAACTGAATTTTACTTGTAACATATAATGCATAAATTTTCATTAAAAGGTCGTTCAAATTTTTTGAAAATATGTAAGATGTATTTAACTCGCATTTTGGTTTAGTAATGACTATCCCGAGTCAAAAAAAAATAATTCTGTATTTTTAAAAATGTAGCTTTTAAATCAAACACCATTAAAATATTGGAAATATAGAGCCCTATTCATTAGTAAAATTGCATATATGATATTCAAAACATAAGCTTAGATCAGAAATTTTAGTAAAGATTTTAAAATATATGATTTTTTTTTTAAATCTATTTTTAAAGTTATCATTCTGAAAAAGATCATCAGTAGTAATTAGAAACTTAATTTTACTAACAAAACAGTTGATATGAACTTAAAAGAAAGTTCTAACAAAGTTTTTAAATAGGCAATTTTTTTCTCAAGTTTCTATTAGAAAAAAAAGTAAATTTCATCATGGAAGCTCTATGCAATACTTAAATCATAAACATTTTCAAAATTTAAAAAGTATTTGACATGGGGAAAAATACTAGAAATTTTAGCAGAACATATATTTAAAATCATAGTGTAATCCTAAAAAGTAAACCACTGAAATTTTATCCATCATTAACAATACCATTTCACAGTGAGACTTTACCTTTGAAAGTTACGATACTTCAAGAAAATTGCTTCGTAACTTATACTACGCATCAAAATTTTACTTTTTTTTCTTAATTTACGTACAAACATAAAGCAATACGCAATAAGAAGCTTAGATATTGCTTGAAAAAGATCGAAAACTACAAGGTTCTGTTTTAATAAGGTTTGCGACGTAAACCATAAAGTCACTTGAAATAACATGAATAAATAAACAAACCTACATTCACACTGAGAGTTATAAGTTTCAAAAATGCTATTCAGTATAAATTTTTCCAATTGAATTACACTAATAAAGTAGTGATTTTGAAGTAACCTAAAAAGTTAAACCTAACTAAGAATTGCAATTACATTAAAGAAAATTTACATGATGAATAACATGCTTAATACTCATTGGTATTTTCATGCATCATTTTTAGCAATCAATTATTTTTAAATCAAAATTTATACACCTTGAAATGTTGAATACAGTAGTTTCAAAGAAGAATCAATTTAAACAGAACTCTGCTTCAAAAGTAATGTATTTAAATTTAGACTGAAAATTCTACAACCTGTTTTGAAAATAATTTTAATAGAAATTGAACACGCAAAGAATGTAGATGTTAGCCTCGCGTATAGAAAAGTTTATATAAAGCAATACATTAGTAATTTAAAATAATGAAAAATTGATCAGTCTCAAACGTGAGTTTTTAAGGGTACAAAATTTTTTATCCAAATTCTGCAACAAAAATTGAATTTAAGATTTATTTATTTATTAGTTTCAAACTTCAGTTCGTTATTTTAGAACAGATTTTAAAATTTAACTCAAAAATAATAAATTTGTGATCTGAAAAAAAAAATAAATAAATAAAAATCTGGCGTATACTCGCTTAATATTTAAGCCAGTATACGCCAGATATATTTATAATTTATATAGAAAGCTTTATATTTAAGCAAAAATTAAGGTTTAATTAACAATCGATTAGCGTAAACTTATAACACAATTTTAAAATAAATTTGACATCGAGAAATAAGGCATTTAGTTCACAAAACACTATAATCGCCATTACAGTGTTATAATGGCGATTAAAACGCCTGTGATATTTAAATTTTATCAACAAAAAAAAAAAGGATGGTAAATCATCGGAAGCTATATGAAGTTTGGCAAAAAATAAGTTAAAATAGATCCAAATGAACGAAAAATTTGCATTTGGTAAAATATCATTTCACAAGAAATGGTAAATAAATTGGATACTTACATTCTTCTTAATCCTTCGTACATTACTCTCTTTGTAAAACAGTAAATTTGCACTCACAGAGGCAGTCCAGACACTATAGGAGCCAGTTATCTATTTCGTTAGAAGTCTCCGCTAATTCTCACGCGATATCAGAATTAGTCATTAAAGAAGTGAACATCACGTTGACGAGATATTTCATAATGAAATGACCAAGCTTGAATCAAATTTTGATAGTTTACATAGAACCACACAAGAAAAAGTATCTAAAACTTCCAATATTCTATGAACATTTTTAATTCAAGGCTACTATTCTGTGTAGCTTTTGTTGCGCTGTACGAAAACTTTACAACCGGAAACAACGAAAATAAGACATGATTAGGAAGAAACCGTCTTCTGAGTCAAACGTTGATTTAAAATTTTTAAGCGATGAGTAATTAATTTGCAATTAGTTCTCGTTTTCATGAAATGCACCAAATGCGTATATAAAGTCGTTTCAAATAAGTATTTAAAAACTTAAATAATAATCAACTATTCGTAGTGTGTTTTGTAACAACATCTGTAATTTTCGAAGAAGTAGGTTGGCTATTATAATCGTGATAAAGGTTTTTCTTTTTCTTTTTTTATTGGTGGTGGGGGGATTGGAAGTACAGGCAAGATGGAGTAAATTTAATACTTAAGATAGAGGTAATATGGTGGCAAAACCTATATCCTAGCTCGCGCACCGTATTCATTGACGATACTGAAAGTTTCAAGATAAAAAATAATACAAGCATTAGACAATGAGAGTCTTTTGAAAATCATCATTGGTCCTGTACTTACGTTATTTAACTTATCTCGTATGGTAAATTAACGGCTCATCGGCTATCCTTTATTCCGTTATTAAAATTATGTTTATGTAAAAACATTTCAGAGGAGCCAAATTGCTGTGATATAAATATTCGCATTTGCTGGGACTGGCGATATGTATAAGATGTGTAGGAAAAACATTGCAGTTTCAGTGAAAAACGTAAAATAATCTATTAAGCCACAATGATGACATATATTACAGAGGATCGCAATTGTTGTAATGTAAATATTCGTAATTGCTATCACTTGCGGTATGAGATAAGTTGTGTAGAAAAGTCATCTCAGCTACTGTGAAAGACATAAAATAATCAATTAATTCATAACGGTAGGGGGCCGTTCATAAATGACGTCACACTTTTTCCCCATATATTTGACTCCCCTCCCCCCTTTGTCACAATATGTCACACTTCAGCGGACCCCCTCCCCCCCCTTTGTCACGCGTCACGCTATGTTGCATAATGCATGATGTCACACTTCCTTGTTAACCCGTCCCCTCTCCTTGTCACACTTTGTCACAATTTCACGAACCCCCCATCCCCCCTCGAAGTGTGACATCATTTATGAATGATCCCTAGCTGACTTTATCGTCTTCGCCAGCGGGCGGTAGCAATTCAACATACTTAGAATTATTAAGAATATTTTAACGAGACGTATGTATTTCTGGGTACGCTTCAAATCATCTTAATAAATAGATTGTAAATATTGTACCCTAATACAAATGTGAAAAATAGGGAGCATTTTTGTCTACTTATTTGAAATATATTGTTTATTTCAGTTGTTAAAAGCGGTTCTACAATAGTTAAAGCACACTTCTAGCATCTTTTACCCATTGCAGAAATCATTTATGGACACATTCTCAGAAATGG
The DNA here is from genome assembly GCA_038502835.1 of Octonoba sinensis. Classification (NCBI taxonomy): domain Eukaryota; kingdom Metazoa; phylum Arthropoda; class Arachnida; order Araneae; family Uloboridae; genus Octonoba; species Octonoba sinensis. The sequence continues at coordinate 101,225,001 of CM076599.1, read as the reverse complement.
AGCTCTCACTTTTGACGATTCTTCAATCGTCAAGCAAATTTCGTCATTTACGACGATTTTTTTCCTCGCGCGATCACGTGACTTTAAAAAGTTACTACGCAAATTTCGCCAATTTGACGAAAGGTTTACTCGGAGCATTTTTCACGAAGCCATTTCGTCAAATACGACGAAGGTTTCGTGAGATTTGAACATGCGTTTCTGAGAGTGCAGAATCCAAAGAAAGTTGCTTCATCACTAGTGAAATACGATAAAAATATTTCCAACTGGATATAAGTTTTTAAGCCATTTTGTAGGATAATTGCCACTGTCGCGCATGACTTTTCTTAAGGCGTGTGTGTCTAATGTCTGTTCTTGTCACCTTTGCAGTTGAGGCAGATGCAACATTTTCAATTTATGGGAGTAGCATATTTTCGAATGCATTATCACACATATCCTCCAAATACTTAAACATAGTTCCATATTCACTTGAGGCGTGTTCTTTTCCTACCCATTCCACCCTCCTTCTCGCCATTGATGTTCCTTCCCCCATACGCGGTTCATTTATTTCTTTCATAGACAAGAGTCATAAACCATTCATTCCAAAGAGAACGTGAAAGATATGAATGGCTAGATGTTGCAAAACGTGGGGTGCTCTCACAGCATTGGGAACAAGCTGGCTTTGGATGGAAAAATGCGAGTTGACCAAGACGCCATTTCTGTCACGAATTTATTGTAAAATGTTGAAGCTATGAATTTGAACATGTCTATTTTCAACCACTCTCTAGCATTTAGCATGTGACAATCCGAGATTTGGTGCGCAGAGAGAGGACATAAGGTATTGGGCCGGGTTCGTAATTTAGCGGACAGAAAAGGAAAACTGACCGGTCTCTCCATTACAAATTTTCAAAAATTGAAATACAGTCGAACTTTTGTAATACGAACACTGTTAATACGAAATCACGGCTAAAACGAACATTTTGTTCATTAAGTTTGGTTTACTACTTAATTACACTAAATATCCCACGCATATTGTGAAGACTAAAGTACAAATATCAGCTAAGAAGAATAAAATTTCTGACCTAATCACGAAAAATTTTCTCAATTGCATATAATTAAGTTTTTTTAAAGAAATTGTTGGTTATTTTTAGTCATTGTAATCCCCACCAAATTCGTATTTCGAATCATTCGTTGAATCTTTCTTGGTAGAGAATAGAGCTCATGCTCGTGTTGGCTTTCGGACAGGTCAGTCTACTCAGGGATCAAATCCTCTATCTTCGAATCATTCTTAAATAGTAGTAATTATTTTTAAAATATAAACACGCATTTCTAATACTTCTTTTTACATAATTTAACTTATTCACGGTTGCTACGAATAACGGCTAATACGAACAAATTTGCGAATTTATGGCATTTCGTGTTAAGCGAGTTCAACTGTATATATATTAGATAGATCGATAGAGACAGGGAGTGAAAGTTAAGATTTTTGTTTAAAAGGATGACGATAGTAGATGCTAAGTAACAACATCAAACCCAAATAATTAAATATATTGACGCAAATGCGTAGTGGAAGTTCAAGTCATTACACAACATACATACTTATATAATTTATGGCAGAATAGAGTTTCTATATAAACATAGATTACCAAATAGTTTTAAAATTGTAGAGCTTTATCCCCCCCCCCCCCCCCCCGCCCCGTTGACCTTTCTTCCTGCTATTTCAAATCAGCTGTTTCAAATGTGTTCAATTCCTTTCTCTTACGACAAATACCCTAGTTTGTTGTCTATTCTACAATAATCTCTTTCTAATTTGTATTCTAGATAGTAGATAGATTGTGAGTATGTGAGAAAGATTCCACCACAAAGAAAATCATATTTCCTAATTTGATCAGACTGGGTACAAAATGGCGGTAGTCATTGCGCTTGCACTTTTTCAAACTTGAATGGGAACATGGCTCCTGTGGCCATTATTTCATACAATGCCATATGGATGGATTAAAAGAAATCAAACGTATGATATATTTTACAACCGAACCAGGTCTCATAAAACCAGATAGATCTACCCCATGTTCAGAAATTGATGGAAAAGCAAGTCTGTTTATCCTCATGTTCTTCTATTCAATCATGTCATTTCCGCATTTCAAAAATATCGTTTATGAATGTCTTTGTATTGGATGGGATTTTATCTGTTGTATTATTTAATCTCCTTTAAAATAAATGCACTTTGAAATGCCCACAAAGTAAGCATTTCTGTCATAAAGAATAAAATGATGTTACAGTCAAGTTTTATGGCAGAGCAGTACCTAAGATAAAATAAATTATTCTACACTTAATGGTTGTGTTTTAGTCGGAAATATGTAGCATTAGGTTTAGAAGCTAAGCTCAATCTGGTACTGAGATTTTTCACAATGTATGAAAATGTAGGTGCCTTTAGGTTAGGCCCTAAATTTAAGTAACATCAGATAAGATGTTAAGATAAACCTACCCATTAAATTTAGGAGCTGAGGTTACAGAATTTGGACGAAATTGATCACTTCTTAGGATTGAGTAGGTAAAATCAAGAAGAGGGGAATTAATACCAATGTGAGCACGAAGATTGATGGAAGTAAGCAGAGGTATTTGTTATCAGAGAAGTAATCGACGTTTTTTAATAAAAAATATAACAATATTTGAGCTGTCAAAACCATAGTGATCCGGTGTCGATACTACAGTAAACCTTCGTGTGTAAACAATAACATTTATTGTCGATGTTCAAAAAGTTTTGCGGTTCTTCTAAGACCCCACAGGATGTTAAACACATATCTCCAAAAAGTTTAGTGATAAAAATCACATCCAGACTTGAGCAAACATAGTTTGCCTGCGTTTGCAGAAGGCCGTGCTGCCAAGGTATCCTACCCTATTATTAAGGGGGCTCTGGAGGTCATTTAGGGGGCAGGCGCGGTTCACTCGTTCAAGGGGCCTCGAGCTGCATGTCTACTGTCTTGACACAAGGTTATGAAATGATTGTAATGAATAGGAGCCGATCGCGATGACGATTATGAATTAAACAACAAATAAGTACCGATTATCTTTGCTGGTTGTGGTTTTCAGTAGGGGTGCGGCAGACCTACCCTTCTGAAACTATATGCGCTCCCTCTAACACAGAAAAAGAAGATAATCTTTATAAAAAGTTAGAACCAGCTTTTGTTTAATAATATTGATAAGGTAGACATTCTCTCCAAGCTTAGGAGTCCATGAAATAAACTATTTTTCTACTAAATACAACTTTTATAAAGAACAATATATCTGAAGTATAAATTCTTAATTTAGTTAACCATGGTCAACCGCTTAAAAATCCATACACAATAGCATTTGTTATCAAGATGTCTCAGAAGATTAATGGAAATAGCAGAAGTATCAAAGTAAACGGGTCTGTGAAATAAAGTGTTACTTTCCATTAATTGAAAAATGCTACCTAAGACAATGTATCTAAAGTGTGCAAGAGATTTCAGTATCTTCTCTTATTCTCAGAATTGAAGTTATATATTACGCCGACAGTTATAATAGACACTTATAAGGTTTATAGATTGAATAAAGAATGCATAGATTTTTCTTAAACAGTCGACCGTCGGCCTTAATTGTCTTTGGTCATGCTATGCTTATATTATTTCTAAAGATTTTACACATTCGTGGGATATCGTTGTTTGACTATATCAGAAACATTACACGGTCAGTGGAAACATTTTTACAATATCTCTTTTGTCATTGGCCATGATAATTACGTAGAATATCCATCGTGGGGCTTCAGTGTGAAGAGTGTCAATAAATCGCAATATTTTATGAAGATTACCGTGTCACAAGACGCGCAAGAGCTTGATAGTAACTGGTGTAGATGAAAAAAATATGCATGTAGTAAAGCGAAAGCATCCTGTATTTTATTCCATTACCATTACAGGCCATTCAATTAGTATGAGAATACCATCATCATCTCAAAAATAACCGTCCATGGTTGTTCAAGGCCTTCTTCAGAGCGTTTTTCCAATATGCTCTCTTGCTAGTTATGCCATTTCACAGCTTTGAAGCCATTCTCTATCTTGCTCTGAGCCTTCCAGGAACTTATGCATACTTTCAAAAGATGCTCAGCGAATTTCATTCTATTGATTTTAATGCACTGAATACATCCTTACCACTTAGTACCAACTCTGTATAAATTAAATCTTCTTCTGGTATTTTCATTTTTATGTAATCAGATATTTGCTTAAAAAGTGTCTAAGACCAGTAATTCGTACCTTTTTATTAAAGTCCTTATCTCTAGACAGTGGTCGCCAAACTGTGCAGGCTACTAAGCAACCACATCGTTTTCAAATTTTACTGCGAGCTACTTCATTTCATCCCTCCCACCAAGAAAAGAAAAACAGGACGAAAACAAATTGAAATGAAACAAAACTGAATTTTTAACTACTAGACAACTTTCAGTTGTTATACGATAGGCCAAAAAACATGAGCGGGCGACTATCTTGGGAAAGTTGTCACTCTTGCCATACTTTATGCCAACAAAATATTCTTCAGTTTATTTCTAAGACACGCGCTGTTTAATACGAATATTGATAGAACTTTGAAAACCAATTAATTATTAGAATAATCATATATAATCACAATAATAAATACCAATAATCACATTGGTATGGTGACTAACCAACTCAGCGAGACTGCCGATCTATCGAAAATGACCCCGCCAAGCTACTAGTAGCTCTCGATTGACAGCTTGGCAACTGCTCTAGCTAGAGCTTAATTTAAAATCTTTCGAAAAATTAATTTATAAGAGTAAAACTTTGGTTTTCCGTTTCACCAAATCTGTGTTTAGAAAGTTTTGGAGGTCGTAATGACAACGATCAGATAAAGTCGTCCCATTATGGTTTAACCCTACTATTTAGGGTGTCTATACAAATTTTCAAAAGGGAAATTTCGTGACCTTTTCGGGATTGCTCGGTGATACATCAGATATTGAGTTTTGCCAGCTATTGGATATCCAGTGTCCCTGTACGACATATGCTATCCGGCTCTCATGCTTGGAATTTGTTAATTCCATACATATTTTTGAACATCTCACAGCTTTCAAGTATGTAATAAGTTTGTAATTCACATATATTTTCACAGCATGATAATTACTCGAATTTCAAAAATCAATTTTGACATGCCGTATAACCGGATATTTCATGCCCTGACCGGATCGGATTCCGGATATTTAAAAACCTGGCAAATACCGATATATCAATCGATTCAAAAAAAATTGTGAGTTATTCGTAATTTTCGTTACCTTCGTGACCGATTTCTAACTTCGTGACTTTTTCGGGACTTTCGTGACCTGACCCCTGACTATTGTTACAATTAATGTTTATTGTTACAATAATCTGACTATTACAATAATCCTAACTATTGTTACAATAATCTGACTATTACAATAATCCTGACTATTGTTACAATAAATCAATAATGAGTAGACACTCTGACTATTGTTACAATAAATCAATAATGAGTAGACACTCTGACAATTGTTACAATAAATCAATAATGAGTAGACAATCTGACAATTGTTACAATAAATCAATAATGAGTAGACACTCTGACAATTGTTACAATAAATCAATAATGAGTAGACACTCTGACATTTGTTACAATAAATCAATAATGAGTAGACACTCTGACTATTGTTACAATAAATCAATAATGAGTAGACACTCTGACAATTGTTACAATAAATCAATAATGAGTAGACACTCTGACTATTGTTACAATAAATCAATAATGTGTAGACACTCTGACTATTGTTACAATTAGCTTAAGAACTAAATATAATACCATAAAACTTTTCACCCCACTTTAAAAACTCAACATCAGCATGTAGCATTTCTCCAAAAAAATCTAGCCCTGAAATGCGGCTTCATCCGTCCCTACAGTAGTTTTTTACTGTATGACATTTTGTGAATAACAATCTTGGAAATTCCAGTGAACGAAATGAAATTAGTAAAAGTTCTCAAAAAATCATGTCTAGTGCAATATATTCTATACAAAACCTGCAAAAGCGGTGCAAAAATCGCTTGCCATCTCGGCTACGGAGAAGGAACTTTCATTCATCACTCCCGCGAATGGGTGTGGAAAGTCTGCCACAGTTGCTATCTTTTGCTGATCAAAATCCTTAGAAAGAGCGGTGCGTACAAAGTGATAATTGCAAGAAACACCAAACACTTTGAAAGTCTAGAATAGCATTACAAATTATGCATTTTTGCATAAAGATATAGATCACAAACTTGAAAAAAGAAATGAAGAATTTTATTAATGTTTCTTTGCGATAGCGGTTTTCACTGATGTGGTATGTACAAATCTAACTGGTCCTTGGGTTTTTAATAAACCTAAAAAGAGTTGTTACAAGTGTTATTATTGTCGTACGAATTTCAAACAAACTTCACGTCATGCTTTTTTTTTAATGTCTTTCAATGGCATAGATAAAAGATAATTAAAAGCTGCAAAGATTTTTTAGACACCATATTAACGAATTACCGTAATTATCTGTGTATAGCCCGCGGGTTATCTACAAAAAAAACTCCTTTTTTTACTACCTGCGGGCAATACATGAAATTAAAAAAAAAAAAAAAAAGTATTATTAAACAGAGAACTACTGTTCAAAAACATCGAAATCTCTTTTCCTGCAAAACAAAATGCAGAGAAATAAATTGTAGCTTTCGAAACAATGGTCCAAAGCAGATTGGGGCTCTGGCGCTATAGGCGAATGTGTTGTTTTTTAGTTGTGTTTCCCATGTTTTTTCTGGGTGCGGGTTATACAACGAACTTAATTTTTTTAGAATGAATTTTTCTTCCTGCGGACTATACAAAGATGCGGGCTATTTACCGATAATTACGGTACTTAAAAAGAAAAAACTCTTACTTTTTTTATTAAAAAAGGAAAAAGATTGAATTTTGGAAAAACTGCTTCTACGCGCACTTTACCAATTTAGTTTTGTACCAAATTTCAGGGCAATAAGTCTAATTTTGATCCTACACAAAATACACAGCTATACTTTCAATTTTTTTATTTGCAAATATGAAGCTTTAATAATTATACTGAATTAGTGATAATAGGTATTAAAATGCGTTATTTTTTAAATATTAATTATATAAAAATAATTTAACTTTGTGCAAGTAAACAATAATAATAAAATTACACGTTAATTTAAAGCACAAATGAGCAAAAAAATGCAGACATATGTTTCGGGATTGCTTGGAATCCCTTTTTCAATGCGACAGGGAGCTTCTAGATGCAAAACATCCAAATGAAGCAGACAGAACAAGAAAAACAAAGCTTATATAGCCTAAGAATTATCTGTAAACCAATGAGAATAAAGGCAGCGTGAAGTGGAAGTAGAAGTAGCAGGAAGACACCAATAAGAGAGCAACAAACGAATCCAGTTGAAAGTACAGGAAGTAAAAAGGAATAACAATAAAAATAAAGCAAAAAAGACGACAGCATGCATAAAAATTGCAAAAATAATAAAATAAAATACAAAGAATAAAATTGAAATAAAAATAAGTACAGAAACTACCAAAACAAAATGCAAAACAAAGTACACATGTAAAGGAGGGGGAGGGGAGGGAGGGGGGAAGGAGAAAAATAGACCCAAAAAAGGAAAACAACAAGAAAACCAACAACAAGAAAACAACAAGAATTTAACTCTTAAATAAGTCTAGCATTGCTCAACATTGTTGGAATTCCAACCACTCTTTTGACTTCAATTCTGGTAAAATTATTCAAAAATGTTCTTCCCCTTTAGAGCTTGACTTTTGGGAAACTTATCATATTAACAGGAATAGTTCTAATTTGGTTAATGATTCTTCCTCAACTCCTTATTTTTCACAGGTCTGGCATAAATTTCTTTAATTTGTTGTTCTTTCTAGGTTTTCTTGTTGTTTTCCTTTTTTGGGTCTATTTTTCTCCTTCCCCCCTCCCCCTCCTTTACATGTGTACTTTGTTTTGCATTTTATTTTGGTAGTTTCTGTACTTATTTTTATTTCAATTTTATTCTTTGTATTTTATTTTATTATTTTTGCAATTTTTATGCATGCTGTCGTCTTTTTTGCTTTATTTTTATTGTTATTTCTTTTTACTTCCTGTACTTTCAACTGGATTCGTTTGTTGCTCTCTTATTGGTGTCTTCCTGCTACTTCTACTTCCACTTCACGCTGCCTTTATTCTCATTGGTTTACAGATAATTCTTAGGCTATATAAGCTTTGTTTTTCTTGTTCTGTCTGCTTCATTTGGATGTTTTGCATCTAGAAGCCCCCTGTCGCATTGAAAAAGGGATTCCAAGCAATCCCGAAACATATGTCTGCATTTTTTTGCTCATTTGTGCTTTAAATTAACGTGTAATTTTATTATTATTAATTATATGTTTTGATTTTAATAAATAAAAATTTCTTTTAATATTTCACATCATATTATTTTTGTACTCTGTGTGTTTTTGCATGCCACATGTTTAAGCAACGTTCTGTTAATACTGTAGTTTACTTGAATTGAGTTCTTATTGCAAATGGCTCGTAATACGCGGAAGCCTATTGAGTTTTTTAAATCTTCTTGCAGTCATTTGAAATATTTTAATAAGGTAAGGGCATCCATTAAAATCGTCGAATAAAACTTTCCCAGTTGCCATTTTGCATTCTTAATCAGAGAAACCTCCCTGCGGCGAAACCACCTTTCGAGGAAACTCCTTTTAGAAATCGACTTGAAAAGGTGCATTAGTCGACATCCGGTGAAAAGTGTCATCTTTCGAAAGGGGGTGATCATACGCCCCCGTGGCTGTTTGGATCTTAATGGATCTTTTATGTTTCTTAATAACACCGAGTGGGTTATGAAAATAGAAAGAATATTGTGGGCAGCTTTGGGAGACGCAAGTTTTATGATTTTATACAAAAAGTTATCAGGCTGACAACTAATAGGTAGCATGTTTTGGAGATCTCTTTTTTTTTCTCCATATGGGGTACATAAAAAGTCGGATATTACAAAGAGCTGCAAACGTGCATTCCTCATAATCTTCGACTCTTCTAAGGTTTTAAAGCGAAAAAGGTAAGACGTACATATAAGTTTGGAATAGTACAAAACAACTGTACTTTGCAGGACATTCCCCACTGAATCCATTATAAAGTCGCAAAAATCTTCAGAGCACATCTAAATTCTGCAAATATTAAAACCTCGGTATTTTTAGTGAACCATTTTTTAACAAACTTAATTTTTAAGGCACCTATTTTTGCTAAGTAGACTAAAGATAGAGTTGCTATCAATAGTTGCTATTCAAAGTGCAGTTTTGACAATAACTCTCTCGTACAGTTAGAATTATAAAACAATAATCGGCATCGTCAAAATTATGACACTAAATATAAATTTCGTTAATTAGACTTCCCCGTTATGCCTTCACTATCGATTCTCCACTTACCCCCTTTTTGAAAACACCTTCACTTCCTTTTCCAACCCCGACTTTTCTGAACCACTCTTATTAAAGCGAATTACAGGGATTAGTGTTAACCAGGGTCCGATTTACATTTTGAATTACTATAGGCACAACTCATGTTTGGGGATCACTATAGGCACAACTCATGTTTGGGGCCCCTCGCGCAACAAAATTTTTTTAAACATATTACATTCAGTATGTGTTCAGAAAACTTGCCAGTCACACCAAAATTTGGGGACCCCCAAAGTGCAAAAAGTAATTTGTTTTTCAAATGTCAAAGAGTTAAGACTAACATCTGGGAGCCCACAATGGGCAAAATGATTTTGTTTTTAAATTACAAAATGTTTGAATAAAATCTGGAGGCCCCGAAAGTGCAAAATCGATTTTTTTTTTTCAAATTTCAAATTGTCAGACCAAAATTTGGGGGCCCCCCAAAGTGAAAATTCCTTGTGGTTTTAAAATAATTTAATAATACAAATTTTCTGTGATGCAAGAGATCACTAACAGTTTGTTTTTGAAAGATGCTATTTTTAAATCTTTTTCTAAAAAATTCTAAATTACAAAAAAAATAGTAATAACCAAAATTAAGGGGCCCCCCTTAAAGGGGGCCTAGGAACCCGGGCTTCACGGGCCTAATGGTAAATAAGACCCTGGTGTTAACAAAAGAAAATAATAATAATAATTGCATTAATTTCATCTTGTACATGGATACAACTTGTCCCAACTTGTAATTTATAAATCTAACCAGCATATATCAATCAACACCGTTTTTTCCAAAATATAGTTCATGTGATACTTATGCATGCCTTAATGGCTCCATCTCTATCCCTACTAATAATAAAGCAGCAAGTATGGCTGTGTGCGTATCTGTCTGTCTGTGTCCGGCGTAGGGCCAATACCGTTCGGAGGATTTTCATGAAATTCGGCTCGAAAGTAGTTTGGAACATGGATGTGTGCACCTCGAAGAGTTTTTCTGAAATTCGAATTTTTTCTGTTCTTATTCCAATTTATAGCCGCAAATTGCATAAAATGGTCGTTTTCTATCAGAAGGAATTATCGCATCCTTTCAAGCTTGATACCATTGAAAAACCCGTAAAAAACTGTTCTAGGAAGGGCATTGCTCTTCGTGCTAAAGCTTAACCTCTAAGTTAGCTAGAAAAGAAGTTATAAGCGTTTTTCTCTGCAGTTCGAAATTGTTTTTTTTTTCACGGTAATTAACTTTAATTTTACTTTCTCCAGAGGATTGATAAAGCTCTTGCTTTTTTTATTAATTATCTTCACAATGTTTTTAACATAAAGTTATCATTGTATATATAATGGCTAACCGACTGGTCTATTCACTTTTTAATACGGACATAGCTGTGCAGGTACCGTTAGTAGTTTAATAAAAGCTGAAGCAGATCAATAGATTGTGAAACGTTGCAAAATTACATTTTTGCCGCGATACTGCCAATAATCGGAATACCTCTTTTAGGGAATATTCTTTTGTAGCTGAATAAAAAATGCACCACGGCACCCCTATCATTAAATGGTTTAGCACTATCATTCAAGAATTTTCAATTTGCAATTAAAAATGATCGAAGAATCAGCAATAGTAGTTTCACATGATTCTAGAAAAGTAACCACAGCTGGGAGCTGTCAGAAAACTTTCATCTTATAAGCGAAATAGCTTTTAATTTAAGAGGCAGTTGAAGTAGAAAAGCGTGACTGTACTTTTAGTTTCATCATGCTTCATTTGTAAGCAAAGTCTTTGTTTATTTCCTTCCCAATGAGGAATTGATTCTGATTAGTTTCTCAGTGCAGTTGGACTCTGACATTAGTTTCCCTTCAAGCAGTGATTCTGACAATAGTTCAGCGAGATTTCCTGGTGTGCGAAAATATTCATTTATCTATTATAAACCTTCAAAGCTGAACCGACTCTATATCCAGTTCCATCAGGTTTCATATTATAATTATTTGTTTATTAATATATTATCCCTACACTGCGCCGTGTTGTTTTTAAACAACACCTCTATTTTGGTTCACTAAGCTCTTGTGTTATTTTGAGCAAGTGGCGCCTTCTTTCGTTTTATTTTGTATGTAAGATCAGTATTAGTTAATATAGTATCCCGTAAATCTTCTAAACTTGGCTCAGGTTAATCTTTTTTTACAAAATCGACATCTACCGCAAAAAAAATTTACGTAGTGTAGGGTTAAGCAGAGATGTTTAAAACTTTGCTATCATCTGGTGTCATTTTTACAAGTTGAATATGTGTTTATTCTTTAACCAACTAAGTCGGGGTTGCCTAATTTTTGTAATGCGTGATCAGCATTGTTCTATGTTCAAGACAGTTAAAATTCATTAACGATACAAAAAACAGATTAGTCTGTTGAAAAACAAACATTCCGTAAAAGTAGGCGGATTCATCAGAACAACACTGACGCTTAAATTGCCCATTTACCTTCGACACACATTTATGTCCTAATTATCCACCTCCAGAGAACATCAAAAATCATAGATGCGCAGATGTTGCCAGATCCACCCTGAGAGACTAAGAAGACTTACTTTGCCGAGAAGCTGCAATTTCGACTCCCCCCTCCCCCCTCCATTTCCTCCTCTCTTTTTGCTTTTGCTTTAGAGATAAAAAAAATCAAATCAACAATTAAAAATCATGGTTTCTTACTGAAGTCTTACTACTTTAGAAACCAAAACCCACACGCTAGGACTAGTTGAACGAAAGGACTTGTTCAAGAATGAAACAATATTTTTGGGTCAGGCGATAAATCTTTAGAGTATCTCTTTCTATGCTGCAATTTCTTCATTGTACAGGAAACATTAACATTTTTCTCACATTTAATCGTAATCGTTGAGTCAATACTTTCAAACAGCTTAAGCATTCAATGTAAAATTTGCTGAAAGTTTGGTTGCTAATATATGTGCAAATTTCAGTTTTGTGTGCATCATCATATATAATTAACAAAACTGTTCTAGTTATTCACTAAATGTTTTACAAACGCACCTAACCTATTACATTATTCATTTTGCATATAACTTTAACTAGAAAAATCGTTTCCGGGGCCAATTTTAATTCAAGAACTTTTGCACTAATCTTTTATCTGATATGGTTAATGTTTCTGCAGAACAGAAATTTGTTACCTATCACTATCTTGAATGGATCACAGTTTATAAGCCCGAGAAAATGTATTACTTTATTGACATGGGCTGGGAAACCTTAGTGTATATTTGCATGGCCATTTAAAGTTATAAGACAAGTGATCAAAATGCTTTGTGCTAAAATATTAAGTACAAAGATAAAGCAGCGTAAAAAAGCACTACAGTGAAGCCTCGATTATCCGAGGTAATGTGGACCGAGGGTACCTCGGATAATCGAAAACTCGGATTCCACGGACTCTGTCCAAATCGAGAGGGAAACATGGGTTGAAATGAATGAAAATGCCGTCAAAGATGTAAAAAAAAGGCATGCAAGTACTGCACATATTTTGAAATGAAAAAAATGACGTTACATACATACAAATATCTAATTTTATATGTACACATCAGTAGAGTACATGTTTCAGTCTTTTGAAGAAGTCTATATATACTATAGTATATATATATTGTTTTCTGTTTAACGGTTGTTCTAGGTCTTTATATCACCAGAAAATAATTGAATGACTGACGTCAATCAGTGACGCCGCCATCGGTCGCCAAAAAAAAACTTTTTTCAACAGCAAATGTACCTCGGTTAACTCGAAACTCGGTTAGTCGGGGCTCGGATAACCGAGGCTCTATTGTACTTGTGAGAAAAAATGTTTCAAATAGCTATTTTGAGGCTACAATGGAACCTCCACAACACTGCAAAAAAGAAGCGCTCAACACACTACTAGAAAGATGTGAGTTACTGTTCACTCACATCTTTCTACTGGTGTGTTAGCACTTCTTTTCTGCACTGCTGAAGAGGCTCCATTGTAACCTCAAAATAGCTATTTGTGATATTTTGCTCACAAGTTGTGCTTTTTTACGTTGTTTTATCTTTGTACTTATATTTAAAGTTATTTCAGTGTTGTTATATTCCTCTTCGATTGTTATAGTTCTTAAAGGGATTTAAGCCTCGAAAATTTTAGCAACACAGTTTATTCCTGAAGATCACATTGAATAAGAGTTTTGTATTTAAAATACCCATTTTTTTCTGCGCATGAAAAATAAAAAAAAGTCAGTCATAAAAAAAAAAATATGTTACTTCACTCAAAATTTAGTGAATCGCAGTGTGCTCAAAGCCAATGAATCAAACATTATTTAATATTAGTAAATCGTGCTTACCATTTTGAAAGTAAACATTAATTGGCAATAACAGAACAACATTTTTCAGAATCGAACTTGTAGTGCAAAATTAATGAACCAGCCTGCACTCAAAAACAATGAATCGAATTTCGCACCTGATTAGAGCGTTGAATTTCACTAATTTGATATCAAAGTACAATTCATAATAATAATAATAATTAAAGTATTTTTTAATTACTGAAACAACTATAACATCATTGACATAGTTTAGTTTCGCCAAAGTACTCTTTTCTGAAAGTTGAAGAATATTCAACCTTTACATAATTAAGCCAATGGAGGCAATTCAAGCAACGTCATTGGTCACGTTGGCACCGATGAAAGCAATGCAAACAAAGGAAGCCGTAGCATCGCTTTACATCGAGTTCGACAAATCTAATTAAAAACTAGGCCTAAATAAAGTTCTTCTATATTACATAAATTTAACACTAAATGCAACGCTATAACTATTGTAATAATTAATAAATTTCTTTTATAATGATTAAATTAAATGTAAATACTGGGTTTTAATCAGAAAAAGCTGTGAAAATAGTCTAATTAATTTTAAGATAACTAATTTTGCCTAGTGAACTCCACGTAGAACTCAATTGCAAATCTTAGTAAACAAAGAGCGGATATCACGTGACATGGATGATCGCTCATGAGTCCCTCTAGCGGTGAATTACCTCCATTGAAGAGAAGTGTTTCCTCCCTTTAACACCTCGAGGACAGCGCAGATTTTTGCTGCCTGTAAAAATAAGCTTTTCAATTTTTCAGTGAAAAAGTTATTTTTAAACATATGAAGTTTTTTCATCTAACAAAACTGTGTTATAGCTGATATAAGCCACCAGTGGTACACGCCAGCAGATGAACCATTCGCATGTGAGCCACCGGGGGTGTACGCCGTCCTCAGCGTGTTAAGGAAATTAAAGAAAAGTGCTCTGAAAAAAAACATACAGAATTTACTAATTTTAGAAAACTCTTATTGCAGTTTTAGAAACATTAAATTGCTGACGTACGACGGGACTGACGGTTGTGTCGCATTTGCAACAACGAGAAACAATTTTTGACTTTTTCATTTGCCATCCTTAGCATTCCAATATGTTCCCCGAGAATACATTCGATTCATACTGTATAGGAAATTCTGAACTCTTTTCTACTACATCGACCCATTTTAGGAAGTCATTTTTACTCATCAGACCATTAAAGTCTTTATGAGTCATGAAGCAACGGGAAGTGGCTTTATTGGTATAGCAATCAATGCGACGGGTAGGTAGGAGCTGAAGCAAGAACCGTAAAAGTAACTTAGAAATAAAATCTTAACGGTTTTTTTTGACGCGCTATCAAAAATAAGAGTCATGTGACGTTGACTGATAATAGGTAATTTACAGCATTAACCCCACACGGGAAATGTCTAAAAGGCTGTCGTAAAATGACACCCTTGCGGAGATCGTTCGAATTCGTTGTGGTAAAATATTTTATGGCAACTAATAAATATGTATATAAACAAACGAAGAACAAAAGAAACTAGGCAAAGTGAGGAGTAATTCTATGTTAACTCTGAGATTCTTCCATTCATTGCTGCAGAAATCAACATTCACTTCGTACAAGATTCATTCCATAAAGAATCTCAAATGTAGCAAAAAATGTACAAAAGAATTGGGAATACTTGATGTTTACTATTTTGTGGGGAGGGTTTCTTGAACGATTTCAAACATAGGCTAGGCATATAATGACTCCATAGTAATCATAATTCTTCCGATTATGTTAAATAAGTTTTAAGTTTTTGTACTTATGTTAATTCCCCGCTTCACAGAAGTGTAATTGAGTGCCAAGCCCACAATGCATATGCTGGGTTTAACATTTTATCAGGTAATTAATTAGCCGTAGGTAAGGCTACTCGTAATGTTGTGGGATAATTTCATTGTCCGCCAGTGGTGAGCACAGGGGGCAAGTGCCCCCTCCAAAAGGAATAAAATTAATTTGCAATTATCCTATTAAATACCTTTTGCTCATTTTTCTGAACTTTAATGTAAATCAGTTAATTTTGAAGGATACTAAAGAACATAAGAACCCCGATAGGAACTATATTATGAAAATATTAACGAGGGAAAAGTACTTTACACTGCCTACTGCCTCCTCCGAAAATTATTGCTGGGCCAGTCCCTGTCCTCGGCATAATTTCTTTTACAGATCTTTGTTCAAACACAGATATCACTTGAAAAGGGTTTGTAAACTAAAGGTTGTCATTTAATAAAAATGCTGCAAACGTAATAAAAATGTCATGTATGTATATATATTATGAGTCGTCTAGTTTCAAAACCAGCTACATCCAAAGAATGAAATTTTTCACGGCGGGAAAAAAACTAATATCTAAGAAATTCGGATTTCTAGCTAAGAGCATTGTAATAGACTTTTAACTTGCTGAAAGTTTAACACAAAAATAATTTTTCCTTGGAAGATATTTGGAGGGGAAAAAAGGAGAGCTGACAAGCATTATCGATGGGGAGGGATCTGGTTTTGTAACTAACCGACACATTTCAAACACACTTTTTATCATGATGTAGCTGCTTTAGAAACTTAAAAAATAAACACCATATTAAGATTACTTTAAACTATTAGAAAGTGTAAAAAAGTTGGAATCGAAAAATGATGGATGTATCTGGTTTTGAATCTAGACGACTCATATGTTACTGTGAATGTCTGTAATCGGAAAATGTCGACTATCACCGGCAAATGTCGGCAATCACCGGTGAATGTTGACATTTACCACTCATCGGACTTGTGATTGTCGACATTTTACGATTTGCGGACATTCACAGATAACATAAAAACAGGGAGTGGTTTAAGCTCATGACTGCATACAATGAAATCTGCGATGAGAACAATTTACTCGTAAACAATATTCCATAAACCAATAACAAATTTATTCTAGTCATCCAGTACATTGCCATCCTAATCCAGGACTTACTCATGATGCCAATAATTTTCACAATTCCAAAGAATTCAACAACTTTTTCAGTTTTTCCCAATAATTAAGCTTAAAAAATTCTACCTATCCCAACATATTTAACTTACAAAAGCCCTGGCGCACCATTTTCTTCCTTCTGAAACAAAAGATCGTTCTTCTGCTTGCCATGTTCGATCTCAATCTTCTGCGGAAGAAATAGTTCCGAGACGATGAAATTCCTTGAGAAATGACTCTGGAACATTAAACAGTCCGATGCGGCTCATTTATCTACCCCACCCTCTCTTCACACGACAGATGATAATAGAAAATGTCAAAACTTTCAAAAAAGAGAGTTCGCTTTTCTTTTGATTTAAGAACGAGAGAGCACTGGTTTGCGAAATCGTGGACAGATGGTTTCCGCGGACTTCTTAATTTATTGATCCGCAGCTAAAAAGCGTGCGCCTTAGTTTTTCAAAAGGATGAATTCATTTTCTAGGAAAGATTACTAAGTCTGAAATAAAAGTTTTAAGTTCCATTTAAAACCATTAAAAGTTCTTGTTTCTTTCAATTATTGTCTCAGACGAAAGTTAATGAAGCTTTAGAGGTCGAATTGCTTTTTGAAAAATTTAGCATTGCAAGCGGCTTTTTCAGATATAGATTCTACATAAACACAATATACGACGTAATGAACATTAATAACCTGTTTTATGAACTAAACTTATTTTTTTCAACTAATTTTATCTGAGTCAGATAAAATATTTAGGGGCTCAGGAAGGGGTGATTCCGGCACCCCACGGACTTTTAGAAATATAATGTATTAATATGAATGGTTGTATTTATTTTGCTGTATTAAACCCTATATTTTTAACAACACAAGACGAATTTTTAAAATGACTAAATCATGAAAGAAATACAAATCACTAAATCCGAGTCACGCTTGTAATAACGGGGTTTTATCAAGTCTTTTTTACGTTAAACCAACTATTTGTTTTAATTGTCCCCGTTAAGCCCATGTTCTCGTTATATCCGTGCTCTCAATAACCGAATGCTACTGCATAATGATCTCAACACGTTGACTGCCATCCTACGAGGTAACTCGCAGTAGGTAAACTTGTTGAGAGACCAAATTACAAGTTATCTCGTCGTTGCCGATGTTTTTCATTTTTCAGTACATTTATAGAAAGTTAGTCATTTTTTACTCAATAAAATGTTTTGTACAATATTTGGTAATTAAATTAAACTATCGTCTGGAGATCCATAAACTACAAACAGCGCTTTCAGTCAGCGTGTCGGCAGTCAACGTGTTAACTAATGGTATACGTACAAGTATAGGGATGGCTCTGCAACCAAATCAGTTAACTCTACGATGACAGAACCTCAAAATTGATGAAAAAAATCGTGTGTTCCAGAGAAGTACTCAGGTTACATTTTCTTATTGCCACATGGTTAGAAAAACGTCGTCCAAATTAGGGACCGTCTATAAATGATGTCACGCTTTTTTCCCATATATTTGAAACCCCTCCTCCCTTTGTCCCAAAATGTCACACTTCAACATACCCTACCAACAACCTTCAGCAACACCCCAATGTCACATGCAACATTATGTTGCATAAGCATGATGTCACACTTGTTGTTACCCCCTCCCCCCTCGAAGCGTGACATCATTTATGAATCATTTCTTACAAGAACTTCATTATAAATTCCCTTACTACATGTCAATAGGGTTCTTTTAGAGCGGGAATAATGAAATTTTTCTTATCTACTTGTGTTGTGAAGGCCCATATGCAACATGTCCAATCCCCCAAACTTCTTTCCGTATATGAGACTATGAAAGTAAGGTGATTTTTAGCAGAGTCCACATAACAAAGTTTGGTAAAATGAATAGTAAATATTTTAAGACTTCCAAAGTTTAAAAAAAAACAAGTGGTAGCCTAAATGTGAAAATGGCTTTTATCTTTCACAGGTCAGTTACATAAATTCCAGGCTCCTTTTCTATCTCTTTCCATCTTTGATTGTTCCATTAGTCACTGTAAAGTGACCGTGAAGGAAAAACCCTTAGATAAAATTAAGATTAATCAACATAAGAAAGACCTTCTGAGCGTGTGTGAAAGTTGACGAACCACATGTTACACTTCCTGCAGATGTCGGCTTTTCTCACAAAAGATTTTCCATCCCGTGACATCCCTTTTTAATGACGAGAACTGCACCTCCATGGACGACGCCCTTATTTGCTGATCGTTTGCTAAAGGGCACAAGGGCCTCCTCAAATATTTCCTCTTCTTTCCAAATGGATCTCAGAGGACCCGGAGAAAACCTTCAAGTTAGACGAGAATGCAGAATAAAGCTATGGAAATATTACATACTTTTTCCTCAAAAAACATTTGTCAGTGACTAAAAAACGAAGTTTTTTTATTTAGAATGTAACTCAAACATGCTAGACTTGAAATTCATAACCTTTTCAGTTTTCTATGTCGCAGTTTCCTTTTATGTTACTATCAAATATTTTGCAGAAGCGATTTATCCATGAACATAGAAAAATGAAATAAAATCATCCTATTAAAATTAATTCGTTGATGTACAGTTACGTATACGAGACAGAATTAAACATCTGCAAATTTGATTACTGTCAGTCCAAACTTCCAGATTTAATCTGCGAGTAAACCGAATGTTTTTATTGTTGTTGTTGCTTATCTCCCATCTGTTCTGTCGAAGTCAGACCAGATCAATAACCGTTGACTTTAATGATAATAAACCGTTAACTTTAATGAAATCTGTCACTAAAAGGGGAGAAGTATAGATGTCCTCCCAGACTAGTCCCAGACAGGCCAAGATATGGACAGGCGACACCTGAGCTTGCTGGCATTTAGGGCAGAGAGGAAAAATCTTGTTGCCTTCAGGATATGTTAGGCATTTTAGGTGGCCAGTGGCAAGACGGGAAAGACAAGTGTTGGACTAGAAATAAAATTTCACGTTAAATTAAAGCACAAATGAGCATTAAAACGCAGACATATGTTTCGGGATTGCTTGGAATCCCTTTTTCAATGCGACAGGGAGCTTCTAGATGCAAAACATCTAAATGAAGCAGACAGAACAAGAAAAACAAAGCTTATATAGCCTAAGAATTATCTGTAAACCAATGAGAATAAAGGCAGCGTGAAGTGGAAGTAGAAGTAGCAGGAAGACACCAATAAGAGAGCAACAAACGAATCCAGTTGAAAGTACAGGAAGTAAAAAGGAATATTAATAAAAATAAAGCAAAAAAGAAGACAGCATGCATAAAAATTGCAAAAATAATGAAATAAAATACAAAGAATAAAATTGAAATAATAATAAGTACAGAAACTACCAAAACAAAATGCAAAACAAAGTACACATGTAGAGGGGGACGGGAGGGGGGAAGGAGAAAAATAGACACAAAAAAGGAAAACAATAAGAAAACCTAGAAATAACAACAAATTAAAGAAATTTATGCCAGACCTGTGAAAAATAAGGAGTTGAGGAAGAATCATTAACCAAATTAGAACTATTCCTGTTAATATGATAAGTTTCCCAAAAGTCAAGCTCTAAAGGGGAAGAACATTTTTGAATAATTTTACCAGAATTGAAGTCAAAAGAGTGGTTGGAATTCCAACAATGTTGAGCAATGCTAGACTTATTTAAGAGTTAAATTCTTGTTGTTTTCTTGTTGTTGGTTTTCTTGTTGTTTTCCTTTTTTGGGTCTATTTTTCTCCTTCCCCCCTCCCTCCCCTCCCCCTCCTTTACATGTGTACTTTGTTTTGCATTTTGTTTTGGTAGTTTCTGTACTTATTTTTATTTTAATTTTATTCTTTGTATTTTATTTTATTATTTTTGCAATTTTTATGCATGCTGTCGTCTTTTTTGCTTTATTTTTATTGTTATTCCTTTTTACTTCCTGTACTTTCAACTGGATTCGTTTGTTGCTCTCTTATTGGTGTCTTCCTGCTACTTCTACTTCCACTTCACGCTGCCTTTATTCTCATTGGTTTACAGATAATTCTTAGGCTATATAAGCTTTGTTTTTCTTGTTCTGTCTGCTTCATTTGGATGTTTTGCATCTAGAAGCTCCCTGTCGCATGAAAAAGGGATTCCAAGCAATCCCGAAACATATGTCTGCGTTTTAATGCTCATTTGTGCTTTAATTTAACGTGAAATTTTATTTCTATTACTTTGCACAAAGTTAAATCATTACTAAGTGTTGGACTGTCAGCCACATGGAAGAGACAAGGAGAGTCCCGTTTTTTTTTCCTTTGTAGGAATTTTTCCTTTGTATTTTTGTTCCGAAAGTTTTTAAATTACTTTAATGAATTTATCCAAGATCTTTTGTGCGAGTTAATAGTCCTGGACCCTCAGTCCTGGAGAATATCAGAATTTACACAATAATGTATTGATCGACCTTTTTGGACATCATGAAGAACAAGATTAGTCGATGTAGCTCAGCAGCTACGAAAAGTAAGATATTTCAACCTAAATCACAGACATTAAAGACGAAGACACAATAACTGGGAGGAATTGATGGCACACAGATAAGGATCAGGTAGGGCTCACGTGCCCGACCTTGAAAACCATTCTGAGTTGAGAAGACGTAGTGGGGTACGTTTTGCCGTAGAAGTACAGCTGCTCAGAAAGAATTTTCGCCGTCTTCGCATATAAGACAGGACATTGGACAAAGCCGATTAGACGAAACTGGAAGGTCGGCTCCGTGTAATTTCTTATCGATCGCTTACAAAGTGAAGAAGAAAGCACGGTAGTTCCGTCTAGATTTAAAAGGTCTTTGGCCCTAAATCTACCAAAAATATTTAGAAAAAAAACCCTATTACAAAATGACTAAATTACCCGAGTGAAATTCCCTTCCCTTGTCACAATTTCATGAGCACCGCCCATCTCCCCCTCAAAGCGTGATATCAGTTATGAATGATCCCTAATAGGAAAAACAACATTAATTCTAACTTCCGCGACCAGCCAATAAGCTTTGGTAGGGGCAGAACTGGTGACTTTAACCGGTGTGTGTGAATAAGGGAACTAACACTTTCACCATGTGTATGATCTTTTCTTTTTAATCTTTTTCTTCTTTTCTTTCCATAAAGACAGTTTAGTTAACTGGTGCTTTACAGAATTTAAAGCTTAACACAAAACTGTGTTTCTCAACAAAAGATTCTTCTACGTTTATTTCATACGTGCACATAACTACACATGTGTCCACTAATTCAGTCAGTGATGAAAGTTTAACTTTGGTTAGTGCGATTAAGGTTAAAACCACACTTAAAGTAAATCATTGACTTATCTTTAATCCATCTATGGCAAAACTGTTCTCCGTTTTTAAAATTTTCGCAATTATGCATTCTTCTACGAATTCAATACTCAATCCCACGTGCGAAACCGAGGACTTGATGGGAGGGGGGGGGGGGTAGAATCAAAATCGAACACGTCAGAGGGTGAGTCCGGACCGTGATCCAGGGCTCGGGTCGTTTGGCACGTTCCGTGCGCCCCTTTGCGCGTGACTTGGGTTCCTACCGTTTCTGACGTCATGATTAAGCGGCGCTGGTCACGAAATGTGTAGACTTGCAGATAATACCAAACTCCCATCATTAACAACCATCTTTGATCTACAGGTTTTCAATTTTCAAAAAAATGGAAGAAGTAATATGGGAGAGTTGTAATAATTTTAATGCAGTTTTATTGTTCTTTTATTTTATTTTACTGAGTCAAACTCCGTTGGGACCTTTTAACATAATTATCTCTAAGTGCTAACTGAAACCTATTGGGTCCATTTTACTGGTATACACTCAAGCATGAACCAAAACTTTTCTCTGAGTTCTGATCGGCTAAGAGATCCCAAGAAGAGAAGCGACAGTTGAAGCTAAGCGTCTTTTTTAGAGTTTCTGAAAGAAGGAAAGCACGTATCAAACTGCGCTCCTGCGAAATAGTCATATATTCCAACGTTTTACATAACATCATTGTAAATAGATTAGGAATCAGAAACAAAGGAAGAAAAATTGAATACTGATTTTTTGCTTTGGGGGGGGGGGTGTATATTCATGAAACTTCGCCCGACTGTCGAGACATAATATATATATATATATATATATATAGAAAAACAATATTTAAATGATTGCAATTTTATCTAGGCGTTGTAATTTTATCATATTGATTTGAATGGTGCAAATATTTCAAATACATGGCTTACTAAAATCAGGGATAGTATCGTCTTGATATTCCTGATTTTCCGAATAAAAAATGTTTTGTCCTGATTTGTGCTAAATTTTACTTTTTTGCCCTGAAACTGCTAATTTTTAAAAATTATTTATAGAATTTATTTCTTTTAATCATATCGCAAGTGTAAATGCTGCGTTAAAATGAGTTTCTTACGACAAAACGAGCAGAATTCGTGACATGTCTGTCTCAATTTTCGATTCCGTTGAAAATTCTGCCTAGTTAATCGCAGGAAAGACAAACCTAATGTTTTGTTGTGAAATTCTTATTCACTTCGTCAAATAACTTGTAGAAATGGACTAGCAGTTTTTTTCCCCACATTATTGAAAATAATGTATAAAGAAAAAAAATTCAACATAACGAAATTCTACAGAAAATTTCACGAGAAAAAGTTTTTGACCCGCATAAAAATGTTCAATAATTTCATGAGACTAAATGGACTTCGATATAAGATCATCCCTCTGGACTTCAAGAAAATGACCCTTTTATGCGGGTAACCTTATATCGAGGTCTCACGTTATGTCACGGCTGCGGTTTGGAAAAGAACCGACCCCGAAGGAATTTTTTAACTCCGACTCCTTTGCAAAGAAATATTACTGATAAAACGAATGTTCAGTAAATTTTTAAGCGACTACGACTCTTCTGCCCCAAAATCAGTCTGCCTCCCAACTGCATAGCCCTGAAATATATTTACTCAGTAACCGTGGCCAAACATGCCGGAATTCAGACTTAGACTTTCGAAAAAGATATGCAACTTGCTTCTTTCTTCGAAACTTCTCATAATTCTGAGATCTTCATATTCACTCTCAGACTCTTCCGTTATATCAGCATGAAAAGCTTTGCATTAAATTCATTAGTAAAAGTTTTCCCTTCAGCCGTCGTTTGAAATAGTTAAAATTAGTTAAAGTTGGGAGTAAGATGTAGTCGTTCAAACAAGAAATGAAATTAATTTCCAAAAGTTTCAAAAGAGCCGGCTCAGCGTTTGTTACTGTACGTTAAAAATGCACATATTTAATTTAAATGCAACACGCATGCACAAAGTAATCAATGAAGTAAAACACATTTATTACGAGCACTACTACTTTAACGGAAATTCCATCATATATGCAAGAGAAAAAAAATTCAGCTAACGGTTCAATATCAAATCTATGAATCAGAACACTGGCTTACTAGTGAACTAATAGCCTATCGGTATGAAAAAAATCTTTCATACCTAAACGCTTTGATTAAAACAGTATATTTGCTACTAAATTTTCACTCTTATTTATGGAAACAACGTTAACGATAACCAATTTTCAAGTGAAAAGGAGACTGCAAAAGCAATCATTTGTGCTAATTTAACTACATGAATGCTGTCATTTTGTAGAAGATTGGATATCACTTATTCTGTTTTCAAAAATTAGTTTTCATGTTATTGGTTTAAATGACCAATGACTCAGTAAGACTTTGAGTAAAGCAAGTAAAACGCAGTATGAGTACTGACAAAATAAAGACTTTGAGTAAAGCAAGTAAAACGCAGTATGAGTACTGACAAAATAAAGACTTTGAGTAAAGCAAGTAAAACGCAGTATGAGTACTGACAAAATAAAGACTTTGAGTAAAGCAAGTAAAACGCAGTATGAGTACTGACAAAATAAAGACTTTGAGTAAAGCAAGTAAAACGCAGTATGAGTATTGACAAAATAAAGACTTTGAGTAAAGCAAGTAAAACGCAGTATGAGTACTGACAAAATAAAGACTTTGAGTAAAACAAGTAAAACGCAGTATGAGTACTGACAAAATAAAGACTTTGAGTAAATCAAGTAAAACGCAGTATGAGTACTGACAAAATAAAGACTTTGAGTAAAACTTGCGCTCAGAAGTGGACCGATGAGGCGGGTTGACAGGATCTCCCCTCCCAGACAGGATCTCCCCCTCCAGAAGACAACGATTATCTGGTATCCGGTCGATCTTCAAATATCTGGAAACCGGTCGACTGCCTCAAAGATCCGGTGGATCAAATTTGATCTATAAAATTTAGTTAAATTTTTGAAAATGTATATGAATCAAAAACTTACTACGTGTTTGAAAGTTTTGGGATATTTAAAAATATGTATAGAATTTATGGTTTCAAGAATGAAAACTTGATATTCGGGACGGATGCCGTCAGACACCGGATATCTGATATCCAGCAAAATCTATATCCTGCTTTAAAGTTAAAAATTGGCTACGATTCAATGTTTTTTTTTTCAACTGTTTGGGGTAAGTTTACATAGTAATTAAAACTGAAAGAATCACTCGCGATTCTAGTAAAGTAATAAAACTATTTGGAGGTTAAAAAAATTAAAAAATGCTATATCAAAGGATTTTTAATTATTTTTTCTTATATTTGCAAAAGAAAAATACTCAACATCTATTGGATCGGCTCGGGTCTAATTCCCTTTCCTTCAACATTTTCTCTTTATCACACCTGCACTGCAAATGCCAAGTGCAGCTGCCTTTATTTTCTTATTTTTTTTCATGGAGAGGAATGCTGATGTTATGACACAGACTAACAAATAATGTATGTTTGTATTTTTAACGAAACTGTCAACCCCCTCCTCTCAGATTTTTTTCATGATAACCCCCCCCCCCCCCCCATTTTTAAAAGAAAAGCGGGAACGATTACATGTTTATTTTTCATTAAAAAAGTTATTTTAAGCTCTTTTTCTGAAATAAAAATAAAATATTAAAAAATTTCGCTCGCAGTATTATCCCTTGTTTATAACCAAGAAATGCTGAATATTGCTTTAAAAACATAGACTTGAGATTTTTTTTGTCATTACAAATGAATGCTGGGTCTTAAGAACTAATCTTATTAGATTTTTTTTTTGTTGTGAGTTGAAAATTACTCTGAAATACTTGGCCTGCTCTTTATATTTTCATGAGCACAATATGTAAGGTCACCGAAATAAACCAATATTTTGAGCACCAGCAGTTTTCTGTTGACAAATAATCTTCTGAAAACACGTGATCGTATATAAAAATTAAGATGTATTTTGAAAAAAATAAAATATATATATATATATATACGTTGACAATTTTGGAAATTAATGAAATTGTAGCATTTTTATTAAGGTATTGTTCCACCCTGTATCCCAAACTCGTGTTTAAAGAATTAAAATTTTGAAAATTGCAAGTCGAACTTGGACACATAAAATTTCGATCAATAAACATTTACACTGAAAAATTGATTCATATTTTTATAAATATGTTCTATGTTGTACAAGAAATATTCTAAACTGAAAGCAGAGGGAACGAGATTGTTGTACAATAGCAGAAAAACTGTCAACTGTCTAACACGTGGCATCAAAGAAGCTAAAAAAACTAAGTATAAACGGGGAAAATTAAAATTATTATCGCATAAAAAATATTAGGATGTATTTTGAAAAAAAAATATGCTTTGATCAATCTTTAAAAAAAAAGTAATTTTAGCATTTTTATTAAGATGTTATTAATGTTATTAAGGTTGTCATGCGAACTCGCATTTTGAAAATTCAACTCGAACTTGGACACATGAAATTTCGATCAATAAATATTTATACTTTAAATTTTTTTCTTATTTTTGACCAATCTTTTCTATAATAGAAACTAAAAATGAAATAATGAGAACAACCGCACACCAAAAGCAGATGAAACAAGATTGCTCCACAATTGTAGAAAAACTGTAACACGTGGGATCGAAGAAGCAAAAAAAAAAAAAAAAAACGCAAAGAGAAAAAAGTTTACGCTGGTAAAAATTAAAATTATTATCGTACTTTGATTGAGTTGACTTTTTATTGTTTACAATTTCGGAATAATAAGAAACATGACAAACTAAAAGCAGATGGTATAATATTATTGCACAATGATGACACATACTAACACAACATGATGCACAATGCTAACTGAAACCTAACCGTGTAGGTTAATCTGGAAAGTTGTCCCTGCGAAAAACATCGGCCATACATCGGCTTTTTGATGTTTTTTAAGGCCGATGGGCCGATGTTTTTCTAAAGTTAACATCTGCCGCCGATGCCGATGGCCGATGGCAACTTTGTTGAAGCATCGGCGAGGCCGATGCATCTGTCGAGCCTTAGAAAAAAGTTATGGCATCAAATTATATTGCTGTAATAAGAGTCGTTTTGTTATAACGGTAAGCGTTAGGACAGAATTTCTTATACAAGGGATGTCACATCAAAAAGAAAAAAAAAATCAGTACCAAGAAGCCATTATGATGGGAGTTATTACTTACATCAAACGACACAACAAGATTTTATGTATAAGAAAGTTGTTTCCAGAGCATAACAAGCTTCGTACTCCAGTTTCCTAAGTTTTTCTTTTTTCAAAAGTAATTATATTAGAATTTTTCATGGCAATTAATTTATGGCATACGAAACGTCATAATATCAAAATCGCAAATTCTAGGCTTATTGTGTCAGAAACCAAAACATTAAGATAGTATTTCTATGCTTGTCATAAAGGAAATTTATATATATATATATATATATATATATATAATTATTGTTATTATTTATAAATTTTTTTGGCTTTTTAAGCGAAAGTTGTTATTTCAAGCACCAGTCTATCAAATGATATTTTGAATTCCTCATATACTAATTAAATTCATAGCGTAGGTCATTGTAGTGGGATTCTTCCAATGGAAGGCTAATCTACTTAAAAAATAATATAGAGTTCGTAAATTTCACGTTTTGAAACCAAATTTTTCGCTAATTAATTATTTTTATTGGCTATTATTTCATAAAAATTCATTTTAAATTTTTGTTATATTTTACTTAATTTATCTACTCACTTTATTATTACTTCCCACCCTCCAAACTTTATAAGTTTTTTACTTGGTAAAAATATGCTGAAGACTTTCCAGAGGAGGGGCAATCGCCCCTTCCAACATCACTTGTCGTCTGTGGTCTTTTATCTAGTAGTTGAAACGAAGATTGTTACAGCAAAAACAATATAATCCAAAAGAAACTTAAAAGAACGATCATCGTTTGAGGAAAGTGTGGAAAACTTTCTAAAGGCACGTGACAGCGAAGTTGACGACATATTGACACTTCGATGAGCGTTGTTTTCTCAGCTGTGCCTTTCAAGGTGGTTGCTTTCGGAGCGAAGTGTTTGCATCATCCTATGTTTGTTTCGGATGCTGTAAATGAGTGCACACAGCGGATAAATTTGTTCCGTTATATCAGCAGGGATTTTGTTCTGCTCCTAACTAATAAAACCGAAGATAAAGCGTCTATGAGAACCACATTGCAAAAATTTTGCGTTTAGTTGCCACCATTTTTGATGTTACTGAACACTATTTTTGGTGTTCAGAACGTGTAAAAGTGAAAATTATTCATTTTTGATGTACAGTAAAACCCGGAATACCGCGCCTCAGTATACCGCGGAATCGGATATAACGCGGTTACTATCATGTCCCCCGACGCTTAAACCACCCTTTATATTCCAGATTCTTTGAAATTTTTGAAAAGTAAACATATTCTCTAATCCGTGAGATTATAAAGGCTTAAAATTCTTTGAAAAGTGCGTTCCTCCCTTTCCACACAAATCTACTTTTTTTCTTAAAATCTCTCCCCCTTCATAATCTCAAGTTGATAACTTAACAAGATTTTTAAGCCCACATTTTCACAGAACACAATTATTTTTGTTGCAGTTGATATGGTTTTAGCTTAGGAGTCTCAAAGAGCAGAAAAACTTAATCTGAATAACCTATCGCGCGACCCTCTGTTAATCAGACCGCAAGTGTAAATGCTTCGTTAAAATGAGTTTCTTGCGACAAAACGAGCAGAATTCGTGACATGCCTGTCTCAATTTTCGATTCCGTTGAAAATTCTGCCTAGTTAATCGCAGGAAAGACAAACCTAATGTTTTGTTGTGAAATTCTTATTCACTTCGTCATATAACTTGTAGAAACGGACTAGCAGTTTTTTTCCCAACATTATTGAAAATAATGTATAAAGAAAAAAAATTCAACATAACGAAATTCTACAGAAAATTTCACGAGAAAAAAGTTTTTGACTCGCATAAAAATGTTCATGAAACTAATTTCATGAAACTAAATGGACTTCGATATAAGGTCACCCCTCTGGACTTCAAGAAAATGACCCTTATATGCGGGTAACCTTATATCGAGGTCTGACTTTATGTCACGGCTGCGGTTTGGAAAAGAACCAGACCGCTCAGTTGAGAAGTGTGCTTCTTGCACAGCAATTACAGCAAATAAAATGGCAGCAAACAAGCAAAGAAACAATTATACAATAGAAGAAAAGGTAAGAGTCATTGATAAAGTTAAAAGTGGTGCAACAGGAGCTTGTATATTTCGTGAATATGGTTCCGCGGTACAGTTTCATTATATCGCTGTTATGTTACAACGCGGGTGCCAAACATGTCCCCCGACACCCGCGTTTTAACGGGGTTTTACTGTATTTTGATTTTTTTTTAGGTGTCTGTCTAAAAAAGATAGACAGTATATCGTTTCTTAGAACAAGCAATTTGTTAACTCCATTGCGCATCGAAATTTTATTGCGTTTGCTCATTTCTATGTTGTTGTTGTCGTCATATCGAGTCTAACGGGGCCCTTATAGGCAGGAATCCGACTTCCGCCCCTTTGAAAGGTCTCTTAATTTTTTGAACCAACTCCCAGATGAGAGACCGTCACCTGGGGTTGACACCCGCAGAGGTATCGTTTCACTTGGAGGACATTGGAGCCACGACCTATTTAATGTGCACCAGCTCCCTTTAGCGTACACGGACACCACAGCAACCAGCCGCGAGAGGTTGTCACCCTCCCAAACACTGACCTAAGTCGATGTTGCTTCACTTTCAGTGTTCTACGGGAACCGAGCTTCTGCAGACTGGTCCACTGCGGGAAGCTCATTTCTATGAAAATAGGATAAATGAGCAATGGTAAAGAATTTTTGATGCGTAGATGAGTTAACGAACATCATATGCTAAAAAATAATTCTGCTGTCTGTATTTTTTTAGACAGACATATAAAAAAATTTACAATACATCAAAAAATGAATCATCTTCAACTTTACACCGAAAACCAAAAATAGTGTTCAGTAACACCAAAACGTTTTACAGTGTACTTTTTTTTCCCTCCGTTTACACGGGCGGAGATAAATTTAATAATAATAATTTTAAAAGCATACAGAAAAATGTTGTGAACGTTTAAAGATTTTTTTTTAATGTAAAATAAGCCCAATTAAACGAATTTCAACCAAACAAACATTTTTTAATGATGAATCATTTTTGGAGAAGAAATTTTTTACCGTAATTTTTCGAATCAGATTAAAACAAAATATTCAATATTTCAGCTGTGAGAGCTCGAATTTTTTTTTTTCTTTTACTCTATTTTTATTTATTTTTTTAAATGATCGAAAATAAGTCTGATGAGGTACTTCTCTATCTGACTTGACCCAATAGCAAAATAAAAATCATAGACAAATAAGTCCGTCTCTCTCTCTCTCTCTCCCTCTCAATCCTTTTTCTTTCTTTCTTTTTTTATTTATTTATTTATTTATTTATTTATTTATTTATTTTTTGAAAGCATTTAAATTACACGTGTGAATAACATAAAATATTCAAGTGCGTATATTCGAAACATGCATTAAAAAAAAATTTCTTCACAATCTCGTTTATTATTATTATTATTAATGTTCAATTGAATTTAGTAAACAATTGTGTTAAGTACTTAAAGCCAGATACTATTGGGTTTATCTATAATAGTCGATTCCATAAATTTTTTATATAGCGTTGTAAAATACAAAAAGTAAGAAAGGTTAACCTAATATTCGTAATGAGCATTACTTATGTTTAATGAGCAAAATTAAACATAATGAACACTATAACTGGAATCAAATAAGATCATGTATTAATTAATAAAACAATAGCAAACTTTTTCCCATCCAAGAAAAAAAGCGGACAACTCTTCATAAGCAATTCATCGAGTTATTGCCAAAGCATTCAGTTTTGAAAAACGAATATAAAATTCGAGAATATATTGTCATGGTAACATATTCCGGGGGGGGGGGTGAGGACACGCCTAATAAAGCATAGATTCTCGACCTCTGGAGACCGGTCCACGAAAAAAATCGACGTGTTTTCGAGATTCTAACATGTGCATGTTAACAAAAGTCTTCCTTATAAAAAACATATAAATAAAGAAAAACTTTCTTCAACAAATGATTTTTAAAACATTTTGCGATATTTTTTACGTTAATGCCAAATTTCGAAACCATCATTTTGTCTTTAAGGTTGGAAACACTGGGATGTGTTCGCATTTGTCACTTATTACGTTTCGCATTCCTTTCCTGCTTTTTTTTTTTTACTTAACTGGATTTTGGGATTATTTTTTTATAATTTTCCTAAACGTTAACAGTTTTTTACCTTAAGCATAATAATTACATGTAAATATATTCATTTATATTTACATTTAAATATTATCGTAAGTAAATCATAATGGAAAATGTTACAATTAGTTCTGAAATAGTAAAGGTTTTTTCTTTTTCTTTCTTTCCTTTTTGTGTGTGTACAAAAAAAAAAAGGTGGGGGATGAAAGAAAGAACAGAAAAAACGCCGGTCCGCGGAAATTTTTCAGAAATTTTTGCTGGTCCAAGGCTTAAGAAAGGGTGAAAAACGCTGTTCTATAGCTTTTTAATTAAAAGCAAATGAACGGGTCTCTTGACTGCTTGAAAACCAAACAAGAAAAATTGTTTTTGAAACTTTGGTGAGTTTTCCAAAGACTGGGTCGTTCGTCTAATTTCGTTGAGTTCCGAATCTGTAATTATTTTTTCAGTTTACTAGATCAAAACTAATTTAATCATTAGAGAATCGTTACGGCTACTACTTTTACTAATTACTTTGCTTTATTTTATATAATTATTTATTTGATTTTAAATTTTTTTTTTTTTTTTTAATTCTTGAAGCCTTGGAAAGTTCCAAGAAATTGAAGTAGATGTACAAAACGTTTCAAATTAACACAATTTTGAAAAATTCATACCGTTTTAAATTTTAGTTCTATTCCTTAAACTTTATTACGTTTTGCACTTTATTACTAAGTCATGTCATACGTAATATAATCTCATCGCGCCAGCGGAAATTAGGGTCCGTTTTCGTACCCTTCACAAAATTCCAATTAATCGAAACGGCCCCTTCACAAAATTCCAAGTTTCCAAATAGTACTTTTCACACCATTATTTATTATAAAAGCGGTAAATAATTTTTTTTTCATCACTATATGTATGTTTACATTTTCAATTTTCACAACATTAGTTGATTTAAATTCACAAAAAACGGACCCTGTAAAAATGTGCTGGATCAACCCCTGGTTAAAAGAATTTCATTAAAACAAATTTCCCACGTATTTTTTTTTTCTGTTTTAATTTTGTTTTACTTTATTTTTTATTGTTATTTCATTATTTATTTATTTACTTTTTTTTTTCTTTTTGAGTGAATTTCAAGAAATTCTTATTATTTTTAACACGAAAAGGCCGAGCTCAATTTCAATTGAACAAGAATACTTCAAAGCAATTAATCTTTGTTTTTTTTTTCCCTTATTTTCTAATTTGACAGTAGTAAATGCAAAAATGAATGAAGTGGGCCTTGATAGCCCGGGTTTCTAAAAAAGTGGATCGCAATGTCAAAGTTTGAAAATCCATGGTATAAACCTGTTTCTTTGCGCTTGCTAATAACAGTAGAAAAAAATAATAATTTAAAACGTTTGTTCAATTAGCTGCAATCAACTTTAGAGGAAACACATGAATTCTTATTTGAATACTTTATTTGAGGTTGCGTGTCGTCGACTACCTTCTTTGATCATGAAACGTGATTTCGAGCACGTAATTGCTGTTCTGACGTACCACTGATGCGCGCTAATTTACTCGGATCAAAACACAATCTCGAGCTACTGGAATTGCGTAGGCACATTTCTTGCTTCTCCTTTGACAACTGTATCAATGGCGTGACTTCTCGAACGACGAAAGTCACGGTCATCAAATGAAGGTCACATCATAAGAAAACGAAACTGAAAATTATAGAAGATAGAAATGATCGCCGAAGAGGGCGAATCATTTCTTGTAATAGCGGGAGGGATATATCATTCCTTGCTCAAAACTGCTCAAGAAAAGGAAACACTTGCACATATTTTGCAAAAAGAAATGCGATATGAGTGCAGATTTTCATGTCACAGCTGTTTAATGGGCACAAGTAGCATATTCTTTACAATCAAATGCTATTTCTTTTACATTGTACAGTTAAAATGGTTAACTTTTCTCCAACTATACAAATGTGCAAATCGAACGAGGAATTACAAACCTTCTTCAGCTCGCGAAAAAGGAACGAACTAAGAAAGAAACAGAAAATGGAATGAAGTACCAAACGGGGCATATGGATAGATTACAGAATGCGATATCTTAAGCCTAAAAAGACGGGGGAAGTCACAAATTCGATACATTAAACCTAAATAACTAGAAAGTGCTCACAAATGTGTCACTTTTTATAACTTTCGCTCAAGATTTTCTCAATCAGATTTTTAAAAGTTAATTTTAGGCATTTTTTACCACACAGAGCAGTTTCGAAGAACTGAAGGGGCGCCATAATATAGATAATATGCTGATAAAGATCACTATTATGGATAAAAAATGCATCAATCGGTAAGTGTCAGAGAAGATTCCCATTAAAAGTTATCACCATTCAGCATCACCTCTCGATTCGAATCAGAATATAAAGAGCTTTTAAAAGTGCAGTCTCAACTCTGGTCCATCATTCATATTAGGGCAAAGATTTTTTAAAAACATTTTTGTGTCCTTTTCGAGTTTATTAAGAAATTATATTGACATGCTTTAAAAATTAAAAAATACCAGTTACTTCGTATGTTACCGTTGTCTCCACAGGTTAATATTATTTAATGGAGAATGGTCACAAGTTAACTGCCTAAACAGTGATTTTCAAAGGTTAAAGCGCCTTCCGGATGTAATTATCTTTCCACCAGCAGAAAAAAAAAACCTAGTTACAAAAATTCGACCTTTATATATATATATATATATATATATATATACATAGGGATCTGGAAAGGAGCAACGAAATTTTGCTCGAAACTGTAGCAGAGCTTGAGCAAAGAAATTTGTCCATTGCTTCGGGGTGTTTTTTTTTTTTCTTTTTTTTTTTTTTGCAACATACTGAATATAAAACTTTTTATATTTATAGGTAAATAAAGAATATGTAAGTAACTTTTTAAATTTTTTATCACATAAAACAATAATTGAATTTAAAAAAAGAGATAAATAAAATCTGTACGCTAGCCATAGTATCTTAAGCTTTTTTCCGAGTTCTTGCAAGTTTACACTTAAAACGGACAGGGTAGGGTACCGACGATAAAGTCACTAGCTACCATGAGATGTTTATTTTTAACTTCATCGCATGGACTTCAAGCACTATGGCTCTCAGATACAGAGATAATTCCTAATCGGACTATTCGGAGCTGAAACGAGGCTACTCAATAAATGTCGCTACTCCAGGTCCCTGACATTTATTTATTTATTTATTTATGGAGCTTTATTTGCATGGGAGCTCACTTTCTACATTTCTCTTCAATTTTATGTGCACTCTTATGTATTAGATGAAATTCAGGCTATTTAAGCATCAAAGTAAGTTCTGAAGACCATATGGGCATCTCGTTCGTTAGAAAGGAAGTCATGATATATACAGAAAGATACTTTTAAAAAAAGTGACAAACATATAAAGACCAACATCTTCCAAGGGTGCCACGACTTGTAAAAGTGTGGGAACCCCTGCCACTAATGATTATTTTTAAGGGTTGGAAGTTTATTTGTACACCTTTCTTTTTTCTTTTTTTTAAATTCTTTTGTGACAATCGACAATTTGATTTGTCGTGGTAATTTACGAAGCTACGTGGTTTTAATGAACGTTTAAGTTCATTATCACGCACGAAGACTCGAGTGTTCTCATTACGCACACCTTCAATTTGTTTTAAGAGGAACAAAAGAAAAAAGAAATACATTTGGGAGGGGGAGGGGGACTAGATAAATGC